>OU696665.1:6250000-7500000 GCA_916049575.1 Ancistrocerus nigricornis
TGAAGAAGACAGTGATTCTCAAGAAAGTGATGAAGAAGAAGAGGAGAAGGTTCCAAAATCAGAAGAGAAAGGAAAACCAAAAAGCAATTTGGATTTACTTCTAGATTTAGATGATGGTAAAATTATACAGTTAAGAAACGGATTACTTACGTATGAAATATAATTAATGTGATTATTTCTTTCAGTTGTACCAATGACACCCATAATGACACCAAGTTTAGGTGGTTTTCTAACACCTATTAATCCAATTATCACGGATGGCATTAGAGAAGTATCTACCTCTTTTATACCTATTAAAAAATATGAAATGTTGAATAGCATTACAGGTCATGGTTTGAAAGTAGAATACAGATTTACACGATCGCAGCATTTAGTTAGTCCTCATTTCGTTAGCATCGAATTAACATTTACAAATGAAGGAATTAAAATAATCAAAGATATACAAATTGGAAATAAGGTAAAATTTTGTTTAAATTAAGCTGTGGTATGACGACTTATTTGTTACAAGAGAATACAAAAGATATTTCTTTCAGAATCTTCACAAGGGAATGCAAATTCATGATTTTACGCGAATATCAGTACTCGATGTAAATTCTATGCTATCTTCTACACTGGGAGTTAATTTCAATGACTCTACGCAGCCAGCCAATTTTAACATCGATTTTACAATTGACGAAGAAACATATTCGTGTCCCGTAACAATTAAAGCTCCTATCGGAGAAATAATCAGATCGGTTCTATTGCCAGAAAATATGTTTAATTCTGAAAAAGCTAAATTAAAGGGTATGAATGAGAACACTGCAAAAGTAACATTCTCAGGGAGTAGGAAATATCTTTCTGAAAAAATTTTTGAGACTGCAAACGTTGCAATGATATCGAGCGAAAATGAAGTAATAAGGTAAATATATTGTTTTTTAACAAAAGCTTAAAAAAATATTTTCAACTCGTTTAATTTTTTTTTCAGATATGCAGCACACACTTTAGCTTCCAAATCACTAGTGCTATTAACGGTAAAGGTAATTGATAACGAACATTTGGAAGTTTGTGTAAATTGTGAGAAAATGGTTATAGGCTCGATCTTATTAAATGAGTTCAAGAGTAATTTAAAATGAATCAAAAATTTCCTAGAAGTGGTATGGTTATTAATAAATATATCGTATATTACTCACTTAGTATAATCATTCAATTTATGTTACCATAAAACTATTATGTAACTTATATACATATATATTTATATATATATGTTATATATGCTCAGTAATTGTTATGTTCAATTTATTCTATTTTAGGTATGTACAAGAACGTTCTGTCCTTTAAAAAAAATATATAAATATTTTATTATAATACTTAAAGCATCGCATTTTTAATAAAATCTAATTATTCTCCGTTAAAGAAATTTATCTTTCACGCCGAACCATATTAATTGTTGCGATCCATAGATGTCCCAATCGGCAATTTCCCAAAAACGTAATCTATATTCTTTATAATATTTTAAAAATTTCTTCAATACTAAAAAAAAAAGATGTTCAACTTTTTAATTGAATCTCATCAAGATAAAAAAAAAACCCTTACCTTTCAACATACCCCCAGAAATTGGTTTTGAAAATCCGATATCCTCATTAGGAAAACGTTTTACTATATCTAATAAAATTTCAGAACCAAAGCCTTTATTTCTATATTCCGACCGAATATATGCCGTATCTAGTACAGGCATCGTATATATTTCTTTCGTCGAGAAGACTTCGGTACCTAACGTTATTAAATATAATAATTATTTTTAAATTATCAGCCTAATATGTTTTATTATAATTTATAGTTACCTTTAGGTTTGATGGTATAAAAACCAATCGGTTTCCCCTCCAACCATCGTATCAAAATAATATCAAATTCATCGGCAAAATCGTACGGAGTCTCAAGTTTTTCTGGATTTGGAGTATCAAATTCAGGATAAATAATTTGACTTAATATATAATAAATTAGTCTTTCCCTACTAGTTTTTGCCTAAGAGAAAACATACTTGTACCATACTTCGTTAATCTTAAATTTCCTTATGTATTACCTCTCTCCAGCTATTTTCATATTTTTCACTACAAATATCATCTACATCTAGAATATCGTCGTTCGCTTTAACAGCGACAAATTGATTACATATTTTACAATCAAGTCGAAAGATAACACCTTGTATATTGTAATCTTTCAGATCCAATAACGTTTGCGCGTTTTGCAATAACTCTGTAGTTTGCACATACTTTGTACACCTAAATAATTATTTATTATTAATATTATTTTGCATATTAGAACTAAACCTGAAGTGTAGATGGCGCTAGTGAATTCAAATTATTTTAAATGAACATATTACATAATGTTTTCTTTACGAAAGACGAAACTAACTTTTAACAGCAGATTTACTTCTTGATATTACCTTGAACATGTCATTTTATATGGAAATATACAAATTTGATTTAATTACACTATGCGACATGCAACATTTGGACGATTTTGTAAAGTAAACAAGCGCAACGAGGAGAACAAAAACGTACACGTTCTTTAATGATAGTGAGACTAATAACTGATAACAAATGAAATCTAGTTTCTGTTTTATCGATAAATCAAAGTAGCTACATCGTGCGCGGGAAACAATTGATGAAGAAATATTTTTTAAAAAAGAACTGTTCCATAAAATCATGAAGAAATTACGAGTCAAGCATATCATGATTTAATTTTATTAGTTAATACTATTAAATTATATGATAATTATTGTGATATCCAATTTAAAGTATTATTCTTCCGAAGACAAGAAAAATAATAAACAATGAAACGCTGGGCTCACCGTGATAGTTAATTTACCTCCATCTAGCTCCATTAATTTATTTTCATTAAAGTATAATGACTATAATTATAAGTCACAATACACATAAAAATATATTTACAATGATACACCTAGTAGTCAAAGATTTACAAAAATCGTCTAGAAAGTAGAAAAACTAACTACTTTGTAAAAATATATTCTAAAATTAATATTAAGACTTCCTTAACGCGCTGCACACTATTGCACTGTCGCGGAAGTATACGTTGTATGCATACTAATCTGATTGTATAGCTACTACTAATTATAATGCTAAACCAAACGCTGAGAGTGTTTTTTCAAAAAATCAGGCAGTTCACAGACCTCGAAAAAGGTAAAAACTATAAAAAATGATGTCTAATTATTAAAAATTTACTCTTTTTTACTAACGAAATAAACTTTTTTTTAACCATTTAATAAAAGCATAAAAAGAAATGGAACTTATTTTCACACTGACAATTATTACGTAGTCATAATAAAATATAAATTTTCGTGACTTCATAGTACAATTGAAGTATTAACGGAAACGTCAGCGAAAAAAACGTACCTACGTTAGGCATTCCAACTTTACATCATGCGTATATATATATAGATAGAGTAAGAAAGAGATACACATATGTGTATGGAATATGCGCAGAAATTCACACACAAATAAGACTTATGCCACACTTACCGCGCATACACAGTTACATCTCTTCCTCCACATCATAGTACGAACGATCGTGAAAGCATCGCCTCTTTAGTGTAGTTACTAATATCCTATAGTTCAACAGACAAGTTTGTAGTTTATATTTTCGAAATGCCGGTTAAAGTGTCATTACCAATGATGATAGGCATCGTCCATCCTAATATTGGTGGATGGATAGGTGCTTACGTTGTCAGGAGAAACCTAAATCCATGGTATTCGGTAAGAAACGAATTTTTTATGCTGTTATCGATCGCTCGTTAACTACGCGATAGAGGCTAAACGATCGATAGCAAATAGGTAAGAAGCGTTTCACGTCGCCGGAAAGCAATTTTTGCGAGTTCAAAAGTTGCCGGGAAAAATTTGATTTTGAAAAGACCCGCCTCTTTTTGAACATTTAAATATCGCTGACAATTCACTGTCACGCATCATTTCTATAGAAAATATATTAAGAAAAAAAGATATACTCATTGTTATGACGAAGCGCATTCTTTTCGACGTGTATACAAATGAACGATGACTGATTTTTTGTTGTATAACGAGAGTATATTTCGAAAGGACAGTAATCTTAGAAGGTAGAATTTATTGCACGCGTCTGGAGACAGAAATTATTCGGGCATGAAGGTCGAATCAAAGACCCAAATATTGTTATGATTATTTGAAAATAATATAAATTGTATCTTGTTGTTTGTATACTATAAGTACATTTTTAAAAGATATTTTATTGCTAATATAGAATTTAATAAAAACTTATTTCTTTAGACCATATAGTATAAGAGTAAATAAACATTATGCATAAATCATGAAGTATCAAATATTTTGTTAGAAAGCAATTAGATAGATATAGTAAGATTTATTTGATCTATATTAGTCTTTGAAGAAGCCATCATGGACACCTCCAAACTGGATATTTGGACCCGTTTGGACAAGCATTTACTGTACAATGGGTTACTCTTCGTACTTAGTATGGCAAGATTGTGGAGGATTCAAAGAAGCAGCACTGCCACTTTCAATATATGGTGCTAATTTAGCTTTGAACTGGGCTTGGACGCCTATCTTTTTTGGAATGCAAAATATTAAACTGGTAATCCTCTTACTAAGTAATTGAACTATATTATTCATATATAAGTTAATAAATTTAATTTAAAAATTCTTTTATAGGCTTTATATGAAATTGCTTTACTATGGGGAAGCACAGCAGCAATGGGGATTGCCTTTTATCGAGTGAATTCACTTGCTGGACTGTTAATTATTCCATACTTGGCATGGGGTACCCTTGCGACAGCATTAAATTATGTAATCTATAGAGATAACCCAGTTGCACACAATGCATTGGAAGGAAAGAAGGAATAAGATACAGAAATGTATTGATGCAGGGAATGCTCATTGGCAACCATTAAAAAAATTGTAGTAATTTTGGCTTAAAGGACGCATATAGCATTCTATTTTTTTACAGTTGTTATATCACTGCTCTTTAGTGAATATGTGCCTTGCATTAAACGCACAATGCTGTTAGTATACACATGTTTATTAATTGATATGAAATAAAGATTAGTTAATCAATCATACGTACATTATACAGTATATAGACATATTTTGTTATTGGTATCGGTTGGTAAATCATATAAAGAAATTTGGGAGGAATCACTTTCATACTTCCTTTGATCCATTAGTCTGCTCCATTCTGTATAATTATCTAACAATTCATACTATGTTTTAAAACTAAATCGCGTATTCATCTTTGCTGAACAACCTTAAAGATAAATTATTGGTTTTTATACAGAATAGAGTAAACTGTCTTACACAACAGAGGTATCAAATGTAGTATGGGCCTAGGTGCATCATTGCACACAGATGCCGATTTTCACAAGCGCTACGTAGGATCCGTTGCATAGATATAACCTTGCTGTTGAAGTACATACAACCTTTTTTCAACTGCATCTTTATCTAGAAAGTACAACAAAGTGGTAATAATAGTACATATTATTCAATATTTGTGATCACTTAAAACTTTAATAAATACAAAACTACTTACATTTAATAAGAAGTGCTTTATCTTGACTATGACTGATGTGCTGTGATAATGAGTGTAACAATATTTGCGCTGTATGGTAACGCTGAAAACATTCAGCAGGGTTTCCAAATAATTCATCAAGGGCTGCAGATTGACACTATCAAAAAAAGATGGAAATTTACTATTATTTTATCATGTACTAGCGAGGTTGTTGCATTCTAAATCTTTGCAAATATTAATATAATTACCATTTGTATTGCATGATTGTAAAGAATCTTGTCAGCTGTGGCCCCTGTTTGCCGAAGTAACCCTGCGCTGTTAAGCTGTTTACATTCCGAGAGACATGCTCTAAACTTGTCATTCATTGTACTTACAACTAAAACATTATACAAAAATTATATTTAGTAATACAATTTGAATATATTAAATAGCAGAACCACTAAAACCAATTCAAATTAGTATACCTATATGTTCGTCTATTATTTTGACAATATCTTTTTTGATTAAGATTCAGTACCTTCTTTTACACTAGCAGTAGGTTGTAGCCTGCCAGCTTTCAGTTGTTGTGTCGCGAGACTCAATCCAGAACTCAACCATTGGAGAGCCCTCACAAGCAAAATAACTTGCTCAGCCCTTCTTCTTGTCGCCGCATTGTTAGCTTGTTCGATGCCACCTAACGGTGCACCCAAAGGTCCGGCTCTATTCCTAGCAACATCGCAGACACATTCACATAATGCCACGACAAAGTTCAACTTCGCAAGGATTTCGTTATGTTCCCTTTCCAACAGAGTTTCTTCTGGGAGTTCTGGTGCTATAAACGTTAATGGACGATCTTCCGTTAATGTTGGATTCACATCAGGGAAAAGGTTTTGAAAACTACCAGCTTCTGCAAATAGAAAAAGATTGTAGTAAAAAGAATTATTCGAATATAAAAAATACTAACCCGATATTTCTGGAAGGGTAACGGCTCTTGTGCCAAAAGGAATAACTGGCGAATGCCTAAGTGTATTATTATTATCTTGAAAAGCTTTTGAATTAGGAGAACCTAATACTGCCAATGGACCTGTAAGCAACGGAGAAGATGCGCTATTGTTTCCTGTGGATCTACGCAATGGCGAAGTTCCACTATGCGAATGTCGTGCTACTGGGCTAACTTGCCAAGTACTAGGTGGTGGTGGTGTTTCGCTCAACCTATGGATTATTATAAAGCATATGAAATATACAATAATTCATCCCCTAGCATTACTAGTTATTTTCATACCTTCTGCCAGGCGGTGTACCTATTACAAATTGTACACTAGGTGGACTAAGAGAGCCAATATCAGGAGCATGACTTCTGTGAGAATCCACGCTTCTCTTCATACTAATCGGCTGAGATCGAGGAACGACGCTACTTCCTGATCTTATATTACTTGATGGTGAGTTTGACTGAGCCACGCTTCTTTGAGAGGGAACTGGAATTGGTTCAGATATAGGCAAAAAGCATGGCCGTGGTGGGCTAACTGCTTCTCTACTAGTTTGCTTGGTGTACCTAAAACAATAATTGACAGATATAAATAAATAGAAATATTAATCATCTATGTAGTTTCATAGCGTATTAAAAGTATTTACTTGACTTGCGTATTAGTATTATTGTCTGTATCACTACTAAGATCACTTGGCACAAGCACAAAGTCATCTTCTGGACTGGAGCATGGACTACTTGTTTCTGGTTCAGATCTTATAACAGCTGCAGGACCTTCCTGAACGATTAATGTTCCAGGTGATGCTGGTAATTCTACAGGAACTGGACTAGGACTTTCCCTAGATCCTTGAAGGAAGGGATGACCAAAGAATTCATCAAAAGGCATACGATCTCTTGCATTACGTCTCAACAAACCCATTAACAAGTCGGATAATTCTGGTGAAGTTCCAGGAGGAATTCTGCAAGAAAGATAAAATCATAATAAATATGGAGATAAAAAATAATTTTGACAGAGATTTTGAAAATCTTACTTTGGGCCAAGATTTGCATTTTTCTCATAAAATAATTTTAGGGCATGTGGAGTATGAGCTTGAAATGGAGCCTTTCCAGTAAGACACTGAAACACTATTGTTCCAAGAGACCACAAGTCTGCTTTTGCATCATATTGAAGCGACATAATTACTTCTGGTGCCATATACATTGGTGAACCACACAATGTAGCAGCCATCACACCGTCTTGTAAAAATCGTGCAAAACCAAAATCCGCTGAAATACAAAATTGAATGTAAAGTAATTTTGGAAAGTACTATTCCATTTAGTTTCATTAAAAGACATCTCACCTATTTTCAATGTTATCTGATGCGGCTGCGGGCATGCTTTACCACAATTATGACTGAGTAAAATATTTTGTGGTTTAAGATCCCTATGAACAACACCTTTCGCATGCAATGCTTTCATTGCCCCCGCTAACTGCTTAAGAAATACTCTGATCGTAACCTCCGACAACGTGCCTTTTGCTATTGATCATAATTAGAATACACATAACAATTGTATTGTTTTAAAAGAGTCAAATATAGTTCCCAGAAAAAGTAATACATACCACCTAAATAATCTGCTAAATCTCCACCATTACAGTACTCCATAACCAGGAAGACATTATGATTAGACTCCTGAAATAAAATAACATCGCACATTCCTTCTATGTTCGTTTAAAATTTGCATACTAATAATTAATCACAACTTTGCTTACCTTACAATCTAGTAACGCAACTACATTTTCATGATGTAGTTCCGTCAACTCCTGTAAACCAATGAATTGGAGTAAACGATAAAGAGAACTATCACTTTCTTAGATTCTTTGTTAGTAGCCGACATACCTTCAAAATCTTGATCTCCTTGCCAAGAAGGTTCTGCGATTTTGCCAAGCTTTTCTTAGTGATACTTTTGATCGCCACCACAAAATTAGGTTTCTACAAATGCAAGTCATAATACATAGCTCAATACATAAACATGTCAACGTGCAGTCGTCGCACGTGTAAGGAAAAAAAAAGAGAAAGAGTACTCACTTTACGATGTCTGCCCCGAAAGACCACGGCAAAAGCACCGTGACCTATCAGGTCCTTGGTATTGTATTCGTAATCACCGACGATCTCCATTCTAAGAAAACGATGAAAATTTGTAGCTTCGTTTCGGCTTGGGGGGGGAGGGGGATACCGATTCACCGATTTTTCGCGGACAAGGTCAACAGTTTACAAACATGCTCCAATCGACAAGCGAAAAGATGCATCGCCCGAGGTAGAGGGATCGATATGAGCCTGAAGGAATCTTCCGCCTTGTGTCGTTGAGAGATTTTCATATCCTTGTTTCTCTCCCTTGGACGGTGAATAACGTTGGTCTACATCTTGATGGTAGTTCCTTCACGACACAAATCACTAATAACCGACTCTTGCATCTTACTGTCTCGTGGGGGAGGGGGTCACGTTCGAAAACACCAAACAATGCAGAGCACGGACCGTATCGCACACAGTGGTTATCGTTGCAAAATGTCAGACAGTTCCCCGTGCACTAGTGCATTTAATACAGAGGTCACGCTCGACGCTCTCAGGAGTGTACCACTTTCGAGTTGGGCCCATGACTTTTTGTTTTTTCTTTGTTCATTTCTGCTCTTTGTTTTCTTTGTTAATTCTTCTTTTAGGTTTACCTTTTGTGATATTATTTACATTTACAGTTGGAACTTGTATTTTTTAAAAAAAAGTGTAATGTAAAGTTTCATTTCGAAGATTTTAAAGTTGATCATGGAGAATTAGAGCTCTTTAGGTTGACAATTTTTAACTTTTACATTATAAAATATCGATGTGTGTTATATTAGAAAAATTCTTCCCACCCATTATTTAAAAAATGAACACAATAACGATATAATGTAAATTTGAAATTGTTGATAAAATGAAACCATTCTAGAAAAATATCACATTCCTATCAGGAACGTGATCAGCTTTGAATCGTAGAGGGCACCAGAGGGCACTCCGTGTACGCGTGTATATACTACGCCGTACGGAAATAGTTCCATGAGGAATTTTAATGTGCGCATTATGGATATTGTTATTTGTAACAAACGAATATGCGTTTGTCATTGAAAGATAAATGTACTTAGTTACATTGTCTTCTTCTATGAATGTTTATTTGTAATCTAGTATTAGATTAATACCGGTTAACCTTCCTTTTGGAGTACAAACACGTGTGACGATCTTTGTTTTCTTTTCTGAAGATTCCACAACTCTATTTCTTGTTATACACAAAAAATACCTAAAAGTAAATACGGGGTACTAGAGCGTAAAGTCGTAGTCAGTCAAGTAAAATAATATATTGATCAATTTTATAAATATGGAAGTGTAAGTAGTACTACTGTCATGTAAATTTTATATATTATCTGCAGAAAAATATAAACTTACTTTTTTGCCCAGGCTCCAAGATTGTGCTGCTTATTTAAGCAATTACGAAGTATTGGATATGCTTCAAAGTATAAAATCAAATAAGAAACAGAAAATGACACAAAATCAATTGGCAACTATTACTTATCAAACAATAAGGTTTTTGGAAGATACTCCTTGCAAGAATCAAAATCCAGAAAAAATTAGAAAATTTTTACAAGCAATGGAACCTTTTAAATTAACGAAATGCGAAAAATTAACTTTGCTAAATGTGTGTCCAAAGACTGCTCTGGAAATACAATTGGTATTATTTTTTATTCCAATTCGCATGTTATAGTCAGTTAAACATAATATATTAAAATAATAATTTTATAGATTGTAGAGGACAGTGAAGATCGTCTAAGCAACGAAGATGTAGAATTATTGTTAGAAACAATTCAGAACTGTTTGGGAGAACAAGAAGAGGAGCAAGAAGTTGAAACAGGGTAATAGTTTATCATCAATTTTTTAAGGAATTGAAACAAACTTCGTTTTTCTTATTTATATACATTTTATTTATAATAAACGTAAATGGAAATAGCATATTAAATATATTTGTGCGAATGCAAATTTAATTAGTCCATTATCTCTTTTGATCTCCTAGATCGTCTATAGAATCTTCGTCGATCTGAAAAAAATAAGATTAATAAAAATTTCATGTCTCATTCTACAAAAATTTATGTTTGTTTAACACTTACCTGTGGCCACTTTTCTGGAATCACTTCGAATAGGTCATCTTTGACATCGCCTTGTATAACAATCTCATCATCTCCCGTTACGCTCGATCCACAAGCAAATTTGCTGCCAAAAAACTTAGCGGCAACCTTCAAATCTATATCTAAAATATGAAATATCGATTGAGCGAACATCTAAGTGAATTGACTATGAACTCAATTTTCTTCAAGCTAAATTTATTAAAAAGTCATATACAGGGTCATATTCTTTCAAATTATAGTATTAAAATACCATTCAAGATACTTACCAAATGTACTGAGGCCAGTGACAACGGTCACAGATTTTTTCTTTCCACGTGGAGCTCTCGATACTGTGACTAGCTTTGGTACATCCTCCTTTTTCTTTGTTTTAAGCATACCTTTGCCACCACGTTTCTGACGCTTTTTTTCATCCTCTCCTCCACCAGTCTCCGTAGTTCCATCTTCTACTGCTTGCAGAGAAACGGTAGAAGTATTATACACATCATAGTACTTGTTCTTATGCAACAGAACAAATATATTACAAGCAAGCAGGTTCTAGAAGTCACGTATCGATGAATTAGGCGTTTATCGATTAAAATGTTATTTACCTAATTTAACCTTCTCGAATTCGGTCGGCAAATTTCTTTCTAACCATTGTTTACATTTTTCATATTCCGGGTAGTACTCGCAATACTGTTAAAAAAAACAAACTATTTAAAAGGTATAGTCAATCGTTAGACATTTCAGAGAAAATACGAGTGAGGAGAAGCAAGTTCTCAGATACTGACAGTTCGAGGCTAAATATCGCCTTACCTCGATAGGAAGAGAACAATTACCACAATATTGTACTTGAACCGGATAAGTAACATTAGGATCGGGTCCTAACCGTAAATCTGGCTGCTCACTTGCCGACATATTCCTACGTATTTGACAATGCGTATTGCGAGTATATATAAAAGGTAGATCGAAATAAATAAATAAATAAATCTTCGCAAAATGAAAAACTCTCGCGAATTTGAAAGAAGAAAAAAGGCGACTCGATTATAATAAAAATCGGCAAAGTAATTTCAGGTCGCGGTAAGGTTAGAACGCTTTATCGTTCTCGTACGAACGATCATAGATTCTTTCCGTAATACGTAAAATACAAAATTCTCGCCGCGACAACGTCGACCAATCAACGCATCCCATTCGAAGTGTAACCAATCAAAAAGCCAGACTGGGCGGGGCGTTACCACGACAACGGGCCAATCACGAAAGAATCGTTGTACCCAGTCGTATCAGTAGTCGCACGAGTCGCGTTCGAGCGATCGAATTCTCGCTTGAACGAGCCTCAGCTCGACCAATACCATCGCTTAGACTTTGTACTTCGTTCGAAACGCACGTGCGGAAGAGAAAAGCGGCTCGGTGGAGCGCGGAGCCAAGTAGTGTGCCGCCCCGTGAAAAAGTTGGACGTCGATCGTGCCCGTGCTCTCTTTCTCACAAAATTGATCAAACGAAAAAAAGTTTGTAGCGCGATCCCGGTACCGTGATTTGACATAGAATCGATCGTTCGTGTTACGTTAAAGTCTCTTGAGCAAAAGTAACTCGAAGGAATTCGTCGACGAGGAATGGCACTAGGCGCTCAGATCGAGGCATCCGGGGAAAACGGGAGCGTGAAAATACCCCTGCTGAACGGCACCGAGGATCGAAACGCGACCGGTTAGTCTATGAAGAGTTTTATTTTATCGAGATAAGGAAGACATGTGCCGCTCGTTCGATCGTCTCGAGCTTTTCGAGGTTAAACCGTGCGCATCGTGCACACCGAAGGGTCGTTACGTAATATAACGAATAGGGCGATGATTTTGATCATGCCTCTGCTATATGATTCCTTTTGTGCTTTTAATGGACCCTCGACTGTGCCGCATCCTCGACTCTCTTTCTCTCTCCGTCTTTCTTTAGCCGCCGGGCCCTAGAACTTACGTTATGTAATCCCACAAATTGCGCGAATCTCGCCCGTTCTGGGGTCATGTGAGCACGATGCAAAACGTGAGAATGAGTGAGAAAGAGAGAGAGAGGATCAGCTAGCAGAAGACGCATTCACCGCCAGCTAGCAGACGAATTTTACCATTTTTATTTCATCACCTTTTCAAACACGAATATGACTCCCTTATATTCTCTTTTCTTTCTTACCTATACCTCTTAAAGTATATCGATAGAGAACGACTCGATTCGTGTAACTCGAATACTTTAACGAGCCGGGTCTACGCATCCCCGGCACCGTCTTCGAATCGATGCGCTTTATCAAGACGTTCGATTAAATAACGTATACTTCAATGAAAATATTCGAACGTAATATCCCTGTGACGAACACGTTGCTCTAGGTATCTTAGTTTCCCTTTTTTTTTTTTTTTTTTTTTGGTTACGCCGACATGTTCAATCGACATAGGTCACGTGATTCGCGGTACGATTTTTCATACATCGAGAAAAAGTGAAACGAGAGTTATTATCGAATTCTCGGACAAAATTGCTCGTTTAAATTATATCGCGGGAGGTATTATGAAACTATTATCATTGGTGTTGTTACGTGTATGCATTGTTCTTATCCCATAGACTCATTGTTTGAGAGAATTGCCGCGAAAAGCGCTTTCGTTTAAATTTCAAATTGTTGATGGATACGTACAGATGGAATCGATCGTTTTCGGTACTCATCGAGTGAACCGATTTGGTGAACTCATTTGCTGAGCAAGAGGATTCTTTCGTGCTGACCCTTCACCTTTTACACTCCGCTTTAGACGAGACAGACAGAGACTCGTTGACGATAGTCTACGCGACTTGCATCGCACTTGGAGTTCGTTTTTGTGATGGTAATAGCGCAGATATAACGGCTGTTGCTAAAGGGACGGGGAGATGCGTTCAACTTCGGAAAGCCGACTGGAAATATATTGACCTCTCTTTCTCGTCTCTTGTACTACAAAGGAAGGAGAATTCGAGAAAAGTTTTGTTTATTATTATTCTTTTTGTTGTTGTTGTCATTAACCTATCGTCGAGGTTATGTCTTCCTCGAGCATGATTCTTCCCAATGGAAATAATTTATCGAGTATTCCCTTTAACCGAGATTGTCAAGCGCAAATTACATTACGCAATTGACAAGTTATATGAGATTATAAAAGCGAAGTGTAATAAGATTATAAAAGCGGCACACGTTACCCGTTTCGGTTGAAAGAGACTTCTGTTTTAGTTTTTTTCTTCTTTTTTGTCATCTGTTTTTTTTTTTCTTTCCTTTCTAAAATACATTTTTTGAAAGGAAAAAAAGAGCAGACGAGTGACACGTGTGAGTTAACTGCACGCATCGCCACTTTGAAAGATGAACTACGTTGGTCAAGTGACGCGCGTGTGAAGTTACATTTTTTCCTTTTCAAATTATTTTATTTTCCCGCGCCGCTTAAAACTCGAGGAGAAAAAAAAAAAAACAGAAAAATTCTAGAAAAAAGGATGAAGCAAGGGACGTATGCGCGATAAACGTTAACACGAGAGCATCTTTCTTACTCACGTGTTTCGAAAGTACAATGGCGGATAGAAGAAATATCGATAAGAAGGGGTTATCGGTCTCCTCTATGGCACCATTACGCTTTCCGTCTATGTCTTCTTGTTATTCTGCAAAAACAACGGATAAACTGTTGCAACGGTATCTTTATATTTTTCTGATTCTAATTATCGCGAGCCCTTAAAAACGTTATTTTCGCTTTTCTTCATTTTTTCTTCTATATTTAGTTATTTTCGTTTCTTTATGAAATAGTCGACCTCATTGGTCGTATGACGCAACAACGTTCGGCATTTGTAATAAGTTATTTTTCGGTTGATCGTCACTCAGAAAGAAATATAGTAATTATTCATGAATTTTCGGTCACTTATCTTTTTCGAAACGATTATATTGTCACGCGCAATAACCGCGTAACGAATTTTCGAACCGAAAACCACATTTTTCACATATTACACCTTCTTTTCCTTCGTTTCTTCACCTTTACAACTTTTTTTTCTTCTTATCTCGTAACGATAAGGTCGAAATCCGACCCACGAATAATGATTTAATGCTCGGGGAAAACATAAGTGTAGATAAGACGATTTCCATCGACGATAACGCCGTGTGTCTGCCGAAGGATTCCCCGGGCTCCTTTTTGTCCCCCTTGTACTTTTCCAAATAAGGAAAAAATCATCTTTTTTTTATTCAAAAAAATCATGAGTACTCATCCTTTTGAAAAGTCGAAGGTCCTAAATTGTACGTTGGTATTCATAAATTATGATTAATGGAGTCGTCTCGAGTCTACGGATCGATGCCCGCTCGAAATGAATATATATACATATATCGCAAACATGCGATCGATAAAAATAGTACGACATTTGAGTGGTACGCACTATTTACATTGGTGTTTATTTATAAGTGCATTGGTAAATGCAAGTGTTGGTAGTATATATGTATCTGTCGAAGAGCTTTTCTATGTCTCTCGTCTTTCTCTCTGCGCGTATCTATACGTTTGCATATTCATATACGTATTAAATGTAAATGCATATCTATATCTATCAGAATGCAAATATCCCAGTTTCGTGGTATATCAAAATGAATGAATGTGGTAGTCGTTAATGGATGTTCACGGTCGTTTTCAGAAGCGAAGCAGAACGGCGAGGAAAGCGGTAGCACGAGTACGATCGTGGAAAATGTCGTAGAGAAGGGCGAGGTTGAAGCTACGAAGGAAGGGGAGAAAGAAAAGGATACGAAAGAGGAAAAACTCGATAAAGAACAAGACCGGGATAAGGAGAAAGATGTGGCGAACGAGCAAGAAGTCGTTTATATCCAAGATATGGGATTTACTGTTAAAATCGTTAGCCCTGGTGCCGAGCCATTCGATATTCAGGTGTCCAGCATGGAATTGGTTCAAGTATGACATTGATATATGTGTATACAGGGTGTCCGGTTCCAGGTGTCCAAGCGGAGAGCTACATGTACACATCGAAGACTTGAGTAAAAAAATCTAATACCATTTTTCGAAATTTGACTCAGTTAACGAGTTATTAGCTAACACAGATCGGCCAATTACGGCGATTAGCGAAGGAAGGCGGCTCGCTGTCGTGATTGGTAGATATTTGTTAGTTAATAACTCGTTAATTAAGTTGAATTTCGAAAAATAGTATTAGACTTTTCGACTCGAATGATTGATGTACACATGTAGTTTTCCGCTTGGACGTCTGGAATCGGACACCCTGTATGTGTGTACTTAGAAAAATTGCTTCATTTCATTAACGACACAACGATGATCGATCTTTAGGAAATCCACCAATTACTTATGGATCGCGAGGACACTTGCCATCGCACCTGTTTCTCCCTTCAACTCGATGGTAACACACTGGACAATTTTGCAGAGTTGAAGAATATCGAGGGCCTAAAGGAAGGCTCGGTTATCAAAGTCGTTGAAGAACCTTATACGATGCGAGAAGCTCGTATCCACGTACGACACGTTCGAGATTTGTTGAAATCCGTTGATCCCACCGATGCTTACAACGGCGTAGAGTGTAGTAGTCTATCGTTCCTAAACGTCGTTACCAACGGCGATATTCTAGAGAAGAAGAAAACTCGAGCGGATTCGGTCGATTGCACTCCGCCGGATTACATTATACCTGGTTGCAAGGATAGGCCGTTGTTACCCTTGCAACCTCAAGCGAAGGAACAAAAATGTCCGCCGTGCCTAAAAGTAAGGCTTCTTGTTTTTCATTATTTTTATTTCAAAAAGTAAATAATTGTTTACACGTTTGCAGATAGTACAAATTTTAGTAAGCTGTAAAAATAGGCGATTTTTTTTTAAATTAATTGCAATATTTGAAATTTGATTAGACACATTTTGTTATTATAATGAATGCTATAGCATCTACGAAAAAATAAATTATTTAATTTTAAATTAAATGAATCAAAATAGCTTTTAAATTTGAATACTATAGCATACATGTCATACTGTATCCTAGTGTAAAGAAATGCTATAGCATTTTCACACCTGCGAACATGTTAAATACCATATCTTTACTCTTTACAGGTGTTAACAACGTCCGGGTGGAATCCACCTCCAGGTCACAGAAAATTACACGGTGATCTTCTATATTTACATGTTGTTACGCTCGAAGATAAGCAGTATTATTTAACAGCCTGTGCTAGAGGCTTCTTCGTTAATC
Source organism: Ancistrocerus nigricornis (assembly GCA_916049575.1). Classification (NCBI taxonomy): domain Eukaryota; kingdom Metazoa; phylum Arthropoda; class Insecta; order Hymenoptera; family Vespidae; genus Ancistrocerus; species Ancistrocerus nigricornis. The sequence continues at coordinate 6,266,866 of OU696665.1, forward strand.
AATCGACGAAGGAGGTATTTAATCCGAAACCAGCGACGCCGAGTCATCTATGCCATAGTTTGATCGAGTTGTTGAACCAATTGAGTCCAGCTTTCAAGCGAGGCTTCGCCGCTATGCAAAGAAGGAGAACGCAGAGACACCCCTTCGAAAGAGTCGCGACACCCTATCAACTTTATGCCTGGAGTGCACCTCAAACTGAGCACACTATCGACGCGATACGTGCCGAGGATAGTAAGCGTCTATAATGAATAATATCTTAGTCGTAACATTGTACCAAAATTGTCTGTTATTATTTTTAAATCATTGTTTTGTATAGCTTTCTCTTCTAAACTGGGTTACGAAGAACATATTCCTGGTCAGACAAGAGACTGGAACGAAGAATTGCAAACGACGAGGGAATTACCGCGTAAAAATTTGCCTGAGAGATTGTTGAGAGAACGAGCAATTTTTAAGGTTTCTGTTTAATTTTCGAGATACATATTTGTTTTGTAAATATTTCGTTATTTAACCGAAAGGGTATTTATCTAGGTTCACAGTGATTTCGTCGCCGCAGCGACTCGAGGTGCTGTGGCAGTCATCGATGGCAATGTCATGGCTATAAATCCGGGCGAAGAGGCTAAAATGCAAATGTTCATTTGGAATAACATCTTCTTCTCTTTGGGTTTCGACGTACGAGATCATTACAAAGAACTTGGAGGTGATGCTGCTGCATTTGTTGCACCCCGTAATGATTTGCAAGGTGTTAGAGTTTACGCCGCTGTTGATTTACCTGGTCTTTACACTCTTGGCACTGTTGTCATTGATTATAGGTATATTACAGCACTCTAGAAAATTGTAGTTAATGAATTTTAGTTTTGATAATGTTCTATTCATTTTTTCGTAGAGGCTATCGTGTCACGGCTCAATCCATCATCCCAGGAATATTGGAACGTGAACAGGAACAATCCGTTGTGTATGGTTCCATCGATTTTGGAAAAACCGTTCTTACCCATCCCAAATATATTGAATTGGTATGTCGATTATAAATAGTTGTATTTAATACAACAATTTTTAGTAGTGTAATGTAATTACATAATTATCTTACAGTTAAATAAAGCTGGGCAACAACTGAAAATTTTGCCTCATAAAGTAATCAATGATGCTGGCGAAGAAGTTGAACTTTGCAGTAGCGTGGAATGTAAGGGTATCATTGGAAATGACTCTCGGCATTATGTGTTAGACTTACTCAGGACTTTCCCGCCCGATGTTAACTTTTTAAAATGTAAGTTTATATGCAGAGCACTTGGATTGTTAAGTAGTTCGGTTTTCTAAATATTTTCTCTTCTTTGTTTAGTGGAAGGTGTTGAATTAAGCAAAGAGGCAAGGGCTTTGGGCTTTCCTATTGAACATAAACATAAGTTGGCTTGTCTTCGTCAGGAATTAATAGATTCTTTTGTGGAAGCTAGATACGTTCAATTTATTAAACATGCCGCAGTTCATCTTCAACAACTCACGACAGCTAGAAAATCTCAAAAGGAGAAAGAATCTTCCTCGAAGGTAATGTGACTTTTGAATCTTTTATACGATAATAGGAAAGAAATATTTGATTTGGAATGATCGATAATCTTAGGAAAACAAAAAAGAAGAAACAAGTGTTGTGGCGATCGATAGCAATAAGGAAGTCTCCGCTCAATCCTTAATCGAGGCAGACGAAGCTAAAAAAATTGTAGAGAGCATCACTGACTCTATAACAGGTGGTGAAAAACAAGAGAGTATGTATCGTATACTTTTATGTATATTGATCGATAATTCGTTATATCGAGTGTCATTTAACTTGGACCTCTTTTCAAAATTTATTTACAGTGGAAGAAAGCACTAAAGAGATAGTTCGTAGAGCCGCAGCAGCCGTCGGAAGTTTACGGGACGCGGAATTCGATGTAAGGTTTAATCCAGATGTCTTCTCACCCGGAGTTCGTCATCCAGATCCAAATGGTGTTGCATTGAAAAAGCAAAAGCAATTGGTTAAAGATGCTGCAGATTTTCTTTTAACCGTACAACTTCCAACCTTTGTAAGTCCATTTATATACGTATTATTTTCTAGTATGTATATTCACTGTACGTTCATATCAATTTTAGATTCGAGAATGTTTAGATCATACAGCTGCTGCCATGGATGGTAGCACGTTAATAGAAGCTCTACACGGTAGAGGTATTAACGTTCGTTATCTAGGAAAATTAGCTGTCATGCTATCCGCAGTACCTCAATTACGATACCTTAATCGTATAGCCGTGTCAGAACTTATTTTACGATCAGCCAAACACATTTTCACGTCATATATGCAGGTAATGCATTGCATTATTGTTGCCAAAGATTTATACAAATGTATTGTACTTATTAACATTATTTCATATTTCAGGGTACTGAATTAATGAGTCTTTCTGCAGCTATCAGTCATTTCTTGAACTGTTTATTATCCTCTGCACAAATCATACATCCTCAACAAAATCTCGAAGAGGTATACTACTAAATCATATTGGTAATAACAATACCGGTTCACGGAATGACTAATATCTTTCATTTTCTAGTTGCAAAGTAAAACAGCGAAAAGACGTAATAAAAGAAAAGGTCGAAATAACGGGCCGCAACAATCAGAAGTTGAATGGGCATCTTTAACGCCAAAATCACTTTGGCAACAGATTAAAGCAGATCTGAAGGGTTATTACGATTGGGAAACACCGACTCCTGAATCATTAGATTCTACGATCGAACATTTTCATCTTCAAAAAATTTCATTGCTTCGTGGTTTCTGCATAAAGACAGGAATTCAGATATTACTTCGGGAATATAATTTTGAAAATAGAAATAGGGCCACGTTTTTCGAAGAAGATATCTTGAACATTTTCCCTGTTGTTAAACATATCAATCCTAGAGTAAGTATAAAGCTTATAGGAATGGGTGTGACGAAATGTAAGAAAAAACAACAAATAACTAGTCAATATTTTATTAAATACAGGCTAGTGACGCTTATAACTTTTATACAACTGGGCAGAGCAAGATTCAACAGGGTTATCTAAAAGATGGATATGAATTAATTAGCGAGGCATTGAATCTTTTAAATAACGTCTACGGTGCTATGCATCCTGAAATTGCACAATGTCTTAGAATGCTTGCAAGATTGAATTATATAATGGGTGATCATGGAGAGGCATTAGCCACTCAGCAAAAAGCTGTCTTAATGTCGGAACGAGTAAATGGTATAGATCATCCGTATACTATCACTGAATATGTAAGTAATCTTCAATAATTTAAATTTATTTACACACTTTTATTTCTTTAAGTATTATATGAAATTATTGTTACTTTTTTGCTAGATCCATCTTGCTTTATATTCCTTTGCAAACGGTCAAGTCTCCGTATCGTTGCGACTATTGTACAGAGCACGTTATCTTGCATTATTAGTTTGTGGTGAGGATCATCCTGAAGTAGCTCTTCTTGATGTGAGTATCGTGGATATTTTATAAAGTAAATATCTTAATGTAATTGAAGCTTTTAACCTTCCTTATACTTACAGAGTAACATTTCTTTGATACTACATGCCGTTGGGGAATACGAATTATCACTTCGATTTTTGGAACATGCTTTAGATCTAAATCTTCGTTATCATGGACCGCGTTCTTTAAAAGTAGCAGTATCTTATCATCTCGTTGCAAGGACCCAATCATGTATGGGTGATTTCCGTGCAGCTCTAAACAATGAAAAAGAAACTTATGCCATTTATAAACAACAATTAGGTGAAGATCATGAGAAAACTAAGGAAAGTAGTGATTGTTTAAGACACCTCACGCAACAAGCTGTAGTTTTACAAAAGAAGATGAACGAAATCTACACAGGAAAGTCAGGAGTGACGTTACCACCTATTCAGGTGCAACCACCAAGTATGGGTTCGGTTCTCGATATGTTAAACGTAATAAATGGTATTCTCTTTGTACAAATAAGTCAACAAGACATTGAAAATTTTAAAGCGGAGATAGAGAAGCGACAGAAGGAACAATCGCCGGATAACGAATGCAAAGCGATTGAAAACGATAGCAAAAAAGATGAAAAAGAAAATCGAAAAATCGAGCAAAAGCCAGAAGCCAAAAAGTTAGAAGAAACTAAAGCAACATTAGAGCCAGTTATGGCGGAAAGCTGAGCTCTTTGTGCACATACACAAATAGCAAGAGTTAGTAGTTTCATTTTTAAATCCTAGTCTCATCATGTCCGCGTTCATCCTCACGAAAGGTAACGCTTATACGAGCATATACGATTGGGATAACATGGGAGTGGCAGTGTCTTCGTAATAGGATTGTAAAACGGTGCATTATATCTGTTCATAGTGCTATAACGTTGGAACTTTTGCAGTGCAGTGTTTCAAAGTCGCAATTAATATGTGCAAAGGAACGCATTTGCAGAAACATATACCTTCATGGATCTGTGACATGTGCTTTAAAAAATGTTGCAGATTTTACTTAGCCCCTCTATCATAACCACACGCAATAAACAAATTGAATTGTTGTTTAATGTAAATAACGTTCAAAGAGATGATCTTATCTCTTACAATGGAAGAATTTACCAATGCGTGGTAAATTCATTTAATAGATACAAAAAAAAAATCTATGTGTAATTGAAAGAAATCACTGAAATTGAAGAACAAGAAGTTTTCATAATAATTGCAAAGCATTTTTCTAAGGCCTCAAATATTTATACTTTCATCATGGCAAATCTATATCATAATATACATATATATATGTATATATATAAATATATATATATATATATACATATGCACACACATTAGATGTATCCATTTTCAATCATTTGTTGATTTACTTGTCTAACTTTAATGTCCTTTGCATCAGTGATTATTGTTTGTGAGAGAAAAGATGTAACCAAGACGTTAAAGCCAAATTTTTTTGAAATGAACCGAATGTTCATTGAAATGTTATTTGACATGTAAGTCATTTGTTTTTTTTTTTTTTTTTATAGTTCTAAATAGTATATGTTGTTAGTACATTTGAAAAAGTGATCACTTTGTGTCATAAAAATACATCTATTGTTGTTTCATTCTTGTTACCACTGATAAAAAATGTACAATGCCATTTTATGCTCATGCATCATCATCAAACTCTGTTGTCCATTATTTCCATTGAATTCGTATTAAAGGGCTTCCTAATCATTGCATTATTTCAAATTCATTTCTTTTTAAAGGTATTATATATTATAGTGCATTTTCCTTTTATTATGCAAAAAATGAACAATAATGAACTCATGGCATAATGGCATCTACATTGTTACATTAATAATCACCTACACAGAAGCAAATCATTAGGCAGGTTATTGTTAGTGTAGCATCAATTTAATATAATCATTAGTTATACCATAAATAATGCTAGGATATATCAGTGATTGTTACAAAGGTGTTAATATTGTTTTTTTGTTTTTTTTTCAATATTACATAGTTGGAGATTTTACTCTCCACAAAATGCCAATACCATATTGCAGCTTTGTTTTTAGAAGCATTATGATTGAACCTGACTAGCTTCAAGATATTAGAAATTACCATAAAGAAAACAGACTTTCTTATTGCAATATAAATAATAAATGAAAATAGTATCTAGATGCATAAAGAATCATGTCTGTTAACATTAGCGAAAGAACTGAATGAGTGGTTTATCATCATGCCATATAATTTTAAGAGATTCATACACTATGCTATGAAATGTATAACATTGATCGACTAAACTGTATGATAAAGAAACGTTACTCCATAAGTATTTGATTATAAATAAAGTTAAATACTTGATTTGGACATACCTTTTGTATATGTTGATAAAATTATTGTGTGAAATATGTTGTTTTATTGTTATACAAAAGTAAAACAATTTAAGAAGAATCTGTACTGTCCTCAGCTGATGAAATATCAAGTTTTTCTTCATCTTTTTCGGTACTTGATTCGCAAGAATTTATCTTTGCCTTTTTGAATTTCTTTCTTTTCTTTTTACTTGTTTTAGAGCAGAGTTGTTGGACATATGCCCGAACATTTAATTTATTTATCAAATATTGCCGCAACATTTCCAGTGCATTCCTGCCACCGCTTCCATGTTCAAAAAGTAAACAGATCTTTACATTATTTTTTTCAGGATCTTGCTCATCCTCTATCACGTTAACAAACAAATCAAAACTTAATAAAGGGCCCTTATGGTCAGGTGCTTCTGTGCTTGTTGTAGAGACGAGCTTTACTTGCTCTTTGTGCATATTTAAATGTTGCGTCGACTGAACTTTTGATTCAGTAATAACATCTTCTTCAGCTGTAGTTCCTGTATCATCTTCTTGTACATTTACCGCTTCGCAGTCTTTATTCTGTCTTTCAGCTAAACGGCGTTTTCTGCGTGCATGGGACCATGTATCATTTTCTGCTGTTAGATGACATCCCCAATCACTCAAGGTATTTTTTTGTAACTCTAGTTCTCTCATATTTATCTATGTCAAAATAAGCAATGAGAAAAAATAAAATGTAAAAGTAAGACTTTTATAATAAGATTATGTTACCTGTAGTTCGTTAATTATTCTTTTTAATTCTGTAATAATATCATCAACGTGTAAATATTTATCTTGCATAGGAAATATTATTTCCAAAGGAGGCTGATCTTTCAAATGCTTGGATACAACATCGCTTTCTCTTATAACAGGTGCTTTTGTCAAGTCGGTTACATCTATTGACAAGAAGGACCATGCTAGACCCCATCTGTAAGTAAATTTGTCAAATACCACTTCTTCAATAAAAATTCAAAGAAAATAATACTATTTACCGTTTTGTATGACCTTGACAAAACTCTGTCCATGTAAAGTTATTTATATCATGCTTTTTCAATAACTTAAGGAAATAAAGTAAATTACTTTTTTTCCCAAGCATAGTGGTATACATTTTAATTCTATCGCCTATCTGCATACTCTCCTCTACCATTCTTGTTACAAATGATCTTTCACCTCCTTCAACACTAAGTTCTTTACAACTACCGGTAGGGGCATTCCTCGGTGGCTGCTGTTTTATTACTTTTTCTGAATCATCTCCACTTTCAAAGAATGGAGGGTTACACATTACAAAATGGTAAGTTACATGTTCTTCAATTATTTCTTGCAGGATTTCGTCTTTACCCACTTTAAACACTAAATTGATACAAAACATATATATTATGTGTTCTATTAATAAAGCAGTAAAAAACTTACCTTTTATTAAGTTTTGCAAATTATTTTTCTTCACATTTTCCACTGCAGCTTCTATACTCGTTTCATCAATCTCTGTCCCTAACATATGGCATCCATACATTTTTGCGAGTAATAATGGATATATACAAACTGCTCCTGTTCCTATATAAAACATCTTTGCCATCATTGTTTAAAAATTAATTTATAATAAATCTAACTACTTACCAATATCAATGCCTTTAACATTTTCCATTTCCGTAAAAGAGGCATGTGTCATTAAATCTTCAATCCATAAAACATAATTCAAACGTAAAGGCAGAGTTGGCACTAATTTATTTGGTGGTATCCTTACTGTCAGGCCAAAATCATGTTTCAATAACGTTTGCGTAAGAACATGTAATGTTTTTTCATTTTTAAAATCAATGTGCACCTTTCCTGTGAGATCCTATTTGTAAAACACCATACAACAACATACATAAGCATATTAATCAATTAAACATGTATTACTTAAATATTTCTCCTTACAGTAGCTGCAACCGCACGAAATTCTGGATACAAGACAGCCAGTTTTTTAAAATCAGGTCCTTTTTTATACTTATTTCTTGGATGCATTAACTTTCGTAATGACATTTTAAATATTTATTTAAAATGACAAAATAGCATATGTAATCGTATCGAATACACCACGAAATTGATTACTTCCTAAACTTTCACGTACAAAGTATCTCTGTATTACAAGACATTTTCTGTAATCAAAGATACATTGCTATTTGTTATAAATAAAAGAAATTATCACAAAAACCCTTTTTTTATTGTATAGTCAATGTTGGTTAGTACGATTATCTATCAACGCTCTCTGGTAGTTGCACTTTGTACTAAATTTTACGTACTCCACATGCGCGTAGTCTATGATGTCTGTGACATCTTCGAGTTGTCTACGCTGAAGTTCGTCAACGAGGATGCAAGTGTCATTATCGTACTGCTGTGTAGTTAAAAAAAATCGAATCACGAGCAATTCATTGACATATTTGCTAGCGTTATCATAGAGCGCGCTAACGTATCCTGCTTAAATTTTTTCGCTACCGATAATTCAGTTTCGTTTACTCCATGGAAGAATCCGTGTGACGTGCACACATACATTGATATATATATACATATATATATCGTTCGTGTTACTATATACAAAGCGTATATAATTTACTTTACAGAAAACGTGACGTTTTATGGAGCTTGCACTCATCGACTTAAAAAAAATATGAGCGGAGGTGTTGCATGTTACCGCCATTCACTGACACACAATGTTTCGTTTCTTGATACGTGCTACAACGATGTGAATATAAAAGCACTGTAGAAACACCTGTTGCATTTTCGCCAGAATAATGGCCCATCTACTAAAAAATGTAACGAACAGCATTTGGCACGCGTTTCACGCGTTGCAAGGTGATACACCCGACCTCGTCGCTAAATCAAAGTTGAAGGTGAGTCATTCTTTGTTTTCGTTTTTTGTCTTTTGTTTTTCTTTTAATTTTTTCTATTAGATTTCTTTTTTTTTTCTTTTGTTATTATTTGACGCTCGGGTGTGGCTGCTTGGTTCGCGCCGTGATCTCGTTTGAATTGCCCATAAATGGCACTTGTTACCTCGATATTTTACTTCTTTTTTTGTAGGTGTTAACGGCCAACATCGGTACGTTAATGGACTTATATGGCGTTGAAAAAGGTCTGGAACATTACCGCAGTACTCAGAATCTCACTTTCGATCAGTATATTTATTATTTGCAAAAGGAGGTATTGTTTTATTCATTTTCCTTTTTTTTCTTTTTTAGAATTTCGTAAATTTTTTAATGCAAAATTGGCAATGTAATTACAGGTGTTTTCATCTATAACCGATGCAACTTCCATACAAATACACAGGTCATTAGAAGAAGGAATAGATGAGATATGTTGGCTGGTTTGCAAAAAAATGTATTTGGAAAGATCGCATTCTGTATTTGAACCAAGTAGCGTTTATCAACTCTTTAGGGTATTTTGTTTATTGGCTGAGCCAGAATCAGACAGCATGGATTCTCACATGGTTTGTTAATATTTCAAACTATCATCTTGGCAACGATCAATTATTTATTCATGATTCATTCTTGGCACAGATTGCAATGCATCCTGATGAAGTAGCTCAAGTTGCTTCTCATTTGGTAACGTCATTAGGATTACAATGGGATGCAGCAGATTTTACAGCTTTATCAGCAGCTATTGGTAGCTTTAGGTATTGCATTACTTTTTATTTAAATTATTAAAATATTCTAGCTATATTTTATTTTTCAAATATTCATTGATTATATTCTCAAAAGGTTCCCCACTTTTCTGGCTGTTTTGGAATCTAAATATAGCGGTGGTAGGACTTTGGATAATATAGCATTGACTGAAGCTATAGATGATCTTTATCAAATATACATAGAAAATGTTGTGAAAAAAGTAAGACTTCTGTTGTGTTTAAGTATTACAATCTAATAGCTATATTTATTTTTTCTTTATTTTTTTACAGGGATATTTAATGAAGAAAGGTTTTCTCCTTCCAACTTTGAAGTATTTCTGGTTCGTTCTTCGTCCTGGTGAATTATTATATTTTAAAGATTCTCAACAAAAGGAGCCATCAGGTTTGATAGCGCTAACTACAAATTGTTGGGCGGATGCAGTAACTAATGGTGGAAAACCTGACAGAAGGTTCGTGTTAAGTACACCTGAGCATAGATGTATAGAGTTAGTGGCTGATGATCACAAAGGCAGATTGCAATGGTTGGCAGCTTTGCAAATTGCTATTCAACATTCCGGCGAAAAGATTGGATATCAACGAAGTTTAGCAAATCAGAGAAGATCTCTAAGACAAGTATGTTGCAAAAAAAGGTGTTTATAATTTTTGACTGTACATATAAATTCTTTAAATTATCAGGTAACAAAACAAGAAAAAGAGAAAACAAGACTGGAGCTGCAGTATGAAAGACAGGCACGGATTGCAGCAGAAATTCAGGCTAGAAAATTGGAAGCATTATCGAAACAAGAAGGAGTTAAGGTTCAAGAATTAGAAGAAGCCAAACAGAAATTAGAAACTCTTTTGCAAGAAGAGAAGCAAGCTCTTAGAGATGAAGAAATAGGTAACAGATATTTTTTTCTAATTTCTTGATTTTAGATTCAAAGAAATATTTATTATACGATGTTATTTATTGATAGTTCGAAACCTTCAAGCAAGAGTTTTAAGAGAAGAATGGGAAAGAAGAGAACAATTGGAGAAATTACAGCAAGAACAACAAGATCTTTTAGAAATGGAAAAAATGAAAAGACTAGAATTTGAGCGCAAACAGCACGAAAATGAGCTTCAGCTGCAAGGTAGAGCAATTTGGATTCTTTCACTTATTTACAAATTAAAGAATTTGTCTATAGTATTAAATTATAGGTGCAGAAATGCGTTTACAAATGTTGGAAGCTGAGAAACAAAATTTGGATGCTGAACTTCGCATGGCACAAGAAAAAGTAAAACGCGCGGAAGAAGCTCAAATTTTATTGGAAGCTCAAATTGTTGTGACGCGTCCATTGAAAAGTGGCGAAAGAATTAGACGCACTCAAAGTTTTATACCCACAACAAAAGAAAGGCCATTGTCCTTGGAAAAGTTCGAACAAAGGTCAATGACATTGCGAAATAATTGTTGATACGCGTTATATACAGAATATGCAAGAAGTAAAAGCTGTCACTATTTATATAATCGCCCATATCGAAATGAAATTCCTTTGCATTTAAGATACAATTACAAGAAACATACTCAGATTATATATCTTTTATCAGGGTATTAACATTATAGTTCCTTATTCCAAACAACTTGCCGCGTTATAAAATTTAGCCAAAGTGCATAAGAAATGTTATATGTTGATTTTAATATATTCAATGAGATGTTTATGTAAATTTTTATGCTATATAGCAAAAAAAATCGCAAGTTAAAAATTAAGTTACGATTTTTCTTGTACATAATATGAACTTTTCATAATGTTTAACCTATGTAGCTAAGTTATAATAAGTATTAATTACAATAATGTAAGAACATTTAATATAATATTGTGATTTAACTTTACAACAAAACTACGATATTTTTTGTAAAATGTATTGTAATATTTTTATAGCTATTTATATGGTTACGATAGTTTACTTTCTTCCAGCCTTACGTGTACGTGCGTGTACACGAATACATATTGGTGATGAGAGAATTGATCAAACGTATTAGCTGCGTGACTTTATTGCGTGCGATACAGTAGCAAGTTACATATTGCGTAAAACATATCTGTATTTGATCAGTGCCGAATAACGTGTAAATCAATTTTGATAACTTTTTAATTTTTAATTTATATTTATAAAGCGTAATATATTAACAAGTATTATTTATACATCGAAACATCATATTGGACATATATTTCCACTGTATTTGATACATACATTAAATAATCAATTTATTATAATAAGATGCCACCAAAAAAAAAAGGTAAAGGTAGCAAGTTTGCTCGTATGAGCGAAGAAGAGCGTGCACGTTATATGCAACATCGCGCAGAATTAGAATTAGAAGCGAAAAGGCGAAAACAACAGCTGGTAGCAATTTTTAGTAAGGTAATATATTCACGACAATAAAACATATGTAAAGTACTTGGAATATTTTTATTTTTTAAATATAACAATAGAATTTCTAATATAGAACAAATTGAAACATGAAGAAGCATTTTCAAGGTTGAATACAGCAAAAATAAATGAACAATGGCGAATCATTCTTCGTCAAATTAAATGTAAAGAACTTTATGAGGATGTAAAGTATCTCTGGAACAATTTTGACAGAATGATAAACACTAAAGATAAGATAATACAATTATTGCATTCTGAAATAGAAATAGCAGATATTGATCATAGAAGGTTGCAAGAAGCTCATATTGGAATAATAGATAAAATCATTGGTAATTACTTTACATTAAATTTTTTGAGTATGCCACTATATTGTAAAATATTTTAAAAGATGTGTTTACATTATATAGAGCTATATACAAACAAACTTCAAGATTTGTGTAATAATTACACTCATAGAGTGCAGAATATTAAAACAGAAGAAATCACAGAATTATATAAATTAAAAGAACATATGGAGACAACATGTGAGGAAATAAAATTTATTACTGCAAATGAGAAAACGGAATTAGAGAATATATTGACAAGGACAACATCACAAAATGCTATTAATATTTGTAACATAATTTCATTGGTAAAATATTGAATCAATTATTTATTAAGGACATTTACTTGATATATTCTGTACTTATTACTTACTTTTTATTTATAGAGAGAGGGCATGATATTAGAACTTGTAAATAAAATTTCTGCAAAGATGGAAAGTTTATGGAAACAATTCAGTGAGATAATAGTAGACTATAATAGGACTACAGAAATCAAAAGAAAACAATATGAATTTTTAAAAGATCAAGATAATGCTCACTTTGCAGAATTAGTACAATATCCGAAATTTAGTATGCAATTACAAAACACAATTGATACTGTAAGGAACGATATAGAGAGCTTACTAGAAAAAAGAAAATGTAGCATCACTGAACTAAAATATCAAATGAAGTTGATGAAAAACAACATATTGTTAATAAGAAAAAATTTTAGATCAGATCAGATTTCAGAAACTACACAATTGAAGAGATTAAGTGTTATTTGTAATAATTCTATAAAGGTGAGGGACAAAGTTAATACCTAATCTAGCAGATTTTATATTCTTTCAATTACAGGATCTGGAAAAAATGTCAGAAAAAGGTTCTATGCTTCTATCATTGATTAAATTATGTTCAGAATTAGAACCTCTATCAGTGTCTATTAAAATGTATATTTCTTGTGATACAGACTCTGCAGAAGAACCTACTATGCATTGCGTAAGTATTTATATACAATTATGAAAATTTTCACAAAATTAGAGTTTTTTGATAACTAGAATACTATGGTATGTATTTATAGGTATCTAAGCCATTTAAAAAACTAGAAAAATTTTGGATGCGCTATAATCACGTGAAAGTAGAAAATATTTCTATGAAGGAAGAATGTGATAGGTTGTCACTGGAAAATCAACGTTTAAGATACAAATTACGTAATTACCTAATTAGTATCTCCAGGATAGAGACAACATTACCGATCACGTCACTAGTTACTTAATTAACATGCGATCAAAGTGATTGGAAATATTTTGATAAAAAATTCTTTCTTAATATTAACATTCATAAGACAAAGTAATACAAAAGCATTTGATATATTATATACTTTCTATTACAATTATTAACGATGAGTAAATATTCCCCCTCCTAAGGTTATGTACTTATAAGGTCGTGCGCGTGTACGACCTCTAACAGGATGGAAAAATATTTTTTCTTTGGGTGCCATACTTTCTGTCTCCAAATATATATCAAAACACGCTCTTAAACGTTGTAATTGAGCTGATATGGTTGGAGGTTTTGTCCACATGACATTTACTTCACGTTCTATATCCCTCAAAATATCCACAGATGCAGGGACCATAGGACTAATACTTATGCTGAACAATGCAGCTACCTTTGGATAGTCTGGCTTTATAGCAATTCTTGCAATGAGTTCACCTATAAAAATATTACTATTTATTATCCAGTATATTTTTCTATTGTCACGTATATTCATTAAAAATAAAATCATACTGCTTCCACGACGTAATATAGCTTCATAAAAGATATCAACAGATGATACTAATCCCTCGCGGCATATAGGTACGTTCGCATAATTTGTATAATTTCTCCATGTCATAGTATTGAATCTATACAATATTGTAGCGATTTTTTGAGGCAGTGGATCAATAGTATTTACAAAGACAGGTAAATTTCCTGACTCTAATTGTCGGATTTCTGTACATAATTCTAATCGTGCTTTGACTCTTCTTTTTATTTCTTTTAGAACACTTACAACACTATCTTGTGTTGACTCTGGAACCGTGTGCTGTAAATTAAACAAGAAAAATTGTTATATCTTTATTGTGATACAATGTATGTAAAATACTTACTTTTTGATCTGGTGGATTAGCTGAAATAAAGTGTAGGCCAGCCATTCTTTGGGCCCATCTATATGGAATACCTAATCCTAGTGTAGAAAATAGTCCTAAATTGTGACGTGCTAATTGATAATGATTGGCAGGATTTGGACTTTCTAGACCTAAATCATTGGGGTAGAGTTCACGAAGAACTGATTCTGATACAAGCATGTCTCTGTCATAGATAAATGATTATGTTAATTGATCGTGTTACAGGTACATAACTATATGTAAATGAGTGATTATAAAATATAAATTACCCAGCACTTATGCCTCCTGATACATCAGTTTCAAGTTTGGATTCTACCGTAACCACTTTCAGATGTATCATATAAAAAAATTGTAATGTTAATTTCGTTTCATCTGCAAAATATTATTTGAGGTATAGTCGTTTTTCTATTTTTTTTAATTACTTTGAATAGCAGAATATAACTTACTTTTTAGCAGAAGGATAAGTGTTACATTTAAAGGATGTCTTTGCAACAGCTTTAATCTCTTTTCTTCTTGTCTAGCTTCTCTAGACAACCTGTGATGTCTCTTCTTGTGCACTGGCATCTCTTCTACAATATTCTCAGGTTGAGTCTCAGGATCTGAATCAGATTCTTGCAGACCATCTTGATTATTTGTACGTTTTGCTTCATCTTCATCGCCTTTCACTTTTATTATTAATGTACTATCTACAAAATAATGTATTCAAATAATTGAAAACTAAATTATTAATAATGCAAGTCGTACCATATGCATCACGATATGCTGTTGCCTTCGCATAAAGTACATATAATGGTGACGCAAGTAAAGCTGCTTTTTGGTGCTCTTGTCTAACTTTATCTAATGAAAGTCCAAGACTATCTTGCAATGGTTTACTTGTCTGTGGACATATTTTTAAATAGTTAAATAACAACACAAAAATATATTACAAAAGAAAGTAATTACCTCTAGTATGATTCGAAGTTGTGGTGCAAGACTGTCTAACCTAGTTTGCTTAGATTCCATATCGACTGTGACTGCTTTTTTGCTTTCTGTTAATTCATCACATAAAGCAGCCAACTGCTTTCGTTGAGTTAATTCCCATTCAAGACGTGCTAATCTTAATTGGTGTGGATTCTTTTTCGTTATTTCCTAAAATAGATATCACAATCATTGATAAAACAACAAATTAGACCCTAAATGTCCACAGTACATCTTTTCTATTTTTATTTTTACATACAGGTCTAGAAATATTTTCAGGTGCTTCTCTATAAAACTCTTCTTCTGATACTAGTTGTATCAATTCATCTTTAGATCTAAAAAATAAACATATAAATTTTATTTTGTATCTTTGTAATAAGTAAATTCCTATAAAACATAAAAACATACTTAAACTGTAGACATTTGATAACTTCTTTCTTTAAATGCATGACCTCATATAATAAATTCTGTAATTGTAAATGCTTGCTGTCCACATTACTTTTAGCAGTAACTAAAGAATCACGGGCAAATTTTGTACGAAACTTTTCCATTCTATTAAGTTTCTTTAGCTCGATAAATGCTAAGGATGTTTGAATTTGTAATTCATGTACTTCGTCTTTTGCCTAAAAAATTATTTTTATAAATAATAATGTATTATGTAAAAGTATAACAATAATTTTACAGTAAACATGTATATGTACATTTGGATCACCACTAGCTTTTAACCTCGCTATTTTGCTCATAGCTTTTCGAATATTTTCACAAGTAGTTAAAAAACATTCCGAATCACTCTCGGGCGACCTATCTAAGGCTTCTTTTTCTTCATAGCTGATTATAGTCTACACAATAAAATTTTATGTTAAAACTTCGTTTTTTAGGAAACGTATTAGGAAATCAAAACCGACTTAACCTTATACATATCTCCATCCTTTAACGATGTTATAGTACTAGCACTAACGGATTTTCTCCTTTTCTTGGAGTTATCCGTATCATTTTCTTTACCCATTTTATGACTCATACAACATTACTTTATTTAGAAAATGTAAACGAACAATGTATCACAGGAAATCGATTTTCAACCAAGAATAAGTTCATCAATGACCGCTACATTGGTTTACGCAAAAGTTAGTCACTGAGGGCGCTAACTATCGTTTAGTCGTTGACGAACTTCTTATATGAACATACGCCGAAAAAGAAAAAAGGCCAACTAATATAGATTTCTTGTAAAGCGAATAATATTTTCCATTTATCATTAATAAATATCCATAGAAATAAATTTAACGAATATATTTTTGTACATACATTATTTAAAGTATTTACTAAGCACTGCAATATTGCATATACTATACAACTAGCGTAATGGTTCAAAGGTGTAATGAGTTACACCAGGTTTAGGGTACTGCTTTTCCATCTGAAAAAAACAAGAATACATTACAATGATCTTTAAGAGATATACAAAAACAAAATTCTTATATGGCTTAAGAACTTACTACAGGTTGGAACCATGGACAAATTTCACCAATATAATAGAAGATGCCATAAATTAGAACTGTACCACCAAACATTAAACACGCAGTGGGAAGAGTTACCATTTGTCTAACACCAGCGGCATAACGATCTTCTCCTATTTGATCTTCCATCATATGTAACTAGGAAATATAGGAGTATTAATATAGAAGTATATCGTATTTTTACCATTTTAAATTTGCTTTCATGATTACCGGTTCACCAAAATTTCTGCGTAGCGATGGAAAATCCCAGGGATAATGCGGGTCTCGTGCTTCTGCTCCGATAAATGGAAGTTTTGGATAATCTCCATAACCATCTTCTGGCTTATAAGGTTTATATTCGCTTGGATGTAAATTATACTTTTCAGCTGTTTCTTTAATTTCTTCAGGAGTTGATGGTACCTTTGCACTTGCTCTCCATAAATATAGATAGGGTCTCGCTTGAAAGAAAAAAACAAAGCATACAAATGAACAGAATTGATTTAAAAATTTTACATATAATAATATTTTCAAATAAATTTTAAATTTGTTAAAAACTTATTTTTACGAAGTCGCATTACCAATAAATTGTTAGATGATTATAAACTTACATAATAAAACAAGTGTAACCTAGTAGATTGAACGGACAAAATCACGAATAACAAGATTCACTGTAAGAGTACTTACTTTCTTTGTGCTTAGCTCTAATACATAATTTTATATTATTTTTTACTAATAATGTAGGCGTTAATTTCATATAAGTTTTAACGAGAGCCATTTTTGTAAACGCTGCAACGTCAAACGTAGATGGTTAGGTGCATTCAGACGATCGGAACACGCGCGCTATGTGTATGTACATGAGAGAACTTTCGTACCCGCAGAGAGACGCTAAAAACTCGGTTGAAAATTTTCTCGTTGATTAAACGATTAGAGTTATTACGAATCGATCTCGAATACTTATTTCATCGTCATTCAATTTTTTATTTGCTTCATGCAGCAGCAGATGTAATTCTTTGTAATATGATCATAATTAAATCCACCATGTCGTGGCCAGTACTCTACGGTCGTTCTATCACGAAACGATCGTCGTTACGCGAGCATTCGCCACTTTTAAAAAAATCGATTTGCTAAAGTTCTATCAGCATTTTATTTCATATCAATAACGTCGTTCGTTAAACAATTAATACGGGAAAGTACAGAGAAGTAGAAGAAATTCTAAGGAAGCCCGTAAAGTCGAATAATTCGAATAAATGGGCGACATTATGACTCGATGACGAGCCTTACGGAAGCTTGAAAGCAAGATGGCCGGTCGCTTGCATTCATCAGTGTTCTTCGATACAGTGTCATTTTTTCTCTAATTATTGCTAGAAAAACACCCAAAGGATTTATTTTACGACCACGCTGGAGCTCGCCGTGAATTTCTCCATCGCTTCGAGCTCTTAAAACGGGGTACGTTAAATCACCGTGTGATCTCGAACCTGCGAAAGGTTCGACGAAGTGTCGACGAGCAGCAAGGAATTCAAGTTTTGAACTTAGTCAATCTATTTGGCCTCTTGTCGCGAGGTCACGCGAATTGTAAGCAGCGTCCTCGGTGGCGTCTATTTCTCGCGATTGTCTGAGAGTATAAACAAACTAATGTATGTACATTCGATACGTTAGTATTATAAGCTTTTTTTTTGTAGTAGCTTCTGGGATACTTTGCTATCGAGAATGTGTGGCGATAGTTTATAACCCGCGTAATGCGAACAAAATTTAAAATAGCATTGATAACTTTTAAGCGTTCAACATCAGTGAAAATTCTTTTAACGAGGAAGCAAGGCAGTAAAATTGAGAAACTAAATATGATCTATTGCGCTGTTATTTAGTGTATTTTTATGTTCTTTGAATAATATTTTTGCATGAATTTACATATACAAATGATTGCGAGTGAGATATCGTGTATAGTTTTAATTCGCAAAATCTGTTTAGGGTATAATTATTGAGTAAACTGGAGTCAGACTGTAGCAACATGGCGAGTCCATCGCCACAATCGTCTCCTATGCCACCACCGCAGGCCCCTAGCCCAATGGGACCCCCGCAGCAGGCTCCATCTCCATCTAATCCTCAAGGTAGTCCAATGGGTCCACCTCAACATCATCCGCACAGTCCAACCCAAGGATATCAAGGTGGTCCGCCGATGCCACCTGGTGGTCCTCCAATGTCGCAACCTCCTCAACAACCACCTCCGCAGCAACAAAATTATCCACCTCATCCGCAGCAAATGCCACCTAACATAGGTCCTCAGGTATGTAATGTTTACAGTTCTTTTTTAGAATTTTATTCCTTTATTATTATCTATACGGTGCTTGTAAGTTCAATACTTGCATTCAAATATTGATGGAATAAATGTTATTTGTGCCATAGAAGTTGTTATTAAAATTTGTAACAAGGTATGATTGATAAAATAATTTTTATTTATTACAAAACGAATATTGTTAAGATAATTATGTATATTTATATTTAATTCAAATTTTTATCAATAGATTTCAAATCTGCTTCTTTAAAGAGATTAACAAGTTGTTCAGCTATCGATCGATTGCAGGCTGCAATAACCTTTGGTGTCATTAAATCCAATTCGCTGCCTATAAATATAAGATTAATTTAACATAATAAATTATCATTTAAGTTTTAGACAAATATAAGATCTTAACATATACTATACCATTTGTATCAATTACAATTCCTCCTGCTTCTTCTATTATTAATTTGCCTGCAGCAACATCCCAAGCATCTATTCCTTCAATATGATATGCTTCTACAGCACCCATTGCGACATAACATAATGTAAGCGCCGCAGTTCCTAATGATCTTATTCTACAGACAAACAAATTATTTCTAAAATGTTATATCGAAGTATCAAACTTTACGTATTGTGTAATTGGTAGTTACCCATGAGTTCCCTGGATCAGGGCATGCATTCTAGTGTACACACTGACCAAATATGTTCTGTCTTTAGCAAGCCATGGTTCCATGGCGACTAATGCTTGAGATAAATCTAAAATCATTGTCAATTTATGTTTTTTATATACTTTTCAGATATAATAATAATAAGTAATTGTTCTTACCATCTACGCTCGATGTGTGTATAGGTTTCCTATTAAGAAATGCTCCACCATTTCTTCTTGCAGAGAAAAATTGTCTTACAATAGGATTATACACTATTCCTATCTCTGCTCTTTTATTTATCAGAAGAGCTAAGGAAATGCACGTGTGTGGAAATTGGTGCACAAAATTTGTAGTTCCATCTATAGGATCTATTATCCATGTAGGGTCATTCGTCAGTTTGGGCAATCCATCTTTAGCCACGCTCTCTTCTCCGATAAATCTAAACATCAAGGTCATATTATCTCCCTTCATTCAAATTGTTAATCGTTCATTGAACTTACTTGTGGGATGGAAATTTTCGTGACAGCTCTTCTATCAATACATTTTCTATCTTACGGTCATATTCTGTGACAAGATCCCAGTCAATACTTTTACACTGAGTAATTTTCCTTTTATGAATGGAACTTTCTATCACCTAAAAATCAGAAGAAGCTAGTAAAGCAAGTTTCCAGTTTATTTAATATAGTACTCTCTCTTTTTTTTTTACTTTACACAAACCATGACCTTCAATAATGATTTCTAATCGATTGTACTCACCTTGCCCGCGTTTAAAACTAATTCTTCTGCCAAATTATAACACTCCTCTATGTCAGTCATTTTTCGTCGTCTCGTGTCAAGAATACTCAATATTGTCACTCTCGCGAGAACTCTTGTCAGATCGGCATCGATGCCTTAAATGAACCTCGTCTAACGCAGCTGCCAAGTGCAGTTAATAAGAGAGAGCGTGAGTGGGGCTAATATAAGCCACTACTTTTAACGACATTTAACACAAGTATACATAGAAAATCTTATTGTAGCTTTAGACGATACGATGTTGACGGAAATGATGTTTCTTGTTACGCTAGACGAGTTGATACAGCTAAATGTTACGAATTACGCATTTCAGTTGAAATTATCCTTATTCACTTTCCAGATATATTTGGTGAGCGTGCGATCTTTCCTCTATACGTCATTCAGCTAACGTGAATGGTGTTTCATAGAACGATGTTTTTCCTCGACCTCGGGAATTTTTATGCTTCTATCTTACCTGGATCGGTATTCTACGTACACATATATACATGCACGTACATAGAACAAAGCAAATAATCAAATTATCTGCGATCATATATAATGAAGGATCACGTTTACAGTAGTTACGAGATTTCTCTTTACTCAACACACAGCTCGTCACGTTTCTTTTCCATTTAATTTTTTTTTTTTAAACATAATAAAGAGTGACAAGGAAGGGTAACGAACGACAATTTAGACACTAAATTACTTTTATTTGATTTACAGTACAACGACACTCGCATTATTTCTCTCTCAAGGCCACCTTTTCATCAGCTTCGCGTATTGTCCTCACGTATTCTTTCGCGATCGTTTCGTTGCAAGCCCCGATCGCACGTGGTTTCATGATATCGATCTTCTCACCTGTAAAAGATCTCTAACCATTATTATTCATCGGGATCATCGATCTCTAAGATCGATCGTGCGTCATTATAAAAAACCACTCCAAATATCGAACGATCTTACGTAAATCTTCGGACCATAACAAGACGATGATTACCTGTCACACGGTCAACCACTACACCACCTGCCTCGGTGATGATCAAGGATGCAGCTGCTATATCCCACGTGGAAATCCCAGGACCTTCGATATAATAAGCCTCTACTGTCCCCAGTGCAACGTAGCAGAGCGTTAACGCGGCCACGCCAAGAGTACGAATACTTTGACGAGAGAGATCAATGAGAATATCGCATAGAGTATATTAATTTATATTATATTCACGTTTTATCTTACCCTTGTGCCTTACGTGCAACAGCTTGAACCCTTTCAATAGTTTTCTCTCTCAAATGATCTATCTTCATGAACCCAGCTTCGATGCAGATCAAAGCTTTTGATATATCTAATCGTGAGAAGATAAAAAGTAATCTTTTAAACGAAACGTCTTTATGGTCCCCACGTGTTTTAGATTGTTTTCGCTCCTGCTATTCCTCACCTTGGACTTTCGAAACTTTTATCGGCTTTCCATTTAAAAACGCACCGCGACCTTTACGGGCTGTAAAGAGTTGCTCGAGAACAGGATTGTAGACTATACCCAGGACCATTTCCTTTCGAACAGCTAATCCAATGACAACGCAGGTATGAGGAAACCCGTGTATAAAATTGGTCGTACCATCGATCGGATCTATGATCCAGGTAGGATCGTCTGTTAATTCCGGTAACTTTTCGCCTGTTGATTCCTCCGCTATAAACCTGTAGGAATATTTTTTTGTAAGATTATCCACTGAATTTTCCGGGAAATGGATTTAAGAACGGATTTAATATCTTTATGTGGCCGAAAATAAGTACATTTTTATGAATTTTTTTAGAAAGGAACATTTTGTCTGTTGGGTATTATTTATTAATAATGTTTACTATTACAGTGTATTTTTTATTTTTAAAAATGGCGAAGTTATGGTATTATCTTCTGAGACGGTCGCGGTATGAGTTGGAAAATGGCGTAAGTTCTATTCTCTGTTGTATTCATCTGAGAAAAACCACAAACAAAAGTTGTATTGTTAATACACATATGGAGTACCTAAACCTAAAAAAAGTACATGAAAGCGAAATTTTAAGAAATAGTACGTTTTTAAAGAACAAATTTGAATTTTATGCCAAATTTTTTTTTCTACAATTTTTTAAATCCTATAGGTTTAGATAATAGGTAATACTATTATTTACATGTATATAAAATTTCAACGAGATCGGTCAAATATTTTTGGAGTTATCGCTTACGCCAATTTCCAGTAGTACCATAATTTCGCCATTTTTTAATATTTTCTAAAACCAAAAATACACTGTAATAGTAAACATTATTAATAAATAATACCCAATAGACAAAATATTCCTTTCTAAAAAAATGCATAAAAATTGATTTATTTTCAGCCGCATAAAGGTATTACCCCACTAAATTATTCATGAGGCATTTACCTATGACCTGGAAATGTACGTTTCAATTTACCAATCACAAGATCCTCTATCTTTTTATCGTATTCCGTGACTAGGTCCCAGTCTCCTTGTTTTTGGTTTATATTCTTCGTTTGATCTATAGCATCTCTTAGAATCTAGTGAAACAATTGTGATAATTAGGATTACTCTTGTGTAGTAGTAAATCATAAATATATACTGTATCACATGCTATTGGTAAACTTCTTACCTGTGCTGCTTCGTGTGCAATATTCAAAGCAACTTCATAATAAACTTCTTCGGAATGTCGTGCCATTTTTTTGTTGGTTCCTTCCGAAGATACTTGGAACGGTTGTGTTCGGCTTATGAAAAGGCTCGCTCGAGGTAGACTGTCTCGACTACACCTGTTTCTCGTGCTTTTCACTAACAGATTCTCAGTCGAAGCGGGCACAGGTAAGAGATTCGAGGACGACGATTCATCGATCCAATCTCGTCTCGCACGCGACGCTCCGACGATCGTATCTTTGATTTTATATCGTCTCTGAAGCGTGTAAAGGCCATTCACGAAAGAAGAAACTATTCTTTAATCATCTAACGAGATAGCATTGTTGACTGGAGACGATAATGCAAATTACAAGCAATTTATGCGGGTGGTTTTAGAGATACAAGACTTTCGCGCTTTCATAATTCGTACTGCTTCGCGCGCAATCTCCCAATTACGTTTTAGACACAGATTCTTGCGTACTTTTAATATCAACGATTGCGAAGGGACGAGTCAAGATTTTTCTTTCCTTCAATTTATATACTCTCTTTAATGTTTTTTAGTTCCGTGTTCCAACTAATGTTACGTATAGAGTCATTAGACTTATCGCAATAATCTCTGGCGTGTTTCCTTTTGAAGAAAACGAAGTCTACAAAAAGCTACTGCAATCAGCAACCGTATCGTCTGAATTAATATTCATGTAATTCGATAAAGATCTACCAACCGTTTCTGCAAATTTCGCTCTTCTTTCCGTATCTTATCTTTCATCTTTACTTTCGTTTCAGAACGAGCTAGACGTCGCGTAGACGACAACGACAGTGTGTACCTAGCTTTTCTCGAGAATTTATAATTTATCATCTTAGTTGCTAGATATTACGGCGATGAAGTAATCGAAATTAAAAAAAAAAAAAAAATGAATTGATTTGAATCAAATGCAATTAAAACTTACGTAATACCTCGAGAACGAAATTCAAATATAATTATCACGATGCGTCACGTGGAACGATTTCGCGCCGAGGTTTTCCCGTATTTCTTGCGAATGAACTAATTCTTGACCTCGAAACGTAGTCTTTTTATTGTCTTTTATTGTCTTTTATCCTTTCAGTTTTATTACGCCATGTACAACTTAGTAGCAGCATAAGAATTAAATTTTTTTTTTTTTCCTATTGCAATTATGTTTGTGTACGTTAATCGTGATTAAAAATGATCAAGTTCGTTGCAATCTTTTCCTTTGAGTCTTCAAGTCTGTATCGACGATCAGTTTCACTACTTCGTCAGCTAGCTGGCACGTAGACGCAGCAACAGTATTTGGTTTCATGAGATTGTACGGGCCACCTATGGTTAACGATATAAGTAGAAGGAATGACAAGAAAAAAACAGGAAAGTAACGCGAAATATAGGATAGCTTGATTAGTCGTACCTTTCGAATCAAGCAAGGTACCGCCAGCTTCTCGAACTATCAGCATTCCTGCAGCTATGTCCCAAGGTTGAAGACCATCCATTTGAAAGCAATCTATTACGCCTCTCGCCACGTACGCCATCGATAGTGCAGCCGAGCCAACGTTTCTAATACTACGATAAGGATTAGAAATTGCATTTTTTTTTTCTACACATTTTCTCGTCATGATAATTATTTTTTATATCAACTTACGCTTGAGATCCTCCGGCTACGGCTAATAGCCTACCTAAGGCTATGTCACTGTGCCTAGACATACGCAAAATGCCTACTTCGAATGCTAACAAAGACTTTTTTAGTTCTAAAAGAATAAGAGTTTGGATATAGTCATCATTTTTTCATTCCTTGGTTGTTCGAATTAAAAAATAAGCAAGATCTTTATATGAGCTGTTTATTTTGGAAATGGCCCAAGTCCATTTTCCAAAAAAATCAAGCTAGCTATTTTAATATTCTATTGTAAATTGTAACTAATAAAACAATGGACTCAGGTCACTTTTAAAATAAACGGTTCATATATGCATGTAACATTACCTGTAGCATTTGATACATGGATGGGTTTATCATTTAAAAATGCACCTTGGCCCTTCAATGCTGTATACAATTCACAATTGGTAGGATTGTATATAATTCCTAGCACAATCTCCTTGCAAATAGCTAGACCCACGGAGATACAGAATTGGGGGAAGGAGTGTACGAAGTTTACAGTACCGTCGATCGGATCGATGAACCATGTTGGTGCATCAGTTAATTCTGGCTTTTCGTTTGTCCGTGCTACCCTCTCCTCTGCGATGAATCTGCATTATTAAACCCTATTAACGACCAATACGTATCTTCCTTATCTCGTATAAGAATTACTTACTTGTGATCAGGAAATTCTTTGCTAAGACTATCGATCAAGAAATCCTCGATTTTGTGATCATAATTCGTAACAAGATCTTCTTCAACGGCTTTGGATTTAACAATTTTGTCTTTCTCATTAACATTAGCGATCCACTGAGAAACGAAAGACAAAGTTTGAATTAATTATACAAAGAAAATATTCTAACATACTTGTCCAGCTTCCAACGTCAGCTTTTTCACGAATTCGAAATATCTCGTAATATCCTGATCATGTGCCATAATCGCTGATGTTGAGACCTTAGATAGAATGACTGTCCGATAAAACGTGAGACAAGTCAGTTTCGTTCTTATCTTATTAACCAGTGATATCTGATTGCGAAGGTGGCGCCGATAAAAGGACGTCCACATTTAAGAAAATTCTTCTTCAATTTAATACACTATCCGTGTTGCGTTAATCCCATTATTTTTGTGTTTAGGTTCGTTCACTATATCCCGAAGTTCACCGAACAATCGATAGTTTCGTATAAAAGGATTCTTGAAATCAACTTGCAACTATCTTCACGATAAATTGTAACGATATTGTTTAATATAAAATTGATACGTGTAAGTATTTGTTGATTCTATATTAAATTTTATCTCGACGTTGAACTTTCATCTTTTTATTGTTAATTGATCAATAAATATAGCTTACAGACTAGACTTCGATAGATAAGAATTAATCGCACTATTGAAACTATAATAATTCGATAAAATATAATAGTAATCCGTAAGTCGTACAGAACAGTTCCGATGTTCTTTCGCAACTGTAGGACTTTGGCACGAGCAGTGATCTCTTTTACAATTAGCATTATTTAAGGGAAGGTGATAATTCTATGATCTTCGTCTCGAGCGACACCAAAAGCAGAATTATTGCGTTGCGTTTCTATGCGTTTTAGAACTGCACTTCTTTGATGTGTTGTAGAATCAGCCTGGTAGATCAGTTTCACCAAATCATCTCCCAGCTTTTTATTTCCAACTGCCAGAACCTTTGGCAACATTACGTTGAACATTCCACCTGATGGATAAAAAAGATCAATGAACGATCAGCATTAATCCGTTCAATAGTAGTTAAAATGTATGTAATATGTAAAAAATACCATTAGTATCAACGACAATACCACCAGCTTCTCTCACAATAAGCACACCGGCTGCCACATCCCATGGCATCAGATTGTCCGAATGATAAGCTTCTAAGGCACCCATTGCTACGTAACAAAACGACAAAGCTGCTGATCCCATTGTCCTTATACCATGAGCTATCGAAACAAATGCTTCTAGTCTACCCAAAATAACATCTCGAATATTACTCATTGTCGCGTAGGATGCCTCCAAACAGAGCAGAGAATGCTCCAAATCTGTAAATTAATAATAAAATGAATCGTTTGCTCGTTAGGTTATATAAATCATTTGTATAATTAATTTTGTTGTTCGAACCTTTCACTTTCGAGCTTTTTATGGGTTTTCCATTTAGAAATGCACCGTGACCTCTCCTAGCAGTGAACAATTGTTCCAGCACGGGATTATACACGATTCCCAGCTCGAGTTCTTCATTCACAGAAAGAGCGATCGATATGCAGGTGAAGGGGAAAGAGTGAACGAAATTGGTCGTTCCATCGATCGGATCGATGATCCACGTGGGTGCGTCCGTCAGGTCAGGCATGCAATACGTCTTGGATACTGTTTCCTCACCGATAAATCTGTTAACGTTTATTTGTCGTGTTACAGCATAACAATTTCTTTTCATTTATTCACACTTTCAGTGTATTTTATTCTAATTGTACTAACTTGTGCGTTGGGAATTCTTTCGCAATATTGCCAATTAAAATTTCTTCGACTTTTTTGTCATACTCTGTCACGAGATCCCAATCGCCGGCTTTCGTCTCGATCTTTTTGTCACGCCCGGCGATGGCCTCTCGTATTACCTAAGATAGAAGAAAAATAGTTATCGGAGAATGCAGTATCGTTATTACGTTACTACATTACACGATACGTAATAGTATCATTCGGTGTTATTAATTATTGTGCGAGGTTATTTATGCGATAGATACGAAAAGGCCAAAAGAATGATAATTTGATTGAACAAACGAGACGGTGATAAGCGTCTAATCTTTGAACGAGTTGAATAGGATGCACGACAAATTACGGCATGTTTTTATCAGCTAACAATTAGTGCAACAGAATTCCGGAATGCAATGATTCAGAATATAATTATTTCAAGAGGAAAATCGATCTTATTTAACGAGATTAATCGATTCTTTGAACTTGTCACAGAATTAATGTTTATAAACAATACAATTTTTTTTTGGAATTCTTTAAAAAATAGTCAGACAAAAATGAATATACCTTTCCCGAATCGATGGTAAGTTTTAAAACGTAATCGTAGCAATGATCGAGTTCTCCTTTGGTAATCATGATCACACTGGTCTAGGCTGACAGAGTTTGAGCTTATTTTCACTTGATTCCTTTTACCAAGAGCAAGTTGACGACTGTGACGATCTGTCTCGATTGCAATAGTGGGTCGTTGACGGAAGCTCCGTTTTATGGCACAGTTGTCACCCCCACTATGTGCTTACACCAAGCCGTCTTAATAGGAATATTGAATGCCAGTGGAATTCTTTTCTACCCGTTTATGTATTGATAGGATAAAGCCAAGGAAGATTACTAGAGTCTTTTTTCTTTCCTCTTCTTGTTGTTCGAGTCCTAGTAAGGAAAAGATTAGAAGTAAGCTTTTCTAAAGGCAGACAAATCATTTATGATTCTTATTAGCTTCATTAAACTTTTTTAAGTGGTACCGAGTGTTTTCTCAAGTTACATAGATTTTCTGTTGACGACCAAATATGTGTTAAGTAATTATCAGTTTGTAGCGAAGCACTATTTACCATTTATTAACTATTAAAATGAAGAAAAGAAACACAGAGATTGTAAATTTAGCACATTGATCATTTGTTATTTTCTCAAATTTAATAACACACAATCGCGTTACGTGACATCTTGGAGACTAGGGATGTATTGACGAGTCTGCATGTGGACATGCATGCTGGATCGCTAGCATGCTCCAGGAACGTGATCTCGCTTGGTTTGGGGCGTGAACAAGCCATGTTATCGTTCTCCTATACGTTAAACGTTTAATATATGAAAAAGAGTGGTGTGTCAGTGTCACAGGACTGGCACGTGCATTGCTTGCATTATTACCAGTGTATCTACCTGAAATACACGTGGTCGATTCGTTATCCCAGTCCTTTATCTTGATGTCTTTTGATTAATCTTAATCTTGCCGGTACACGTCATACCGGAATGATCAATCGAAAATACGCTGACCACTATCCTTGATTTTAACTACATTTGGTAGCGTGTTTGGTATAATTAATTAAATTAAAATGTTATTGTAATGATTCATAAATATTTTTATGTAATTGTTGAGAAATAAAAATTGTTTACTAGATATAAATAGTAGTTTGGTTCGTTGAAATTATATTGACTACGGTTTTATCTTCAAGGAAGTATAAGAAAATAATATAAATCGATAAAAATATAAGAAGAAAACGAATTTGTATCAAATAATCCCTGCAATAACATAAACTTTACACCGAAGAGATAGAAACGGAATTATCGACAAGTTTTACCTTTCATTTATAGCATCCAGTTATTGCTAGGCTGAATTATGTGTCTATAAAGAAACTATCTTTGTTTAAACAATATTTCTTACGCTTTTTAATGTAAAATTTAAGGCATTTTAATTATGATTGTAAATCGAACAATTTCGATTTTCAGAATCAGGGTGGATCCGGTCCAGTGGGTCAAGGAACAAATCCTCAACAGGGGCCAGTTGGACCAATGGTTCCTGGTCAGATAGGACCTAATGGACCCCAAAGTGGATCACATATGGTACAAACAGGGCCACCAAGTCAAATAGGTTCAAACGGGCCTGGTCAAATGAGTGGTCCTGGTGGTCCAGGACAAATGGGACCTGGACATATGGGTCAAGCTGGTGGAGCACCACCTGGTGGATCTCATATACCTCAAGGAGGACCAGGACAGATGAGTCAAATGGGACCTGGTCATATGAACGCGAGTGGACCAAATAATCCAGGACATATGAGTTCAAGCGGACCTAACGCGCCAGGACATATGAACGCAAATGTACCACCAGGATCAGGACACATGAATGCCAGTGGTCCACCTTCAGGAGCACACATGAGTTCTGGTGGCCCACCTGGCTCGGGACATATGAATGCAAATGTACCACCGGGACCAGGACACATGAACGCTAGTGGACCTCCTGGCCCTGGACATATGAATGCTAGTGTACCACCAGGCCCTGGTCACATGAATTCAAGTGGACCACCCGGTTCCGGACACATGAATGCTACGGGTCCTCCTGGACCAGGACACATGAACGCTAGTGGACCACCTGGGTCAGGACATATGAGTACAGGTGGACCACCTGGACCTGGAGGACACATGAGTGGTGGCCCTCCCATGCCTGGTCATATAAACGCGAGTGGTCCACAAAATTCGGGACATATGAGTTCTAGTGGTCCGGGAAGTCATATGGGACCTGGTGCTCCTGGGCAGATGCCTCCAAATGGTCCTAGCGGTCATAATCTTGGACCAGGTGGTCCTAATCAAATGGGTCCGAATGGATCAAATCAGATGGTTTCGAGTAATCAAGGTCAAATGGGAATGAATATGGGTGGTCCAAGTCCGGGGCAAATAACCATAAACGCGCAAGGTGGTCCAATGGGTATAAATACGTCGGCGGGACAAATGCCGACGAGTGGCCCTGGTAATCAAATGGGTGGGTCTCAATCAGGTACGCAAATGGGTCCAGGAAATAGTCCAAGTAGTCAAATAGGACCAGGAGGGCCAATGGGGCCTGGAGGTCAAATGAGTCAGAGCGGTCCTGGTAATCAAATGGGTCAACTAGGACCAGGAAGTGGCCCGGGTTCGCAAATGGGACCAGGTGGCAGTCCTGGTGGACAACTTGGTCCAGGCAATGGACCTACCGGTCCTAGTCAAATGGGACCTGGTGGTGGTGGTCCTGGTGGCCCACAATTGGGACCTGGAGGACAAATGGTTCCAAGTAGTCAGATGTCACAAAGCGGACCTGCGAATCAATTAGGTCCAAATGGGCCAAATAATCAAATGGGTCCTGGAGGGCCAGCTAATCAAATAAGTCATGGTCCCGCTAGTGGTCAAATGGGACCAAATGGACTTGGTGGACAGCCAGCATCCAATCAAATAGGTCCTAATGCACCTAATCAAGGACAAATAGTTCCTGCAAGTTCAGGTCCAATGGGGCCAGGTGCACCAGTAAATCAAATGAGTCAAACCGGACCTGCTCATATTGGTCCTGGTGGTCCTACAGGTCCACCTGGTCCAGGTCAAGAAAATTTAAATGCTTTACAAAAAGCTATTGATTCTATGGAAGAAAAAGGTCTTCAGGAAGACCCACGATATTCGCAATTACTTGCTTTGAGAGCTCGTCAAGGAAGTGGAATGGGAGAGAAACAAACATTTAGTTCTCAACAATTACAACAATTAAGGTTAGTTTATTATCATTCTTATACATATGTTTACTTTCTATTCTTATAGTACAACTTCACAATCTTATCATCATTATTTACAGAGTTCAAATAATGGCGTACCGGATATTAGCACGAAATCAACCTTTGTCACAACAATTAGCACTTGCTGTACAGAGTAAGTATAGTATATACCATGTATGTATGATATAGAGATTAATATTTTGTTTTGCTTTAACATGAATAGGTGGAGCTCCTCCTCCAGGTATGACCCCACGACCCATCGATCCATCTCAAGGACCAGCTGCCAACGCAGGGCCACAAATTCCAGGTCCTAATGTAATAGGACCAGCAGGTGCTCCAAGACCAGGATGCCAAACACCTCAACAGCAGCAGCCACCTCAACAAGGTGCTAAAACTAACAGAGTAACCAGTGTTCCAAAGCCAGTAGGATTAGATCCATTATTGATCTTGCAAGAACGAGAAAACAGGTAATATATATTAACCTGCGAAATGTTCGGACATTTAAGCATTACGTTTATTAAATGTAACACGTGTTTGTTTTTTGCATAA
Source organism: Ancistrocerus nigricornis (assembly GCA_916049575.1). Lineage (NCBI taxonomy): Eukaryota > Metazoa > Arthropoda > Insecta > Hymenoptera > Vespidae > Ancistrocerus > Ancistrocerus nigricornis. The sequence goes on from OU696665.1 coordinate 6,298,415, forward strand.
TAGAGTGGCTGCACGTATTGCATTAAGAATGGAACAACTCAGTAACTTGCCAACAAATATGCCAGAAGATTTACGTATTACAGCACAAATAGAATTAAGGATGTTGAGAGTACTCAATTTCCAACGACAACTTAGATCAGAGGTAATTTTTATAACAATCTATGCACAATTACTTACAATTTATGTATATTTCTACTAATCCCATTTTCATCATACACAGATAATAGCATGTACTCGGAAGGATACAACTCTAGAGACGGCAGTCAACGTAAAAGCTTATAAGCGTAATAAACGGCAAGGTTTACGAGAAGCTAGAGCTACCGAAAAATTAGAAAAGCAGCAGAAGTTGGAGGCTGAACGTAAACGTAGACAAAAGCATCAAGTATGTATCAAATATCAACATAGATTTGATATCATAAACTCCGCTAAGAAAACAACGCTATTGTGCGAAACAACGTATACGATGGTCACATTGTTGTATTCTTCTTCAGGAATTTCTTAGCTCGGTTCTTCAGCACGGTAAAGATTTCAAAGAATTTCATAGAAACAACGTGGCTAAGTTGGCTAGACTCAACAAAGCGGTACTCAATTATCATGCGAATGCTGAACGTGAGCAAAAGAAAGAGCAAGAACGCATCGAGAAAGAACGTATGCGTCGTCTTATGGCGGAGGATGAAGAAGGTTATAGAAAATTGATTGATCAAAAGAAAGATAAACGTTTAGCCTTCCTTTTGTCACAAACTGATGAATACATCAGCAATCTTACTGAAATGGTGAAACAACATAAAATAGAGCAGAAAAGGAAGCAGGTTGAGGAGCAGAAACGTAAAAAGGTAAAAATGATGTTTTAGGATGTTGTTTTTATAATCTTGACATCACATACTAACTGTTTTTATATTTATAGAAGAAGAAGAAGCTTCAGGATGGTGAAATGGGTGAAGATGGTGGTCCCAATGATGATGCACGCGTTGGTGTTATTGAAATAGCAACGGGTCGTACCTTGACAGGTGACGAGGCACCATTAATGAGTCAACTTTCTGCTTTCTTAGACGCTCATCCTGGTTGGGAACCAATCGATTCCGAAAGCGAGGACGACGATGACGATGAAGAAGATGAGAGTGAGTGTATTATCGAGGATTTAGGACATACCTAAGAAATATATTAATTACAATTTTATTTATTTTAAATATATATCTTATAGGCAAAGAAAAACAAATGGGTGATTCTGAGGAAGAAAAAGTTAAAAAGACGATACATAAAGCAAAGGTGGAAGATGACGAATACAAAACAGAAGAGCAGACGTATTATAGTATTGCGCATACCGTTCACGAAGTTGTTACAGAACAAGCTTCAATTATGGTTAATGGCAAACTAAAGGAATATCAGATTAAGGTTCGTTGTTCATCCTATATCTTACTCTCAGTAATTATTAATTAATTTTTATTAACAAATAAGTATTATTTTAGGGATTGGAGTGGCTGGTATCACTATTTAATAATAACCTTAATGGTATTTTGGCGGACGAGATGGGTCTTGGTAAAACAATTCAAACTATAGCCTTAGTTACATATCTAATGGAGAAAAAGAAAGTCAATGGTCCATTCTTAATCATTGTTCCATTATCGTAAGTAAATAAATTATTTCTGGTCATTAATTTTGTATAAAATATTTATTTAATTTCTAAATGTTTTTTATTTAGTACACTTTCAAATTGGGTTCTCGAGTTTGAGAAATGGGCGCCTAGCGTCGTCGTGGTGTCTTACAAGGGATCCCCAGCTGGTAGACGTGCCATTCAGTCTCAAATGCGAGCAACGAAGTTCAATGTCCTATTGACAACATATGAGTATGTTATCAAGGATAAAGGTGTATTAGCAAAATTACAATGGAAATACATGATTATCGATGAAGGTCACAGAATGAAAAATCATCATTGTAAATTGACGCAAGTGTTGAACACGCATTATTTGGCACCCCATCGGCTTTTGTTGACCGGTACACCGTTACAGAATAAGCTACCCGAGCTCTGGGCTTTGCTGAATTTCTTGCTGCCTTCAATATTTAAATCTTGTAGTACCTTTGAACAGTGGTTTAATGCTCCCTTTGCAACCACTGGTGAAAAGGTAAAAGTAAACCGTAAAATCCCTTTTTTTTAATTTTCATAAAAATATAACACAAATTTTATGCAGGTCGAGTTAAACGAAGAAGAAACTATTTTGATTATTCGCCGTTTGCACAAAGTCTTGCGACCGTTCTTGTTGAGACGTTTGAAGAAAGAAGTCGAGTCGCAGTTACCTGACAAAGTTGAATATATTATTAAATGCGACATGTCCGGACTTCAGAAAGTTCTTTATAAGTAAATACTTATTCAATTTTTTTAATTAAAGTCCTATTATATTTTCTTATGGCATATTCACATAATCAAATGTTTTTAGGCATATGCAAAGTAAAGGTGTTCTGCTTACTGATGGTTCGGAGAAAGGAAAACAGGGCAAGGGTGGTGCAAAGGCTTTAATGAACACTATTGTACAGCTGAGAAAATTATGTAATCATCCGTTCATGTTCCAAGCCATCGAAGAGAAATATTGTGAGCACGTTGGTACGCAAGGATCTGGAGTTATCACTGGGTACGTGTATCAAAATTATATAAAGTTTTTACAAGCTTATTTCGTATACAACTTATTCATCTTTTATTAACAGACCCGACTTGTTTCGTGCATCCGGTAAATTCGAACTTTTGGATCGTATTCTTCCAAAATTAAAAGCGACGAATCACAGAGTCTTACTCTTCTGTCAGATGACACAATTGATGACGATCATGGAGGATTATTTAAGTTGGAGAGGATTTATGTATTTACGTTTGGACGGTACAACAAAAGCTGAGGATCGAGGAGATTTATTAAAAAAGTTTAACGATCCTGGCTCTGAATATTTCCTTTTCTTATTATCCACACGTGCTGGTGGTCTTGGTTTAAATCTTCAGGCTGCCGACACTGTGATAATCTTCGATTCTGATTGGAATCCGCACCAGGTACGATCTCTACTCTTTATTAAAATTTCACGAATCTAATTTTCTTTATGACTATTCCAGGACTTGCAAGCACAAGACAGAGCACACAGAATCGGTCAGAAAAACGAAGTACGTGTGCTCCGACTGATGACAGTCAATTCCGTAGAAGAAAGAATATTAGCCGCGGCGAGATATAAGTTGAACATGGACGAGAAAGTTATTCAAGCCGGCATGTTCGATCAGAAATCGACCGGTTCCGAACGTCAACAGTTTCTCCAAAGTATTTTACATCAGGATGATGCTGAGGACGAGGAAGAAAACGAGGTTCCCGACGATGAAACGGTGAATCAAATGATCGCTAGAACCGAAGGGGAATTCGAGACATTCCAAAAATTGGATCTCGAGCGAAGGAGAGAGGAAGCTAAATTAGGTCCAAATAGAAAGTCACGGTTATTGGAGGAAGCTGAATTACCTGATTGGCTTGTGAAGGATGACGACGAAGTCGAGAGGTGGACTTACGACGAGGATGAGGAAAAATATCTTGGAAGAGGTTCGAGGCAACGTAAAGAAGTCGACTACACGGATAGTATAACCGAGAAGGAATGGTTAAAGGCTATCGACGATGATGGCGCTGAGTATGACGAGGAAGAGGAAGACGATAAGAAGAAGAAAAAGACACGGAAACGAAAGAAAAAGGGTGAGGAAGACGACGAGCCGATACCAAAGAAACGAAGAGGTGCTGGATCGTCAATCGATCCAAAGATGAAACGCGGCATGAAGAAATTAATTATGGTAGTCGTTAATTATACTGACAGTACCGATGGTAGGTTACTCAGTGAACCATTTATGAAATTACCATCGAGGCGAGAATTACCTGATTATTATGAAATTATCAAAAAACCATTAACTATAAACAAGTTGTTGCAAAAAATCGAAGAAGGCAAAGTAAGCATTCCTTATTCGTAATTTTATAACGTTATCTTTGATGTGTTTAATTAATATTTGTGATTCTTTATTTTAGTACGTCGACTTTGACGAATTGGAGAAAGATTTTATGCAACTATGTAAAAATGCACAGATATATAACGAGGAAGCTTCTCTTATACACGAAGATTCTATAGTTTTGCAATCAGTGTTTACGAATGCTCGTCAACGTTTGGAAGAGGAAGGAAATATTTCCGATCTCGATGACAAAGGTATTACTCTTTATCATCATTATTGTTATTATTGTTGAAGTGACAGTATCATGCGTAATTTTTAATGTTTTTTGTACTTCTAACGATGTTACAGATGGTGAGGAAGGATCCGATGCTGATTCCAGCGTGCGGATGAAGATAAAATTAAAAGGTAGGAAGGGCGAGGGTAGAGGTGGTCGTAGAAAAAGGGTCACAAAAAAATATATATCTGACGACGATGATGATGCCGATGATAATTAAATATTAAATGTGATTATTTAATATAGAAGAGTTAATAGGGTAAGATACATTCAATTATTTATCTTAAATCTTTTTTTGTGAAACAGTATACTTCGTCCTTGAGATCGACTGTTGTGTAATTAAACTTTATATAAGATGATTCTACAAAGAGATATCTAAGAATTGTAACTTGATTGTAGTATGAGAATACTATTGCTAATCAAGTTTTAGGAAAAGGCAGATCATTGTTACTAAGGACGAAAAGTCAAAGTTCAAAGATAGCCTCCTCTTTAGCATAAGTATATTTAATTTAAGGGAAATAAAAAAAAAACACACATAAGGAACCTGAACATTGCGAAAACTTTTTTAATTTTGAGTGATTATAATATGTGCAGCTGATATCTACGAATTGCACAGTGTACAGTGAAGCGTAGAGTTTAAGGATTGCAATCTTATTTGTATGAATGTATTACCAATTTATTGATCGAACCATTGCGCATCTTTTAAAGAAATTATTATGACGAGCTCTGTTAGTGTCCAATTATTAGGCTTTAAAAAACCAAACACATTTGAGGTATGATATTACGTAAGCAAATACCGTTTTACTGGCTTTTCTTTCCGTTATCGATATCCTCAAGTCTTTAGTATTATGATCCTGACATTACAAATGTAACTGCCAATGATTGGTTCACAATACACTATTGTGCTTACTACTGCTCTGTATTTTGATCATTGAAAATGTATAGAAACTATATCAAAGGGTAACGCCATAGATGCGTAAATTGATCAATTACAAAGTATTTATTAGTATATAACAACAACGTGGTAATTGTTCTTATTATAACCATATTGGCGCATTTTTTAATTATGTATGTTCTCTTCTCTTTTTTTACCCAGTACATTAAGTTGACTCGAAAACAATAAGAGAGACAATTTGAATGCTGACAATTCTGTAAGATGACGGAATTTTAATCAATAACACATAGTACATTGTAACTTCTGCCTCTTCGCGATTATAGCAAGAGAAACAGCTATTATTATAGAAATAAATTCAGAATCACGTGGATGCATTACGAATTTTTCACGTGAGTGGGGGTATTTAAAAAAAGACCAACAACATGCTCGCGTAACCACGTTGGTCTTCGACCTGCAAACTTGCTTGCTTGCTCGGATGGCTAAAATCGTAGCGTGCCTCGAGTGTTGGATCCGTACCCGTTCCTTGCAATTTCGGTCCTGTTTTGAATTTAGATGGAATTTAGGCAAGCTGTTGCGGTACTGTCCCCTTCCTTTCCTAGCGACACTCACTGCATATGCCACTATGTATGTACGTACACGTATATAGAACACATAATATATATAATATATTTTGTATGTTATATGTCATATATATACATGTATGTATGTATGTATGGACGCATAGGGATACGTCTTCGGTATTTTGGCATACACAACGACATTTCATGCATAGCTAGTACAAAGTTACATCCCTTCGGTGCTATGTTTATTTAAAAATTATGCGCGTGAACAGAGGTCACGTTCCATATGTATATGAAAATTTGAATTCAAATACAAACTAATCTTAAAACTTTCGAACAGATACATGGCAAATCACTCGAGGATATAAATACAGTAATATTGTTAAAATACCAACAAGTAACTTGACAGCTGTCCAAGAAAAATTCTTTTAATAAGTTATTTCGAAAAAATGATCGATTTCACGGAGACTAACCCAGTGTTATTAAAAGTGTCGTCACGATCACCCTACAGATGAAGAGTCACACGTCTCGTGTCATTTACTAAGAAGAAGAAGAAGAAGCCTTTTACGAAGCGGAACTTCGTCCTGAAACCTACATCAAGTGGTAGTAGGTGGGATACGATGGTTGTAGGATCGGCAGTGCGAGGGTGGAATAAATTGCCATCGCTCGATCGTATATAAAGCTTACTCTCTCGAATGGTTATTACTCGCGATTCGAGTCGATGTATCGTACCGTACAATAGACGAAATGAGAAGAAAAGGGAGTCCCTTTTTCTTTCATAGCTTCAAAAGAATTCGATCGATAGAAGCGAGCTTACGACTTGATAAATGTCATCCGAATAATCTCCGATTTATTTTTGTTCTCTTTTTAGAAGACGTCGAAAGGATTGGATAAACTCTGAACGTTATAATTTACTTCCGAATGATTTTACGCGTCGTTGTCACGTAAATGAATTTATTATCATTGCTTAATCATGATTATTTCTTTAAATAGAAGTGACAAATTTGGGCTGTACACTGGCAGTGCAATGGAGTAAAGTAAATCGGTTTACTATGAGCCGATCCTATACGCAATGCAGTCGTATCTGCGATATCGTATCATTATCACGTCGAAGCTTCGCTCTCGATATTTTCCAGCGTGTATGAACACTGAGAGGATTACCATTGCAATACTTTATCTGTTAGAGCGAAACGATTTATCGACCCATGTTGTTTCTAACTTTTACACACATATTTATTATCAACATATGCAAATATTATCTAATGTCTTTCATTTATTAAGTACAATATATTTAATGACGCGAATGATGTGAAATATCATTGGAACCATTTAACATTTAAATCGATCTTTTAGCTTCACGCCGACGATCATCGCTTTCTCCACGCGGTTAACTCGTAACAATGTCCGCATTGTACGTGCTCTACTACGTACGACTACCCTCGACAAGTGTTACCGTACATACAAACCTGTACATACATACATATATTCTAGACGGACGGGATAAAGCCGGCGACATACCAGAGACACGTTATCTCTATTGTATGACACGATTACGTAGTTGCGCATTAAATCCTTCGCTCTGTTAACGCGTTACTCCGATATTGGCCAATGGGCAGAATGGGTTTAATACTTTTCCATTTCGTGTTCAGTGAAATTGGAATAATTCATTTAAAAAATTTATAACGTACATTTACACCGACAGGTATCTCTTTGATATAAAGCCAGGAATAGTGGTCTATTATGTAGTACTATTTTAAACATGCCAGTTAGGGATTGCAAAATTACTGGTAATAAGCCAGTAACAATTACAATTTGTAATATAAAATAAAATAAATATTTTATTAAAATACAAATTAATAGCAATAAATTCGTAAAATTATTTTAAATTGAACATTGAACAAGAAAAGTAGGTACTATACAACTTATTCTTACTTATAATTGAGTTTAGACAAAACAAATAAAATGTACTTTATGTAATTGTGTGCAATTAGTCTTTTGTCTATTAAAATATGCTCGTAGTATACATAAGTTATCAAGTGTTACATCGTTTAAACGTGTTCGAATTTTAGTACAAAATAAGCCTATAGCAGAAAATGCTCTTTCTGAGGAGACAATTTTAGGTTTAATTGTTAGCAAGTGATTATAAACTAAATATTTCCCACGTACATTATTATTACAAAATATTTTTATGACGGATGAGATTCGTGACAATGGCGGATTTTTTCCAAAAGATGTAGATTTCACAAATTTTCTTTTTTTACCGGTAATACCGAAATACAATTGTTTACAAAATACCGGTAATATCGATAACGATGCAATCCCTAGCTGTCACTATTTGAAACGTGCCAATTTTCTAAAAAAATATGAAACCAAAAGCACGAATACCGTGAAACGTTGGCAAGGTCTAAACGATCCTTACAAGTTCATCAAGTTTTATCGTGAAGAAAAAGAGTCACCTTCCAATCTACGGTCCTTTGTCTTCTTTCTTGTACACTTAGCCAGCTGATGGAAAAATCGCTGGATCCAATGTTGGGGTACGTCGATCATCGTCCCACACCCACTCCACCCCCGCCCCATCAAGAAAACGGTTAGGTGCTCAAGATTAGATCCCTTCATCGAAACTTGGTTGGGTTTCCTGAGGCTCCAAGGGTGAGAACGAAGAGAAGGAGACGAGGAAATTACGTGTCAGCCGCGCATCAAAGATTTTCCTTCGTGCGAACGAACTCGTGAGTCTCTCCCTTTTCTACTTCCCACGATTTGTAACATCTTTTAGGACGGGATACAAGCTTACGTGAGCAAATTTTTGCTATAAGGGGGGTATCGTCACCGTGTCACCTTTTCAAGTAGGTATTATTATTGCTTGAACGGAGATAAAAAAAGGTCGAGTTTAAAATATTACTTATCATTATGACCCCGTTGAAACGAATATTACTTTAAAAACGAATTTAATGGACAGCTTGATCGTTTTGAACACGGCAGTCGTCGTCCCTTTGACGAAACGATCTAATAATATAAATTCTATTTTTTTATTCTTCCCTCGTTAATCTTTTATCTTTCAAATGATATATGTCAACTGAAAGAAGATAGGCATTGACGTAATTATAACCGTTAAAAAAAAAAAAATTCGATAATTTCTAACTAACGTGTCGACTTCTCCGATGGAACGATGCCGGCCTATACTACACACGTGTCATTATAGTGAATTCAGTGCAGTACGTAACGAGAAATTTTGAACGAGACACGAACAGTATAATTGGAAGGTGCTATTCCGTATACCCATACATTTGCTATACCTCGTACGATAGAATACAACGATTCGATCGAGCTGACATACGTTCTATCTTTTTACCTCTCTCTCTCTCTCTATCCCTTTCCATGAGCTTTCCGGAACAATGTGCTTTCCGGAAACTCGGTTGCGCGAGTACGCGTGCTAATGCACATATTTACCTATTTACATATCCTCTCGTCGCGCGTGCACGCATGACTACGGGACTACGCAGGAATATATACATAAGCGCGTTTCGCGGTAATCATTTCGTTATCTCTACACCACCGTTCGTATTTGCACGAAAGCACGAGAGAAGAGAGACAGTATGCAATGTCTATCGCCTCTCGTGGTTCCTCCTATTATCGGCTACGTGGTTCTTCTAATTTTAGTATTTAAAAAAAGACGAATTTATAGATGTCCAAAGAAATCGATTATTTTATGGTAACGGTTATAACGATCGAGTGTAGATTGCTTTATTAAAACGTGTCCACACTCGTGTCATCTCTTTTTTCATGTAATTACACCATTTATTTTACAGTAAAGAGAAAACAGAGTGAGCCCATTCAGTTTAAAATAGAATACTTTTTTTATGATTGAATTAAACGACTTGAATTTTTGCAAAAACATAGACGAATTAGTTTATTATACATCGTGGTGTTTTTGTGTTGGAAAAATCAGAATCTTCAAAATTATAAAGGGGAATAAAAAAGGTCATTTTTTTTAACTTTTTTATGTGAGCTTATAATAAAAATTTATAAAACTACTTGTGGTAAATGTAGGTTGGATATATGTATATTGTAAATTTCATCCAAATCGGTTAACATTGCTTCGAGCTACAAACGCTTAAACATAGAAAAAAATTTCGAAAATTGCTGAAGGCGACCGAAATCACTGATTTTCGATATTTTTTGCAATCTTTAAGCGTTTGTAGCTCAGAGCAATGTTAACCGATTTGGATGAAATTTACAATATCCATATATTTTACCTAGATTTACCACAAGTAGTTTTTAAATGTTCATCTCAAATAAAAAAGTTGAAAAAATGACCTTTTTTATTTTCTTTGCAATTTTGAATATTCTCACTTTTTCCAAACAACAAAGTTTGTTAAATTATAAAAAAGTTATTCTATTTTAAAGTGCATAGACTAACTTTTGCTCCTTACTGTATGTCGGGTAATATCGGGTAAGTCGGTTGGAAAAATTAGAACGTGGTATAGACACAGAATAGTTATAATAATAATGTATGCACATACATAATAAAAGGAGTGTTGACTTAGATATGATTTCGTCAAGTTTAAGAGAGATATTTCAAGACGATAACCTGATAAGTGAGCATACACGATGTACATACGTCAAAATGTGTCCGAAGCTTACCGAATTGAGGGCTATTACTCGTGTCAGAATCAAATTGGAGATAATCGAGTGATAAAAAGATAGTCAAAATGAAATCTTTATATTGAATCCTTTTATCTATATTTTCACCGACACGAAAAAATGGAACGCGGTATATGGAAAAAGCTTCTCGATGTACTGTAGAGATCGAACGAGCTTTTTTCAAGAGAAGTTCGTGAACGTTGAAAGGGCAAGGGGTGAAAAAAACGAACGGCGAAAAAAAGGAACAAAATAAAATACCAACGACAGGAGTTACACGCGTGGCAGCTTTAATTACGATCTACGCTCGAGTGTGAAATTGTCAATTACTTTGAAAGTGCGCGAAAGCTTCAGAGCGCTTTAACTCGCTAATTAACGCACAGCAGACCCTATATCGATGTATCGATCGCCCAGTATCCTTCTTCGCGCGATAAAGTTTGACTTTATCCGACTTGTGCTTGTAGAAATTCCTAGGTTTGATTTAATATCATTCAAGAAATAATCGTAAATTTATTTTCACAATTTTATAACGTATGACATACCTAACGATACATCGAATATTTAATAATAAATTCACTTTACATGATAAAACATTATATTATCGTGGAACGTTTTAAAGAATTTAAAAAGAAACAAAAAATAACGGGCAGTGTCTCGCATTATGGAAAAATCGAGTTTATTCAAGTTTTGGTTTGCAAACTTTCGTCTTGTTGACAGAGTTACCGCAATGCGTACGCTCACAAACGTACCTACATGCATATGTATACATATATACAAAGAGGAGAAAAATTTGCCCCGAAGCAAGAGAACGAACGCGACCGTTTTGTTATTACCTGCCGCATGGGAAATGGAATTTCGCTTAAGGGCGTTTTACCATCGGTGAAGAGCAAATTTCGTTGTCCTTAGGTAGCCTCCGAGAGGCTCCATCTCTTTCTCTCTTTCTCTCTCTCACTCCTTCTTTGTGTACTTCGGTAATGCGATCCAAGCTACGCTGGTGGCTTCGTCGGGCTTCTCATAAGGAAATACCAAGGTTTTCCGGATTTTTGTGCAGCAGGATATTGCTCTTCGTGCTACCTTTACAGATGTTCTCAACAGCAATCGAAAAATACGTCGTTACGCGATACTCCGTTCGCTCGTTTCGAATCGTGTTGGTATTTTAAATTACGCGGTATCATCTAAGGCAGGTATGGGCAACTTTTTTTAATCAATTTTAATAAGGTGGAGGTTATCAAGTCGACTATTTTTTTTTTCATCTATGTTACACGATATTTATACTCCTAAGGGTAGAAAAATAGCCAAGGATCGACTAAAAATTGAAAAATAAAGTAAATTTTTACATAAGAAAATATAAACCGACCACAACAATTTTTTATACATATATATTAGGTTTTATGTATTAAATATTTACAATACCTACCTATTCAGTTCTTTTGGAATCGGTGCCAGCCAAGACAAGTTTAACACAAACTTATTATATTGGTACCTACTCTAAAAGAACTGTTTATGTAAGTATTGTAATCCATTGCCAGTATACAGTCAGTCCCGAAAATATTCGTATTCCGTATAAAGTTAAGTAACTTTTTTATAATTTAATCAAACGACTTGAGTTTTTGCAAACATATAGAAGGATTAATTTACTATATATCATATTTTTGTTGTATTGAAAGAATTACAATCTTCGAAGATACAGAGAAAATAAAAAAACTTATTTTAAAAAATTTTTTATCTGAGCTTGTAATGAAAATTTAAAAACTGCATTTTGTAGATATATGCATAATGTAAATTTAAAAAAAATCGGGTAACCTGGTTCCGAGCTACAAATGTTTAAACAGTGCAAAATGCGGTTGAAAAGCGTCGATTTGGGTGGATTTCAGCGATTTTCTACCGTATATTGCAATGTTTAAACATTTATAACTCGGAACCAGGTAGCCCAAATTTTATGAAATTTACAATAGGCATATATCTTACTTAGATCTACAGAATGCAGTTTTCTTAATTTTAATTACACATAAAAAGTTATTTAACTTTATCTTGACAGACTGTATATACAAATTTTTGAAGTCGGCTTATATTATTTTTATACAAATTTATTTAACAACGAGCTAACTACAAATTTTTATTTTATTTTATAATATTCTCAAATTATCTCGAAAAATAAATATTTGAAAAGTTAAAAAAAAAAGCTTTGACAACCCACACTAAAAAATAAACCGGGCTGCATGTTGTTCATCCCTGCTCTAAAAAATCTAAACGTAAACAATAACGGATGTTTATCAAAGAAAATTATTCTGATTTAATCTAAGAACGGTATTACATAATAACGATACACCATCGATCGATCTATCGATCAAAAGACCGGCGTCAAACATGACTATACCCTACACAGAGATATTCAGATAACAAACAATTCTAAGTACTAATACAGATATTGTCTTGATAGTGACGGTCTCGACAATCTATGCAGATATCGCGTAACGTAAAGCCGACGGTGGTGGTACAGGATATCTCGCGAAGTGCGATACGATATTACGGTGGCCCCGGCTCAATCGATACGAGATTAATAGAGTCTCGTTTCTCAAATGGACACACGTACGCGCGTACACGCGGCCATGATATTACCTTGGTCGTAAAGGATTTCAGTATCCACGAGGATAATCAAATAGCGGATAATCGATGATATTCCGGAGCACCGATGTATGCTGATATTCCTAACGAGGGAGCGTGACCCTCCGGCACCCTCGAGTGTGTAAATTTGTTCGCTTACACCGTTACGAGACGATAAATCGACAACGCGTCTATCGTGTTCATTTCTATGAACGTTTTTTCGCTTAAATTTCTTTTATATTATTTATAATTAATTTGTTATTATATAATGTTCTATTCTAAAGGTGAGATCATACCACTCTTTTCTTTTACAGTCAGTCACGAAAACATTCGGACGGTGTGTAAAGTTGAATAACTTTTTTATAATTTAATTAAACGACTTGAGTTTTTGCAAATATATAGAAGGATTAGTTTACTATGTATCATATTTTTGTTGTATTGAAAAAATTGCAAACTTCGAAGTTACACAGAAAATTAAAAAAAATGTTTTTTCATTTTTATTATAAACGGAATTTTTTTCTTTTCTGTGTAACTTTGAAAATTGCAATTATGTTTGATTAAATTATAAAACAGTTATTAAACTTCGTACGGCGGCGGCGTCTGAATATTTTCGTGACCCATTGTGTATAAAAGTTCTAATTTTTTCTCAAATTACCTATATTTGATATAAATATAAACCTAGAAATTGGATGATCTTCATTCTTTTTGCTATTTGAAGAGGATAGCTCGTTACATATTTTGATCTTTAATCACTAAACGTGATTAATTTTGTTTGGTTCTAAATTTGAGACCTTATTTCCCTTTTCAATAGAAATAATGAATTTCAAATTTTTATTAAATCCCGGCCCTCTAGGGGTTAATTTAAAAAATTTTGACGGAGAGACAAACTTTTGGATAATTTTCCCGAGTTCTCTTTTTTTTATCTCACGTGCTAATCAATTTTGAAAATTGATTAAGGATCAAAACATTCTCCTAACATCGCTTAACATTTATAAATTAACCACCAAGAGAAAGGACTTACAGTTCCTGAGAAAACTGTACCTAAATCAGTGAATTACAAACCCAAACAATATTTATATAAAAATGTGCAATATTTATATAAAAAATGAATATTTTTTCAGCTGTGATTTTTCCTTAAGGATCGTTCTACCGGACTATTTGTTAACTCAGAAACCTTGATGAAAAAGGACCTACAAAAGATACTCGCGTAATTAGAATTTTAAATTACTTTATTAGAATCGACAGGGGTAAGATATACGCGATATTTTCTACGCTCACGAAACGATATATCGTAAGAAAATAGTAGATTGAAATTATTCGAGGAGTTAATTTCCAAGCCAGGAGCTCTCCCTCGCAAAAAATTGTTTTCTACGAAGCCACCACGGTCTTCCTTCACGAGAGCGTATCCAATAAGGCTACGGGCATTTAAATTGCTCGCCGCTGACGTAATTTCTCGGAACTCGCTTCGGGCAAGCTCGCAAAAAATACTAGGAGTCACGTGACGTTACTATCGTAGTAGTAAAGCTAGGTCAGTACTGTCGTGAATGAAAGGCCGAAACGATATCGGAAAGTGATATTTTTGAGAGCGTGTAAATCTTCGCTTATGTTGGCCGATCGAACCGAACATTATTTCGAAAGATATTTTATAGAATCTTTTTCACCTACTTGTAAGTGAGATTAAAAAAAAAGAGACATAGGTATTACGTCTCGATCGTAAAGAATTCTGTATATTATGCAAGACAGGGAATATAAATCTATCGGACACCGAACGATAAAAATTTTTACGACGTTAACCCTGTATCGGCCAATATCAAGGGCATTCATTATCTCTTCTCGAATATTAAAGCTAACCAGCATCGAAATTTCTCTTAACCAAGAATGTCCCTCATAACATGCCTGAATGATTGCCGTACATAGGAAGAATCTGTTATGAGGCATCATTTCGAGATCCAACCCTCACCCCACATAAAACCACATACGATCCATGTAATCGTGATGGAACCCACGCCTGGTCGTGCTATCTGCTGGGGTTGGATCGTTCAATGTATTTTATCTCTGGACTGTTACGTATGTATATGCATATAACATATTTATTACGTTCGGGATCGTTTACTCACGTATCGAGTTTGTGACATTTCGTTAACGTGATACATATATAAGCGTTTATACGAGTATGCAAACGTACCAGTGCTGCTGCATCGTTTGAAGATGTGTACAGATATATATACACGTTGCATTTTGAATTCACGTCAGAGGGAATATTAAATTACATACTTATAAACGAATCTCTTCCGACTTTGATTCCCAGTTAGGTAAACACGAAATACGTAAAAGGGAATTTTCTCTCACTTTCGTGTAAAGTGATAATCAATTTTTAAAAACGCGTCAAGATACAACGTGAACGCACACACGAACCTTTTTAGGGCTCGCTAATGACACTGCTACGGCACTTTTCACTCACGCGAGCAACTTTTCTCCGTATCCTTCATCGAGTTACGATATTGAGTAACTCAATAGCACTGGCCGGATGTTCCTCTTTTCGATTAAATTTATCGACCGCGTCAAACTTTTCGTCGATCGTCCTCCGCAACGCCCAACGTGATTAACCCTTTGCCTTATAATATCGTGTGAGACTCGTAATACAAATTCCGAGATGAGGATAAAAAACACGAGTTAAACTCGTGGTTCAATTTTTACAAGTTTATTTTTTTATTTATTTGTTTTTTAGTAAGGGATGGGCAAATGAAAACAGTATCGATAATTTTAAGCAGTATTGGTATTTATCATGTAAAAAATATCGATATTTTGATATATCGGTATTTTTTACCCAAGCCTACTCTGTGCCAGAGAGACGTGAGAAATCAAGGAGTGGTGGCACTCTATAAAAGGCCGTTTCTACAAATTTTCCTTTCCCACAGCTCCGTGAGCGGCCTTTTAGGGAGAGTTAAATGTACTGCATTCAAAAAATATCGAATTTAATACAATTTTGATACTCGAAAATAAATATCGAATATCGATATATCGAAATAAAAAATAGCGACGATATATATCGATTATTTTATAAAAAAATATAAATATTTGATATTTATATATTTTGATATTTTTTACCCAAGCCTACTTTTTAGTATTCATTAGTCTTTGTTTGGACAAGCTTGTGATTTATTTTTTATAAATTTCTAGTATTAATTTAATTAAGTGTCGAATTAAATCATAAAGCAAGGGCTTAAACACGAATAAATCTGAGAATGTAAGCATGGAATCTGGAAAACTTTTTTTTATTACTACTAATTATGTGTAAGACATAATTACATGATACTTCTCGCAAAAAAAAATGAATTTTCTAACAGTAAGATTGCTTGTTTCTCACATAAAATTCATTAGAGACACTTTCGTCCATAGACGAAGTTTATATTAGAAAAGTTGTTACACTTTCGACAGGACGGAAATAGTTGTACAACTTTACGTTTTAATCATAAGCTCATTCATTCAAACATATTTAAAATTTTTAGTAGGTAAGTACATATTTAATAATTACAACGTTTTGATGTTCGTAACGAAAAAGACGGCAAGGATTTGACCAAATTTAATTTCATATCGTTGGGTCAAATTATTGCTATCATTTCGTAAGTAATTAAAGGTTTTAATAGTTTCGTTCATAACCGGGCTTCGAAGAGGTCGTACGTTCGTTGCCTGGTCGAGATGAGAAGACTAAAAAAATAAGAGAAAAAAAACGTGTGATAGAGCCTGTGCGATAGGTCTACCAACGCCGGAAGGATTTTCTCTGATTATAGCAAGAAGAGGAGATATTTCGAGGTCTCTCGCAGGATCCCTCAGGACTAATCGTCCTCTCGACGTCTCCGTAGAACGTTGGGAATCGATCTCCGCGGACTCGAACGGGATGATCCCGAGTTTAATTCCGATCGAGCCACCTGGAACTAAAAAACTGACTCGCTTTTCTCATCGGAGAGAATAAGAAGAACTTCACCGTTCTCTCGCGACGTAAAGCACCCCACTTTTTCTCCTACCCCTTCCCAATTTTCTCTCTCTCTCTTATCGTTTTCCCTTTTTAATTTTTTCCCTCACTCTTCGTTACTTCCCAGTTTTTTTTCAGCACGTTATTAGACCCTTCGACGAGGATCGATTTTCGTGCTCGTTTAAATTTCAACGGAGTCGCGAAAGTTGGAAGAAAGGCGAGTGGAACTTACGAGTAATTAGTCTTCGATAATTACAAGATCTTTTTTCTCAACATTTTTAGCTGTTTTCTCCTATGAGAAAAACGTAAGTATATGGTAAACTATGGAGAGACGCCATACTTTTAATATCTTTTGATCGGAGAAGGATAATCGCATGTGTAGTATCTTGTTATAATCCTATTTGTATGCTTGATAAAATAAAATAGCGTCCACTTGGCTGTGACTTCACGTGTCGCCTTGGCAAAGCGTTGAAATAATAACTGTCTTAAAAATAAGGTTAAACTTTTATCCACGGGAGTTATTATTAAGTTAGCAACTATTTTATTGTTTAATACGGTTTCTTATTAACCAGTAAAAAAAAATATTTTTAATGTTATGCGTTTCTAATTCTTTTTTTGTAGATGTGGTATCTCCCCCATAAAATAAGGAGAAACGCCATATAAAGTGATAGGTGTTTTATTCGCTTACAATAATCGATTTTTTTTCACTTTAGAATGCAGAGGAAATATATTCGTAAAAATAATGTTACGAGACGACAGTGAAGCGAAGAAAACTTGAATTATTTTTATTTTACTACGAAAACTAAAGATGATAAGGTGCTGTTCTTGCCAAAAATGGCTCTATGAGTGTTGTACAATGTAGAATCCATTGTGCAACAACTGTTGGAAGGAAAAGAAGTTTAAAAATGCGAAATTACTTTATTCGACATCTCTCCTACAAGATTTGGAACAGACGCCACTTTGCCAAGCTGTCTTCTTTTTTAATTATTGTTAATTGTAAATAGTAAAAGTTTTTGATCGTTATTGCTTTTTATAGTATAAGAATGTGTTGTTTTAATGAAATATCAATCACGTAAATTAGTTCAAAACTAATTACCCTAACTATATACAAAGTTCGCACCATGGCTTCGTAATACGTATTACATCGCATCGAATACGCAGCTCGCTTTTAGCTGTGCATGTACGTACAAAACATATTTATTTGGTACAAATTTCACTGGGAATCCAAAAATGCATCTATCTATGTACTTCCGGTACGCCGACCTTTTCGTGCTAACCCCAGCGGCATACCCGTGCGTTTTGTTCAAATCGCTGCAGGGAAACGAGCACGAATTTGTTTTAATCGTCGAGTCGACCGAAATATAACGGCCCTTCGTAGTTTTCCTGCTCTTTTTTTTCGTGCCTTGGTATTTTTTTAGTGAAATTTTTTTTAAATTTCGGAATAAAGAGTGTGCCAGGATAAAATAGGGGAGTCAACATCGACAAAAATCGTATATTGTTTTTTTTTAGGAGAATTAAACTGACGATCGACTTTGCCGTTCGTTCGTGCTCCCATTTTCTTTCCCTAACACACGAAATTCTTACCAACAACGTGCGATAAGAATCGATGAGAAACAACTTTCTCTCTTCAGGCAGTTGGGAAGAAAAAAAATAAATAAAAACTATATAGGATAATGATAAAAGGAAACTCTCGACTATCTCGACAGGGAGGGGACGATGTGCTCGCATTAGGAAGGTGCGAGCGTAGGGTTTCGTTCGAGCGGTCTTCCTTTCAATTACTGGCACAGCCACGAAGAAGTTTCTCGCACCACGTGACTGGAATATCTCGACTTCGCTTATATTCGCTGGGAATAGAAAACTACACGCTCTTCTTTCGTTGACCTTCCTTGATAATTAACGGTGGTCCACGCTATCCTAACGGAGATACACTACTTAAGACATTTTTTCGTAAACTTAAGGATTTTGACTCCCATATCGAAAATGATGATTGAGTTCTGCAAATTTTGTATGTTATTGTATGAAATGCTCAAAAGCTCATGTAAAAATTTCACGGCGATCAGGAAATTCGTTAAAGAAGAATGAACACTAATTATTTACATGTAGTCTTATGGAAACTGACGTAACTTTGCGGTTATTTTATAAATGTTGCTTTTTTCTACGTTTTGAGTAATTTTATGCTATATTTATATAATTGCAATAGAAGAAAATTAAAGTACTTCGAAACGATCATAGTTTCAACTTCAAGGACTTAGTGCTGTGAAGTTTGCACAAAGCATCAAAAAGTTAATCCTGGTTTGTAAAAGCATTGGAAATACTCGATAATATACCTAAATGAGAATTTCTGATTATTAGGTACATTGCATGAATAGGAGTCTTTTTTTTATACCAACATTATTACGATACAAATTTATGTATTCATCAATCTAAATAAAATGTAGTAAAATCAACAGAGGTACCAAACATTTGAATGGTGCAGTATGGAGTCAACATCCTTAAAGGATTATCAATCTCAAAGTCCCTTGGCAAAGATTCCGTCACAAAAAAAAGAATAAAAGATTTTTCACAGAAATTGTACGATTACAATTTATCCCGAGGCAATTCGATATTAGCGGTTATTATTTCCACGAACAAACTTCGTTCTTCGATTTGATCGATTCTCACAACTTTTTTTTTCTTTATTTAATTCCAGCCAATCGATATTTTTCTTTTAAACGAATTATCGAAGCAATCGCGTCGCGATTCGATCGGATTACATGTCTCTGTTCTCTTTTTTCCGACGTACCAACTAAAACAATCTAATTAAACGTTCAAATTAAACACGACAATTTACCAATCGCAATTCTCTTCGAATGGGGAATACGCTCTCTATGCCTGTTTTTAATTACCAGCCAATGTTTTATATTATTTTAAAATGACCATTGATCTCCATAGATTCGTCAAAATTTAATACGATCGAAAAGACGTTAAAGTATATCCCGAGTACTTTCTAAGGTTGATCGACGAGAACCAAGATTCCAGTCGATATCTTTTTCCTAGGATACTGTAAAGTTAATAAATCAAACGTTCTGAACGAGAATGTCTCACTCTGGAGTTCTTGCAATCCGGTGAGATCTCATTAGATCTACACACACACACACACACATACATACATTCTCCATTTCTATTGCTTTCTCTCTCTCTCTCTATCACTCCTGGACAGTCGTTTTGCTATTTCAGAGACGTCATTAGCTTTCCTGCATCGCGACTAATCGTAAAGGCAAACTCTAATCTTTCGGGGAAATTAAAAACGGTATATCCCGCATTCGCCTCCATCGCGGTGGCAATGTCGCCGCAGTGATTACGGCAGTTACTACGATTCTCGGTGTAATGGTGTAAGTTCTACGAGTTAATGGAGTGCCCTATCGTGCGGGAGACTTTAATGAAATTTCGGCGGGCTTTCCGGCTGCGCGACTGAACATTCGCGCGCCTATACCACCCCTTCTATTCGTACGATACCTCGCGAATATATTATAAAGTAGAAGTTTTACTCCGATTACTTAAAAAAAAAAAAATAAGTACGATCGATTAATCATGATAGAGAATGTGCGTGTAAAAAAGAAATTTATATCGTTTCGTGATTAAATCGTCACGATTTACAAACGTGACCATGTTTCGTAATTATGATAATTAGGTAATCTCGGTGTGCCTCGATAAAATGTGCATACAAATTTTGTGATTACTTAATCACGAGATACGTCTCGTGAAAATATTTATACGAGAACGAAGCTTTGCCAAAGAAATGTAAGAGGGGGATGAGAAATTTGGAAAAAAAAAAATAACCAACGACGATTGGACGGGACCGCGAGCTCGTAATTAGGAGGGAGATGAGATACGAAAAGACACCCTTCCTCGACTGGGATTAGGAAAAGAAACGAGCCGTGGCATAAGAGTAGGAGGAGGGGGCGGAAAAGGCGGGGGTGGTCTAAGGTAACCCCATGGAAAATTGCAGTTGCCGAAGAAAATTGCATTCCTTTGCGCTCGAGTTGCGGCGCCGTGAAGACGAAAGGGGAAATTTCGCGGGACACTTTATTATTACTCGTTTAGGGAGCAAAGCCGAGCTTACAGTCTCGTTAGAGAAATTCTCGTGCTCGGCATGAATAAAAATTATAACGCGAAGACCTATTACACAAAGGAAGAGAGAGAGAGAGAGATGGAAAAGAGGGTGGGAATGGGTGGTAAACTAGGGAGGTGTATTTACCGACTCGCGAAAGAAAACGTATTTTCTCTGGCATTATTCCTTCCACCAACTTCTCCAACGCTACCTTCTTCTAATCCTCTTAACGTTACGTACGACATCACCCGCGAAACTTTCATCGTATATTTCTTCGGTCCTTTCTCCGCGAATCGATAGCCAATCCCTGCTTGAACCGCACCTCTGGATTGTACTTTCCCTTCGTTTTCCAAAATTTTCATTATCTTTCGTCTCATCGACGGATCGAGCTCGATTTTTTTTTAAGATATCGTCAGTACCGGATTAAGCCTCCAGCTGGCCTTCGACAAAATGTAAATTGAGGTCCCATTTATATTATTTTGTTTTGTTTCTTGGCAACTTGGGTCATCAACTAGAGGAGTGTTTGTTATTAGTGATCAAAATAATATAAATTAAAAAAAAATATACAGGGTGTCCGGTTCCAGGTGTCCAAGCGGAGAACTACATGTACACATCAATGATTTGAGTCGAAAAGTCTAATACTATTTTCTGAAATTCGGCTCAATTCAATAGTTATTAATTAACAAAAATCGGCCAATCACGGCGAGCAGCGGCATGTAACATTGTTTATTGTGAATGGCTCCTCCTATGGCTTCGTCTTTCGTCTAGCTGCGAGCTCGAGTGAACTGCTTTCCTTCGCTGATCGCCGTCATTGGCTGATCCTTGTTAGTTAACAGCTCGTTAACTAAGCCGAATTTCGAAAAATGGTATTAGAGTTTTTGACTCAAACCATTGATGTGTACATGTAGTTTTCCGCTTGGACACTTGGAATCGGTCACCCTTTATATATATACAGTGGCGGTTACAAACTTACAAACACTCTTTAAAACAGAATATTTTTTTCAGAAATGAATTAAATGATTTGAGTTTTTAAAAAGTTAAAAAAAATAATTGTTACTATTTTGTTAATAATTTCGTAAATTTCGATTTTTTCGAAACAACGAAAGTACTATAGCTAGGAAATTAATCCTTTTATCCCCCTGCAAAAACTCAAATAATTTAGTTCAATTATGAAAAAGTTATTCATATTAGTTTACAGGACTAGACTAAATCCGGAGCCCCTCCAAATTATGGCCACTAAACAATTGTCATATTTGTCTATAGGATTAATTCGGCTATGATTATTTAGTATCTTAGATTAGAGATTGATCATCCCACGGATTCGTATTAAAAGCGTTCATTCATTATAAAAATTGAACGATATAAAACTCTGTCGTGATTCTAATGTATATAGAACATGACCTTTTGTGTTATATAATTTCGTACTTACTACGAAGGTGAACGAACGGTGAATGGACCAAACGTAATGAAATTTTGATTTAAGAGCGACTCGAGCAGCACGATATATTCTCCGAGATGGTAGGAGTATTAGGCTGATTGACCGTCGAGTTAGGAGGGTCGAACGTTATCGAGATTGCTATTCTATCGCGTTCCGTGAGGTCGAAGAAGCTCGACCCTCTTGAAGAGGATCATCCTTTCGTTTTCCTCTTTACCATTATCTAAGATAATAATTCTTCAAAGGTATATTTTTATAATACGCGTGTACGAAGTTCGAACAAAACAATATTACTGGCTTTCGTTAAATTTTATCGAATGATCGAACCTGACTGATCAAGAACGTGCTCATTGAAATACGAATCGAATATATTAAAGTACGTTTTCCGAGAAAATGTATGAAAGGGCGAAGCCTATGCTCGATTCTTTTCATTGAAATTTCTCAAAAGCATGGTAGGATGTCGTAATAAAGATTACGTAAACAAAATCAAATAAAGCCCTATCGTTTGATCTCTTCTCTCAAACAAAACCGTGCTTTGTGAAAACATGGATGAAAATAATAAAAGTATTGTTAGGCTCATAAGAGAATAATAAAGAAATAAAATTAACAATAGGTAGAAGAAAATTGAATCTAGATTATTATTTGAACTTTTATAAAATAAAATTATGCGATCTTTCTATTCAGAGTTGAGTAATTAATCGAATAATGAAGTATGAAATAAATATGATTAATAAGTAATGAATGAATTAATTATTACTTATGATCATGACTTATAAGTAATTTTAATCATTACCCATTTAGCGTAAGTAATAAGTAATCATTCTCACTCTTATTCTTGGTCACTTATCACTCTTTAACCCTAATCGGACCACAATGTATTTCATATTGCATTTCCAATTTTTTTTGAGCTTTTACATTAAATTAACAATTAAACTATCAAAAAAACAATTACATTTTAATCATGCCTTTTATTATCACGACTGAGAGTTACATCGTGGTAAAATTCGTTATAAAAACACGTGATACGATTAGGGTTAATCATATGAAAATTGACTCCAGTAATGCCCAACACTGTTCCTATTATTAACCCTTAATTACTCGCGTCAATAAATACACTATTGCTCTCGTGGGACACATATAACCCTAATTTCAAAAGTAAAAGAAAATACATTTTTAATTGTCTTTTATTATATTTATTAATAAAATTATAAAGAATCAACATCATAGTAAAGTATAACAGTCAACAAATGCGTATACCCCACGCGAGTAATTAACACTTTGACTGCCACCAGTGATAACTACCAGTGATATAAAGGCACTAGTGATAAAAATATAGTCTTATTTCACCATATTACATATAATTTATTATTATATACTTGAAATAATGTAAATTTTATTATGATTACTCTTGGTAAAATTCTTAAAAAATTCGGTAGCAGTCAAAGTGTTAAGGGTTAAAAACAATCCTCAATAATATAACACATCCTAAGAATAGAATTCCACGAAAACATTGTCTTCGAATTGGTATCTAGCATCGGACCGAGCGAAGCGTTTACTGTTTGCTCCTTAATTCGCGTTAAACAGAAAGACAAGCTCGTCCGAAGCGTGCCGACTCTCGAAGGCAATTCGAGCCAAACCGACACCAAAGTTTCCTACGGGAAAACGAAAGGAAGGGATGAGTTGGTTGCGAGCTGGATGCGTCGGCTGTTTCGCCCTTTGCCTGCACCAGCCTTCGTCTAACGAGTGTTTGGCAAGAACTTTGACCGTGGGGCCATACATCAGCGTGTCTTCCGTTTCGCACACATAGATATACATACGTATACACATGACTACACACATGTACACACCTTAAGAGCAACGTAGTTGTACGTAATCCATGTAAAATCGACCGCACTCAGCCGGACAATCGTAAATTGCTGCGTCCGTCGACGTACTTGCTACTTAAGTAATGAGCAAAACTTCATCGTTGGTTGCGTTAAAACGGTGGTATAAACGAGAAGCGATCGGGCACTTACGCAAATTGACGATGATAATTAAAGAATTTCAAAGTTGGGATGGATTTAGTAAGAAGAAAAACATTTTGGTAGAAAATACGTGATCTTAGATGAGGTATACTCTACGACGGTAGCGATCGTCTAGGGTGCAGCTGTTCGCATAATTTTCTACATAGGTGTAGTAGAGTAAGGGGTGGAATGCGGAATACGACCGACAGGTGCATCGGTGCGATGCAATGCGCGTGCGGAGGCACGCAAAGCGTATTGTCGTTACATCGAAAAGCCGCTCACGCACGCGATGGGATAATATCGTCTCTATCGGGAGCAAACGGTCTGCTAAAATTATACCTCGGCTCCTGTCTATAGACGGAGATAAGGATCAAAACTAAAAGTTGAAATACGCGATATTATGATAAAATAATTTGTTTTAATTGTTGATGTAAAATAGAACACAAATAACGTTAAAAATATAATGTAGCTATTATTTTAATGTCCAGTTTTTTAGATCATGTTAAATATTGTTGGCTTCATAAATTACACATTCCCTTTCAAACAATTTGACTAAAATAACTATCTCTGTAAACAACTTTTTTTAATTATTTTTATTTATACATGTATATAAAATAACATGTCCTGATTGACAGATTCATCATTACCGAGTCGAAACCGGTGATATTATAAATATGAAATTTGGTCAACAGTTTTATTTTATAATGTAGAAATTGACTAAGAATTGATTTTTGGAAATTAGGTTCCTAAAGGATTGAAAAGGGGTGAGCTGTGTATGTATAATAATAGGTACCTACATCTCAAAAACCGAAGTTGTTACAGATATGAGAATTAGTATTTAGATTCTTCATTAAAAATTAAAAAAAACACGTGTTTCAACATTTACTGAAAATCTACTTAATTATTTAATGAGAATTCTTATACCTCAAAAATCGAAGATCCATATGATAGACTTCTTCTGTACCTATACATTAATAACTTGTATACCTATAACTAATTTCTTCAAAAGAACACAAGCTGTGATAACAAAAAAAAATTCACACGTGCGAAGCCGCAGGCAGTTTGGAATAAAGGAAAGTTAAAGGGTTGAGATAAAAAGGTATAAGAGTATCGAATTTACTAAAAATTTATTTTATTACATACAAAAGTAATGTTTTACACGACTCCGAAATAACGTTCGAAAATCATTGGTTAGATTCCAGCGAAATCCTAATTAACGTTATACCATTTAATTCGTATTATATTTTTTGATTCGTCTCGATTAGTCGAATCATGTCGTGCGGTTTTTCATTCTACGCGAACGACATTCACAATTATCTATATTGTCCAATTGATCGTTGCTTTAATTCCGATAGACAACAAGCAACGTATATTCGTCGTGTAACGTAAAAGCGATCGGATTGATTTCCGACAAATTGAACAAACTGAACAGTTGTAAAATCAGTCTCATTACTCTTACGTTACACACCGTATTACATTGAAACTAGTTTGGCAAGTAAAACGAACATAATTAATACTTGTCTTCTTTCTTTTCTTTACAAAGTGTCTCAACTTTAAAAATGAAAAAATAAAAAAATAAAAAGTGCGAGAGTCTGTATTTTATCACATAAGGAACTGCTCTTTCTCTGCCTCTTGTGCTTTTCGAACAACCATCGAGTATTATACTCAAAATTGCGACGGACCACTTTTGATCAATCTTTGGTCCTTGACATAAACATCGTTCTATCTTTGTCACACTCACTCGATGTCATCGACTCGATTTCACCACCATCAGCGTTCATCATTTCTCCACGTTTCTATCCCTAAGTATTCGAAGACTTTCGCAGCATCAAATATTCACGACTTCAGACCGTTCATGCACGTGTACACACTTAACTTCGAAAGCCTTCGTGCCCTCACCGTCTTCTTTGCCTGAAACAATCGAGAGACGAGATCGATATTTTCTTCTCGCGTGCGTGCTCACGCTCATGGGTGAAAACGATCCCGTATAAAATAAGAAGGATTCGTTATCCATTTCCCTCGATCTCGAGAAATTTATCCAGATTTATTCGTAACGCATAATGCATAACAGACGGCCTACTTTTCAACCCATTCGATCTCTGACCGGTCGGTGAAACGAACGTTAAAGTAAGAGAGTGAGAAAGATAGAGAGACAGATGGATGGATAGATAGATACCCAGGCAAGATCGGGGGTGCTTTTAAAGTTTGCAAAGCTCTTCGACCTTTTCAAGGCGGATCAAATGCGGGAGTGCGCGACGATCGGACAAATAAAAAGCTCGCCCGGGGCTTGCGCGAAAATGCGAACTTCTCGTCGGTAATGGTTCCGGATAACGACGTTTCCCTGCACTTTCGATCGAGAGTGGGGACTGGAAGGGATGAAGGAGAAGGTAGAAAGGAGGTGGGGAAACGTGGAGAAGGTTGAAGAGAGGAATCCCTTCTCTAAAATGTGCACCGCACGCTAGCCTAGGTCGGAAAGCAAAGCAAAGCTTTCGACGTTGCCTTGGAGGTTCTCTTCGAGGTCACGGCACGCCAAAGCCTTCGTTACCTGGTACTATAGCTAGTCAATCCACTATAGTCGCTTCTCCAAGCACACACGGAAGCGTCTTGCGGCTGAGAAAGGCGTAAGCGCGTCCTTCCGCTACTCTGATGCAATTTCTAACCCTCGAGACTAGAACCAACTTCTATATATCTCTGTGTAAATACATTCTACACACATGTATGGATAAATCGGCATTACGAGTGTCATATTTTCTCAGCTTAAGCAAAATATTCATGATTACGTTGTTGCGCTTTTAATCCATATCGAATCAAGAAGAACTTGTTATACCTACTCGTTCCTGTGTAAGGGGGGTTAACATCGACGCGTAAATTACGAAACGAGGGCAAAACAGGTACTAGGAAATTTCAATGACGCAGGGAAGAGGGTGGGATGAACTCAACTTTCGCACCGTATCCCGGCCATTGTTCTAACGCGATCTCTCCATTCCCTTCCGCGAGTTTCCACTAAATTACGCTCATAATTTCGACGGTATTTCCTTGATTCCTCCCACCGCTATCTTGAAATATGCAAAATACGAAGGGATTTTCCGATAACGACCGTGTGTGATGACGACGAGGATGATAATAATAGTACTAATAATAATAAAATTGTATTTCCGTTCTTGAAGAAGTAACGTTGGCTGAAGAATACGAGAAAAAAGGAGAGTACTAGAAAAGAGGGAGAGAATAAAAGACTTGCTTTGAAAAGGCCGCCAGAGCTTTCAGAACGAGTTAATCCGATTCGCGCGCGCAAGCGGATGGACTTTTTCAGATCGTTCGCAAAAAGAAGTTCTTGGAAGGAGCGAGACGTCGAGAAGGTAAAAGGCTAAAAGTCTCGGATATCGTGTATACTTCATACAATATAGATATACCCCACCTAATTCTCTCTCTATCTTTCTTAAGAACAGGCAAAATGTAAGGTACGAAAAAGCCGATGCACTCGGCATATAAGCTCTAGATTTATTGACCGGATTTCGATTGCCATGTTTCGTGCCCATTTGTTATAAAAATGACGAACCTCGAATAGCAATTTCAATTTGTTAAAGCTATGTAATAAACGAAGCCGGCAATTTATTGGGACGATCGATGCGTTCTCGTTTCATTTCCCGGACGAAGTAACGCACGTTTAAAGTGAAGAGATACACGAATAAAATCTATCAATAGGTCGATCGAGTAAAATAAATGAGAGTTTTGATAATTATTTGCAGACTTGGAAATGTGTTCGACTGTAAAATACCTCATTAAAATAGGTATATACTGGGTGTCCCATTCCGAGTTACCCATCGGGAAACTGCAGATAGAGTGGACGAATCTAAGTAGAAATATCGAGTATTGTTTAAACAAAATCGGCCTGGTTAATGAGTTATTAACTATCAAAGATTGACCAATCACGGAGAGCAAGAAGTTATCAGCGGGCTAAGACATCCCCTTTGATCTTAATAATGGACGAAGCGGTAGGGAGAGCAATCCACCATAAACAATGTTAACCTTTAAGTGTGGACCTTTGGCTCTTTCTGATTTTCGAGAATCGCATACTTCTGCACCCCCCCCCGCGATTGAAAAATACAAGTTGATTATTTCTACTTATAATCTTTTCATTTAATGTCCATAAATCCATTTCAAGACCTTTTTTCAATAATTCCAATTATAGTTACTGAAAAGTGTCCACAGTTAAAGATTAAGTACCATTGCTCAACTTTGTTTTTCATGGAATTCTCTTGTACACAAGCTTCGTCTTACACCCATTATCAAAATCGAAAATGACGTCTTAATCCGTCGATTGCTTCTGATCACTCTGATTGGGCGATCTTGGTTTGTAAATATCTCGTTAACTAGGCCGAATTTGTTTAAACAATTTTCGATATTTCTGCTCAGATTCATCCACTCTATCTGCAATTTCCCGTTGGGTAACTCGGAATGGTACACCCTGTATATGTAGAGAAATGAACGCGAATGAATCTCGCGAGACTACGTTAGAACTTTGCGAGAGCAATGGCGCGAATAATCATTGCGATAAACGATCCGGAAAAAAATCTTTTCCTTTAATTAGTCGTACTTTAAATTTGATTACAAAGAACACTGTATATATGTTTTTTTTTTAGCGATAAGCGCGTTAAGCCGCGATACGTTGGCTCGAGTAGCACGGTTCGAAAACCGACGGACCATTTCGAGGAAGAAAATGAAGTGTGTTTGGACTAATAAATGAACTGTTTTACCCAGGCGTACGTGGTATCGCGCAAATGAATGCAAAACGAATTAACGGCCAACCATTTCTACCCCGCTATCTCGCTCTCTCTTTTTCATTCCACACGCACGAGTTGTATTATAAAAATGATGAAACATGAAGCTCGTCCGACCGTGAAATAATGGCAGCATAGTTCGACTCAAATTTCCTGCGTCGACGAGTTGATACACGAAATGTAATGAATACTAATGAAATAATAACAACAATGAATAATTAATTATGGTATGATGCAACAAAGGAATATTACGAGGTCTCTCTCACCGTGATTAACAAAGAGACAGAAAGAAAAAGAAAAATTGTCGAAATATATTATGACAAGGTTGTTCACCTGTAAAATGATTCCTCAAGTTCTGCTACTGGCGATGCAGGGTGCACAAAGAGAGACAAGTACGAGGCTACCACCAAGGATCAGGACGATCATAAAGAGAGTCATCCACGTGGACGACATAACGCGAGCTGGTACGAGTCTCTTTATCGCTGGTAACTCCGCAACCTCCTCCGTCGTTAGTCCCAGCCTTTTGGCCTTTGCTATCAGATATCTCAGGCGTCTCGACGCCTTGTCGCAGGACATTCTCGATGTCCTCTCTTCTCCGGTTGACGAGGAGTTGTCTAACGATCCCATAATCTTTGCGAGACTTGACTGGTGTTACTTTTGCTCGCAATAATGATTTTACTGCGAACGTTTTCAATATTTCTAATCATTTTTATGTCCATGGTATATATTCTGGGAATGTAAAAAAGTCTGACCTCTTTTTCAAAGACATGTGTAAAACAATCCTAGTGATCCTTATCTCGAAAAAAGTTATCAGTTTCCATCGTTTCTCACCAAATCTACCATTTTTTTCTTACGCTCGCACAAATTTGTCATCGTACCTGCAATGAAAAAAACTTTTAAAATGTTCTTAAGAATTTGTTCTTGAAGACTACTACTTCTAGAAAACAGTATATAATCCAAACGACGATCGAGAGAATTACGGAGCAGATAAAGGAAGGGGAGAAGAGGATTACAAAGAATCTACTTTTTCTCTTTCTAATCCCCTTTCTCATTCGATACTGGTTGCTCTTATTGCTCGATTAATCCTTCGTATCTATCTCTCTGTAAATAATTGCTCATCCCATCTATACGATCGTCAATAAAACAATTATATTTTCAATGACATGTGTTGAATGAACGATAAAAAATTTGAAACACGATACAGTCGTATTAATAATAATAATAATCATAATACTAATTGTAAAGAGAAGGAAAATGAAGCAAACCAAAATTCCGGCGAACAAAAAGCCGATCGCGTGCGATATATACGAACGAATGAAATTCGAGCGATTTCGCGCACAAAGAGGTACATACAGACCGTCAATTAACCCGTGTTCGCACACGTATTGAAATATTTTATTTAGGTATAAACGAGCCACGTGCCGGCGCCACCACAAAGGGCAATATTTTTCTACACATACACGCTAACGAATCCGAAGTTCCTGAGTGTACCTAAATACGTATACCGAAAGCCGGCTTTCCCTGAATTCATCGATGTCGATTCATTCGAATAATTAGTCGTGCGATTGGAATAATTCAGCTTCGGCTTATATAATTTTTGGATTTATTTACCTTTACAAAAATACCACGATTGATACTCGATTAAGTAAAAAACTGCTTGTCGTCGAAACGATCGTATTTATGGATTACTTTATACCTTCTTACGTGGTATGTCGATATTTACACTGGATTTCCTTTAATTTGCTCTAGTTTAAGATACACGAGAGACTGAGAAAATTGTAATTGCTTGGTTCTATGAATAATTCAACGTGAATTCACCAGCGCGAAAGAGAGAGAAAGAGAATTTCGTATGCGAACTTTCCGAATGAAATTCGACTTCCGAAGCGCAGGTGTACGCGCTTTAAAACCCTCGCCCACAGAAATGAATGAAGTTTGTCTTTGAGGCCGCCCTATCCATGTAGCCAGAGGATTACACCGTCCTCGGTGTTCTTATACCGATAAATTACCGTGAATTATATCTTCGTCCCATTACCGCTACTCGCTTGGACTTTAGCGAGAGCTACCTGCTCTATGTAAATGTATGTGTGTGTTCGTCCTGTGATTCTCTTCTTTCAGTTTCGCGACGGCAAACTTTAAATTACAGTTACAGCTCTCATAAAGAGCGCTTTTACGATCACGAAGGTCCACTTTCCTAAGAGGACGAAAAAAAAAGTGAGGTGAGAAACGTTGGAGTTTGTAGGAATTTTGTTGTGAAAAGATGGTCTAAGTGCGGTAGATAAACAGTTTACGTTAGTAGTACGAGTCTGTGTAAGTGGTATAGGTCTATAAGAATGCAGACCATACGAGGAAGAAACAAGTAGTTAAGTCAGCGTATATAACGTGGTCCGATAAAAGTAGAAGAGAACGATGCAAGTAGTATAGGTCAATAATAATCAAGAAAGGATGCAAGTAGTATAGGTCCGTAAGAATGCAGACCGTACGAGGAAGAAGCAAGTAGTTAAGTCAGCGTATATAACGTGGTCCGATAAAAGTAGAAGAGATCGATGCAAGTAGTATAGGTCAATAATAATCAAGAAAGGGTGTAAGTGGTATAGGTCCGTAAGAATGTAGACAGTACGAGGAAGAAACAAGTAGTTAAGTCAACGTATATAACGTGGTCCGATAAAAGTAGAAGAGATCGATGCAAGTAGTATAGGTCAATAATAATCAAGGAAAGGTTATATAAACGGTTAGGAGTTCGAGTCAATGCTTCGGTCGAAAATACGAGTGACGTGGGTCGATATAAATATCGTACATTAAATAAAGCAATTACATAAGGAAAAAATACTTGGATTATTTCGTCGGTTAAAACAGCGTGTGCACGAAAGAGTTTTTTATAATTCATACCGATAAAATTGTCGAAACGTTAAACCTTGCAATTTTCTACACGAGATAACCTTTTCCCCTAAGCGCTAGAATTCTCTAACTGTTTACACAAAGGAACTCGAGATAGAATCTTCACGATCTATTCTCCATCTCTCTCCCACTACAGTCAACGCGATCCCTTGCTCGTGATTCTCGTCTCACGGGCTTACATGAATTCCCTCTTATGCATTTCCCACCGGTATAACTCGTGCACTCGAGCTTAGCGAACTTCACTCTTAATTACTTAACAAGTCGACGAATCTCGCTGTAACATAATACGAAGAACATAATGGCCGTCTCGAGAAAAAATGTTCAACGATTACGCACGTTCCACGGAGTTCTACCGAAAATTATTTCCTCGTTTGCACCGTGAAATTATATTTATTAACCAGACTCCGCGCGCGCACGTATTTAATCACGATGAGTCCCGACCTAGAATCCAAGGAAACTCGCTCTTCAAAACGAGCTTTTAAATACTTTGACATCGAACATTTTTAACGAATAACATACCTATGATTTTTTTAACATCAACGTCAATATATATCTAGCAGTGTTTTAACAATTTTCACAGATACTCCGAATACGTGTGACGAGCACAACGTTAAATAAAAAAAATCACTCGCGATCGCGTCTCGAAAAGACGCGTCACATTTCGCGCGAAATATTTTTGAAGTATTTTAAAAAGCCCGCTCGTTCACTTGGCGATAATTATCTAAAAAGATCGAGTAACCAAGAATAAAATCGTGTTTTCTCTTCTTCCGAAATTTTGGCGAACATTCGGAAGCACGTGTCGAGCGTACCAGCGTTTCGGGAGGGAACGTTTCGTCCTCGGCGGACGTCGTGACGCACACTGCTGGAATGGCGAACTCGTCGCGACGCTTTATGAGACCACTACCCTTCCGTACCTCCACCGTGCTTACCCTTACCACGAAACCACTATCCCCTCCCTCTCTCTCTCTATCTATCTCTCTCCTTCTCTCTACTTTCGACGCAGTGCGCGGCGCGAAACGTTCGAAATTTAACGCCTTGCCGCACAACTTTCCCAATGAAAAGAAGAAAAAAATCTTTTACGCGCACCTTTACGGCTTCATTTCCGACCCCCGCGAGAATATAAAAACCAACCGCGAGAGAACACGTGAGAAGTAGGAGAAAAGAATTTTTATGTGCTTTCTGTCATTATTAAACTCTCGGTTGTCCTATAATTTATGTTACATTTGTTGGATGGAATTACAACTGATATCATTTTTAAAATGAATTTATTTCTTTAATGACACATTGGTCGTTATTATACGCAAGTACAGTAATACCTGGACTTACGCTAACTGGTAGTTACGCGATTTACAACAGTGCGCGATATTGTTTTTGTTTAATATGAAACCTAATATAATAAACAAAATTTATATGCATTTAAATGCAAAGTGTATAGTGTCTTAGGCGATTTTTGTCGGACCCACCTATCGCGTAACTTCGGGGTATTACTGTAATATCACTGAGGGAAAGTTAGTAGAGGAGACTGGGTACGGTTGTAACAAATTACGGTTGTAACAAAGCGATTATCTCCTAAACTATAAATGCTACGATGATGAGTCCAAGGAGATAAATGTGCATCTTGCTAGTCCATACGCGATTCACAGTGTTGCGTCGGTCGTTGAACGCTGTACTGCTTGCAGGAGGCCATATTGTGTTTTGGTGATCAAACTTATTTTTTTCAGTTAATTTCTTTGTCGAATTGCTGTTTTAATTATATGGATAGGATATTAAGTTGTTTCCTGTTTTTTTTGTTAAAATTAAATGATTTTAAGTCATGTAAGACTGATAGGAAAATGTATGAAATGCTGACGTATTAGTCTTTAGCAATGTAGAACTACATTTGTTATGTTTCTGATTCAAACAACTGATTCAAATACAATTCCTGTTATAAAATTAGTGATGAATTCAAGACAAGAATCAGACATATTTGTCCTGTACTGACTTCTTAAAATCGAGAATAAGTACAATGTACACAATTAGTCCATTGTATGTCTTGATCTCGACAATCAATGCCAATTGTCTTGAAATCGACAATCAAAGTCTTTTCTTGATTCTTGCAAGATTCTTGATTCTGGATTCTTGATACTTGACTCTTTATTTCTACATATCGATTTATTATTTTTGAAAATTGTTATACAAATTATTGAAACAATATGTTCTTTTTAATTTTATAACTACAATTATAACATCAATGTAGTGAGAGTAGTGAGTAGTAGAGTAACAAAAATCAAGATCAAGACAAGACAAGATCTTGACAGTCTTGCCTTGCCATCCATCACTATATAAAACACAATCACTGTTACAACCTCCCCTGGTATGGGGGACTGGTTGTAACAAAGACAGACCTTTTCTAAAACTGTTCCTGTGAAAAGAGTATTGTTCTTAGGTATAAAATTCCATTTTCCATTTCAAAACAGATCTCTTACATTTTAAACACTTCTCTTAAAGCTCACTAGCATAATGTTAATAGGTACTATGGACAATCAAAGCGAAATTGTTACAATCATACCCAGTCTCCCCTACCTAATATCGCCGAGGGTAAGTTAATAGTAAAAAAAAAATAAAGATATTTGTGCTATCAGTTCGTTCGCACGTCATCACTTCTTATCGTAGACAGTGAGAAGAAGCGAAACTGAATCGGATAAACGGCTAGCGCGGTTAGAATCTTCGTCGAGGTTTCTCGGCATGCCCTAGAGAATTCTAAACTCGTAGAGTCGGTTTTCGTCGAGCCGTTTGGGAAGGAAAGTACCTTCCCCGAAGAGAACAAGGTCGTAGTTGGGAGGGCGCAAAACCGTAAGTACGTCTGCTCCGCGAAATCTCTCGATGTGCCTCGTCCTTTTCACTTTTCCCTCTCCCTTTACTCTTTCTCTCACTCGCTTTTACAGCAAACGTAAATCTTACTTTTACGAGCACCGTAAACTCACTTTGATCCTCGAAGTAGGAATATAACGCGATGGAAGAAAGAAAGAGAGAGAACGATGTAAAATACAACGTCTCTAGCACAAAATCTTGGAACGTTCCAACTGTAACACCGTCAGCAACGTCATCTTCCACCATCGAAGTAGCTCACTCGATTTGCGAGCGGTATACTTCAAGGGACAAAGAATTTCATGGTACGTTGACGGTAGTAAACGCCATTGAAGGGACATAAACACAGCCACAACGTAGAATCGTCTCTCATTCGGAAAGTGTCTACGATTTTATTGAAGTAGAGATCCATTAAAAATCCTCACACCTTCTCCGATGTAACGTCAAACAGACTGATTTTTATTTCTCCCCATCATTCACACCAAAAGGAATGATCTAAAGCTCGCCAAGAGAAGCGTCAAAATTCGCGAAAAGCTTTGCGAACACGAAAGTGACGAAAATTGCAGGAACACCTTGGCTCGTTTCCAAACGAGTACAACTCGTCGCTGATATTTTTCATCGTCGAGAGGCGTTAACTGGCGAGAGTTACGTACAGTGACTCCCAAAAATATCCTGAATGTTTCAAATAGTTCATTCCGATCGATAAAATTTCTTCGTTACAACCCGCGGGGCATATGGTTACCGATTGTCAGTCTATACCTCGAAACTTGCCCTACAACACCAGTTCGAAAGATCGTTTAGGTTTTCAAGCAGCGATCGGTCGAGGTAACCGAAGTGGAACCACTCGATCCAGGTTTGCACGACCACTTAATCCCATGGCGTAACCGAGTGTACAAGTTTTCGCGAACTATAAAGTTCGTACAGTTGGTAAGTTGTGGATGTACTCCATCCAGTTTGCGCTCTCACTTTTCTTCCTTCTTGTAGTATACTCACAACTTCTCTATCCCTCACCCTCTTTCTCTCTCTCACACACACATATACTCAACGTCTTCGACACATGTTCTCTCACGTATCTGGACATCTATACGCATACCAATAGAGTACTAGTGCAAATACATATACCTACTTCTATCCAACTCTCTCATCGGAGTTTCTCTCGTTGTCCCTTTTCCATCCAGTTCTCTCTCACACACTAGCTTCGCTCCCACTTCGAAGTTAGGCTCTCGACGCTGAAAGTTTCATTCAATCAAGAGGGTGCCGACTCTATCCTCAACACACCGCCGACACAACACGGCCTTACGAGAGTTTCGCCACCTATAAAGGTATTTCGCTGACTCGAGCGAGACGGAAAGCGACGCCGGATGTGGACTTGGACTTTGGAGGGGGGCTAAAAGCTACGAAGGAAGAAAGGAAGGAAGGAAAGATGGATGGTAAGAAGAAAAAGGAGACATGCTGTAGCGTGAAACATTCTACGAAAGTTAATTTCCCAAGCAAAGACAGAGTGGGGGGGGGGTTAAAAGGGAAGGAGAAAGATCTTAGGTAATTTTATTCAACGACGAACGATTCAAAGTTTTGCATCGAATCACTACGCCTCGCCGGTAGATGCTTAACGTTATTACGAGAAAGGAAAGGGGCCCGATAAACTGCATCGAGAGAGTATTTATGTCCGTTTCCGTAGTTACGCCGGGATAAGCGTAAATTTCCCGTCGTCGGTTCCACTTCTCTCAACGAAAGGAAGTGCAACGACGGCAACGAAGACTTTTCACCTCGAAACGGACGATCATGCGATTACTGTTCTTAATGATACCCGCTCGTCCTATGTAATACGTCTTAAATTGTTTCCGTGAGGAAAAGAACTTTTATTGCGCGATGAGACACGGTTTTTGTGAGTTCCTTTTTTTCCTTCGTTAAT
Source organism: Ancistrocerus nigricornis (assembly GCA_916049575.1). Lineage (NCBI taxonomy): Eukaryota > Metazoa > Arthropoda > Insecta > Hymenoptera > Vespidae > Ancistrocerus > Ancistrocerus nigricornis. Next base: position 6,335,268 of record OU696665.1, read on the forward strand.
AGCTTTCTTTAAGGGTTTATGCCACCCTCGGACGTTTCAAAACGTACTGAAATTGACAAATTATTTATTATAGAACTATATGGTCTTTTGGGTCAAGTGTGCGTACTTTTGTTTTTGGAGCTCCACTGCACCCAAATTATAAGGGGTAGGAAAATTTTATTATTATTTTTAGATATAACATTTATTAAACTATAATTCACAATAGAAACAAAATCCAAAAATTTCTGAATCTTTTCACAAAATAGGACAAAATCAGAATGTGCACACTTGACCTGTGTTAGGGGTATGTGTGCGCACGCCTATATGCTTCAAATAACAAAATTCCATTTTTTTAAGGAAACGTTTATAAAATATAAAATTTACCAAAACTTAAGAACTATCATTTTTATCCTAGGACCGTACAAAAAAGTATTTTTTGTCTTATGAGATCAAATTAAGTCACTGTAGATTAGGTTTACAACTTGAGATCAATCAAACTTATAAAATTCAAAAGTAACATGTTTAAGAATCATGATCAGTGCAAAAGTCGCTCGAAGTACATTGTTCACGTGCGCACACTTACCCCAAAGAGTCAAAATGCAAATGAATGTCTATAAATTCACAAATAAACTATACAATCTCAAACTTTTTTGTTCATAATATGCTTAAATGTATTCTAAATGCATTAAAAGTATACTCACTGTTGTCAGTTCAACGACTAAGATGTGACGCAAAATACTATCTACTTTAAAAATATTACAAAATAGATGAGTTATACGTTGTCTCCCGAAACTCTTTTTCGCTGGCATGTGTCACTTTTTCGAAGTCTAGATTCGTCTAAGACTGAACTCACACGGGCGTCTTTTCAGTGACTTTTTAAAGACTGATTTGTCTTCTTATGTCGACCACTGTACATTTAAAAATATAACTCTTCAAGCAGATTCAACCTTATATGTACAGCGGTTGACATTAAAAGACAAATCAGTCGTCAATAATATCGATGGTAAATTTCCAAAATATTTCTTCTCTTTATAATCACCTTTATAAATTATACCTAAAAAATAAACAATAAAAGTATAATTAACAAAATGGCGTTCATCCGAAAAAAAGGATTACAGACAAATTTTGAGTATTTGGACACTATTTTGTTAATGAAGCTTTTATTATTTATTTTTCAGGAATAATCCATAAAGAGGATTATAGGGAGAAGAAATATTTATAAAATTCCAAAAAATCTTCATATGATTTTCATCTTCATGATTTTACATAATTCACTTAAATATATTTCAGCATCGATATTATTGATCTTGGAATAAATTTCAATATATTTTTTTCCCCTTGTAACGTCGTAGTAAACACCTCTATAAACACCAAAATTTCATTCTCAATTCCAATTTAGTTATTGACAATTAAACGCCAGCGATTTTATTACGATATCAAACCTCTCTAATCCGCTTAAAGAACGATACATTTAATCCAACGTTTTGCAATTTTATTCCACCACAATAAATCGACGTGTTGTAGTGTCACAAGATGATCTTGCGTTCGGCAATCGATGCGAAAGTAATGTAAAATCGATAATGTTCGCGACGTGTAAAACGCCGATAAAGAAGTTCGTCGTGGAGGTTATACTACCGCGAAAAATGTAGGATAAAAGTGAGAAGAAGAGAAAGGGAGAGAAAAGAAGGAAATAGAACGACGGTAGACGTAATTGCGTACGGAAGGGCGAGTCCAATCAGACGGCCGAGCAAACAGAAGGAAATTTCACGATCCAGGGTGGGGAAAGTGGCGAGGAGGGGAGTGCGAAAAGTCCGAAACGAATTTTCGAGCTTCTTTACGAGAGGGTTATCGGCACGATAACTTTTCCCCTTCTTTCTATTCTTTGATTGCCATTTCTTCCACCACTCTAGTTATATCGAAACGCGTAACGAAGTGATTTCCGTGGCTACTATTTATAAGCATCTCACGAGTTCCGGTCGAATTTTTCTGTAGTTTCCTTTACCGTGTTAAACATATTTTATTTACGATAAGAAAAGGAAGTTAAGGTACACTGGTTCTAAAAATACACCCTTTCTCACCGGCATCTCTTAATTAAAAGTAATTAAAGTTCATTCGCGTGCCGAGCGCGTTCGAGCGGACGCAAATACAAGCGAATAGATTAAACTGTGGATAAATATCCTGAGAGATAGATGGATAGATAAATAAAGAGATAGAGGAAGAAAGATAAACGGTAAGTGAAATGAAGAAACAAAGAGAGACAAACCTACTGCGGCGTGTATAAGGAAAATGAAAAGTAGAGAATCTAAAGTGTTGCTAGAGATCGAAGAAAGAAAGAATGGAAAAGCAGGCCGCGAAGAGAGAAACGTAGAGAAGAAGAAGAGGGTGACTGATGATGGAGAATGAGGGAGTTAGCTAACCCTAGCTGGATGGGTGAGTGGGCTGAAAACAGGGGATGGAGGAAAGTGGAATGGGGTAGGAGGAGCAAGCGGCACAATCCAAAAGTTATAAAAGTACTCTTTTCTGCTACTTAGACGGTAGTAGGAGAAACGAGGGAGAATGAGAAGAGGGGGGAAGAAGAAGCAAGAAGAATCGTACGAGGGGATGAAGGCAAAAGAAAGGTAGCTCTGGTGAGTAAGATCTCGAGGAAAAGAGAGCAAACCACTCGACGAACTCTCCTCTGGACCAAGGAAGCGTGTGGTGCTTGTGAAATATCGATGGACCAAACCTGATACGCGTAAAAGAAAGAGATAAAAAGAGAACGTGCGTTAGAAATCACGAGAAAGGACGCTATTTGATTTCTTTGGTATATAAAAGTGAATAAAATTTGTTTTGAAGAACGAACGTGTTGTTCTTTCAGTCTTATTCCATTTTGAGGAATCACTGTATCGAACGTTTGACTCGTTTCCCGAGGGGCAGACAGGACGAATTGGTGTAACACGTGCGTAAACAGGTATCCAAACAAGACTCAGGGTATACATATCATTGGCGAAGGGTTCTCCTGTATTTTCTGTATACAAAGTTACATCACTAGGACAAGTAACAAGTAGCAGGAGGATCTCGCTATCCCATTTTCAAATTTGTCATAGGATTACAGCTGTATTTACGTAAGTATGGAATATAATGAGGCCTCGTTGGTTGTTTGCCGATTTATCATGGGATTATGTACATATTTACGAAAAGTTACAGAAGTCATTTTGAACAAGGGTCATTCCTACATTGGGCTTCGAAACGAAATGAACGAAACGAACGAAACAGTTAGACGAGCTTCTAAGAATTACCCGTACTCAACCAAATCTGTTCATTAGCATTTCGTAGTTAACAGGAAGTTCAAAGCTACGGCGGAACGAGGCAATTAATTACGACGGCAGTGATACAGCGTAATCTAATATCATAAATAATGGCATCCACCGGCTTTCCAGCAGTACCTGCAATTATTTACGCGGAAATCTAATTTTCTCTGTGTCCCCTCTGTCACTCAACCCTCTCTTTCAATCTGTTTCGTTTAAAATTATTTATTTGTGCAGCTGGACTTGCTACCATTATTTCTTTCTCTTTTCTGTGGCGAATAAGAAGTAGAGAATAAAAAAAAAAGGAAGACATAATTCGTAATTGGATGAATGAATCTAATCGAACGGCCTATCAGCAATCGAGATATGAAGTTCCAATCAAATCTGCCGATGGAACCTATTTATTTTCCATCGAATTACCAAGGCACATACCAATTATGTAAACAGACGTGTAATTTCGTTAGCGCTAGATCGATAACGAAAGTGGACGATCCACGTTGTGGTAAAGCTTCCAATGTTTTCGAAACGAGTCTGTGGAAGAAGGAGAACCACGAAACTAATTTATTTGTTAAACGAGTTATTTCCAAAGAATGAGTCATCCTTTTTGAATAATTAGTATGACTAATTCGCTTCATATCGTTCCGTACAAATTCATTTTCGTAAATTGCGATGATGATAACAAAGTTTATGGAAAAAGCTACGTAAAAATATTTATGAATATTTAACACATATTTTTTGAGATAATGGAATACGAAATGAATAACTTTTCGCGAGAAGAGGAATATATTCCGTAATTTTATCAAATTATGAATAACTTTACATGTAACGAATTCACTCTATTTGTTACATAGTGTAATGAAATTTGTGCGAACAGTAGCCTTCATTAATATAGGAATAAATAATACAAAGAGCGATTGGAATCATAACGAAAATGAAGTTTACTTTAACGCACAATGAGATGCACTACAGCGATATTTATCCTGATTATATTCTAACGTTATGCATATTCCTGAATAATGTTTCACCAACATTACATCACGTTTGGTCAAGTCAGGTTACCGATCAAAGTTTATCCAAATTAATTTCACGTTGAACGGTACACTCGTCGTACACCTGACACCGCAAGAGATCGATAGGAGAATATTCGATCTTATCAGTTAATTAATTGATTGATTTACTCTTGTCACGGAAGAAGATGGAATGTTAAAGAGCAAAGATTATCTTAAAGCGAAACGTTGGCCCGGGTTCCGTAACAGAGGATTTAATTGAACAAACATTCAACGAAAATGTTTCGTAGCCTGGGGCATTCGAGTAGAATACCGGTGTGGTCGACAGGCGGCAATTTAAAAGAAAAGAAATAAAAGGAATGGAGTAAGTGGGTAGGAGGACAAAATTCAGGAAGGAAGAAGAAAGGGTAGACGAGTCGTGTTTGGAGTCCTACTCGTGGCAAGCGGTTCTCCAGCTTCCGCGGCATGAGACATAAGTGCAACTCGATTTGCATATTTAACTCGACGAGCGTGCTGAACCGAGTACGGAACTCACCCTTCTCGGCCCTTAGTCTCTATATCTATCTCTCGTACACTCTCTTTCTCTCTCACTCTCTAGAAGCAGCTCGTGCAGCGTGGTGCCACCGGGATTCGATTTACTTGCAATCATGCCACGGATTAATTAGTTCGCCCAGGCATAATTGCAGGCATTGCAAGAGCGAGTAAGAGAGAGATAGATAGATCGAGAGATACAGAACGTGAGAGAGAGAGGGAACGAAGCGAAGAGATGAGCCGGCTCACGAACCTCGCTTTCGTCGTTTCTATCCTACTCCCACCTACGTATGTTTACACATTACGTATGCAGTAACAGGCGGAAAGTTCGTTAGCACCACCGGTCTCCACAGTTGGAACGTGGCTTTAGGAACGTACGATCACGAGTACTTGGGGTTTCGGTTATCGATATCGCGTAGAATCGATCGGGAAATAATTCTTGTTGCAGGTATGTACTTACATGTGTATACAGGGTGGTCCATCTAAATGTAACCACCTAAATATCTTGTGTCTCAGTGACCTTGAAAATTTTAGAAGAAGTGATCTTGATCAGGTGCCGTTGACGTGGGTCTCATAGACTCGATACAAGAATTAAAATTAGTACAAAACTATGCTCAAACTAAATTCAAAATTAATTTCTATCGGTTCTTTGTTTCTATTTGAACAAATTAAAATAATGAAATACAAGATAAAGTACAAAGTAAGAACTTTATTAACGTTTTTTAGAGATGCTGAAAAGGTTTTTTCCCTATTCTCGAACCGTCTTGTATGAGGGTCAACTATATTGTATTTGGAAATTTATTCGGATCTCAGTTAAGAAAAAAAATAACATTTGCAAAGCATTCAACTTGTAATACCATTTGCATTGCATTAAAAATATCTATTATGTATAATAACTAATAAAAATATTAAGGTGGCTACATTTATGTCGAACACCCTGTATATGTAAAACTTGGGATTCTATAAGCTATACTGTTATTTGTAAATGTCATCATAGAAATACAGTAAAAGAAGTGCAGTTATTAGCAAGGATACAAGCTTGTGAAAAGGAGATACGTAACGTGTAAGGAAAAGTAGATAGATTCTTCGTTTCTTCGGACAAAGAACCGTTAAGAGCGAAGACCCGGTCATAATGATCGGACGAGGAGTTAAACGAAGTTACACAAATAAAGTGGATCCCTCGAGGTGGAGAGCGTTTCGTTCCCTTTTGGATTCCACTCTTGGCAAAGGAGTGAAGGCTCGTGGAAGAAGAAGAAGAAATGCGAGGAAGTTCGAGACGAAGGAAGAAAGACAAAGGCAGCAGTCGTGGGAAGAAGCGAAACTGATGTAAGAAGCATAGCGACGCGCCACGAAACTTTTCTACGTCCTTCTTTTCCATCGAAATTTACTCGAAGTCATCCTTTAACTTTCACGTAAGTTAGATTCGCGTAGAAAAATTTTACTCTCGAAAGAAAACCGTCTCACGTGATACAGTGAGACAATGTCGCGTTACGAAAATCGTCAAACTCGTTCGCCATCGATTACCAAATGCTTGTCAATTTATAATCTCCCAAAAAACATTATTTCAAATTCTTCATTGGTTCTTTAGACCAGGTTAAACATTGTTGATTTCATAAATTAAACAATTTTACTAAAATAACAATCTTTGTAAAAAAACCTTGTAGAAAGTACGCAACGGTCCGCTTATCTACAAATTTAATATATAACTTTCGAAAAAATCAAAATTATTTATTATTGATACAAACATTTCAAATATTGAACCTAGATTGATAGGTATACCAAAATGTTATATTTGACGATTACGAAGAAAGCGACGTACGACCTAACTGCCGTTAGTCTGTAATCATTTAAATTCGATTTGTTTATAAATCTTTATATCGAATCAAAATTATAGGGAAAAGTATAGAAGTAGAAAACTCAAAGCCAAAGTCAGATATTTCGTCGTCTTCCTCGATACGATCGCTTGGCTCGTGAGCGGCTTTCACGTCGTATTGCTTTGAGACAGAGGCTGCTGGTGATTGCATATGCATATGCATAGAAGGGAAATAGCCTGTATCTTCAAAGTAAGTTTTATTAGTCGGCCGATAACGGTAAATTGTCATAAAAATAACTAAACTTTGTCCTTCCACATAGAATTTCCTTTCTCGTAATATCTTCTTTTCGTAAATCCTACGCAATCGTGTTATTCAGGTAACCCTAGACTAATATCTTCTCCTATATATCTCTATAGCATCGTAGGGACAGGAAAACACCCTTGGAAAAATGATAAATTTCGTTGGACATCCACGTGGTAAAAATGCTTTCCATCAACGAGTGCTAAGTAGTTTCCTGAACAAGAGAATCCACGCGCAGCTTCCTGGCCTGATCATACGGGGTGTTCAGGGGTGTTTTCAGCCGCTATGTGAAACGGAAGATGGATTCTCTCGTGAGAAGACGCGCGCCGGTGGTAAGGCTCGGACGAGGACTAAGGTCGAAGCCTGAGAAGATTAGAAAGGTGCCACAGTCTAGCTCGAACCATTTGTCAACGGCAACGTAAATTCGGCTACGTTCTGACGCACGGCTTCGAGACTGCACGACAACAGGATTTATTGTAATACGATTTATTATAAAGTAGGATGTGATACTCGTTGAAAGGGAGAAAATACCAAAAATATTATTTAAATAAACACAGTAATTAAACGTCAATTGCACAATCCAGTTCTAGTACAGGTATTTGTTTGAAAATATCCAATCCGTTGAAAAAACTTTGAAGATTTAAAAAAATCGAATATACAAAGTACATGTACAATTTACATGAGACACATGTGGCTCTTTGACTACTCGATTGCGGCTTTACAATAAATATGATTATTATAAAGCAGGGGTTGAAGACAGTTATGGTATTGGTTTTGGTTCTTGAAACAGTTAGAAGAACCGAAAAAATGTTATAACTGTTATAGATATATTGGTTCTCTATATATTATAGTATCAATTTGATTAAAAAAATAAATAATATAAGAATAATATAATATATAAATCATTTTTTTATATATTATATACAGTAGCTAATTATATTTAAAATAATAAAGACTATAAGGAGTTAATATAAAAGTATACATATATGTTGTAATACTATGTAGAATCGAACCGTAACTGATATAAAACCGGAAAATAACAGTTATGGAACCGATATATCTGTAATAGTTATAACATAATTTTTGGTTCTTAACTATTTCAGTCGGAATCGATATACAGATTTGACCTTGAAATCCTAAAGAATGTGACCTTTAGAACAAAATTCGTTACAAAACAGTATTTGCCCCCCAACATCAAACAGCTTTTATTAATAACATTTTTTCCTATCATCAAAAATAAGCGAGATATTCAAGGTGGTCAAGTTAGGTAGGACACTCTGTATAACAGGTATTTTAGGAACCGTTTCAACCCCTATTATAAAGTATGATATCTAGTTTTATTCATTGTATCTAATTTCAACCGATTTCCAAAAATAGGGTTTTTGTTAAAAAATTTGGCTCTCAAAATAAATCTAAATCGTTGTACCACTATATTTACCTCTTCTGACCAATAAGTTTGCCAGCCACTGGACTAGTCAATAACGATCGCTATATTTGACATAAATCTGAAAAATAATTTAATCGCATCGCCAAGTCCTCGAACGAAAGCCATAAAAGCGAAAGGTTTCCTTAGAAAATCTCGACCTTTCGCTCGACCACATACGGAAGAGGATTCGAAGGGGTGGAAACTGCTCCTTATGCGGCGCGCTGACTCGAATCCAATGCAAAGCCGACGTTTACATTCCGATGGACGCTACCTCAGGAAATTTTGCGGTGTAGAGGTATGTTCGATCCACCCAAACACGTGCATCAGCAATACAATTCCCTCTTCTATTTACCCCGAAAATCATATTACCCGCCACTTATGCAAACAACCAATTTTATTTTACAATAATCCAATCGTTTCTATGCACATCTTTTTTTTTTCTATACATGCAAATAAATCTATATATCCGAATCATTGCAATCATTCGTTTGAGAACATCCAGAAGAAAAATATAGAAAGAACGTACTACGCGATACCGTGCTACGAGATTCGAGCTTTGCATTATACACAGACACACGTACAGACTTACACAGACACACCTTGGTAGAATCTCGTTTCGAGCCCCCGAGTGAAGCGAACGAAGGGAGGAGAAGGCCGCGAGGCATGTGTAAATAATCTTAAACTGTCAAACGCACTTGCTTCGGGCCATCGTTCGTATCGCACGCGAGACGTGCGAAAGGGTGCTTTTCGAGCATATTGGTGACTACGTAATGTAGTCACTACTCCGACACCAGTCGTCCTAGTAATAATGGTCCATCAGCCATCTTGGATATTTAAATATCTTTTTCCCCCCGAAATTTCTAGTCGTTGAAATCTGTTCCAAGCAGCACTTCGCCGTTACGAAATTAAATGTACACGTTTTCCTTGCCTTTCATTGTAAATATATATATATATATATATACTTGTATATGTGCACGATGTATTTTGACAGGAAAAGTAATATCCGGATAAATAGTTGACGTTACAGCGTAGATTTATCCGATCCATCTTACCTACGTCTCGTAATAGCGTGCTACGAAATAGTTGGCATATCGCAGAAATACGATACTTAATGAAACGTTTAAAGGAATTCACGGATGAAGATTATTCTATTATGCTTCTGTGACTACAGTTTGTTGTTTTGAAATATTTTCGAAAAACGTTACAACGTAATCTGGGTAAAATGGCATCGGTGTATAGAAATCCATTGAAAAAGCTCGTTGGTTCCAATTATACAGCCGGACCGAATTTTACATTCGTTAATTAAATCCTTTCTGGTGAAGCATTTCATAAACTCCTAACTTTTGTTTCGCTAACAAGCGAAGTTTCAATAACGAAATCAGCACTAATTATGAAAGGGCTTTCCGATGCCAGCAGCCAGTATAGTCGTGTAAATTAACATGAGAATTAAAAAAGAAGATCTTTCCTGATCGTAGAACATTAATTTCAACAGCAGCAAGAAGATCCATACACAGTTGAATTGGAGGGTAGGCAAATCCAGGTATACGTACGTAAAGCATCGTTGTCGTGCGGATAACGCGGTTAGCAACTCACGATGACAAGTCGAACTAGCAATAAATAAATTGTGACGGTTAATGATCCAGGTGCATTGTTATAGCTACATGCCTATGTATGACGTGGTAATGACATGGGTTACCTTATTACCTACTCCTATTATGCTCGAAGCAAACGAGGCATCCTACGTTCATAGAACATGCTAACATACATCATCGATGGTCTGTTTCCAATAAACTGTAGCAGCCGTTTCTGCCACGTCGTTAATCACATAGAAAGGACACACTAACGGGCAAAGAGGTGTGTCAAGGATACTCAAAAGATCACTGGAAATTCGTTCGGCCATCGATTAACATTTACAACCCACCGTTCAAATACCATTGTTCGAAACGTTTCTATTCCGTCGCTCAAACGATAGCACGGGACAGTGGTGGATCACGTTTCGAGAAAATATTCGTCGATATCATGATGTAAACGTTCGATCGATGCTTTCCAATTTCATCAACAATGTAGCTCGAAGTCTGGACGGGTTTACAGTGAATTTAATCACACGAGATTAGACGCACCCTCGCCTTTATCGTGTCACGATTTAGCACGGTGGATTGATCGACGTATTGTCGTAGGTAGGGTTGATCAAAGTGTAACATGTATCGATTCAACCGAATCGTGTCAATTCCAATAGTTGAATTAGACGTCTATCGCGTTGAAAATGTAAAAAAAATTTTCAAGTCTCGTTAGTATTGTGTAATGTATTAAATGCTTTCGGTAAGTAGAGAGAAGGAGGGAGAGGACGTAATTCCGTATCGTTCAGGAAGACAGACGGCGGGACGATCCCAATATCCCATTGCAAATGGACCATCTTGTTCTCTGGCCTAAGCTCGTTGCGCGTACAACATCGTAATGTAAATTAAATCCAATACAGATTATACGAGGATGTAGGGTCGATTGCCCGTTTATCAATGGATTAGAAGCAAATCGGGTTAATCAACATATCCGATGTTTTCTCTCCTTAGCCGAGATTCTACGCAAGTAGAGAATTTATGCGTCGCAACGTAGCTTAATTTAACTAAAATTTCGAACGAGTGAATGTGTTTAACGATCGATGTTAAATATTTTGGATAAGGTTCCGAAAAGAGTCTACCTATGATTGAGCTCATTTTTTGTGTGAAGTTACTATACATAGAGATAAGTAAAACACCGAAAGGATTATCGAATTATCGAATTTTTGATAACTTTTATTCAATGAAAATAATGTTTAATGCATTGAATTTTAATGAAAATTGATTAATATTTATATTAAAGAAACATGAAAGATCTGAATAAATCTCTCACTGGTGTATAATAGTAATAATAATACCAATAATGTTATTACATCTGGGCTGAATTTGGCCGATTTGACATAGGACATTTTAACGTCGTCGTGAACACTTTTATAGGTGCAACCAAGACACAACCCGAAATAATTTTTTTTTAGATATGAAAACCGTCCTAATTATATATCTGCCGTAAATGATTTTATAGGTGCAATCAAGATACAACCCCACCCAAATAATTTTTTTTTAGATATGAAAACTGTCCTAATTATATATCTGCCATAAACACTTTTATAGGTGCAACCAAGACACAACCCCACCCCAATAATCCCGATGCACAGTAATACGACTAGTGTAAATAACTGGACATAGTGATTACTTCTAAACTACTAAGACTTTTATTGTAAAAACTTGCACACTTTTTAACGATAGTATGCAGAATAAACTGAGTATAGTATAACCTATCAAATTTGATAATAGTTTTAGTTCTTTGAATATTAACCTGAACATTTAAAAAGAATAAACATTACGACAACTTTAAGGGTCAATTAAGAATTTTTATATTTTAATAATTATAAATAAAACAATGTTGTGTTTATTTTTTAGTCACTTCAAATTTTAGCCGATGTCCAAAAGAATAGAGGTGAAAATCCTTTTGGTGTTTTACTTATTTTTATAGATGGTAACTTCACACAAAAAATGATCTCAATCGAGGCTGGACCCTTTTCGGAACTGCACTCAAAATTTTTGACGAGAAATGACGAACAAAGTAATAAACGTGAATCAAAATCGATCGAGCAGTCATGGCAAATTATCGCGAATCAAACCGATAGATTAAATTTCACGTTATTAATTACAAAAGGTATGGCGTTCTCCGTTCGACCGCAGAAGCTTTTATCGAAATCGCACCATATCCGATAGAAGGTCTGTTCTCATATATGTAATCGCGATTGGCCGAAGTATATAAAGAGCTCAATTTGGTTAACTATCCTGACCAAGCGGATCGTTACATCAACGATAATTACGCCGTCAAAAGCAGTTGTAATTAAAATTCGTCGAGCATCGGCGTAGCTGCACACCGACCGACAGCTTGATTTTCACCGGCTAATTTTCTCGTCAGTACGCGCTACTTCCATTCTACCCCCCTCGTGCACACGACTCGTTGCTTTCCTATAGTCGTCTCAAAAGGCGCGTGATAGAGAACTCGGACCAACCCCCCCCCCTACACCCGCCACGAGATTCTATATAGGTATATAAAGTACCGTAAGGGTTGGTACGTGATTCGAGGCTAGGGGCTCATTGACGAAGTGACGTGTAATTTCCTAGAGACATCTACCTACACTTGCAACGGTCACACACGACGCCTGTCGTATTTCTTGCTGACCGACTTCTAGACAGCTCTTAAATACAAATATACTGCTTGACAAAGATATGTTTCGATACATATCTTTAATTATTGTTATTAATTTGTTCATTAATCTGTTTATACCCCGTGTTGCGAAAATGCACATATTATTTTTTAAAAGTTGTAATTATAAGTGTTATTTGATTCCTAGAAAGGTTATTTTTGCGTGAGATTTTGACCTTAGATCATAGAATAGGGTGTAAGCAATCCCCTCTGCCGCAACTAACATCCGGTTTTACTCCTTTTCCCTCTTAAATGACTATTTAAATTTGTTTGGACATTTTTCCCAGCCCAACTGAGGCAATAAGGGTAGTTTCTTAGAATATTGTTCGATAATTCAAAAAAAAATATAATGGGCATAAATGGGTTAACAATAAATGGTGTCGGGTCACTTTTGGTCCGTATCATATTAGCGTAGGTACTCAGATATTATGAGAAGAAGTGTATGAAGTTTGTATTATCTTGACAATATATTTTACACATTTAGTAAGTAAACAATATATTTTTAATGTATTTGTAAAATTAAAAAATATCCAGAACAATTTGTACAAATAAAACTATATGCTTATTCTCCGGCACAATTTACGCAGTAAATTTGTGACAGATTGACTGTATATAATTTACATATAGGTACATATTGAAAACAATCATTACAATTAACTGGAAATATATGTATATGCATAATCCGTGAGACATATTTTATGACGAAAAAAGTGCTGGTCGGAACGAACTCATTACCGTCGGCACACTGTTAAATTGAGACAGCTTAATATTAATAATTATAATTTATTATTTTGAAAACTACATGTAATTGAAAATAGTCCAAGTTATGTGACTGATCGTATATCTAAGCTTTGAATTTTTTATTTTCGTAGAAAAATCGCAAGGATCGGAGAATCCGAGAAAATCCTGACCCCATAAAAGGATCAACATTAGCGGTAGCAACGGAGTCTACCGCGATCTACGAATTATACAAATCCTCGAGTAAATTCCAATGGCTTTTCCGCATAAACATATAACGTGCACGTGTGTAAGCGACCGCGCGCGTATCCTATACCCGTTCCATGAACTTTCATCCCGCGTGGATTCGAGCTTGGTTGCTACCACGGTACGCAACATTTAATACAGCTAAATAGAAAGATCTTAGAAAGGTTAAGAAATTGAGCCAGAATTATCGAGAAATCAATATGACTTTTTACTTTTCGGTATCAGAAAATTGTAAAATTTTAGTTTTTCTAAAAAATTATCTGTAGATCACCCCTTGCCTTATAATATCACAAGGAATGTCACAAAGAGCATACAAAGCATGAGTTGTATTAGTAATCAATTATTTTACATTCATTTTATTTAAATAACATTTTTATTTTTTAATCGATTATATAATTACTGTCATTATCTATAACTTATCGCTATCGTGTCTGCAAAAAATTCAATCCCCTTTTTGTAAAAGTCTGGCGGACGGTTGTCACAGAATTAATGAGAAATAAAGTCTTGAGAAAATAATTGATTACTTATGGGTACCCCTAATACATAATTAAATTTTAATAAATGTATTTTTTTCTTATTCTTTTGAATTTTTTAGTCTTCGTTGAATCACTGTTTGAGCAAGCTTGTAATTACATTCATTTTTTTCTCAATTTCTAATATTAATTTAATTGTGTGTCAAATTATAAGGCAAGAGATTAAAGGCGACTAACAAGTGTCGTGGAACTAACAAACCCATCTCGCTATAAAAGGAATCGCAAATTAGAAAACATAATGAGTTACACGAAATCACTTTGTCTTAGTTCCTTCAAAAGCATGAAATAAATTAGAAAAAAAAAAAAAAAAAAATCGACGCAATCACAAGGACGACGCGGTCGCATTACTCGCGAGGATGGACAAACAATCGAGGGCTTGGAACTCGATTTGCGAGCTATTTAATTTCCACTGATTATTCATTAGTCGGTTACAAACTCGTTATTACAGCTCGGCGCATCGTCGACCGCCAACGTTAGAACACGTTTTTGGCCCACTGCCGCTATCGGACCGACACGCTCGCGCGATAATGAAGAATTGTTCATACAAAAGGAGAATTAATTTCTGTGGCTTTGACCGAAACGAGGGAATAATAACGACACTCGTCGGATCGATCGGTAAACTCGCAGGTAGCAACGCAGACAGCTCGTTCGCACGAAATACGACTATAGCGTTCGATTCATAAGCAAACATCCCTTTTTCGAATCGGAACTCAACAAACAATGAATTTAGAGATGCCAGTTCGTTGATTGCCTGATTTTCACCTATCTCGATGGAATAATACATTCGGACAAACTATCGAATAATATTTAGAAGTCCAAAGTAATTAGAAGAGAGGCTAACATAGAAAATTGGTGAGCTTGGAATTGGGTGCAAACATAGGGATATGTAGAGAAGTTAGAGCGAATCGAGTCGATAACCGTGAATCTCGCTCGATACGTTGCGTAGATGGGTATAAAATTGATTCGACGGGATAGAAAGAGATAAAGCGACGTTGATACGTAGGAAACTCGTACTGTTTGCTTAACTGTTATTAAATCTTTCCGGTACATTCGCGATAACGGCCTGTATCGAATGTACAATGGTTGTGATTGAATACGATTTTTCGGATAAAGTCTCGAAAAAATACTATTAAAAAGTGATCTTATAAAAATATTAGAAAAAAGTGTAATACGTTTGTTCGAAACGATCGATCGTTTGGTCGTCCAATTAAATGCGATCCAGAACCCTCTTCCTTTCTTACTCGAGACACGAACGGTATTCGATTCGTGAGACGCGATGTCTCTTAGTGAGAGATGCCGTGCCACGACGCGACACAATGCCACGAATCCCCCCCTGTTCGCATACCTAACAAAGCTGCGTGCATCGGCTATAATTCTTCGATCATAATTTCATCGAGTATAGAACGAGAAAGGGAGGGATGAAAATGATGGGGTTGGAAGATGCGATGAAGATTGCCAGAGAATCGCAGCTTTTGCCAGACTCTGCGAGAAACGTACTACTCGAGTTCCTAGCCAAAAGCGGAGGATTCGATGGAGAAACTGGGGAAGATGCTCGCAAAGGGTTTGAGAGAGAATGTGAAATGGATGGATAGATGAATAGTTGGATATATAGCTGGATAAATGGGTAGGTGATTCGATGGATGGGTGTGTAGAGAGGAATAGATAAATATATATATATATAGAGAGAGAGAATAGGATAGAAAGGGGTGACTAGGTGGTTGAACCTGGTTCACGGTGTGTCTCGCGATAGTGATGGATGCGACACGCTGACGCAACGTTCCTACGACAATTCCGAACGATAAAACCAACGAAACGGTTGTCACTCCCGACGAGTGACTAAGGTAATTTCGTTTCTGCGAATGCAACGATTTCATTCGTATACCAAAATATTTCGAATTATATATTCTTACTAATTCTTTATCGAAGAATTTATTAGATAATCGTATTTTAATATAGACGAACGACTATCTAAACGTGTCCAATGTAAGACTGTACTGTTAATAATCCAACGTTATTTACTTAATGAAGTTAACTGCGCGTTCTACTAAGGCGGCATATCAATTACACGCCGTAATGAACGGTTTCGCGTAATTCAAGAAGTTTCCTTACTCTATATATATATATATATATATGTATATAAGACAGATAAGAGACAGAGTCTCTAAAGTTTCGACTTGCTCGATAATTAGTTCGATCGACTTCCGGTAATCAGTGGCACGGCTCGAAATACCTTCTCTTCTCCAAGCTTGTTTCCGCCGATGAGAACATTAAGGAAAGCGTCTACTCGATGGGGTTCTACACGCTCGCAAAATAATTCGTGAATGAACCTTCTGTATCGTTCGAGATGAACCTCGAAGATAATCGTGTAAATCGAATTAGAAACCGATGAAGGAGATCGATTCGAAAGCCTTTAGGTCAGGGGTTCTCAAAGTTTTACCTAGGTGGCCCAAATTGTACAATTACAAAATATTTGGTGGGCCCAAAAAAAAGTGTTATGGAAAAATACGTTCAAATCGATATAAAGTTAGATTTATACTAATTTTATAACATAATCGTTCGTTATTTATGACAATTACTTTATATTACAAACAGTTTATTAACATATTTCAAATAAATAAATTTAATAAAATACAGTAAGAACTGGTCGACGTTATCTTACTTAATATCACTTTGCCGTGCGTGCACTAATGGCTATATTAGCGGGCAGATTAGTGACCATTTATCCGGACAGTACTGTATACAGAGTGTCCGGTTCCAGGTGTCCAAGCAGAAAACTACATGTGCACATCAATAATTTGAGTCAAAAAGTCTAATACTATTTTCCGAAATTCGGCTCAGTTAAATACTTATTAACTAACAAAGATCGCCCAATCGCCGTAATTGGCCGATCTTTGTTAACTAATAACTCGATAACAAAGTCAAATTTCGAAAAATGATATTAGACTTTTCTACTCAAGTCATTGATGTGTACATGTAGTTCTTCGCTTGGACAATTGGAACTGGACACCCCGTATACAATATATATATAATAACAAAATATATTACATATATAATTTAGTATTTGTTTAATTGAACAATTTTCAGTTATGATATAATAAAATTTATTTATTTTATTGTGTAAAAATATAAATCACCTCGATAAACTCAAGATAGCGGATAATCTGATATCACAAGCCACATTTCTAAGGTTTGCAGGCCGCACTTTGGAAATCGCTGCTTTAAGTGATTGGCTGAACTAGATACGAAAATATAGGAATACATTTTTGAAATGTTTCGATTTCAAGAACGAAGAAAACCCTTTTTTTCAATGACCACGTTTTTTTTTTTTCTTTTTAGCCACACATCACGTTCCTACATTTTCTACTCCCTTCTCATTTCTTGATGGAAATCAGAACGCGTGCCTTACAAATGACCCGATCCTCGGTCCTTACTCGCGATTCCACCTTCATTTAACATCTCTCTGATAATAGCCTCGTGTTGCACTTCGTAGCTCTGGCTTTTAATCTTTAACCCTTTACAAGTCTGACGCGAGTCAGATCTTCGAGTCGCTCCGATGAACACGCAAAAGCTCGAACGTACGAACACGAAAAGAGAAAGCAAGAATAGTGGCAAAAAGATGCAAAGAAGAAGAAGAAAGTGAAAAAGTTCTTTTTTTTTTATTATCAAAAGTATCTTCCAAAGCATCCTTCGAACGATAAAAGAAAACTCATACGTTTCGAGTCACTCGATATCACGAATAACTCTTCCAACTCTATTGAAAATCCGTTTCATTTGATTCTTCAAAATACTATTCGACGAAACGATATCCTCGCTAGGTCTCATAAAAAATTTTACGAAATTTCTCAACTCTCGCAGGTGGTAGCAACAAATCTGAAAGCTGAGTTAAGCTGCTTAACCGTGTGGCTGGTATTAGCTTGAATAAAAAAAAGAAAAATAGAAAGCAGAAAAAAAAATAACCGAACGACGTGAGTTACGTTCGCGTATATCCACTCGATTCTCCAGGTCCTTCTCTCTCTTAACTCGCCCGGAATTTAATCCTAGTTTACAAATAGTGTCTCCGTTCGGTGCGGAAGCGTGGAGCTTTTACATGTCTCGCGTGTCCACCTCGAGTGACATGAAGGATAGAGTGTGTACGTAGGTACATATGTGTATGTATATATCTATAAAAGAAAAACGGAGAGAGAAAGAGAAGAGTTGAACAGAAAAGTTCAACGATTCGCCCGGTCTCGCTCGAGAAAATACACACGTTCTATTCTAGAGTGATGCTCTTTCTAACAGTGTGCTAGCGGTGATAAAGAGAGTAAATGTGTAGAGTAACAGAAAATGGAAGTGAGAGAGAGAGATAGAATGATAGCTGGATAGATATTCTCCTTCTCTCTCTCTCTCCCTTTCCTCTTTCTGGAAACCCCAATCCGCAGGGTGAGTATATGTTACACGTATGTAGATGTCGAGGCTGTTCACTAGACCGGAAGACCAACACGATTCGGACGCGATCACTAACTCTCTACCAGATAGATTAGTATAGATGCACCGTGCAAACATACAACCTAATTATCTCCAGCACCATGGTTATATCGCATATCCTTGATGCGTCTGTTTCTCACATTCAAATATCGAGTACCACATTGCAAATAGGTGCCCACAAACGCGTGTAGGGAAGATCGAAAATGTGAACGAGAGAAATTAACTGTTACAGTCTGAAATCATTTTTTATTTAATACTTTTAAGAAACAATGTTTTCTCTAAAGGGATTTAAATAATTGGTAGAGAAGTTTTTAAATGTGTATTAGCAATTTTATATTAAAGGTTTTATCCAAGTAATTTCATCTTAAGAATATCAAATTAGAAGTTATTTTCAACGAGGGATCATTAATTTATTCGTTCCTTTGAGAGAGGTTCCCTTAATTGGATTTGATTTAACTTGAAAATTTATTTACGTTAAATCGTCCCAGCGAATGTATTTTAAGAAACGCGCTTCTTTGCGCATGCGCAGTTGTAGAGGGAGTAACGCGCAAGATATCCGAAGGATTTTAAATGGCGATTACGAGAGAGTTGTTTTCTTTATGTTTTTGTGGAAATATAAATAAATCGTAATGATAATTTGTTTAGAAGTCATGTCATTTGGTTATTACGAATGAAAATATTCTACTTGGATAAGGCATGTCACTTTTTTTAATTGACATGGCCAGGTAAAGAGCATGTGTAGGACTAAAGTCCTGATAATTCATTGTGCGAAAAAACGAGGTTAGTTTTCTATGTTATGGTCGATAGATTACGCCGAATTATGTCATCTCTTGCACTGAGTAAACTTAAAAAAAGAACACCTTTGGAAAAAATTGAAAAGTCTAAAAAAAAAATTGATAGATTCGATGGACTCAGCGAGGAAGAAGTTCAAAAGTATACTTTACCAGATTATCTTGAGGAAAATCTTGACATGGTTGTTGTTGGTATAAACCCTGGCTTGATGTCAGCACACCGTGGAAGATACTATGCAGGTCCAGGCAATCATTTTTATAAACTTCTATATGAATCGGGATTAACACCAAGATATATCAGTTTCGAAGAAGATTACAAGTTGCCACAGTATGGAATTGGTCTCACAAATATAGTTACTAGAGCAACTAAGTCTTCTGCGGATTTAAAGAAAACAGAGATAAAGGAAGGAGCAAAAATCGTGGAAGAGAAATTAAAATATTATAAACCAAAAATTGCTATGTTTAATGGGAAATGTATTTATGAAGTATATGCTAATAAGAATAGTAAATCATCCTTTAATTTTGGCTTGCAACCAGAACGTATAGGAGACTGTGCTGTTTGGGTTGTACCTTCTAGCAGTGCTAGATGTGCAAACTTTCCTCGAATGATAGATAAGTTACAGTTTTATTTGGCATTAAGGAAGTATCTGCAATTTTTAAAGGGTGAAATCAAAGAGGTAGATCTACAAGAATTTTTGTTTGAAGGAAAATGCAAGCAACATATACCAAGTACTTCTAAAATGTGGAGGCGTAAAAATGTATCAGCTTTCATGCATGGGGGTAGAGTAGCCAATAAAGATACCATTTACTTGGATACTTCAGACGAAAATATAGCAATTGTTTGCAGTACAGAATTTGTTGTAAAACGTTTGGAACAGGAAAATCCTGATGATGAAAAAGTTTGCTCTTTGGAAGAAAATTTGAATTTACCCCAAATAAATAATGAGATGTTAAAGAAAAATATTGAAGATAAATTGGAGGAAAATACTGAAATTAAAGATTCTCTATCTGATCAAAATAATGAAATCAAACTTACATCAAAAAGCAAATGTCACAAGAAGCATAGAAAGATTAAAAGGCTTCCCTCCACAAACATGCGAGTACAGAGAACAATACAAACAAATAATTCATTAGATTTCGTGAAATTGATCAAAAAAAGACTGTTAGAAAAAACAGATAATGCTGAAGATGCAAAATATGAAAATTAAAAACTTAAAAGTATTGATATACTAAGTTAAGATACTTTAATGCCAATTGCATGTTCTATTTCATTATTCTCTTTCATTATTTATCCATATATAGAATATTATTCTATGTATTACCTGTGATATTTTTGTACAATCCTAATTATTCTAGAAGGACATGAAGAATGTAATGCACGGATTATATTTTAATAAAAATGTTATCTTTATAAATGTAACAAAGAATATAAACATATCAATATCCCCTTTGACAGTGATTTTGTCAACATTTCCTCACTTTAACCCCAAAAATTATATACACAGTAATCAACAAATAAACAATTCATGAATAACAGCTTCAGTATAAAAAAATACCCTTTCCTTAATAGTTTCATTCAGTCACCCAATACAATTGAGTTTATAATTTTGCTTGGTTTGTTTTCATAAGTGCTGCCAACTTTTGAGTCAACATAATATTACCAGTAATTTTTAACTTTCCTTTCATAAATGCAACTTGTGGGTTTATTTTGCCAGTCGCCTGTAATAAAAATTATATTATTAATATAAATATACTTCAGTCAAATAAAAAACAAACTTACAATGGCAACCATGTCCTTATCGTCTACAGTTAGTGTGGTATTAGCTTTTCCTGATTTAGGTTGTCCTGGATACACATCACCATTTATTAGGTCCAAAGCTGTACAACATAAGAAATAATACATAGTAAACAACATCAAATGAGTCCATGGTATTAATGTCATTTAAAAAAATACATACTCCACTGTCCTTCTTGTTTTCCATTGACAGTAATGTTGTAAAGGAAAATTGCATTTATATTCTTCACTTGATCAGGATTAGACTTAACTAAGTCCTTAATAGCAGCAAAGATTGCATCACTTTCTAGATTCTTTTTACCAGCAACAGGAGTTACCTGGGGTACTACTTTTGCTTTTACATTCATTAAATCAACATAAGCACCTAAACAAGAGAAAGAAAAAACATAAAATATATATTACAAAACCACATGTGAATAATTAAAATGCTTTATTATAACTTGCCTGTGATAACTGGAACATTAGTTTCTACAATAGATGTTTGGAAATATATTCTGTTACCATCTTGCCACATATCAGTGCGCAATGTTTCTCCTGGAAGTACTGGTTTCGAAAATCTGACCTAAAAAATAATTATTTGTTAGTAAGTGTTATAAATATATATTGCATCAAATTTAAATTAGTATTAATTTGAAGTGCAACAGTTTTAAACTGACCTTGATTGCCTTAAATAAACTTGGATCACCACCTGCATAAGTTTGTAGAACATGTCTTGTAGAGAATCCAAGAGAACACAATCCATGTAAAATTGGCCTTTTATATCCAGCCATTGAAGCAATGTTTGCATCAATGTGTAAAGGATTAAAGTCACCATTTAATCTGTATAATGCTGCCTAAAATATATCGATAAAATTTGAATTAATAACTATAGATATATAGTTCGTATAACTTTCATACCTGATCAGTAGTAGTTTTTTGAGAAACAGAAGCATCTGGTTTTCGATTTGGCGGGTCCACAGTCGGAATAACATGTGAAGATGTATTCTTTCCTTTGAAACCACCAGCACCCACAATAAATATCGATATTTGCCCTGTACTTAATTTCTCTCCATTTGCAACATTAAAAGTGTCATCTATTAACAATTTTAAATAGATAAATAATATATTGCATAATTTTATTTATATTTGCGTTTGAATATATTGCATTATTAACGTACGTTGGACTAAAACCAGGGCACCCTTTCCTTTGTCAAGAACGTCTTGAACTTTAAATTGTGTTTTTACTTTAGCTTCTGTGGGTAGTGGTTTAAGAATCTCTATATATTGTTCTCCATGCAATATCTAAAAATTAAAGTAATAACAACTGCACATAAAAATGATAACTTTATATTTCCATACATTTGTAGGATCCATTTGAATGTTTGGTAAGGCGTCTTGAAGAATTGGAGTTGTCATGCATCCACTTGGACCAAAAAGAACGTAGAAAGTAGGTAAAATCGAAAAATTCTCATGATTTTCATATAAGTAACGTAAGTCAGATGAATCTTGAATCGTCGAGCCAACTACAATTGATTTTAATTTTCGTAAATTTACATATTAACGACTAAAATAAATGTTCTATATAAATATGTACATACCTCCAAGAGCATACAGCATAATGTCTCGATGATTGTATTCACTCTGTATGACATAACCTTCCTAATATAAAAGATATCATAAATATTAATTGAATAACTGAATGAGTAAATGATACATAAAGTATGCCTTACATTTGTTTTGTTAGAAACACCAGTCTTTAAGTTATCAATAACACCGACTAATTCCATCATCACATCCTAAAAATTATTTGTGAAAGAGATCATAATTAATAGCTATACAATACTAATATTTATCTATTTTTCAATACATTAATCACTCTTTAATGAATATCATACCTGAATATTATTTACACGCTTAGCAGATGACATGTCGGTAGCAGCTGTCCAATTTGCTTGTACACTTTCAGGTGTAACAATGTCATTCAAATTTTGTCGTAAAAGACATCCAGATGAACGAACAATATGACCTGCAGAACATGAATGCGTATATAATCCATACATATAAGTAATATGATGTTTAATACACTCTTATTATATGAGGTAACATTCATACATTTTCTTACTTACATTTTCCTACCCAGCCTGCAGCAGATTCAATAATAGATCCAGTTTCATTACACTTTTCATGACACAACCAAAATACTACTGGTGCTATTAATTCTGGTTTTAGCTGGCTGAATAATTCTAAAAATACCAAAGTTGCACATTATTTTCTAATAAATTAAGAATGAGTAAAATAAAGTGTATATGAATTACATAAAAAAAAAACACTATTCCAGTAATTAAATATGTAAATTCTAACCAGGAGGAATTACATCTTCCGTAAGTCTAGATGCTGCAGTTGGTACAATTACATTAGCACATATATTTTTTCTAGCACCTTCAGCTGCCAAGGTTTGCGCGAAACCAACCAAACCCATCTTTGCTGTGCTATAATTAGCTTGACCAAAATTTCCATACAATCCACTGTTACTTGCAGTAACAATTACTTTACCATAATTTTGTTTATAAAAATATGGCCAAGCTGCTTGAGTTGTTTTATATGCACCCTTAACATGTACATCTTGTATCAAATCTATAAATTGATGTAAAAATTAAAACCACCATTTACATACATATTTGAATAAAGATGGGAAAATAATTATATTCTGACCCCAATCTGCATCCGTTAGGTTTTGAAAAGATTTATCCCTCAAAATACCAGCATTATTAACCACTACATCAACACGTCCAAATGTATCAATAGCAGTTTTAATAATTTTAGCACCATCCAATACTGAATCATAATTTGCCACTGCTTTTCCACCTATAAGAAAAATAATTATAATAGAAACAATCATATAAGAGCCACAAGAACCATATGTTTGAAAAAGATATATAAGATAATTTACTTTATAACACATGCATGATATTATACTTTACTCATAAACAAGTTTATCTCTATTATTCATAAGATGACGTAATACATAATTCCAAATAACCAAGGCTGCATAAATTATATTTAATTATTCAAAAAAATTTCTTTTTGTGAATATAAAACAAAAAAAGAAAATTCTAACACATAAATTACATATAATATAATAAAATTTTACCTTTTTTTTTAATTTCAGCTACAACATTATCTGCTGCATTACTACTTTTACCATCACCATGTCTCCCAACTCCCAAATCATTTACAACAACACTAGCACCTCTAGACGCAAATAATAGTGCATATTCACGACCCAAGCCTGTAAAAAGAACGCTTATCAGAGTAAAATATTTTATACAGTGAATATAATATTAATTGAAGTCAGACATTAAAAAAAATTATTAAAAAAATCATTATTAAAAATTTGAATTACCTGCACCAGCTCCGGTTATTACGACTACGCGGCCGTCAAAACGCAGTTGATCTGTCATTTTTTCACAACAGCTTCAAATTGCACTGGTTTTTGACTAAATGAACAATTAAAACCCTAAAGTTAAACGATGTCGATGAGTCTCTTTCTTATTCGGAAATGATAAAGCAGCTTTGTGATAGATTGATTAAAGTTCAATTAAGAGCCCAACCAAGCCTAACTTGAAGAGATTAAAGCAATAAACATTGCAAATACGAGAATGACTACTCATCAAATAAAAAAGATGTACCAACAAAAGTTCGCAGCGCCAATAAATGCACTTCTGATATTTCACATACGTAATGAATATTTTTTCGGACATTTGATTAACGATATCATATAATATAAATGGAACTACGTTAATTCAATGTATAATGAGAATTTTACATTAAGTATATTTTATTACACAATATAATAATATTGTAAAATAATACTCGTTTAGGATGCTTTTACGAACACTCAGTAGACCACTTTCCAAATTATTTCACGTTCAGTGATTGGTCGATAGTTGTATCGTATACATATCCGCCTTTAGCCAATCACAGTGCTAAACATCCGACGTATTAAATTTTTGGAACGATGCAATGGAAACCGTCATATATATTTCGCTATAAACTTTTTAACATAATATTGAAATTAGAACCACAGGTAATATAAAGGAAACGTGGTCTACCAATAACCCGTTAGAAAATAGCCAAATCCCCCTTTGCTCTTTTTAAGCGAGGGATCGTACCGTTCGGAATATGGTGTAATTTAGATTAGACGAGGTAATCACGAACGATCTGTTTTTTCCGAACAAGCAATCATGTTTCCAGCGAGACGGTCACCCGTTGTGCAACATGTTGTATAAAATTAAAGCAAACCTTACGACCACTAACGAAAATGGCATAATTTTTCTTGCGGATTTCGTCATTTTTCTTATCGATTTACGATAGCACGTTTCTCCGCCGTTAGCTTATAACGCATCTACGTTCCACCAACATGTGATACGTTCTATACGAGTAATTAGGCAAGTCCCAATATAGAATAAGAGATCGATCGTACGTCCATTGCGTCAAAGAACGTAAATTCGATGATTGTACAATAAGAAGAACATACAAAATGTTCTTTACATCCATTACTATTGAATTACACTGTTTTACTAATCCACAACGTACTGAAAACCAATAAAAAGAATAAAACGAGAAAGTAATTTTTATTATCAATTTTTTCCTAAGAATAAATCTATTCATGGAACTGCGAACAAGGGACGCGTATTTGATAGAAACACATATGTATGAATTTCCATAAAACTCGAGGAACGTTTTTCTTACGCACAGAAACACGACTAAAGAGCACAGAAGCAATACATTATCCTAATATCATAAATACAACGGCTATTGTCGAAAGAACGGGATTATACTTCGCAGATCGATGGAATTATTACATCACGTAAAATCAACGAGCATCGAGAGTAATGGATGAAAAGCGAGAGACGACGTATATATTGGACACGTATCGAAAATACGTACGGTCTAAAATGAACATAAAGTCAAACTAATAAGTGAACGGAACCGTACGTAGAAACGACGAAAAGCGGGCAGAAAACTGAGGTAGCTTGGGGAAGCGTCTACGAAACGGGCGAGAAAACGGCGATGGGTGTCGCGAGGAGTGCATGCACAAAAGCGTGAAAGAGGAAGGAAGAAAGGATAGAGAGAGAGAGAGGGAGAGAAATAGCGAGTGAGCGAGAGAGAGAGAGAAAATGGGGGTGAGAAAAGGAGAGAAGATAGGGAGGAAGTCAGAGTGAGAAATAGAGAAAGAGTGGGAGAGAGAAAGAGAGAGGCCAATGGTAAATCGGCGGGGTTGATGTTTATAAGAAACGACGCGAGACGGCGCGACGATCGTCCGTGTAAGCGCCGTTTGGGGGCAAGTCGGTATGGTAGGGATGGGTGAGGGGTTGAGGCGGGGGGACGACTCGCGGAGCTCGTCCAACCGCGAGAAGGAGCTAGTAGCGCTCCTCCGGCGGTATGAGGCGGCGTGGGGCTAGGGACGATGCTTGGGCCGCGACTAGGAGGCACTCGGGAGGCAGGGAGGGCATGCGAGCGGAGCACAGTTCAGTAGTCGCCATTGCAAGTCCCCCTGTGCTCTCGCATTCGCGACACTCGTACGCGTGGAGCCGATTTTCCGCTAACCTAATCTCCCCGCGAGGGCCCTAAGTGTGCCCCCCCGATGCAGAGATATTGCACCGAGCTCACCGAAAGATTGTTGAAATCCCTTGACAAGGAATACAATGTAAGTAGCGGAGTGAATCCGCGATGCGCCGTCCGTCCGCTCGCGCAAACGGCTATCGGGCCACTCTCGATCCCCCGTGCGCCGTGTGCCTGTACCAGTGGCGTGCGCGAGAGCCGCCGAGAATGTAGTGCACTGACGGCTCCGCGTGTGAGTGATCCATCCTACGTGCCACCGCGTACGTGTGGATAACGCTCCACGAACACCCATACACCCTCCCCCCTACCCTCGCGAGACTGTATGTGCGATTATGTGTAAGACTGTGTGTGCGAGCAAGCACGTCTGTACGTGAGCGCGTTCTCGACTACCTGGAGGCTTAACCTATCACTCTTCTTCTCTCTCTGTTTCACTCCCACGAGATCGCATGCGATTTTACGCACACACGATCTTTTCTTTCCTTTATCCGTACGCATGAATCTTTATGATCTTAACGAAAATACGTATCCTGGACATGCTCGACGTTCGTCGTTTCATCAGTAGATCCCCGTTTTCTCCCTGACGACGACGAACTTCCCCTTTTTTCTCTCTCTCTCTCTCTCACCCTCTTTTATCGTCGTCCTTTAGGCTTTTATCACTACATATTACATTGTCGTGGCGCTTTGATGAATATCATACGTTTTACGTATGGATGCTCGTGCACATGCATTTCTTTCTTTCTCTCTCTCTTTCTTTCTTTCAATAGTCTTTTTTTCCAAGTCATATCTTTCTTTCTCTGTTCTCTTGGGCGAAACACTTTAAACGATCTAACTTTTGACTAGTTTCGAAAGTAGAATCGCATTCGTATGTTATGAGTTCTTGAAAAGAACAGTTATTTGTTTCATGCGATTAGTTTCTTTTCTAGTTTCACGTTGACATATTGGTACGTTGGTTCGTAATGATTCGATCCGATTACGTTTCGTTATTACCGCGTAGGCCTTACCTGATTGATCTAATAAACATATTTCTACGTACACGCGACGAACCCTCCTATTCGATGTGTCATTGATTTATCTTTACAGATAACGACGGATGCTCTCTATTTGTTGCATTACTTTAAGCTCAGTTTTACAATTAGAATCATATGCTTATCTCAAGGAAGGTATTCGGTGTACTACTTTTCATTATAACATTATTTGGAATCTTGTATTATCATTTAATTATCTCAGGGTTAGAATGTATTCTAGTTAAAGATATCTTTTTTATGTATTTTTTTATGTAACGATGATGCTGTAAGAGTACCGTTTGATGATTGCACATTGATTTATGAAGTTGCAACGAAAGCGTTCCCATGATCTTATAAATATAAATAGTAATAAATTATTAAAACCTTTGTTTTTGCTTTGCCGACTAATCTTGGTGAATTCATTATCCCTTAGTTATTTTTTTATTTTAAGCTAGTTATCGAACAACTTTTTTACATATTATTTATGGACATCGATTTGTAAAAGAACGGTTAATTAATATTTACAAAATCGTTATACCGCAAGCAACTTCGATGTAATAAAGTATAACATTCTTAAAAATTATATTGTCACAGAGTTATATGAGTACCTCTCTCCTTTGCTAGGGGTCAATTGGCTTGTGGACAATGGTTGTTACATATGTATACACGTAGAACATTCTTATAACCATAATTGTTACCGAATGTATATGAGGAAAAAATATGTATGTTCTATAGGTCGTCGACATGGGAGCTGTTGTGGATGTCATTACGGCCCTGGAAAAGACGACGATCACTAAGGAGGTTTTGGAGGTATTAATTTGCAGATTCGTTCAGCTAGAATCTAGATATTTTTTAACCTTTCGGCGGCTTAGCTATAAAAAATACATTATAGATTACAAGGCTTGGAAAATATATTAATGAACTTCGACGAAAAACCAATAACGATGCCCTGGCCAAGCGTGCAAAAGATTTGGTACGCCGTTGGAGAGATATGGTTTTACCATCGGCTCATTCTACACCACAACCGACACCCGCCGATACAGCACCACCTGCCCTTAATGGAGCAAAGCCTCATAGCCCAGCTTTAAGAGGTTTCAAACCGCAAAGTCCTGCTGTAAGATGCTTGAAACCTCAAAGTCCTCTACTAAGGGATGCTACCCCTTTAAGAGTGAGTTTTCAATGTGTCCATTTTTTATAGTTCTGCGTGTATCGTTATTCTTCATTCATATAAATGTAGATAAACTTTTTCACATAAATATAGTCCTCCGTGTTAATGTCATATCGATTATTTATTCGATGTGATGTAAATTAATTCTTGTAGGTTATCAGCCCAGCTCTGTCAGTGCATAGCGATCATTCACGATCTCCTAATGCATCTTCGAATAAGCAGTCAATTACACTTACCAGCAACCACAGGATAAATTCGGATGTACCCCCGCCACATGGCTCTTCGAGTCAGAACCACTTGATGGAAGCAGTGCCACGAACCCACAGTTCCAACAAACGTCTCCGAAAAGATGGTGTTAAGGACCAATATAATTATCAAGAACAAGGTTCAGACTCCGTTGCAGAATGCGAACCATTTGTTAAAAGACAGCGTCTTAATGGCGAAAATATAAGTGGTAATTTAAATTCGCAAGTGCCTAGCCCAACATTAAAAGAACGAATTTCCCATCACTATGTGGAGTCTTCCACTGATCCTGATGATTCAGGTCCAAAAAAACGTGGTAGGAAAAAAGGCAGTAAATCTGTAAAGAAGCAGCCCTGTATAGAGGACCGTGTTAAAGAAAAACTAGCCAGTATCTCCAGAAATCCTAAATTAAAAACAACGCAAGAATTACTGGCTGATCTGCAAGCGCGTGGCTCAAATTCTAGCATTAATTCAAATGCTCTACCTAGTCAAAGCATAGAACCACCAAGTATGGAAGATGTTTTGAGGAGTAATAATGAGCAAGTTTCCAAGTTCCTGCGTTGTACTCCAAACAATACATCTCACAAAAGTACAGTTTCTGAAACTACGTTGCAAAATCGTTTAAAATCTACAGAAAACTGTTGTGAAGTATCATCAACGTGTCAAGAAACAAGTGCAGTGCGTGAAGAAAGTTCGAGTACGCATCTTCAAGAAAGCCAATCACAGTCGCATCAAGATTTATCAGTCGAAGAAATATTGGCAAAGTTACCACCTTTAGATCCAAGTTCGATAGACTGGAGTGACTGTGAAACTGAGCCTAACGAAGATCAAAATGGTACGGAGTATCCACCTCGAGAAGTCACTGCGGAAGACCTTGAAAGGTTACATACACAGTGCATAGAGGGACTGAATGGAAACTTTCAACCAAAATTATCATCTCTCACTTCTACGGATGAAAAACCAGAAGTAGAGGAAGGAGTGTCAGAGTTCAATATAGTGAACAGTCTGCACAGCCAAACTGGTGAAGAATTTCGAGAATGGCACCAGATGCTGGCAAGGCCCAGTTATGATGGCCAAATCCTCCACATATTGCCTTATGTTATTATTGATTAGTAATTTTATTATTCCATTCTATCATTACTCTGCAACTTGTGAGGAGATCCTGCAAAAGATTAAAATGGTTGATCCATGATCAATCTATTAAAACAATTTCTATTGCAATTTACAATTGCTCTTTATTTCTATTAATGCTGATGTTACTGCCATCCTCATTGTCATTGTTACTCCTATTATCATGATCAAAATTTTATCTACCAATTTTACAAAAGGATCACTACTGACTATTGCCCTCGTTATTGTCATAATCATGTTTATCATCTTAAAATGTCTCAGTATCATCACTTTTGTCCATTAACTTCATTTCACGATCGGAATCATTATTGTTGTAATTATCATCACTGTTATTATCATCATCTTCATTTGTCATAATTATTTCGATTTATTATTATTATTATTATTATTATTATTATTATTATTATATTATTATTATTATTAATATTATTATTAATATTATTATTCTTTGTCTTTATTATTAATATCATCACTACTACTACTATTACTACTACTACTACTACCACCACCATCACTACAACTACAATTACTATTACTATTACTACTACTATTATTATCATTAGCATTATCATTATATTACTGTTGTAATAGTCTTGAAAAAGTCGGAAAAGGATTATAAAATGAGCCACAAAACGGGGGCATTGTCAAATTGCTATGAATGGAAAGATTTAATTTCATGTATGCTTGTAAGTCTCTTTTGTAATATTGCCTTAATTAACGTGATATAAGTTGCTAGCTATGAAATACATATTGATTCTAAAGAATTTTATTATTTATACATGAGATGTAAGGGGATTCAGTTTTTTTTTCAGTAGATATAATAATTTAAAATAAAATTTGAATTTAAGTTTGTGTCAGACAATACAAAGTTGACAGCTTTTATAAATTATAAAAATAATTTTATTTCAATGACAAACATAAGGCATACTAGTTACATAGTATACCTTGGCTTATCTGTAAGAAGAAATATTATTTTGAAAATTATATCCATACAAACAGTATTTAGTGAATAATTTTATGAAGGATTCAAAGCATTTTATTAAACTACATTTGGAAATAACTATCAAAATCATAAGTAATTTGATCAAATTGAAAATAAATTCTAAGGATACAGGTTTAACGTTCTCTTAACTTTGCTAAGGTATACTGGAAAACAATAATAGGTCCTAAATAATTGCAAATATCAATGATGCAAAGTAACAGTGACAAGAAGATAAACGAGAACCAATACACTTGAAATTGATTATTTTCATTTTACAAATAAGGCATGTTCTCACCGATATGGAATAATTGGATATAATAAGCAAAATAATTTTCTTCATTTTATACGTGGAAAGGATAGCCGAGCTGAATACACTGGGGCCTTAATTAAAATTAAAAAAATGAAGAAATATTTGTCTAATATAGTATTATGTTGCACATACTTGTAGCAATCATATGAATTGAAGTACTTTGTAAATTTTTCTAACTAAACTTTTTCCCATATGTTGCGTATACAGTGCAGAGAGAGAGAGAGTATAAGGTATCAATGAAAAAAAAAAAAAAAAAAAAACAAACATACAGGATTGTGAATAATCACGCTAATATTAAGTCAGAAAATTTTGATTTTCTCTTCTATTAACTCATAGGTGCAATATGAAATGTTCAGAAGAACGAGCACGTTAATTTTTGCCAAAATCACAAAACCAGGGGAATGACACTTATGTTTTAAAATGTAAATATTCGTTAAAGTTGTGAAGATTAGCACTGAAAATATATCAAAAATTTGTGTAACATCCAAGTGAGATTACACTTTCTTGTTATTTTGAAAGAAGTTAAGCTATACATATTATGTAATTGTATTATGTGTAATGAAAACTTTGTGAAACCTTATGGATTAGAAAAAAGAAAATCTCTTACTTTTAATACGTTTATAATTTTTAACAATCACACTCACCTTACTGTTTATTCATTTTATTAATTTTCCATCCAAGAATTCCTGAAGTAGATAAATTCAAGGAAATTAATTAAAATATTCTACCAATATATAAAAAAAAAAAAAAATGGATGCACATTGACTGAATATGGATCAAAGAATCTGTTACTTCCTATTCACTAAATAATAAAATGAATGCAAATTGATCATCAGATGTAGTTTTGTGTAACATTCGAGTGAGAAACATACCGCAAATATACTTATATATAAAAATATAAGAAGATAGCTCGATCATTCGTTGTTATATTTTGATAAGTTATAACTTTTCGGTCTCACGAATTTTCTTTACGTTGTATAAAAGTTGTTCTGTTTATAAAAACAATTATATATAATATATATATATGATTTTTAATTTTAACTTCTCATTGCGAATACACTTGTACCAAGAACTTTTAAATGTTTCCACAAAAACGATCATGTACACCGACTAGAGCATACTTTTTCCAACTCGTTTTTATGTGAATATTTACAAGACTGACAGGTGCCCCTAAGCTATAAATCATAATATACAAATTGTTAAATCAATTTTACAGAAATAAGACAATTCATTCCCGGCAGTAGCGAACATTTAAATCGTATCATGGTAAATGAAGCATGTATGCCATTAAAAGATAACAAAAATGAACAAACATATTGCGAGTGTGCCTACATTATAATTTTGAAAGTATAAGAGCAACTCGTCCACACTCGTTATTTAAGTTCAACTAATATCTTACTTCGCAGATTTGAAAAATCAGATGCGCTTTGGCGTAAAAATTTATTCTACATCGTTCGTAGATAGACGTTTATAAAATCATTTTCAATTCGAAGTGCTTGTATGTGCATATAATATTTCCTTAAAAGAAAAAAAAAAGAAAGAAAAAAAAACAGAAAGCTACGTGTCGAAGAAGAGAAGAGACTAATAACGAGATTGAGTAAAGGATGCGAACGTTTACGGATGTAACAGATCTTTGGTACAACTAAAGCAGGATACATCCTTTAAACATGAATCCCGTGCCTTTTGTGCCTCTGAATTTTATCACAATTTCGCGCTATCGAAAGGGTGATACGGAAAAGTATGACCACGTTATAGATAAACCGATGTGGGATATCGTAAAGTACGAAACGGGCGATGGAATAATAATAAAATGAAATATTGAAACTTATTTAATCAACGATCGTTCGGGTGATCGTCATTCGATAAGCATGGAATAACGTTCACTAAAGAAAATAGATTGAAAGAAAGACCTATTAAAAATTTTTTATGGTACACACAACACACATCTACATTTATACACACGCTCATAATTTTATGTTCGTGTAGTCCTGAATGAAAAAAAATAATAGGAAACAAGTAATGGTTTTATTATTTATACTCGATTAAGTGCGTTTTATGTTTCATTGTTTATCAGTCATCATAATTACGAATACGAGTACGAGTTTGCGCATTGTATAAATTGTGAGTTTAGTTGGCTGTATGCGTTTAGTATAACACGTTTTAATGTTTCACTGCAATGTCATTGTGCTTGTTACATAAATGCTTGTTACATAATTGTTCAGAAAATACATTATACGGCCATTACGATGAACGCGATATTACTTATGCGGTTTAACAATGTATTACATGCACACCGATGTACACTATCTTCTCTTTCATTTCGAATTTACCGCTAAATATTGATACATGTTAACCAGCATATGTGATACGTCTATGTGCATATTTATAGTAAGTATATGTATAATAGTTAAGTACATGTGAAAATATTTTCTTTCCTCTCGCGAATCGATCGAAAGATATTGTTTTTCTCCCTGCGTTTTAGAAAACACGAATTTTGCTTTCGACAAAGCAGCTCTGCGATGTACAAAATGCCAATATCAATGTAACATATGTACATAATGCAACAAAACTATATTGCTAATAATAAATATTCAAATATGTTTGCTCTCCCGCAATACTTATCCACTTTTTTTCAGAAATCCAAGCGATTCGTCTTAGTACATCTCTTGTATTCTTACAGAATAATTGAAAAATGTAAGTTTAGTTAATTACACTTTCGTATTTTTTAATTCTGTACAATCAAATATAAAGGGTGTGTATTTTTTATTATCCAGAAGCATTATATGAAACGCTTTCTTTTTCAGTACTTTGTAAGAATTACTGTAATAAAGATTGTAAACTATAAAAAAAATTCATTAACAAAACTATAATTAGCTTATAATTACAATTACCTACTGTCTGATCAACTAATTTTCACGTAGAAAGTTCATTATGGTCTACTTGACATTTTATCAATGTGTATCTACATCGTAACGCGTTTATTATTTCAACAATGTATCTGCGTAGGAATTAATCAATGATAGCGAATTTTTCACGTTGTTACAGGAGAGATTTGATTGGTTAATTGTCACCTACGGTCAATTCTACAGTTTGTATAGATTTGTTCAGTCGCATTTCCATCGAAAGTCAAGTTTTTAAAGAAACTGTCAACTATTTTTTAACCAATAGTAATGCTTATAAAACTGAGATCTCTTGCAAGGAGTAACTGTACTGTCCAACGTATTCGGTTTGGATAGTACATAAATGATGTTAAATCGTAGTTTTGATACATAATTAGTTCACGACTTTGTCGATATCATCAAAATACAGGGGTAAACCTAGTATTTTGAAGACTCTAATTTTGTTGTTTAGCTCAGTAAACAATTTTACGTTTTCACTAAAAAGAACAATAACTAACAATTATATCGTTGTATCGTTAAATAGTTTTTAAAATCTATTGAAAAGAAGAAGATTCATTACCAACAGTGACACTTTTCTTTCCTTTTTTAGGCACGACCGCAGGGAGTTCCTTATGCTCTCGATCGAGCAAAAAGTGTAACGGACGATTATCTCCGAAACTATTCGAGATATCCAAAAATCCTTTTGGATCTTTACGTTTCATAACAAGATCTAAATGTATGTATGTGTGTGTGTGTGTGTGTGTGTGTGTATGTGTGTGTGTGTGTATGTGTGTATCCACTCTAGCGTCTAAACGGCTGAACGGATCGAAGTAAAATTTACACGGAAAATCCAGTTACACCCGACGAGGATCCACTAACAATTTCGATTCGATCCGATTTCCGGTTTCAAAATGGCGGGCATTTTAAAAATTAAAAAATTCATAAAAATTATGTTATAAGAGCAAAACAATTAAAACTTTGCACAAATATGTAAGGTAGTGACAACTAATAACATGAATTTTTTCAAAATTTTTCAGCGAAACAGTACAAAATGGCGGACTAGTAAAAATTTGTATCTACTCTAGCGCCTAAACGGCTGAACGGATAAGGCTGAAATTTATACGAAAAATCCAGTTCTTCCAAACATAGATCCACTAACAATTTCGAATTGATTCAACTTCCGGTTTCAAAATGGCGGTCATTTTAAACATTAAAAAATTCATAAAAAATTCTCTATAATAGGCAAACAATTCAAACTTTGCAAAAGTATGTAAAATAGTGATAACTAATAACGTAATTTTTTTCAAAATTTTTCAGGGAAGCAATACAACCAGAACGAAAAAACATTTTTTTTTTTTATGACCAGAAACGAGTTTTAATGTAATCGGTATTTTTAAAAAAATTATCCCGACGGCCAGATAGCGATAGTCAAACGGCCGCAATCAGCTATCTTGTACTCTCATAAGAACAGGGATAGGCGAGCGCAGCGAGCCGACTTCCTGTACGAATCATTACCGCGGTCGTGCCTAATACGAAACAGCAAGGCTGTTCGTTCGGGGGCCCCAGCCCCCCTATAGCTGGTTAAAATTGCAGGTAAGTTTCGATTAATGCGAGTTCAAATAGTGCGATATTCGATTACGTGCGAAATATGAAATGATACGAACAAGAATTGAGTTAATGCGAGGTTGACGAGACTTTTTTCATTCGGTAAAACTATCGAAATTATAAGTTCTTTTCTTATTATTAAATTTTAAGTCGTATCTGTTTTAATTACTGTTAAATTTCTTTTGTTTCATAGAGATAGCACAAAAAAAAATTCATCAATTTTTAGTGAAATTAACTAAAGTTCGAAAATCGATGATTTCGACCTAATTCTGTAATCTTTAAACATTTGTAGTTCGAACAACGTTAACCGATTTGGATAAAATTTACAATATGCATATATATCTTATCTGAATCTAAAAATACAAAATTGATATTACCGACTTCGATTATTGGGTTAAATATAGTTCCTAAACTTACGCTCTATATCGTAGAGGGCATAAAAAAACCTCTGTTTTTTTGCACGATCGGTATTTCAGTACATACATGGAATACGAAGCATAAACTCGTCTGTGCACGAAGCACAGACGAGGTATAAGAATAGACCTGTCATCCTATGGGATTTCATGTCCTATGTGCTGAAATACCGATCGTACGAAGAAACATACGATTTCTTACGCCCTCTACGATATGAAGCAGTGAGTTTAAGAACCATATTCAACCGAATAATTGAAGTCGGTAATATCAATATATATACTCCGTTCACCGAGAGAACGACCAAGATGAATCGACCGAAAAAGTCGATTTTCTGACATCCGGATTTCGACTTCGACCGCGCGAACTCTTCTACCGAATGCAATTTTCGGCCGATCTGCACGTTCTATGACTCGTTCGAAAGCTAAGACTTCAAGCTACAAGCACGTGTAACTATCATTTGGCTATGGAAATTACTTGAGGAGATATAAGCGTCTAAAGTTGAAAAAAGAAAAGTGAAAAATCAGGATTTTTGGTGCTCACTTAAACGCTTCTAGCGCCACGAATTCTCGACCGATTCTAATGATTAATAGCGCGTTCGATAGTTAGAAGTTCAACCTACAAGATGATACCTGCATGGTATGGCTGTGACAATTAGAACGAGTACGGTAAGCTTGCAAACTTTCGGAAGCTATAACGACGATGATGCTGAGATGATACGGGAAAGGCCACTATCCTATGGTGTACCCTGGACCGTCCTCTTTCGAACGAGCCATCGATCAGGCCATTCGGCCGAAGATTGGGGGCTCTAGACTACCATTTCCAAAGGGTCGATCCCAAAAAGTCGATTTTCTGACATCCGGATTTCGACTTCGACCGCGCGAACTCTTCTACCGAATGCAATTTTCGGCCGATCTGCACGTTCTATGACTCGTTCGAAAGCTAAGACTTCAAGCTACAAGCACGTGTAACTATCATTTGGCTATGGAAATTACTTGAGGAGATATAAGCGTCTAAAGTTGAAAAAAGAAAAGTGAAAAATCAGGATTTTTGGTGCTCACTTAAACGCTTCTAGCGCCACGAATTCTCGACCGATTCTAATGATTAATAGCGCGTTCGATAGTTAGAAGTTCAACCTACAAGATGATACCTGCATGGTATGGCTGTGACAATTAGAACGAGTACGGTAAGCTTGCAAACTTTCGGAAGCTATAACGACGATGATGCTGAGATGATACGGGAAAGGCCACTATCCTATGGTGTACCCTGGACCGTCCTCTTTCGAACGAGCCATCGATCAGGCCATTCGGCCGAAGATTGGGGGCTCTAGACTACCATTTCCAAAGGGTCGATCCCAAAAAGTCGATTTTCTGACATCCGGATTTCGACTTCGACCGCGCGAACTCTTCTACCGAATGCAATTTTCGGCCGATCTGCACGTTCTATGACTCGTTCGAAAGCTAAGACTTCAAGCTACAAGCACGTGTAACTATCATTTGGCTATGGAAATTACTTGAGGAGATATAAGCGTCTAAAGTTGAAAAAAGAAAAGTGAAAAATCAGGATTTTTGGTGCTCACTTAAACGCTTCTAGCGCCACGAATTCTCGACCGAGTCTAATGATTAATAGCGCGTTCGATAGTTAGAAGTTCAACCTACAAGATGATACCTGCATGGTATGGCTGTGACAATTAGAACGAGTACGGTAAGCTTGCAAACTTTCGGAAGCTATAACGACGATGATGCTGAGATGATACGGGAAAGGCCCCTATCCTATGGTGTACCCTGGACCGTCCTCTTTCGAACGAGCCATCGATCAGGCCATTCGGCCGAAGATTGGGGGCTCTAGACTACCATTTCCAAAGGGTCGATCCCAAAAAGTCGATTTTCTGACATCCGGATTTCGACTTCGACCGCGCGAACTCTTCTACCGAATGCAATTTTCGGCCGATCTGCACGTTCTATGACTCGTTCGAAAGCTAAGACTTTAAGCTACAAGCACGTGTAACTATCATTTGGCTATGGAAATTACTTGAGGAGATATAAGCGTCTAAAGTTGAAAAAAGAAAAGTGAAAAATCAGGATTTTTGGTGCTCACTTAAACGCTTCTAGCGCCACGAATTCTCGACCGAGTCTAATGATTAATAGCGCGTTCGATAGTTAGAAGTTCAACCTACAAGATGATACCTGCATGGTATGGCTGTGACAATTAGAACGAGTACGGTAAGCTTGCAAACTTTCGGAAGCTATAACGACGATGATGCTGAGATGATACGGGAAAGGCCCCTATCCTATGGTGTACCCTGGACCGTCCTCTTTCGAACGAGCCATCGATCAGGCCATTCGGCCGAAGATTGGGGGCTCTAGACTACCATTTCCAAAGGGTCGATCCCAAAAAGTCGATTTTCTGACATCCGGATTTCGACTTCGACCGCGCGAACTCTTCTACCGAATGCAATTTTCGGCCGATCTGCACGTTCTATGACTCGTTCGAAAGCTAAGACTTCAAGCTACAAGCACGTGTAACTATCATTTGGCTATGGAAATTACTTGAGGAGATATAAGCGTCTAAAGTTGAAAAAAGAAAAGTGAAAAATCAGGATTTTTGGTGCTCACTTAAACGCTTCTAGCGCCACGAATTCTCGACCGATTCTAATGATTAATAGCGCGTTCGATAGTTAGAAGTTCAACCTACAAGATGATACCTGCATGGTATGGCTGTGACAATTAGAACGGGTACGGTAAGCTTGCAAACTTTCGGAAGCTATAACGACGATGATGCTGAGATGATACGGGAAAAGCCCCAACCTTATGGTGTACCCTGGACCGTCCTCTTTCGAACGAGCCATCGATCAGGCCATTCGGCCGAAGATTGGGGGCTCTAGACTACCATTTCCAAAGGGTCGATCCCAAAAAGTCGATTTTCTGACATCCGGATTTCGACTTCGACCGCGCGAACTCTTCTACCGAATGCAATTTTCGGCCGATCTGCACGTTCTATTACTCGTTCGAAAGCTAAGACTTCAAGCTACAAGCACGTGTAACTATCATTTGGCTATGGAAATTACTTGAGGAGATATAAGCGTCTAAAGTTGAAGGATCTCATACTCCCACTATGTATCCTCACAGATTGGCACGAGTCAATATAGTGCATCAAGAAAAGAGTAACCCTTTTTTTGGTCTATGTATACATATATCAAAAAGTTTTTAATTTATAAATATAGTATTGCAAATATGGTACGGCTACTGTGATTTTTTTCATTAAATTTCGATTCTATCGTTTGATTCGAATTGTTATTCATGTCAGTAACAAATAATTAACAATCGTAATATTTAGTTATAATCTCTACCGTTTCGGTAGCGCTGTTGCCTTTTTCCATTCTAAACCGATATTGTCGCATGTGACACTAAAATGGTAATGGGGCTACAAGTCTTTAAACAAAAAAAAAAAAAAAGTAATGGGGCTACGTAGCCCCAAAACCGTGGGACAAAAATTTACATTGCATGATACGTCTATCCTATACCTCGTCTGTGCACGAAGTCCCATAACAGCGGTAGGTCATAGTGGGGCCTTGGATTTGTTCCTCGGTTCACGAATCTGGCATCTATGCTTCCAGGTGGCGCTTCAATCATCGCAGAATTCAACTCTAGGTACGAGTCACGTGTCAAATCATTGGTTTAGGAACTACTTTCTCAAATTCAAACTGCGAACCGTTTTAAAATTGGTTTAAGGAAGAAAGTAATTGGGTTTTATTCTTTCGACGTTTATTTAACAATGAATGTATTGGAAAGCATAAGAAGTATTTTATCTACAAATTCCTCTGCAATAGTGAACAAAACTCGTTTGTCATATATTGACCGGCTTTTTCCAGGAATTAAGGATTATGTCATTATTTATAAAAAAGTGAGTTTATAATAAATTTATTTTACATTACTATTACTTATTACTTTTACTTATTTATCAATAATTTATTTAACACGCTTCATAAATAATAAATTTATTTCTTTTTACATATTGCTATGATATTTTTTAAATTATTATATAAACATTTTTTTAGGAGAAAAAGCTGTCTAATTATGACAATGATATGGGGTCAAATAATGATGGTATGATGTACATGTTTAATCATTAGTAAATATCGGTTTACATTATCCTAAATATTTCAGATTTAGAAGTCACTGGTAATCCTTTAGAATATTCCTTTGGTGATGATAAATTCATTGACAGTACTTTAATTATGGAGAGGTATTGGTGCCAAGAAGAAGAATCATATTTTCCTTTTAACAGGCTCGAAGCATGGTAATGCATTTATTTGCATAAAACATAATATAGTTTAAGCATAATATATAGAATGTTATTTCACACCTACAGTGCAATATTGAATACTTGTTTGGAATACTTAAGTAATGATTACGTTGTACCAATATTTATACTGTGCAATGGCGAAGACCATAATAGAACTGCTTTATTAGGATGCATTGTTATGAAAAACTGGCTCAAGTCAATAGAAGTTACTAATGGTGAAACACAGACACTTGAAACAGTAAAAAATAGTTGTTCTAAGCTTTTATCGGATCATCTTAAATTATCATTTTCACAACCATGTGATGTATGTAGTACATGTTTTGTTTTCCTTTTTTTGGCAATATATATTCAATTAAAATGTTTTGTATTCTCTAGGTATCAACATCTACTTTGAGTACTTATTATTTATTTGGATCAAGGTATGAAACATCAAGGTTACCAGAAAGTGAAAAATCTTCTTTTAAAGGAAGTGTAACACTTGATGTAATTACAACTAATATATTATTTAATCCATCTACAAGATCTTCTAATAATAGTTTAGTAAGTTTGCTACAAGGAAACATATAATTTATAAATGCATTATTTAAAAGAAATGCATATTTATTTTCAGACCCTTGAAATAAATACTGCAAGAAATGATAGTGTTTTAATGAGTCTATGGAATCAGTTGTTACTGTTGAATCAATTTCTAATCATTTTGAATAACTATAAAGAAATGAATTCAAAATCACGTAATAGTTCAATTACTTTGCAATTTCCAAATGACTTTGTAAATTTATATGCAAAGGTATTTACATAAATATAGTTACTATACATTTATATTACCTACAATTCATGTGTAAGTTTATAAGTAAGTTGTAAATATATATTTAAAAATATATTTAAAAAATAATATATTTTATTATAAATGACAACAATCATATTTGTGTATTTTAATCAATCATGATTTAGGATCAAGACAAAGCGGTAGAAAATATAGATCTTCTACTTATTGGTGACCACAATTATAGAGAATCTAATTATGGCAAGACACAAGAAATGTATACTGAAAGTGATGAAAATAATATGAAACTAAAACAATATATTGAAGCTGCATTTTTTAGTCAGAACCTTGATTTTACCGATTTTTTGTGGGAACTACTTATATGTAGGTAAATCATATGAGACATAAAATAATTAATATTAATGTGTACAATTTTGTAGGTGTTCCAGAATATACACAGATGGTAAACTGTATGGATAAGGTATTTCAAGAACTTCTAACTGGTGAATGTCAACCACAGGTATCCATCATATTTGAAATACTTACTAATGAATTAGCGTATCTCTTACATAAAAGATATATGTTTTCAGTTTAATTTGACAAATAACACAAAATTTGCAAAATTGTTGTCTGAGATATCTAGTCAAAGTACAGTATCACATTTATTAGTGGGATGTTTACCACTAGAGATTCTAGTAAATATAGGATTTGAAAAACTAAGCAAGGATTATAAATATATTTTAATGAATGCAGATTTTATTACATTTGATGATATAAAACATAAGTTTGGAAAACCACCAGAACAATTTGACTCTGATTTTTACAGGTACTCTACAGAGACATGTTTATTAAAATGTACATTTTATTTACTTTTAGTATCATAAAATTAATATATATTAGTCTTTTATTATGTTGATAGAAAACAATTGATTAATATGGTGCAAATTCATATTTCCCTGGAATTTATGCTACTTTTGCAGGCACATACAAATTGTGCAACAAGTGATTTACAATCTTCATTTGAATATGTCATGAAAGAAATAACATCTCTAAAATTTCCTACAAAAGCTTTACAAGAGCTACATCAAAATAACATGTATACTTTGACTATCCCTGCACCAAATGTTCTTATCAGTGAACTTAATAAAGAGTATGTATTATTTATTTTATT
Organism: Ancistrocerus nigricornis; assembly: GCA_916049575.1. Lineage (NCBI taxonomy): Eukaryota > Metazoa > Arthropoda > Insecta > Hymenoptera > Vespidae > Ancistrocerus > Ancistrocerus nigricornis. Next base: position 6,378,030 of record OU696665.1, read on the forward strand.
AATTATATATATATACTTTCTTTTTTCACATTTTATTGTTTTTTCTATTAGTACTCCAGCAATATGGAGAGTCAATCTTGTTTCTGAATCTGAATTATCAAAAACAGAGACAGTAACTTATTTTTGTGAAATGCCTATATTTCCTCCTGCCATGTATCATCCAGGTAAATATTTGTTATCAAATGCATGATTCTGATAAACAAGAATGTATAATATATATAGTACAATTTTTTCAGAATACATAGATAAAGTAAATGAAGTATTTCATGTTACAACAGCTATAATTTCCTCTACTAAATTTGGCTAACCAAAACAGAAAATGCAGTTCTATAAAAATTATATATATGTAATTACTCCAGTATAGAAAACTTATTATGGGCTAAGCTCTACATTCTTAATCTATGGTGTACATATTATAGTAAAATATAAATTTTGTTAAGAATCATTAATTTAAATAGGGATGAAATTGTGTAAGAGTATTCTCCAGATTTATTTTATAATAATAAAACAGTAATAAAAGATAAAGAATACATAAGTGGAAATCCTATAAAATCTAAGAAATTATCTCCCTTAAATACAAACAAGATAAAATTAATGACACACCTGTTAGTATGGAATATTTTATGTTTGCTTTATATTTTGTGAAGAATAATGTTTCACCTGGAATAACATGACCTTGTGATATGAATTTTAATTCTATACATCGTTCGTCTTCTATATAACTCAGTCTTTTCTTGAAAGAAGATGAATATAGTTCTATTAAAAATGAGTTGGAATCAAGTTGGCTTCTTTGTCTGCCTACTATCCATTTGGGATTTGCCTGGATGTAAGAGTATATAAATTATTGTTTACTAACAAAGCAAGTCACATAATATACAAAATGTTTTATCTTTATATTTCAGCTGTGTTATCCAGCACAAATCAATGTTATAATGAATTGGGGTGTTTTGATAATGATTATCCATGGAATTGGATACTCAGACCATTTCCATTTCCTCAATCTCCAGAAAAAGTGAATACAACATTTTATATTGTAAACAGGTTTGTATTTAAAACATATTAAATTAATTATATTGTAATATTTGATCATTTTGGGACCTACTTTTACATTTACAGACTTATTTGTTTATTCACTGAATTCATTTCAGGGAAGTAAAGGAGAAACTACATTTTCAAACATGGCCTAAAATAGACTCCACTCATTATAAAGCACATAAACCCACATATATTTTAACACATGGATTTTACAGTAGTGGCAATGTTGAATGGATGCAAAGTTTGACAAAAGCAATTTTAAGTAAGGTTTGTAGATAAAATTAAAATGTCTATTTTTTATATGAATTCAAACATTTGTACGATCTATCATAATAATTTTAGAGAGATGCGAATGTGATCTGCGTCGATTGGGCAAAAGGTTCTTCAACAAATTATATGCAAGCTGCAGCAAATACTCGAATAGTTGGTGCAGAAATTACACGGTAAAATATATTACTATATAAAAAAATAAATATAAATGTATTGAAATATATTATGATATGATATAATGATATATGCTCTGTCACAGTTTTGTAAAACATCTAATCAATTCAAAAGTGGCTGATGCAAAAGAATTTCATTTGTTGGGACATAGTTTAGGAGCTCACATAATGTCATATGTAGGAAAAAATATCACAGGAATAGGTCGAATTACAGGTAATCAGTTTTATCCTCGCTCGTTTAGTAATAAAAAAGTATTATATTTCTTTAATATATTTTATAGCCTTAGATCCAGCTCAACCTGGGTTTCAAGCAAAAGATCGCGCTGTACGCATAGATAAGGAAGATGCACAGTTTATTGATATTGTTCACACAGATGGTAAAGTATTTGCGCCATTCTTAGGATTAGGTATGACTACCAGTGTTGGTGATGTTGATTTTTTTGTCAATGGTGGATTAAATCAACCAAATTGTTTTCTTGATGGTGAACCCTTCATTATTAAATCAATCGCTGATATTCCAAAGATGACAATTGATGGTAAGATTTATATATAATAGTTATATATTTCATGTAAATATATATCAATAATATATCTCACAATGGGTATTGCATTTTTCTTATATTTTTAGTCATATATAATCTTGCTACATGTAGTCATACAAGAGCACCCCGTTATATGGCAGATGCTATTAAAGGACCTTGTAAGATGTGGGGATATCGTTACAATGCAAAATACTCTCATTTGCAATATACAGATTTTATAATCGATGATACTTGTGCAGACAAGTCATGTTCTTTAATGGGTCTTGATACAGAGACTTATCCTGCTCGAGGAAACTTTGCACTGAAGACAAGCGGAACAACGCCCTTTTGTAGTAAGTCAATAAATTAAATAAGTATACATATAACATACAGAAATATTAACTTTTTTTATTGTAATAACAATAATAATAATCTTTTAGTTAAAAATAAAGAAGCCGACATGCAAATGGAAAATGTTGATAACATCTAACATGAATAAATGAATTATAAATATATTAATAAAATTGAATTGAAATTTAATAAAAAAATTAATTTTACTTGCGCAAATTGTAAAGTTGGCATTCGTTATATAGTACGAATATAACACCATGTAAGGGCACAGAATAATTTAAACGAATTTAGTGCAAGAATCATATTTACTATAGTATTAAAATAAAAATTGTAAAAGCGTCTTTTAAATACATTGAACGCTTCAAACGTATAAATATAACTAGATTTATGAGTGCTTTGTACTCTCAGTCATTGACAATATTTACCTAGTTTTATTATCAATATTCACTTTCATCAACACGAACTTTTTTGTAACTATATTTTGAATTATAGTTCTGTTACAAATTAGTTGCAATGTACAAATTCATCTCTAATGAGAAGTATATGATTCGGTAGATAAAAAAGTACAATAAATATGGAAAAGTCATTATCTATGGTATGCACTGTTTCATATACAATACAATTAAAGATCGTATTATCATAACATAAAAAATCATTAGTGCAATCCACAATGTAACAATTAAGTATACCGTGTTTTTATTTACTACATTTCCATTGGAATTCAAATAACAATATTGTGGATTATAAAAATGATTTTTATTGTATAAAAACCAATATTGTATGGTGTTTTATACAATAAGTACATGATCTATTTTGAGAAGATATTACTGAAATTCTAATACTGAGATGTTTCTACGTCTTCTACACCAGAAATACTAGCCTGCTCTAATACTTCAAGAAGCTTTTGCATTTCCATAGAATCTGAGGAATTATCAAGTGTTCGTTCAAGCGCTCGTACGTAAGACATGCATGTTCGCCCTTCGTGATCTAAGTTTTGCGGATTTGCCTTATGCTGTAACATTCAACATGATAATTATGTTTAAAATATGTTTATATAAAATTTTCATATTTTATAAACATTAATAGAGAGAATTACGAACCCAAATTAAAAGCTGAGCCATAGCTAAATTTCCTGTCGCACAGGCCAAATGGAGCGGTGTTCGTAAATCTTCTGTACTCACGGAAATATTTATATCCTCGTAACTACACCTGGCTAAACATAGGGTAAATGCTCTCATGTCACCCCTATATTTTATACAAAAAAATTAAATATTATATACAAAATATTACTTTTACATAATTTGTTGAAAAAGTATGTGACCTTACCGGCAAACAGAATCAATAAGCAATTTCCCTAAAGAAATATTTGGATTAATCGGTGGTAAAAAAGCCTTGTCTTCATATTTCCATCGTATCCATTGCTCTTTTTCTTCTCTTGTGGATTCTGGATTCGGTTTTTGTTTTCCATTCAAGCAATACTCCCAGATACTATTTGCTATGTCATTACCAAGAGCTAACATTACGCTTAATTGACCTGCGCTACATTCAAGACACCGTTACTTTATATGATTAATAACTAATTTATATTTCACATCTGTCATTAGAAAATAATAGTTCAGTAGTATTCAATAGAAAACTATTGAACTATATATATGTGTGTATTATACTTACGACCAATCATCCAAGTCTAATGACCTGACTTTTGAAATGTGTGATCCTAAATTTCTATGTATACCAGAGCATTCAATACACACCAATACGCCTAAGTTTAAACTAGCCCAGTCTGGATCTGAAATAATATTTGACAAAGTTACTAATAATTTTAATCATAGGTTGCTTTAATTACTTACTAGGCGCACCACAGTCAACACATGCATCATTTCCAGAAACTTTATTTTTTATACAATGCATTTTAAAAGCATCTGTCTCGTTTTTTTTTTCACCATCACTATTCTGCAAACTAGAAAGTATTTGTTGTTCTATAGCAGAAATCCAGCTTTCTCTGTCTTCAGCATTATTAGCTTCAAAATGCCAAGTTTTATTTTCTAAGGAGATGATTGAAAATTCAAAACTATCCTCTGCAAATTGTAATAGACAGAGTCATTATTATTTGTTCAAAATGTATATTCATTTTAGAAATGTTTGAACATTAACCTTGAGCACTTGATAACTTTGAACCTTTTGGAGTTTTTCCAGGCACTTTCACAGTCACATATTGCAACAATATTTCTTTCCCATTACTATCATTCATATAATCCTATAAAAAAATATTATTTCAATCAAAATATAGTAACAAATAATAAGAGAAAATATCACCATTTTTATTATACTAATGAAGATGATTAATGTTTTATTTATGTAAGTTTTGTTTATAATTACATGTAAACTTGAATGATAAGTCAAACGTCCATCTTCCAGTAATGTAACATATTTCTTTTTCCATTCCTTTAAAGACTTACTGCTTCTTTTAAATAGATAACCTTGTTTTACTGGTATTTCTCTACCAACACCCATTTCACCCATGTTGTATTTTTCTTTTTTTGATGGAGTAAATATATTGGACTTTCTTCTAAATTTTCTATATAAAAATTGATAATTAAATAAATATATACAGATTATACAAATTACATATACATGAATATATTATTCTAACCTGATGGTAGTTGGAGTTAAAATAGCAGACCGCAACTCTCCATGTTGATTCTGTGTATTATGAAAACCATCATTCAATCCTGATTCGGCTTGTGTGTTACTATTGTGAATAGATCTTGAATCTTCATCTTTTTCAGATCCCTAAATATAAAATAGTTTTAATAATTGCATAACATTAATTGGGTAATGCCAGTGCTAATTTTATCTTACATCTACTTTTAATGAATTAGTTGTTTCCATTTCTTTTGCAATTAATTGTACATTTTTTGTAGGCATTGGTGTAAGATATTTAATCCCATTTTCAATTGAATGTTGCCCATTGCATCTACAATTTTTCATAGATATGCTTTGAATAATTTTTTGGCAAACTGCAATATTAACCATTAGATGAGTGTATCATTAGATCAATTAATCATTAGAGAATAGACGAGTATAGATAAGTATTTACCATCCTGAAAAACTCTTTCAACATTCAAACCAAAAATAGCACATGTTTCGTAGTAAGGACACGTTAAATCACATGCTAGCTTTCGTGGCCTTATATCTTTTATTACGCGCGGATTGCTGTCATTAATTGAATCTAAAATAAATCATAATTATTATATAAATGAAGGACACTACAAATTAATTTCTAGTCAAAACAAAATAAATTTCTAAATACATACCTTGCACTCCTACAAGTATTTTTGGTATTTCAGACATATTTCGAAAAGAACACATTCTATTATAGAAATGACACAGTACCGAAAAACTTTCTTCATTTTCCAAACTAAATACTAGCAACAGTGCGTCTATCCAAGAAGAAAACTAAAAAGAGACATTAATAAGATATAAAGTTCTCAAGTTACTAATTCTAACTTATATTCAAAAAGTTATATACTTGTGTTTCCGGTACTCCACCCTCATCCCTTATTAAAAGCAAGTAACTCTGATCATTGATAAATACTTCTTTTTTAAAACGCCCCCCCTCTGGAGATTCTTCATGCATAAATGAACCAGTTAAATATCTATGAACTAATGCAGACTTTCCTGAATCGGATGAACCAATAATTCCTAAATGTAACTCGGGTACATCTCTAGCCAATGTCCATTCGTGACTATTGACAAATGAGTCTGAGATCATACATAAAAAGGCATACAATAAATATAATTATAATTATGTTGAAACTATTTACTATAACTAAAACTAATTTATGTACCTTCGATAGCGACGACGTGTTCACGTATCTGTTTAGCGATATGCGTATCTGATATAAGATCTATTAAATCATAAATTGCATATATCGATGGATGAACACTTTCAAAACGTTGAATTTCCTGTCGTATAGCAAGTGAATGGTCGTGTCCGCTTTGGCCAGTTGTCATCTTCTTGAAATTATTTTGTATTTAAATGGACGATTATTTCATATTACAATAAAGACGTCGCATTAAATAGCATTGTATGTGCCGTCAATAATTAAATAACTTCTACATAATTCAATTAATGATGGCCGTTCGGTTATCACGTAACATATGTCAAATTCGAGTATTTATAAACATTATCAAGTTGCAATGAATAAATAGGTTACATGACACTCTCGCAAGAACCCAGCCTTTTCACGAGCGCCACAGTTATCTTCCTACATAAGCGCAATAAGCGATTACGTTAATTTCCATAGGTTTAAGATGTACTTTCATGGATTTCATTTTTGTGACCAATCAACTTATAAAAATATTATTTAGCAAGCGCGCGACTTTCGAATTTTCCTGCATGTAAAATTGAGAATTAAAAAAATACGTATTTTATAAAAGGTGTATCAACTCTTGTGATTTAAACAGTAATATCATTTACATTGGGTTTGTGTATCCTCTGCTCATCTATTGCTCATATTTCATTGGTTACTTTAAGAAATAAATACCAATCACTAGTTATTTTTATAACTGCCAGTAGGTACACCAATTATTGAACTTTCCTATCCAACTGCAGCTTTCGTGTCCTTTCTCTTGTATTTTATACCAATTGTTCGTAACACGTGTTGCGGTAGAATTGTTCAAGATTAATTAAATTTTTATATAATTAACTTTTCTACTTACAAATTGGTAGATTATCAAGTGAAAAATAATTGAAAAATGGAGTATATCGAGAATTTGGACACACCAACACAGAGTAAAACAATGATGTACGTATATCCAATATTTTTTTTCAGCATGAAAAAACAACCAAATTATAGAGTAATAAAATAATTGCGTAATTAAATAATTTTGTAGTTTGTGTTGCGAATGTGGTGCTCAAATCGAACCAAATCCTGCTAATATGTGTGTAGCATGTCTGCGTACACAGGTTGACATTACTGAAGGTATACCCAAACAGGCAACACTTCATTTCTGTAGAGGATGTGAAAGGTAGATGTCAAATTACTAATTGCAAATCGGTACATCTTGTATATACTAAATTATATATTTTTTTTTATATAGGTATTTACAGCCTCCTGCGGATTGGGTACACGCGGCTTTAGAATCTAAAGAATTATTAGCGTTATGTTTAAAAAAGTTAAAAGGATTACAAAGAGTAAAACTCATAGATGCAGGTTTTATTTGGACAGAACCACATTCAAAAAGATTAAAGGTAACATCTATATCCGAATTAGTTCATATCTTGAATTATATGATATATTTAAAGATAAATCAATTTTGCTTTAGGTCAAATTAACAGTACATGCAGAGGTATTAGGTGGAACTGTTTTACAACAAGTATTTGTTGTTGAATATGTTGTGAATCATCAGATGTGCAATGACTGCCATAATACAGAAGCAAAACAATATTGGCGTGCATCTGTAAGCATTATAAAATATTATTTACAATTCAAATATATCATGAAGGCATTAGCTTTTTAAGAATATAATTTAAATACTAATAAATAGAAATTATGATTTAGGTACAAATCAGGCAGAAAGCTATAAATAAAAAGACGTTCCTTTATCTAGAACAACTTATTTTAAAGCATAGAGCACATGAACAAACTTTGGGTATAAAACCTATTCATGGTAATTACAAAGACGTCTTTAATAATTACTAAATAATAAATATACAGTATATAGGTGTAGTATTAATGTGAAATAACACATTCATTGCAGAGGGTTTAGATTTTTTCTATGCTAATGAAGCAGCAGCTAGAAAAATGGTTGATTTCTTAATATCAGTTATACCATGTCGCTATCAACATTCCAAAAAATTAATTTCACATGATATACATAGCAATATTTACAATTACAAATTTACATACAGGTAAATTTATATTATCCATTTTTTTTTGTATCTTTGTATGATTTTTATTGTTATTATCAATTTTTTTAGTGTTGAGATTGTTCCAATTTCTAAGGACAGTGTAATATGTTTACCAAAAAAGTTAACACATCAATTAGGGGGATTAAGCCCTATTTGTCTTGTCTATAGTATGACAAATTCTATACACCTTATGGATGTTTCATCTGGACAAAGTATGCAATATAAAGCATGTATTATCACTGTTAATATATATGTATATAATATAATTATTTTACTTTAGTTGCTGAAGTTAGTGCTACTGTGTATTGGAGATATCCTTTTAACAGCATTTGCAATCCAAAACAGTTAATTGAATATGTAGTAATGGACATAGAGCCTGTGAAAGATAAACACAAGAAAGTGTTTCCAGGTCAAGGTAGCATATCAACTAAGGTACGTGAAATCCATACTAAATATCAGTTTTACATAATGAGTATATCTACTCTATTATGATAAACAATCACAGATTGTTTCATTCAATATTTTCAAGAACAAATCAGTGTCAATAATGTAGGTTATACATTTTAGCATGTCATATCTGATGTTTGGTTAGTTAAAGCTACAGAATTAGGAGTAACTGATAGCCCAGTTCACACTCGTACACATTTAGGTCATATACTTAAGCCAGGAGATTCAGCGCTTGGGTAAGCTTTCTTTTGTTATAATTACAAATATTGTATTGCTCCATCAGAAGATATAAATCTATTTTTTTATTTTAGATATGCTCTTGGTAATAGTAACATTAATGATGATAATTTCGACAAATTAGAAGAAGATATGGTGCCTGATGTCATTTTAGTTAAAAAATTCTATGGAGTTGATAAAGCAGCACGCCGAAGAGCAAGAGTGTGGAAGTTAAAACATATTGCTGATGATATTATTAGCATGAGTACCGACAACAAGTATGTAATTTTCATTACAAATGTAAAACATTACAAGTATAAGGATATAATTTTCATTTGGTACTTACATTTTGATTTCATATGTTTCAGTGCATATAATGAATTCTTAGATGAATTAGAGGAGGATCCAGAAATGCGACAAAATATTAACATTTTCAGAGATACCAGAAAACAAATACCTGTTGATACTAATGAAATTGATCCTAGTATTCCACAAATTACGCTTGAGGAAATGCTTGATGATTTGGTAATTGATGATGATAACAGGATATGTCAGGTTTTGGAATAAATTAATAAAAGAAACTATATATTGTTTGTGTTTCTTTTATTTATCAAACGTCCTAGTTTTATAAACCGTACATGCTTATTTATGATAATAAAATAAAAATCGTTAAATACTGAATCGGATGATCGTAGTGAAATATTTTAACGCGTTTATTGAAATCTGAATATCATTAACTTTATTGATACAATTGGAAGATAAAAATAGTAAGGTATTCATTGAGTTCATATTTGGGAAAGAAATCTTCATTACATATCAAAGTGTGTCACCTATCAGATTATGTTACAAGAAAGGAGGGATGATAAGTCAGCCAGAGATTAGCTTAAAAGGATGAAACGTTTCGTTTATCATGCAGAGTGTAGCAGTGTTTGGATGTAACCATTTGAAGTAGCACCAACATGCAATTTTATAACATATTATGTATATTTTTTGTATTTTCACTTGCAGATGGAAACAATGATATACAAGGTAATAAAAGCTTTTTTATTTTTACTTTTTTTATGTTTTTTGATAAGCTTTTCTCCTTATATGCAGCACTTCAATATTTTCGTTACATAATTTTTAAGTGAAATATTGTTTGAAATTTTACCATATATTAAAAATAAAAGGAAAAATCACACATCATTTTTAATTTCGTACATTATTGTAACTTTTGTACATTTGTCTTTATGAAGTATTAGACGTAATATATAATAGTCATAAGACATATAAATAAATATTTTTCTTTTTTATTTTATCAATCTTATCTTAGAGAACAGAAATATTAATGTTACATTACTGGCAAATGAAATTGCTACATGGGTAAGATCAGGACAAGAAACAGAAACATTTAGAGAAACCATTCAATATTTAGCTCTACCAAATGAGTTACAACTTGCTGATTGGAGAACTTTCACTGGTCTGAGAAGTGCTGGTATTTGTACTGTATGCCAGTCAGTTCTTACAGCTTTTATCGGTTTAAGACGGCAAGGCATGTCTCAAGAGACAATTGAAAATAGTATAATTAAATTGTGTGTATTACTAAATTTCCAAACTGAGAAAGTCTGCACTGGTGTTGTTAAATTAAATGCGGTACGTGCAATATATTTCTTAAACTGAAAAACCATATTTGGTATTATATTTATATCTAATAGATACTATATCATATAACATTTTCTTTTATAGCCAATAATTCTTCATATAATAGATTCAAAACCAAATTTAAAAGCAAACACTATCTGTGGAGTAGTCTTGGAATCTAAGTCTTGTCCTCTTAATGATAAAGAATATGAGTGGACAATTCCTATTGATGATATACCAAGTGAGGAAATGATTACGAAGGAAGAAAGTAATGAAACAATACAAATTGTGCAAATAACTGATATTCATTATGATCCAAAATATGAGCCATATGGTAATCCAGACTGTGGTGAACCTACTTGCTGTCGTAAAGGACAAAATATCACAAATCCAAGCAAGAAATTAGCTGGTTTTTGGGGAGATTATAATAACTGTGATACTCCATGGCACTCTGTAGTAGATGCCTTGAATCATATAAAAGCTACGCATCAAGTATGATTAAAATATATTCTGATAAATGTAAGTTAGCTTTTATATGCATTAGATCTATTGAAATATTTATTTTCAGCATATCGATTATGTTTACTTTACGGGAGATATAATAGATCATGGTGTTTGGGAAACATCAAAACAAGCGAATATGGAAAGTCTTTATAAAAGTTACATGAAGATTTATGAAGTATTTAAAGGTATTCCAATTTACCCTATACTTGGTAATCATGAACCACACCCTTTGAATCAGTGAGTTATTTGCAAGATTGCTATTATATTAAATTTAACATAAAATTATGAAGGGGAGAACTTATACAACAGATATTTTGTCCAGATTTGCACCAAACAGTATTACTGATGACAGTTTAAGCACACATTGGCTGTACAAAATGATGTCAGATTTATGGATTAGTTTTGGGTGGCTACCAGAATCTACTCGTGCAACTATTTTGCAAGGCGGATTTTATACGTTATCTCCTAAAAAAGGATTTAGAATTATAGTTCTTAACAGTAACGTTTGTTATTGTTATAACTGGTATGTAATAATTAAATGTTTTAAAATAATCGTTATAACAGAAATGTTTTTGTTTTAGGTGGTTATTGTATCAACCCCAAGATCCTGATGGACAACTTCAATGGTTAGTAAAAACCCTTTCAGAAGCTGAAAAGAATGAAGAATTAGTGCATATTTTAAGTCACATTCCACCTGGTGATAAAAGTTGTCAACGTACATGGAAAAGGGAATACCTTAAAATTGTTAACAGATTTTCTCACCTCATCGCTGCTCAATTTAACGGTCATACACATAATGATGAATTACAGATTATTTACAGAGATAATAGTTATAGTACAAATGCTAGTAATGTAGCATGGAATGGAGGTAGCATTACTACTTATTCAAATTTAAACCCAAATTATAAAGTATACACCATTGATAGCAACACACTTGTAAGTTTATCTATTTAGGAGCATACAATAATTAAAATAAAATAATTATTGAGACAAATTTGGTGTTTACAGAGTGTTAAAGATTTTGAGAACTGGATGTATGATATAACATCAGCAAATAAAAATCCAGCTCAACGGCCACTTTGGTACAGGTCATATTCATTTAAAAATGAATATAACCTTACAGATTTGTCTTTAAATTCTTTAAATGATTGGCTTGTAGAGATGGCAAATAATGCAGATCTATTTAATAGATATTATAAGTAAGATTATAAAATAACATTAATAATTGATAGCCAATATATAAAACATTTTAATATTTAATATTTTGTTTCAGAAACTTTTTCAAACATGCTTCTCCAGCTTTAAAAGCAAATTGTGACTTACAATGTAAAAAAGAATATTTTAATCGCATTATTGTTAGTACCCCACACTAAATATTGAAGCCTATTAGTGAGACTACTGTTAATGCTTGTCCATCTTTTTATGAAGGTATATTATAAATATACCGTCAACCTACCTCATTTAATGTAACTAACTAATAAAATTAAAAATTGTTTACATTATTTTATGTATTTATTTTCATTTAATTTCAAAAATATCACATAATACGCATTATATTAATAAAATTACTTACAAGTGATCTAAGCAATTATTTTACTATGTATTTATGTAGAAATCCTATGTATATTAATATCCTTTAGTTTTATCCACTGTATTTCTGAATTTCTGAAAATTGTTTGCGAAGGTATCCTATCTAGAAGATCAATCTGCAAAATGAAATTTTATATACATATCTGAGTACACATAAATAATAATTAATATCCAATTTATCGATAATAATTGATATTATAGGTAAATATTGTTTAGAAGTAGTATGATAGAAATTATACCTGCTTTCTAACATAGACTATAAGTTTTTCTACAGCTTCTGGATTATTACATTCTAAATGGAAGAATCTTCCCCACAATGCACCTGCTAGTACTTTGTCGTCAGACATTAAACCTTCATCATAAGCAATTATAGCAGCATTGAACTGGTATGATAACTCCATTACTTGCTTTCTTCTAATTGAAGGAGAAATCCTCTACAAATTGAATATTGTTGATTATTAAATGTATTATTTTCGAATCTTACTCAGAGAAATGTATTATTTTTTAACACTTACTCCAAGAAGTTTTGTTCTATTATTTACATCATTCCACATCATTTCTACTAAAGCATTTCTAGCTATTTGACCATATTCTCCTTCTGCCATGTAACGTACCATTAACATCCATACATGTAATTCTGTTATTAAGAACCATGAGAATAATGTGTCAGCCATATTAAAATCTGTTTAATAAATGACATGTTTTAAAACTTATAGACATGTATGTGTATATATTAATAAAGATAGTTACCATACCTTTATAAAATATAGAATAATCAATTTTATCTACAATATTTTCATATGTCAAAGAACCAATTATATGTGCTCTCTGTGAATAAGAGATTATTAATCATTGTGTACAAATTTAAATGTCCAAAATGTAAATGTAAACACCATTAATGAATTATTACTTACAGATGCAGCTGCATCGAAAAATTTTATTTTTTTGAACCACCCTCGAATTACACTAAACACTGGTGTCTTTTCAGTTACAGAAGCATTAGCTGTAGTTGTTGAATGGATAGTTCTTGCTACAGGCCATTTGTACGTACATACAAGTGGTGCGTATTCCCAAAGTTTGATATTACCGCAATGCATACATTTTTTCTTGGTCAGCAAAGGTACTAAATACTGATTCATTTTTGTATTACAATTATAAATTTAAAAATATATGTAATATATATAACTGGCATGATGTAATTGAAGATACACATAGTGCACTTATAAATTTCATAAACAATAATATAAACTTTACTTAGGTTAGCCAAGAAATCTATTTACAATAAATAATAGCTCACCTTCATAGACAAAAGCATACTACTGTGTTGCATATTGTTTGATTTATATCAATGAAAATCTTTAAAACGATATATTTATTTGCGTGAAAGAAAATCAAATTCATAGATCACATCAGTAAGCTAAAGTGCTGCCCATAAAAGTTTTGCCAAACGGTGAACACAAGAACTTCCACCGAAAATGGAGGTCACCCTATGATCGAATCTGCGGATCGTGAGACCACATTTAGATATAATTTCTTTGCTATTTTTGCACGGAACCGGTTGTTTGTTCCCAAAACAGGTAGATGTTTTTCTTTTTTCACTAAACAGAATGAAAATCACGAAAAGGAAATTGATTTTCTTGTTGTAAAATGCAGGAGAGACACTGCACATTAGCTATTCTACTTCATCCTGATATTAAACAGTATCGTATTTTCCTGGCTTTTTCCTGGTACTTAATTATTAGTCACAAAATGATATATATCAACGAAGTTTTGCTTTCATGTGGACTTTTATCTGTATAACATATATTATACATTTTTGGTACGCATTGCACTCTTTAAATTTCATTGACTAAATATTTTAAATATATCACAGATCTTATCCTGTATTAATATAAAACATGCATATTTGGACATATCATTATAAGATTGTACAAATAATTTTTTACATTAACTTTTGTTTATATTTAAGTTTATATGTTCTATAATGTGCGCGAGAAGTCTATATAATGTTCAGTCATGGTGTACGCATTAAAGTACTAACAATGTTATATTCCTTACTTACTTATTATTATTTAAGTTATATATTAAATATAAATATAATATAACAAGGACAAAATTATGTTTTATTCTCTGTATCTTGTCATAATATATTAGTTTGAATAATGATAGCTATTTACCTTACATTACTATATTTTTACTTATTTGTAGAAGTGTTCATCTTACATACTTAATTCGTTTTTATTTTCAGAAGATGAAGTCGATAAAAACCAAATCTAAAACTAAAAAAAATAGTACCAAATTTGGAAAAGTAAAATTTAGTACAAAAGAAGCTACTAATGTTATTACGCCAGACTTATCAGCCTTACGAAAACCAATTGATATAAGTGTTTCAAGATTATCACAAGTTTGCAAACTTCTTGAAAATGGTAGTGATGAGGTTAAAGCGATTTTAACTTATGAGTGCGATATTGTGTATGAATGCCGCGTTTGCCGTAGTTTGTTTAGAAGCCTTGTTAATTTTATTTCTCATAAGAGAGTGTATTGCAAAGAAAAATTTAATATTACTCTCAACAAACATGTGCTCAGCAATAATGATGAGGTTAGTGTATTACTGTTGTATTTATTTATGTATTAGTAACTATAGTCAGTATTAATATTGATATTTGCAGGCATATACCAAAGATACGTTTATACGTTTACATATACCAGAGCAGGTAACAGATGAAGATAATTGTAATAATGATAGAATTCTTAGAAGTCAAGTATCTAAAGAACATAAAAAAGATCTTACCACTATAATTGATATGCTCCAAAAAAAGCAAAAATTACAGAGTAGTAATCATATTTCACAAGAAATTGGCCTCAATAATAATTCTAATGATATGAGTTCATTAGATTCAAGCAAAGGTACTAAACATAAAGAAACTGAAATTTCTGAAGTTTCTATTGTATATCAAAGTGATTTAGCCAAGACAAAGGTAAATTTAATTTAATCATAATGTAGTATAATCTGTGCTATTAATAATATATTATTTTCTTTACTCATATTAACATATCCAGATTTAATTATGAAAATTATTACATAAAGTGATTCTTTCCATTTGTAGACAGCAAACTTACAAAACATGATAAATCAAGATACTGCAATATCAGAACCCACTGAACCTCTTTTGGAAAATAAAGATTCATGCGAGGATAATAATTTAATTCAACCTACAGCAAGTGATGAAGATAATGAGTCATCTACTGGATCATTATCTGCAAGAAATTTAATTTGTTCTATATGTAGGTGAATTTTTTATTTACTATTCATACGTACATATTTCCCTAAAATTTATTTGTAAATAATAATTAACAGAATTATGTTTAGGCAATGCAAAATTCTCCACCAAGAAAACTTTAACCTTCCATATGAAAACATTACATACTTCTCATCGTATGTGTTATCTATGCCCCTACTGTAGAAATACATTTGTCAATTCATGGAGTGTATATCGTCATTTATTTAAAGGTATCTAAAACAAAATATATTCAAGATACTTCACTTTTAATTGTAGATAAACAGTTGATATATTACATATGCAAATGTGTTTTTATAGTTCATAAAATGTCAAATGAACAAGTACGGAAGTTAAGAATGCAAATTCAGGAAAAAGCATTTCGTAAGGAAATAACTTCCACAGATGATATTGAGCAGGATAATGCAATTGCTAAGTATGTAGAATCTACAGGTCAACAAGTTCCAAACGAAACTCGTGTATGTAATTTTACTAACTAGTATTTATTTCATTTTCTATATCTTACACATTTTGATTAAAATACTTAAATATTATATTTTAGG
Source organism: Ancistrocerus nigricornis (assembly GCA_916049575.1). Classification (NCBI taxonomy): domain Eukaryota; kingdom Metazoa; phylum Arthropoda; class Insecta; order Hymenoptera; family Vespidae; genus Ancistrocerus; species Ancistrocerus nigricornis. Next base: position 6,394,515 of record OU696665.1, read on the forward strand.
AATGGATGAATCATTTGGAAACGGATGCAGAACTTCAAAGATGCGGTGGATGTGGCAAACGATTTGATAGGAAAGCTGCTTTATTTTCACATTCGCAACATTGTCAAAGACGAATTGCTGCATGTAATGAAGTCACAAATAAAGTAAAGAAGTCTGCAAAAAGTTCTGCGGGAACAATAATGAATGGTGATAACATGCTTACTGCGGAAGATAGTAGACAAACTCCTTCTGTGGAGACTGACGCAGTTGAAACATCAATCCGAGTAGAAAATGTAACTACCCTCACAAGCGCAGACTGGGATATGATTGGAAATGAGCAATCTAATGATAGTGGAAATATTGATATAGTTAGTGTCTCATCAAGCACAAGTACTTCTCAAGAATTATGCAGGAACAACATGGAAAGAGAATTGTCTCCATCCAGTAACACTTCTAACTCCCCTGACATAGTGTGTACATCTGATATAATTGCTGTTAATTATGAAAATAAGAGAAGAAAAGTAGTAATCAATAATAAATTGCAGACATTAAATGATACTGCAGGTGAGAGAATTATCTTTAATATATTAAAATTCTAACTGAACATTTAAATTTATTTTTCTTGTATTTGTGTGTGTTGTTTCTGATTATAATTAAAATACTTAGTGACACATATTATTGCAGGAACAGATACAGAAAAGGCAAGCAATAATATTGATTCCACTTTGAAGACTTCATCTACTCAACTAAGAAATCAAGTGGATCAAACCACTATAATGGAAAATAAAATAGCTACAATTGCTAATCTTAGAAAGTTACAGTGCCTTCCATGTAAACGAAAATTTATATCAATGACAAACTTACGTAGACATATGGCAATTCATATTGGCTGGAATAGATACCGTTGCAAACTATGTAACTTTAAATGTTTTGTAAAGTACGATTGTGTTGCTCATTGTAATAAAATGCACAATGCTCAAAATAATCGTGCATTCATAGCAGATATGATTGTAGAAATACCACAAAATCAATATATGTGCGGTAAAGATGTTGTCATTGATGTGACTAATGCAGAAGAAAATGTTAAAGAATCTCCAACAATTAGTTGCTCCGACTCCTTAAATCATTCTAAAACAACAAATGACATGGAAAATACGAATATTGACAATATAACGGATGATAAAAAAGAGTCTGGTTCCAGCAATATTGGTCATAAGAGTTCTAATGCAATTAATAATGAAAATAAGAATATTTCAAATGTTAGTAAGAACAATGTGAATCATAATGCCCGAACATTGGATAGTGACCCAGATCTAAAGAGAATGGTCATGGAAGTAATTTTTGGCACACCCGATGAATCTTCTTCGCAACAATCGGAATCGGAAAAAGCGAATTTTACGAGTGATACAAATTCTAAAAAAAAAAAACTAGATAATAATAAAAGTAAAGATGATTATCCAACTAAGGGCTGCAAGGATACTAATAGTTTTTCGATATCGCAAGATGATTTAAAACCGCAACGTCCTATTCGAAATCGTGTTAAACCTGTTAATAAAGATTTCATTTATGATTTAAAGGAAGTGGCTTTTCGTAAAGAAACTATAACAACTAAGAGTTCATCATGCAAATCATTAAATAAAAAATCTTTTATTCGTTGGCAAAATGGAGAAGAAAATTCAGACATTCCAGTAGAGCAATCAAAGGATTCCAGATCACTATCAAATCTTGATTTGCCACCGGTAATTAAATCAATACAAGGGAATGTTGCAGATAAACTAGAGATTAAAACAAAGACGAGTTTGAAACCTACATTGAAACTTTCGCACGTGCCACAAGTTATACAGCAACCTGAAATAACAATAATTGAAGAGAAGTAAAAAATCATGTTTTCAGATCTTTGAACGAGTTTTGTTTATCTTTTATTTTTGTTGAAGTATTTCAAAGAGGTTATACATTTTTGTTATTTGTTATTATATATCATATTAAATTTATTAATACTAATCTACTTATTTAAAATAATAGATACCTATCACATATTTATAATAATACAATCATAAGAAATTATTTTCTCCATTGATATGGTGCATGAAGTGATAGTCTCTACCGGTAATACAAGTGCTATATTTAATGAAAAATATTGGAACCTAAGCAAAATATTTCGCTTCTATATCATACTGATAATTTCTCTGAATTTTGTTGATGTTTTTGCGTTATACAAAAAACATATATATGTATATATATGTATATTATATATTTGTATTATTTTCCTTCGAATTGTATGTTAAGTGATGCACGGCTCTCTTTGAAGGAAATGCAATGATACGTACAAATGTAAAAGAAAATAAAATTATATTACAATAAATATAACTTTCATTATCTTAAAAACATTCATACATTTGAAAGTCATAAATTCGCGGGTAAATCCGAGATAAATGCGCGGGCATTTGCGACTGCGCATACGTAGCGGATGAAGCGAGCCAACCGATTGGTCGATTAGGTCGACTAGCGACAGTAGTGGGGGTAGTGGTCGCGTCCGCGAAGGAGAACGTTTGCCGGTCGGCGGACGGGCACAAATGCGCGACGAACGGCGCCGGACGTGGATCAAACTTGTTTATGTATATCAAGATTTTACGCGCGAGGGTAAAGTGTAATAACGAACGCGGCATAAATGCCGCTAGTAAACCAAATAAGTCCGTGCTTTTTTTAAGTGATTATCCGACAAAGAGAACGATAGTGTATTAGCAGTGACGAAAAGTGCATAATCGCGATTGGAATACGAACGAACGAAGGAAGAGAAGGACAAGTAAAAAAAAAGCCAGCTCAAACTCAACTGATTTTCACCCTCATCTCGTTAACGTAAGTACAGAATCCACTTTCATTTTGTATAAAATATTTTTTATGAAATATAGCGTGTGAGTATATAGTCTCGCATTGGTCCAAAAATCATCAGACGAAGATGGAAGCAACGTTCGTTTCACGATTTTCCGATTTTATCTCTTATCGTGGATAGAAAGAATTTTTTTCTTATCATCATCGGGAAGGATCGTGAAACTGATCGAATTTTTTTCTATGGAGAGTAGATTAAGCTACCCAACGATCTTGACAAAAACAATATGGAAATACCGTGTTTACTTTCTCGAAGATTTCGATTTTAACACGTATCAAGGTTATTGGAAAATCGTGTTATTCTTAATCGGTTATAATTCGAAGTAATTCAAGAATTCTGATAACATTGGCAAAAAATAAAGGTATACCCAATAACGAAATGGAACAGTTTCGCGTGAGTCCGGAAACAAAACAAGTAGTTACGGTACTGTAATTCAAGATGTGCACACTGAACACAACGGCGTCATTCCATTTTGGGCGACGTCGTGTGCCTTTTTATTTCTTCGACTTTTCTTATAAGAAACGATGTACATACGTCGATGTGTTTGGATGAGTGAAAAGTACGTGCTTTGATACCGATGTTTACAGAGGTTGCACCGATACGACGAAAAAGGCGGGAGAACGTTTAAGATCGTATAGAAACGTTCGAATCTTTTACTCACGCTATATAAAAAATTGTTATTTTTCTTTCAAGGTAGATTCGAATAGGTAGAATCTGTACTCGAGCATGAATTCTTCGTAAGAAAGCATTCTACGCCCTTGACGAACGGAATGTCGTAGGCTCCGATCTGCGTAACCTATCTTTTTATACGATTGAGAGTTAAATTTCATACGAGGATATAATTATAATTATTAATACCATTTTGGCACTAACGTATTTACGATTAATATATCTCATGTGTAGCCATTGGTTTTTCTTGATATCAAAGTAGACGCCATTTTATTTTTGGAAATCGGCGCGAAAAATAAAACGTCTTTGAATTCAGCCGTCGTTCTAGTTCTATAATTTTCACAGGAAATTACTTTGTCATTACGGTATACGATGATATTATGATCCATATCGTCTTTAAAGCTACGATAGAGATCTACGATAGAACTTGTTTCCCATACATTAAAGTTAAAACTAACACGCGACACGGAAGGCTTTCTTTAAGGCTTGACGAACGAAGAAAGGTCGAGACACTATTGTGATGTCACTGTGCGGTTAACTTGTTGCATTAGTATGTTTTTAGAGAGTGCTGTACTTGTTGCATTCGTTCGTTTCTTGTGCTACTATATCTTTTATCGGTATTTTATAAAATTCCACAGTCATGAACCGCAGAAAGTGAAACCGGTTTAGTCTATTTTCTAACGTCACGCCTAACGCGAAAAGTGTATAGTATTGAAAGCTATAACATGTAACAAAAAAATTAAACGTAGGTATCGTAGGGATACGTAAAAATTTTCGTACAAAGTTTTATTATTGTAATACAGATTTCACAGTGCATGATCGTATAGGTCCATTGTCTGGTTACTATCCTAACCTATAACGTTACATACCAGTGTCGAATTGAAAATGTACGTAATCACATAGCAGTGACCGGTTGCAAATGAACGGTTCGTATTTTCTAGTCGAGTACTTCGAGTAAATACAGCTTGAATACTTTAGGACGTGGTCCGAACGCAACCGTAATAACTCCGGTCATTTATTCATTACTCGATTTGTCCTTATGTAGGTTACGTTAATATTATCATAGTTATGGATGAATGAATTGTTCGTATGAAACGACATTGATATCGTGGCTTAAACGTAAATCATGCAGATTCTTTTCCTTGATCCTGGTTTATTCCGGTATTACATAATACCTACGTAGACTAGTAGCAACGTCGAACCTCGTTAACTCGAATCTTAGAAGAACAGAGAATAATTCGAGTTTTGGAGTATTTCGAGTTATAAATCTGTGAAAAAAATGCGACTTATAGAGGGTAGATGGTTCGAGAAAAAGAAAGCTATTGAAGACTCTTTTTATTCCGAGTTATAGACGGTTTATTAATCAAATTTCGAGATATACAGGGTGTCCAGTTCCAGGTGTCCAAGCAGAGAACTACATGTACACATCAATGACCTGATTAAAAAAGTCTAATACCATTTTTCGAAATTTAACTTAGTTAACGAGTTATTAGCTAACAAAGATCGGCCAATTACAGCGATTAGCGAAGTAAGACGGTTCAGGAAGCAGTAGGCGGAGCAATTCGCATTAAACAACGTTAAATGTCGCTAATCGCTGTGATTGGCCGATCTTTGTTAGTTAACAACTCGTTAACTAAGCCGAATTTCGAAAAATGGTATTAGACTTTTCGACTCAAATCATTGATGTGTATATGTAGTTTTTTGCTTGGACACTTGGAACCGGACAAATTGTAAAGGTAAATTAAGATGACTGTTACACCTGAGAATACTTCGAGTTAATCTCTTAATTTTCTTTGACTTATAGAGGTTTTTTCTAGGAAATGAATAAAATTACTGACTGCATTTTATATTTACGTGCTTCTTACGGAATATTTATCACTGATTTATAGCACGCGTCTCGCGTCAAGTCCAATATTACTATATTACTATCCTCAAGTTTTCTCTTACCGTTATAAAAGATTTTTTCGGTGAAGAAAATTTATGTTACACGCGTTGGCAACGTAAAATTATTGAAAATCTAGGATAGAGAAGTCGGACTATACGTAGGGATTTAATGACGAATCTTCTCTTCTGCGATAAAATTATATTTGACACGAAGGTTCCCGCGAAGATTACATATGTATACGGTGAGAGCTCCGTTATGACACGACCGACAACTATTGTGAGGCTAAACCAGCAGAAGTGTACCAGTTCGCACCTTTCTACGGTGAAAGAAGGAAGAGAGTAAATAGAAAAGATAAAAAGAGGGGGATTTCTTTCGGCATAAGTTTCGAAACAAGATATCCATAACCTTTTTACGTTTATCAATTCCGAGATAAAAAATAAACATTTTTCAAACGTAGATTAGTTCCTGTATCGCTTAGAAAAATCGATAGGTCACAGAGATATTAAATTTGACCTTTCTGTTCATTAAATTTTTATGAATAACGATGTCATTTTGTTGGGACATGAAAATATACATATATCATATACACGACATAAATATTCACGAACGCGTGCGTTAATTTCAAGGGTCTAGACTCGTCAGATAAAGCTTTGGTTCATCCGATCAGAATTTTAAAGACAGTCAAACAGCTCTGTATGTTTGAATTCGTGCAACCGACTGTGTGCAGCATTCGCTCCGGATCGATCTAATCCGCTGTAAACATCGCATTAGACTGCTTCGTACTGCTGCACGCTAGTGAAATTATTCTAAACACGGAAGTACGCGTTATTATATATGTATAACTTTTTGTACATAATTTATAACGTATAGTAATAGACAAAAGTGTATCCACGGACTTAACCTTTTTTTATGATTGAATTGAAGGGTTTAAGTTTTTGCAAAAGATAGAGGGATTAGTTCGTTGTTTCGAAAAAATCAGAATTTTCGAAAATAGTAGCAATCATTTTTTCAACTTTTTATAATAATGTTAGAACAGAGTAATGTTAACAGATTTGGATGCAATTTACAATATGCATATACCTTACCTAAATCTATAAATTTAAAAAAATTGCATTACATGCTCAAATAAAAAAGTTGGAAAATAACTTTTTTTGTAATTTTTAAGATTCTGATTTTTGCAAAAGAAAAACTATGCCGTATAGTAAAATAATCCTTCTATGTCCCTGCCAAAATTCGAGTCATTTAGTTCAATTATAAAAAAATTATTTTATTTTAAATTCCATGGATTCACTTCTGCTCATTAATGTATATCACGTATATATTTGTTTTGTCTAAAATATCATTACAAAATGGATATAACATCATATTTCCCCGTCATTTCATTGTACTCCATTCGATAAGAAAAATCCATTACGACCCTTCACGAAAAAGCACCTGTTTCTTTGTGTTTTGTTCGGACTGCACCGAGCCCGTGTAAATAATAGGATATAGAAACCTTTTCATAAGTGGCACGGGGTGCAAAACGACGTCTACTCGGTCTTCCAGTGTCCAGTCTACCCTAATAGAACCGACACAAGCTAATCCCATCCCCTGAATGCTCACGTACATATAGAAGGACACGTAATACATGGGGGCAATGGCATCGTGCAGAGCGCATAGCGTATTGTGTCGTTATGGAAACGCGTGTTCATCACACGAGCAATTTTTCTTTTTCCCGAAAGAGATGACTTATGGCACGATAACTCTTTCTAGACGTTACTTTCATTCTCATCCAATTTACCAGCTAGAGATAAAATCATACATTTATATAGTAGTTTTACTTTCAATGTCAATTTCACTATCTTTTTTTCTTATTAAAAAGAGAAATTCGAGAGATTATCTTCTTCTTCTCTCACAATCTCCAAAAATAGTCTCGTTCGTCCCTTTATCGAAGGGATCGACGTTTCCTCTTCCCGTTTTATACGTGTGCGCGTGTGAATGTGCGTCTGAACGAACTCTAAGCCTGGTAGAGAACATCGTCCTGGCAGTCGCACGTGCGCGGATGCACGCGCAATGGCTGAAGCGGCGCGTATTATGCGCATGGAAACGTTTCTCGCCCTCTGCTCTTGGAGATTTAAGCGAGTCGAGTACAAAAGCGAAATGCGCCTTCGTGTTCGGCGCAAACGCGAGGAAGCTTCTTCTTCTTCTTCTTCTGGTTCTGTTCCTACCTCTCACGCTTCTCTTGCCTCGTTCGCACAGAAGACTTTGAAGAAGCGCGGTTTAACGCGGCTAACGCGTCCGGTGAAAGTTATGAGATTATTGTAGGAACTTTTTTTAATTCGAGTTTTATCGACGTACTCTGATGTAGATATAGTTTTTGACGATGTATTTGCGAAATTACGTTAAATCGTTGAGTTTTACTCGCCTTTTTTTATTTTGTTTGGTATTTTTTAAAACATTTTTTTTTTTTTTATTTTATTTTAACGGCTAAACCCGTTGATACATTACAATGCCATCCATATGGCTATAGACTGTAATATATAATGCATATATATAGTGTGTTAAATATAAAATCACAGGAGAAGAATGAAAACAGCAGAATGAAATTTATGATTTACATTGAAAGGGTTGATTCTAGGATTTATGTTTATTAGACTTTTTGCCACTATTATAAGCCTTTCTACCAGGGTTGGGTACATTTTATTTGAAATAAGATAACAAATAATTTGTTATTTCAATTATTTCAATTAAATAAAATAATTGTCATAGAAGTAATTTTTATTCTTTAACCTCATTTGATTTTACAATAGAAGTGTTCTTGACGTGATGTTGACAATATTAGAAATAGAGAGTATTTGAAAAATTATTTTATTTGAATTTCAAATAAACTATTCATTATTACTATTAACTAACACATGATTATTCCAAATAACATATAGCCAAATCAAATAATTTATTATCTCACAGATTATTTTTCAAATAAGTTATTTGGACAACACCCAGCCCTGGATTCTACTAAAGTATTTATTATTACATATTCTGGAATAACTATTGCCACAAGATGGAAAAACATTGTTAAACATAGTGAAATAGTAATAGTATCTCTAATAGTTTTAACTTGTATGTTTCATCCAAATATCCAACACTACTAAAAAAGGAGAGACATTGATCACGTGACAATGTTATCTCGTTAATCGATTCAATTGTTTCTTTTTTACTCTCAGTCTTGTCTAGCTCGTCGAAATATTTACGAGCGATCCTGTCCAGTCATTATCGATCGGTAGGCACGCTAATCGAAGCGTGGAACATTGTTCTTAGCTTTTAGAAAGTCATCCGTCGTCCGATTCCTGGACCTGTGGTCGTACTACAAGAAATCAGGTAGAATGAGAGGAAAGGGTGGGAGGGTGAAGAAGAGAGGGAAAAGGAATACCCTATCCCGTCTTTCTCTTCCAGCACGCGTAACCCGTGAAGGGGGATCGGAATGATCGGTACGACTGCACGCCTGGTGAAGGCTGATGGGAAAGTCCCGTTAAATGAGGCACGACGAAGACCTCCATATACTGTATAAAAAGAAGTCACTGGGATCTTTCGAGTGTGTCTCGATCTAATGCTTTCTTAAAAGATTCTTATGTATTCTCTTTCGTATCAGGTTGCTGCATGGTTTCTCTCATATTTCGTGTAGCTATCTACGTTGGAATGTGATGGAAATTTCAGGGTATCTTGTATTTGTAGAATTATTATGATAGAAACTATGCAACGGTTTCATCCTTTTTTGCAGTCTCTCCCGAACGAAGTTTTAATAGTTTCGAAGTTATTTGAATATTTGCAAGAAGGAAGTAAGAACAAATTCTCATGGGTATCGTATACGAACTTTTCGTTCGGCCTTTCCTCGATCCTCTTCACGGCTGAATGCGTGCCAGCGAGATCTGCTTTCGCTCGAGGTCTCTCCTTCTACATTCTCCTCACCTTACACTTTGGTTAGCCTGTTTAGGTACTACTCGACTTAACGGAAGTACGCTACTTCCAATTCGTACTTCCTTTGAACTACTAGATCATTTTTTTACTTGTCACTCGATCTTTCGGAGAGAAACGAGACTTCGTAATGCTGATTCGTCTTGTTTTATTTATGGTGCACTTCGCTTCTTCCATTTGTCTCTTCTTCCTTCTCTCTTGGTCTTGATCGGCAAAGGAAAGAAAAAGAGGCCGACTTCTCTTATCCCGGCATCTGCATCAAGACCACATTCCTTCTGGCAGCTTTGCCTCAGGCTCTCCCGTAAGAATCTTTTTTCTTATTTTCATTGCTCCCGTTGCACCTGCTTACATGGACTGTATTTGTTCAATGCCGCATCCTTATTATCTTGCCTCTCTCGAAAGTACTTGAGAACTTAAGATGAGGCATACGAGAGAACATTGAAAATGGTATGATGCTTTACGGGAGAAGTCCGAAGTCGCGATAACGTACAGATTTCCTGGTAAATGTATACTTTTACCTCCCTATTGGGTAAATGTACATTAGAGGAATATTCAATGTACATTTCTTCTATAAACTAGGAAAAGGTACATTATTCTCACTTTTAGTGTAGCTGATTGCCCAGAGAGCACATAAGTCCTAATGATATCAAAAGGATGACTTTTTGAGGTCGTTTTTTGGAAAAAGTAAAATAGATGTCTAAAGGACATCTTGTAAAAGTCAGTATTATGATGAGTCAGCAAAAAGATATCAACATTTCGGAATTACGAAAAAATGGCTAAAAGATGTCTTCATAAAAGTAATTTTCATAGTGTTTTAACATACAGAAGTGACGCTAAGCAGTAATCGTTGTAGAACTTTTGTGTGCGAATTGGACCACACGTTGTAACTTCTGGAGCAGAATTTTTTTTTTTTCAATGGTGAGTCGAACGCAACCTGGACACAGCCATAAGTGAGGTTATGGATGATAAAATTTACAATTGCGTTTTGGGTTGCGTCATATAGGGTAAGTCATACAGTGATTGGTCTGTATACAGTAATTGCTCACCGTAAAAAAAGACCAAAAGACCCATTTTTTTTTTGCTTAGGTTTAGGTTCATTTGAGCAGTATTTACAAGTGGGAAATAACTATGTATAATGTATATAGCAATAGCTGTGATGCCCTGGCAATCACTATGGTTTTAGAGTTTTTTATTTTTTTATTTATTTATTTATTTATTTTTTATTTATTTATTTATTTTTTTATTTTTTTTATTTATTTTTTTATTTATTTATTTTGTTCCCATTAATTTGAGTTGCATCTGGGATACGTCATCATTTTTCTACTATTATTTTGACATTCTCCAAAGCAATGACGTTACAGTATACTTTTTTCCGGTAAATGTGGATAGTTTATATTTTATCATTTACAATCTACTTTTATTTACATTTTAAGCAAATCTGTAAATCTCACTGTCTCACTGTCAAGTAAGTACTTTGATGACACATTGGATCTTGTGTACAATTTTCGTTTATATTGATTGTAAAAAAATCACTTTTCATAAATTGTGCAACAAGTTTTCTATCATCGGTATGTAAATCAGTTTGAAAGTATTTGGTATGCCAGGGATCAGCTGATATCTACGTCTCTTGCAATAATCAGGAAGCTATTACGACGAGTCAGAACGGCCGAAAGCCTTGTTGGCTCGTTTATAAACCCCTGTCGGATGCATCGAAGGATCAGGGCCTGCGATGAAAAGGCTTCTGATCGTCGACAAACTTTTCAATCGATCTTGTCAATGCTGAAGGGCTTTACACGAAACGAGCTATCAACGGGATTCGTTCGCAAATGATAACGTCGTTTCGTCGATCGGAAAAAAATGAGAAAGGGAATCACTCTCGATAAAGTATTATAGTTAATATTCTCGTTGATATCATCCTACTCACGATGACGCGCATTATGCAAGGGGAACGAGAGAAGGCAAATTCGCACAGTAAGTCTCATTAATTATAGACCATGATCCCCTCTGGCATTGTGTTGTGAGAACGAGTGCCATAACGTGGCATGTGCGATCCGCACGAGTTTTCCACTACACCGTCTTCTCTTCTTCTCTCTTTCTCATATGTGTATACAGTAGTTGACAAAAGTATAGAAACACCCTTTAACATAACTTTTTTTATAATTGAATTAAACTACTCGAATGTTGACAAGAATATAAAAGGATTGATTTATTATACATTGTAGTTTGTTTGGTTTTGAAAAAATCAGAATCTTCAAAGTTACAAAGAAAATTTAAAAAAAATGTCATTTTTCAACTTTTTTATCTGAGCTTATAATAAAAATTAAAAAATTGCCTTTTATAGATTTAAGTAGGGTATATGTATATTGTAAATTTTATCAAAATCTACAAAACGGCAATTTTTAAATTCTTATTATAAATTCGAAAAAAGTAGAAAAAAATGATTTTTTTTTGCTTTTATAATTTCAAAAATTCAGATTTTTTTGATACAACAAAAACACGATATCCAGTAAATTAATCCCTCTACCTTTTTGCAAAAACTCAAATCCGTTGATTCAATTATAAAAAAGTTATTCTATTTGAAATGGTGTTTCTATACTTTTGTCCACTACTGTACATATGTGGATATATAAAACCATCCTTATCATTAACGCTTTAATGACTATACAAGATGCATGTAGACCATCTTTATCGTCTATCACTATTTGCAGCTACATTTCTTCAGCATATTAGCGTACTTTCCCCGTCTTATTTATCCTTACCAAGACAGTGTTGGATGCAAGACGAGCGAATCAATCAGCCTTTACTCTTGGACAAGCGTGAATAACAAATTGATGCGCGAAACGATCGATTCCAGTCGATAAGAAAATAATATTGCGAATAGAAAAACCAAGACAATGGGTTCACCGATGTAACTTAGAGTACATAGACAGTAATAACTGTAATTTAACTAAATTCATATTTTACCAACGAGCTTGGCGACTTAACGTCATGAATTTTCTCACTCTCACCGTGTAACTCGAGTTCTCCTTCCACGGAGAGAGCCAGCCAAGGGCTAAGCCGTTTGTTCTTGCGCCACGCATGAGAGAATCTCTCTCTCAACATATCGAAGAACAGGTAGAAGAGCCTATATCCCGAGGTCCTACCATGAAAGAAGGTCAAAGTCTTTGACACTTTTTTTTTCGTACAGGTTTTACATTTATCCGTGAGAATATTACAGAGAAGAACTATGGGAAATTATTTTTCGAAAGAGAGATCACGAAGGAAGATCGAAGGATCGAAGATCGATAGTTAGGATAGCGAAAGTTTACTGCACGTTCCCTATCTCTCTCTCTCTGAGAATCGATTCGCTTGAAGTTATAAAATCGCATGGTAGATAATACCACGGTACCGTTTAAAAGTTTCACTCGCCGTTACACGGTGAGCACAATGGAACACGAATACTTATTGTTACCTCAGGAAGATAAAATAGGAAGAGTGTTCGATAGAAAATGAGACTGAGGAAGTCGAAAAGTGATTTTTTACGATAATGGGACACACCTGTTGTGCCGATCGTTGCCGTTGTCGCCAAGAAGATTGCCTAGAAAACAATAGAGGGATTCGAGGGAAGCTTCGTTCACGAACACGAGTACCGTTTACTTTCTTACGATAAAAAAAAAAAAGAGAAAATTTTGTACGATAAGGCGATCTTCTCGTCACGATGAAGATGGGACCGTGAAAAGGACGTCGAACGTATGGAGAAAGTCTTGCAAAGAGAAAAGGTATAAGTTTGGCGTGAGCACCGCTCGTGATTTCCGTCTCGTTGCACTTTTGCGCGAAGGAAGTTTCATTATTCTCTATGTCCGTCTGCGTTAGAGATTTAATTTTTCTTTCGTTACTTATTTTCATTCTTAATCCGTATAAATTCCTTGCCGTGCGAGCGAACAGCGAGTCGCATAAGCGAGAGCGGCCTTATTTGTAAATAAAAAGATCCATTCAGAGATAGGTGAATACGAAATCGTTGAGTACATGCTCGTATGTATATACAGGGTGAATCACGAATTGCGATCAGTAGAGATTACTCTGTTAGTAGCAGTCCGATCGAAAATGTTTTTATCGGCTTTTGTATAGTTTCAAGAGAGCTTTAAGTTGATTTTACAACAATATTTTTTTATAATCTATTACATTATTACATAGTTTAAAAAGAGCTATAGCTTTATTATAAAAAACAAAAAAAAAAAAAAATTATAAAAAAAATTTTTTTTTTATTTTTTTTTTTATAAAAAATCGCCAACAAATTTTATAACAAATTTATACTAAAATTGAAACTATGTAATAATGTAATATACCTACCAAAATTTATTTATATTACATAGTTTTAAGACAGCTTTAACTTGATTATAAAAAAAATTATGTTATAAACTTTTTTTCAACTATGTAATAATGTAATAGATTATTAGAATACAAAAAGATTACATTACATTACATTATTATTATTAGATTACTACAATTTTTTTTAAAAATTGTAAACTTTTTTTTCACATTGAATTTGTTTCGAAAATAAATATATTTTTTAATGCTTATCTGTTAGATGATTGCAAGACTAGTAAATATCGTAACACAACTTTTTGTCACCTTAATCGAGAAACAATGTTGTATAACTATAATTATCTTCATTTTTTTTAACAAATCATGTTAAAGCTGTCTTCAAACCATGCAAAAGTAGATAACAACATTTTCGATCAAACTGCTAATAACAGAGTAATTTCAACTGATCACGATTCGTGATTCACCCTATACAATCTTCTTATATACTCTTAACGTTCACGGTATGTATCGTTAGATTTCTTTGAGGAAACACCGCTAGGTTGTGCAACGAATTAGTAATATATTTTTCGACACGGTTTCACGGGCAGAACTACCTGCGAACAACGGTACACACTAAATTAATGATATACACCATCGTAACGGTGACGTGTACAACTAGAAGGTATATTAATAAATTTTAATAACTATAATTAAAACGATGTATCAAATATATCACTGTATACTATTTTTACGATGCCTACATGTACACTGTCGTGATGGTAAAGTTTTTGCGTTGGTTACTGCCACTCGATTAAAATCTTCAATCTTCAACACTGATAATAGATCAGGGAGACGAAGTTCATTCAAAAAGTCACACGTGAACGAACGCACGTGTATTACGTAACTGTCTATGTACGAGACCGTTGGCTGGTTAAAGACCGAGGACGATGTACCTTCATCGGGTTTGCTCGTTGCTTGCTTGATATAGATATACCTATATAGTATGCGATTACCGTGGAACTCGAGAGACACTTGAAATCACTTTCTCGATAGTTTACAAGAGGTGTAATAAATACCGGCAATGAAATGATAAAACATCTCTCTCTCGAAGAATTCTTTTCCTCTGGCGAACACTTCGATATCGATTGTTTTATTACAGACTGCTGGTAACTTTTTTTTCTTCCCGTGGTCGTCAGGAACAAGCGAGTGGTTTTAATCCGAATCAGAGTTCTTTTGATCGTGTTGCGAGAGAGACGCTTCTACCGAAAAGGGCTCGTCGACATCAAAGGCGTCAGGTTCATTCGAGAAGGGTCAATGTTCGATCCCTCCGAGAGTTGCAAAATACTCGTCAGAGGAGACCTGTAATTTGCAACATTTCTCTTCCGAACTCTTGCTTTTTTTTTTTAAACTTATTTTCACTTATCACTTGACGCGCGTAAATTCTGATGCTCGACGTACGTATTTATAACGAGGTCGAGAACTACCAGCCAATAGTTTTCTCTCTTTTTAAAAGCTTTCGAGAATTCAGGAGAGATTTTTGAAATCGTATTTAAGCTTCGTTCGAGCGAATATTCGATTTCTGTACGCTCGATAAAATAGGACTTTCCAACTCGAATGGCTTATACAGTTCTGTGATATCGTTCCTGTTAAAGCTGACCCACTGTACTCTTAACGATTAGAGTCACGTAATGACACGGATGAACGATCGGCTTCCGTCGTATTACGGACATTTACGCACCGGTGAAATCCGGAAAGGAATCCTTTGAGGACAGGATATGAAATATTTGTCTAACCTTTTTTAAGCTTTTTTTCTTCCTTGATAATGAAACACGATTGGGTTTTATCGAAACTGTAAAGGCAGAAATCTTTATTTAGAACCTCTTTTGTAGATAAAGGAAAAATTTCGAAGGGCACCTCGACACTACGGTGGTTGATCACCAAAGTGTCGGTGTAGCCGGTTTAGAACTTATCCAATATTTTGGCTACGTGTTATTCGAAATAATCATGTGTTAGTTTATTTGAGCTGTCAAATGATTTTTTGATAATTATTTTGTTATATGAAATTTAAATAAAATAATTTTTCAAATACTCTTTATTTCTAACATGTCAACATCAGGTTAAAAACACTTCAATTGTAAAAGAAAATGAGGCTACAGAATAAAAATTCGTCGTCGCTAATAACCAAAAAAAAAAAAAAATTCCTCCTATGAAAATTATTTATTATTTTATTTAATTGAATCTATTTGAAGTACACAAAAAATAAGTTTCTTATGCTAATCGTGACATAAAAATGATAAAATATTTCAAATAACTATTTGTTATCTTTTATTTTAACACCTTGAGTGCCGAGCCACTTTTGAATAAACCCGTGAGTCTACATTATTTTGTTAATAATTTTTTTCAGAATAAACATATGGAAGAATTTAGTATTACATCTTTGATATTAGACCTCACACTATTCATGACTGATGGTTAATTTATTGTAAATATTGATAAGCAATACTAATAAACATGTCAAAAACATTATGACAACTCGAGTACCGGTCACTGGTGACCCCCATGGCATTTAACGTATTAACCCCTTGCCGTAATATGGCCAAAATGATGTAAGGAGACGCTCTCAAAACGAGTCAGAATAGAAAAAAGGGACATTTACAAAATAATAGAACACAAATAAAATCTTTAAAACTATATTTCATGCAAAAACAATACTTTAATGGAAAATACAGTCTTTGTTAGCAGAAATGTAATAATCATATTTATGTCTGGTCCAAAATTGTCATCACGAGTCGGACTCGTCAAAATACAGCAAAAGGTTAAACCAAATGTGTCCAACCCTGCTAAAAACCCTCCATGTAGGTATCCCAACCGGTGGACCGCCTCTCGGACCCGACCTTCCTTGGAATCGCCATTGGACATACCTCCAGGAAAGGTGGAGGTCCACTTATGAAGTATAATGCGAAGCTGATGCCCCGCTACACCGCTGGGTGTTCTGCCCACCGTCTTCATTCAAAAACCTAGACCGAGTACAAGCAGCTGCCAGTGTTTTCTTTTGTGAATAACATGCACTATTTTAAGAAGTTTCCTAAACTCCAGAGATTTTCTCAACGTAATCCATTAGCCACCTGACATAGTATTATACAACACGAAAGATATAAAGCAATTGGGCTTATCCTTAATTATTTAATCCTCTCCTGCATCAGTAGAAAAATACCACCCTGCTGAGCAATAAAATTAGACGATTCTTATTTTAGAAAACGTTGCTTCAACATTTGCTTTGCAATCAAACACTGTTCCACGAGACTCTTTCAACTTCGTTTCTGACAACGATCATCAAAAATCCGTCGTGCGTGTCGCATACATGTAACTTTGTAACACGGTTCTCGTATAACTTTCACTTTAACAAACGTCAAGTAATAACCTTACCTTAAGCGATCACGTATGATTTCCTTATAAAACGTGTTAAGAGTACAGGTGTGAGGGACAGTTTGCGTAATCTTGATTATAGAATATAGAAAAGAAATCTTTTCAATCATAGAAATAAACTATCTCCAGGAACTGCATTCTACAATCCAGCTCAATAAAACGAACGAAAAAGTTGGAAGCTAGCTAGATCGACCTGGTGACCCCAAATTCCCGGGAAGGCATCGTCCGGTGATCCGATTTTCAATGCATCACTGCTTCTTTTTCTTTCGATGGCAGTACAGGTTTTCGAAGGAACAGCCAAATTAGAGGTACTCGGCATTTGAAAGCATTTCGATGCATTTTGGAGCTTTCAAGCAAACGAAGCGTTAGATAAAACTCCAGGGGGAAGAATTCGGCTCACGTGAAATTCGTTCGATCGAGTCGATCCATTGTGTGTCGAATGGAAAGAACGGGTTCCCGAAAAGGGTCGCGTTCGCTCGGTTAACGATCGTGGCTTGGCCTGCTGAGAACGGTGTAGAATATTTCAGAGATAGCCGGTAGTCCGTGTCGACTCGTGTCTCTGGTGCTGCAGCAGTCTTGTAGCATGGCCAGATGGATTCTTGGTAGAGTAATGAGAACCGTGAGCTGGATATCCGATACTAGGTCGTCCAATCGAGGTTTTCCTGCGGCTCTTCTTTGCCTCTCTCATCTCTCTCTTTTCTCTTGGTTTCATTACGAGTCGCGCTTTCAACGTAACATACCTTGGAACGTATCAGTTCTCGGTGAGTCATTTAACGAACCCCGTGAAAGTGCACGATCGTATTATAGAACACCGGATCGTCTTGCTATCATCCACACGGTGAATTAATTTTACGATTGTATGGCATGTAACTTGGACACCTGTCGTTTAACATCGAAATCGTTTCCAGCGGCCATTGGAATCGAATTAACGCGAGAACAGAATCAAATCGTGCTTGATTTCAGCGAGTAATCGCGAGTTAGCCATCGTTACGGTGAAATCCATGAAGTCGGGAAGCGTACAAATCGTTCTCCATTTATTATTCGCGAACTTCTTTAGACGAAACTCTCCTTCTTCGTGAGAAAGAGAAATTGAAATAAACCTGGTCGAAAATTAAGTGCACTTTCTTCCAATCTTTACGCGAGAGTTACGTACGACGCTTGGAAAACTTCATATTTCTTTAAAGTGTACAACAGGTTCCAATCAAAAGTCGTGTAGTTGCTTATTGCGTAAACCTCGTTGAAAGTTGCCAAACGTGTTGCGGTGACGCTAAGATGGAGTACTTAAAAACGTAATTACGAATCGTATTATTCGAATTTACAACGGTCGCACGTCGTAATCGTTTTGAATAGGTATGTTACGAATATTTGTATTCGTAACCGTATTAACCGAATTTGATGCGATTATTCGAATATTATACGAATAGTAAAAGTTACTTAAAACTTATTAAATCAACATATACAATTATTTGATATTCTAATGATAAATAATTTGTATAAATAATTATTCATATTCCAAAGTCAATGACGGTAAATTGTATTTTATTTTAATTAATAATTTGATTCCTTTTTCTTTGTGTAACCTGGTGTGTAAAGAGTCGTATACGATCGCAATTTCCCTGTTCAGTATCGACGAGCACCAATCGACCGTAGGCTTGTATTTTGTTAATGCGTGTCTTTATATGGAATTATATAAAATTATAATAACATAATCTTATAATAATAAGAAAATTATATTTTTTTATTACATATACAGGGTGTCCGGTTCCAGGTGGCCGAGCGGAAAACTACACGTTCACAACTATAACTTGAGTCGAAAAGTCTAATAAACTTTTTAGAAATTCGGTTTAGTTAACGAGTTATTAACTAAGAAAGGTCGACCAATCACGAAAGGCAGAAACAACCGACGAACAAAAACGGCCTACTCGAACATTATGTGCTGCTGCTCGTCTTTTTTTTCGTGAAATTCTCTTAACGCTTCGTCTCGCGCCTAGTATTTGCTTTTGCTGTCCGTGATTGGCCGATCTTTGTTACTTAATAACTCGTTAGTTAGACCGAATTTCGAAAAATGTTATTAGACTTTTAGACTCAAGTTATATTTGTGTGCGTGTAGTTTTCCGCTCAGACACCTGATAAAATTATATTATTATTGTTATTATTAGACTGCGGATCTTTATGCAAATACATATTTTTCTTATTGCGTATGTTTTTCAAATTTTACATATAAGACAAACCATTGAATATGTCACATGTATCCTTTGTATTTTACATATTTTTATTCAGTCATCAGCTCTACTTGCAATATTTGATGAATCATGAATTATAATTCATATGAATTTGCATAAAGATCCGCAGTCTAGTTATTATAATTATAATTATATTATTGTAATATAGATACGTTATTGTACTTTCTGGTTCTTTTCTTGATTCATTTGGAATTTGTTGATCAAATTTTAGCTATTCCTATTCGAATTTGCGAAAACTATAGTAAATTATTTGTATTCGTATTCTTATTCGAGAATACAGATTTATTAGTATTCGGAACACCCCTAGTTTCAAAGCACCATAAAAAGAAGCATTGTTAGATATTTTTCAATTCCAATAACAGACTTTAACTAATACAAAATTCTTCTCGCAGATTTTCACATCCGAAGGTTAAATAACAGCGATACTCTTGCAACGCGATCGTTAGTAGGTACGAACGTGATATTCCAATGAACATCCACCGATGAGGACTCGGTGTTACGTCATCAGATTACAAACTGAATGCTCGCAACAACCGGAGGAGTGATTTTCATTTCAATATATCTGCGCTTGTTTCATTACAGGAAACTTATGTCAGATATTCAAGGTCTCGCAGCACTACTAAGGTGCGTTGTTCGAGCTTTTACGGTGCTCCTATGCTCATTTATATTAGCTGATAGCTATTAGCAACATCGACGACGCACGCTATTACGTGGTTAGAAATCGATGCTCGAGTAATTATTATTTTATCGTCGCATATATACTTACATACAATACCAGCAACGATTTAACGTTTCCGTGCCGTTTTCAATCGGTCACGTATCTTACCGATGCGTCGTGCATACCAGTGTATTATTATAATAATAACATGCGTGTTATAATTTAAGCGAATGATCCAACCACTTTCGTTAAATATTCAAAATCTTGATCGCTCGAAAATATATCGCGTGACTGTCATCGCTTGGTAATGAGTCAGCATGACCAGCCCAAGGGAAAACCGTTCTTCTTCCTTTAAAACGAAAAATACTTCGTAGGAAGTTAATACGGTAGAACACTGGTTATACAAACATCGGTTAACCACTCTTAGCATCAGAAATAATCATCAGAGGGTATAAAGCACAAGCATTCTCATGGAATTATTGACATTAAAAATAAATGCAATTTAGCGGGATAGAAAGATTGAGAGAACAAAGATGATAAAAACAGATGTATTAAATGGGTAATATCACCTATATTAAATTAACAAATATTAAAAAACCATGAATCATAATTAAAAAATATCATCATACATTAAAAAAATATTAAAAAATCATTAATCCTAATTAAAAAATATCATCATAAATTAAAAAATATTAAAAAATCATTAATCCTAATTAAAAAATATCATCATAAATTAAAAAATATTAAAAAATCATTAATCCTAATTAAAAAATATCATCATAAATTAAAAAATATTAAAAAATCATTAATCCTAATTAAAAAATATCATCATAAATTAAAAAATATTAAAAAATCATAAATCATAATTAAAAAATATCACCATAAATTAAAAAATATTTTAAAAAATCACAATTTTTCATGTAAAATTTAGTTTTATTATCTGAATAAATGTATATTATCCGAAAAATTCGATTATCCTATTGAACACAATTAGTTCAGATAATCAAGATTACACTGTACCCGTTGATACATATAAACTCTCATAAAAACGTTATATGTACGTTTTCAAGAAACAACGTCTTCTTTGAAACACATTGGCAAGCAGCAGCCTTCGTCAATTTGACCAATTTACTCTTCTTTGTCTCGCGCCCACGGAATGCAGAAGTAGCGCTAATTCGCCAATAAATACGTCGGAGTTCTCTTTCTCTCTGGACGTCCACGACTCCTCGTGATACAGCATGTAAAAGCACACGATTATTCATGCATAAACGTACATATATAGAACCTTTCGTAACTTCGATTCGTGAATTTGTCCGACGTTGACGCGTCGTGCGGAAGTTTAACGAGTTTTTTAAAGAAAGACAGCAGCGTTTCGTTATCGTCGAAAACTTCTAACGACCAAGAGTAAATCAGTATTCATTATCGTAGTAAAACGTGGAAGTTTGCAAAATTTGTTTCAAGTTTTGAATTAGCTGTTTCCCATCCGACAACTTTGAGAACTCTGTCGGGGAAAGTACAGAGATTATGAAATCTATTCGCGCGTAATAATCACATTTATTCCTTTCACTGTAATAATTAAATTTCATGTAATTTAATTTTATTCAATTTATGTAATTTCTGCTCGTGATGCAATTGTTTATCCAGAACTCTAGCCTTTACCCGAAATGTACATATAATGAAAAAGTACAAGCGTGGGTGTAACCTATTAGGTTACTACGTTGTATCCGCTTCGAGAACGCAATAAATAAGTGGCACTTGGACGAATGCCAAGCCCGATAGGCGATCATCAGGTGCACCTTTTCCTACGACGAGAGAGAGTACGATGTTTAATAGGACGATCCTCGCTTGTTTATTTTAAAAAGACTAACGAAGGACGTTCCAGCAAACTAATTAGTTCATTAATGACGATATCTTTTTGTTTGTGTTACAGGCAAGGTCTTAAGGAACCAAGACAAAAATGGGTTGCGCCTCGCAGTGTGCCAAGTACTTTCTGTGCTTCTTCAATTTTGTATTCTTCGTAAGTATCAATTTGATTAAAGGAAAGAGACATTTAACAATCAATCCTGATCCCAGACTAGAAGGAAAAAGATCATTTCGCGTAGCTTCGTCCCTTCGTATGCAAGAAAGAACATTCGTCAAACGTCGAGACCGGGCATACATAGATATAGTATAAAAGATGGTAGACGGATGATCGTTGATAGACGACATTCCTGAAGAAAAATCGTTTACGCGAGGGCTGCTGGGAACCCTCGTCCAGCCCTGTCTTACGTTTTCTACGATCGATCCTGAACATCGATGTTTCTTTCCTTCATTTTTTTTTTTTTCTTTCTGAACACTATCGTTTTCGTAGAATTCTCAGGAAATGGTAGGAACGTGGACTGAGAACAGCGAAAATTCCGATCCTTTCGAGAATACGACCGACTCGAAGAAACGGAATTGAAATGGTCGTAAAACTCGAGCCCTCTTGCTCTACGGCATCGTTCCTGAATTAGGAAGTCTTCTTTTGCTCGGTGTTATTGTAAAATTATGGGAGTGTGTTGGCTTCTCTTTTGTTTCTTTTCCTCTTCTCTTTTCTTCGAGCGCGAACGAACAGCCTTGAGCTCTTCGAAGCAGAACGAAATCTTACATCGGGCATGTCTTTTATGCAGGTCGCTGGCGGTGCAGCATTGACCGTTGGTATCTGGTTGTTCGCTGACAGGAACTCCTTCACGAACCTCGTCGCGAAGCTCGATGAGTCTGATATTCTGGTAAGTTGCTTTCAGTCGATCACAATGAATGTTCACGAATTATAGCTAGCGATTACTTATTTTTATCTTTGATGTTGGTCATTTTAATACTAAAATAGATCTGGGCAAATTTTGTTTGAAATGGAAATAAGAAATTATTATTTGAAATAATTGATATAATTGAATTGAAATAGACAAATAATTGAAATAATTGAATTGATCAAACCTTTATTTCCGATAATTTGATTTGAAAAAAAAAAAAAATGATAATTGATGCATTTGAAATAATAAATTATTACGTTATTTTTTTTTTAATTTTAGAGATTTTAAGATGCAGTAAACAGTAAACCAAAGAATGCCAATATAAACTAGACTCATACCTGACCCACACGATATTTGATATAATTTCGAAGAACAATTTCACAATTATTCCAAATATTAAATTAAAATAACATGTTATTTGAAATAATATTTCAAATAATGTCATTTCAGACATGGCCAGGTCTGCAATAAATCTACCACGACTCGTTATGTAATTCTTGTTTCTGGATGAAGTTTAATTTATAGAAATTTTTTACCAATTGTATTTATATAATATTATTTATAGATAATATGTTTTCATTTAAGTATTTTTTAAATACAAAACAACTAACTTTTCCTCCTGAGAATACGTTATACCATGTAGAGCTTAGCCCCCTGACAGGATTACAAGGGTAAAGACCTAGAAACATACACCTTTTTAATGGTTTTTTAAAGAATTTAAACTACATAACTTTCTTGTAAAGGCTTTTATTCAATTTAATCCAAATTTCTCTATTCAATTTCTTTTCATAATTCTTACAGCATCGATCGCTATTGTAAGTTTAAAAACATTTCTCCTTTAGATAAAGGTACAAACCAAGTTAAGGTTTGAGAAACAATGAAATTTCTGAAGCGAGTGTTTATAATTTCATTAAAAATTCAAAACAACCTTCCATATATTATAATTTCCTATACGAGAATTTAATCTTTCCATTTCAAGCACAACTTGAAAAAATACGTCAAATATTATTAAAATTACATTACATTAGATTACAATCTAAAATTTGTTAAAAGATACACATGATAAAAATAGATATGCATTTGGCGTCATTAGTATTACCGTTAAAGGTACGAGATAAGATAACTCCCTCGCTTAGTATACATACAATATTTGCAATCGTTGATGGTTATCGACGAAGCAAGGACACACAGAAATATTTTCTCTCGCCAAAATGACGACGGCCATGATGTCTATTTCGAAGAGGAATAAGAAGAGATTGAAACTTTCGAAAATAGAGATTTATGTCGTGCGTTCTCATAAAGCCGTTATTCCGGCCACCTGTTTGCTCATTGTAGCTTACGTCGCTTCGAGACTCTGGCCAAATACCAAACACCGTTTCAGATCCAACACAGAATCGATATATGCTTAGATAAGCTAAAGTACACAAGAAGCTTACGATCGTTTATAAGAGCCAAAGGATGCGTAGCTAACGCGTTGCATCCTTTTCGTCAAAGAATCTCATCAGTCGTTGCTTTATACTGCTTTTCGACGCATATTAGACTTTTAAATCTAACATAGAGAAGAAGGGAAGGAAGAAGGAAAAAAAAAAAGAGCAAGAGGAACATCAAAACGTCACCGTCAGCACCGTAAAATGCAGAATCAACGTTCGGTCGTTCCCACGATGCAAATCGAGCCCTGTGATTATTTAACATCGAGAAGAAATTTTAATACGAGAGTCTACAAACGAGCACATAGCTTATGTATGCCACGAGGAATAATCAATGTAGGAATCATGGATATCAGCAACTTTCCTACAATTACTCTTTTATCTTACTTTCATCGTCGTTGCAGTCGAATGACCTTGACAGTTTCGAGGATTATCGTGACAAAGGTCTTACTCAGAGTCAAAGGTTTCCAACTGAGGTGAGATTAATCGACATATATGGTGAAGTGGCAAATCGTGAAGTGGTCAACCGTGAAGTGGTCAACCGTGAAGTGGTCAACCGTGAAGTGGTCAACTGTGAAGTGGTCAACCATGAATGTAACGCAATTTGTTCGACCATTTCTCAGTCAGTCATCCTAAGAAACCGAAGTAAGACGCACCTGGTCGCGCACACTTCACTTCTCCACGAAAAATACCGGTTCGCAAACGAGTTTCGCTATCTTATGCCTCTTCGCAAGAAAGGAGAAGAGCTAATTCTTAAATCGCGAAAGTCCACAAAAATGTGCCTTTCCTTTCGTCCACTGGACCTATAGGAGTGGTCCTATACATCGTTTGCTCTCTTTCGAACGTCTCCGTTCTTCTGAAAGGAAGGTGAACCTTTGGATAGGGAAGAGAATAATAAGAAGGGATCGTATAAAATAGATGTAACGTGAAACTTCCTTCCAGAATCGTTCATAACTTGGATCTTAAGATTCTTTTAATTCCAATCACGATAGGATCGTTACAAAAGAATTTTTAACCGTTCCCACGCAGTGACTACAAACGGATGCTTCGAAATTGAAAGCGATTCACTATGCGAGACAAGTCACAAAATGAGAAATAGTTTTGTGTTTATAATAGAAAAAAAAAATGTGATAATGATTGGTTATAGGTTTCATCGATTTGTGTTTTATAATTTCACCATTTAAGGGGGACTTGGTAATATATCGGTTAAAATACCAATATTTCGGTACATTTTTCTCCGTAATGGATAAAGGTATTTTAATAATTTATTTTCTGTATGATCATTATATAATTCCAAAAAAAAAGATTTTTTGAAGAATCAAACAAGCCTTGCTATATCAGCTGTCAAAATATATAACGACAATGAGACTTAAGTGTGAAGTTGGCTGTGAAAAAATACAATTAAATCCTCTCATAGAAGCACCCAACCCTATAGAAGCAATTTATATAAAACAAATTTGTTTGTAAAAATTTTTAATAAATTTTAATTTTTTAATAAATAAATTTTTTTAACTAATTTAAAATTATCCCAAGTATGTTTCAATTAGCTCAAAATGATTACAAAACATTCTAGTTTAATATTAACAAAAAGAAAGATAATTCTTTGTTCATTTCCAAGTGTCGGTTCCTCCTTAAACGTTTTCATCGAATGAGAGGAGTCTGGTTAAAAATAAATATTTCGTATATCTCTTCTCGGAATAGAAGAATATTAATACTTCCAAGAAGGATGTACCCTTTGTTATTGGTTCGCCCATTCGTACTGGGAAGAAAACTGGGTCGTCGTTACTTAGCTCTTGCTACTCCTCTTAAAAAGGTTACGCGTCGTGTTAAAGGTAGGGACACGTGATTCGTTAACATCGTTTCGCGAAACGAGCGAGAGTACCGCCTAATTAGCATATTCCGTATTAAGTCAATTTGAAAGAAATATTAAGGCCGTACGTGCGCTCGCGCACTCTCTTCCCTGTTGCGCGATTCCCAGGTAACGCGATACACGTTAAGTTAAGATACAGAAGGGTTAGCGTTTAACGAGGTACTTTTCTTCTGCAAACTCCGTACAGAGAGGAGACTAAAAAGAAGAGAACTTAAGATTGAAGACCGACCCAGTTTAACTGGGAACAATACCCAGGTCTCTAATATACCTTGCTAGATCTTTTCTTCACATTTTTCGTATATTTCGATCGAATATCTTTCTATTTCTTGATTAAATTTATCCAGATCGTGTTTAGTTTATAATTAACACTAGAACTATCAAAACAGTCAAAATAAATTGTTAGGTGTTTCTTATTTCATCATTTTTCTAATAAACTAACGACTTCTATTCTATTTATTTGATATTATTCATTAATCATAGGAAATAAAATGTTTCTTTTTTATTACTTATTAAAAGCTTATGAAAAATTATTATAAAAACTAAAAAATATACTTTGTGCTCCCTACTTTTTTTTCATACACAATTCTTCTCTTACACGAAACCGACATCATGTAAATGCGAGCGTAAAGTATATTTTGTTCAACTTTTATAATAATTTCGTTTTTTTGCTTTTATAATATGTTTTTTATCGGCATATGTAACTTGCGTACGCTAAGTTATAGGTTGCGTTATAAATTGATCTGTTATATTTTAGCTGTTAGCTGTTTTTGTGGGAATTTTATTTATTTGATATTTTTCTTTAATCATAGGCAATAAAATGTTTCTTTTTTTATGACTTATCAAATAGCAGCATGCTATGAAAACAAATATGCAGTAGTCACTCTATAATCCGGCACGACGCCAATCCGGCCCCTTCCAATATCCCGACGTTTTCAGAAAGGAAATCTCAAAGGAATAATACAAATACAGTGTAGAAATGTGTTTTTTTTTTATAAAGTGAACCTAAACTACAGGGAAATGTATTAAATTTGTATTTTATAACACTAATTTTCATTTTAACATATTTGGTACAATGAACAGCTTTAGCTATTAAAATACGGTTTTTTTTTTAAATGAACCTCCACTGATCCGGTGTTTCCGTTAATCTGACAGTCATTTAGTCAGATACCTATTGGATTACTGAGAGACTACTGTAGTTTTACCTTCGATAATTCTAGTGTTAATCGACATACGAACGAGTGAACACGTTATATACTAATTTCTATGTACGACTAACTCACTTTTACGTCTTACTTATGCTTTGCAAAAGGTTGCGTAGCACGGCCTTCGTACTTGCACGATTTATCTCGACTTACCGTCGAGAGAGGGTATTACAAGCACGAAAGGTGACTGTAATTTAATAATTCTCGTGGTCATCTAGTAGAACATCACGCGCAACGAGAATAATTAAAAGCGACTACTTTTCTCGTGAGATTCCCAGGGGTGTAAAAGAGAATACCGTCAAGTACTTACGTCGCAAGTATATACGTTTTTCCTACGGATGAGGTAGAAATTCACTTGAAACTTGGAAAAAAGTCCACCATTGTATTCTCTTAACACTGGAGTTACACATCTCTCCCATAAAAAAAAAAAAATCATACAAAGCTAAAAGATTTCTACCAAAGAAGATGAGAACACAGGCACACGATATTTAAGCGTGGAATCTAATATCTAATATCCTTATAGTTTAGTTCGGAGGGACGCACGCGAATCGCCGGATATCCGTCACGGTGTAACGCGTCCAATATCGTACGCGTCGCGTGGTAAGTTGGAAGGCGGAAAACGTCTATGGAATACCTTAAAAAAAAGGCTCAACGTTGTTTCGATTCGTGAGCGTGTCCGATGGTATATCGCGTGACTCGTAATGGGTTCCCGAGTTTATCTCGTTTTCACGGTTGTTCCGAAAATGAATAGAAATAACGTTACGCTAATCTATGTTTAATGGTATCTTATTAAAGGAATACTTTTTTTTTTTTTAAGGAAATTTGTTTATATACACGCTATTTCCTACTTTTGGTTTGACTTCCTTGTTCATTGTGTGATAGCTCAAAAATCGTGATTTTTTGGGAGATACCTACATTTCAAAGTTTTTAATACTCATATAGTAAAGGTTTACTCGTATAGTGAAGGTTCTTTGTTGTCGATTTTGAAACAAAAATTGAATTTATGTTAATAAATAATTCATATGTAACCAGGGTTACCACCTTGAGAATTATCTTGTCACTAGATTCAGAGTAAAATAGCGCTAGATTTTGGCAATTTGGATTGAAAAACATCAAATTTCGTTAAAATTTTGTATTCAGATTAAGTATCCTAAATATGTATGAAATATTAAAAAATAGTAAGTAACTACAGTAGTTACTAAAATATAGGCTTGATTAAAATTCAATATTTTTAAAAGTTATATAACCGACACACCATCTAACTAACTCCTTTATTATCCTTTCACAGAGCACGAACAATTACGAACCAATCTATATCAAATTCTACCATAGAATGATAGAACAATAACTAACTGACAGCGTTTGGGATTCCCCGATAATAAACTAAGCCCAGAGAATGAAAAGCAGAGGATTTCCCATTCAAATAAATATTGCCAGATTCCATATCGAAAAATCACTAAAAAATATATAATCGCTAAACCATGAAACAATATCGCTAAGAGCTCTAAAAAATCACCAGATCTAGTGACAAAATCGCCAAGGTGGCAACACTGTATGTAACTTAAGTAATGGATGGAACTTTCACCACTGTGTAAATAATTGCATTTGTACCTTAACGGTTCAGCAGTCTGATTTCTACCCTCTTTCTTTCCAAAGACGTTAACGTACAAATTAAATTATTTACAACAGTGGTGGAAGTTTCATCCACAACTTAAATTACGTATTAATGATTTAGTAACATAAATTTAATTTTTGTTTGAAAAACTAGAACTAGCTTAACTAATTCAAGTATAGTCAATAATTACTTACATTATGTAGTAAAAGTTTATCTTCACTAAAAGGCAACATTTTCTAACAATAACTAAAAAAAGTCCCAAATTTTTGAATTATGACACTTGCAGCAAACAATCTATATGTACATCATGTTTCGTGAAGTGGAACACGTCTTCGTTCTGTATGACATTCCGTCGTCCGCACGGCACGTAGAATTGGAAGAGACGCATTATGCATCTGGGAATTGGGAGCATCGCGTTCCTACGTTCGAGTTTTTCGCATGTCCTTACTCGTAGTGAGGGTGTCGCAGTAGCAAAGTCAATTTCTATGTGTGTATGTGCACTTGTGTTAGATTGTATGCGTATGAGAAAGGGAATCCTATATACGTGACTGTACATTTCTAACTCGTTCTCGAGCATCGCGAATAGTAGCATCTGCTACCACTTTTTTACGTAACCGGTGCTTCCGGTTTCCCTGAGAAGAATCATAGTTATATATATGTATGTGCGTGTGTATATATAGACAGGAATAACAAGAATATTGAAAAGTCATCACTAACAATGTCAGCACCGCGTTACCACAAAATTTTGCAACGGTAGAATTATGACGCGTTTTTCACGCGGAAGCTATAGCACAGAGCGTTGATACGTTGTCGTCAAAATTGTATCTTGCATGGATCGCGAATTCTACGTCGAGTTGATAATTGAAAAATTGTTTCCCAGGTCAGAGGTCAACCCATTTATACTAGACGTGTCCAAATGGGTACTTTTTAAAGTACCCACATTTTTTTAATATTTATAATATTTGTGGTAGAAGTGATTATTTTTTTTTATACAAAAATTGATTAAAAATATCTAAAAGTGGTTGTATTATTAGTCTTATGCATTATTGTTATACTTTTTTTACAATAAGTTATTATGTAGGTATATTGTGCACAAAAAAAAAACAAAAATATTTGTTTGAACAAAACTGAGTTTTCTAAAGCAGTGTTTCAAAAATTTCCATACTGTTTCAACCCAGTGGCTTCATTTGAGGACGGCATTTAAAAAAAAAATAAATAAATAAAATAAATTATTTTTGTTCTTTCCATTTTTCTTATAAATAGATAAGTATCTGGCTATTAATAAACGAAAACATGTTTTTTTTTAGTACTTAGTTTTATTTAGGCATAAATAGGTTAATTGGACAATCCTTCAAAAAGAAAATTTATAAAGCGAAAACAACCGGGTGTGCACTTTTGTTTAACGTTCACGATGCGAACGAGGGATGGAGTAGAAAAATGTCGGAGTAAGAACGACGAGAGTCGTAATTATTGGTACTTCGAAGTTGATGAGATGATTGGTTGTCACATTAGCACGATGCGTGGGAGGATCGGAGTGCCCCTGCACCGGATCGCGACACGCTCTGGGGCCAAAGCCCTCCATCGAGCTTTCTTTTTTAAGGCTACGACAATTGCTGGTTTCATGTTTGTTCCACTCGATGAAGCGAATATTTTCATTTTGTTTTGTCTCTTTTTTTTTAAACATGGGTGTATGCATACGAGATAAAAATATTTCTTGGAACGTTTTCTTTTGCTATTTAATTCAAGGTGTCGAGTTTCGTTTATTATTAAATCGAATTTCTATGACTCACGCGTATACTTGAATGTTAGTAAACGTCATTTATCGTTCTACATTTTCATCTATTCGATGAAGAGATTGTAAACAGAGGAAAATTGTAAACATAGCTCACGAATATAACAGTATCCAGTTTCACGAGTAATTTCATCCGATATTCAACCACAATAATTTTACTTAACTTGCATCGCTCGCGGCTTACAATCTCTAGTTGCAATTTACATCGAATGAATTAATGCAACGAATACTTACGAAGATTCAATCTACTGTTAGAAGAAAACATATCTGTATAACATAGTTTTGAAGAAATATAATTCCAATGATTTGAAAGTGTAAAAGATCTTTCTGAAGAGTACGCAATCGTTTCTTACATTAGACACGGCATGCAAATAGACCTACATTCGTGACTTGAAAAACTAAGCATTAGACAATCGGTTAACCGAACGTTAGTAATTCCGTCTAATACGATGAAAGTCGTTGCTGCTTGCACAGTACCTATGTTTATAAGTAAAACATTAGATGGTGTGTTCGATTTTAAATTGTGCAAATCAAAACTGTGTAAAACGAGACAGAATTTATGAATTTATGAGTGTCAAATAAGATAAAGATTACATGAACAAAAAGGAATTGGTTCATTAATTGTTAGAGACTATTAATGCTCATACTTTTCCAATTTATTTTTGAAAATGAAAAACATACAAATTAACAACCCTAATAGCACAAAAGATTGAATACATATGTATCCAATATTAAAAAGATAATGAATTTCTTTTTTATATTTAAATAGACATACAATATTTATTTTAAATTCAGAAAAAAAAAATTTGTTTTCAAATGTTTATCAAATACTTATTTCATATTACGGTAAAATATCTTTTTCAAAATATAAAATAGGTATTAATTTAATATTGGAAAGAAAATATTCTTTTCCAACTCTAAAATTAATATTTATTTAATATTAGGAAATTATATTTTTTTATCTTTTAAAACATTAATGTTCCTTATAAATAAAAACAATATAAAGCATAAACAAATTAACAATATTCCGTACAAATAAAAGAGAATTCAAACATAAATAATCTCCATAACTACAACTTAAAATAATAAAACTAAAAATCAGCCTTTAGTCTTTGTCGAAGCTTTGAAAAGCTAGAATTCTCTTTTATTTGCTTTAATTGTACAAACATCACTATTCTAGTCACTAACGAAGTCTTAGAATAAAAAAAAAGAAATTTTTTTTATTTCCATTTCAAAACCGTGCAAATCGATAGATAAGTATATGTACATACATATATCAGTATATGACGTCGTTGTAAATCGCATTACTTTACTGCTCGCCAGAGATGAATTTTCAACGCTACACACATCTAAGCTACCGATGCAAATTTTTCCGTCTTTTCCATTCGTACCGTCGACTCGAAAGAGAACGATGAGATACTCCGGTAAAGTGTTTTTCCCTTTGTGACAACCGTGTTGTTAGAGTACAGTGACGACTCGCGTGATCTAAAATACGAACGTATACATACACACGTGGACACATACCACACGCGTGTCATCGCATTCTCGACGACTACGATGAATACATCCCTCAGCCTCACCTTCATTATCGTCGAGAGAGATGCGTCCCCGGGTACCTACTCATCGCGTACGCGTAATTAGAAAAGCGCTGACGAGATTAGACTACGCTTCTATGCTCTTCCTCGTCTCATCGTCACGATCTTTCTCGTCTTTTTCTTGCTCGTACTTTTTTCACAATTTTCTGTACAATCACGAACTGTTTTTAATCCAAGATCAAGATAGACTTTTGTCTCGTTACAAGGGACGTGAAATATGCTTATTAGCAAATTGGTCCATGTCCTTGATTGGAATTCGAATTAAAAATGTTATAAAAAAAAGAAATTTAATGGATCCTTGTTAATCTTGTTACTTCATGGTCTGGATTAATGTGTCATGACTCTTTCACAATATGACTGTATAAGTTGATATCGTTATCCAGTTATGACACGATTTTTTTTTTATTTTTAAATGCTGTTGTTTAGAAAGGTTGAAGAATACAATACGAGGTTAACTAATGTTATCGGTTAACTACCAAAGGGATTGATATGACTTGTTGTGTGTTATTTCACTATTTTTCTAATAACAAAATGAGTTGTACAGATTTATTATCTATTTTATTTATTTAATATTATTCATTAATAATGGGAAATAAAATGGTTATATTATTTATCACATAGTTACATGCGATAAAAATAAATATAGTTTTACTGCGGGTAGTTCTAGTGTTAACTAATATTAACCTCGTATGGTATTCTTCTGCCTCTCTAAATAAACAGTATTCAAAAATAAAAAAACCGCGTCATAACTGAAACATTTGTAATACAGGTAACCCTTCTACAGCAGAAATTTGTAAAAACCCTCGTATAACACTGTACTTCTACCATTTAAAATTATTACAATAAAAATACTTCGCTATATTAGGTTAAATACTTAATTATATCTGAGTCTCATATAACAAGGCATTTTTTAGGAACCTATCTACCATGTTATAAGAGGGTTACCTGTATTTGAATAAACAGTATAAAACCAAAAAAAAAAAAATCGTATCATAATTGGATTTTGTACTTGATTTAAAATCCCAACAAATTTATGGCTTTTCGATGGTACAGGAAGCTGCTAAATGCAAGGATTCAGCGGCAGGTGTTCGACGTTCTCTTTATTGCGGCACGGTAATTATGCGAGGCAACGTAGTCGATGATATAAAACGGAAGAGGCTGCTAGACGTCCGTCTCCTCGGTAGAATATGTAAATTTTATAGATACCCTTGACGAAGTAGTTGTAGTAACGTCAAGGAATGCTACTTGCTCGATACGAACCTAACTGCGTCGAGCTTATAGTATATGGGATAGATGGAAAAGAAAAAAAAAAATGATTCGCAGCTATGCAGACAGATTCCTCAAGAGTAAACTGGTACCGGTTGAAGGAACGTGGGCCAACAGACAATATTTAATACCTTCACGCTGTTGGTTGGATGAATGTGTCTTATATCGTTCGAATAAAGGAGGGACTATGTCGTTCGTGTGTCTGCTGCGTGAAACTCGATAGGGATCACATATGACAAGGACCGTTCGCACGTAGCGACCTTATAAGTGTTCTCTAAGTGCCATTTGTGAACCATTATGTCATCCTCTTACATACATCAAGCGCCTCGTAATAACGACACAATACTTTGCTTCGTAAATGTTTGATAAACGGGAAGCCGGCAGATTATTTAGAGCTTCAGATTGGGTCCTGTAAGTTCGTTCGATTGTCACATCGATTGCTAGATGATATTCCACCAAAAATTTTAATGTTAATAAAATGGCTAAGTTCTTTTTGGGTGATTGTTGAATTAGCATAAGTATTGAAATCTAAATCTATGCCAAGTTCAAACAACTTTTTTGTACACAGAAAGTAATAATGTGAACTTGGCAGGTTTTCGTGTTGACAATTACCTATACATGTTTATTTTTTAACTATTGTCACATAGCAAGTAAATATAACAAGTTCATGTTCTGTATTTTAAGTTTGGTGTATAAAAAAGTTGTTTGGACTTGACATCGATTTGGATTTCAATACTTTTGTTAGACCAACAATCACACAGAGAGGACTTGACCCCTTTTAACATTTATGTTTTCTTTTTTTGTGGTTTTCAAACAAAAAACAAACTATATGGAAGTGTTTACATCAATAAGTTTGTTAAGGGATAGCGGCTTACTGAACTTATACTTGCCCAACCTCGTAATTTTTCTGTAATCTAGGTATAATATACGCCACACCTGCCAAATTACACGGTTCTAGCTTGATTAGAAGTGGTATAGAGGTTGTGATTACCCGTCAGTCAGTGACTGCCAAAATTTTTAATTACAGATGTATTTACATAGGTGATCCCATTTAGCTGAGACACCCTGTATATTTGTTTCATATTTATTTGTTTGTTTACTTGAAGGGCCAAGTTGCAAAAATCCCAAAGTCCACTTTTGGACTTTTTTATCTGATACCACCAACGCGTAGAACATGTCATGTATTATAAGGAACATGTCATGTAATAGAAAAGGTATCACATAAAAAAGTCCTTAAGTAGAACTATTGCAACTTGGCCCTTGTTTGATTCAAATAAAACTATTTTAATGAAAACTTGATTTATTTTTTTTTCGATGTGTGATAATCGCAATAGTCGCTCCAAACAAAACGTATTAGACTGTGCGCTCGTGTAAATAGTCCACGGTCGATTGAAAACACTGCCATGCACTCAAATCCATCGAATATTGTTTATCATTCGTAAATTTTCTCTGTTACAGACAAAAACCAATGCCGATGTCATAAGAATGATGTCCTACATCCTGATCATCGCCGGTGCCCTCACGTTCATCGTCAGCTTTTTAGGATATTGCGGCGCAATGTTCGAATCTAGATGTCTCCTCTGCGTCGTAAGTCCGTAATGCATAGTGACTAGATGAAAATAATAAGAACCATATATATTCTATATTTAGCAAAATCGTAAAAGATGTCAATGGAAGAAATATTTCTCTGATTGCAGTACGGCGTACTTCTTTTATTGGTTTTGGTCCTGGAATGTGTGGTGGTTGGCCTTGGGTTTGGACTAAAAGGAGACGTGCGTATATATCTGTGGAAAACTTACGGGATAGGAAACAGTTATATTTGCTTGTTGGAGTCGTCAATGTTCTTTTTAAGAGATCCACTCCGTTTGGAGTATCCTTTTGGCTTTATCTTTGCTTTTCCTATCGTTCATTTCTTTGGATGATTCGTTGATATTGTAATTTATTTATTAATAATAAAATAATGATGTATAGGCGGAGAAGGGTACGCAAGGCTTCCTCAAGTCAACGATCAAGTATTACGCACACAGCGCGGATCAAACCGAAACTGTCACAGTTGCATGGGATGGCATTATGAGCCAGGTATTTATTTTGTTTTTTTTTAATGGATTAATACATTGTTAAACAACGTACCTAATATATTTACGACCATTTCTAGCTCCATTGCTGCGGTGTCGAAAGTTACAAGGATTTCCGTGAAAACACGAACTGGACGACAACCGACAAAATAGTCCCTGAAGCTTGTTGCATGAAAGAGAATGGCGAACTAAAGGATCGCACGTGTCCTGTCGATCCAAAACCATCGAACTCGTATTACACTACGGTAAACCCGCGAACGTCTTGAAGCTAATCACGATATTAAGATTTTTTTGAGCAAAAAAGAAATATTCCAATTTCCAGGGTTGTTACCAAGCGATGATAACCGCAATCGAAGAGAACGCTGCAATAGTGATAGGTGTTGCAGCTGGGTTAGTCTTCGTCGAGATCCTGGTTATAATATTGGCACTGTACCTGGCGTGTGTCTACTGGCGTCCACAACATGGTAGGCTCGATGTTTAAGTCAGTTTTTAATCCATAGTAAAAGAAAGAAGTTATCGTTCGTTGAACGACACATCGGCCATGATTGCGGAGTGCAGTTCTGTCTATTGCCGGTAAAACGTGATCACTTTAACGCTTTGCAGTTTATCGATGCGTAGAGCCGTCTGGCAAGGAGTAACCTCGGCAGCAGAACGTTAAGCTTTCTTTTTCTTTGAGGAGCTCATGATTGCCTCCTGTGTATATACGTACATGGCTTTTGTTTCCCATGCGGTGGTAACACGGTCTACCATCCACTACCATCGTGTTCCATCTTGCACCGCTGCGTTGCAATGTGCATCGAATATATCAAATGCAACGAAAAATTCTCCGAAGATCGCATGACGATGTATCTTTTCTAGTTTAGTATTTAAATGTGGGAGGGGGGAGAATATTGCTATAATACACTTATGTCATTATAATATCTGTATGGCAAATTATCGCGCGAACTTGAGCATAACTCGTAAGTTCGTTTTATTCGTCCCGGTATGGAACAACGTCCATATTGGTACACGGCATGTTTTCACTCGAGTCACGATCAGACGTGTCATGCAATAATCGATGGAGATTCATTATTTACTCTATACGTGATATTTTGGAGAGAAAAAAAAAAAAAAGAACTTTTGTGACTTCCATCAAGAAATTTTTTCTAAAAAAAATTCTTTTTCGAGAACCTCCCGAACATTGAATGCTTTGAGCGCCAATTTAGAGGATCTAAGTATTACGCGATAATTTTATATGTATTTTTTTAAATAAATAATATACTTTTATATAAAATGTCAAAAGGGAATAATCGATATGTGACCATCATCCATTTGCATGAAGCACTTTTATTATAAAAGACATTGCAACGATATTCCTTACCTATTTTTATGATCCATACGAGTACCAAGATCGATAGCTCGATGCTGTCGTATTATATGATATAATGCATCATGAATTAACATTAACTATTAATCGAATTAACTGTTAAACGAATTCTGTAAACATTTACAGAAGAACATTCTTTTAGCTTGCGTAGATGTGTCATCGAGACAAGCCTGGTGAAGTGGTGAGATGGGGATGTGATGATTTGGTGAAATTTGGTTTCAAGTAAGAAGCGGTGAAGATATTGATAACCGATTGACCTTTCCATGCCTCTTCTTTTAAACGATGCCGAATCTGTTGCCAATTTTCTAATTCCTACATGATTTTTATAGACTTTTTTTGAGGCATGGTTGCTTTGCTTTATATCTTTGCATGATCATGCTATAATAATTAACTATACCAAAGTGGTGATAGAGGCATGATTGCATTGAGGAAAAACAGCTTTGTTTCGTATGCTTAGCCGCAATTTAAAATAAAAGTGATGTCTTTATTAATATGATTAATAACATCGATAAAATAATCACGCAATCATGCCTTGGGTTTCAGTTATGGTTCAAATGTAATCTAGTAGTTCTATTCGATATGTATTATGTATCTTTGATATTTCTTAGCACAAATTACCAACTACTACATGTAATATCTAATTACAATAATCGTTAGAAAAAAATAACAAGTTGTTAATTGTGCATATATCTAAATGTGTACAGTGTAGTTTATATATACTTTTTCGGAGATTCTTCTGTTTAAAATAGAACGTTTTTTTTATCAGAGATTATATTAAGTGTAGCAGATATATAATTATTATTAATTAAATTTTTATATCTTTTTGCACGATGCATCTTGTTACTCTAAATAATTACGTAGGTATTAGTTTTAATTGAATTAAGAAGAAAACGAAAATTACTGCCTATTTTTCTATGTATTATAATCTTACATCGTAATTCAACCAAAGGAGTCGGTTTCAGCCATTTAAAGAACTTTTTCAAGGAAATATATGAAAGAAAAGTCCAGTTATTGCATTGATAATTTGTGCTAGTGTATCTGTAATATCTTAACAAATTTTATGTAACTTTTATGTATGCATATTTTTTTATATTAAATCGTCTGAAAATATTTATTATTTCGATTTTATATTAAAGCAATTTGAAATAGATGTACATACATAAAAGTATAATAATGCTAAGTCAACATAAATCTATCTAAATGCACTTTCCGTTTACTAATAATAGTTCATACCGCACACTCTAAGCATTTTCGTTTCCAGTGTTAACTTGTTGGTGCTGCTGCTGACGAGGCATTAAGGGCATGGAACTGTTGAGTAGTGCCTCCTAGCATACGCACGTTGAGCCATTAGAAGTCCTGTGCCTTGCTTGCTTGAAACGTTAGGTTCTAGCCAAACTTGGCTAGTCAAAACGTCGGTTGGCAGAAATGAGTCCTGATTGTAGAATGACCACAGATATACGTAAAACTACAAGTAACAGTGACGTAGGAGATGATTCATAACGTAACAACTTTTAGAATGAGAAAAGAAAGAAGATATATATATAGTTTTGTTCAATGAAAAAAGTAAAGTATGAAAAGTGTATTTTCATATTTGTTCATCTCTACTAAATCTCTTTTAGAGATCATTTATGAAGTACAAAGCGTGTATTAAATTGTAGGCGTGTATGTGTGTATATATATTTATAAATATATATATATATTTTAACTAAAATCTTTAAACCATAATAATGGATATTTACATTCCAGTATAAAATTGATTACATACATTCTTATATGTAATGTAACTGGAAGAACATAAATATACATGTGTGATTTTACTGATTATAATTTTTGGTCATTATACATGCTTTTGGTCTATTAATGAAAAAAATCCTACGTCACTGTAAATTACTATCATTTGATGGTCATTTGTTGAGTGTTCAATAAGTATTGGAATACAAACATTTAAAATTACTTAACAGGAAATATTCTATTTGTGGTATGGACATCAACATAATGCACTCATGTGTAAAAATATTAATTTTCATTATTGAATTTTAAGTGTATGTATTAAAAATTTAGCATTTCTTATGTTGCTTTGCTAATTTTTGGATTATTTCAAATGTTCATGTATTGGAAAAATTTCTAAGTGTACAGTCGTCAAATCATTGCATTTAGGCAGGTCTTCTCATTTCATCCACACTAATTTTTCATCTCTAACAATTTGAATACAATTACAAAAACAGTAGTATTAAGAAGTTATTGAGAATACTATAATCTATCTTTGTAGTGCTTATTTCTCTGTAATTCCTGCCAAACTTTCATAAAAAATATTAATGATTATTCATCTTATCTGAAGGTAAGCACCAGGATAAGAAAAAAATAATACAATTATGGATACACTGTATGAAAACAATCTTTAAATACTACTATTCACTTTAACTTCAAGACAAGTATTAACCTACTTTTTTATGTAAGTCATGTATTTAAATGTGTGTATCTGTTTAAGAAATACTTGGAAATTTATATGATTAAAGGCCAATGATCTGTATTTATCTAGTGAATAGTAGTACCTGTTAGATATAATAAAAACTAGATCATGTTTAATTCCATTAAACATCTCATTTAATTTTAATACCTATAATGAGAATAATTTACTGATATTCTCATAAGGAATACAAATGATGTATGGTCTTCCTTTTGTACTTAATATTACGATTTTTTTTCGCGTGTAATACATATAACAAAGAACCAATTTTGAATTATTTGATTATATATATATTATGTATAAGAGGAGGACCATTTTTTTTATGTTGATAGTATAAATCGTACTATTTACCACAGCTATTGTTTTTATAATGTATAGCATATTTTGATAACTGAAAACACATTTTTTGCATGATATAAACTATAAATGTTTATATGTATTTCTATACATTTAATTATACTTGTTCAATTTTTAAGTATGTAAAAAATAGTAGCATTTCATTTCATATATCAGATGTAATAATTTATAGTCTCAGATTAATTAAATTTTACCTTTTTTTAACATCAAGGAAAGAAACATTTAAGGGAGTGCTGGATATTGTTATTTGTTGAATTGAAGTAATTATCATTATTAGACAGGAATATCCATAAATAATATAAAAATCAAAGTATTTGTATTTTATGATGGGCCATAATTTATACTTATATCAATTTTTTAATTATACATCAATTTTTATTCTCTTTAAAAAAATTTGGAAAATCTTAAAACTACTATAAATTAAGGGAAATATGGTCTAGAAGAGAATCTGTACAATGGTATGAATTCAAATTTCGTATACTGAGACTGATACCTGACATAAAACTGTATATACTTGAAAAGCAGTAATTGATATAAATATATTATGATGCGTAACTAATATCTTATTACTATTATATTGTTATGTGCAATTATAATAAAATATGATTGATTTATTAAATATAATAAACGTTTTTGTATAAAAAAAAACTACTGTATACATAATATTAAAATAAAACTTTTATATCATTTATAAATGTGAGGTGAAAATGTAGTGACAATATTAATTAAAAAGTATTCTATATTCTCTATATAGAAAAAAAAGAAAAAAATGACTGTACGTCCATATAGTACACTCAATACAACTATTAAATATTTTTAAAACAAATGGACATTATAAATAAATAACAAGTGAAATGAATGAAAAGATGACAACAAAATTACATGATTATTTTACTTAGTGTTTTTTATTTACAAACACCTTGTATTATTTACCCGCCTATCTACAATTTTCTATAGTATGAGAAGAATGTACAAAAGATTGCATACTATAATGATTAGTTTGTACTTTAAGACACTTGTATTGGTCTAATATTTAGAAATAGTACTATTACATAAAATATAACAGGTATTGATATAAACATGTTTTTCCTAACCAACATTTTTAATTA
Source organism: Ancistrocerus nigricornis (assembly GCA_916049575.1). Lineage (NCBI taxonomy): Eukaryota > Metazoa > Arthropoda > Insecta > Hymenoptera > Vespidae > Ancistrocerus > Ancistrocerus nigricornis. The sequence goes on from OU696665.1 coordinate 6,435,406, forward strand.
CTGCTTTCTTATTTATTAAATATACTTTATAATACAATACTTTACACATTTATTGTATAGCTGATGTGTCATGTCGATTTTTAATAATTTTATCACTTAGTTGCGTGAAAGAACAACGGGTGTAAAATTTCACTATAGGACGCATTATTATCGGCATTTAACAAAATGTTAAACGCGTTTAATTGACATCCAGTATTTTATGGACTGTTACAAATGAATTAGCTCTCCTAACATTCCCCAGCAATGTCTGTCCTTGAAAATTTAAATACATTGATGTTTTTTTTTTAGTAAAAGAATAACTCATAATAAACGAGCATATTTTTAGTTCATCCATGATGTGGGATTGGATAGACAAGCTGGGTTAGGAGAGTATAGTAAATCCTATTGTGAAGGTCCACTCATCATTCCCATAGGTGGCATACCTTGAATACCGTAAGGTCCTTGCGGTGGTCCCTGTGTTCCAGCCATTGGAGAATGCAATTGCATGGCTGGGCTTTGTATTTGTTGAGTTGGAGTTACTTGACCTCCAGCTGGAGATGCAACAACCTGTAAAATGTAAAATGTTATCAGAATTTTTATTGGGAGTGTTAGCTCACAAAAAAAAATAATGCATACCTGTGATATTACTGGAGGTTCAGATGGAAGTGTCAAGTTTGTTAGAAGATCTCTTACAGCTGGAAACAAGGAGCATTCCGATTGATTGGCACCATATTCAGCGAACCTCTTCAGCTGTAAGGATGCTGCTGCAGTCGCAGAGGCTGGACTAGGATCTCTTTTTTCGGCGAGTTGAGTTAAATTAGTACTGATATCATATACAAGTGGTAATACAAGAGATGGTGTTTCCCCTTGGTATGGTATACCTATTCTTGTTATTTGTAACTACAATAAAATATCTCAATATTATATAGATGTTGATAATTACCTTGTATACTTATAAGATTAATGTACTTACAAAAAATAGAATTTTGTTTCTGCATACAAGTACAGCTGCCATACCAGTTGGTACAATTGGTGTCGCAGATGGTGGAATACGTAAACACCATTGCACAGACCATTTCAACTGTTGCTGTTGTGCAAGACCAGGTACAAGTTCCAATTTCATTATTTGAACAAAATCTTTCAAAACGTTGAAAGGAACGTTAAGCATTCTTCCAAAACCAGATATTGTGTTTGGTTTATAAGGTGGAACAGCAACGCGAGTGTCGAAAAATTTTTCTATTATCTAGAAAATTGAATCGAACGTTAATTAAATTTGTTATTATTATTTACATTTACATAATTTATTAATCTTACCTGCAATTCCTCCAAAGTCCATTGATCCTTGTGTTCTGGAAGAGGCTGTACTTTTATATGAAGTGATTGAAGATGTTGTGGATTTAATCCAACTCTACATTGCAAGCTTTCCACTTTGAAGTGTACAACGCCAGGTTCCGTGATATTAATGCTTGTCAACTGAAATGACAACACATGTAACAGTACACAGAACTATAATTATTAATTTATATATACGTGTTATACTTACACATTCGTCTTTCTGAATAAAACGCGTTAACTGCCGCCTCATATAAATACAACCCAGGAATCTTTCAAGTGGTGATAGATCTGGTCCAGGTAATCCAGAAGGATGAGGAGAAGGACAACAAAGTAGCTCTAATGCTTCATGAGTGAGAAGAGTTGGTACAGCTCCTGCCCATGATCTTTGAGGTAATACTCTAGAAATATGACTGCCACTTTTGTGATCCGTTGCCTGAGGGCTGTGTAAAGCTGCATGACCTGGACTTTGTCCAGGTCTTACTGGAGATGGTCGAGGAACACTTGGAGATCCTGGCCAATTTGATGCAGCAGGTGAGGCCATACTTTGAGAAGAAGGGAATGGGCTACCATCGATATGTCCTAAAAAGAAAATTGGCTTAGAAACATCACATTTGAAATATAATTTAATATGACGAAGTACAAAATTTATACCAGTTTGCATAAACGATCCAGCTGGTGAATGTCCTACTTGCACATTGTTGCAAGGCCCTGGAGAAGATGTTGGCATGAGTCCAACAGGACTTGATACATGCATTGGATTTAAAGGACTGTTTGCAACAAGACTTGAGCCAGGTGATGGATGTGGTAACATATTTGGTGTATTAGGAGGCAGTGAAGGCGGTGATGCTAGATTAAACGAAGTTGCAGGACTACTACCAAAGCTCTGATGTTGACTGGCCTAAAATTGCATAATTTTGTTTAGATTGATATATGATTAGGTCGTTGATCCTATGTTTGACAACATACCTGTGATATATTTGCGGTATGTGGACTAGCAGGAGTATGTGGATTACTACCAGATGGTGGAGTCAAAGGTGGATGAAATCTTAAACCATCTCTTTGTTGGGCAGGAGATTGGGGACCACTTCTGTGATGACTTAAGAAACCAACACCACTTCCTCCACCATCGCTATCCATAGTAACTGGTGATGGTGGATTATCATCTTCTGACTGTGATCTTCTTCTAAACAGAGCACTTTCATCCACGTATTTTGAAAGAAATGCCTATAAAAATAGTGATAGTATAATCCCTGTTACCTCAATAACAGTTTATGTTTTTATCAATTTTTTTACCTTAAGACCTTGCATAGGTGTAAATTCATTAACAATGTAACTTCTATCAAAACAACTGTATGCACCATCACGCAAACTAGCAAGTCCACTTCCTCTCATTCTTAATTCCAGGCAATAAAGTCCTTGGTATGCTATTCTTACCAGTGTAACACATTGTGGCATTATTGTAAACGTTTGTACTGGTACTTGCGGTCTCTGTAAATAAAATTTAATTGAATTATACAATTAATAATAATACTAATACATACAGCGTTGCTATTTAATAAAACTTACAGAATTATATACACAGAGCTGAGGAATAGTTGGCAATTTACTAATTGATGTAAGTGGCTGTATAGTTTCATGAAGTATATGAATTAATTGAGCTAAATTTCTATGTCTGTTCAAGTGGGCTTCAAGTTGTTCCTTCATGATAGAATGAGCATTGGTAATTGTATTTGTGGGACCTGCAAAATATATGTAATAAAAATTAGACACAGATCATACATTATATTATTTATTTATTGTACAATACTCACTTTTTCCAAATATTAATTTAAATGCTTTGTCATCTGTACTCCATTGTACAGTTACAGTTGCCCCTCTATTAGGCCCATATGCAAGAATTAATTTACTATAATTATATGACTTTACAGTCACCAAATTTCGTAAATTATATTTTTCTGCAAAAAATAAAATACATTTTATATTTATTACCAACAAGTGCTGTGCATACATTTGAAAATAAATTTGTTATTTCATAAAGTTTACCAATTTTAGAATATTCAGACAAATCTTGAACAATCGAATATAAATGAACAATTTGTGCCCAATCATTCAATAACGAGTCCACCGTACGCGATACGTTGTCCGCCGTTAGCATATCATATGAAAAGTATACAGGTCTGCGTAAACCTTAAATGCAAATATTTTGTGTATATTAAAATAACATCCATAGAAGTATCTATTACCAAATAATTACACTTTAAGTCCATATATTTGACTAAAAATTACCTTGCTCTTTAGAATGATTACTTGAAAGAGGACTACTAAAAAACACGAATTCAGCCATCCAAGTTTTTGCTATCCCTTTTGTTTGAACTCTGATAGAAACACTAAGCAGTCTTTTTAGAAGAGCATACCATGAACTACTTGTGGCAATATTTGGTGTTGGTGGAGGTAACTGCACAAGTTTCAATACTAAAGCAGTTGCATTTGCTTCAACCTGAAGTCCTTGATGTGCTATGTCCCTTCTGCTGAGCTATAGGAAGTATTGTCATGATTTAATATTATGCCTATTATAATACAGTTTTTATCACCTTGAATTCACAGTAAATTGTAAAATATTCTATTTTACCTCTTGAGCCAAATTTACAAATGGTATCCTTTCATCGCACAAGGCTACAACATGGGCCAATTCAGGAATAAAATATGCTGGATGTTTTGATCTTCTATTCTGTGCCATACCCACTGCATCAGTTCTTCCCCCAGTTCCTGTGCTTCTGCGCTTGTTGCTCATTGGCTCCATCACTTCTGTAATGCACCCCCCATCTTGATCATTATTCCCTAAAAAATCCTCCCATTAATCCCCCTAAAGTAGTAAGATGCCAACATCACATTCATTGTTGCCAGATGTTAATATTTGTAGTTACAACATGTAAACAATGATTAGTAGAAAAACTTGAGACATATATTAGTTGTTATTTTGGATGTAAATAGCAAAAAATATTTTTCCCAAAGATTGAACTTCCAATGATAAGGCTTATTTGCGTATATAGAAGTGTATGCACAAAATTACATGATCTAATAAACTGACTTTGTATTTTCTAATCTGACACTGATGCTGGTTGCTTACATTTCTATGATACTAGTGCAGAGATATAAATGTATTATGAAGCAAAACAATATAACTATTTTTAAAAAAAGATATGAAAAAGGAGTATTTTTTATAGACTGATACATCTCTCATAATATTAACATACCTGTACTTTGGACAATAATAAATATTAGGAATAAATATCCTCATATTCAAAATATTATAGACTTTGAAGAGCTTCTAATTAAGTCATGCATAATTTCATATATGTATTGCCTAATATACAAAGTATAACAACTTAGGAGACAACAAAATATATACATATTTTTTATATGTATACACATACATAAAAATATATATATATATATACACACATAACAATTTAATATACATATATAGCAACTATAACAAATGTTACGATTTCTACGTGCTTATTATATAATTAACTGATGATGTATTTTCAATTTTATTAATTACATATACTTACCACTGTCAACACTGGTGAATGGACCGTGAGTAATGACAAACGTGTCAAATTCAATAAGGGTTTGAACTTTCAAGTACATTTTAGGAATTTCTGTTTCTATACTATCATCATGTGGATCATCTTCGATAGAACTATGTTTTACTACTGCAAGGTAGAAGGAGCATTCAATCTCACATGGAGATGTTTCTTTTTCCTTGAATGCCACAATCTAAAATGAAACAAAAATGATGTGTTCTTGCACTTTTGATTATACTATAACAAATGATGCAACTATATGTACCAATATAACTGAAGGATGTCTATGTAGTTGTACAAACATGCGATGTCTACTAATTTTTGACATTGGATGATCCGGATGATGCAAAACTGGTAAACGTTCGTGAGAAGTAGCAGGTAGGTGTTGTAGCGTTTTTTCACATCTTCTTTGCGTGATCCAAAATCTATAATATCAAAATTATCTATATGTATAGTTTGACATTCTCTTACAAAAATATAATTGTTAACAGTAACAATGAAATGGATAGAAATTTACCGTAACTCTGAAATAAGTGTAGGAAGTCTAGAATGATCACCATTCAAAGCAGCAGTTAATTCAGGCACTAATGGAGCATCATATTGCGGTACATGACATTGTAGCATGCCTGTGTGAGTATCTACTGTGACTAAAAGAAGTTCTGCCCTTAAACAGGGCTGTAATACTGGTACTGATAAAATAGCTGGCGATCCTGCTAGTGTACCTGTAATAAATCATAAGTTATGTAAGAGAAAAAAATATATGTATTTTTAATCCACTTAAAATATTGACTTACATTCAACATCTTTTAACATTGCTTGCAGTTCTTGCTTTAATTCAGAAAGGCGACTTCTTGTACGGATATAAATAGTGTGTACAAGTAAACATTCCATTGATAACTGGTCTGACCTTATAGCCCTATCAGCTATTTCACTTTCCTGAATGATCATAAGGAATACATTAAATAAAAATGTCTTCTAATGATACATTCAATATGATGTAATAATTTAATAATTGGTTCTAACCTTGCTGCCCAATGATGGTACATGTACCACAGCAAGAGGTCTTGCAGGATCATGTTGATCCACTTGTACGGTTAATCTGTACCCAAGTTCCGATCTAGGATCTTTACTTGTTAATTCTCTGAAAGAATGTACATCTTAATTATTATGATGTACATAAAAGTACTGCAATAATGATTCAGAACATTGGAAATATCTTTTCTAACCTCCAATAAGAAATAGATAAACATTTTCCAGGTGTATATTCATCTACATGAATATGTTCATCTAGCCTATCACGAATTAATCTCAATGTTTGAGAATAAAGAACTTCCAATTGCAGTGATTGGCAAAAATAATGAAGAATATGGTATACTTCAGATAATGGATTAGAACTTTCTGCTAATCTTGATTGCACAACTTGATGAACATATTGTGTTTGTAGGGGATGTACTAATGCTTTCCCATCTCCTGTTTCTCTATCAGAAACTAGAATTTCCAATTCCAATAGTCTCCATGGTACAGCTGGACCGTCTCCCATAACAGTAAGAGAGACAGAAAATTCTTGTTCCACTAAAAAGGTTACTCTACCTGCTTCAATCTACACACACAAAATTTGGCAAAGATAATATATAAAGCCAATGTTTTTTGATTAAAATCAGTTATTTTTACCTTCAAATTACGCATTTGTGGAAGTAAATTTCCAGTAACTAGTCTATGTTGTATTACTTGATTTAATCTTTGCAATGTACTCCTTTTTTCTGCTGGAGTTATTGGATCTGGTGGTACTATCCTTTCCTATATGAATATAATTTTAAATTACCATTTATTTATTAGAATTCTTATTATTTTATATGAAATACTGTACACATACTCGGATGCAAGCTGGTAGGCGACCATATGTACCCGTAGTAAGGACTTCTACTGCTGCAGGAATATGAAAATTAGGTAGTCTAGCATGGACAAGTGTTTTTCGGGCCATTCTTGCCAACATGTCGGCAGTATCAACAAAAAGTAATGACTGTTTGTCCAAAAATGCCATAATATGCTATAATACGTAAAAAAGAATTAATTTATATTATCCCATTAAAAAGAATGCATACGATACATAAATTTATGTACTTACTGCCGATTTATCGACTTTAGATGCACTATTTGCCCATTTTACTAATGCTAATAAACGAACATACAATTGCCTTGTTCTGGCAGAGAAATTATAAATCTCTATTTTACGTTCCATGTCAGTCTTACGAGGTAGCCTATATTAATAAACCGTATAGTATCACTTATACATTTTTTATAACTATTGAACGAATGGAATCTATATACTTACAATTCTGCAAGAACAGTAAGTTCGTGATAAGTACGTTGTATAATGAAGTCTATAAGCATGCCAAGAGAGATAGAACCGCCACGATTACCCTCTTGCGGTATATTGTTTGTTACGGGGGTTTGATGCCCCTCTAATGGTACAGGTGCCATTTTTATTTCTTGATTTATTAATCAATAAAAAATATATATTCTGCCTATCTTGCACACAAATGAATATATTTAATGATAAGTAACCATATTGTGAAATTACTTATATTGTTCAACAACCAGTACTTTGTCTATGTTAATTTTATAAGCATACTGAGTTATCAAATCAAATGCTCTCTCATACGTAATCCTTCATATATAATTTCGAATTACAAAGATGCAATGTTCCATACATCTTATATATCACCAGATCAAAAGAGCAAAGCAAAGTATTGGAGTTAACTTAGCTGTTATCACTGTGAAAAATAAATCATATTAAAGTTATCCAGTATTTAACATTTTAGAATCAACAATATGTAAGTCTTCGCGCAAACAAAACTTACTTCTCATTATACTACATCATTTTTACTTAAAATAATTCTTCTACCTAAGGAATACATCAGAAATCGACTTCTATCAAACACTCAACCATTCTCGACCAATTTTTTGATCCAAACACAGTTTTCCATGCAATACCAATGCTAACCAATGCCAATCGTGATTGTCACAAGATTTATGAATCGAGTTACAAGCTTCGTTTTTAGATTTTTATAGTACCATCTAGAGGCGATGACAGCAAACTATTCGCTGTTCTAAAATTATTAGGGATGAGTATTCTAGTATTTGATGATTTTACGAACATGCCTTAGGTCTTTCATGAAAATCGAGCTTTAGTTAGCTTTTTCTATTGTTTCTATTCCAGAGAAATTCGTCGATCTGTCAAACGTGTTTTGTTGTGATATATAACCGGTCGTACGAAATATTACTTGTTCATATATTTTATATGCATGACAGTATTTGACATATATGTACATATATAAGGGATGATTTTTATTTCGTTTAACAACATATATTAAAACGTGAAAATATTAAAAACACATAACCAAAATGGTGCTAAATGATTGTCCAGATCCAGAAAGTATAGGCTGTGGCTTTAGTGCTTTTAAAGAAGTAGATGAAGTGAATGCACTAATTAAAGATATAAGAATACCAGAGTTATCATCAAGTCTGGTAGAAAGAAATAGAGATCGCTTCAATTTTATATTGTCACAATATCAGGATCAACGACAACTTCTTGATCCATACCTTGAAAATATTTTAGAGTCTCTACTGTCAATTATTAAAGATGATAATTGTACAGAAAATATGAAGCATAATGCATTTAAGTATCTATTTATTATTATGTCTGTAAAAACGTATAAGAAGATTGTTACCTATCTTCCTCATGAGGTAAACACATATTTTATTAAACCTTATGTAATAATTGATCGAAAATTTTAATACAATTTTTGTTTAGGTTGCAGATCTTCTTCCTGTATTACGTTTATTAGAAAAACAAGACCTAAATGATGTGGAGACATGGGAAACAAGATATGTATTATTAATCTGGTTATCTATTATTTCAAAAATACCATTTCCATTGTCCCGTTTAGAAACCTCTGACAGTGTTGATCCAGAACAAAGAATCATGAACAGGTAATGTATTCTAACTATTTAATGAATAAATTTTATATATTATTTAATAACATGGTAAATATGCTATTATATGTTTCTTTCAGAATTATGAAAGTATGCAAAATGTATTGTTTATCAAAGGATGCATGTGCTGTAGCTGCAGTATTTTTAATATCTAATTTTTTGACAAGATCTGATGTGAAAAAATTGTATCTGGAAGAAATGATAATATGGTGTTTGGAGGTATACAAAATTATTTATATACTAGTATGTTTTATATTTTTGTGTTATGATACCATCCATATGTATTGCAGTGTGTTGAAAGTGATCCTTCTAGACATGGACCTTTAGCTGTAATAGCTTCAATATTGAAACATAGCGCGAGGGAAGATGTACGGCCATATAATCAAATGTTGCTTGAAAAAATATTAAAATTACAATTGAGTAATAATCCAGCAGATCTTATAAGAAAATTTGGAATGAAAGTTGTACAACGTATTGGTAATGACATTTCTGTTGCATATTGTTAAGTAATACTTTCCATATTAACTTGATATCATTTTATATATTTAGGTTTAGTGTTATTAAGAACCAAATTAGCTTCTTGGAGATATCAAAGAATGAATAGGCCAATCGCTCTCTTGCCAAATTTGAATAAAAACAATGGTACTGAAAATATTGATAATAATAAAGAAAATATTGTAAATGATAATGAGGATCAGGAAATTCCACCAGCCATAGAAGATATAATTGAACATTTAATTCAGGGTCTCAGAGATAAAGCAATCGCTATCAGGTATTACTGAAATAAAAAAATTTTGAATGGAACAGTGAATGAAAACAGTCTATTTTAATTATTATATATCTTTAATAGATGGTCTGCTGCGAAAGGTATTGGTAGAATTACAGCCAGGTTACCAGTAGACCTAGCAGATGATGTAGTAGGATTTGTATTAAATCTCTTTTCTGGACGTGAATCAGATTCTGCATGGCATGGTGGTTGCTTGGCATTAGCAGAGTTAGGTAAGTCTGGTTAGGACTCTGTCTTGATGTTATTAAGATTTATAACAATATGTCCATCATACATTTCAGGAAGACGCGGTTTGTTGTTGCCTCACCGATTAAGCGATGTGATCCCTGTAGTAGTTCAAGCACTTGTATTTGACGAACCCAGAGCTTATGGTTCAATTGGTTATTTGATCAGGGATGCAGCATGTTACATATGTTGGTCTTTTCCTAGAGCATATGATCCAGATGTGATTCAGCCTTATGTAAGGCAAATTGCAGCTGCATTGTTAGTTGTAACATGTTTTGACAGAGAGGTAAGCATATGTGTTAATATTAATTAAAGTAAATACAAAATCTAAATAATTTTATCATAATAGATAAACTGTAGACGTGCAGCTTCTGCAGCATTTCAAGAAAATGTTGGGAGACAAGGCAGCTTTCCTCACGGTATCGATATTTTGACTGTAGCTGACTATTTTGAAGTAGGCGTGAGAAGTCACGCGTTTCTTAAGATAAGGTTTGTTGATTATATATTAAATAATTTTTGTTTATCTATAAAGAAGTTAAAAGTGGAATATCTATTTTTTAGTGTACACATCGCTCAATACGAAGAATATACAAAAGCTTTAATTGAACATCTAGTTACAAGAAAAGTTACACATTGGGATACTGCAATTAGAGAACTATCAGCCAAAGTAAGGAATGCAAAAACTATAATAATATTTGTATTCATATTACCCATCTTTGTATGTATGATAAAAACGATTATTCATTTTAGGCACTTTTTAATTTAACACCAGCTGATCCACAATACATAGCAGAAACAGTATTACCAAATTTGTTGGATATGTTGAATTCAATTGACTTAAATGTTAGACATGGAGCAGTATTAGCTGTTGCAGAAATATTGGAGGCTCTGTATAATCATTTTGGGAAAAAGATCGAGACTATAATTGGTTACTTTTACAATTATTATATATAATATTATTATTTATTGATTAACAAATAAGATTTAACAAAAATTAAAATATCCTTTTTTAGAATCCTCAGTTGTGGATGACATAAAAAATGCAGTATGTACGTTTCAAAAACGGGGTCAATTTAAAGGTCTGGGTGGAGAACTAATGAAACAAGCTTGTGCTGTGCTTATAAAGAAATGCTCGATAGTTCATTTCCCCATCCATTGTACTACTATTATAGGTATTCAGTTAAGTTACTATAAGTTACCTTATTAGAATATTATACTAATTAAAATTTTATTTTAAATGTATAGATGATTGGCAAAATTTACTAGAAGAATGTTTGAGTCATGAAGTGTCTGCAGTCAAACTGAAAGCTGCAGAAGCACATACTGAATTTTTTACTGAATACTATGCAAATGTAGATCCTGATATTTATAATACCGTTGTAAACCGTTATTTAGGCAACTTACGGTCGAGTAGTCAGGTGGTAAGAATAGGATTCGCGCAAGCAATAGGTGAGATAAATAATTTATTAAACCAAATTCACATATAGAAAATAGATACATACATTTTCTGCTTTTATAGGATATTTTCCTCTCTTTATAAAAAAGGCAAGAATCAAGGACATTATAGAAGCATTAATTGAATGTACACACATATCAGATGATACACAAAAATGGGCAGAGAGTAGAAAAGAAGCACTACATTCTTTGACAATGATAATACAAACTCTAAATGTTAATGAGGCAAGTGTGTGGCAAGCATATACATCTCAAATATACAATTGTTATCTTCTCGCCCTGAAAGAATATACGATCGACAGTCGCGGAGACATAGGTGCTTGGGTACGAGAGGCGGCTATGACTGGTTTACATGTAAATATTATATATTACTAAGGTTTTTATTATTATTATTCATATTATTCTAATACATCATTTTTTTCTCTTTTAGATGCTTACCAATTTAGTTCTGCAAGCCAATTTATTATCTTTGCTAGATGAACCATTAATGACAGATATTATTGGTGGTATTGCACAACAAGCAGTTGAAAGAATAGATGGAATTCGTGCTCAAGCTGGTATTGTTTTTAGTGCTCTTATTCATAGTGAACCTCCACTTCCAAATATACCATACCATTCTGAACTCAAGAAAATATTTCCTTTGGAAGAATGCAAAGATAGCATAGAATGGAGAATGGAATCAGTAACATTTCCAAGATTCATAAAAATGTTAACATTTCCACCTTATACTATGAATCTTCTGCGAGGAATTATATTTAGTGTTGGTGGCTTGAGTGAATCATTAGTAAGTACTATCAAATAAATGGATCCTTAAGAATTTAAAACTGCTCTTTATTAAATTTCTATATTATCTTTTTCATTTTCTGTTCCATAGGTGAAACATTCTAGTGTTGCTCTATTCACTTACCTGAAAGAAATTGATGAAGAAAGTTTAAGGAACTTATGTGATGGAATGTTAAACGTTTTTAAAGAGAGTCACAAGAATGAAAGAATGATCACTTCAATTTTAGCATTTTTGGATAGATTATTAAGTTCAGGCTGCATACAATCAATTTTAGATGATCCAAACAGTGATATACCAGAACGTATCTTACTATTATTGAAACAAGAAATAAAATATACAAGTAGCACAAAATTGTTAATTAGCAGTATAAACGTGTTTTGTCAGCTTTTGCAGGTTTGTTAATCAATCAGAATAAGATGATATATATGACATATACCTAACTTTTATTATTTCTAGGTGCATGGCTTCATAGGAAAAAGAGCATTTTGTCAATTAAGCATATTTTTATGTCACAAATACAAATGTCTGCGCAAAGTAACAGCGATACGTACTTATGAGGCATTAACACTTTATGGAGAAGAAATGGATCTACCAGAGGAAGATCTAACAAATTTATTGACGGAATTAAATGCCACGGATTGGGAGCAACCAGTCAATGAATTAAGGCCTATAAGAAATCATCTTTGTGAATTAATGAAAGTACCTGCGCCGGTTTTACAGACGAAATTAACAAATTAATAGACTTTACTAATACAAACATTAATACTCAGGTGAACTTATTTTCTTCTATATAATTATAAAATTGTAAATCTAATCAATTTGAGTGATAACTTAATCAACTTCAAGTTTTACACACAGATCTCAATACAGGCTTAATAAAACATTCCTGTTTTGCAAGATTCAAAAATTATGACAAATTTGATTTATCAAGTATATATTATAGTTAATGCGTTATCATAATTTGTACATGATACTGTAATAATACTTTAACAATCGTTTTTGTTATATAATTCTAATTTTTTATCATCGTACTTTTTCACATCGATAGTTATATTATTTAGTATATAATATTCCAATACCTTTGCCCCACACTTTTCTATATTCCATTGAGTTACCCAAAAATTACGTTTATCAATTTTTCCTGATAATGGATTTGTTGGCAAGGGGCAATCATAATGTTTCTTTGAAACTATACTTCTTTCCTTTTTAATTTGAGTATTCTGTACTTTTTCACAAATAAAACATTCAAATTTGTCTACATAATTTCCAAAATCATGTAATTCTTCAGCAGATTTTTTTTTTAATATACCTAATAATCGATTATTTGTTAATCTCTCCTGCTGTTTTCCTATTTTATGAACTAAATATTGTTCATATTCATCATCATTCTTTAGAAGATTTAAAAGGAAGTCAGCTAAATCTCTAGGCCCTAAAAAATCTAATACTGAGATGGCAGACTTATTATTTGGTAACCAGTCCTACAAGTAGAATAAATATAAAGTTAGTAAAATTAAAAATTAAAAAATTTCATACACTATTAAATAATTTCATACATTGAATGAAGGAGATCCATAATAAATAGGTACTGATCCCACAACAAGAGGCCTCCAAAGTTTTTCTGTAATATAGTCATTGCAAATGGCATTCTCAAAAGCTAATGTAAATTTATATCTTGCCACAAATGATAAAAATTCATTACTGTTTAAATTATTTAAATAATCATTTTTAAACCTGGATAAATCAAGATATACTCAATTATATATATGTGCATTTTTATAAATTGAATAATGTTGCGATACACATACCTTTCATCTAAATGAGCATTATTTATACATGTACCATATGAATCAATTTTAATATATTTCATTAATTCTAGAATGTATAAGTCTCTATTACTAGCAGTATTGCAATCTGATTGAATATACAATAATGGTGCTAAATTTTGTCTTTGGATTAATGCTGTTTTTTCTTTAGTTGATATAAAATATTTGTTTCCTAAAAAACAAGTACAGATATTGTAATAATTATATGTAAAAGTATTGTAATAATAGTTGTATCTAACATAAATGTTTTATATTTTTATTATAATCACCTAACAATTCTTCTACATCAGGTAATTCAATACTATAAAATGGTACATCACTAAATCTACTGAATGTTGAGGAATAATTAAAAAGATTTAGGGCTTTGTTATGCACAAATATAGGATTATTTCTAGGAGATTCTTCATGAATCAGACCCCACTGGACATATGCAGATCTCCAATTTGGTAAATCATCAATTTTGAAATAACTTCCATAGAATAAAATTGCCTACAAATATATTAATAATGGCTTATAGTTAATTTAAAATTTACGAGAAATAGCAGTAATTGATACTGAGATTATAATAATAATACTTTTATACGTGAGGTATTTTCATATGTACGATCATATGTAAAATAACATTGATTGGATCCACACGTTTTTGTCAATCCATCACTGCCAAAAGGTGTCCACCACAATATTACAGGAATATTTGTATCTATATAAACATGATAACTTGATAGATTTTATATTAACAAAATATGTAAACAATGTATGTTACCTTCTCGACTTAGGAGTGTGATATTATAGAACAGACACAACTGAAAGTCAAAATGTTTATTTTATTTTTTTATTTCGTTTAAAAGTACAAGATTATGAATAATATGTATATATTTATACCTGAACCACTAACAGAAGGATTCCCAATGTAAATATATACTTAAACAAAGTATATATCTTACAGATCATTTTACTTAAAAAAAATATAAAAACACTTATTTATGAATATCACAAATTCATGTATTGACTTCTACAATACAACTTCTCATATTACTATCAACTACACACTCTACTATCGCACTGATTTTCGACATCCTTTGTGCCACTAAAATATGAGTAAGAAAAATTAATCATGTTTCGGATTTCCGTCTTTCGGATAGTAACGAAAATGTCAACCGATTCATAACATTTCTGTGAATATGTAACTTGTAGATGTAAGGTGAACAAAACTATGCACGCTACCTACAGTGATTCGTGTGAACTAAACAGATTTTGACAGCTAGCGCAGCATCACTAGATTCTAAGTAAGACATGGTTATTGTCAAGTAGCATTTGTGTATATGTAGTGATAATTTTGTTATCTTTTGTGAAATAGTTGTACCGTAAATACATCACTTTTGTGAATGCACACTGATAGAATTTCAGAGAGAAATGACATTTAATGATCTTTTTAATCCATTAAAAAGATAGCATCGTAGAAATGACGCCAAAACGCAAAGTAAGTTATGAGTTTACTAATTGTGTTATTTTTGTATACGATAGTACTGTTTTAAAAGTTTGTACTTGTTGTTAATATTACCAATCTTCAAAGAATACAAATTAACATTTTTTATAGTCCTAAATGTGTCATATATATAATGTTGTTCCATTTTAACAGACCACTAGCTCAGAGTCAACCTCATCGTCGAGCTCTGGATCCTCATCTAGTAGTTCTTCAAGTTCTGGCAGCGAATCCAGTTCATCGGATTCTGAAAATTCCAGCAGTTCTGTTAATAGTCAAAAAGCATCTGATTCTGAAAGATCCAAGAAGAAAATACCATTCCCTGCTGTACGACATGTCAAATCTAAAACAGAACCTGCACCTGTTGCAGCTACAGAAAATAAGAACAAGGATAGAGCACAATCAAAATCTAGACCAGTAGTTTATTCCTCAGAATCGGAAGAATCACCTAGTAAACTGAAATCTGTGAAAAGAAAGCTACCTGCAAAACCTAAAGCTACTGCTACCGTAGCCCCTGTAGTTAAAGTGCAAAAACCACCACCTAAACCGGTATCCAATGTCGCACAACACAAAAATACTCCAGCTGTAAAGCAGAATAATAAACAAACTAAACTATTAGGTAAAATCATACAAAATTAAGTTTTATATTTTACTTGTTAGTATAATAAACCAAATAATATTATTTTATTAACTTTAGGTCCTTCAGGAGCAAATGCCAAAGTAGCAGATAAGTCTACAAAGATGACATCGGAACCAGTACAAAAGAAATTAAAAAAGAAGAGTATATTCAGTCCTGAAAACAGTAGTGAAAGTGACACTGCTTCTCCACCAAAAACTAGTGCAATAAAAGCAGCAACCACCGCAGTGAAATGTACAAAAACTCAACCCAAAGTAAAAACTGTAGATCCAAAATTAAAAGCATCTTTACCATCAAGGCCTGGTAAATAATCATTGCTCATATTACATTAGTTTTGCATTTATTTGATAGAAAAGGACAATTTTTAACTTTTTTTTTTCTGTAATCAAAGTTCTGGCTACTAAAACTCCCCAAATACAAAAATCTGATAGCTCTGCAAGTTCAAAGAGCTGTTCAGGTGGTTCTGGATCTTCTGGCTCAACAGATAGTAGTAGCGATTCTGATTCATCCGAAAGTGTTACCAGTCCACAATCACAACCTAAGAAGAAGGAGGTTCCACCACCTGTTACACAGACTATCGCTACAAATGTACAACCAAAAAGGCCCTCTGCGACAGTAGCACCGGTCAAGCCTTTAAAGTGTACCAAGAGGCAAGGTGTGACTCGATATACTCGATTTACAATCATTGGCAATAGTTTCACAGAACAATTCTAATTGACATTTATTTGAATGCAGGTAGAATGAAAAGCGAGGATGACGGAGATGCATCCGGCAGTGATAAAGAAATGGATGATAATGCCGAAGTGAGTTCTTCAAAAGGAACGGTTAAAGGCAAACGAAAATTACAAACTCGCAAAGGAAGCAAACTATTACAGCTGCAAACAAAGGCTGCCAGTGACTCTGAATCCGATACAGGTAGAAATGTAACTATTTATCATACTATACAACAATTGACGATCGTTTCTTAATGTTAGTTCAGTCCTGTACTTACTAGTTTTGTCTTCGCATTAGTTATATCTCTTTATTAACCTTCTCTACCGAAGAACCTATGTAAAATGTCCACTTTCAGTATTTAAGAGCATGCTATTTGAGTTGTCTTTATAATTACTTAGAAATACATATAAATTAAGGGGTAGATCTTAGAGAAGGCATGAATAGTTGAAAAACAGAAGGGTAGACTATTTTGTGCAGGGAATGAATATAGGACTCTATGCTGCCTCCTTAACACAAAAAAGCAGTATTTGCGGTAATGGATGGATGGATTGGACATATAAATGGCCCGTAGGATTCTGCTGATCGATGGGAGAGATCTTTTGTTTTGAAAGTAGCATGTCCAAGGTGTCCTAAGATGCAGATACAGTCTTTTTGCTTATGGCGGCAGTATGGTTCTCAGGTACGGAAACGGTAGAGTGTAAACGTATCCTGCAAATTCCACTGATCCGGTGTGATTTGTCGGGAGTAGCCGAGAGCAAGAGAAGCACGAGCAAGTCACCTGTTAAACGTGCCGGTCCAAGCACGGGTGCTAGACATTCATCTGCAGCAAACAGAACGATTCAGAGTAGTGGAGGAGGATCTAACACGGTGGTTAACAGAACTGGGCAAAACTCTTACAATCGTACACGAACGACAAAAGAAAGAGAATGTCCACTGGCAGCGTGTTGCGACTCCCGAGGTCATCTCTCTGGAAAATTGGACACCCATTTTACCTTGGAAGCTTGCCCTTTGTATCACAATACCACGCCACAAAATTGCATGTAAGAATTTCATTCATTTCTCTAGATTCGAATTTGGCAAACAATGGAAATACTATATAATATGTTTTTAATGATTGCAGAGAATTTTACAAGGAAAGGAAGAAGAGAGAAGAGGACCGAAAGAAGGCAGTAGCGAATCTCGCGAAGAAATCACCGAAGGGAGGACACCAAACAACGGAGCAACGTAATTATCAGCTTAAAGTTCGAGAAATGAGAAGCAAATGGAAGCCACATACAGGAGAGGATAACGGTAGCGACAGTGGAAATGATCGTCCAGGAAATGAGAAGGACAAGCAGCCTCGTTTGACTAATCTCACCTCGGATTATGATCTAAAATTATTTATGGAAGCTCAAGCGATCGCAAGCGAGAAGATAGTAAGTAGTATATTACGCTTGATGCTTTATAGATCAAAAGCATTAAACTTTGATTATAACTTATAGGAAAAAGAGTTAAAAGAATTGGACTATGATGGCGAAGGTAGAAACGGTGGAGGTACGAGGTGCGTTGAAATGGGAAAATGGGAGATGGAAGTTTGGTATCAAAGTCCTTATCCGGAGGAGTTCAGTCGTGCTCCTAAGCTGTACCTTTGCGAATATTGTCTTAGATATGCTAAAAGCCGTCAAGTTTTGAGAAGACACAGAGAAAAGTGTTTATGGAGACATCCACCGGGACACGAAGTGTATAGGTCGGTATATCTTAGAAAAGTCACACCTTCCAAGTACTTCTTTACAATTCAAAAATAAACTTTCGTCTATACTTGTTTCAGAAAAGACAAGATCGGTGTCTGGGAAGTCGATGGGAAACGTTACAAGCAGTACTGTCAAAACTTGTGTCTACTAGCGAAGTTCTTCTTGGATCACAAAACCCTTTACTACGACGTAGAACCATTTCTCTTCTATGTCATGACGATAGGCGATGCCGAAGGATGTCACACAGTCGGTTACTTCAGTAAAGTAAGTCATGCACGATCTATTTTTACTAAACTACTTACACTTCAAGGACTCTCGATTCTATGCGTGCTCATCAATCAAGTGCATCGTTTGCATGTTACATCAACCGTAGAGATCATTACGAGCAAGCCATTTCAAAGGAAGAAAAAGAATTAGTTTCTAAAGCTAAAACGTCAAGCTAATATTTCTGACAGAAAATAAAATAAGGGAATGATATATTTTGGTGCCAAAACTAGGCGTTCTCAATCCCAAAAAAATAGACTTTTGTTTTTTATCCTTTTCGGGTTGTTCGGTAAGGTTTCATTCGTGTAGAGATTACAAAAGGTAACAAACGTGTGTTGTGAAATAGGATGTCTCATATTTCCGATCCTTTGCAACCCTTGTCATTCCGAGAATAGGGAGGGAGCAAGGTGGAAAGTGTACGGAACTACCACGCACACTTATTTACAATACAGGTTCAAAGCCCCGAAGTCTCGAAATCTTTATTGACGTTCAATGACCTCTGACCCTGGGAAAACGCCCTCTCTATCCCTCTCTCTCTTTCTCCCCCTCACTCATCCTTTCCACCATCCCCAGACGACCTGAAATTTTCTGCTCCCCTGAAAAGAACGCGTCGTGGGTTCCTATGTTTTTTTTTCTTCCGTAACCACTCGACCTCTTCAAACGCGTATCAAATTAGATTCTAAAGATATTTAGATCCTTAACAGTACTTCAAATTGAATTTAATGAAATGTATATCTGATCTTTAATTTATAATCTTTCATAAAGTTTCGAAATAATAAAAAGAAACCATCAAAGATAGAATCTTTTTTTTTTCCCCCATTGACAATGAGATCGTAACGAAGGTCGTGGCTAGCGAGTGAGTTTAATGACCTACGCTAGAGTGCTATTTTCGTGAGTCCATAATCGAGATATAGTCTTTTAAACTTGGAATTTCGCCGAAGCTATGCCGCTTTTTATAGTACTTACGATTAGGATTACGTTATATCGCATCGTTAACATCCTTTCTATGAACACTACCGAGCATATATCTTTCATTATCCCCTTTTTTTTCATACACATAAAGAACTCGTAAACAAGCAGAACGAAGCTACACAAGTTTAACGAATGAACTTTTGATCTTTAGCGAGAAGAAGCAACTCGATACGTTTTCTTTCGACTTTCGTACGTCTGATCATATTTGCATATTACTACTTAAACCAAGTCCAATACGAAGTCCGCAAAGGGTGCTTTTCCTCGACGTTAATGTCATATACATATATACCTACGCAGACATATATCCAGGATGTAGGGTCGAAATCTTTGCAGACGTTCATCGACCTTTGACCCCGACTGGGCTCGCGACCTACCATAGAGCTGGGAAGGGTTGATGAAGTTTTACGTTTCGAAATCAATACGAGCCCTTCATATCGAACCATCCCCGAATACAGATAACGTTCAATCGAGTAATTTTATCACTCGTGATCCAATCGATCGGTAGACACAAATTTATTTATTAACTCTCTAAACTACTAAATAAATAAAACACAATACATTCTTCATTCAATCCCTTGCATC
The DNA here is from genome assembly GCA_916049575.1 of Ancistrocerus nigricornis. Classification (NCBI taxonomy): domain Eukaryota; kingdom Metazoa; phylum Arthropoda; class Insecta; order Hymenoptera; family Vespidae; genus Ancistrocerus; species Ancistrocerus nigricornis. The sequence continues at coordinate 6,455,762 of OU696665.1, forward strand.
GTGTTTCACGTAGCATGACAATTACGTGAACCTAATTCTCTCCCGAAAAGTTCTCGATCCCAGGACGTACACCCTGTATAAAAGGGCGTACCTCCTCGTGGGTTCCACTTTCTGCACTGGCAAAGGTGGCAGCAGCGGTTACAGAAATGGTAGCAGTAGTAGTGGTAGCAGTAGTAGCATCAACACCAGTACTACCAGCATCACCAGTAGTAGTAGCACCAGCGTGAAGTCAAAATCTTTATAGACGTTCAACGACCCCGACCCTGGCCAGACAGTCGTGGGGTGATGGTGTGATGCTGCTGTAGGTGGTGGTGGTAGCAGTTTGCCGGGGTAGGCAAACGGGGTAGAGTGTGGGGGTTGGGTGGCCGTGGCTAGCGTACGTAGCGTACGCTATCAGCCCGGCATGGCAGCGTGGAGGCCCAGCAGTGGAGGGGTTGCGTCGACTGCAACGGGGATGCCGAAGGGCCACGCTCTGACGGAGGGAGCCTCGGGAAGGAGAGTTAGGGGCGGGAGGGCGTCGCCTCGCGTCGGGTCGTCAACCTTTCTGCGGCACTGCGACGTCGGGCTCGTTATTATTTCCTCTCCTACTACTATTACTACTACTGATCCTACTACCGCTACTACGCTTGATACTACTGTTACTATTAGTTAATATTAAAGTTGTTAATGTGTATGGGGTTTATTTGTAAGTTATTTTAAACGAAATTTTGGGAGGATTCAAATGGTCCTGAGGTAAAACTACTGTTTTTTAACGATCTTGTGGTTTTTAGAGTACTATCAGCATGGTTTTTTTCGAATTAATAGTTTTATTGGTTACTGAAGTGTTTTTATTGGTTCTTTTTACATTTATGTGTTGGAAAAGAGATTCTAAATGGAATCATTAATTGAAAATTTTTATTTTGTCAGTTTAAATGTGTCCTTAATAATATTTAACACTAGAATTACCAAAGTCTAGTCTAGTAACATAACGACTTTTGTACAGATTTATTATCAATTTTATTTCGTCACTCCACCTGCCAAGTTTCATATGTGCCTTTTTTCTGCACCAAAAACATCTCTGCCCCAACCTGTATGTGATTTTATTGTTTTCTAAAAACTTGAAAAAAAATACATATGGAACTTGGCAGGCCCAGCGACGTTTTATTGAATATTATTCATTAAAGATAGGAAATAAAATGGTTCTTTTTTTATTACTTATCAAATAGCTATATGCGATGAAAATAAATATAGTTTTATTGCCGGTAGTTCTAGTGTAAAAAAAATGCATAAAAAACACGACAATATTAATATTTTTTTGTTGACATTTTACTTTCTATCATCTTTTTATATTTATACACAGTATGTGGCCAATGTTACCAATTGAAATCATACTAGTTTTTTAAAAGGAACAATAAAAAAAAAATCAGGTAAAATATTTTTATAATAAAAGAACTGCTATCATAAATTTTTTAACTGTAAAGGATCAAATTTCAAAATCATTATTTCAGAAAGTGGTTTTCCCCTTAGACCTTTTAAATTTATTATAATGATAAAACATCAGAATTAATCAACTGCGTAATCATCGTCTCGTTTCTTAAAGATTCTTCTTCATCTCTCGTTTTGTATTCACCTTTCACGACCACCGACTTCCTTTGACTCGATACTACACGTACCTCCCCCGCCTCTTTTCCTCTTCGTCGCAGGATCTCCGCAATGTTTTACCTCTTTTGTGTGGCCTTACCTCGTACATGCGTCTCCCCCGTTTTTCGATCGAATATCTCGCGACGTTTCGTCTTTCACTAAAAGTGATCGTTTTTCATAGCCGCTCCTTGTCGCTCGGCAATTTGTATTCTCTACGGTACATGCGTTTTCGCACTTGGTCATTATGATACGGTGAGAAACCTCTTATACCGGCTTTAAAGTATCTTCCGAGGTTTAGCCTTTCTTTTTATGTACCACGACAGAGTGTCATTAAAAAATTCTACTTTCTTTGACCACCTTTCCTTCATATTTTCATTCACCAAACTCATTTTATGCATATTTGACAATGATGATAAACAAAGCATGTATTTGGCTGTCTGTACGCATTAGTTTTCAGAAACACGCAAAATCCGGTAAGCCCCGTCCGCAGCCGGAAACGAATTTACGCTCAAGTTCACGCGCGTAGACCGTTCAAAAAGGGTTCCGTTCATGAGAGGGTCAAACGAAAGAAAGAGACAGAGAAATGAACAGAGAGGGTCGTATATGTCAAAGAGAATCAGACATACCTTTCACGATCGTTCGGACTTCACGTTTTCGATTATAATCTCGACACGATTGTACGTTAATTACCTAAAAATTCAGATCATTCAGGTTAAACAGTTCAATAAATTTCCAAACAAAGTTCCTTTGAAATAAAAATATTTTTAATTAGAAACGTTGGTAGTTTAGCGACAAGCTCGAATTGCAGGTACGGGGAAGGGGTTGGACACGCCCTATTCGGTCGACGTGCTAGAACATAGGAAGAGAGTGATTTCAAATTGAGCTAACTCATTTACGATCTCGATTTAAATATATCCGATCGTGTGTTTTACGATCTTAGAAAAAAAAATTTATGAAAATTTGGATAAAAAAAAAATTCACAAAAAAATTTCGCGAGTTGAAGAGAATAAATGGTGAGTGCACGATGAAGTCACGTGATTCATGGGACACCATTTTTTTTATTTACGTAGTAGGAAATCCCTCTTTCATGGTCTTCCCGCGTATTACTCCGCAGTGCGACCTCGAGCAATAGGAGCGTTGACCTTGAATTATCAGGGCGTTGACCTCGACTGCTCCGGGCGTTGACCCTGAACAATCTAGGCGTCGACCTTTCGTGACGTGGGCGTTAACCTTGAGGAAGAAGCGTGATCGCTTAACTGCGAATAATAGGATTCATTGACGGCTTCTGTCATATCGAAGATGAACATTAAGAACGATCGGTAGCCTCGAGACCCCTTGCTCCCATTAAACCTAATTATACTTGATTTTTCGCTCGTAAGAGACGTTCAAAATATTTTAGCCAGACGAAGAGGAGTTTTTCGAACGATTCCGAAGCAGCCAAGCGGAAATTAAAAGGGGGAGTTGGACAGGAGCGCGAACCATTTTATATAGTTTTCGTCATGCTCGCTGAGACTCGCCGAAAAGGCGACTCCAATAAGAAATTTCTTCGCTTTAAAACATATTCGAGGCTGTTGGATATTTATTTCAATTATTAGAGCTGAAAGAACTGGGGGATATGGAAGTTAAGGAAAGTATACGAGTACTTTATTGATGGGTATACGAGACAATGAGATGGATCAAATATAGTAGAGATTACTCTGTTATTAGCAATTTGATCGAAAATGTTTTCATCAGCTTTTGTATGATTTTAAAAAAGCTTTAATGTAATTCTAACAAATTATGTGCCAATTTTTTAAATAGTTTTTTGAGGTTATCATACAGTTTTTTGCAAATAAATATATTTTTTAAGGTTATCTTACAGTTTTTCGAGAATGAACTGTAAGATAACCTTAAAAAAATATTCAAAAAAAGTATTGACAAATAATTTGTTAGATACAGTTTGCAGTACTTACTTTTTATACTCACTTACTGCACTGACTTTTTATAAGCTACATTTTGTTGCAAATAAACTGTAACATAACCTTAAAAAAATATAAAAAACAGTATCGACAAATCATTTTTTGAAAGAATTTTTGTACGCCTATCCGTTCGAAGATTTTAAAACGATTTCATTAAATATCAGAACATAACTTATTTTTTTCATCTGGGTCTAAAACAAATTAACAAACTTTGTATTACAAAAAGCTTCATTTTCCGATAAAGTACTTTTTACACCCAAATCGACATTCACAAATCATGTTAAAACATACAAAAGCTGATAGAAATATTTTCGATCACACTGTTGAAAACAGACTAATCTCTACTGATCAAGATTCGTAGTTCACCCTATATATTAATTATACAAGCTTCTATTTGATATGACATTCATTAATATAGACATTGACAGTGAAACCGATCGTGACATTGACATAAATAAAATTAAAAAGAAATCGGTATACTTCTTTGTATACTCGGATCAAAATGGCGATAATGATACAAAAAAGTGTTAACGTTTGGTATACCTACTTCAACATAAGACATCTCTATACCATTATCTCCGATATCACGGGTCCGAAAACAATGGTAATAAGAAAGAGATCGGTAATGAGATGCGGCCCATATTCAAAATGGTACGCTCCTTTGGATACCCCGAAAAGGAGAAACCCAACGTGACGTGAGAGAGGCGAGACGCAAAACCGGTTTTCGGGGCCGTCGAGTCCGACATACGCACGACGATGGAACGACCTGTCCTGGTCCTGAAATCCTTGCGCCTCTCTGGCACTGGATGCGAAAATTGTTCCAATAAGGGAACGATCTTTAAGATTGTCTCATTTAGTCGTTTTATCTTTTATTAACTATCTCACGTGTAATTATATACATATCGTACGAAATCAAGGCTTAATGAGACCAATCAAATCGATACATTGGAAAGACAAACGAATTCTTGGAGGTCTTTCAAGAAGTAAGGAAAAGAAGGTAAAAGAAGAGGGTTCCCTGTGTCGTCGGTGTGTGCGGCAGGTTGCACGTAAACGAGACGACTTCGTCTCCTCTTACAGGTATCCCAGACAGGATCTCCAACGAGAAAGGAAAGAAAAAGAAGCCGTTGTGTCTGAGGTGTAAGAGACTCGTGTCCGAAAGCAAAAGAGACACTACTTACGGTGATACTCTTTCTTTCCATGATAGAACATTGGTGTCTTCGGTTGATGAACAAGATTGTCACAAATCTTTGACAAATCAACATATGTTCGTTACATTGGTGTCTTCAGTTGATGAACAAGATTGTCACAAATCTTTGACAAATCAACATATGTTCGTTACATTGGTGTCTTCAGTTGATGAACAAGATTGTCACAAATCTTTGACAAAATCAACATATGTTCGTTGTCCAGTTATGGGACACTTGTAAAGAATTACAACATTTTATATTCATGATCTCTTTGACCAACCTGGAAGACACGTACAAACTAACACATCCATCGAAAAGAAGAACGTCATGCGCGGATAGGCGAGGCACGAGTCCTCGTGGAAATCGGCCGACGCCGTTTCCGTGGAAACGCGACGATCCAACGTTTGAAGGTTCATTTGCCTAACTTCCGGCGATACGGCAGTTAGCCCGTCACAAATGCTTCCACGGTATATATCCTGAATAATGCATAAGGACAGCAAGGTCTGTGTGAGTGCGAAAGCCTTCTATACTACACCAGACGAGAAAACAGAGAGAAAGAGAGAAGAAGAGGTGCTGGGAGAGGGATGAGATTAAGGGAGAGTACCTGCGTCCTTCGAAACGAAAAAGAGAGAGGGAGAGATAGTGGGGGAAAGAGTGGCTTGGACCGTGAAGTGTCCGAAAAGAGGACGAGTCCGACGTACATAATATAATAAATGGACAGACAGGTCTCCGGCAGCGTTTATGGAGGAGAAGAGGGAAGAGGATTGGGCGGATACTGCGCGAAGATAGGACCTGGAAGAAGGGGAGGAAGGTAGCAGACGGGAGAGAGAGGCTGGTGTATTTCGAGTTGGAAGAGGGAAGAAACGACATACGGTCAGCGTCTGAAACGTGACTCGCGAATTTTCTTTCTCATCCTCCACTTCTTCTTTCTTCAAAGAAGAAAGCATCATGGTGTCCCAGGCTGTAGAAAATAGACAAACTTTCGTATCGGAACGAAATTAATGAATTTTTTAAGAAAGTGGACCTCAACGATTTTCTTTCGTAATATACCGCAAATTCATTGGTATATGTGGTATATGTATTAAGGGAGAGTGAGAGAGAAGATGGGGTGCGTTAGGAGAGAAGAGGAGAGTTGGCTGACGTAGAGAGAGAGTAGAGTAGTAGAGGTCGTCGATACGATACGCGGCCGCGCGCGCTTCGTCGAGAAGAGGTTGGGGTAGGCTCGTCCCGACCATCCCTCTCCCCTCCCTCTAACCATCCTCCCTTCCTACAACATTTTCCCCTCTTTTCCTCCTCCTACTCCTCTTGCCGACGGACCAGGCTTCGATCGATGCCAGACAGTCCCGTTCGCACGACCAAATCTCGCCGAATACACGTCTTTCCCTTAGGAAGAGCTTTTCTCTTCTTCCTTCTTCCCTTTTCCGCCTCTTCCTTCCAGTCTTCTATTACTAACGCCCTCGGTACATCACCCGGTGCCTACTCGATCATTTCCTTCAGTTTTCTTTGGTAGAAAACCTAAAATGCGCCCTGGGTGCACCGAATTTCAATTTTATACTTTTTCAGATGTCTTAGGTGTTTCAATGGGTTTTGATTATCGCACACGTGATTGATTAGTTGAAGAGATTATGGGTGAACATGTTGAGTAACAATTTGGGGAAAATACTTTCATTATTTAAAGTAGACCATAAGGTGTTCCATTTTTTCACAAATGTCAGTTAACATGTTCATCAACTAAGCTCTTGAACATGTTGAGTAACAATTTTGGGAAAATACTTTCATTATTTAAAGTAGACCATAAGGTGTTCCATTTTTTCACAAATGTCAGTTAACATGTTCAACTAAGCTCTTCAATTGGGATAGACTGTTTCTTTTATTACCAAAGCAGAGTCTATTTAACCCCTAACCAGAATCGTCGGGTCTGAAGGAAGGACCGAAACTCAGCTGTCAAATATTGGACCAATGTGATGAAGTTGAAGTTTTGATAAAGTTTAACCTTGCTTCTCAATAAAAGTTGATTTATTTCCAAGACATGTTTCATTTCACTCTTAGTCCATTTTTATGTGAACTACAAGATTTTGTTACAAATATACAGGTTTTTAGTCCAGATGGACCCAACGATTCCAGTTGCATTGGTAGTTAATTTGATTGAACGTTTTATGATTTTAGAGCAGATTACAATGATCGTTAATTATCGGTTGAGGTTTATGAAATACTATACGCATGTCATGGTGATCGTCAGACAGGAAAGAGCCTTGGCTGATAAGAGATGCATCTTTCGGCACACCCCGTATGTTAAGAGGAACGCTTTGTTGGGCATAAAGAAAGTGGAGGAGGAAACACGGTGCATCTAAATATAGAAGTGACCGACGCAAGGAGCCGCAGAACCTTAAGTCTCGTTCACAATGCGTTCCTCGTCTCGTCGTTTGCCCCATGCAATCTTTCTCAAAGTTGCAAAAGATGTCGTCAGACTACCTTGTAGGTCGAACGATTCTTTAAAAAAAACGATAGAGTCACACCAGTTTTATAAAAGTGTACTTAGATACTCTTAACAATGAATATAATATACCCGAAATTTTAACTTTGGTTTGGTCCTTCAATGGTTAAAAGTGGACATAAACTTCGGTTAGACCCTACAAAAGAGTATTTAGCTTTGTTATGACACTTAAAAACCTACATTTGTAGGGCTTGGTTAACACTAGGTTAACGGTTAACACTAGGTCTACCATTGGAGGTAAAAAGCAACCAAAAACTTAACATTGCTTAACATTTTAACATTTTCTTTCTACCACTTGTATTTTTGAAATCCCCTTTTCTCCCCCCCACTTTTGAAATCCTCTAGGGTATAAGAAATATCCGTAAACCTAGTGTTAAAAGCAGACATAACTGTCATTTGGATGTTAAAACCAAAGTTTATTCACAATATACATAAATATATTGTTCTTATTCCATAAGCTTCACTTTTACTCAAAAAACTCCTAAGAAAACATTATGAAGGGTTAAATCAAATAAAAGTCTGTGAAAGATGTAGAATTCAAGATGATTTCTGAAAGAATATAGAAGCAGCAAATTTTGAAAGCAAGAACTTGCTGACATTTTCTTGCGCACGTGAAAAAGGGCCGAGGTGAAATAATCGATCGTTCAACACTATACTCTTCTTCTTCGTTCGAGTACGGCTCGCGAATCTTCTGTCTCTCTTTCTCTCTCGTTTTTCATTGTGCTCGTCTTATTCTTACAGCCGAGTAGACGTTCGTTCACCTACGCACAGGGAGGCTAACGCTCCTCTCGTTCCCTCCTCCTCTTCCTCCTGCATCCACCTCGCTCGCGCGAGACGTGTTTATGAACGCACAGGGAAGGAAAGAGCAAGAGAGAAGGATATACAATGGATGCCAGGCTGCGTTCCAATGCCTTCCTATCGTCGCACGTGTACGCTCACTTACGAGCACTTTATGGCACTGTGATACACAGAAAAGGATACTGACCGATTGGAAACCTTTTACGATCGACGCCCGTGCGCGGTCACGTTGAATGCTTTCTTTCTGCATTCTCGAACGATGACCGATCTCTCTCTCTCTTTCTTCTTTCCTCCATCTTTTCTTTGTCGAAGGTATAATGTCACGAATACAGAGAAATCGTTTCGATAAGCTCCTCGTTATAGTCTCCTTGCGATTCTTTGTAAATTCGGATCCGAAGGTCGTATTTGAGTATCCGTAAAGCGAGTGTGTGTTGGTTTCTTTGAAGTTATCTTCTTTGGTTCGTTGTAAAGTACATTTGGTTGGTGAACCAATTGAAGGGTCAAGTTGCAAAAGTACACATTTTTTTATTTGATATTACCAAAACACAGTGTGGTAGTTGAATGGAGATTTTGGGACAAAATATAATGTTGCACGTAATGTGTTAATAGTTCATATTTTAATATTATAAATTGTTCTAAATCGGTTAATTAAAATTTGAAAGTTTTATTATAGAAATATATTGGAATTCTAATAAACATTATCTTAAAATATCTTCATAAAATAGTAAAAGATGATAAACAATATATATTTATAAAATGTATACAAAAACAAATAAATAATATGAAATTTTATAAACATTAATAAACATAAATTAATCATTACTTACATCAGAACTATCGCTCTCCTCTAACTCTAAATTAGAAAAATCGAAGGTTTGTGAAATACTTTCTATTATGGGATTTGATATTTATTTATGTAATAAAACTATAAAATATGAATTTTTAACACACAGTGTACATTACTGTTTTTTTGTCCCATAAAAAGATAAATAATCCTCAGTGTAGCAGTTTGTAGCAAAAAAAAATTATACAGCAGTGTTATACAACATCTTCTTAATATAGAACAGCAAACATAACAGGATGGTTACAATTAATTTTTTACATTTGTAATTAAAATTATACATATGTTTGATGAAATTCTCCATATTTATGGTATAATTACCCTAATTTAAAAATACCAACAAAAAGGAACGATTGACACATCAGTAAACTTATTCTTTAATTATTAGGTTATTAGAAACAAACAATTGCTATTGGTCCCATGGTGATTTGATCAGATATTGCTTCTTATATTCGTATTTCTAACTTACCATATGATAATATTATTAACTAAATAAATCAAAATTCAATAATAAATTTTTTTGTCCACTGTATACCGTACTGTGCAACTCGTAGAACATATGCATCAGAGAAAAAAGTCTTTAAGTGGAATTTAGGGACTTTTACAACTTGGTCCTTCAATCATATCACTAAAAATTTGTTCGAAATGTAAAACCAGTCGAGAAATAAAATAATTGATCCTCCAAATCCCTGACCTCCTCCCTCACTTTAAAACATCTGAAAAGGTAACGCCTGATCTCTCTCATCTCGCTGTCGTATTAAGGCCAACTGTCCATTAATACGAAAGAAATTATGCAAAAGTGTCGGACTAATAATGGCACCCGTAGCGTATTTACGTAATGACGAATTATCTCTGGAACGGCAAACGTGCTACGCGAATGGAGCGTTCGTTTTATCGCGGATATATTTATCGCGAAATATAAGTGGCGATATCGAGGATAATCTCGGCATGACGAACGTGAAACTTTATTTAGGATTACGTGGAAATAATGAAGTTTTTATTGTTTCGTGAGCAATGTTATCTTTCATATCATTTTTTCTTTCCCGTGAATTAAATAATCAAGATCAACACAGAATTAACCAGAATTAACAATTTCATGATTAACTTATTAAACGAACTCAAGTTTGAAAATACTTGAAATTTCAACCAAGTTACTCGTATTACATACATACGAGTCGAGCGTTAGACATTAGAGAGGTACTACGAAGGCACGATCGTTACTCTATGCGCCACCTTGCTGCGTTTCGGAGATGAAAGGAACGAAGAAGGGCTCGTATCGATTCCAGGGAACTATATCTACGGAATAAGCTTTGACCTCCGCCGCACGGCGTCTTCGAGGGACCACGGGGGTGACCGTCTTCTTATTCTCCCTATACCTCATTTTTTCCAAGTAATATCTTTCCCAGTATAAAATCAATGGCTACTGGAATAACACCCATGATCGATACCATATCTTCAATTTATTCACAGATATGATTTCATATCTTCGTTACAACAGAGAAACGATGATGTATCGATTATATATTCAAATTTGTACCACAACTTAACTCCAAAGTCCTAACTTCCAAACTCTGTTTGGAAAAGATACCAGTTGACGCGAGACATCACCTTTTATCGTGTAGGAACGTTAATGGTTGTCTATTGATCTCGAACGATCACGATTTCGACACCCATTATGGTTCGTGCTAAAAGGAGCAGCAAAGGATGCATCAGAGAATGACGGTGGGGATGAAACGGGTGATGCCTACTTCGCGAGAAACATTGCCGTTTGTGGTGGGGAGTACGAGACGGCCCTGAGTCTCCGAAGACTACCGGTCCAAGGCCGTCGCGGGCCCCAGATTCTCTCTTTCTCTATGTTCACCTCTTTCTCTCCTCTCTCGTTTCTCTTTGTTTGCCACTCTCCGCGGAACTCCAAGAGCTCGCCCCTCCAAACTCTCCATACTGACGTGGTTCCCCTTATTTAGCCTACATACGGTTCCACTTCAAATCGTACGAAAGCTAACGAAAATTGATCTTTTCCTTTTCTCTTTATATACTCTTCTTCCTCACATTTTATTTATGTACCCATAGTGCACTTCGACCTTAATCTATCTCTCTCCAATCGGTTGTACAGTGATCTCACCTAGAATCTCTTTCTATTTCAGTCTTATCGAGACCTAGGATAATTCGATCGCCATTTTCATATATAAACAGGTAATCGAAGAAATATTTTCAGTATTGGGATAAAAACGTCTTACTAATAATTATATTACAAACGTCAGAAGTTAATGACTACTTTAATAATTATAGATCACGAGAAATAGAAAAGAATTCACCGTAATCGTGTTAAACGCAGATTCTTGCTTTTAGCAGACTTCCTAACCGATCCTTTGGTCCCGGTCGAAACGAATGGTCATCCGAGGGGCCTTATGCTCTCTCTCTCTCTTTCTCCCCTCTCTCTATCTCTCTGACCTCTTCGCATCCTTTCTTCCTTCTTCCTCCTACCTCGTTTCCTTTTAGCGACTCGCTCGCTCGCTAGCACGCACGCGCGGTCTCTTCAGGTTGTGTCCTTCGGATCGTTGTTGCCTCACTCGGCGGTTAGCAACAGCTTGGCTGCTATGCTTGGAAATACCGGGTGTCCGAGTAAAATCAAGAGACCCCACTGCATCTTTTCAACATTCTTACGTGCTTCTCGAGCAACGCCATAATCGATAATCGATCGTGAGCTATCGCGATCGTGATCCATGGACGGATTGCAGACGCCATTTTGGAGTATACCGTTGATCACGTGGATATCACGTAAATGGGCATTTAAGCATCGTGCTGCTCGTAAAGGACGAGTTTAAATTTGTTTTGGAAATTTAAATGGCTTACAGATGTCGTCAGATTGTAGGTTGTAAAGTAGGGGATAGTTTTATCGTTGAGAAGTCGCACAGTGGGACGAAAGATTGGAAATTGGGGTAAAATGATTTTTTTTTTTTTTTCAAGGAATAATATGGATAGGGTAAGTCATACAGTAATTGTCTACTGTAAGAAAAGACTAAATTAGACCAAAAGACCCATTGGCAATCATTATGTTGTATTTTAGTATATCGTTATGTTTTTAGAGGAGTTTTTTTGTTATTGCTTATAATTTTTATGATCCCAAAGATATTGCAATTATTATTTAATGTTTTTTTGGTGTTAAGTAATTTAAAGGCTATATTGTGTGTATCACTATACCTCTTATCTTAATATGATATTAGTAATCATATATTAAAGTGAAATAGATAACAAAAATGTGCAAAATTACATTTTTGAGTAACAAACAACCAAACAAACTTTCAAATTTAAAGTAATTGATAAATACTAAGTTTTATTATTTCTTAATAAACAAGAAATAATTTTTGCTGCAAATTTCAAACATATAGGTGCTACGTGATGCCAAACGACAACCTATCGCAGTGCGGAATTACGTATACGTGGTACCGAAAATCGTTAATTTCAGGTCCATTTGCAAACGTTTGCAAAAATTTCTTTTGTAAAATTGTTGTCAAAAGTCGTACAATTATGAAACAATAATTTCTAAAAGAGTGATATATCTACGATTTTTTAAGTTATAATTTAATTTTCTTTTGGGTCTCTCAATAACCCTGTTTTTAAACCGTAATTTCAAGGTAATAACAATCAATATATTCATTTTTATTGCAATATTCGTGCTCTACATATCTTTAAGAATATAATCTATTTGCAAAACATATATAACATTGTATGACTTTATAAATATATCACCACAAAATGTAACCTCAATGGTGATACTTTGACGTTTATTATTTCATGATGGAAATGAAATAATAAGAATATAAAATCACAAATATTGCAAATTACTTTTTTATCACTTCCAACTACCTCCAAATCACTCAACATTTTTTTTTATTGCTATTTATCGTCTCACTGTGAGTCGACTTGAAAGTAATTGTTTCGATATCGATAAGAACGAAAAAGATATATTAAATTATAGTACCGAAGGATCGAAAGAGAACGTCGAAAATTCCTCTATAACGGTATCATTCTTCCTGTATCTCTCTCCTTTCTTTTCATCTTCTTCTTTTTCTTCGATAGTACCATAGATCTAAGGTAATGTTTGACGAAAAATGAGAGTTGCTCGCTCCAGGGCATTGCTCGTAATCCAGCCTGGAAGATTAAGCTCCTCTTTCACGAGGAGGATTGGCAAAGATTTTCCTTTGTGTCGAGTGGACGACCAGCACCGATCGTAGAATTGCATTCTCTTGGAGTACGGAAAAGAAGTACATATATGACGAACGAACGTTTGAAACAAACAAAATAATTGGAACCACCGTTGCTCGTTTTATGAATGGAACACTCGTTAACATTGTCAGGAAAGTTATCCCGTCTTGTTAATCGTTTGCCGGTACAGTTTCATATAAAAAAATCATTATTTTTGTCTAAAAGATTTCGGTCAAGAAAAGTCCTTTAACCTAACGAGAAAACAAATAATCCTTTATTCGTAGAATTCCGATATAAATTCAATTATCACGGTTTATTTTATATAGCAAAGATGTATAACTTGTTAACAAGATAAAGAAAATTCAATAATAATACGATCGTTTAAAGGGATTTAATTGCAACAGAGAGAAGTGGTACTTAAATTGGAATAATAAGTCCGATATTATAAGTCAAGATGCTCCAATATTACTTTTACCTCACGTTCAACGTTTAAACTTTATTTTTGCGGATACTTTGATGTAGGAAATATCAATCGGACGACGTTTCGTCGTAATTTAATTACAGATACATGTATATACACTACGCTCGAGATTCGATCTCGTTAATTAATAAAATAATTCACGTTTCCCATTAACTCTTTTTTTATATATATTCAAAATCATCATCGAGGAAAATAATTTATATCGTTCGTTATAATAGTTACAGTATATAATAAATAGGTATAATATAATAGTTATATCGTAAATCATAATTTAATTCGTTCTTTCTTCCTTTTTCAATCGAAACGTAGATCAAAAAAATTCGTTGGGACCATTGTTCCTAGTCCGAAGGTTGTGACGCATTTTCGTAGCTGCATTAACGTCACACGATGCGCGTGATTATCTACGCACGCTGACGAATGTTAGTCGTTGGCTGACAAATCGGAATCGTCCGACGTGCTAACGCATACGAACGAAAACTGTTCTGTTTGCTCTCTTCTTTTAACAACAAGTTTGTTTTTCTCTCTCGACGGGAAGTGAAAAAAAAAAACGCTAATAATCACGATGATTCGACACAAGGCGAATTCAATTCTCTTTAATTCTCGTTTTGTCATATTACATTGGGAAAAGGCTCAGAGAGCCCAAATACGTTTTTCTCTTTCCCAGACACGTTTCAGCAAAGGCAGAACGCACGACCGTTCAAAGAAAGGAAATACCGAAAGGCTACCCGAAATAGATCGGACGTATTTCAGGGACGAACTAGAGAGGGTATTCGAAGGACGTGTGTTTAATTTGCAAGCATGGCCGATTCGCGTTCGTTCTTCTCATTCCCGTTCGATGAACTCGTTCAAATATTAATCCTTTTCACGAACGTATCTCGTCGAGATAATCGTATCGTCCGACTTGATTTGATCACGAGAAAGAGGAAAAGATATAAAAAAAAAGAACCGAATCCTTTAACATTTCCTTGTAAAGTAACTTTCCTACACGTTTTAACGATCGTTCTTTGAATTTCAGGAAAAGAACTCATTCCTAAACTACAACGTGTCCTGCATCCTGACATTGCCACCATATCAGAGACAAGGATATGGTCGACTACTCATCGACTTTAGTGAGTATACAATCTTAGTAATATTTTCCTGTGGACACTGGCAGGAAGGCAACGTCCTTTCCAAAAAAAAAAAGATAACCGAATTAGTGGTTAGGCTGTTAGCGTTTCTGTCCGACAACCTTATATACACGTTTCATCTGGCAAGGACGTCTGGGGAGTCACCATCTTAAAAGATAAGAAACCCATTGGCCAACTCCCAGGAAGTAAGATTCAATAACGATGAGAAAATTGTGTCTTGGATATCGTCTGGAGACCGTAAGGACGATAATTCGTGAATTCTCGCGTAGATATAAAAAAAAAAAGAAAGAGAAGAAAGGGGTGTGGTAAATCAGTCGCATCCTGGTTTTATACGTGACAAAAGAAATTTCTACCAGGCATTCTCTCAAAGTCCTTTTCGTCCTTGTCGAGGATGATCATCCTCCTGTCCGGTCCTCGCAACGGGCTCCGAACGATTTCTAAAGGTCCTTCTCCACCATCCTGTAGAATCTACCCTCTCTCCTTCGTTCTATCTCCCTCTTTCTCTCTACAGCGAATCGTAGCGTAGATAATTAAACGTGGGCTTTTTGCCGTGACGTCATTTTCATTGATGCCGTCGAGGCGTGGTGGGAGGGAGAGACGGAGGATAAAGAGGGGTGTAGCGTGAGAGGGGTTTTGTATGGGTCGACGTACTATCGGGGGTGGATTGGAGGTGGAAGAAGGGTGTTGCGGGATGGAGGTACTGCCGTTGCTGCCAGTGGTTCGAGCGTTCCGCAGGGTTTGCTGCAAAGCGAGTGAAAGAGAGAGATAGTTATAGAATGAGAGCAAGTGAGCAAGTAAGAGAGAGAGAGAGAGAGTAGAGTGGCGTAGGACCCGGTAAAATCGTACCGTAGTCTGGGTAGAACGTCGACGAGTAGTAGGAGGAACGGTGGTGGTGTATCGGAGGTGGTATATGGTCGGGATGCGGCATAGAGTGGTATTGGTGGATAGTGGAGTGTTGGTTGGAGTGGAGTGGTTAGCAGGAGCAGCGGAAAGTGCGACGCCCGGCGTCTCGCCGCATCGATCGGCCTAGCCCCACCATGCGTCCCTCGCACAGGCCTTGCGGATTCGCACGAACGCTCGGTCAAACACAGAAGCGCGGCTGCCGAGGGTGCGCGCGTACTACGCGCTCGGTAGAGTGGGAGGGAGAGAGAGAGGACAGAGAACCCAGCCCAGACACGCAAAGTGTCCGTCTCGTTTCCCTTCCCACCTACCCTTTCGACGCAACCCAGCCAGACTCTGGCTTTCTCCCTCTCTCTCTCTCTCTCCTTTTCTATCTCTCTTGCTCAGCAGGTTTCCCTCGCACTTGCGTAGGGATCGCAATCGTATGACCTCTCGTGACCTCGCACCACTGGTCCCTGGTAGCGGCGTAGGGTTGGCAGGGCCACCGACGCCCTCTCTTCCTTCGACGTAGGACCAAGAGGGGGAGGAGTCCCTCCTCCTGTCACAGCGATCCATCCGGCACAGCCGCCTCCGACTCTTCCTCTTTCTCGATTTTCCACCTCCATCATTCCCTCTCTTTCTACCACCACCATCATCACCACCACCACTACTACCCTTGCCAACTCCATCTCCACCTACCGATTCCAAAAGTCTGCAAACTAAACGGACGCGTAATGAATGCGCTCAACCCTCCCGAAGTAATCGGTGGAAAGGGAATCGGAGAAGAGGGAGCGAAGCCAGAAACAAGGTGGTAGCGACGGCGCTGCTAGCGATGATGATGATGATGGTGGTGGTGGTAGTGGTGTCAGTGGTGGTAGTGGTATTGGTACTAGTATTGGTACCAATGGTCGTGGTGGTAGTGGTGGTGATAGTGGTGGTGCCGCTGGAGGGAGGAAGCGGATTGTCCTCTCTCTACCCCGTGGGAGTTTGCACGGACCAGGAAGACGTAGGAGGAAGAGGTGGTACGCGGTGTGGTCGTTGAACCCCCCAGCCTCCAGGACATCCCGGAATAGGACCGGTCCTGTTCTCTCTCTCTCTTCTCTGCTCACGCGCGCCTACTCGCTCGTCTCTCTACTCTCTGCTTCCTTGCGTCCTTATCCACTTTCTGTCCGTTCGCTACACCCTATCTCTCTCTCTCTCTCATACATTCTTTTTCTATCTTTTTGCTCTTTCTCTCTTTAACGAATAGCCGCAAAGGGCCCCGCCAGATGGAATACGATCTTTCGGATCGAAGCTACGATTAGGAGGAAGCGTAACACGAACTGCGTCGGGCGATGATCTCCCCGATAAACGCGCGATGGCTCCTCCTGCAAGTCGATCCGTTCTTACGGAAAAAGAGTTAGGTACTCCGGTATCGTTCCCATCGACGAAAGACAGTAGTCCGAAGGTTTTAGATTTCGATCGGGATATAGCTTTTGAACTATCGAACCCGATCGGATCTTTCTTCGTGCACGCGTACAACAACCTGTCTTGGAAGACTCGATCAACGAAATGGTACTAACTTTGATTCTATGTAGTGCATCGGGGTATCTGGGCCATATTGGGGTATCTGGGCTATTACTTTATTTAACCATTAAGTGGAGAATGTTATGCATGTTAATCAGTATGCATGTTAATCAGCAGTGGGACACAAGCTTCGCCTGTCTCACCGCAAATTTCGAGGTTTATCACTGTACGATACCTATTTTTTCACGAAAAACGTTTAAAACAGCGTTTACGCGGTCGAAGATACCAGCCGTAATTGTTAACCAATTTTGATGATCAATGTCTCATTTGAAAGAAGACGATTTAATCTAGTACCCTATCTTTGCAAAATGTTGTTAGCATGTCTCTGTCTTCCATAAAGTATATTTCCAAAACCGGATTTTTTGACACGATTTTTGTTAAAGATAATAAAGCTTTTTCGAATTTCTGAAAGGATGGGGTATTAGCTTAAACCTTCCTCTTTCAAATGAGTCCTTGATCATCAAAATTGGTTAACAATTGCGGCTGGTGGTGATGGTGGTTCCTTGGTAGTCATAGTAACGGTGTATCAAAAAAGAGATAGCATGGCCCAGATGCCCCATTCCGTCTGCCAGGTTCAAATTAGATTCCAACAAAATAAGAATAGAATATTTCCTACACTCGTTTTTCGTCATGGGTGGTACCCTAAGCTTCATTAATGACTCCCTAGTATAAAATTGGCGATAATTACATTATATTGGAATTTCTATATTAATAACTTCATACTGGGCAGCCATATCTGACGCCAACTGTACAAAAAAAAAACCTTTATTTAGTTTCTAACTCCAGTATCATATTCTGTCTAATCATGTTCAACAGCATGGTTGGATGCACGACGAACAATCGAAGCGCGTTGAATCCGTCCGCGATATAATAGCGAACCGTAACAGCCATCAAATAATCCGTATTACGGGGAACACAACGTCGTACGATCGCGCGCGGATTATGCTGTACGCTTGAATTACATTAAATGAGAGAATTATCTTTACCCAACGAGAGCTGGTCCAGTGAAATTCTTATCAGAAAAATTATCAGGTAATCCGAACCGTGGACATCATTATGAATTTTGGATCGGTAGGCGTAGCACGATGTTTGTACGTTTTTTTCCACTCTTTGCTGACGGATATTTATCCGTGATCAGGCTTGATGAGAATGGACAGGATATGAAAGAAAGAGAAAGAACATCTTTGCCCTCACATCCTATCGATCGAAGACTTATATCACATTTGGCAGGAAACCACGAACGCTCGTTGACCCAATTTCACGAAGACAGAAATTAAATAGGGATCCGACGGCTCTTCGTTTCTTCGAATACTCCCTACGATTATTATGCTAATGGGCAGCACGATAATTGAGATCGAAGGAATGGGAAAGAAAAACTTTGAAATTCGTTTCTCGATGAGAAAAAGAGTCGATCGAAGTAATTCAGAAAATGGGCTGGTAAAAATAAAAATATGAATCAACCTAATATTAAAGACGATTAACCAAATGTATTTGCAAAAGACGGACTCGAGTGAATGCCCAGAAGTACTTGCGTGAAAGCAATTAATAAGCACGCTTGTACCAAGGAAATGCATTCGACGCCAGAAGGAATACGTCTTTCTCTTTCACCTCGTCTACCTACTGGGATGCTTGAAGCAAGCGATGCGGAACGAACGTTCAACCGGAGAAGAGTCTATCTATCTCCCTCTCTCTCTCTGGAGACCTCGTCGTGCTTCTTGCTCCAGCCACTATGGTAGCAACCAATTGATGCTTCACCAATGTCTTTTCTATAAAAGATCGTTATTGTAAAAATGAATTGATCTAAACCAGTTACTTCGAAAGTAAACTTATCAAATTCTTTTTTTGGATACTAAACATGATGAACCCCAAACGATAATCCCAAAGTTTGAACATAGTCTCGTTCCGGACGAGCCTCGACCCGGTATTCTTGGTATTCCTCGTCTAGAGTCTAAACGTGAACTCACGATGGACGAATGGACAGATAAACGGACAGATGGACGGATGGACGCACGTTCCTGAGGCCTCGGCTATTTCATCCTTCGCCGGTCACTGACACTACGCACGCAGCTCGCACGCTACAGGCCTTTCGAAGGCTGCCTTCGATTTTGCGATGAAAGTCCGTGAGACCCGCGTGCAAATATGCATGTATGTTCCTTATTCGTGTTACTGATCGATTTTACAGTTCTTTTTGAAAGAAGTTAACCCATTTGCATCCAACAAATTGTAGGGGAACTTGTTGTACCTTTGACCTGTTGTTCTTTTAACCAGTACTGTTCTCAGAGATTTTTTTTTTTTTCCTAATTGGGAATTGATTTAGGGTCTTCTATTCACGAAATAATCATTAGAATTGATCGATAGTCGATGCATGATAAAGAATGGAAAAAATTGAAGTAGAATCGTACCGGACGAGTAATTATGTTACAGTCCATCGTGACAAGTTAGAAACGAGGGTGATGAAGTTTGAGAAAGCGCTAAGTATGCACTCGTTGGAGTGCACTCATTTGGAAAGACGCTTTAACCGTTCGTACATTATTCTATCTCAATTATTCTGAAAAGGGACGAGGTGATGGAGGAGAGACGGAGATCGACGTGGTGGTCTCTAAATGCACTCATCAAAAAGTGCATTCGTACCGGCTCGTGCACTTAACCGTGTCGCTATCAGCGTTATCTTAATATTTGGTGGTAAAGGAGAATGCAAAATGGAAAAGAGCCTGGGTCGTTACACGTAGCTTGCTGCACTTAACTGCTCGTATATTATATTATCTCCGTATTTGAAAGGACAAAGAAGATGACTGAAGAGTCGTGGTGCATTTCGTTTGAAAGTGCATTTTTTTACTTTTGTTTTACTATTTTTGAAGACAAATTTGTAAAAGTTCCTTTAGTTAGGATCCAGTAGATAACACATATATATTTTTATACGTACCTACACGTTTAAAAAAAAACTGTAATTAGGAATTGGAAAGTAGATTTTTTTTGCCTTATTATTTTTGGAAAAAAACTTGTAACAACTCCTTAAAAAAAAAACATATTTTTATAGACATATACATTTTATATGCACGTTTAGAAAAAAAACTGTAATCTGGAACTGGGAAGTAGATTTTTTTTGCCTTATTATTTTTGGGAACAAACTTGTAACAACTCCTTAAAAAAAAAACATATTTTTATAGACATATACATTTTATATGCACGTTTAGAAAAAAAACTGTAATCTGGACCTGGAAAGTAGATTTTTTTTGCCTTATTATTTTTGGAAACAAACTTGTAACGACTCCTTAAAAAAATATATATTTTTATAGACACGTACATTTTATATGCATTTCTAAAAAAAACCCGTAATTTGGAACTGGAACATGCATTTTCCTTTTAACTTTACTATATTTGGAGACAAACTTATAACAATCCCTTACAAAAATATATACCTATTTTTATAAACACGTTTAAAAAAAATCCTTTAATACGACACGTACATCAGTAAAACCTAAAGACTTTTTCTTTTACTCCCTCGTTAAAAAGCCTAATCAGGAAGTAACGCTTCCACTCGACGACTCAACTTGACGCGTCAAACTTACTCTCTTCGCTTTCGAGGACGGTCTAGTATAGAATAGATGTACGTATGTATGTGCTAGTAAGCGAACGAAGCAAACGACAATAGGGGCGTTACGCGAAATCAGGATTCCATAGACCGCTCGTTCGTTCGGCTGTTGTGTAGTAAGTTCTCTGAATGGAAAAGCGAGCGTGGGACGACGACGGGCGTGCGGGGTGCGAACGGGGGATAATACGTTACGTTCATAAATAATGGCGGCGATCAGGAAATAGACGGCACTTCGTTTTCCGTAGGGGGAGTTCGTACGTAACACACGTAGTAGGTACTCGTCGTCGTACGAATACCAGCGATATGGCTGACGTTTTATAGACCGCACCGTACCGCACTTGACCGTCGTACGATCACGATTTCGTCTTGCTAAGTGTAAACGAGACAAGCTGTTTGCTGTAGTTTCTGAAAGCTTCAGAATAGTCTTTTGTCTCGTTTACCGTTTCTTCTTTCTATTTTGGGCTTTTATGTTCTTTCAATTTGTCCTTCTCGTTACGCCTACTACTTTATTTATGAAATATCGCGTTATTTCAATGTCCTATAATGTCAGGTGTCGTTGTTCTCTTTATTGTTGAGGTTGTTAGTTAATGAGAAAGTATACAAGGTGTCTTTTTTTACTTTTTCCAGCCGAAAATTACGTGTGCACAAGTATGGATTTAGTGGGAAAGTCTAATCAACTTTTCCGAAATTCGGCCTAGTTAACGAGTTATGAACTAACAAAGATTGGCCAATCACGGAGGAGCTTTCTATGAAAAATTACGTTGGGTCGCTGCTTTCTTTAATTTGCGTAGATTTGTCCTCCTACCGCTTTGTCAGACGGAGGGGGTTGTCTTTCGCTTCTGCTTTCCGTGATTGGTCGATCTTTGTTAGTTAATATCTCGTTAAGTAGGTCGAATTTCGGGAAAGTTTATTAGACTTTTCGACTCAATCCACACTTGTGCACATGTAGTTTTCGGCTGGGGAAGGTCAAATAAGAAACCCTGTATATGAAATAGTGATTATGATAATGATCGAGTTATAGAATACATTTTCTTCATTTAGGCTACCTATTAACTCGAGTGGAGAAGAAGATCGGTTCACCTGAGAAACCTTTATCCGATCTGGGGCTAATATCCTATCGCAGTTACTGGAAGGATGTACTTCTGCAGTATCTCTGCAATTTTGGTGGCAAGGAGCTCTCTGTGAAAGGTGAACATTTTTATTTCAGAAAAAAAAGAGCAGAAACTACTTTCCTGATAAATAAATTTCTAACCTGACCATCCTTGTTTTGTAATCATGTTGCAGACATTAGCAAAGAAATGGCCATTGATTCCTACGACATAGTTAGCACTTTACAGGCTCTGGGCATGATGAAGTACTGGAAAGGCAAGCATATCATATTAAAGAAGCAGGTAGGCCTTCCTTTATTACTCTTATTCGTCTTCCAGAGTCTACTTTTCTCTCTTTTTCTGTCCTTCGAAACAGACAACGACAATACCTTTTCGCAGAAGGCTCGCGTCATCCCAACTTAAGATTTATCACGACCGCTTTCGAGGGGGATACAGTTGGTAGAAATTCGCGTTTAGGATAAACGGACACCCCGATGTCTCGAAGATGCATAAATAAGAAAGTAGAGAACGTTTCTTAGGAATTCTTAACATATAACCCTTTCGACCACAATTGAAGAGCTTAGTGGACGAACAAGAACCAATTTTATGAATTTTAAAAAATACGTTCCATATTTAAACCAAACCATAAGATGTTCTCCCACCCAGAAATCAACGTTTTTTCACGTTCTCCCACTAAGCTCACCAATCTGTTTCTCGTCTACAATTTCTATCATATTTGATAAATAGAATAGAATTTTAAACAAGTTTCTTTTTTTTAACCAGAAAGAGAGAAAGAGACGATAAGAAAAGTTCACAATACAAAAGAATAGAAAAGCATTTGAAATAATTTGCAGGACGTGATCGACGACTACAAGGAGCGGGTGAAGAGACGAGGTCTCGTCTACAAGGAGATCGATCCGGAGTGCCTAAAATGGAATCCCTTCCAGCCTCCCAAGACGCCCTCCGCGTCGAACTAAGGTTAGCGAGGGGGCAGAGGGATCGAAAAGAAGAGAAAGAGAGATAGAGAGGGAAAGAAAAAAGAGACGTCGAGAAGGAGAGGTAGAGCACGTATGACATGGTGTGCGTGTACATATGTATGTGTATATGTTAGTAGACGTATGTGTTTGTATACGTTTATATATGTGTGTGTGTGAGAAAGAAAACGATGCCAACGTCCAATCTTTTGCCACTCCTTCTAAAGTCTTCAACAAGGGGGCGTTGGTCGATTTCCTTTCTACGTCTCCTTCGTTCTCTCTTCTTTGCCATCTTCTTCTCCTTTGCCACTTTCTTCTTCTTCTTCGTCATCGTAAGCTACGATGAACAGATTTCACGCCTGTAACGATCGGTAAGAGCCATAGAAATCCTTCCTGGAACTCGTTCGTTCCACGTCGCCGGTACGTCGAACCCTCTTCTTCAGGGACGAAGAGGAACGTGCCGAAAAAATATAATGATAATAAGAAAAGAGGGAGAAGAAGAAAAAATGTACTAAAAGTATCAAGTCGTTGCATCATTTTTTAAACTTATCAACACTAAACTTGATGTACATTTTACAAGCACATTGGGATTCTTGTAGGGATAATTAGGGGTAGTTTGTAATGAACAAAAAATAGAAACAAGTTTTAATAATGACAATTTATAACGTGACAACAATTATGCAACGACTTTATAGAATAGGTACGTACGTAGCAATAACAGACAAAAAAGGGGGAGAAAAAAAGGAGTAAAAAAAAAAACCATTCGGTATAGATGACCACAGCAAAGTTTTTCCCCCTCGTATCTTGACCTTGTAGGTCGGGGATAGAGAAACGGATGGAAGGTCAGGCTATACGTGACGAATTCGTTTAAACTATCGCGATTCTCTTTTTATTGACGTTGAGGAAATTTCGTTTTGGAATATTTGGAGTAAATTTTAGACGAGTGATGGATCATCATCACTGTTTTAAAATATTTTCGACCATGTTGGTGATTTGGAAAGATTTCGTTCGAGTTTGAACGTAGGATAAGAATCGTTTTTTATTAGTCATAGAGATCGATTGTACGTGTATATCGTTAAATAAAGATATCGTTTTTTTATTATACGTAAGACGTTGGGAAAAAGAGAATTTTATTTGAAGGAAAAAAACGAGACTCGATGTCTCGAAAAGAAACTGGTGCGACGGTTTTATTGCATGGGAGATGCTCGAGTACGTTTTACTTGAAAGAACCAAGATGTATATGTATACATACAGATACGTATATAAGTGCATGTATATTATATATTATCGATCGGTTCGGCAAACGTCGACTCTTACATGGAAAAAAAAGGAACGTGGCATCGATGCACGAAGACCTAACGTTCGAGAAACACGAAAATAACTCGGGAAGTTTACACCGCAAGGTCAAAGGCGATCGATCTATCGAGAACTTTTTTTTTTCTTTCTTTCTTATCTTTTCTGTCATCTGCCGAAGATCAATCATCTTTTCTCGTATAAATGAACAAGAATGCAAGATATTTAAATTGTAAAAAAAAAATTTTAATTATCGGTCAATTATGATTTGACAATACGAATTGATTGGAACATCTGGTTAATCGAATTTACTATTTATAGATCGTGAGATATAGGAGAAGGTTGCGCAAGAAATCGTAACATCTTGTAAATGTTGACTAGTTTTATTATTAAATATGATACTTCCAGAGGAATACATGTTATTAGTTTTCTTTGTATATTTATTATTATTTATCACATTTCTCATTCCCGATAATATTTATCAACGACAGATTATCATACGATGATTGCAATTATTCAGGCAGTTAATATTTTACTCGATTCTCGTGATTATCGTAAAGCCCCGAAGCGGATCGATCGATCGATTCTATGGATAACAAGGTGATAATTTAGTTCGACGAGTGAATGCCATTAATATTTTATTCTCCGTCACTTTGGCTACACAATCGTATTTTATATCGATTCGAGTAGCAGACGGGTCATCGTTTCGCAATACCGTGGCAATCGAGTAAAAATTTGCAACATCTTCGACAACGACGACGTCATCGTTCGAGTACGCTTTCTCGAATCGACCGATCGAAAGGTAAACGCACGAGGACAGTTGGGATACGAGATGATGACGTAAGAGACCGTAGAAACTTTTGCTCCACTTTCCCTTATTACTTCTTCGAGATCGTCACGATGAAAAGGTGTACCGTGTGCGTTGCAAGAAATCTTCTCGTTATTCTTTTCATTTTTCTAAAGGATCTTCAAACTTCACCAACTCGATCTCGAGTATCTCAAAGTCTCATTAATTTCGATCGATTCGATTTTGGCAAAGATAATGACGAGAACGTATACAGGGTGTCCGATTCAAGATGTCCAAGCGGAGAACTACATGTACACATCGATGGCTTGAGTCGAAAAGTCTAATACCATTTTTCGAAATTTTACTTAGTTAACGAGTTATTAGCTAACAAAGATTGGCCAATTAGGGCGATTAGCGAAGGAAGACGGTTCATTCGAATTTGCAACTAGCCAAGAGACGAAGCAGTAGGTGGAGCAATCCATAATAATCAACGTTACATACCGCCGCTCGTCGTGATTGGTCGATCTTTGTTAGTTAATAACTATTTAACTGAGCTGAATTTCGGAAAATGGTATTAGACTTTTCGACTCAATTCATTGATGTGTACATGTAGTTTTCCTCTTGGAAACATGGAACTGGACACCCTGTATATACAAGTGCAACGTATCGTAAACGTAATCGAGATTGATACTGATTTTATTTCGAGTATAAAGTAGAAGTGCTACTATCGATAAAGTTATCGATAAGTATCGATATTATCATTAAGGTGAATACAGAGTTCGTAATACAGAATTTTTCATTTATTACTGTCCCTATTTATTTTTATTTGTACTTATTACAGTGATAACATGTTTATGAATTTTGGCTGCAATCTAGATCCTTTATACGTAATAATCTGTCTAGCTCTAGAAAATAACCGTTTGCATGGAACACTAATTGCTGGTATGAATACATTTTTCATAGCCATAGTCCGAAGATTCGAAAAATTTATAATTCTCTAACAAAAAAGTATATTTTATGTGAACAATTAGTTTCTAAAACTGATAAAATTCATAATATGTTATCTATAATAAATGCAAACACAAATAAATAGTGACAATAATTAGTACAAAATTAGTCACGCTTTGCATTCTAATTAAATCATGCCTCTGTATTAATCTTAACGATATGTACAAAGTTATACCTCTAGTACAAAATTGTAGTACGATACAATAATTATTACGCAGCTTATGTAGTTTAAATAATAAAAATATCTAAATTAAAATTTGCTATAATAATTTAAAGTCCAACTTTGATTATCGAATTTAATTCGATACGAAAAAATTAACAAAAAAGATACCAATTCTTTTCCTTACGTAGAATGTAATTTACGAAAGAGCCTTGCTCGCGAAACACTTGTTTAAATTAACAAGATATATTTAATTACCTTTCGTGTGAACGAACTGTGAAAAAGAGGACTCGAGTCGGCAATTTTAAAAACTTCGCACTTTTATTACTTCGAGTAACCTCTTTGTCTAAAGGCGTCAAGACTCGTTAACGCATTTACACCTTAGAACGACAACAGTAGCATGTTCCAGTTCAGTTCCGTTGACTATTCTTTAACATAATGACTCACACGTGCGAACGTTATTAGGTGATAATTATTAATGACAGTGTTCGTAACGTTTAGGTCATGAGAATGTAAAAAAAAACGTTGACACGTTTAACGATTTTTTCCAACTAAATTAGTCGTACTCATCCTTCGAACGAGATAAAGTTTCAAAAAGATAGAAGGATATTATTATTAAAAGCTACTTTATTTTGTTTACCTATTATTAAGATTCATTTAGGCATTTTAATGGACATTTATATATACAGGGTGTCCCATTTAACTTGACCACCTTAAATATCTCGCTTATTTTTTATAATAGAAAAAAATGTTGTAGGAAAATATTATTGCGATTTTAAAGTCATTGATGTTTTTTTTTAAATGGAACTACATATTTTTTCATCGGAAAATGATAGCTGAGGTCTAGACGAGCTCAACAACTTATAATACTGTAACCTTCACGTGATCTTAGAAATTCATTGAAGTTACGAAATTGATGCAAACGACAAAATGTACCAATCATGCAAATGGTAACGGATAGAAAAATTAATGACAAAACAATTATTTCAGCAAGTGCTCAAAATGATGTCGATCAAATTGAAATAAGTTTTTTCATGAATTTTTCTGTCCGTTATTTTACCATTTGCATCAATTTCCCAACTTTTATGAATTTTTAAAATCACGTGATGGTGATAGTATTAAAGGTCATTGTATTCATTGACCTCAGCTGTCATTTTCCAATGAAAAAAAACAGAAAATATGTAGTTTCATAAAAAAAAAAAAAACAGGGAAAAAGAACTTCAGAAAATTTGTTTACCCATCACAATATTGACCCCTTCGAAAAATTATTTTATAAAAAATAAGCGAGATATTCAAAGTAGTCAAGTTAAATGGGACACCCTATATACTTAATTTATAATTGGTATAATGAAAAACAATAAAAAAAAATGGTTGTTCTCATTTAAAAACCGTCCAAATGAAGTACCATGGAAATCAAGGGGTACATAAGGGAATCACAAGTATACCATTTAACGCACTTTCCCTATGACACTATCGCGTGTGCAGTACATTATGCATATTATTATTAAAGTAGAAATTTCGAGTACGATGCAGCCGACGGCATTTATTAACCCCTGTGTACCACCCAGCTCAGACACTTTACGTCGCGTCGAGGCTTCCATCGATGCGACGCAAAGAGCCGAATAATTGCGTTACACGAGCTTCTCTTTTTCTCCCTCTCTCTCTTTCCCGTTTACTCCGGTGCCACGCGACCCTACCTAACGTAGTTATCCCCATTAATTCAACGACGCTGCCGCTACCCTTTCCCTTGTTGCACCGGAGCTGCACTGCCTGCTTGAAGGAAAATACCAGCACACTTGTTTAAATAAAAATAATATGTCGAGCCGTTTATATTAACTTATGGTATAAAAAATATATTAACGGTAATATTGTTATTCATTCGTTATATTAACACTTTCGTAGTCTAGATTCTTCAAACAATTAGGTACGTAATTTGATAAAGTTGAAATCAATTGAATCGGTGAGATTAAGAACAGTAAGAATCCAAATGTCTGAATATTCGGGAAAATAAAAAAAAACACTGGGTATTGGATTTTTATATACAGAGAAGTTTTAGTGTATTATTTTAGACGTCTTTTAACCTTTAGGTATTGACGTGGGTGTCTCACAGACGGCGAGTGAACAGATTTGAATCTTATTTTGTCAGCTTTAAAGATTAAAAGTGTTGATTCCATATAAAAATGTGGTTTTTTTTTTTCGTTTTCTTAGTAGATAATTAAAAGTTGGAATATATTTTAAATAACTCATGTTGTTATTAGTACATAATAAATGACCTGGCTAAAGCACGTCAGTATTCAAAGGTTAAACTTAAAATAAAATTTTTCGATTCAAGCACTTTTTCTCTTTTATATATTCTTCACTATTTATATTTTCTATAAATATATGGGTAAACAGATTTGGAGTTGTACTGTTCTGAATTTCATCCATTCAATTTATTAACACACTATCTGACGCCTAGCAGACGAAAATCAATGAAGTTTGAAAAAATCCACTTTTTAAAAAACATATTTTTCAAATTAACGATAAGATTTTGCTAACAAGTACATAACGAGGATTTTTAGGATTTCAAAGAGGGATTTTTTCAAAAATTAAAAAAAAAAATGAATTTTTTTATTTAGTTTTTCATTTCTTCAGATAATGTGGAAGAAGCAATTAAAGCTTCTTAATAAATTAAAAATCTAACATGATTTTTTAACCCTACATGCAGATAGTGTGAAACTTTCAGTGAGCTACAAAAATAGACAGGCAATTCTTTTAAAATTAATTGCGATATCTGTAATTTGATTAGACATATTTTGTAAGACTAATCAGAATATCACATTTTAATAATTCTATAGAATCCATGAAAAAAAAAATTACTTCATTCAACATTAAATTAATAATAACTGTTTTTTAATTTGAATGCTATAACATTTAGATCCACGAACGTGTTAGTATAAATTTTCTAATCACGATCAATTTTCTTTCTCTCTCCTTCACCAGCGTCCGCAGAATCCAAAAAGATTAACAAGGCACGTTCATATGAATTGCGCTCCAACAGGTGCCGGGTATCGTATTCACCAGAGCACCTGATGAAGTACAAATAATATGCAGCCTAAACCAACTTCTCCATCAAAATTCTTCCTTATACGATTTCGTCATCTTCTTTTTTTCTTCTTATCTCAAGAATCCCCATCGTGCAATTCTTGGAAAACTTCCTGGAAATTCCTTGCTGTTGAATCGGTGCTCGTTCCTCCGCAGCGCGCGCTACTTCAGGTACCTGACTGATTAGAAAACTGGCACAGCCTAAAGTACCCGAGTAGCGCGTGTTGCGAACGACATGTTGGCCAGACCAACGAAGTTTAACTCGAGGATGGAACCTATTTAACATGGAATTCCAAAAACAGAAGTTATCAAAGTAACTTTGATAACTTTGGTGATTCCAGATAATGTTATATAATTGAACAGTAGACAGAAAACAATCTCATCTTGCATGAAAATCGATTTTGAAAAAAATGCAATTTAATGTTCATCAATGCATAAACTAATGGTAAGAATGATAAATAAGAATAAATTAATAATATAGAAAATAAAAGAATAATAAAAAAAATCTAAATTGTTATGTATTATTTTTTAGGGCAATGACGAGATTGTTCCCTTGTACTCTTCAATCGCAAATAAACAAATGAGAAATATTTTCTAAAACAAACTAAAATAGAACAAAAAGAAATCGATTGAATGTGATTTAATCAAAATGGATGCAGTAACGTGTAAACTATAACGATATTTTCAGTTTTAATAACGCAGAAAGCATCTATCCCAAAGTGCTATCTAGACAGAGAAACGATACGATATGTTAGCTTTTATACTCTTTATACACGCCTCCAAGCTCTTCATTTTCCTATTCGTTGACGACCTTTTGAAAACCTACAGATTCTTATCACACACTTTCACAAAATCATACTCCAAAAATAACCAGAATACTAACAATTTGTTCACTGTACCAAACATCAAATATCAATCTTACCACCAACAACAAAAAATTATAAATTTTCTCTACCTCCCCCGTCCAATCACCATTATCATCCAACTTACTCGAAGACAAAACACTTTCTCCACTTTCTCTTTAATCCTTTTTAACGTCTCACGAATATCAAAATTCTGTAAATACACTCCAGATATTGCGAAACGTATTGCAAGGTCAATAAAAACAGTCAGACTCGTCGTTATCTCTACTTTTGCGATTATCTTAAAAAATATTTTCTTTTTCACGATCTTACCAGCGGCCATTTTGAATACACAAATTTGGCTAAGCAAGCGTGTTTGCGCAAAATTCGAATGGTATTCTTCGGGACAGGAAGTTCCAAACACGTAAAGTGACTACGATATGTACGAATAAAAGAAAGGAGACAATGTCGTGGCACGACCGTTAAGAAACTTCCGCTGGAAGTCAGACAGGTGAGTCAAGATTACTCAGAATAGTACCACCACCACCTACACGATGAAACGCGTGTGCGTTCAGAGGCTGCCCGTTAAAGCCTCGATGGTTCCTTTGAAGAAACGCGCTATCGACCACCTCGTGAGTCATCGATGGGTATGTTGAAAGAAAAAGAGGAAAGAAATGAAGAGAGAGTGAGCAAAAGACATATCGGTTGTAATTAATGACTGGAGAACCAATCGAACGAAGAACGGGATAGAGTGCAATGTTAACACAGTTATATGTGTAATACAACGTACGTGGGTGTCATCGTTGTTGGTAAAACATTCTTATTCGGGTTACATAGTTGATATGAGACGTCAATGTGGGAGGATAATGGAGGAGGAGAGAATATATCGCGCATCGTGCGATATCGATTCTCGAAATAAACGTTCTCGGGAGTGTGGCTCCGATTAAGACCGTCACGTATTACAGAGAAATTTCTAGACACTGGTGACGTGTTCAACTGTCTTGTGATTAAACGGGGAAAAAGAGAAGAAGATTTTTGTGTTTTTCTTTTAAAACGATGACGAGGAATATACGAGGAAAATTTCAAAGAAATCTTGGGAATTGAAACAGGATTATATGGAAGAAGTGGAATTGGAAGAATTATAAAATGATTCGATAATTTTGGTGCAATAAGGTTAGAATAATGAGCTACATATGTCGTCAGATACGATCGATCATTACTTTCGTGCGACGCTAAGGAAATATTTATCGTGACTGTATATCAAACGATTTATTGTCGTGGGCAATTAGTGGCGAATCGATGCTAAAAAAACATGTTTTTCTTGCTCTTTTTTTTTTAGATATCCGTGAAATGTGATGTACTGAAATTATATTATGTAGGTGTATGGCTGAATGTAATGATTCTAGCGATAAATTGGTGAAATTTCGTCAAGAACCTGTTATCGACATTTTCAAAGACTAGAATATCTATTGAGAAGGAATTGAAATTTTGCACAAATGTGGCTTATTTGATGCGAATAATGGAACAATTTTTTTTTTATCTTTTACCAAGACAACTCTATAAAAATCTTGACTTTCTGTATTATCGTTAATATTTAAGAAACTATTTAAGAGTGAAAAAGAGTTGTAGTATTTTTTATGGACCATATTGTGGATATGGGAAATGTTCTTCAGAGAAATACAATTCAATTAAACTACTTTTACTATATTTTAAAAAGTTTTTTTACATAACACAAAAACTGAAGATATCTTTAGGGATGTGTTTTTACCCCTAAAAACGTTTTCCAACAGAAACAAAAGATTATTTCTGATTTTAAAGAGTTTTTTACACAACACAAAAACTCAAGATATCTTTAGGAATGTGTTTTTACCCCTAGAAACGTTTTTCAACAGAACCAAAAAATTGTTCCGTTATTATCATCAAATGAGCCACAATTGTAAAAAATTTCAATATTTTTTTTAAATTTTTGAGTTGTCAAACGTTCCTTGTAACACTATTACTGGAGGAAGAGAAAAGAGCAGCAAACATTGGCAAGGGTGTATTAACCGGTCTAGAGAGAGAGAACTGTCTTAGCTTTCTTATTTTTAGGTCGTCGCAGTGCGGGTTCGTAGCCAGGATGTAGCTGACGTTCTGTAAAACGGAAACAAGGTGAGTGTGGGAAGGCGAACGAAGAAAAGCGCGTATACGACAAACAAATACACGAGTGGCTCCGTTCTCTCCTTTGTACGATGCCGAGCATACCGATATATATATATATTATATATATATATATATAGTAAGTAAGTAGACGAGGCAGCTGCCCTCGTAAAAGCGATCGAGGGCCCGTTCTCTATCGAAAGCTAAAGAGTCCCCTGACTACTTCAATACGTGTCGTGAGATGTATTAAACTTCTCCATCGTCGCGCCACTTTTCATCCGCGCGAGCTCGCTGTTTATTCTTAAATTAATTTCAATCAGGAACCCTATCAAGAATGACGCTT
Organism: Ancistrocerus nigricornis; assembly: GCA_916049575.1. NCBI lineage: Eukaryota > Metazoa > Arthropoda > Insecta > Hymenoptera > Vespidae > Ancistrocerus > Ancistrocerus nigricornis. The sequence goes on from OU696665.1 coordinate 6,488,226, forward strand.
ACATCCGGCTAACTTGTGAAGAAAATTCTACCGAAAGAGATCGGGCTCGGTTGAATCACCTCGATGATGAATGTTGTAATTATTAATTCGATAATGGTGACTAAAAATCATTGAATGGATGCAAAAGATTTTACAAGAACCAATAACGATCGTGCCGGTCTCTTTTTACTTGGAGCAGTTTAAAAATGTCCGCCATTTTGGAACATGGAATTTTTTCTAGTGAATTAAATTTGATAATGGAGATTAAAAATCACTGTATGGATGAAAAAGATTTTACAAAACCCAATGACGATCATGCCAGCCTCTTTTTATTTGAATTGGAATTGGAGCAGTTTAAAAATGTCCGCCATTTTTGTACATACCATTCTTTCGAAGAAATCAGAAATCACTGAATGGATGTGAAAGATTGAAAAGAACCAATAACGATCATGCCAGTCTCTTTTTACTCGCATAGAAAATAGAACAGTTTAAAAATGTCTGCCATTTTGGAACTAGTGATTTTTTCGAGCAAATCAAATTCGATAATGGAGACAAAATCACTGAATGGATGAAAAAAGCTTTTTACAAGAGCCAATGACGATCTGCCAGCCTGTTTTTAAGTAAATTGGAATTGGAGTAGTCGAAAAATGTCCGCCATTTTGGAACATGCAATTTTTTAGTGGAAATCAAATTCGATAATGGACACTAAAAATCACTAAATGGATACAAAAGATTAAAACGAGCCAATGGCGATCATGCCAGCTTATTTTTACTTGTCCAGAAATAAGAACAGTTGAAAAACGTCCGCCATGTTTGAACATTCAATTCTTTCAAAAAAAATTGAACAATCGAATAGATTGTTGTTAAAGGACAACGTTTTTAATGAACTTTTCAACCGAGACAATCGTGAATTCACAGACCGGCAATGCGTAGCACGCATTGCAACGTACAGATTAGATTTAGAATAGCTGGGCACACCTTCGAAAGGCAGGTAATCGAACAGGCAGCCTGTTCGTAGGTTGCTTCTGACTATTCCCTTGTCATCCTGGAATACCTCGAAGCTGCTCGACGAGAATATCGCATACCTGACGTCCGTTTCGAGATTCGCACACATCGCGACGCTGACCGCAAATGTATTTTCAAGGCGCGCAAGCGAGAGAGAGAGAGAGAGAAAAAAAGAGATCTCTCGAACGAAAAGCTAAAAATAGAATCACTCGCCACCGATACTCCCAGGTTCCATCTTCTTGCCTCGTTCCAATCTTTCTCTCTTTCTCTACTCGAGGATTCTGACTTCGATTGATTACTCGAAAAAAAAAAAAAATTTGTAACTTGATCGTTCACTCGAATTATAAAGATTGTGTAGGATGATTATAAAATGAAACTTTCCGATAATTTACGGATTTGATCCAGATTTCATACGAAAACGTAATTTAGATAAGTGATAGATACTTTTGAAGATTCAAAAAAATCGAATGAATCACGATTGAAGTCTATGACTATTCTTCGTTCGTGAGATAACGTTCGAAGTTTGCTACTGAGTCACCCTATGAACAGTGTCACTTGTGTATAGTATAACACGCGACTGATTCGTTGAGAACTAATCGGTCGTTGTCACCGTGCTGAAATAGCGATTTGAAAGATACTTTCCGAAGCAGCCCACGATGAATCCCACGCACGTTGAAAGATCAACCTAGTCACGCTGAACGTATATGCGTTTTAAAAAAAAAGTGAACGTTCCACCAACGTAATACGAGCATCGAATTTCTTCAACGTTCTCACCACCGAAACTAATTCACTAGAAATAATATCCAATTACTATCTACTTACCAAATTGCAAATTTTTCAACATAACCAATAAAAAGTGTACCATCATCCGGTCACAAATGGCCGATGCCGTCAATCGGATTAGGTTAGGTTCGAAGATACTCGTACCACGAACACACTTCTTAAATACAATTGATAAAAAAAATCGTTGATTAAAATCCATATAATCTTCAAAAAGAATGGTATAAATGTGTAAAACTGAAATTTGAAAAACCCCGGTGAAACAAGCACATCACGAGAACCGGACTCCGAGATTGGCCGAAACTCAATTGAGGAACCACGAGCGAAAGCACGAACGTTTTTGATTGGTCGAGCGATTCACACCGTAGAAATTCGTAAGAATTTCTTACTTGTCCTTGAAACTTTGTCGTCAACGTATCCAAACCTTTTTTTATTTGAGTCACGAATCGTTGTTGGAGGTTCGCGAGAAAAGGTTTACCGGTAGCTGCGACGACACAGAAGGCCGTAAACGAAATGAAACGAGTCGGTGGAGACAAGACGGTGGGGTCTTCTCGAAGCGAAAGCGCGTACGCGTGTGTGCGCCGTCGATGGTGAAGGTAGTAGCAATAGTGGTGGTGGTAGTGGAGATAGGAAAAGAGAGAGGGGGTATGGTGGGGAGCAGCCGGCGCCACTGAACCAAGGACGGGCACCCATGGACGATTGTTCTCCGATCTCACGAATTTCAAGGACGTCTGCGCCAAACCAGCTTTCGAGGAAAGGAGAGCTATGTGCGAATTCTCTCTTTCTTTCATTCGTCTTTTCCCCTTTTCCTCTACCTTTCTTTCTTTCTTTCTTATATTCCATCTCTTCCATTCGTTCCCTACCACCAAAAATTGACATCATCGATTCGTCGCGCGTTTCATTTCCGTTCCCTTTGTCCAAATTTCTTTTACATATACCAGTTGTGCGAATGCAAACTTAGAATGGTGTAACGTGATCGAGAATACGCGATCAAATTTTAAATCAAAGGATTCAGTTAAAATGTAAGAGAAAATTTAATGACGGTCAACATTTGTAAATGATCAAAGGAACTAATTGGAGTGAAACGTTATGTATGCTTGTACATGGAATCGTAGTTGAGTAAATCAAGGAATACGACGTAACCTTTGCGTGACATTAGACCGCGTTTTTGAGATTTATAAATAAAGTGAAAATAGAGAAAAAAAAAGAACGTCGAAATTTTCTTTACGGCGAACGTCAATTTGTGGTTTTTATCGTGCGCCGTGCCAAGATGAAATCGTCTCTTTTTTCTTGAAAATATTTTCAAATTCAGCGCGCTTTTCGTAGCACCAATTGAAATGAAGCGCGAGAGACAAATGAATCCTTTTTCAGATTATAGTGATTTTAAACGTTCATCTCTCAACGATTCTTCAAATTTGAAAAGACCAATAGACTTCGGTCTCTTCACCGATAGAAAGCAGTCCACCAATGAAAGCATTCTTTCTCTCTTTTCCTTTCTAACCTCTAATTTTCATCGGATAAATTCCGACAAGAAGAGAAGAAAAAAATGTAAAACCGAAGGTACTCGTCTTTTCTTGAATCAAACGGATCGTTAAGATTCACCCAGATAATTGGATATTCGCGATAGGGTCGTTCTATTTGAAGCGATATACGATTGCCGGGCTTGGCTTTCCACGAGTTACGTCTCTCACCAAAGATCACCTCTCTGGTTTGCTGCTTCCCGAGTGGTTATACTCGATTTCCAACTTCCTTTCCTTCGATTCGTGTTTTACGTTAATGAGAGAGACTAAATACAGGATATCTTTAACTTCTCGAATGGATACCGACTACATTGCTTTACAGAATGCAACAAAGAAAGAGAAGTCGAAAGATTGCCCTGTTAATCGCTAGGGTGACTCAACCAACGTTATCGTCTACTGAAACTTCGAAAACAATCTTCTTACGAGGGAAGAGCAAATACCCAGCAAACTTCATCATAATACATACTTCCAACATGACCAAACTTTCAAATACATCGAATCGAAAAAAATAAATACCCCAAAAAGAAACAAGACCAATCAAAACACACGTCACTCCAAAACGCTTTGCGGTCGGATATATCGAATAAATCCCAAAATTACTACCCATCCTATCCTCTTCATACACGCAGCTAGTTAAAACCACGAACCACGTAAATGGCAAACATACGAATAGAAAGAGAGACGCGACAGAAGAGAAAGCCATGAAAGTGCAGGAAGATAGAGATACGGGGGCTGAAATGTTGGTAACCGCAAGGGAATGGAAGATCGCAAGTTATGAAAGCAACTAATATAGAAGATCAGTTCCGATCGTAGGAAGTTTGATGCGATTAGTTCGAAAAATATGTGAGAATATAATGCTATGATAAAAAAAAGAAGAAGAAAAATCTAATTTATCGGTTAAAAATACAGGCCGAGTTTATCCAACTTCCAAGTTACCTACAGGATAAATGCTTAGTTCCCTAGTCATTGGCCAATTAAATGCCACGATAGGACATTTACCAGCCAGATAACTTTACCTATAGGTTGAACAAATCCGGCCACAGTAATAGAGTTTTTGCTATCAAAAGTACGAAATAATATCGATCGGAATCTGAGAATATAATACTATGCTAAAAAATAAAAGAACAAGACAAATCTAATTTATTGGTTAACGAGCAAAAAAAACAGAGAAAATACAAGCCGGGATTATCCAGCCTCTAGGTAAAGTTACCCACAGGATAAATGTTCAGTTCCCTAGTCATTGGCCAATTAAATGCCACGTTAGATAACTTTACCTATAGGTTGGACAAACCCGGCCAAAGTGATGGAGGTTTTATCAAAAACAAAACCAAAACTATAAAATAGTATCGATCGAAATCTATGAATATAATACTATGATAAAAAAAAGAAGAAAACAAACCTAATTTATCTGTTAACAAGCAAGAAAAGATACAGTAATGGTGATTTTTATTAAAAAAAAATTCCAAAACTACAAAATAGTATCGATCGGAATCTAAGAATATAATACTATGATAAAAAAAAGAAGAAGACAAACCTAATTTATCTGTTAACAAGCAAGAAAAGATACAGTAATGGTGATTTTTATTAAAAAAAAATTCCAAAACTACAAAATAGTATCGATCGGAATCTAAGAATATAATACTATGATAAAAAAAAGAAGAAGACAAATCTAATTTATCGGATAACGAGCAAAAGGAAAGAGAAGATAGAGTGTTGGAGGTTGTAGATGCGCGCTCGTGCGCGAGGCGCAGCAGACAGGGGCGGGGCACGTCGAGGAGGGCCCCGCACCGAGAGCTAGGGGAGGGGGGCGCCTAGCAACAGGCCTGCCGGCAGTCAGGCAGAGAGCAGTGTGATTAAATAAAACTGGCGTCGGGCACGGCGACCCACCAGGCGTTGACATCACGCGCGCGCGCGCGCACACGCTAGAGCGAGCACGCACGCCTGCGTACGTGCTCGTTCTCTGGCGCGCGCTTCTGCGCAAGAAAGCCGGTGTGTGTGTCTGTTCGCGAACCGGCGAATTCCCAACCCACATGACTAACTTCGATAGAATCGAATAAAATTTCGAGAACTTCCTTCGAGAATCGAATACATTGGATAAAAAAAAAATTAAAGAATTCATTATTGTAATACGATATACCGGAGTAAATCGGTTCTTTTTTTTTTACAAGTGTTATCCCGAGTAACGCGACCTGTCGCTATCGCGAAAACGGATTCATTTCATTGGGTAGAACTTGTGTAGATAATAGAGAATTGATATTCGGTATTGAGTTTCGAGCCACGAAGTGCGAAGAAACCATGAAAGGATTACGTTGCGAATCAGGGTTACGATCGAAGATTAATCTTTACTTCTCATTGTCCCAAAGAGTCTCCTTTCTAAGTTATCGCGTGCATCGTTAGGTGTTTGAAATATACAAGGGGAGTCTAGTTAGCTCGTGTTAACGTCAAGAGAAAGCTTGGAAATGAAAAAGTTAGGTTAGAGTGTCGAGCTCGATTTAACTTCCGACGTGTCAGGAAGTTCGTGGAAAACTTTTTTCGATGCAGCAACGTTCTTCCGACTATAAGTGAATTATAGAGGTAAACCGTGGAAATAACAGCAAAGGGGTTGTGTAACGTTAGAAAGAACTGTTTTAAACCATAGTATTTGTCAAAAATTAACAGATTTAAATCGAATCTTTCGTCTGTGACATCGAATGAAAACATTTGATCCTTAAACGTGATATTCATAGCAACGTTCTCGGAACGTTTCTTATCGTTCGAACGTATCAACGTGTTACCTGCACTCTATATATCTCAGAATCCTCTTTCTCGAATATCTTTCATCCTAACCTATCTTCGCACACTTCTCTCGATTGATTCGCACTAGGTGCCGTATAATCGCAAACGTCTTGCGAAAATTGAGTCGCACGAGCGACGTCAAAGCGATCGGCAAATGTAGAAAAATATCGATCGTTGAAGCAACCAAAAAAAAAAGCGAGATACGAAGAACAAAGTCTTTTAATCAAAATATAAGAATATATGTCGTGGTTCAATGTAGTTACATTGTTGCGAAGCTTCCCAGAATTGAAACGGCGAAAGCGAGGCGCCCGTTCGTCGCGTTGAAAGATGAACGATGAAAAGAGAGAGAGAGACTATTCGTTCGAAGCGTTAAATCAATTGAAGCGTTCCTTTTAAACTAAGATTAATGGTCGCTTCACGGGTCAGCCGTTTTACGAGTATTTCAAACAAGGATTTGCCCCTGTGAATGACCGCTCTTTCTCTGCAGTTTAAAGACTGTTCAAACTTTTCGAAAGTTGAAACACTCCATCGATGGTGATATAACGGAATATTAACGAAAGGAATAAGCTTATACACGTTTGTACTTAAGGATAAAATTCGTACCAAAAATTTCAAACGTCTCGTTGACCTTCCCAGAACAAACCAACGACTTCTATAAACGTCGATGAATCACCTCGTCAACGTCCGGTCGAACGGAATCGTTCACGAAAAAATATCTTCTCTAACGTATATCGAATTACGTATAGTTGGTAATGAATTCGCGGGAATTACGAAAAAATTTTCTATGCGAAGGTTTAGTGTACTTTTTTGAATTTTACCGCCAAATAGGTTATGTATTTTAATGGAATAATCGGACAGATTCGATTGGAAATCGAAGAAAGTGATAATATTATACTAAAGTGACTTGTTACCTGGTGAATGAGCACGTGCTCGTACTCTCTTCTAGCGTGGTGTGTGTCCGTTGGTGAGATTTGCGTCCGAGAACATAAGAGAGAAAGAGTGAGAGAAAGGCAGACGTAATAAAAAGATGGCGAACGAAAAAAAAAAAAACAAAATTAGCATTTCCTGATAATTTCTTACAAACTGTTATAAAAATAGATATTAAAAAAAAGGAAATGCGTACAAGTATCACGAGGAGAGAGATAGAAAGAACCACTGGGTCTCGTTCGATTCTTTCATCGATCTCTCGAAAACGAACATTACTTGTCCGATCGATCACAATAACGACGATTCCTTTCTTTTTCCTCTCTCTTTCCTTCTTTTTTTTTTTTCTTCTCACGCAAATCACTCGATAGGAATCCTGGCTGGCGATCGAACTCGCACCAATTTGAATAATCGAAGAGGTCAGACACGAAAAAAAAAAATTCGTAGTTATGTTCTCAGCGTGGATAGATAAATATACTTGATAGACAACCATATATCCTTCTCCACGCCGGCTTCTTCCTTCCCGTCCTTTCTCGCGTTCCAATGGTTTTACCGTGACACGGGATAACTAGCTAAAGAAAAAAATGACTGACGTCGTCTTTGTTTCAACGATTCTCGAAGAATTTAAAAAAAAACGATCTTCGTGAGGTTAAAAAAAACGGACGATACTGCGTCGATCTTTCTCCGTTACCCCCTCTCTCTCTCTCTTTCTTTCCGATTATCTCACTCTTTCTCTCTTCCTTTCGCGGCCAATCGAAGCGGTCGTGCGAATTAACACGTCACAAACACTCGCAATTCTCGTGTATGTGGCCGGTCGTTGGTACATACGTAACGTGGCATGTAGGTATATTAAAACAACTTTGTAGCACGTTTCGAAGATAGATCAACGAATACGATTTCCAAGCGTAGTTTGTCACGAAGAAAAACGAGGTAGTTTTCGACTAGGTTGCCGAAAAAAAAGTTTGTGTGAGAGAAAGAGAGAGAAAGTATGATGATTAGAGAGAATAGAAGAGAGAAAAAGAAGAAGAGAGCCGGAAACGCGTGTAGTGACGTTAAAGAGAAATGAACATTTCTCTCTTCGTCTATCCTCTACCGGCGTGGCCATACCGGGTCACGAGGAAATATTACGCGAGAAGACGTACGAGAGGCACCTTCCTCGCGGAGCGCCGACGACGAACTGACCGAGCGTTCATCGGAGAAAATGCAAAAACGACGACGGTCGTCGTGCGCCGCTGCGCTACTAACCGTCCTGCGCCACACGCCGCCGGCACGAAGCCTCACGAGTTCAGGCGGAAGTCTCGGGGCGAGGCCGAATTTAACCGAGTTTTACCGAATATTTCCGAATATCTTCGAATCGTGGTCGAGATGTACCGAGGTTTACCGAGGATGACCGAATGTTTACGAATCTATCTTTCCTACTCGCTCTAACTTTCCTTTTTTCTCTCTCTACCGCCTTTGTACTTTCCGCCCTGTCTCATCGGGAATTCCTGGCCGAAATCGCTGCACCGCTCGGTCGATCCCTTTATCCCGCGTACAAGAGCGAGTACGAGGCGAGTAGTAGATAGGAGCGCGCCGCCCTTGGGGCCACCGACCGCGACCGTTCTCGAAATTCTCAATTTTCCGACGAACGAACCGTACCCCCTTCTTCTTATGGCTTGTCTACTCGCGCTGTTTGCTTTGCGTTTTCATTTTGAAAAGTTGAATATTTCGTTTTTTGGGAAACACTTTGGAAGGATCGATGATTTTTCATTGTTTAAGGATGTTGTGTTGTTAATTTATTCCATTTTTAGTATAATATTGGGTCTCTTAACTTTTTGGAAATTTGGTACACACCTTGTTCTACATTTAAAAAAAACTATTCTCAAAATTTTGCTTCAGATTCTCTCTGTTACTTCAATTTGAAATTGATTTATTGGATTTATGATATCGAGATATTTCAGATACCTCCATAAGAGACCACGTTAATTCATTCATGAATAATTCCCAAACTATTCTCCTAAATGATATACAATTTTGCAAGCATTTTTTTTTTAAATAAATAATTCATTGCTCGCAAATTTTTAACAAAATCCCTTTATTTTGATGTAACGACACAACATCTTTAAGTACACGAAATGCGTATGTTGAAGTTTTTTTTAGGTTAGGAAGATATGCCAGTTTTTTCGTAGTCTTTACCTAAGAATCATTGGATTTTAACACTAGGTTTACGGAGTGCGTCATTGTGACGCATTCTTCATGAGGAAAAATTGCGAAAATCGTACGAAGTAACAAAAAACTTAACATTTTTTTTCTACCACTTGTACTATTATCCATTTAACGCATTAAATCTATTAAAGCCTTCCAATTCTAAAATTCTTTATGTAGTAAAACAAATGTCCGTAAATCTAGTGTTAACCTTTAACTGTCTTTAACATTACAGTTTCATCGGGTGTAAAAAAGTGCTTCTTCGTAAGAGTATTTCATAAGTTAAACGATTTTTTAGTTTATAATAACAAAGTTCTGTCGAAATTAATTTCATTTTGAATCATTTTCTTCATGCGAGTAGTTAAGGGTTAATGAACTACAGGTAACCCCCGTATAACACGGTTATAAAATTGTGAAAAATTGAGGTATAATGCAAATTCGTGTAACAAAAATAATTAAATATTAGAAATTAGCTTTTCCTCGTCCCATCTTGTACGGAATTTTCACAATTTTCTAACCGTGTTACCTGTAATTTCATAGAAGGTTCACTTTCAAACACCTATTTGACTTTTATTTCGATCGAAATTATTTCAAATTAAATATTATTAACGTAAATTATCAAGTCGTATTGAAAGAGAAATTGTACTAAATTTTTGTAAGGTTTCAAGCAAAAAGTTTCAAACATACATATAACTACTCTTTTCCTTATCGATCTTACCCAGGTATAATACTATATCTCTAACCGAGCAACGTTATTTTAGACTATGTAGGAACCTACTCGCGAGACACGGACGAAATTGTAAAACACTCTATTACGGGTCTCTCACTTCTTTTTCAGACGTCGCGAGTTAGCGCTATATTAGAGACGGCATTCTGCTCCGTGAAAAACACCGGAATTCCAGACGTACCGGGCAATATTGTATTTAAGCGTAGCGTGCGGCATTACAAGGTTTTTCTTCGGAAATATTTGTTCGATGTGGTTCGTAAGGAAACAATGTTCATTTTTATGGAATCTACGAAAGAGACTATTTGAATTCAAAGGTAAAATCACTTTTTTCAACAATGATTGATAGTGAGAAAAACAAAATTTACTGTTATCCAACATGTAAATGTAAAATAGTCTCAGTATGAAATTAGTAATATAGATATTTCTGTATAAATCAATTATCACCAACTTCAAACTGAGGAGCTATTAATGAAATTTAGGGTACAAAGGATTAATAAAAAATATTTTATTCATATAGTAAAACTATTTATTTGAAAAAAACATGTTGACAGTACTTTCTAAAAACCACAAAATGGTACTTCTATCTCATTTTTCGAAAAAAAATAGTAATAATCATACAGAAAGTCAAAATTTGTTTAAAAGTGTTTTTCAGCAGGCACAAAAAATTGTTCCCTTATAACTATCACTCATGCCAAATTTGTGCAAAGTTTCAAATTTTTTTGAAATTCTCCCCTGGACCTTTCAGATATTAAAAAAAAAAACAAGGAATCATATCGATCAGAATGTAAACTAATTGTAAGATCGGCTATACTAAAAGTATTTCGCCAATCGAGGAAAAGCACGCTCGACTTGGCCATGACGATTCGCTTTTGTCCCTCCCGAGTCCTCCGCGCGAAGCTTAATTTGTCATTTGGAATTGGAGAAAAGGAACGATTCGACGTGCTGCCGGTCGCGACTGGTTTTGCGACGACGCCGACGACTCGAACATATGCGAATCCCCCGGCCTCGAAATTTTGCCTCGCTTCGTCGCGCTTCGCTTATGTCTGAATCAACTCTCGTATACTGGGCTCTCGCTACGCCCGTTTTTCTACGTACGAATTAACTCCAACGCGATTTTCGACACGACCTGAAAATGATAAAGGTAAAAACAGAACGAGAGAGAAAAAAAAACTTTAAGAATGACTTACAAAGAATACTTCGATCGATAACAAAGTCGTACAGATTTTTATACATGGTTCGAAAGTAGAATTCACAAAGGTCATGATAATGCCAATTAAAAATGCTATTTGAGGTAGGTCTGACATTGGTAAATTAACAATGGAAAGAAAAGGTTAGACGAAGAATGGCAGAACTGTCAGTTTAACACAGTTGACTACCGAGAACTAATTAACTAGTCCACATGTGTTAATCCTGTACCCAAAGCTAGTATACAAATCATATTCTCAATGACAAGTAAACTAGTTCTTGGGGTTGTTCGGTTACGAGTCTAATTTTCATATTTTTCATCGGTAGTCAATGTATGAAAATTATTCAATCAGTTAAAAATTAGGTTGCATTGTAATTTTTCAATAATTTTAAACTGACGTTCCTATCTCCGTTTATTTCGTTCCTGCCACCTTTGTTGATTTCCCAGAGTCAGATCTACCTCAGGTAGCATTTTTAATATACATTTTCATGACCTTTGTGGCCTTCCTCTTTCGAACCATACAGTCGGTCACAAAAATATTGGGATACTTTATAAAGCAGAATAACTTTTTTGTTATTGAACCAAACAATTTGTCTTTTTGCAAGAAAATAGAAGGATTAGTTTACTAGATATCCTGTTTTTGTTGTTTAAACAAAATTGAAATTTCCGAAATTGTTTCAACTTTTTTATCCAAACTTATAATAAAAATTAAAAAATTGCATTTTGTAGATTTAAGTAAGATATATGCATATTGTAAATTTCATCCAAATCGGTTAACGTTGTTACAAACGTTTAAATATTGCAAAAAAGTTCAAACATCAGTCACTTTAGCCTATTTCAGCGATTTTCGACCTTACTTTGCAATGTTTAAACATTTGTAGCACGGAAGAACAATTCAACTTATTTGGTTCAGTAACAAAAAAGTTGTTTTTCTTTATAAAAATGTCCTAATATTTTTGTGACCGACTGTATATAAAAATCTGTAGGATTTTGTCACCAATCGAATAGTGTTCCTTTTAGAGCAACGCCATTACGGTACGGGATTTATCGGTGGAAAAGCTACGCGCTCGAAACGGATCTTTGAAGTAAATTAGTTATCGATGCATGGCATAACGAGGGCCCCGTTATAAGCCTCTCACTCTCTCGAATCAAAGGCAAAGCCAAGAACGCGCCGGCGTCTCTATAATCGGCGAGTTGGTAACGCGATAAAACCAATGCCTCGAGTGTCCGCTAATAATGCGGCCAATAAAGCGCCTCGGCCCAAGATTTTAGTTTACATCCCCGGCCGGATGCATAAAGAAACTCTTTGTCTCGTTATTCGAGGAACTCGCCCGTGACGCCGCATTCGCTGCTAATGAGCGAAAAGGCGTTACATCTTCCTTTATTAGCGTCAGCGTCCCGAGTTCTTACCGATGAAATTATACCAGAGTAACGAATTTCGGGGTAATTAAGGGCGATCGCCCTTTCATCGAGGACAGAAACAGAATACGAGTAGGTGATTATTTGTAAAATCTTTACGAGTTGTCCAGATATTCTTTCGGTCGTGCGACTTTGACTATACAGGGTGTCCGATTTTAGGTGGTCAAGCGAAAAACTACGTGTGCATATCAATGATTTGAGTCGAAAATTCTAATACTGTTTTCCAAAATTCGGCTCAGTTAAATAGTTATTAACTAACAAAGATCGGCCAATCACGGTGAGTAGCGATATGTAACGTTGTTTATTATGGATTGCTCCACCTACTGCTTCGTCTCTTGGCTAGTTGCAAGTTCGAGTGAACCGCCTTCCTTCGCTAATCGCTGTAATTGACCGATCTTCGTTAGCTAATAATTCGTTAACGAAGCCGAATTTCGAAAAATGGTATTAGACATTTCGATTCAAGTCATTGATGTGTACGTGTAGTCCTCCGCTGGACTACCTGGAACCGGACACCCTGTATACGTTAACATTAAACCTACCACAACGGGTCAAATGACCCTGTATACGTTTCTACACACATTTTCTGAAATATTTGAAGTTAGAAATGTCTTGTCTATGTTTCAAATTTAAATAAAATTGTTCAATTACAACTATTATATGCTTTTAATTTATTTCATAAAAAGAAATCCCAACTTTTTCTACATTTTACGTAATATAGATGTGTAGGCTGAAAATAGTGAGTGTTGTTAAGGATTAAATGTATATATTTCAAATAGATGAATGTGTTAAAAATAAGTACGCGTTTAACGTCGGTAGGTTTCGAGTTAAGCGATATATTTCTGACTTGGAGCACTTTTATCATTGCTAAGACACTCCAAATTTCCGTAGGTAGTTTCTAATATTACCTAAATATACTCCAATTGACGAGTTATTTTAGACAAGATTGAATCACAGTCATAGCTGAATGTTCCGAACTCACGAATAGTCCCAACGTATCATATTTCAAGACACTTCAATTTGATTCCACGATTTCGAACGATATTCCACTCAGTTTCCAAGAACTGACTATGAAAGAAAACAGGCCACGTCGGTTTAAAAAGGACTGACACATTCTTACGTAAAAGAGAGTATATAAAAGAAAAAGAAATGAGCAATGACGAATAGCATCGAAACGATCGATGATTCTCCTGCTTACTCGTATGATCTGGCAAGGTAGGAGGATTGATAGGCCTTAAGAGGAATGACATCTTATCTCGTTGAATATCTCGGCGCGTCGTGATTCAATCCTCGTCTGCGGAGGCCGATAGGCTTGGCTCACGAATAATACGCAGGCGCGCTCGTGCGGAAAGGACACCGATCGTGTGTCCGTTCTTCGAGAGGAGAAAGAGTGAGACCGCGTGCGCATTCGCGATGCCGTAGGCCAGTGGTTTGCAAACTCATTGGGCAAAAGTACATTTTTACAAAAAAACAAATATAAATCGACTTTTCAAATTTGTCTATAGGTATGTACATTTGAACTAAAAGGTTAAAACTAATATTTGTATATATTATTAAGTATTATTTAAGATTTACAATACCTACATACTTAATCAGTTATTTTTGGAGTAGGTACCAACATTACAGGTTTATCTTAAATTTGCCTTGACTGACACCGACTCCAAAAATAACTGATTAGGTAGGTATTGTAAATGCACTTAATTCTGTTTTTACACGATAGATACGTTTCAGAAAAATACGGATAAAAAAATTTATTTGGAAAAATATATTGTATTTATGAAAAAATAGAAAATTGGTTCCAGTTCTAAGAAATTAGGAAAAATAATACAATAAACCACGAGTTATATAAAAATATTATTTTTAATCTTATAGTTTAAGTGTAAATATAGGCAAAATTGTGAAACCGCTTTACTTTTGTTGTAAAAACTTTATTTTTCAATTTATAATGTTTTTTGGCTATTTTCCCACCCTTAGGGTTGGACTTTTTTTTCAAATTTAAATAGGACCACCCAGCAGATACAGCCTATTCAATAAGAAAAGAATCATTGAAATCATAGATAACATAGATGAAAGAAAATACAGTCGACTTGATAACCACCTTCTTTTCGAAGTAGTTTAAAAAGAGCATAAATATCTATATCAAAATCTTAACAAGAACCCTATTTTTGGAAGTCGGTTGAAATTAGATACACTGAATAAAACTAGATATCATACTTTATAATAATTTTATTCATCGTATAACCGCAAACGAGTAGCCAAAGAGTTGCATGTAGCTCGCGAGCCGCGGTTTGCCGACCACTGCCGTAGGCCATCGAGAGTTTTGCCGTTAAAAATTCGGGGTCGATGAAACCAGCCGCGATCTTCGAGTACGAACGCGTAGAATGACGTGAAAGATATTATCAGCTGATATCTTTACGTTCTATTCCAGGACAACGGAAAAATAATGCACATTTCCATTGATACGAATCGATCATCCAACGGTCCGTTATACTTTCCCACTGTACAGAACATCTTCCTTCAACCTAAAAGACGTCTCATTTTTTCAAATAGTAGTGAACCTATGCACAAGTTTGACATTCGTTATAATTCAGTCCATGCAACCAACGAAGTGTTAGAATACACACTAAAGTTAATGGAACTGTTTTAACCCTTTGCACTCCGTGTCGAGTGTGACTCGACATGACCGATTTTTAAGATAATACGATATAGAATATTCCTTGAATATTTGTACTCGCAGATTTATCTCCAATCGACCTACCAGCAACTCGAACATAATTTTTTTTTCACAATTTATGTTGTGATATATCACTTGAAATGATACAATGTTAGAAATATGTCGTCTCAGAGTCGACACTCGAGTGCAATGGGTTAAAAAATAAATAAAAAATGTCGAATTCATTGGGATATGACGTCTTCATACGGGGTACGTAATTTTCGAGCGGATCCGAGGTACGATTCGAGAAGCCGTGCGCTGTCGTTCGATGTGTACGCGTATGTAACTGCGGCAGTGGAGCTGCGGAGATGTCGACTCTGGGTGGTGGGATGTCTCAGTGGTGGGGAAAACCACGGGGTGGGTGGGGAATTGGTGACAAGGGAAAGGATTCGCGTGAGGGGAAGATAGATGTATACGTATAAAGACGGTCGCACCTACATATAAGCATGTACGAAGAGACACACACGTTGAGATTCATATATATGAAGATATGTATAGAGAAAGAAAAAGAGAGATGGAAGACGATTGGAAGATGGTAGACACTATTTCTCATGGAAGGGGTAGAGAGAGCGTAAGATCGGGTCCTTCACCCGTACGAATGGACCAAATAGTTCACTGCTGGTACAGTGTACTTGTATAATCGATCTATCGATCCTTTTCTCAAAATTATCGAAAGCTTTAATAGCTTTGGCATCTTACAAGCAGTCTCGTAGCGACAAAGCGGAATAAACTCGCCTTATCAATGAGTAAGAAAGACGGAACGAAACTAATGAGTCTATCGAGACCGTCTGAGTGCTTCTTCGAGCGGCTCGTGCACTAACGTTACCCAAACGCGTTATTTATGATCGTTCGTAAACTTCGAGGGCGATAGTCGTAAGGAGGTTGCGCAAGAAGACTTTATTGTACGATTATGAGGCTTTTCCAAGAAACTTAACGCGAATAGGAATCGTTTACATTGTAATTGATCATGGAAAAATAGAGAAAAAGGTGTTTGATCTTACGAGAACAACATCGCGTAGCTTTTTTATAAGCTTGTATCACTGAAAGGATTGCAACGATATTATTATTTATTATTATCGATTATATATCGATATTTTGAAATGAATAGGAAAATATATTGAACTAAAAAAAATAGAAAGTCTTTCGTACTATCATATAGGGTTGCAATAATATATCGGAATATCGATAATATCGATAATAATATCGACACGTGTATATCGATATTTTCATGATTGCTTTATCGATATATCGATATTCTCATGATCGATATAGCGATGGTCTCATGATCGATACCGATCGATATATCGATATTTTGAAGTGAATAGGGAAATGTACCAAAAATAGATTTGATGACTAAAAAAATTCAAAAGATTTTTCGTCATATCAATTAGTGACCATAACAATAAAAAATTTGTGAACGAAAGACCTTTTTATTTGTTTATGTAGTTATATTGTTTATAAATTTGTATTTATTTATGTTTCAACGGGAAGAAATCCCTTTAGTATATATACAGTTTACATTGACAATCATTGGCAGAGAGATAAATAATAATAATAAATGATAAATAATAATAATAATGCAAAAAACACGTACGTAGGCTCATTGTAATATAAAAATTAAAACGAACGATTCAAATGTTCATATTGTTATCGTCTCTAATTGAAATGACGAAGGACCTTTTAATTTAGTAATTACTTCTGTTCTTGACATTTTCACCTTCATATCGATTAATATCGGCTTCTGATGACCGATATATCGATTATCGATACTTTCTTTGACTTGCATCCCTAATTACTGAAGAAGCACTCCCAAAAACTTTGGAAGGGGGCCCTTGAACGAGCATCGAAGCGGCACATTAAACTCGACGAAAGACGAACCTTTCGAAAGTACAATCTTGGTTTGCGATAAAAGCGGCAGGAACCACGGTGAGAGGCAAACGCTGTAGGAACGATTACGCGACCGTTTTCGACGAAGAACTGCCGTTACCAGGTGTACCGGATGCTAATATGTATACCGCGAACGCAAGGTACACGGCCATCTGCCCTCGTCTCTTCCCTCACCTTTTTTTTTTTCTTCTTTTAACCCATATCGTACTTTTGGAATCTTTAAACGTGCCACGTGTACCATTTTCGGTCATTACCAGACCACATTGCAATAAGAAAAGATTATTGTATCGCTGGCAGCAAAAATCTAGAAAGGGAGTCTCTGCAGAAGACATATATACAGTGAAAGAAACGTGTCGACCGAAGCGTCCAACTCAGCGATAAGAATCCAATGGGATCGTTCATTACGATTCCATGACTCATCTTACTAGTAATTTGATCAACATGTTTTTTTATGGATACAGATACTTATCTCTTCTCATACATTTTAACATATTCCAAGGATTCATTAAGAAAGAATAAAGAATTATTATCTTTAAGATTTGACTATCTTTTTGTGGAACTCAGGAATTCACATTACTACGTCGTTCATTAATAGAAATTCTTTGTTGAGATATATGATAATAATTGAAGATCTTAGTGGATAAAAATGAATACTATTAAATTAAAACGTGCTACTATTAATTGTAATCTTATTATTTGCATATTTATTTTATCTATTTACTTATCTTGTACTACTACTCTGTATTAGCACGAGTAATACTCTTATTCTTTATATTTTCATATTTCTTATAATTTCTATTTTTGTATTTGTTATCTGTAACTACCATATCTACTCATCTGTAGGGGCTTTTCTTAAAAATCTAATAAACTCTTATCTACCTAAAACGAATATCTTATGGTAAAATTTAAATATGAAACGTATTTTCTAAAATTCACAAAATTATTACTTAACATATTAATCTACTAAACTCTTCAATTATGTAAGAATCACACTTACACGTAAAAAAAGAGGATCAATCACCGGGTGGTTCTTACCAAGACCTCTTTTCGTTGGCTATTCCATTTTAAGCTCCTGCATATGAGCAAACCCCATACGAGACAACGTTCTCTCTTCTCTCTCTTACTCGGGGTCATCACAAATTCGCATCGGCCATCAGCCGGTGCCAATAACGTACCGAGGCAGATGGGAGACGCGGGATGTGTGAGAGGGAATAGCGGTTGGCCGGACGAGCGTGGTGGGGCCAAGGGGGTGACTTTGCAGTCTGCAGCCTCGTACCGGCCTATCATCAAGCCCGTTACTTTCGTTGTGGAAAGCAGAAGGATCGAGGATGAACCCTTCGCGGTTTCGAAATTTTCACTTCGCGTACTTTCTTGCTCCTTCTTTCATCCTTTCATAATTACGAAGCTATGAGAAATATTTCCGGCGGTGTAGCGCCGAGCGGCGACGTTTCGAGACGATGAATCATCGAGTCCATCGAGTCCGACGAGGAGAGATCATTTAAATACATTCCGACCGATGAGACACTCATCTCGTATCGTACGATCGTTGTATGTTCAAACTTTTTGCACTCCTTTTTATCTTATTGTTTTTTTGCTGCAAATTAAAATGAATGTCACTTTAAAAAAAAAAGCTTTTTATCAAGTATAGACTAATGTAATTCACTATAGAGTGTTCTTGCCCGTAAATTTTAAATAATTAAATAAATAAGAAGGTTTTATTATGCTAAAACGACAATAATAAGAATATTTTTTTTATTGGGACAGTGTTGAATGTTATTTATAAGTGGTTATAATTCGAATGGGTGGATTTTAATAAAAAGTAGCAGTGTTCAATATTCTTTCTACTTTAAAATGAGTTATGAAACATTAAAATCTGTTGTGGTTTCAAATTCTCAAAAAATTGTAAGCCTACATTAACCTACATTAAGAAAAATGGCCCAAATTTCATCCAGCTCCGATTTGCATGATCGTAGGCTCGGTTGAAAGAGGAAGGTCTGTTCTTTAAGAATATATCGTCAAAATATTAAATTAGTCTGTAATTTCACATTCTGTCATTGTATTTATTTTTTTATCCATGTATTCGAAACATTCCACGCCAAGGTAAATACGAGTTAGATTTGTATATGAAATGTAAACAGTAAAGAAATTAAGAAGGTTAATATTTACAACGCTACAATTAATAATAATATTGATTTCTGTTTGATCGATATTTCGAGTTAGGTATAACAGGGTTTGTGGATTTTCGAAAAAAATGTATTGTCATCCGAATTACATATGTGTGCAAAGTTTCAAGACGATTGGATATGTAGAATTGGATCAAATTTAGCTTACAAGATTTGTACCGCACAAACATACAAGCCAAACTAAATAAAAAAAAAAGCTTGTAAAAAGAAATGAATTTAATTAACTTCTACCACCATCAGCCTCTTGTCGATTCCCACAGCAAAATAATTGTCAATTTTTCCATGGAAAAATTTGAAGGCAAGCGTATGGAATACGACAGAAATTATACAGCGATTTAATATGTACGTGCAAGCAGCAATAGTCGAGTCTTTTCAAAATGAAATTCCAAGTAATACCGAACTTCGCATTATTTATCTCTCGGTACGTCAAGCTTTTTAGAATGCTGACGCGTTAGAATGATGCGGCTCGCGCCGAGCTCTGCCTTTTGGTGTGTGTGTGCCTCGTGTAAATAGCTTCGAGAATATTGCCTGCTGTAGCTTATTCTTCTTCTTTGACACTGTTGTATATGAGAATTAAAGGATGTGAATATTTCAGTGTTTAGAAAGTCGAACTATGAGCTATGACCGTGTTAGGGTTGTACGGTGAAGGGTCTAATCTCGGGCGATTATTCTAGGATGATTCATAACCTAAGGTAAAGGTAATCTTTCTATAACACGATAAAAAAAAAATATCTGTTAGATTATCATTATTAGATAGTAGCTACTACTATTTGTGTTGTCATTTGTTTTTTCATAGTTTTCTTTCGAAAAAATTTTATATGTGTACAGAAGAAATCTATCATTATTTTGTATAAATATACACATTAAGAAAAGTAAACTCCCTCCCCTTGAGTAGATTTTGGGAAAATCGTGGAACACGTGTTTTTTATTTTTAAATAAGAACCCAACTACCAATTTTCACGTCTGTAACATTCTCCCCGTACCTTTTAGGGGTTGATGAACTAAATGTTACTCAGGGTCATGAACTGTTAATATGCCAAAATTCATCAAATTCTGTTCAGTAGTTTCGAAGTAATGAGTGCACAGATAGACACACACAAATTTTAGAAATGGTATTCTTGGCTTCTATTGATCTGTTACGTTATAATTATCTACCTCTGTATTACAGTACTGACGTTTAATTATGTTCTTCCATATGATGACAAAAGAACGAGGTTCACGAAAAATAAATTTCTTTAAAATTACACAAATTTTTATCAACTCTTTAAAGTAAATTTCTACAGTTTGCTCTTTCATGCATGTAATTAATAAGGAAGCTTTGTTCTCCCTCTGAGGATGGTACAGTACAGTGCTGAAACGTTAGGTGATATAATTTTTTCTTCAAAAATTAACACATGAGTAATTTACTTAAAAATTTAATAACTTTAAATAGCCAATTAAACATCAGTACTTCTTTTGGTTTTAAATAGTCCCTCAAAAGAATATTTTTCAAAATTAACTTCAATGTACGACAGAATTGACTTATTAAATTTAATTAAAAAACTGGACTCTACTAGTCAAGATCGTGCACAACAAATGTCAATTAAAAATTAAACATCAGACCCAACCCAGGTCCTAAATAGTCCCCAAAAATGATTTTTTTCTAAAATAACTTCAATGTACGACAGAATTGACTTTTTTAATTTTATCAAAAACTGGACTCTAATAGTCAAGATCGTGCACAACAAACACCAATTAAAAATTAAACATCAAACCCAACCCAGGTCTTCAATAGTCCCTCAAAATGATTTTTTCCAAAATAACTTCAATATACGACAGAATTGACTTTTTTAGTTGTATTATATGTCTAAATGACAAATAAACACAACTCCAAGCAAAAACTAGACTCTAGTGATAAAATTCGCGTACACCAACACAAATAATTTCAAATCGTCCCTTATCCTTCAAGAGCAAGATTTATTCGAGAACGAAGAAGAGTAAAGAATCGTCCGATGTTTTCGCCGAAGGTATTAGAAGAATCATGGATCGGAGAAAGGAAAGAAAGAAAGAAAGGAAAAGCAGGCGGAGAGCCGTTGCGAGAGAGCGTGTATAAAGAGGCGAGGTTTGGGGTCCAGACTATATCCTATCTCTCTCACTCTCTCCCCAGCTAGCTCCTCCGAAGTTCCCCGCTGAGAGACGTCTGGCCAGACTCGACCGACTCGATTTTTATTGTTCGTCGCCTACGTCTCATCCTTCCAACGCGGAATCGAGCCTTCCATGTCGATACCTCCTCCACCCACGGCTGGAAGATTCTCTCTATTCTCTTTTATATAGGCCGAACCAGCTAAAATGCCCGTTTCTCGTCTCGAGATTCCTTTTTTTCGACCTTGCCTATATGCATTTTTACCTCCTAACGAGGTGCTCGCGCCACAGGAATCCCGTGACGCGAGAGAGGGAGTCATTCAAACGTGATAAACGTTCGAATAAATCTACATTCGGTTGTGGTATATATACAGAGTGTCTCTTTTTAATCTTTAAATGCGATTATTTCGAAAAATATTAATTATTTGTTAAAATTTTTGGAACAAAACATATTCTACCTTGAAGGGGACATTCAATGGTGGACCATTTTTTACTCTGGGTGGAGGCGCCTCCGTGATTTGAAGTTGACCTTTGATTTTTTAAATGGAACCATATATTTTTGTTATGCCAGACATGTTGCCTAGCTCAAGACGAATCCATCGACATGCATTATGTTATTCAAGGTCATTTTTAATTGTTATTAAGTGTGTAATTGTCGGAGGCGCCTCCACCCGAAGAAAAAAAATGTCCACCATTGAATGTCCCCTTTCAAGATAGAATAATTTTTGTTCAAAAAATTCTTTCAAATAATTATTATTTTTCGAAATAATCGCATTTAAAGATTAAAAAGAGACACCCTGTATATATACGAAAGCTGTTAAAACGAATATACATGTATGTATATATACATACGTGTACATCTACTTTGGAAATGAAATTATTGAGGTCACTTTATCAAAGTGAGCTCCGATTCGGTAGCTCCCAGTACGTTTCCATTCGTGGAATGGATACTTTGACCGAGTCCTCTCGAAAGCTCAGAGAAAAGCACCTGGCTCCTGGTTCTATACACACAGAACAGGTATCCAGTTGAAACAATGTATATGTATATTCATGCACACCAGTCAACGTTTCAATCGATTTCTAGTGATATCTTTCAACGCGTTCGCGAACTCAACTCTCAAAGGGAACATTTATACTGCGAATACACGCGCTTGGTACGAACGCGTATGGACCAATGCGGACGCACAAAGTACTCCGTGTCAAATCGAACTCCCTGGAATTGACGTTCAACGGAATTTCGAACTCTGGGAGGCTGGAGTGAAATTTTGGTTAGATGTCTATGATCCTGCAACATGTCTACGGTTCGAAGTACCAAGCGAGAATAGAACGACGGACGTGCCTAGAAACAATGAAACACGTTGCTAAAGATCATAGATTCCTTTTCATTTCGATCTCGTTCGATTCGTCCTACGAATTTGGAGTAGGTATACATGTACGTTTCAGTGCTTTGATTATTATCCTTTCGGGGGAATAGCGTTCGCCAATCAGTGTTTCGAATTGTCGAGATCTGGAATTGTGGTGTTGGTGGATATATATACATATACGTAGATATATAGGTAGGAGAGAGAGAGTTCGTGAGGTATAACGCTGTCATTATGGAGGACCCGATCGATGTGCATTTCCTGCAAACGAAGTTATCTAGAAAGCATCGTGGCGTACCTTTCGAAAAAGCTACTTGCAAAAGAAGAAATACGTGGTGAAAAAGAGAATGTGGAAAAAAAGAAATTGAGAAAATTCGTAAAGCTCGGTAGTACATCCGAAATCGATCAAGCAAAGAACGTGATATTGAAATTATCACGGAAATTCAATCGGACGTAGAAGAGCCGCGAGGCTCTTTCGTTCTTTGCCAAACGACGATGCGTTTCTACGTTTCTCGTTGGTGGAACGAGAATAGCGAACTCTCTCTCTCTCTCTCTTTCTCTTGGATAGCAGCCGTAGGAAGTCGTGTATCACGTTCAGAGTCTGAGAAGCGAGCAAACGACGGGCCGTTGCAGCCGCGCTGCATCGATTTTACGTACGATCGCGGAACCGGAAGCGAACGTCTACGTGAATGTGAAATCGGTGGCCGGCTAGTTTTACGCTCGTTTCTTCTCTTTTTCTTTCACCTTTCGTTCGTGTCGCAAGTTACCGACATGCCGCATGATATACATATGTATAAACCATGGAATTGTTCTGTGATCGAGTAGTCATTTCTATTCCACTCTCTGCTACTCTATTTTTATGGATTTAGTCGAATGTCAAAAGATGATTTAATAATGTGAAATTTGTGACTCGTATTTTTTGTTATCGATTAAAGGCCCTGGGGGTATAAGTATGGTGAATCTGCTCCCGAAAGATTTGTAAATGATACGTAGAGGATATGTAGGTACTAATAAAATAATAAGGTTCTGAAAGTTTCATAAAATATGAAAAAAAAAGGAGAAAACAATTTTTTTTTCTGGATTGACTGAACCAATTGATCTAAATTTTTAATATGTTTTAGGGACTGATAATAGTTCGTAGAAAAAAATATTAAGAGCTATATAGATCCATAAGATTCTTGGAAAAAAAATTGTTTTTCGTTTAATTTCAATTTTTAATCACGATGCAATTTTGGCACAATTATGAAACTATTTTTTTTTAAACTTTATATATTTCCCTATAACACTATGAGTTTTAAAATTTTTTTAAAAAAGATACGCAATAGTAGAAAAAAATAAAAACCTCTTTTTGGCCCAAATAATTTTTGGCCCTTTAATTTTTTTTTCTAACGCATATTTACATAATTTGACAACAATAATCTTTTTGCCAAAGTCCAAAATAAATAATGGAGTTTTTATAATAAAAAGTTGTTCCTAAAAATATTTGTTACAATTACAATAAAAATGATTATTGATATTTAACTGTTTCAATTTTTTACTTTGACAAAAATTCATTGTTGTTGTTTTGAATGTGAAATATTATTTTTATCTATATTTAACTCTTTGCACTCGAGTGTGACTCTATAATACAGATTTTTATGATATTACGACGTCAAATGACACTCGAGGTTCATTGTACTCGAAAATTATTCTGTAATTAATTTTCCAACAAGTAGAACATATTTTTTTTACAACATAGCGAGTAATTTCGAGGTTCATTGTACTCGAAAATTATTCTGTAATTCATTTTCCAACAAGTAGAACGTATTTTTTTCACAACATAGCGAGTAATATATGAGCCCCTTAACGGACAAATTGCATAAGTCCAAAATGACGAAAAATGAAGTTTTTACAGAAATATTAAGAATACTTGTTTCACTTCAGTCAATTTTACATCATAAATGAAGTGACTGTAAAAATATCTTGAAGTCCAATTTCTTGGACTTACTCCATTATTCCATTAGTCCACAGAACATATGGACTTACTCAACTGTTACATGCGATTAAACGAAATTAGTTCACGCAATAATAGTTTCGTATTTAGTAAAACCGATGAGTCCAATTTCTACAATACTAAGAGAAAGGACTTAATTCACTTGTCAACTAATGGGCTCATATGTTTAGCCCTTTGCATTCAATGTCGAGTATGACTCGACAGGACTAATTGTGATAACAATACCATATTTCTTTACGTGTATTCCATATAGAATCTTATGTAGATCTTTCATTAATTCACCTATTCCCAACACAAATATGCAATTTTTTTAACAATGTAATGACTAACATACAATTTGAAATAAAATGTTATAATTCCAGAGTTACGATCCCTCAAAAGAAACATCCAAGCCCAAAGGATTAAAATAACAAATTCGACTGCATAAACATTAAATAAAATCATTCCAAGTCAGTATTCGTGTCGCCAATAGAATATAGATCTCCGGTTGAAATCCTCACGTGCATATGAATCGCGGCAACTATTCAAAGTATTAAAACGATTAACTCCATCAAAGGAACATCGAGCGAAAGAACGCATCCGGCGTCCGTCATACGAGACACAAATTGGCGTGACCGGCTCGAGAGACGCTCGCAGATTACGGCCGGGTGTCTTCGCCGTACTTGATTATATCGTAATACGTTTCGTATCGCGACGTATGCTCGCAAACAACCGGTCTAGACGGACGGACGTGACACCGAACGAACTTCAAATTTCTTCGAACGTATGCAGGACTTATCGAGTATCGATGTCTGGATCATTTCCGATTATTATCTCCGGTGTAACGTGTCGCATAACAAAATACAATTCTTACTAAAGATGAAAACGAATAAAATATCATGATACAGCGATCTCGTCTTTCATGAATTTCTTTTAATCAGTTGTATTAAAGAAGAGGGCGATGATCGCGGTGGTAATTTGCTCGTTTAAAAGAGCAACGCTTTAGGGAGTACTAACGGCGAACCCTCTTCGAGAAAGAAAGGAAGGGAAAAAAAGGTTCCCAAAAAATAAAAAAATAAAGTATAAAGAAAGAAGAATGTGGGAGGGGGGGGGGGAACATTGGCAGAATGCAGTGATACGCAGCGGCGTCGGTAGCGGTGGCGCGTTGGCATGCAGCGGCGCCGAAAATGCAGGGATGAGAAGAGGGACGACGAGAGAAAGAAGACACACGAGGGAAAGGAAGAAGAGAGGACGCGCGGCGCACGACGGCATCGGCGTCGGGCGTGGCGGATAACTGACCTCGCCTCGTCTGGCCCCTCTCGAGGCATCCTAGCAGCTTCCCCCACTACTTCGACCATCGACTTCCCCCACCAAGTGACTCTTGCACGGCCGAGGTACCCCCCACCACTTTACCTACGTCGCAGCCGGCGTCGCAGCCACCGTCGCAGCCACCGTCGCAGCCTGCACCGGAGACGCGCCGCCACACGTCCCGACGTAGTACTTGCAACCACCTCCCCCCACTCTACCCCTCCTACACCGAGCCATCCACCTCCCCCTCCCTCCTACCTCACGCGTCTCGTTCGCGGCCTTCCGCGCCCCCGGTAGATTGGCAGACGGCAGTCTGGCTGTCTGGTTGCCCGGCAACGCCGTGGTTGCCCGTCGCCGTCGATGCCAGAAGGGTGGGCCTACCGATGGCTTCGAGCGACACCTTGTACGAACAAGACAACAAATTTTACGGTTCCTTTATTATTTCATGATTCTCTTTCTTTTAAAGTTAGACAAGTTTTTTTTCTTTTGATTTGTGTAAAGAGGGATACAGCTAAGGCTGGTAGGGAATACTTAATCCTTGGAAGGCCAGGATATTAAAAAATTTGAAATTCATTATTTCTATTGAAAAATGATCTGAGGTCCCCAAGTTAGTACCAAACAAAGGTCAAATTTTTTTTCGACGCTGTACAGCGTCATGTCGGCCCTCTAATGGTTAATTGCCGTTTGGTATATTTCAGAAAGAAGTTTTTTTATAGTTTATCTGTTTATTATAATTCTTTTATCTATCCTCAGTATTTTAATTTGAATTCTTTGAATACAACTCCCACGAGCATTCCACATGCTGCGTATGCAAGATTTAAAGGACAAAAAAAATTATCGCGCGCACGCTAAAGCCATCGCACGTTATTCCCGTGTTGCATATATATATGTGTGTACTACTACGTACTATCGCACGCATGTGTTCGTAGGTCATGCCGATGATATTCGAGAGACGCGTAGACGAGTCGGTAGCGGTGATAGGACCAAAGACGCGAAAGCTGTTCGTACCGAGATTCAACGCGGCTACCGTTTATCTGGGTAAAGAGGAATACAGCTAAAATTTATAGGATAGTCGCTTAATTAGATAGAGTACGCCGTGTGCAGAATTGGGAGAGGGTAATCGAATTACTTTCCATCATTCATACCGTGGGTACCACTCGACCGGCTTCAATTTCGACATTCCCCGCGAACTAACGGCAAGCTACTATAGAGATTTGAACATCATCGTCCGCCATGTTTACGCACGTTGTTATTGCCGAACGATTGATTAGTCAAGAGACTCCAATGGAATTGTATTAGGGTAATATAGCAACGTTTATCTCGATGTAACGAAGGCAATGCGGTTATTTATCACGACTTTGTCATTGTTAACGTGTTAACTACCGTATCTGGTTTTCAGGTTGTATTTGGAATATTTGTAAGTGTCGTGTCATGTGAACTGTCAAACTTTGCGTTTATGTTACCAACAATTTGTTTTATTAATTTAGACAATTTATTGTTAAAACATGTATCGTCAACTAAATAATATTGATATGGTACTTTAATTTCTACATCTTTCTTTTGATAATTAGAATTTTTACATTATTGTAAATATTGCAAGGTATACGTTAGAACCAGAATTAAATCATGATAAAGTATTAATGTTTGAACTGTTCACAGGCCAAAATGATTGACTCCATTTTTTCAATTTTCTTTTTTCAAAATTGTAGTGCAAAAGCACTTGGTTGATGCTTAACTTATCATATTTTTTTTTGACAAACATTTTTTTTGGAGTTAATCGATTTGGCAAATGAGCAGCAGATTTAAGAGAATGTAACAAAGTGTAAGGCATTATTAATTTTGAAAAGAATTCTATAAAAATTTAGATAAACACACGAATTCGCTTTGTCAGTAAACGTGTTGATTCGATTCGAAAGTCATGACCCGGCGAATCGGCTTTTGTCTCCCACGACTTTCATAGAAACGACATACGTACGACTTTTAGCCTTGTAACGGCGACGCGTAGGTCGTTCGACGACACCACGAGCGAGATATATCCGCCCATCGTGCCGGTTGAAAAGAAAGAGAGAGAGAAGGATGCTATATAAACGGCACTTTGTGCGGCACCTCGACGTAGGAGATTCGGTGACGCGACGATTTAATTAGTAAACGCGCTCGCGTTTGTTTAATCCGGTCGATTAGTCGACTGCGCTTACGACAGACGAGACATTTTAGAAGCCGCCTTTATTCACCTAACTATTCTCGACTCATAACCGGTAAAGATCGAAGACAAAGGATCGAGATCTCAATGATCTAGAGGTCCATCTTTTGCTTTTTTTAACATAAATTCTCAAATTTTTTTTCATATTAACACTAAACTTACCATTTACCGTCTGAAATGTCATTATTTGAAATATTATTTCAAATTGCATATTGTTTTATTTAAGAATTATTTGTATGGATGAGATTATGTTTGAGATAAAATTATTTAAAATATTATTATTTTATTATTATTTGAAATAATTGTGAAATTGTTCTTCGAAATTATATCAAATGTCGTGATTAGCAGTTGTGAGTCTAGTTTATATTGACATTCTTTGATTTACTCTTTACTGCAGCTTATTTTATTGTTAAATTTAAAATTAAAAAAATAATTTATTATTTCAAATTGCTGTTATTTCAACTAGTTATTTCTTATTTTCATTTCAAATAAAACTTGCTCAGATCTGCCTACCACGACCGATTATGTGATTCTTGATTTATTTTAATAATAAAATTGAATTTATGAACACTTATTATCAATTTTATTGTTTAAGTATTCGTTAAATAGCTACATGTAATAAAAATAGGTACGCATTTTGTGTCAATAGGTTTAGTATGAACCTTTTATATGCCTCAACTTTCTATATAACTTGTTCCACTTTTTATAATTTATTCTCTCTAATTAGGGTTCACTGAACATGAATTGAACATTGTCAAAAATATATATAGAAGTAATGGAAATATCGACCAGTGTCCTATAAAGGGTTAAGGAACTTGGTACGATGGCCTCCTACCGTTTGAAAAGTTGAGCAAAAAAAATCACTTATGGCTGCAATTTTTTTTATAGAAGTGCGTACATACGCGTGCATCGCAGTTATACGATGCGACGCGACGCGTCTCCCTTCGAGAGATATCCACTCGTTTGTTCGCCGGCAGTCAGCTAACGAAGAGCCCTTTTATTGATAGGCGTTCGATGAGTGGACGTCACTGGTATTCGTATATCTATATATGTTTATATATATATACAGGGTGTCCCAGGTTTTAATGACCAAACTTTGTCAGTATATTCTATGGGTCTAAATAAGCAAGAAATATTATATAAACATAGGTCTTTTAAAGCTTCGTTAACCCTTTGCACTCGGATGTCTCCTCTTAGGGGACATAGTTCCAACATTATATCATTTCATTACGTTGTTAAAAAAAAAATATATATTTTCGAGTTGTTGATAGGTGAATTGAAGTACAAAAGAAAAGAATAAACGTCGAGTGTCACTCGACATCGTCTTGTCGAGCCACACTCGACATCGAGTACAAAGAATTAACGAAGCTTTAAAAGACTTTTTTCTTATCTAGACCCATAGAATATACCGAAAAAGTTTGGTCTTTAAAACATGAGACACCATATATATAAAATTATTTACGACACACGTTTGCAATGCCGAGTCAACCAAATGAAATATCGCATAATCGATAATCAAGCACTCTGTCAATTAATCGAAAAATTAATTACCCTTAAACGAATCAGACTTTTTTATTCAGAATTCAGCTTTTTTTTTAAATTTTGTTGTAAAATAAAAACCCAACGCGTCATCTTTCCCCTTTCTCCCATTTCCAACGTCTTCTCGGTCGAGAGGCTTCTTCCGGCAGTCAAGAATTAAACAGCGAGAATCGATATAACTGTCGACGTTACCGTGTAAAACAATATCTCATTGTTCGGTGACGGAGTTTTCTCGCACCGGTCCAGGCTTCGAGTGGAAGGACTGCTCTTGAGTCGCATTGCGAATGGTAACTAGTTTAAGAAGTTTATCTCGTACGATCGAACAATATGTTCCTCTGTGTAAAGCTGTGCTAGTTTACGGAGGACCTTTCACAAGTGGTTCCGATGAAACCATGAATAGGGAACGCGAACGTGCCTTTCTCCGATATCGTCTCCGATGCAATTACTTCATATCAAGAATAATTTGTAAACTGGAAAAGATTCATGACAATCATATTTTTTGTAATAAAATGTATCATTCTGAGTTAATTATCTTTGAGTAAAAAATAATGTTTCGACTTTCAAACGAGTTAGGGTAAGTCATACAGTGATTGCCCAATGTGAGAAAAGACCAAAACAGACCAAAAGACCCATTTTTTTGCTTAGGTTTAGGTTGATTAGAACAGTATTTACAAGTAGAAAATAACTATGTATAATGTATATGACAATCACTATGTTTTTAGAGGAAATTTTTAGTTATTACTTATAATTTGTATGATCTCAAAGATATTGCAATTATTAGTTAATGTTCCTTTGGTTAAAGCATTTGAGTTACCATAGAAATTAGTGTTAAGTAATTGATCTTTATAATAAAGGCTATATTGAGAAAAAACCTATGTGTATTTCTTAAGCTGGTAATCACTATACAAATTTATTATATTATTAATAAAATTGCTCGTTACAAGTAGATCATTCTTCGGTAAAAAAAAAAAAATGTTTCGACTTTCAAACGAGTTACATAATTTGGAAATCGATAATTAGAATCACACGTGATCGACAAGAAATGTCGAAGACATCGAACGACCACACGATGAAACGCCCACCTGTTCGCACATTGCGATACATACCTTTGTCAGAAAGCAATTCTTTGGCCAATAAGCTCCGCCCGCGTCTGACTCATAGCATAACCGTCGGTGTGTGACTCAGCTCCTGAGATTGTCGACAATGTCTCGAAAAGACGTGGCGTATCCTGAACACCGTGCTAACGATGATCGGAACATTTTTTTAATATTCTTTTTAGTCGACCAAAAAAGTAGCGATTTATCGACTTTATTGCGATATTATAATTTAAAAGCATAAATTATCATGTAATATATTTTATTTTCTAATTAAAGATACTCTATAAATAACATAATCTCTTAAATCCCTGATTTTTAATCTTTTCACATACCTACCTCTCATTGGCTATAACAAAATTCCTAAATTCTTGCGAAGTAAATTTAAATATTCGAAAAATTTATAATTTGCTCTTGTTTTGTAAGATAATTGAGAACCGCTGAAAAGGAATGACAAACTTCTGAAATATAAATTAACGAAGCAACGGTACAAATCGAATACACCGATTGCATCTATCGATGTATCGACTTTATTGCGATATTATAATTTAAAAGCATAAATTATCATGTAATATATTTTTTTTATTAATAAAGATACTCTATTAATAACCCAATATCTTGAATCCCTAATTTTTAATATTTTCACATACCTACCGCTTATTGGCTATAACAAAATTCATAAAACCTTTGCGAACTAAATTTAAATATTCAAAAAATTTATAATTTGCCCTTGTTTTGTAAGATAATTGAGAACCGCTGAAAAGGAATGACAAACTTTTGAAATATAAATTAGCGAAGCAACGGTACAAATCAAATGCACCGATTGCATCTATCGATGTATCGACTTTATTGCGATATTATAATTTAAAAGCATAAATTATCATGTAATATATTTTTTTTATTAATAAAGATACTCTATTAATAACCCAATATCTTGAATCCCTAATTTTTAATATTTTCACATACCTACCGCTTATTGGCTATAACAAAATTCATAAAACCTTTGCGAACTAAATTTAAATATTCAAAAAATTTATAATTTGCCCTTGTTTTGTAAGATAATTGAGAACCGCTGAAAAGGAATGACAAACTTTTGAAATATAAATTAGCGAAGCAACGGTACAAATCAAATGCACCGATTGCATCTATCGATGTATCGACTTTATTGCGATATTATAATTTAAAAGCATAAATTATCATGTAATATATTTTTTTTATTAATAAAGATACTCTATTAATAACCCAATATCTTGAATCCCTAATTTTTAATATTTTCACATACCTACCGCTTATTGGCTATAACAAAATTCCTGAAACCTTTGCGAACTAAATATTCAAAAAATTTATAATTTGCCCTTGTTTTGTAAGATAATTGAGAACCGCTGAAAAGGAATGACAAACTTCTGAAATATAAATTAACGAAGCAACGGTACAAATCGAATACACCGATTGCATCTATCCTTCGTTCGATAACGAGAGAAGCTGCTTTTCCGCGTTGCGGTAAAAACGCAAGCTCTTTATCCGTTCAATACCTGGATCAAAATTCCAGGTCACGACACCGCGATCACGTGCGCCGTTCCGCAATGCGAAAGCCGACATAACCTCGAAGCTCGAAGCGTCGAGAGGCACCTGCCGGCTACGGTCTACGTGCGACCGAGTGGCCACACATACAAACGCACGAATATATGTACATATATACACACACACACACAGAAGACAACCTCAAATATTTTAAGCTCACCTCATCGCGAACATTCGTTCCCGAGTATCCTGTTTGTTACGAGGATGTATCCTCGTTCTTTCCTTTATGTTTTTTTAATTTTGTTTAGCCTTTCACAGCACACGAATAAACTTACATTTCATGCAATTGAACGTGCAAATTTCTTAGAAAACGGACAATTAAAAAGTTTAAAATAGCTCAAAGATGATACGATGATTTTTTTTTAAGGCTCGTACTTGAAAAAATAATGATTCATATCGCATTATTGCGGTACCATTCGATATGTAATATCGATAAAACATTGATATATTATATTATATGCATAAAAAGAAAAGCTCTTCGTAACTAGAAAATTCAATGTAAATTGTACTTTTAATAAACATAACTACATTTGCATGGCGCGTTTAGAAGTAAACGTTTTAAATCTACGAGCCAGTCGTTCCGTAGATAGATGAAATGATCGTGAATCACCTCCGGAGCTTGGAATGTCCGAGCCGTACATCGTGCCACTCTGCATTCTTCGCGTGTTGTCTGCAAGAAACCGTGTGCTATATCGTATGAGAAGAGTACGTTGCCGTAACGTCCGCAAATCCGTATCCAAATTCTATTTTTTCGCGACTATGTTAATTATTATTATCGTTCCGAGTGAAGATAATTAATTATTTAGGTAAAAAATATCGCTTTATTTAAACTTTCTTCTTTATCCGTCATTACAAAATGAAGCAGCGTTTAACTGTCATTGATAAATGCTAAATTGGTATTTATCGATGTACATCACAATTGAATCTGTTTAAACATCAATGTAGTACATAGTAAAGATAGTCCTGCGTAGTATCTTAAGTTCGTTATCACGAGAATGCTATATGTACACGATGATCTTTGCTCTCGTAAACAATCTGTACAGTTAAGAGTAGCTAAAGCCATTAAATAAAATGTCAAGGATTTAAGCTTTTAGTCTTACTTTGTATCCAAATGTGTGTTACTCGTAATTGTGTAGCTTTTATGAATATAACCTTGTTATACAAAAAAGCAGTCGTTACATGAAGATGTCGGTAGCTTCTGTATAGCCATTATGCCAGTCAAAATTATAATAAGGGTTTATTGTATCGGTGAGACCTTTCTGTGCAGATTTTTATAACGAATACATACCAATATTATGACCAGAAGACAAGGATTAGAATCACTGTAACCCCACTGCGGTGATTTAAATTTATGAGAGATAGTTGTCATGTTAGAAGTTTGTTATTTATATGTAATGTGAAAAATTGTCTAATATAGTCTTACATATAAATGTAAGAATTTTCACTTAAATGTCTTGTGCAGAGAAAGTCACATACACATTCATTCTGACATGCGCTTGTACATTCAATCTGTATTTTTTCATAAGCATCATTGTAATAATATTGTAAATTCTTAACAGAGATACTTTGCAATTTTTATCGCCTATTTGTTATAATATAATTACAAAATCTGTATCTCAAAAGTGAATGTCTATTATAGCTATCGTTTACCTCAACTTCGTGAGAAAGAAAGTAATATTGCATATTATAATATGATGGTCAAAAATAAAAAATTCGTTTTTACAGTCAAGATAAGTTAGACGTACATACATAAATTTATTACTTCCCATCTTAAAGTATTTTAGTAAGAAAATATATGCTCGTATGTATTATGTTAAATTAATAAAATCTAATTGTTTTGCAACATTAAAATGATGGAAAGTAAGTAAAAATTTATTATTAGATGTAAGTGTAATCCACTAACTGCATATCATCTACAAAGTATGTATGTATAGGATCTCTTAAATATCGACTATATTAATTTGATAAAAAAAAAAAACTTAAAGGATGACTAGATATTTACCTACTATGTAATAGGTAATGTAAAAAGAAAACCATAAGTTTTTCGATAAATCTATAGTAAACAATTTTCTCGTGAAGATGATCCTGCTATTTTGTACCCAAAACCATCCGAACTATGATCCGAACGTGTTAATTTTTATTTTCTTATCACGTGCGTAATGATATAATCGTGTGCTTATTAATGGTAAGGTAATACATCGTATTTGAAAATTTTCTTTTAAGCAATATTTGTAATGCTCCAAAAAAATCAGGCTTTACATTTCACCATGCAAAGAAAATCTTTCACATACTTTGTAAATGAATATGTAGAGAGTAAACAATATACAAAGATCTTTGCAACTGATTCCTATAACACATATAAAGTAGACTCACCACTTCGCAACACCTTTGCAGGTTCATCACATTCGGTTGTAATTACATAGGTATTGCATGTTGGAAGAACTTTACTAGTTATTATTTTCTGACAATCATTGATAGAAAATCAAGTTGCATCAGCGATATAAACGTGCGAAGTATCTCAAAGCAGCTGTCACAGGTTTCGCTGCATCGGCTCTGAAATTAGAAAATAATAATTGTTCGTACCATTTGTAACTTAATATTCTTATAATAATTTACATTATAACGCTGTCATACCTCGTAACAGTTTCGTGGAATTCAACAAGTTGCTCGTGCGTTGCTGTAGGAGATCCACCCGCATTTTGAGTTGGCATTGTTTTAATAGCTTCTTCTAACCATTTTGATAAGAGCTGCAAATAATCCATTCGTCTCATAAATGTGCGAAAATACTTAACATTTTATTATAAATTTTCACTCACGTGACAACTTACCTGCCTATCGGTCAAATTAATTTCAATAATGACGTCTGCGACATCGGATAACATGTATGAAGATAACGAAAATACAGAAGCATGAAGAAGTCTCATAACAAGCGTTTGACCTTTCTCTGCTAGTATTCCTCTGACTAATTGACGTCGTATCGTAAAGTCCGAGTGTTTCTATGAACGTTGTATAATTTATAAGTAATATTTAATGAAACATAATCATATTTTATACGTACCTCACTATTACGACCGCTATGTAAAAGATCGTAAAAGAATTTCATTACTGAAGCATTAGCGTCTCTATGGTCTAAACTACATGCCATTAAAGCACAGTCAACTACACTGTTGATTATAGATGAGTGTAGAAAAGGAACAGGTGCTCTTTGTAGAAACCTAATTAAAAAGTCATAAAATTAAATGTTTTGTTTAATATATTAATGGACAATATAATATATATAAAAGATTTTCGACTGTATACCTTGCACATAATCTAAAGAGGTCGTCCACAGTGTCAGGATGATTTTTTAAACCATCTTCTTGTTGGAGAATTGTAAAAGTAGGTCCAATAAAAGCCTCTAACATGCTCAATAAACCTGGCACGCATTCAGCCTCGCCGGCATATTCGTCAATTAATATGGAACCAAGATATAAGAAGCAACTATGTTGATGAGCAACGTATAGTTGCACAATCTGTAAATATACAGGAAATATTATTAACAACGTGTAAGAATTTTGCTTTCCGTTGAAATTTTTAATATATCTACCTGTTTTACAAGTGGTTCAAGAAGATGTGCGGAATGTTTGCCTACACATCGAACGGCGAACCTTAAGCAACGACAACATCTTTCCATAAGCCTTGCATCGTGTTGATATTCTGTACATACATTTGACAATACCGGCCACATCTATTAACAATACATTAAAATAAATAAGTGTTAATTATAATGTGATTTTTTCATATTAAAAAAACATTACATTACACTTACTTCTGTGATAACACTCTGACATGGATGTGGTTCATTTTTATCATCAGATACTGGATTAGTGTACCTAAATATTGCTGCTAATCTATCTAACCATATCACAGGATCAGTCTTTGTTCCTCTCTCTATTGGTACTTTATTTTGCATAAGCTCGCAAAGTGGCATAGCTTGGAACCAACATAATTCCTTCATTGCTGGAGCAATATCTGCTCGTGGTAATCTTGCCAAAATTAATGCAACTCCTATAATACACAATATTCTTTTATGTATTACATCGAGAATAAATAAATTATGAATGAAAAAATAAATATCGTAAAACTACCTTTAAGGAGTCCAATAGCAGCATCGTTACTTATGGCAAAACCGTCGAGAGAGCGTGCAATTTGTAACAATCCAGGGAAATGCGATGCCATATGTAATGGACATGCAGTACAAATGCTTAAAAGTGCACCAGATGCTGCAGTTCCTAATCCTTTTTGACTTAAACACGCCAATAAGGAATTTAAGATTGGTTCTACAATAAGCATGTAAAATTATGAAACGTATTAAAAGATGTTTACAATATTGAATATGTTATATATACCTAATGATTGAGGATGACTGTCTATCCATTCACATAATTCTCCTAATAAAAGAATGCTCGTATGTCGAACAGCAATATGAGTATTTTCTGGCAAATTAAGGATCGCTTCGACCACTTTTGGAACAACGTCATTTTCTTCTCTGTTACGGGATCGATTATTTCTTTAATTATTATTATAGCTTTAGGTCTCAATTAGTGTACAAAATACAGAAGACTCACGGTAGAATATTTTTGGCTACTGCTTGCATCACAAAAAGTGCAGCCTCTATAGAATCCCACGTAGGAGTTTGTACAGGTAATCCTTGTGGCCCGGGTCCGCCCGTTAACGAAGAAAACATTTGTCGGAAACAGTGGCTACTGCCAACTACGAATACTACGTCTTTTATAAGCTCCGATACACGATTTCTAAATTCTGCAAATTCTTCTCCTCCTCCACCTTCTTCCACTAGACCAAGCTATAATTGAATATACGTTAGTTTTGTGTCAGATTATTAAAGATATTCACAGAGTCGACAATGTACTAACGTGATCTGGTTCCATTTGACAATGCCTACAAAGCGCACCAATTAGCCTTTCGATATGTGGTCGAAACACAGCATTGAGATCGTCGTTATTCTTTTGGTAAAGGACTTCTGATAATCGGTACCAAAGATGGAAAGTTATTTGTGCTACCTACAAAACATAAAATAATTAATATCTATTCTTGACTATACGTTACACATGTAATAGATATTACTAACTTCGTAATCATGATGGCCAAGACACATGAGTACAAGATCTAGAATCTTGATGGCGTAGTGTTGTTTTCCACCCATGCTACCTTCTATAATAGTCTCAACAAATGTTTCAGCCAGTTCCGTAAAAATACGACAATAATTAATAGATCTACAAATAAGAAGATTTAATGTATTACTGTGAGTAAAAATGTCTTATTAAATACAGTACTTACTTTTCCATATCCTCATGAGCAACAGATAAATGATATGGTTGCTCTAAATCCATTACGTTAGTAAAAAGACACATTTGCAATTGGTGAAATTGAGCACTTGGTTCGCTACTATTATCACGATTAATAGTACAATCTTCTTCCAATGCTTGTAGGATAACGCACATACAATCTGCGGCAGCTTCATGTAATTGAGCACCAGCCATATGATTACCCAACACCTGCAAATAATTTTTTCATGTACATGGTAATTTTGTATAGAAATTTAAAACCTAAATTACGCTTACTTACTTGAAATACGTATGCCACAACATCGCTCGTTGGTATAGCTTGAAGAGGTATAGCACGGACTGTAATCCAACTAGTAAAACATCGAATGATAGTAACCCGTATTTGTACATTATCACCGCAATCTTTCAAGCACATTTTCTGAAACAATATAATATTTATTTATATATATAGTTGAAATCTTTTAATCAATGAGTTTACTAAACTACATACCAAGAATTCTGTAACTGTATCCGCGGTGGTACCAAGCTCTACTAATACATGTTGCCTTCTATTAGCTCCTAGTCTATAACAGATATAAGTAAAATTAGTTAAAATGAATATGGGAAGGTTCTCAATAATTTGTAGCTTAATCTTTATACCGAAGAGATCTAGAGTTTACTTCTTCTGGAAGTACAGTCATAATCTCAAGTAATGGCCATAAACTACTAGTCGATCCACCAAATCTGTTAATTAAATCTATAACAGGTTTCTGCCAAGACGACATTTGCAACGCGAGAGCTGCCAATGCTAAACATAACTGTAAAATAAAATATCATATAAAACAATTATTAATAGATTAAAGCATCGCGTTACTAAAATAATCTTCGATCATAGATATAAGAACCTGAGTAACGATAGCGGAATTGGTATTTTCATCAATTTGTGATATATGCTCCATAAGAGAGTCCCGTAAGGAAGTATGAGAATCCGGCGGCAACTCATGAAAGGATAGTTGTATTTTTGTACGCATTGTTTGTGCAGCAAAGTAACATGATTCCAT
The DNA here is from genome assembly GCA_916049575.1 of Ancistrocerus nigricornis. NCBI lineage: Eukaryota > Metazoa > Arthropoda > Insecta > Hymenoptera > Vespidae > Ancistrocerus > Ancistrocerus nigricornis. Next base: position 6,527,066 of record OU696665.1, read on the forward strand.
GTTACGTTTCTGCTGCAACATTTCGTCAGCTATTTTCCATGCAAATACCTATAAGAAATTAAATAATGAAATGTTATTTCAACGCGTACATATATCGATAGAATCGTTACATTCAGTAATCTACTTAACGTGCTACTAAAACTCTACGTATCATCTTTACAACGAATATAGCAGCTTTGGTTGTATCAGAGCACAATGATTGCACGAAACAGAGGTTAAGGAATGTCATTGAAAGCATATTTCTGTTTATCACAATGAACTCTTCGTATTAATGAAATAAAAATGTTATAAAAAAAAGAATAATATATATTTAATTAAGATATTATACATAACAATATGTAAAAGATAACAGACGGTTGGTAATAGCTTACTGATTTTTGCAATTCTCCCAGCCATAATGATGCTTTTCCAGGTTCGGCTGGATTTGAATTATTGTATAAAGAATATACAGCTTGGTAGACAGTTTCCAAAGTAGGTGGAGAATCCATAATTCAGGTAATACTTTTTCTTCGAAAAATCTCCATACAGTTGATTCCTACTGACAACAGATTCACTCGCGTTTCTGGACGATCGTCCAACCTGTACGAGCCGCGAAAAACTACGTTCGCATCGTCGGTATGTACATTACGGAAACGTAATTTTTCCTAATATTTCTGTTTTATCGACTAACAAGAGGCAATTGCGACTACACGACTTTTACGGGAATGACTACAAACTCGGCTATCCATAATTTAGTCATTTTTTTAAAAAATAATTTGTTTAATGAATTATACCAATTAATATCCCGAATCCATGGCCTAAAAGTAATGCAAAAAAAATTGAAGTTACACAATAAACACGAAAAGCTTTGAAGAAATACTTCGCATTCAATCTTTTTAGAATATCGAAATCAAAGTTGCCAACCTTCGCGTCAGGGCCACCTCGATCCGTGACAAAATTCTTCCTTCTTTTCTTTCGATCGATTCCATTCCTATAAAAACCGTTACAAAACATAAAACGAGCAATAAACCATGAAACAATAGAGTCCAGCTTCCTTTTAACCTAACAAATTTAAAAATTGCCTCGAAAGTATATTTAAATTTTCAAATAACTTTTGAACAAATCGAATAGCGACACTAGCGCCACTCGGTGATTACTTCACGTTTTCTTCTACTTGAAACATTTCTCCAGAAGATGTCGCTAATGGTGATCGAACCCCGACGGAAAGCTATGCGCGTGACACGACATTTCGTAACTTTCCGTCGCTAACGTAACGCTGTCGGCAGCCCGACGCGTTTCCACGAGCTGTAAGCAGCCGTAGCGCTCGGTCGACGTTGTCTCGTGACGTCCCTCTCTACGTTTCCCCCCTTTCTCCAAAGCATTTTTTTTTTTATCTTCGTTATATCGTGATACGTCCTCGCAAAACCTGATAAGAAACAAGTGGCCACGAAGGATTACTATCCGTTTAGTCGCGCAATCGCACGCGTTTCAAAGTGAATTGGTTTATACAAAAGTGTGGTACAAAGGGGTGAGAAATCTCATTTTGACAAGTGAACGACACGGGGGCGACATTTTATCGCAAATCTTCGATGCGCGGCAAAATCGTGCAAGCACGAATATTCATCCGTGAGTTTAAAGAGTGAAACGTTTTCTTCTTCGTTTAAGCGTGTTTCGTAATCATTTCATCAGTGATTTCCGCAATGAAAGCTTACGAAGCACGACATCTTCGCGTTGCTACGAGACCAAACACAATTTGGAAGTTTGAAGCGTAGAAAAAGTGCGCGGGGGAAGAAGTCGTACTTCTATCGATGCGCGTAAGTAAAACTTTACGTTTCTTCCGATATTCAACAGTAGTTAAGAATTAATGGACGATAGAACGCGTACACGTGTTAAAAAGATTTTTTAATGGGAAATAAAGTTTTTTTTTTTTTAAAAGTAGTGTAGCGCGCGAAATTTTTTTAAAATACGAATATTGAAATAATATTTAATGGACGTCAATCGATTTTCGTTATCGTGCACGAGCACGGTACGGGCACGTCGCCAACAATATGGTTTAACGAGACCACCGTTTAATCCATCGACCAATCGCCTATGTCATATATATTTACGAGGACACGTTTATCGTTGCGTTCGAAAGTCAAAAGATAAAGTTTTTCGTGTTTGACAGGAAGTAAAGTAGACGATACTTTCGAAGGAAGCATCGACGATGTATATAATACCGCAGCAGGTTCTCGAAATAGAACAGGGAATGATCGATTTCTTTATTGCGATAGGTCGCTTTCGTTACCATCTCCCGTTCTCCGATTCTATTTTTTGACACTATCTCGTTTTACGAATCATCGTGTTTATTTTTAAATTCTTCTAAATTTCTTCTTAAATTTAATACTACTAATACTCTCTTCGATGTTTCATTAAGTTCACTCATTGTTTTATTTTACGCGCGTAATTAACAGACCTTTTACTTAATCGATAATTAGCTCTCGACTTTATCGACCGGTACTCTCCCTCTCGATCGAAATTCGAACATGAATAAAATCGTATGATACTTGCAAAACGAATGATTTACGTAAATCATTAATTAAATCTCTGATCACTTAATTAAAAATCATTTCGAGACGTTTATGCGTTCATTAAGGTTACGAGTGCACTTAATTATAGCATGAGACTATAAATGCGTATCTTTTCGCGTAAAGAAAAATAATAGAGCAGAATAGTGATACAGTTAACCCTCCTATAACATGGTTGAAAAGTTCCAAGAAAATACAGTGTTATTTGAGACTTGATATAACTAAGTATTTTCTTTTTAATAACTTTAATTTAGGTTGCTAAATACATACAGACATTACATAGTAGAAGTACAGTATTATACGAGGAAACTGTGTTCTAGAAGGGTAACCTGTACTTGGATAATTTTTCTATGGAAACTGTTAAAATGATGATTCGTCTCGAGTAGTATACAGGGTGTCTAATTCCAGGTGGTCAAGCGGAGAACTACATGTACACATCAATGATTCGAGTAGAAAAGTCTAATGCCATTTTTCGAAATTCGGCTTAGTTAACGAGTTATTAGCTGACAAAGATTGGCCAATCACGGCGATTAGCGAAAGAAGGCGGTTCACTCGAGCTCGCAACTAGGCAAGAGACGAAGCAGTAAGAAAGGCAATCCATTATAAACAACGTTACATGTTGCTGCTCGCCGTGATTGGTCGATCTTTGTTAGTTAATAACTATTTAACTGAGCCAAATTTCGAAAAATAGTATTAGACTTTTCGATTCAAATCATTGATGTGCACATGTAGTCCTCCGCTTGACAACCTGGAACCGGACACCCTGTATAACAGTGCACTCTCGACATCGGTCTCTCGATCTCGCAACTTTAATTAACGCACTCTTTCCCCATTTCCCTATTCCGAACAGAAACGAGTTTAACAAGGCTGACAGCCACTTTTGCACGATGAAATTGCATCCAATTTGCAAAGAAATACGTGTTAATCATGAGCGTTTCCCCCGTTCCTGCGTTCGAATCCCTACACGGTACGTTTAATCGGTTAATAGACGCGTCCATCTTAATAAACCGAGAGCACTCGGTGAACGTGCTCGAAGCGCAAGGTACCGTTTCAATCTCGTTACGCTACGTTGGGAGAGATTTTAGTTACGAAATGTACGAGGAAAGGAAAGCAAGAAAAAAAAAAGTTGAGTTATTGTTAGTCGGCTACTAAACTTTCTAAAAAGTAAGAAAAAGTATTTTTCTTTGATTTCGAAGCCATAAACCGGGATAACGATATTAACTTTGGATACTTTCGCGTTCTCGTATAAGAAAGTTCAATAACGAAACGTGGATTTGAATGTATAGGGTGGTCCATCTAAATATTTTCTTTATTTGTGATGACATGAATGGAAGAGTAAATAATTTGAATTTAGCACCTATAAAACTCCGAAACCGCCATGTTGTTCTACACACAACTGTACTGTAACGTTTACATGAATAATTCGTCACGTGTATAAATGTACCTTTCGCCTATTTCAACCGTTTTCCATCGATAAAGAATGTTTTGAGAACAAAGTAATGACCTTGAGTAAAAAAATAACATTTGCAAATCATTCACTTTGTGATACCATTTACATTCTGTTTAATATTTATGTTATGTTATCACAAATACAGGAAATACCAGAGTTGCCAGAACATTTTGCCACTAATGAACTATGAAACTAATGCAAAATTATAGGGTGTTTTAGGATAAATTTGATGCCAAAATAATCTAAATTTATATTTTTATTAATTTGTTATACTGTCGAATTAAGTAACCTCTTCCTGTTTCGAAGTCGGCTGAAAATAGCCCAAATTTTAATTTAGTAGCAAATGCATAGGAATTATCGATTATCCAAACGTTCGATTATCCAAATATTCGATTATTCAAACATCGGTTAACCAATCACAGCATCAGAAATAATCAGAAGATATGAAGCACAATAAGAAAGTATTCCCGCGGAAAAATTATGCAATTTGACAAAACTAAAAGATTGGGGAAACAAAGATGATTAAAACATCGGGTAATATGTAAAAAAATTATTATTTTTCACGTGAAATTAAATTATAACGCGAGTCTTTCGATTATTCGATCGTCATGAAGACAATTAGTTCACATAATCGAGGTTATACTTTATTTAGGTGAACCACCCTATATACAGATAACAGAACGAGGAAAATCGAAACTTGGACGGCCACCAAAGGTCAGTTTTATTAGCTACGAAGGGAACGGGACGGAAAGTCGTTCGAAAAGTTTAACATACGTATTTACATCGAGGATATAAACGATAAAAAGCATTTCTTTTTTTTTCTTGTAACATCGAAGATACATATGAACTCGTCGGGTGAAAGGGAATTCCCATGCGGTGAACGATCATGCGTGTAACGTTTCGATACTCGATATCCGTCTATTCGTAACTCGTATAAAAACGTGTATGACGTAGGTAAGGATCTATGGAAACGGCAATACGATATCCCGATCGTTTCTTTGCAAAGTGAACGTTCTGTTTCTGGAAACAGAAAGAAGTAAAAATTAATAAAAGCTTGTAAAAATAAGATAAACGTGGGAGTTTGAAATTGGTTTGTTCGTCGACCCAAAGAAGACACTTGATACATTTTGAATTTAGAATTTCCATTAGAGAAGCAGGTGTATGTACGTCTAACCCTAAACCTTATACCTGGATTAAAGAACCTTTTTTCAAAGGCAAATAACCGTAACGAAACGAACTCTTACTGTTTCCTCCTATTCTTCGTCTCTCCCAGTCCCTCATGGGTTTCCCCGATCCCGTTATACAGGACGGGAGGAGAAACCGCGCGCTTTTTCGCTTGGCACGCGAGATTAGACGATGCGACGAAGCACGGTGACCCGAACATAGTTGTCAGAAACTTTTGTGGAAATGTAGCTTCGGGGGAAAGAACAAAGTAGTATATCATATTTCAAGCAACATCACCGTACACACATTTTATACACTACTATATTACTATATAGACTAATTTCTAATAAAATTCATAAATGACTAGATTTCTTGTTATTAAAAATAAAATATTTAAAATAAATATGATAGAAAAAAAATAAAAATAATTAAATTATTTGGGAAAAGATTTTGAATTAATTTCAAACAATTCATTGAATTGTTTTTTTTTTTTTTTCAAAAGATAAAAATATAAAATGTACATTGTAAAGTAATAATAATTTAATGAAAAAAATAAATAAAATTTTAATTTATATAAAAATAAAAATATAAATATTGATTTAAATGAATAAAAATTTATATTTTAGTGTAAAGCATGAAATTTTTTTGAATTTTCAAGAGTAAATTAAAGTTACTAAATATAATAATATTTTATTATAAAGAAAAAAATTTGGTAAGAAAATTTAGAGAAAAAAATTTTTTTTTTTTTATTATATTAAAATAGGATAAATATGAATAAAAAATTAAATAGTTATTTAGTTAAATTAATTAACTTAGTATCAATTATTAGATTAAAAATTACATACACAAATATGAATATATTACTTAGTTTTAGTAATTTTAGAAAACTATAAAAAAAGTTGTAATTAACTATTTTAAAATCTCTTCATATTCTCCCTGCTCAATATCTTACTCTGTTACATATCAGAGTGAAGTGAATAAATTTTTCCATAACCAAACAAATATTCTTTTTACCAATAGTTAAAAATACCAAAAAGTAGCATAGTTATAATACGAAGTGACAGAATTCGTGAAAAATTGTCAGATCTGACAACTTTGGACCCGAAATAAATCACCATCCTTCTCACTCTTTCTTTCCACAGAAATTGGTTTACGGTCTCAGCGTGCATAAAAAAAAGAAGAATGAGTTGGACCAACAGGATGGCTCGTCACGGTAGCGAGAGATCTCTTCATACTTTACATTCCATTAATCCCGTTCGTACCAGTCGTACAGTACCTCTGATCACAAACAACAATAACAACAACGATTCGATGAGAGATCATTCAAGGAGCTGCACCATCAGTCCAATTAACAAAACAATTTCAGATAACACAGAAATTGAGATGATATTAGACGATTCGAGCGATGTTCTTTCGACATCCTCGAATGCTATCACAGATCCATCGTCGAACACCATGGTAATAGGTTCCTCCTCGTCACCTTGGGACTCCCGTATACCCAGACCATCACCTAGCAGCTCTCTGCGCCGTTCCTCGAGCATGCGCGTCCGTGGCGAACGGCTTCCACCAGCATCACATCATCATCCTCGACCCACTAGCACCAGCTCGACCAGCACCACCAACGGTGGTGCGACTACCACCTCGACTCTTCTCGGGCAACATCACCACTACCGTCACAATCGGCACAACCAGCTCCTGCAGCAGCAGCATCAACAATATCCCGATCATCGGGTCTTTCCTGTCATCACGGAGAATGGAACTGATTCGCCACGACAACGATCTCTCGTAAGTAGTTTTTTTTTATATGTTAAATGTACATTGTCCTTTGTCATTAATTGATATGTTTCACGTTATAAATTTTTGGATTTTTATATAGGTTGTACGAGGAAAATACATTGTCATCTTTGATATCAACGTCGTGAGTTTTTGAATAGGTTGCTGTAGGTTTGAGTTTAGTATTCAATTTTAGGGTAAAAGGGTAGCTTGGAAGTAAGGTAATCGAATTTTAGGGTAGGTCTTCGAGTACTTTGCGTAAATGAGTTAGAATGTATATTGGGGAAAATGAAGTTACCATCTTAGAAGAGTTTCTTACAACATCTAAGATGTTCCATTATTATTTGTAAATGTTATGGGTTAAGGACGAGGAACATATCATCCTGTGTTCGACTGAAGTAAACTTTTTATTTCTTCGCATTCAATATCTTTTGGCACACGAAATGGTTCTGAAGTTGTACAATGGAATAATATCAGCTTATCTCGAGTAGAATATACCATTGTGTCCTTGATCCGTGGGATACCTCGGGTCCATTTATAAAAATCCCATGATGTATACGCACAATGTAAAAATGGAGAAGTTAATTACCGTCATAAATTATACATATACGCGTTGATACGAGCCTATCCTCGCGTGCTTTCTCATACTAACGAGTATCATTATCCTGAGTGCTACGAAATGCACCTACTATGTTCCCTATACTTTGTTCTTTGCTTCTTCATAATACTCTCTGTTTTTCGATTACGTGACTTTCCATTACTTTTTATCGTCCAACAGGTAGGCATACGTACATATCCACCAACACTTACACGTAGATCATACATTTTTGGACAGCAACATATTATCGTGAGTCATTCAACGAAATACAAATACATGAGTTGTTTTTTTTTCAAAATGGTATAAATCCATTTCTGTATCATGTACATATATTTAATTATAATCATAAATATCATTAAAACTTTTTTTTCAGAATTTGGACTAATGTCATACACGTTTGTGTCACATTTCGTTTGATACCATAAAATATCAATCTATCGTGCCAAGAAATGATGCAGAATTGAATTGAACCGTCTTAGTGTACGTACTTATCGATTTTATCGTTATTATCCACGTTCAATATCTCATAACGTTTTCGATACGCCAAGAGATAGGTATGTACGATTTTAATTAATCGTTCTCCATCGGTACGTACTAGCGATAACGCGGATTATGGTATTACGAGAAGATTGTATATAGAAATGGTAAGCCGTTCGTTTGGGTCACGCCAACGATGAATTCATTCTTTTTAACGATTACGCGATAATATCGTCGTGGTGTATAATTTCTTTCGAAATGTCACGAGAAAAAAATAACAACGTGGAAAACATTTTTCCATTGGGTCGTTGCATAACTTCTGAATACTTTTATATTAACCAATATTTCGTAAATAAAATAAATTCCTTTCGAACGTTACATCAAAACATTTTTCAAATGTTTGATTTTACAACTCAAAGACGATTCGCACGTACTTTTCTTTGAAACTTTCAAATTGTACATCGATTTTGGATAAAAGAGAACTATCTTGAATAGTTGGCAAAAGAAAAAAAGGCCGACGAGCTCTTTCTCTCCCACCTTTTTGAATTATCTATCGTCTTGGAAGAAGAACGAATAGGAGTCGAGATGAAGGGTAAAGAGAGATAGATAGATAGGGAAGAGGTGGAAGCAAGGAAAACAGAGGAAGACACGAAGGCTCCCTGACCTTTCCCAACCTACGCGTCGGCGCAGACTGATTCTCTCTCTTTCTCTCGCATAGGACTAGATTCAACATCCAGTTGACCGTGTTAAAAAAGCTTGGGGTTCACGAGGTTCCAGCGAAATGACAGTGTTTTTTTCTTGGTTTGGGTTGTACCAGAGACTGGATAATGATAGATATTTAGCTAACTTGTGGTCTTAAAGTCTAAAAGGAAAGGGATCTTTGTTAGGTCATCGACGTATGGATTCGCAGGATATCAGGACATCTCGTAGTTGCCCATCGGTTCGTACGATATATTAGGAAATTCAGGAGAAATATTTAATGGAATGTTAGTAAATGTGCAAGGACAATGATACAAATAAAAAATCACACAAAATCAATCAACAAAAATCAAAATGAAACAAGATTTGCACCAGACATATTTATGAACAAGTGAAATTATATAAAACCTTGTAAAAAACTAGGATTAAAAGATTAAGGGTTGAGTTAATCAATTAATTTTTTTATTTTTTAGAGTGAAATTATCGTGATTATCACGTAGAAGTGAAATTATATAAAACCTTGTAAAAAAACTAGGATTAAAAGATTAAGGGTTGAGCTAATAGATTAATTTTGTTATTTTTTAGAGTCTCTCACTGACACCAGCGAGGCCGCGAGCAGGACACGCGGCCTCAGGAACGACCCCAGGAGCGGACGATAGCGATGCGGAGAGCGTGAGGAGCTACGGAAGTGCTTGCAGCACTGCCAGTGCCTGCGATCATGCTTCCTTTGCTTTGAACGGTACCACTTGGTCTGGTCGATCGAGAAAATACGTTGTACACTGTTCGAATCATACCGGGGACAATGAACAATATCTCACGCCCACGCAAAGAGCCGCCAGACAAGTGAGAAAGTTTCAGGCAAGTTTTCGCTCTATTATATTCAACTTACAAGGAATGTAAGTTAAAAAATCATAGAAAGTCTGAAACTTGGCACAAATGTGGTATTTGTGATGGTTATAACTGAACAGTTTTATTTGTGGTTGCTGAAAAACGTTGCTAAACAAAGCCTTAAATAATGTTGACTTTCTGTATGATTATTAGTATTTGATAAGGTAACCACTTTAGTCCACTTTTTTTCAAAAATGAGATAAAGGTAATTTTGTGTGGCTTTTAGAGAGTATTAGCAGCACGTTTTCTTTTAAATAAATAATTTTATTACAGGAATAAAATGTGTCTGAAGTTTTTTTGAGTTATTATTTGTAGATTTACATATTGGAAAACTTTAAATTTTGTTTTTCTCTATATAAATCATTGTGGAGGAATGTGGTTTTACTCCTGGACCATTCATTTAAATAACTATTTAAGATACAGAAAAAAAAGTGACATTAAAAATAGTAGTATTTTTTCGAAATTTGGAAAAATATTTGTTGAGGAATTTTTTATATCCAAAATGTGGACAACTGTTTTTCTGTATCTTAAATAGTTTCTTAAATATTAATAAAAACACAGAAATTCAAGATTTCTTTAAGGATGTGTTTTTACCTCTACCAACGTTTTTCAGCATGAACAAAAAATTGTTCCATTATCAGCATCATATAAGCCACATTTGTGCAAAGTTTCAAATTGTTTATAATTTTCTAATCACGTTCCTTATTGGATAAAACACAGTAAATACTTTGTCTAGAAAAAAATAATAACTTTTAATTACATGTATATTCTTGTTGTTAATTAGGCTCTTTTAAAAGAAGCAAGGAAAGAGATCGAAGACAAAAATCGAGAAATAGTCCGATTAACGAAAGAAGTGGTGGAATTAAGATTGTACAAAGCGTCTTTGAATAGTCCGGATGAAAGGACGGATAGCAGCGATGCCCTTACGGTACGCGAGAATAATCCCTTCTCTCCGGAATCCCCGTGCAAGGACCTCTTGGAGGATAATTCCTTCGAAAAGGTCACAAGTCCGGATACACCGGATAAACGTGTGCAATCGGACGTGCCGTCCTCCTTAGCGGATTCGGGACACTTCGAAGATGGATCCGTCCACTCGAAAGATTCTGTGTGCCTACCGGAAACGGTACCCGAGCTTTCCGTCGATCCTCCATCCAACGATGAACCCAAAGATGGTAGTAGATCCGTCTCAGTTGTAGATAGTCCTGAGAGAGACGAAGAAAGGCGTCGATTGGTCGATCATTATGAGAGCAGGATCGAGGAAATGCACCGAAGACATATCGATGAAATGCAGGAATTGAAGCAAAAGCACAATGACAAGGTAAATCGAGTGATGTTTGAGACATTTTAACGTGATTTAAGTGAGGTGAACATTTGTAACATAAGCTATGGGGTGGGTGTGACATACTCATACATTAAATTGGATGGTTAAAAAAATAACTCAACGTGTTATTTAATATTTAATTTATTTTATTTTATTTTATGTCAAACAATCAAGTGTTTTAGAAACATGTAGAAATCAATGTTTCTAAATCATTTTAGGAACATGTAGAAAATTTGTAACACAAGCTATGAGGTGGGTGTGACATGCCCATACATTAAATTAAATAATTTGGTTAAAAAAATAACTCAACCTATCATTTAATATTTAATTTATTTTATTTTATTTTATGTCAAGAAATCAAGTCTTTTAGAAATATCCGGGTATAATTTATCCGACCTCACTCACGCCGGATTAAGAGATAACACCTAGGCTTAAAAAGAGGTCCATCTTTGGGATTTTTCTTGATTGACTGAATCGTGCTATTAAAAAATGAGTTTGATAATTTAATTAGGCATATCAGGATGTACAACAAATAATTTGTTCATAATTGAATTTAACAAAATGTAGGATTTGCAGCAATGTGACTTCTTAACACATTGTTGACAGCAGAAGCGAATCAGCGTTTATCGATTCTCTAGCACAGAAGACGTTATTAGCATCATCGATAATTGTACCAAGCAATTTTAAATACATTATTCCATTTAATAAAATATGAACATTGCTTTAAACAGGTTCATTAATATACAGTTCACAATGTGTCAAGATGTTCTTGATCTAATGATGCTTCTACTTTCTAATTTGAGATAAAAATTGCATCCTTTTTATCGTTTTACAGGTCGAAAGCTTGCTGAACCAGCTATCTGAAGTAAATACTCGCTATTGCGAGGTGAGACCGTCCGTGGATGCTGCGGAAGCACGTGCTCGAGAGTTAGAAGTGGAATTGGAGGCTGTGAAGAATGAGCTTGCTAAGCAAAAAGCTGTGACTGGTGAGCAGCAGGAGAAGGATAAACAAACGTACCTGAAAGTGCATGGGAAGGATCGAGAGGCTACGCGTACTGAACAAACCGGACAGGTGATCATAAAAATACCACTTTCTAATTCCTCTTAGATTCTAGATCTTACCGTCTAACATTAATATTTTCTAGATACCTGAACATGCACAGCAAAAACCGTCGAAAGTGACCGTCACCAGTCTGCAACAAGAGTTAACGGTTACGAAGGCAGAATTAGAAAAAATTAAGGTAATCCGCTCTACCTGTCATCGTGAAAAATGCATTGATGGAATTGTATTGATCTATTTGACACGTTCGACTTGTCTCGGTATGAAAATGAATCATTTGTTCATTTGAAATTAAACACGGTTGAAGCAATGAGAATGTATTAGCAAATAGGATTGGATCACGATCGATAGGTGTACTTTATATTAGATCTTTTACATATGTCTCTGAAATGCATACGTTGAAGAGGTTGATTCTATTCATACATATTGAATAATCTATAATTATTCGGATAATATCAGTATTGATGAGAACTTTTCATAGACGTCCCTCTAACAAAATGTATGAATTTGGAAGGAGAGCAGTAAAAAAAAAAATCACCATTGATGATGTAGAATCGTATCAGTGAAGAAGCTTTTCGTTTCACATCTCGATTCACTCTGCGTTCGCTCGCTGACGTCTTGCATTTATCAAACGCATGCATCGCTCTGCCGTATTTTATCTTCGTGATTCACGATTTTTTTTATACTAACGATGTCTCACTTTTTTGGTCGCCGCTCACACTCTCCAGGATACAAGCTACTCGCCTGAACCTCACATTTCAGCCGATCGTAGCCAAAATTTATTAAGCGCTCAGGAGGCTGTTTCTCTCTGGGTCCTTGGCACACGTAAGGTCTGTATTCTTATTCGACTGACACGCGAAGAACAATTCTTGAGTTCATTTTCTGTCGCCCAAACTCGTTGCATTCGCTGGCATATATAGAGCACAAATATTTCCCTATCGTTTTTCTTTCGCAAGACTCTTCGATTATCCATCGCCTGCAAGAATTGCATTGGTTCGGATGTTGTACACTAGAAAAATGTGTAACTAATCTCTTGAAATTATCCAGATGGATTTTTATCGAGTATGTATCCTTTGTGTTGTCAAAGTAATTTTATTTATTTGCATCTCCATGCATATCTATACCCCTTTTTTCGTGTAACTCGTTAAACTTGTAAATATATATTTCTAAAGATAAGAAGCATGGCTATCAGAGGATAGTATATTGTAAATATAAATTGTTTCTCATTGTACAAAGTATTTATCTGCGTATCCTGGCAATCCGAAGGAGTCTCTTTGGTTTCTATCGTCGCGATTCACGGTGGATGTTAGAATTATTTTGCGTCAAAGGTTTGACCTACATCTTCGTTCTATGACTGCTTTGCTGTTCGATCTGCATGCCGATTGTCAAGCACAAATGTAGATGGTTTACACTACCATACGTCGCTCGTAGATCGGGCCATATTATTCAGTGCACTTGGAAGAAACAGCCTCTTATAATTCGATCGATGTAAGTTTGCACGTGCTTAGAGCAATGCACGCTTTTTGAAAGAAATATTGTTTTCATTTTTTAGAGATGCGTTCACTGTTCAATTATGTGCACAATAAGTTGTATCAAATTCAGTAATGTATTAACAAAAATATTCGTCCTGTTTTCATATTAGGCGATGTATCGAAGTATTGTGGAGGCAAAATATAAGAAGGATGAGTTGGATGTGGTTATCACCTTGCAGTTCCTAAAATCGGCATTCTATTACTTCCTGACTGATAAGGATAATCATCGTGGACATCTGAATGCCATCGAAAGTATCTTGGGTTTTACAGAAGCTGAGAAACACACCATTGAAAAGATTTACGGATCTGCAAGAAAATAATAACTTATACAATTTTATAGAGAGCGATGTATCATTGTTAGACATACAGTGTAATGTGCTCTTCACCTATTAGGTTTCCTAATATTTATAACTTTATACAAACATGGTATCAAATATTTTTCCTATTATACATATATATTTTTCTTGATGTTTATGTTCCAAGGATATTACTTTCTATTTATGAGATAAGTTCACACAAGGAAACCATAGTTCATACTTCAGGTTCAAATGACTTTTTCCATAATGAACAGAATGACATGCACTGTTTGTCGTATGTCAGACTTTTACCGTACTGCTACTGGTTAGCAGAACATTTTCATGATTTCAAAATAGTTATAACAACATGTATTCCAAATTTTGCTATGCGATGAAACATTTTAAGATTGTAAATGTATGCATAGGATACAAATTAATCGTCTTCACATTATATGGTAGTTATATTTATTTCCATGAACGGATATGTATTTCATAATATATGATAAGTTCTCTTAATGTCCTAATTATGAGTATACGAGCTTATTCGTGAATATATATTCCTATTTAATAATATTTAATTATTATTTATCGATATTATTGTTAATATAATATACCGAAATGAGGCCTGTTTATGATTAATTATAAAAGAATGAGAAATTATTTTTTCATGTATATGTTTGAAATACATATCCATGTTGAATATTCATACAAATATATGCTAGAACATAAAAGGGAACTACACGTTATGAAGCCACAAAGTATTGGTATTGGAAATAGAATATTCTACATTTGCATAGAATTACAAAGTTATTGAAACGACAGAATTACAATCAACATAGAATTACAAATTGATCACATTATGTAAATGAATATTTAAAAAGATTTGTTTATATGGTCTATGTATTTTTTTTTTTTTTTTTTATTTCTTCGATAACACCTTGATATAGAATAACGTAATCTGTTTCAAATTATAGAAATCTAAATTCTATTATACCAAAATTTGTTGGCACATCATTGAAGTAATAAGGAGACTGAAGATTGCCTTTTTACCTGCTTATCTGCTTGATCTTGCCTTTTATCTGCTTATTATATAGTATTAGGAGAATTCAGTGAAAGTGTTACTAAAAAAATATACTATAAAAAGTAAGAAAGGGGAAAGTAAGCACATTACTTATATATTTATTGTACTTTTACTTTGTTGATTTCTTTGCACCAAAAAGTTATGTTAATGTATCTTTTACTGCCTACAGTTTGATAAGAAATACTTCCATTCAAACAGTAAAAAACTTTCATTCAACTAAGTGTTTAAATTAAAATATAATTTCAATTTACAAAATTACGTTTCCATGGTGCCAATGGTACGCGTGCAAATGAAGTAATCAAACATAATATTTTAAATAAAGTGATACTACAATTTTATACTATACTCTAGCACACAATAACATTTTACATTTTATCAGTGAATTTATTGTGATACTTTCGCGTAATATTTTATATATTTCAAAAACGTAAACCTAAGTAATCGAATTTGTATTATAGGTTGCAATTAGAGTTATTTTGATACTTGCATGACTCAAGCTAATGTAACTATTAAACAGAAATTTATATTTCTCCTATTTTCACAAACTTAAAGTAATTTTGTATAGATACACTAAAGGAGAAGTACTCATATCTACAGATAACGTATATGAATTATTCTGCATTTCGTATACTTTCTGCAATCATTGTTGTCAATAGGCAGCAATACTTGCTAGGAGCTCTGGTCTTTAATGTGAGATTAAATGTAGGAAATGTAAATAATAAAAATAAAGATACAAATAAAATCTACCTATTCATTAGTTCCATATAAATAAAAAGTGTATCAAGGTGATGATTAAAAAAAACGACAGTTAAAATTTTTCAACATTTTTTATAAGATAATCGTAAAATACAATATTTGTACATTACTTTTTCCCAGCAATGATGACACCATCATATTTCTGTTGGAACCATTTCATAGCATCTTCTTTCGTAAGTCTATGTGGGAAACCAACTTTACCAGTTTTTCTTCTTCTATGAGCTACGTTAAAACCTACAAAAGACAAAGTAATAAGTAAAAAAACCGTTTCTGTCATAAAAAAGAATATATATACATATATTAAAATGTAGATTCAATTAAGTAACACACCCAGTAAAAGAAGTGGGCATGGGTTGCAAATATGAAACATTTGTTTTAGCACATGTTGTTTTACAACAATAGATATCTCTTGTAACAGAGACATCTATGATACCAGATAATGTGCCACATATAACATACATTAACCAATAAAAGATTACTAACCTGGTCGTCCCAGTACAACGTAGAAGTCCAAACCATAAATACCAATGCTAGGATCATACTTAATACCTAAATCAATGTGTTCTTCGATACCGAAACCAAAGTTTCCAGTACCTGAGAAGTTTTCCCTTTTCAATTCGTATTCACGTACCTATAACAATATAATGAGATTATGCATAAATAAAACACTGACTGCAAAAAAAATAAAAAACAATTATATAAACTAACTTTTAAACCACGTTCCAGAATTTCCTCAGCTTTTGCTCCACGCACTGTGCAGTGTACAGCAATCTTTTCATTACGGCGGATACCAAAGGAACGTACAGTGTACCTAGCTTTTGAGAAAACTGGCTGTTGTCCAGTCAACTGTTCCAACACCTACGTTATCAAAGTTGATTTTAAGTATTATTAGTTTATCACCTTAGGGTTTACTGTAAGAATCTTTAACAAAAAGTATACCTTTGCTGCCCTTGTAAGCCTATCACCAGATTCACCAACACAAATGTTCAAACATAATTTACGGATTCGAACTTCACGCATTACATTTTTGGATGCATCTTTTGGTTCCTTCCTGACCTTCTTGGGTTTTTCCACTTTACCCTCGGGGGCTTTCTTTACGTCCTGAAATGAAATATGTATATATTTATAAAAAATACTCCTAGGAAGTACATTTTCGGAATGGATTTAATTTTGGTAAAATTCGAAACATTTAAAATTGCAACAAAATGAAAAGACTACTACTAGCAGTTTCTTCGAACTGTAAAATGGTAAGTTATATCTAAACTATTATTTTTTCAAAGGTTATACTTGCTATACATGCTGATCAAAAACAAGCGTGTAACACCGCCTTTCTGTCATAAATAAAACAGATATATGCTTTAATTTGATTAAAAAAGAATATCATATTTAATCCGTGGAAATTAACAGTTCTTTCACTATAAATAAAACAATCCTTAAAGTCAAAGGATGAACGCGATATACTGAGATATATTCAATCCATTTTTGTATAACGATTCTACACTCACCGCCATGATGAAGAGAAAAAGGCATAAGCAATGCGTTCTCCGGTGGAAGGTGGTTGAAATTCCCTAGATGTGTTCTGAAACTATACACAACACACAGTGATTACCATGTCGCGATGTGTTCGTTTTTAACATCCACATTTTTAACCAGTTAACAAATAAAATCTGTTATTGTTCATATTTCTATAAATATTTATTAAGTGAAATTAATTATTTAATGAGGTATCTTCTGAATTAAAAGACTATCCGAAATTATTGTACTCATTTCTATTTGAGAACTCACCCAACTATGGCGCAGAGTGCCTGTTTTCAACATAGTACCACCGCGCATGCGTACATAGCTGCATTTAATTGGTTCATTTAAAGGGAAACAATATTACCAACGTATTTTGCTTGATAGTACGTAAGAATACAAAATCATACTTCCAACTTCATGCTTTTATATGAAAGAATTTCTATACCAAATTTATATCAAATGAAAGCTTGAATTTCCAAGAATGCTGTAACACATCACAATCAATGCAATATAATTTCTAAATTATTGTAATTGTTGTTTAAAAATAGTCCCTAAACTCGTTGCCTGCATAATGAGGAAATATGGCTGAAAAGGTTAATGCATTTTCAAAGTTTTTAAATTTTATAGAGTTTATCACTAGAAAATTGGAGTGTAAAAGCCTCCTTACTACCTTAGAATTTATATAAAAATGAACTTTGAAATGTTCTAATGTCGCTGTAAGACATAATTCTGTAAGTATGATTTCACGCAATGTGTACCAGTCGAATGTCGCGGTTCGACACATAATTACTTTACAACGCCGTCGATAGTTGACGATCTGATCGAAATACAGCGGTAAACTTTGAATTTTGAAAGCCCGAATCTCTTTTTCTACATCTACATTAAATTTTCGGTTTATGTTAAACATGAAAATAAATTTTATTAATAAATATGTGTTTATTTAATCTGTTTAACAATCTTATCTTTTATTTGAAATTATCATTTCTATTGTATCGTAAAAGAAAAAGCTGCAGTAAATTGACCCCTAGATAGCGCTTCGATCATCGTGCTGTTCGATTCCCGGAGATGAAGTTGACACAGCTTTGACAAAAAGCAGCCATTCAAGCAAGATGACATGTTTTTGTTGTTGAAATAACCTGTTATTTCATCAATTTATTTTATATAAATCATCAAAAACATAAATTATACAAAAATGCATATTTAAGTTCTTTCAGTATATTATCGCATGCATGTACAATAAACAGGTATAAAAGAGATCATTAAACATATTATTTTTCATTCATTATATAAATAGCAATAATTTCACTATGTACAGTTTACTGTAACTATAACCTGTTTCAAAAATATAAGCATTGTTCAGTTTTCAGTTTTGTTCAATTTTATATTGGAATAATAATGTAGTTGCATTATGTAAAATGCATTAATCAACTTTCTTTCAGTCTAACAGAATTTTGTTAAACCAAATATATTGGCCTTTTATGTCAGTATTTTGTGGTAGCAAATGTGGTTTAAGCAATGGGTAAAGTATGTCGCATACTCTTCTCAAATTATTATTGTAACCCGAAAGGTAATGGCAGTATTGTTAACCAAAACATCTATTCCACCATATGTTTTTTTCAAATAATCTCGAAATGTCTTGACACTGTCATCATCATTAATATCCAGCTGATGAAATCTTGGCTGCAAATTTTCTGTTAACAATGCGTTCATGACAAAAACAAGACACCGGTTATCACATTCAGTTAAATATACAATTTCATTAAATTGTTGACATAGTCCTCTAACAATATAATAACCAATACCATGGTCTCCTCCAATGACCTAAACATAAATGCTTCCTATAACAGGAAAGAACTTCTAAGTATGTAATAGAATAAAATATATTTTATTCTATTCGTTTCATAATTGATTTAAAATATTACACCACAAGGAAATTTGTCAAATCACTGTTTTGTTATTACCAGGGGGAAGACTCAATGCTCTTAGATTGGAACCAATTTTATCACTGTTCTTCTCCCGTATCACAGACGGTGGCAAGTAATTGCGTTATTCAACAATATCAATTCCGAGAGATAAATCAAATGCAGTCAATATCAATTTTTGGTATAGATATAAATAACAAGTATAAAGCATGGAATTTATTATATATTTAAATTTACCAGATTTATATTCTAATAAAAAAATTACGCTGTTGCGATAAGTTACAGTTCGAAATATTATTCTCCCTTATTAAAGATTTTCGATACATCGAAAGTACATTTTAAAATTTAAATTTAGCTAGTTCTCGACTCTATCAATCAATTAGATTAAAAAATGTCGAAATCCTATTCTTTGTAAAAAAAAATATTTGAAATAAAGATTAACTCCAAGCATCCCAAACGTATATAAAATCTAATATACAAACCATGACTCGTTCTTGGAAGATCCTCTTACAGAATAGCGTTCGAATTAGCTGGATTTTCAAAATAATATATCGAGGCATTCGTAAGTTTTTTAATCATAGTTATTATTATCGTTAATATCCATATAATTATCAATAACTACAGTAAAACACAAAACAAAAATGGTGATATCTGTACATTCTCCTTAAGTGATTAACATAAACTTTTTTGTATACCAGTAGTCTACTATAGGAAGAAACTAAATCAAAATATTCACAGATAATTTACAAGATAGGTGAGGCGTGAGCGGACGCACGCATCGCGATTCGAGTACTCTTCTCTTTTTCTCTTTCTCTCTCTCTCTCTCGCACTCTCTTTCTTACTTTCTCGCACACACGCAAAACATACACGCACACAATTTCTCACAGCACACGTTCTTTCATTCTCTCGCTCGCTCTTTCGCCGTTTTTCGTGTATATAAAACATTTATTTTTATCCCTTTTTTTCGTTTTTAATCAATTGCGAGTGGCAAATTAAGTTCTAAGAAGAAAACAAAGGAAAAGAAAAGCGTTCCCATTGGAAACAAAGTGTCATAGCGCGATGCGTGCGACGCAATCGCGCCCAATATACTTACTTGTACCTGTAATATATGCTTTTTTTTTCTTATACTCATCTCGCTCGCTCACTTATACTTCTACACTGTACATATGCACAACGCATCTTTTACACTGTACATGCACACGCTCCACGAGTATCCGCGCTGCCTTACATTAATTATAATATTTTAGGGATAGGCAGAACACGCAAGTATGATTGAAAAAGAAAAAAAAAAAATGAAAAAAAAAAAACAAACGGAAAGAAGGAAGTGCGCGTAACGCACAAGGGAAAATGCATTATCGAATAATCAACGAATCCTCGTATCATCTTAGACCATATGCATCGCATTAATACATGGATTCGTTGTTTAATCGCACTCCTACGTATAAACTATTAAATTAAGGAACGTTAGGTCTTTGCCGAATCACTTTGCGTCTGAAATCAATATCAAAATAGATACGCGCTTTTAATAATAATAATAATATAATAATAATAATAATGATAGTAACATCTAAACGTTTATCACGCGATTCAAACAGTACACGTTATTTTTTTTTTTTCGCTAATTTCACGCTCATATTTTGCGCATCTTTCAAAGTTACTACACGCTTCGGTACGAGTGATAATGGAAAAACCATAATTGTAGCCGCCTATCCCTAATACTTCATTTTTTTTTCTTTAATATAACGTTACTCTCTAGAGGCATGCGCCCTACGCGCAACAGTATTATAATATCGTAAATAGGTAAGTTACTTATGCTACTTAAATATGTTCTTTTTCACGGCTTCGTGTGATATAGTGCAACTCTTCTTGTCTCTATACACGTAAGCGCATTATTATCTTGGACATAATTACTAAAAAGTCTATGAAACGTTGCAGTGAAATGCAACGAGGGATAGGAATAATGGGATGGAAGTGTGTAGAATCAGGGCGGCGTCAATGGTCAATGAGATCGATCGCACTTTCGTTCGAAGCACGACTTTGCTTTAAGCCCCTTCATTTTTTTTTTTCAACGTGCGGTTCGGTACGCTTTAGCTAGCCTGATGTAATAACGTTAATAATAATTAATAGCAACGGTAATAGTAATAATAGAGTAGTGGTAGTAATAGTAATAGTAGTAGTAGTAGTAATAGTAGTAGTAGTAGTAGTAGTAGTGGTAGTAGTAGTAGTAGTAGTAGTGGTAGTAGTAGTAGTAGTAGTAGTAGTGTAGTAATAGTAGTGGTGGTGGTAGTAGTGTAGTAATAGTAGTAGTAGTAGTATAGTAGCGATAGTAGTAGTAGCAATAGTGGTGATAGCGGTAGTGGTAGTGATAGTAATAGTAGTAAATAAGAGTAAGAATAAGAATAATAATTAATAATTAATGACAATAATAATAGTAATAATAAAATAATGATAATAATCAAATAATAATCGGCATAAGAATTAATATTAAAAATCTTTATATAATATACATAGTGCTAAATATAATAATAATAATAATGATAATAATAATAACAATGATGATGATAATAATATAATAATAATAATAATAATAATAATATGTTACATCCTGCCGTGGGAAATTATGATACACTAGGGATAAACGCTACTTAGGTAGTTCTTTCCTTTGCTGTTTGTTCGCTATGTCAATATCGTGTTTTACTTTCTAATTCGACACGAGCGGCAGCAGCAACTATTGTTACAGTAATATAGTACATAGGTATTTATATAGAGCAGTATTATACAAAAAACACATCACATACCGCGTAGACCGCAGTCGGTCACTTTTATATGTTTTTCACCTCTTGTTTCTTCTCGTTTTTTTCGTCTTTACGCAGATATATATCGTTAAATAATTAAAATCACAGTAGTTATGCCCTCGCTGGCTCGCTTATTATAATTTACACAGTGTCGTTAACGTCTAAGCTCTTACTTAAATTAGCTCGCGTATAAGTGGTAAGGGGGATACGATAGCTCCTTCTTTTTTTTACCGTCTCTCTTTACGTTCTCAATGTTCTGCTTTTTTTTTGTTTTGAATCCTTTTCTTTTACTTATCAACCTACGAAATCGACCGTTCGTCTACGGCAACGGCGAAGTTAATCGTTAGCGTTTAGTCGCTCGAGTAGGAAGGAGAAGCACGAGTGGTTTTCAGTTGGATATCGCGTGGCGAGAATCGAAGGTCTTCACCGAGAGAGAGAGATATTACGAGGGGTTGTGCCTGACCCGCTTGTCAGAAAGACCAAGAGTTAAAAGTCGGTCGATCCCACAAACACTGTCAGCGCGATTGGCGTACTAGAAGTCGTATCGACGAGACGACGTACTTTTTTCTGCTTCTACGGTTACGAAGGGAGGCACGCTCGGTTTAAGGAGAGAAGAGGAGGGCTCTCGTTTTTTATCTTTACTTTTACTTTTACTTTAACCTTTACGTTTACCTCGCTAGCCTCTCTTCCGCTACGTCACACAACCCCGACACGCCTTGCTGTTCTACGTAGGCTTAGGATCTACGATCGGCGATTCGCCGGATTCCATTTGATTGTCACTGATGCGACTCCAGAAAATCGGAGCCATGCTTTTTCTTCGATGGTCCATTCTCTTGTCTTCTATAAACTCCGCACTCGATTCGATTCGATTCGGTCGGACACTTTAGGCTTCATGCCATTTACGTAGCGTCCAATGGTGCGCAAAGGCAGGAAATGCGAGTAAATTATGATCCAGCGGAACGCTGTCGAGTCTCAAACCGTGGCAATGACGATGAGCAAGTGGGCGATCTTGGCGACACGATGCAGCAAATCCGGCGCTATTCGCGCTAAACTCTCGTTTGCGAAGTCACACGATGGGAATATATGAATCACGTATGCAGGCTGGAAATAGATGATTTCTTGCTATTTTCATGTCTTAACATCATATATCTTAGATAATAAATTGAAGTATCAATTAAATCGATTATATTTAAATATCTGAGCTTTCTCTGTAAGCGAATTCCTCTAATATGCTTTTTAAACTTCAAATATATTGTTGTAGGTTCACAGGGACCATACAAAATGTTGTAGCCAAGAATTGCTTACTAACCTGTTGCGAACCTGGAGCTGCGATATTAACGATTCCTGCAGCTTGCTTCTGTTGAAGGTACATAATAAATCCAGTTTGAAGGTTCTTACTCTGCTGTAACACGTCTACTTCGTCACGTCCACAAGGCAATGCCAGTAGCATACAATGCTCGTTATCGGTCTATTTAAAAGAAAATAATATCATTTTAGAATTTTTATTAACCAAATAATTGAAATAAAAAGAAATATCACGTTATAGCGATATAAACAACCTACCTGCATTTTTCTTGCCACGCCATCGACCTGTGTTTGCTCGAGTCTCATTCTTTGGGCGATACGTAATGGCGGCGTAGAGCCATCACTGTTACAAGGTAAACTTTCTCTCGCTACATTGGGATTACCAAAGACGAAGTGCATCTGTACCGCAGCTTGATCGTTCTTAAGTGCTAGTAGACCTTGCCACATGACGGGATAACGTTGGAGCAACATTTGGAAGGAATCCGCCTGGGGTGGTACTTGCGACGCGTGTGGTGGTGTAACTACTTGATGTTTTCTAGGTCTGTCCGGTGTAATCGCGCTATCGGTTGGAGCTTCGCTCGCTGGCATAGGATACTGAGAACGCAAGTGAGCAGGCGGTGGCTCGTAATAGCCACCCCTTGCGGCGGTTGGTGCAGCCAAAGATGGATTACTTCCAGCATTGTATTGGGGTGGCGGTGGTGGTAATCGCGCACTACTGTGAAGCATATATACTTGTGCAACTTGTGGACTGTCGGTCGTACGATCTTGAGGGGTTCTAGTGCTTCTTCTTAATTCCAAAGGTGGACTGTGACTATCTTCGATACCAGTTTCCAATTTAGGATCTAAAGGTAAATGAGGAGATCTTGTTCCTGGAATATGATAAGCAGCTATACGCGGAGTTAGTGCTTCGTGTTGTGCGCGTAGATATTGGTATTGGAACACTTGGGGATGTATGTAATGTGGAGGCAATTCTGCGGCACGTGATAATCCACCGTAATGATTTACGACGTCGCTCTGGAAAAAGAAAATTTATATTACATTTAAGCACTGATTCTAATTTCTATCGTTGCACATAACACGGACGATCACACACGGTTATGCGTTTTATTATTCGAATATTTCTTGACATTGTCTACTAAGAGTTAATAAAAAAAAAAAAAAAATACCTGAGAAGCATTGGCATGGTGATGAGCGGGTGGAGGCAATGGAGGACTCTGGGTACGGTGCGGGGCCACAAGTCCGTATTGAGCCCCTGGCGATGGAGCGGTACTCGCACTTCCATGCTAATTCAAAGCAAGCGAGTTAGTTTAGCCACGTAGTAATTGCGATACAAATATACACTTTTCTCTTAACAACTTTTATATAATTATGATCGTGCTACTCTACTTACCAAAGGTGCATCGTAAGTTGGTATCGGTACGCCGCGAGTTTGAGGACTTGCAGTGGGTACCATGATGCAGCCAGACATAGAAACTTCTACTTTAGGTGGTTCCATAGTTCCAGTTACCTATAAGTGATTTTTTTGATTTATAAGTATCTTTATTATTTTAAAGAGTCATCTATTTTAAAAACTATCTCCCTTCGATATACATACCTGTGGTTTCGGTACAGTTGGACGTGGACAGCCTACAACAGCTGCAACAGTCTGTGGGCCAACAAGATGTGGTTGTGTTGGAGGACTCGCTACTGGGCCTGTCACCATCGTTGGTACCACTGCTTGTAACAGATGAGCTTTCGGATTGAGTGCATGCGGTTGTCCATTAATACCTTTTAATGTTACTGCCTGAGAGATTGGATGATGTATTCTCTGAGCTGGCGCAGATACGACGCTAGCTGGATGAACATTGATCGGCAATTTCTGAGACATATTTACTATGGCGGATGCCTGTTGCTGCTGTTGCTGTTTCGCTGCCTGTAGAAGATGTTGTTTGGGATTCGGTGGTACACCCGTATTGTTAAGAACCGGTGACATAGGTTGTCCTTGTTTCCCATTTCCTGAAGTCACTGGCACTGGTTTCGTACATGGACTCAAATTTGGTGAGACTACTCTACCGCCAGGAATTTGCAAGTGAAGTCCTTGTATAGCTTGAGTTGGCTGTTTCACGATGTTTTGTACTATAGTCTGACTTGGTAACGTTGGAACTACAGGTTTCGTAATAACGATTTGTTGCTGAGGCTGAGTCGACAATTTGCTTGCATTTAATACATGAGCTTTCAAACTGGTAGGCTTGTTCTGAGTAACAGGAGTCGATGGGACTGGTTGCGGCGTTGTCACGCTCGGTATCGTTGCCAC
This sequence comes from Ancistrocerus nigricornis, assembly GCA_916049575.1. Taxonomy (NCBI): domain Eukaryota; kingdom Metazoa; phylum Arthropoda; class Insecta; order Hymenoptera; family Vespidae; genus Ancistrocerus; species Ancistrocerus nigricornis. The sequence continues at coordinate 6,552,540 of OU696665.1, forward strand.
ACTCGGTATAGTTGCCATTGTCGTAACAACGGTTGTACATGCCGTGGGTGGTTGTACGACTGTGATCGTAGAGGTAGCTTGGATAACAGGAGATTGAGGTTTGGTAATAACGCTAGCCTGCGATGAGATTTGCTGATTTTGTACCACCGGTGGACAAGGCACTGTGGTCTCCACTGGCAATTCTTTCTTAGGTTCTTTCTTGGGTTCTTCCTTTATTACTTCCTTTATTACTAGGGGAGTTTCGAACGATGGTTTCGGTTTTACCGGTTCATTTATTATTGGACTTTCACTAACGACCGTAGTAGTAGTTCGAGGTTCACTAATCGTTTTGGTGGCTGTTGTTTGTTGCTGACTTGATGCTGTACTGACCGGTATGTATTGGCCTTCCTCCGACTCTCTCATTGGTATTAACATTCCAGTAACTGGATCGATTAACGTTGTTGGCTCAAGAGATACAGGTTTCTGTTGTTCAGGCTGCACAAGCGTTTGATTATTAGTTTCTTCTACTTTATGAGCAACGGGTTCTTCTACTGCAGTGTTCTCGTTCTTGTTATCAACTTTCTTCGGCGGTGTAACAACCAATTTAATGAACTTCTCCTCTCCACTGTCGTCGTTATTTTCCGAAGTGCGTCTGGTTGCTTTCCGACTGACTCTCGGTGATTTACGGGGTTCGGTAACCTGTGTTTTAGATTGAGCAGCTTGTGCATTACGCGGGGCGTTATTGTGCCTGGTACTCCTCCTCGTTGTATGAATATTACCAACATTTCCACTCGTTAAGTTCTTGTTCGCTGATCCACGTACCACGTCCTCGATGACATCATCAATCGTGTTACGGCTACCGTCCTTTTCAGCTAGTCTTCTAGATTTTCTTGTGTTAGTAGCTGGTGAAACGAGCTCTTCAAGAGGCAATTCTTTCACGGTTGTATGAGGTCCAGATTTGATGGTAAGAATAAGACGTGGACGACCAGGATTATCCTCCTCGCTGTCATCATGAAATTCGTAAACGTCGGCATATGGTAATTTATGAGCGACGTGATGCTTGTTCCCTCTGGAAGTTCTACCACCTCTTCTTGTTGCAGCTGCAGTAGTGCTCCTACTTCCTCGTCTGGTAGTGACTCCACCACGACTGCTGTTACCTCGTCTTGCTTTTGATCTTCCACGACGACCCCTTATCGATTCTGTCTCACACGTTTCAACACCTTCATCTTGTTCGTCATTGGCCGTAGTGTTCTTTTTATTCTCGTCTTCCACTGTTTCAGTTTCAAACCAATCAGACTCGCTTTTAGCAGTCTCCAGAGAATTATTATGCGTTTCTTGATTATGTTGAACATCTTCCTCGCCATCGTTACCTTCACCGTCGCAAAGCGCGTCCACTTTCTTTATAACACTTTCGATATTTACTTCTTTCGCTGACCAGTAGTCACTGTCTTCTTTGCTATCGGTCGGATCTTCTTTTGACACATCTATAGCAAGCGGGTCTGTGCTTGGTTCTTTCAAAGGATCTTCTACCGGCTCTTCATCCAATTCAACCTCTTCATTTTCCTTTGTAACTTCTTCCTCTTCCTCCTCCTTCACTTCATTCACAACTTCAGACTTTACGGTTGGTTCATTCTCGAGTTTTGGAACTATGATGTTCAATACTTCGGTTTTAGGAACGCAAGGTGCCAACTTTTCAGATTCAACGAACTCGTGTTTCTCTTCCTTAAGTTTTATGTCGGTGTCACATGGTTGTTCCAGTGGTGCTTCTGTTTTGGGGATTGTAAATTTCAATTCTTCCTTTAACGGTACATCTTCTTGTTTCACGATATCCGTTGGCTCTTGTTTCGTCATTTCAATAGGCTGCGATGATTGTATTGGAGGTGTTAACTGCATAGGTTGAGCGGTTTGTGATATTTGTGTCTCGGAATCTGATACTGGCTGTTCCGTTGGAACTATACGGGGTTCTGTGCATTCGCGCACTTTAGCAGTCATCGATGGCGTTGATACGGAAGATACGGTCGTTGACACGACCCTCGTTATTATAGATTGTGAAACTGCGGGTCCCACAGGTAAATGAGACTTAGAAATTGTCGTTGTTTGAGGAACAGGAGACAAATCTTGAAAACCAGACCAAGTCACTGTAGTTGTTAGTGGAATGATACACTTATCGCTGGTTGTCGTTGATTGTACGGTTGGTGTTAATTGTTGAGATACTATAGGCACTACGGTCTTAATCAAGGATTGATTTGGTGAAGAAACCGTTGGCGGACCTAGACCATGTACTATAGACTTATGAACTATGTGAGGTTGTCCATGAGCTATGATTACAGGACTAGGTGTAGAGCAACGTGGCACATGAGTGGTTAACAGTTGCAGATTAGATAGTTCTTGTTTCGGACGTGGAGAAAGCACATTATTATCACCCGTTACAGATACAGGTATTTGTTTCTGAGATCTTGACTGCAAAGGAGAATTTTCCGTAATGGTCGGTGACTTTCCGAACGCTGGGCTAGACGCACTCGCACTGATCTCAATTTTAGCTGTTTCCGGTATATAGGTAGGCGGCTGATTAGGCGAAGGAACTTTTGGAGACGTCGATGCCTTATTCGTAGATTCTGGTATAACGGCAGGTGATAATTTAGGCTCTTCCAATCTTGGCGGTGGCTCGTTCGGATTAACAGCGAGCAATGTTTCGATAACGGATTTGTTACCCAAAGCAGTCGAATCTCTCGAACTTTTTACTTGTATGCCAGGTGCCAATGGCGGAACTGGCATATAAGGACGGGGTGGAATATTCAAGGTTAATGGTGGTAAACCACCTCGAGGATAGCTCGGCGTGAGTGGTCTCAAACCTGCAGCATGCTGAATCACTGGTTGTTGTGTCGCAGCAGTTGAATATATCTGTTGTACAGTCACTTCTGGCCTGTGTGCAGAGATGGGAACACTCACTGCTATTCTAGTTGGAGGTTGCGCAGGTTTTCCAACGGTCGATACGTGAGGACTCAATGTAGAATTTCGAGACCACTGTCCATTTGGTGACAATGGCTGTGGTATCCTTGGTGATAATTGTGACGGTATCAAAGGTGGTATTCTTGATGGAACGAGTGGTGGTAATGGTGTTATACTCGAAGGAGAAGACGACGATGGAGTGGAAACATTTTGCATTCTCGGAGATGCTTGTCGCATTGGCATCATTTGCGATTGGGGTGAAACTGGTAGTCTTTGATATAAAGGCTGCACGCTGATCGCTGGTGGTCGTGGACTAGCTGCTGAAATTCTTGGCGTTTCATTTGCGATCGGCACATTGCACGATCCAAGCATTGGTTGTTTGTACGTTGGTGGTGAAGATGTAGAAGTTTGATGAGACTGTGAAACAATTTCAGGACTAGCAACCGTAACGCTGGGTTCTACCGTATCTATTGGTACAGGTTTAGCAGCATCGCGAGATTTGTGTTCGTTGATGTTCCAAGAATGCGCGATTACAGAATTTGGAGAGTTCTGTGGTTTCGGAATGACAGGAGTAGGTGGTAAACGAGCTTCCACCGGTTTTTCGGCTGCCACAATTGCGAGCGTCACCGTTGACGGTGTCTTTGTCGGTGATTTATAAAACGATGGAATATCCGGTGTCTTGGGTGGTTGTGTTAGATCGAAGCTCTCGTAATTCGGGTCTTCTTCCGTGTCTGTATCTATTTGAAGATCGTGTTCGCTTTGAGGAGTATCCGGCTTAAGATCTTCGCCTTCCACAGCAGATGCATTCAAACTTTCAACGGCTTGTTGCATCTCTTCGACATCTTCCTGTGGTGCTTCTGCCGGTGGACCGGTCGTACCGTCCGCTTCGGTGTCCTCTTCTTCTCCCTCGTAAGAGAAATCTTCGGTGGACCCACCGAAAGTTTCCTCGAGTAATGCTGCAACAGCATCTTCGGTTTCTTCTTGAGATATAGCAACTCGTGGTTTATCTTCGTTCTGTACAGGTGGAGTTGTCGAAACAGTGACCTCAGTCTCCTCTCTACCACTGCGCGATTGACAACCGCTCTCACGTTCTTCCGGTTCCGATATACTCTTCACCGCATTTTCATGAATAGCTTCGTCAATCTCTATTCCAAAGCCAGGTATAAATTTGTCCTTCTTCTTTTCAGGTTTTGGTGGTTGAATAACACCAGTGACGACAGGTGCCGTGATCGCAGCGACTGTCGACGTATTCGATGTTACAACTTTAGGTATCGGACTTAACAACGTATCTCTAAGAGTTGGTAACGTCGGTGACAACGTTTTCGGTATCAAAGGACTGCTTGCTCTCGGAGGACTTGGATCCGCACCAAGATAAGGTAATTCTCCAGTCTTTTCGTGATGGTGATGATGGTGGTGGTGATGATGATGATAGTCCTTTCGACTACGTTCTTCCTTAGACTTCTTCCGTTTCTTTTTCTTTTCCTTAACCTTCTCAGGCACGGTAGTTGGAGTAGAGGGTTCGACGCTATCATTGTCATCAGTGAATCGGAAAACGTCGTGTTCGTTGGATTCTGTACAAGCTACAGCAGATTTTGGTGAATTTGGTAAGCCTAAAAGTTTAGCCTCGATTTCTCGTCCAGCCTCGGCTAAGTCAACGCTATTTTCGTCTTCTTGATGATGTCGCCGTTTCTTTTCTGTTTTTCTCCTTACCCTTTCAACGTCGAGGACTGGACTACGCCCACCGTCGCTATCGGAGACGTAAGCGTTATTTTCGGACGTCATATTGCTAAGCCGATTGAAGAACGTGTTCGAGGGAGCATCATCGACATCGTCTGAAAGTGGACCGAATATATCTTCCATTCTCTGCGAATCTCTAGCCTCCTGCCTGTTGAGTCTTTTTCTTCTCGCTTTGACCTTGTCTTCCCCATTTCGTTCTCTCCTCTTGTCTTTCTTGTTCCTCTGCTTCTTATCAGCGCGCATCCTTTCTTCTGCACTTTCGATATTAGTAACCGGAGTCGTAGTTGGCGTATTAATCGTTCCTGAATCACTCGTATGATTCGTACGACATTCCGAATCGGTGGATATAACGTTAGATTTATTTTTGTGTTCCGTAACTTCCGTAGACTCAAGTTTCGAACTCTCTTCGCTGGATACGGAATTCTTTTGACGTTTCTGCTTCTTCTTATGCGACTTTTTGCGCGAATCTCTCTCGTGATTATTAACGACGATCGTTTGATGACTCGAATGGAATGCAACGGAACCTCTTTCATCGTCGTCAGAGGTACGAACTTCTTCCTTTACATTACCGTGTACGTTGTTCATAACAACATTAGTGTTCTCCAAAGAATTCTGTTTCTCTTCCGTATCAGCGAATCCAAGGTCGACATCGCTCTCAAGAAATCTCTCAGTTTTGACATTTTTCCGAACTTTGTTGTTAAAGGATTCATCTTCCTCGCTGGTGTCGGAATGAATTCGCGAGCGTGATCCCTTTCTCGACAAGGATTTGGCCCTAGCGGAATCGGATTCCGATGTAGCCTCGTCCTCGGTTAAAGCTTTACTACTAACCGAGTCACCGTCCCAAGATGTACTTTGCTTCTTTTCCTCGCGTCTAGCACGACTTTGCTTTAATTGTGAAAACTTGTCTTTTAGGCGTACCTGACGCTTCTCCTCTTCCAGTTTCTGCATGTTTTTCGTCGAGCGTGCCTTCACCTTATCGTACATACTGATATAAGCCGGTTCATCGTCCACGATATCGAATATCGAGTGTTTCTTCGGTTCGTCGCTGTCAGTGTCAGTAGCAGATGGATGTCGTGTCACTTGCATTTCATGTCCAGGTCCATCGTCTACGTCGCTGTGTTGATTCATAGAAGTCTGCTGTTGATGAAATTGTTGAGCATCTCGCGAATGATTAGAAGCCGTAGAAATCTGATCATTCGGTGAGCTTGCCTCGCTGCGTTTCGATAATTCCAATCTTGATAGGAATTCTTTATCGGGTTCTTGACAAACGCGTGGACTACGTTCTCTGGATTCCTTTTCCGATCGACTTCTCTTGCTTCTTTGCTTCTCCTTGCCGCTCTCTCGATTGTTTTCCCTGCTCTCTCGAGTCGATTCTCGAACATCCGCATGACTCCCATCTCTGCTGCTCTCTTGTGCAGCGCCACTACCATCTTTGCTATCTCTACTCTCTCTACTTTCTCGACTAGATCGATGAGACTCATTGCGGTGTTTACGATCCTCGGATCTCCTGTTCTGTCTAGGCCGATCTTTGCTGTCCCTTCTGTGATCAGAGATCTTCATTCGCTTTGCATCATCTTCGGTGGGACCGTCCTGCGAAGAGCACCTGCGTTTTATCGATACGGGAGCTGGAGATACCTGATTCGTAGACTGAACTACGGATTGATGAAGATGGTTATCGGTAGGCTGGCGCCTGCTTTCATCACGTTCCCGTTTCTCCTTCTCCTTCTCTTCGCGATCTCGTCTTTTCTCTCTTTCCACTTTTTCCTTATCTCGTCTCTCTTGATCTTCTCGTTCTCTCCTCTTCTCTCTTTCGTGCTTCTCGCGCTCCAACCGTTCCTTTTCCTCCTTTTCCCGTTTCTCTTTTTCCAGTCTCTCACGTTCTTCCTTTTCTTTTCGCCTTTCTCGTTCCAAACGTTCCTTCTCTTCCCTCTCGCGTTTCCTTTCTTTCTCCAGACGTTCCTTTTCCTCCCTTCTCCTTTCTCGTTCTAATCTCTCGCGTTCCTCCTTCTCTCGCCTCTCTTGTTCCTCCCGTTCCTTCCTCAGACGTTCCTTCTCCTGCTTCTCGCGCTCCAACCGCAACTCGCGTTCCTTCCTTTCCCGTTCCTCGCGATCCCTTCTCTCCCTTTCCTCCCTTTCCCTACGTTCCTGTCGTTCCTTCTCCTCTCGTTCTCTCTTTTCACGTTCTAGCCGTTCCTTCTCCCTCCTCTCATTCTCTTCTCTCTCCTTCTTCTCTCGTTCCCGATCCTCTCGTTCTCTCCTATCTTTCTCCTGCCTTTCTTTATCCAGCCTCTCTCTTTCTCTTCGTTCCTCATCCTTCTCTCGTCTTTCTCTTTCCTCCCGCTCCTTACGCTCCTGCCGATCACGATCTTCCTTCTCTCTCCGTTCCTGCCTTTCCCGATCATCCTTTTCTCTCCTCTCCTTATCCTCTCTTTCTCTCCTCTCGTACCTTGATTCTTTGCTTTCCTTGAAGTCTCTACTATGATTATCCGACGTATCACCGATGTCGTTGTTGCTGTACGACGAACTGCTCTCTTTGTCCTCCCTGTTGTCTTTACGAGTCCTTTCGATCTCGACTTCCTCCTTACGCGATCTTCTCTGACAATCCTTTCCTTTTCCGTGCTTCGAATCTCTGCTATCCCTACCTTCCCGGGAATCCCTTCTCTCTCTACTGCTACCGCCAATGTCCTTTCGTAAGCGAGCACGAGGTATATCGCCGGAAGAAGAGGATAACGATAAAGAAGACGCGCTGAACGTGGATGATATCGTGGAAGACAATGGCACTGACGAGGAAGCGGTTGTCGTGGAAGATTGATACTGACCGCTAGATAAAGATTGTATCGTACCGGAGGAGGAGGAGGTGGTGGCGGTTGTGGTGGTGGTGTTGGCAGAGGAGCAGATCATTGGGATCGAGGTTGTTGATGTCGCAGTTGTTAAAATCATCGCCGTTGCCGTAGAAACGGACGCCGTAGACGCGGTCGAGAAGGACGATACTGTTGTACCTACCGATATCGTGGAGCATGACGATGCGGAGATGGATGAGGGTAAAGTCGAAGAGGTGCATAACGAGGAAGATGCCAAGGATGAGGACGAGATGGACGTCGACGACGATGTCGCCGTTGACGACGTCGTTGACGATGAGCTCAAAAGTGAATTACTAGAAAGTAGTACTCGATTCGTCGATGCGCTCAGGCTGTGAATACTACATACACTACTATTACCACTAAGAAGGCTATTGGCCGACGCTAAACCGCTACCATTACCGCTGCTCGCTGCCGTACCGCTACTAGCAAGACCGATAGGTAAAGAGACCGGTGGCAATTCCGGGCTGACGGTTTTGATCGACGTGCCAGGTGTGATCGGTGTCGCTGGCGTGGGATGTACGCAATTATGCTGCATCGTCGAGCGTGGATCTGTCGTTTTTAATATCGACGGAACCATGCTCGCCGAGAGCATCGTACTACCGCCGCCGATGTGACTGCTCGCAGAGGAGGTGCCAGTCAGTTGCACCGGCGGATGACTAGGAAACGGATACTGCAGGCAGACCTTGCTGGTGCAAGCCCCGCTGCTAGAAGTGAGCCCGGCCGTGCTACCGATCATCGAACTGACGCCTATAACGCCCGTGAATTCTTTAGGTTCATATTTTTCACTGAAGTTCTCTAAACGCTTTGAGTCTTCGTCGAAAACACTTCTCTTAGCGAGAACAGACTTCACTATATCGGATGGTTGCACTTCGTGTAAGTCCAAATCGAGAAGTTTGTGTCGAAACTTGAATCGTTCCGAGGCGCTCGCATCGAGCTTCGCGAGAGCATCACCCCCGGCTGCGCTAAGCGCTCTCGAGCCCGACCACTTTTCATACTTCTCGTCGAGCGAACGTATCCTCTCTTCGAGACTCGGAGACTGCGGTGCCGTCTCGCTGTCGGAACTCGTTGGACTTGGACTGAGGTGCCTGGGTGGTGGCGAGGCCGGTGGTTGCGGCGCCGTGCAAGGACTTGCCGCGACCGAAAGACCGCCGCTGCCACACGGTGGACTGGTCACTTTCAAGCTAGTGCCACTCGACCGTGCGTTGCCACCGCTACTGCCGCTGCTGTTGTTACCGCCGCTGCTGTTGTTGTTGCTGCTACTCGTATTGTTGTTGTTGTTGTTCAGCATTTGAGTCGCGAACCTTGGAAGGGGTAACGACAAGGGTCCCTCGTGACTTCTCTCGCGAAATCTTCTCGGCTCGCTAGGCACCAGATTCTCCGGTCTTTCATCGACGAGTGGCGTCCCCGGTCTTGACCCGTCGTGGTGCTCGTGATGTCTACGCGTATAAAGAACGGCAAACGAAAAGAAATAAAGTATTATACGTAATTCTTAAGGATTATCGAGGAGACTTTCCACTATCCTCTCGTCTATTCTCTATCTCACCTGCTCGAAGCATCGCGACGTCGCTTACAAGGCCCCGGCCCCCTACCCTCGCAGCTACTTCTTCTCGTACTGTGATGCATCACCACTTTGCTGTCACTCACTCGTCTAACGTCCATGCCTTTCCTACCGGAATGAGAAGTAACCAAAAGGGACGCGATTTCGGGCTCATCGTCCTCGCACAGTATCGTCGCGGAACCACCGTCCAGCTTTGCCCGTTTTTTCGGCGCGAAAGCAACTTCGTCGCCGCTACTGTGACACTCCTCGAGCTGCTCCAATAAATGAACCCGCTCCTTTTGCAAATGCCTGATGTCAGGTGGTGGTAAAAGTGGCGGCGGGGGTACAGGAGGGTCGACGCTCGTAACGACACTTTGAACCGCGTGCCGTCGTGACGATGGTGGCGGTGGACAGTCGTCATCGTTGAGTTTCCCATCGCTGAGAACGCTGCTCTGATAATCGTCGTGGCTCGCGCCGCTCCCCTGGCTGAACTCGTCGTAACTCCGAAATCTACGTGGCGCCGGCTCGTTGTAGTCACCGTCGTAGTAAGAATCTTGATAGGAACGCCTGCTACTCCGAGACATCGCCGTCGGATGCGCAGGACTGGCCCCAGGTGTGCTACCGCCTCCGGAAGTACGCGAGTAACTTGCCGTCCTCGATCTGGGTGGTGTATCGTAACGTGTAAATCGACTGCTTGAATTTGATACTGTAACTGCTGATTCAAAGCTGCTACGTTCCCTCCTGTAATGAAGCCTTTCAGTAACGCGTGAATTCTACTTTGTGCTCTTTTTTAGGGTGGACGATGATACTTAAAGCTAAAGATATGCGTAAATAATTACAATATATATTATCGAACGTGATGCTAATTTTGAAGGTAACCAACATTATCGTTGTTGCTGTTGTTGCGAAACGTTCTAAGTGTAAAAAGATTAGAAGATTTGATCGCTCGATGGCCGTAGCATAAATGCATCAAAATGTTATTTTTAGAAAAAAATACATTAAACAAAAAGATAAAAACGGATAATATAATTATACATACGCCACATCGAAGGTCGTCGCTGGCGATGGCCTGGTGTCCCAAGGTCTCTCACCGGCGACTCCTTGTCTTTCGAGGTGTTCGTAAAATGTTTCTTGACATTCTCTCGAGGCGAAATCCACCTGAAGGCGCCTTCCGCGTAATGCAGCTCCTCTCATCTCCTTCACGGCAGCCTGTGCGCAGCTTATTTGCTCGAAGAAGACTAACGCGTGGCCCCGCTCGCGATCCACCACGACTTGCGTTATAGGTCCGAATTGATGGAATTGCATATTCAGGTATTTCTCCGACATGCAATCTGCAAAGACGAAACGCGCGAAAACTCATTACAAATCCGTTTACTACCGCTAATGGAACGATTCTTCAATTGCAAAATGCGCTTTACCTCCTATGCCATCCACCCAAACGCAAGATGTGGGCATCGATTTACCAAATCCGAGTTTGATACGATTCGCACCTAAGTGTTCACCGTCCATAGATCTCATGGCCTTAACGACGCTGCCAATATCCGAATACTGACAGAATGCATAGCTCGTGACGGAACCTTGCTTCTTGATGTCGATTTCCTAGAAGGACACATAAAGGCGTTGATTAGCAATATTTGACAGTACGGTAACTTGATTAAAATCCGCAAAACTGATCGTTCGACTCACTATTATCTCGCCGAAGGGTTCGAAATGTTTCCTGAGCTCGGACGCGGTAACGTCCTTCTCGAGATTGCCAATGAAGAGCGTTCTCGTAGCTTTCGGATGGTATTCGTCGACTTCGGCCTCGTACGGTCGGAACTCGTTGTCCTCAACGTCGTATCCCTGATAAGGCGCGACCTCTATTTTACAGCCGAAGAAGAGCTTGTCGTGGGAGACTTCGAGGGCCTTTTCGACATCCTCGGGTTTCTTGAAGCAGACCAGAGCGTATCTGTCGCCCGCTGCACCGACGACCTTCACCCAGGTGACCTTGCCGTGCTTTTTGTACTCGTGGAAGAGGCCGTCCTTGAGCGAAGTGTCGCTACTACGTGCAGGCAGGTTACGCACGCAGATCGCCAATGGCCTGCGATCCTCCGTGACGGCGGCGTTTCCCGCGCGATGCGGCGAGCTACCTGGTGACGTACTCCCGGCAGACGTGCTACCAGCGGAGCTACCACTTCGGCTGCTACTGCTACTACCGGAACGGCTGCTACCGCTCGGAGAGCTACTACCGCTTCGTGATTTTCTACGTTGCTTCTTGTGCTGTCGATGGACACCGCTACTACCGCTACCGCCTCCGCCTCCGCCACCTGTAGCGAGCGAATAATTGCGACAGTTAGCATACCGAATTGCACGGTTCATACCGTTCGTAGAACCCGCAATAGACGACACATCATTATAATCACCTGGCTCGTCTTGGTAGGCATCGTTCGTAGCCGGTGAGGGTGGCGGTGGTGCATTGCCGTATCTCGAAGAGGTAGCGGACTCATAGGCGGAGGACCAGGAAGACGGTGGTCGGTGACGATCTAAATGGGGCGGGGGCGGCGGCCCGGAGGCATATGGGCCGGTTCTCGGGTAAAGCCGATCCCTCGCCCTGCTCGACGTCACGTGGTAAGAGCTACCTGGTGGTGGACGTCCACGGGGTATGTAGCCGCCGGGATCGCCGCTGGTAGGATCCGCTGGATGGCCCGGCACAACAACGACACCACTTCCTCCTCCACCTGCGCCGCTTCCAACGCCACCGCCGCCGCCGCCGCTGCCACCGACTCCGCCGCTTCCGACGCCGCTGACGCCAACGCCACTGACGCCGACGCCAACGCCCCCGACGCTGCTCCCACCACCGTAGAAACTCCCGTGGGACGTCCCGTGTGAACCCCCATGGGAACCCCCGTGGGAACCGCCGTGTGAACTTCTCGACTCGACGAACCCACCCTCGCCGCTGATGCCACCGACAGGGACGCCGCCGCTAACGCTGACGCCGCTGCCGCTGCTGCCACTTCCACCGCCGCTGCCAACGCCGCCGCCGACGCCAACGGCATTGCCGACACCGCTGACGCCGCTTCCTCCAACTCCGACGCCGACGTTGACGACGCTGCCGGATCCGACGACGCTCCCGCTACTTCCGCTGCTTCCGCTACCACCGACGACGCCAACGCCGACGCTCCCACTTCCTCCGACTCCACCGGTACCGCTGACGCCGCTCGAGCCATGATCCTCCGAACTTCTGAAACAGCGTCGATCGTTTTTGGTCTATCGCGAAACTCGCTATGGAGTCCTACGTTCAGAGAACTTTTTTCTGACAAGATGAATGTTTTTGTATTCGGTGATTTTGGGGATCAATCATTTGTGAGAGATTTTGATAACGTGTGGGTAGTGACAGCGTATGGAAGTAACTGTTAGATGTTAATTTGTTGGTAATACGTTGATCCTTTGCCCTACGATTGATTTTCGAACAAAGGCTTGGAAGACATTTTTTTGTCGAGATAATTGTTCTCGTATTCGGTGATTTTGGGGACCAATAATTTGTGAGACATTTTGATAACGTGTTTATCTAGGTAGCCTGACACCGTATGGAATTAATTGTTAGCTATTAATTTATTGGTAATACGTTGATCCTTTGCCCCACAATTTATTTCGGAATAAAAGTGTCTCTAATCATACTTAATTTTCCCGCAGAGAGTCCTACGTTTGGAAGACATTATTCTGACGAGATGATCGTTCTCGTATACGGTAATTTTGTGGACCGATGCGTCATTTGTGAGACGTTTTGATAATGTGTTTATCTAGGTAGCCTGACATCGTATGAAAGTAAATGTTAGATGTTAATTTGTTGGTATCACCTTGGTCCCTTGCCCAATGATTTATTTCGGAACAAAAGTATCTCTACTTCATACTTAATTATACCCCAACGCTGTACGAGTAGCCCTTACGCGAAAAATCAGAATATTATAAAGTAAATTGAACAACAGCTGAAAAAGGGTTATGGCGTTAAAATGTTTCGTCTGGTAAGTTTGGTAAGAGTTCACAATTGATTGAGGAACTGATCAAATTTGTATATTCATGGATAACACGACATCTTGGTCCAAGCAAGAGATCATCCGAATCTACCTGTTCAAAAAACAAAAAGCCCGTTGCTTTTCCGACCTTGGGGGATCAGTAACATCCGAAGGACGTGCGATATGTGACGATGATCCAAGCCTAATCGGTCTGCAGTTCTATGCGAAGGAGATCGGTACGCATTCCACCGACGACAAACACACGTAACAGAAACCGATGGAGAAATACACGTAGCTACGTACGTACGTGACCGTCACATAATACAGAATCGTCGCACGTGCAAATGAGATCGTAGATATCGGATTGCTCGCCTTGGATATATATTTTTTCTCCAATGCGGTCGTAAACTATTTAGCGCTTGCGGTGTTCGATCATTAAAAAAAAAAGAGGACGCAAAGATACGAGCAGTGTGTCACCTTTTCCATCACGCGAGATATATCGTTTGGATCTAACTCTGATATATCTGCTGACCGATTAGGTACGTAATATGACATAGAAAATAATAGAACCAGAGTCCAATACGTTGTTCGAAAAGTTTAGCCTTTCCGATGATAAATTCAAAGCTCGATACGCATTAAACCTGGCTAATGCGAGATGCGAGACATGCTCGGATAAAAGAGAAAGAAAAAAAAAGATCTACCGTTGGAGATTATCCGATGCATTAAGAGGATATCCGCGAGGGGACAGGTTTCATTGTGCGGACCGCCGAAGGACACGAAACTCGTGCGTGTCACGTCGGTCACGCAAAGATTCAAAATCGTGACGCGGATGTGGAAAGCCCCAGAGAGGTTTCGAAACGTCCTCTTGTGGCCGATCTCCGACAGATTTTTTTGTCGAGCCACGTCGTTCAAAGAAGAGGTTATCGATGACGACTCCTCTGTGTAACTCCAGAGCAGTGATTCTTAACCTTTTTCAAATCATGGAACAGTTACAGTTTTACAAGATTTTTGCAGAATAATCATACAATAAAACACTATATGCCTACTTTTTCTATACTAAAAACAATGATTTTTGCTTTTTGCGGATTCTTAACCTTTTTAAAATCATGGAACAGTTACAGTTTTACAAGATTTTTGCAGAATAATCATACAAGAAAACACTATATACCTATTTTTTATATACTAAAAACAATGATTTTTGCTTTTTCGTGTTTTTTTGGTCTCAATGTTAATACATATTTTAATTATTTTATAAATAATTATCAGTTTCAATTATTCATTGATTTTCAAATTTTAACGAAACACTATCCTCAAGTTCACACAGCACCAGTGTTTCGCGGAACACCGGATAAGAACCACAGCTCAAGAGAAAGAAGCAGAGGTAAGGAAAAACGAGTTCTAAAATTATCCTCATACTCGTAACCTCGTGGGATTTCCACACAAATTAGAAATTCGTTTTTCATCCTGCTTTATACCAAAAAAAATTGTACTCTAACGACGGTACCGTTAGCAAAGATGGGATTCCCCGGTTCCAATCGAAGATTCCTATTGCTGAAGAAAGAAAGAAAAAAGATGGAATATATTTTTGAGATATATTCTATGTCACGGTGCAATATTGCAGGAGCAAGGGTTAATCGTTGCTACTCGGCTATGTCGTGACTCGTTTGGCATGCACGGTATGGCACAATAATACCCGATAAGATATTTCCAGAGTCGTATCTTGGCGCGGCTAGCGCATGCGCTTTCTCGACGACACGAGGCTGGCAGGGTCACGACTATTAACGCGACGAAACGACCAAGGCAAATTAGTCTAACGCTTTTATCACAAACTTTACCACGTATATCTATGTACTAGTACGTACATACATACATACTCGTGCTTGATCACCATCTTACGCGTTCCTTTTCTTTGGGATTCAATTTCGTGCTTACCGATCGTCTACAATCTATCTACATATATTTGTGTATATATATATATGAACATATCTATTTTAAAACCTCTTATTCATACACATAAATTACAGACCTTGATACCATCGATAAACATTAAACAATGACGTCATCGCCCTGAAGATTCATAAGCTCGATATTTGCACGAGCCACCAATGTGGTTACGTTGTGGTTAACGATCAAAGTTCGTTGTCTCGAATGTGCCTACTAGTATCAACGTCATTTACGTAAGATAATCATAATTTATTTGATTAATGAGATTATATAATATTTCTAACTGAGAAATTATCAATTTAAAAAACATCGACACGCGCGTGTACAAATACGAAAAATATTAACCTCGTGACTTATAACACCGGGTGAGACTCGTGGTATACATTCCGAGGAGACAAGGATAGAAAGCATGATAAATTCTTACGGAATTTATTATTTAGATTCATTTGATTTTAGTGTTCCGTTACTCTTGGTTTAGACCAGGTTGTGAACTATTTTAAAAATTTGTGTGTATCGAAAATAATTGTCGATAAAGAAGATTCCTGTAAAAATATTAGAAACTGCAGTTTTAATCGAATAAACGTTTTTATACGATAATCGTGACTAATGGCGTCACGTGAAGATAATGCTTCGGAAATTTGAAAATACTATACTGTCGATAAAAACTCTCTTCCCGCCATTCCCCTGTATAGAAACGTCCTCCGTAATGTCGTACGCCCTACTCATCGTCACGCTTCGACGCATCGTCACTCGACAACCATAGCATCCGAACATAGAAACGTGGCAACGTTGCCTACAACCACGTCTCCGTCGTCTCCTCCAACGCCGTTCGTCCTCCTCGTCGTGTCTTCTCAGTCGTCACGGTTGTCTAACTTTACGTGGAAATGCAACATCGAGATTCCAATCGGCGGTATGCGATAGATCAAACGTGTTTTTTCCTTTCTTTCTTTCCTAACGTTTGCGAAATACATTTTCTATATGACTTTCCAGCTCTCTCCCCCAATTTATCTGTTTTACCCAGAAACTTCGAAAAGAGAACTATGCATGGAACTCGACGTTGGGAAATCTAGGCAAACGATATAATAGAGAAAGCAGATGTTTCTTTTACACATATGGCGGTTAATAACCCAGGAGTTCTCGTTATTATGCATTAACGACGACGTAGGTTATTACCGTGAAAAATTCTTAACGATAAACACGTGTACCCAGTACTAATTGTTAGTATCATTTATCGACCGAGAAACGAGGCATAACTCGATCGATACGAAAGCGTAATTACTCGTTCCTTGACACGAAACGATCGGACTTCTAGAGTTTTTCTACGAAAGGACTGCAAGAGAAATCGATGAGTCGGACTTTATCTATACGATGAGTTTTAAAGACCTGTATGTAGATACGATGAAGGAAAGCGATTAAACTTATGATCATTTATCACGGCTGATAATGGTACGATGGCTGGAATGTCGGTATTGTAGAAATCTGTAAAAAATTATGTAGAAATCGTAACCTGTCGTTACCTATTCAAACGTCCTAATCGTCTGTATGGTCTGCCAGAAAAGGATAAATGAGGAAAGGTGCATACGAGTTCCACGATTCACCTCTTCCCGAACGATTCGTACTTGATTTTCGATACACGCACACCGTTTCTCGGCCGACGACACTTGGCACTTGTATTTAATCCAAATTCACTGTAATCCAACACTGCATCCATTGGGTACGATCCAGCAGACGAGTTTCACTTGTTTTCTTTTATCGCACATTTCTTCTCACACGTTACGCACGAGAGGTGTATACATATTCTGAAAGTTTGTGAAAGGATTTTGGGGGAAGTGCACGATGAGCAGGTATATTGGAGGATGAGCAGACCATACGACCAAAAAAAAAGAGAGATTTATAATAAAAAAAAAGCTGGACACCTAAGAGACAGTTTGCGTGTAACGACGTTTCAATGTCGCTTTACCCACTTCCGGTAACACGCGATTTAATCGATTCTCCGAGACGTGACTCATCGTAAAGTAGCGTTTTATATACGTACACGCCACTTGGAGAACAAAAATATCGCTATCGGCTTCGTCACGAGCACGTGAGTGGCGTAAAAGCAAAGAAAGAAATTGAACACGCTCGACGAATTCACCGATGCGAATCCTTCTCTCCCCTATTTATCGGTCTCTATTGGACAATAATAAAACAGGCTACCAAGCAGACCATGTTTTTGCATGTCATGCCGTTCACTTTTCCAGCCACGTTTTTTACGTCCCTAACTCTAAAGAATTTCCTAGAATGGACGTCACCCACAGCATATCCAATTAAAAATTAGATATATTCTAGGGTCATTGTACATACACAGATTAGTATCTACGCATATGGAAGCTAATGGATTTAAGAGAAATAAACGTAAACCGTCGTCTCACCCGTGCGAGGGAAATCTATGCTGAAGATGCTGTGGCTCGTAGTACTGTGTCGTAAGGGCTCGTTCGTCCAAAGTGTGTTCAGTCGCGTGAGCCTTCGCTGCGGACTTGATATCCATGAACGCCACCGTCGCGGAGGCACCCCCGGTGTTAAGCGAGGAACCGCCGCCCCCGTTGCCGCCGCCGCTACCGGAACTGGAACCGGAACCGCCCTCGTTGCCCTCGCCGAGGGAACCACCGGAACCTCCGTCCACAGGGCACACCTCGCCCCGCGGCAGCAGCTTGACGCTCTGCACGCGTCCATACCTAGAAACAAAACATTTTTTTCTGTCATTTCCATGGACTTGTCAATCTCTAATTGGTAAGAATGTAAGAAATATAGTATTGTTTGGTAACGGGCAGTCTTTTTAATCGAGGTAAGCTAGGACCAGCACTGGATTAAACCTCCAGCGGGCCTTAGACAAAATGTAAATGAGGGTTTCGTGTATATCATTTTTGTTGGGTTCTTGGCAACTTAGGCCAAAGGAATGGGCCCTAGACATTTGTCTTATTTGTCTATGAAGTTAATACAGCCATGGCCAACACTGGATTAAGCCCCCTGTGGACCCTAGACAAAATATAAATCAGAACCCCATATCATTTTTTTCTGGTTCTTGGCAACTTAGGCTATCAGCGAAAAGAATAGGCCTTAGACATTGGTCTTATTTGTCTATAGAGTTAATACAGCCGTAGCCAGTACTGGATTAAGCCCCCTGTGGACCCTAGACAAAATGTAAATCAGAACCCCATATCATTTTTGTCTGTTTCTTGGCAACTTAGGCTATCAACGAAAAGAATGGGCTTTAGACATTTGTCTTATTTGTCTATAGGGTTAATCCGGCTTTGGCTAGGACTATAAATTATCAAAATGGAGAATGGGATTATAGCGATAAACGAATATTTTTCATTTTGTATGAAAATCTTTACGTTTCGTGATACATTTCGGTAATACCCATCCAATAGGATTTTACGAATACCCTGTAAATCGGAAAAGCATTCATTTCTTTCAAGAAGATCGGCAAACATCCTCTCCGATCTTCGATAATACACATCCGTAGCTCCATAACCTCCTTCCTAACATTCTAACCCCTTCCGGATCTCGACAATACACGAAAAGTGCCAGGCCTACAGCATTTTGTGCTGTTATTTCGCGAACTGGTCGATTTTTAACTACAAACAATATAAGATATATCGTTTTGCTAGGTAACAGACAATCTCATTAACCGCAGGATAAGCTTGCTCTATGAATTAACAAAATGGAGAATGGGATTGTCGAAAACGAGTAGCTTTAAGCAAATACTATTAATTTTCTATGAAAATCCTTCCATTTTGTGGTACATCTCGGTAATCCCCATCAAATGGGTTTGTACGAATATCCTATAAATCGGGAAGGCATTCATTTCTTTCGAGAAGATCGGCAAACATCCTATCCGATGTTCGATAATACACATCCATAGCTCCATAACCTTGTTCCTAAAATTCGAACGCTTGCTGGATCTCGAGAATACGTGAAAAGTGGCGGGCCTACGTCAATTATTAAAGAGCCTGCGCTATTTCATCGTAAAATATTAGTTTTCGTCGTCGCAACGAGGAAGATAGAAAATGCAAAGAGAGCCAAGTCGTTGGAGTTCCACGAGGAAACACACAACGAAGACTCTGTGCATGTATGTGTGTGTAGGAGAGTTGGCAACGGCGCACGGTGGTAATACTCTCGTCGCACGGCAACAGCGCAGAAGGGATCCTCGTTGAGAGATCGTTTGGGATTTCGAAGAAGGGAGGAGACCCTGTAATCCTCTGCCCGTAGAAACCTCTCGCGATACCCGACACGAGAGCGGAGGAAATTAAGTCGAAGGAAGAGAAAGACGGATAGACGCGGGTAGGTGGAGAAGAGTGCGCACGCGCGCAAATGCTTTTGCGCGCGGCTGAAGGGGAATCGCTGAGAGTAGGGGCAGTGAGTCGAGGGACCGAAGGGAGAGGGGAAAGGAGACACGGAGACGAGACCTCGATCGAAGTCTTCCTCCGGCGGCGCATTCAGATCCGTACGGATAAAAGCCCTTGCGGATGTTTTTGCAGAGCGGCCATGACGGGCCTTTCGCTCGAGAGCCGGGAGACTAGACTCACGGAAAGAGACTAAACCTATGTATATACCTTATGTGAGTACATAGCTATGGGTTCGCGTGCATGGCGCGTATGAAGAAAGGCATCAAAAACTCGAGGGATATATACATTGTACACGAGTACATGTACGAGTTTCGTGTATTCTCTTGATGGAGAAAAAGAGAGACATAACCATTTTAAAAACGAAATTCACAAGAGAAAGACAGAAATACGGACTATGTGGCAATGGCGTCGCAAGTTGTCGTCAGTGTTACGTATATCTACCGACATACTCGTTTTATTGTAATCCTGTAAAAAGGGAGAGAGCTCGGGACATTGTATTTTCTATGAGATTAAGAAAAATGAGTAAAAAAGAGACACGCCAAGCTCGCGTATATCTCGCCTGGCGTGGTATATATATGTGTGTATACGTCCATCGATGACGAAGAAGAAATAGAAGAAGAATACGAAGAAAAAGAGGAGGACGAAGACGAAAGAGGCGAACGGGAAAATGACGGCGTAGTTTGCTCGGAGGTGGTGGGGAGAAGCAGGCAAGCGGGTTCTCGAAAGCCTGCGCGAAAGTAGTGGGGATAATCGTCGATAAGAGGATGAAACGCGCACGGGGATTGGTCGAACGATTCGAGAGCAGTGACGCGCAGACGCATACACCGAACCCTCGAGTTTTCTCGGCGAGTCGATCGTCCGATCTCGCGCGAGTCGCACGTACTCCTCCTGTTCGTCTCGCTTTTTGCCATCCGAGGAAGAACCTCCGACTTCACGACACAGAGAGAACACGGATATCCGTCCTTTCGAAAGACCATCGAGATGAATAGCCATACGAAACAAAAAAAAAAAAAAAACACGGTTAGTCCGTCTCGAGATCGTTTACGCCGCTTCCTCGCGGTTCTCCTTCGCTTTTCTCGAGATAGAAAGGGATTAAATGACACGGACATAGAGAAAGAAAGGAGAGTATGCCGTTTGGAAGGGTCGAGAAGAGGGGGAAAAAAGAAGATCGCGATAACGCCATCGGATTCCAACGTCGTAGAGAGCTTATTCTAGGGTTCTAGAAAAAGTTACTAGAGAAAAAAAAAACTTGGACCAGAGTCGTCTCTCTCCCTCATGGTGGATTTTTCTTATCTATCTTCTTGTATAGTTACGTAAAAGAGTTACGTAGTTGCTACGTCGACGTCGTTTTCTTCTTTCGTTCGCACATCTCGGAAGTCGTTAATGATCGAAGAACCGTGGGCGTGGTTCCTCGCTAAAGCGTGTGATCCGATTCGCGGATATGGCCGATGCGCAATTACGTCGTTGCGTCGCAAGTTTCTACGTTCGGGTTTGGTTCGAGAGACACGGTTATATGGGGAGAACAAATGACATTATTTCCGAGAAGGGGGCAGAGAGTATAATCGAATATTATACCCTCCATCCTAGCCGTTCGCTGACAATCCTTTTCTTTCGAAGACAAGGAACAACGAAAACAATAAAAAAAGGCTCCTTTGGAGCTTCGTAACGTCTTCAGGAAGATCGACCAAAAACGAAGATATACTAATTACCGCGTTGTTTAGTTTAAAAAAAAGAAAAACGTTTAGATTAACGAGAACATTTCCAAAAGGAAGGCTCAACCTTTTGCGCTCGTTGGATCACAAATGCGATACTTCAAATCGTGTGATGTGTCGAGTGTACTTATATAACTACGTCGTCCACCGTGTTTTTCTTCTTTTTTATTTGAACAGCAAAAAAAAAGAAAAAACCTATATTAATCTTTTTACCACTCGATCCAAGTAAATCCGTCAGAAAAAAGTGATTAAGGCAAGTGTGCATTCTCCTATGGAACGACACAGAGAAATATCGTCGTTCTTCTACGAAAATCGGTCGATTCCGTGTCGCAGATAAACACGTAGGATGGATGTATCTCTCGACGACTCTCGGCAAAGAGAAGCGATCGCGTTCTGCGTCGCGGTCGCGTACCTTCTCCCCGGCGTCTCCGGTTCTTTCATTCCGCGCTCGCTCTCCCCCTCCAACCTCATCGTTCGGTTTCCCGCTCTCCCCTCTACCGTTCTACTCGTCCTCGTTCCGCCAGCAAAATAAGAAGGCATACAAGGGAGCGGCGGTGGGTACGATCGAAGGCACTCGAGGAGAAGTCTCTCTCTCTTTCTCTCTCTCTTGCGAGCATTTACGAACACGCACGAACGCACACACGTCGGGTAACATCGTCTCTTTCCGTGGTGCGCCGCGCGAATACGTACGAGCGAAGGAAAATGGCGGGTGGGAGGGATAGAAAGGGGATGAGAAGGGGAAATCGAGTGCCACGGTGGCTGGCCGACTGGCTAGCGAAGCGAGCCGTGAACCGTGTCTCCCCTTCGTCCCTCTACCTCTCCGTTCCATCAAACAGAACCTCTTCTCCACCCCCACACCCCTCTCTCTTTCTCATTCTTCGCGTCAAGGAATTTTACTCGCGCGGACTCGCTCTTCCAGCAGGCAAGCAACCAAGCTTTGCTTCTTCGTTCTCTGTTCGACGAATGTGAGACGGGCTCTCGTCCTCGGTTTAACAAGAGAATGTGAGGAGAAAGAAAAAAAGATCTATATATGTGTTTTAATCGTGTGTAGGTTATTTGTGTATATATATGTACATATTTATATCGTCATTGGGCCTTCGTTTTCTTCTTTACGTAGAATACACGCTTCTCTCTAGGTCAGAATCAAGGTGCATCAAGAGATCGGGGATTATATTTTTTGAAGATCCTAGCTCTTCCGTGATCAGAAGTTTCGTGAATATCCAATAGAGTTTTTTAATGGCGATGGAACGATCGTAGGAATGGTATAAAAAATTGTTTTTAGTATATTCCCGCCAGATTTCGACACTTCCATGTGTCATTTTTAAAAGAATATATGTTTTTATATTATACTAGGATTAAAATTCGATCGTTCCTCGCGTTTAATTATTTGAAACTCGACGCGTCCCGCCTACCGTGGCCGCCATTTTGTGTTCGCTGAGAAGAACAGCACCACGGGTTGAAATACAGCCGAAAAAGGAATACGTTCCCTATGACCAATGGATTAATTTTATTCGAAAGAATTAAACTACTTCCTTCATAACTTTAGTTTCACGGAATTGAATGAAATAATCGCTTGATAGAACGAGTTCGTACTCCTTCGATCATGATGAAGTAGTACCGGCTAGTTAGCTCGGTGATTTGTTACGGTTGGCATTAATTGCTACGAGGGCGTTGCTCCTATTCCATAAGCAAAGCGTAAATCCTCGCTTCGCGTACGATAGAGCGACGAAGTTTCGACGAGAGTCGAAAAATTCTATATAGGGACGTATGTATGATCGAAAAAGCAGAAAGTGTTCTCGGACCCGGTCGTTTGTCTTTCTACGTTTGAAACAGGAGACGAACAGGAAATCAATACATCGGCCCACGGTTAAGAGTTGAGGGTTGGTAGAGGGGAGGGAAGAAGAGACAGGGGAAAAGAGTGAGAGAGAAACCTATAGGACAAAGAAAGAGGGGAGAAGAGAGAGAGAGAAATTCGCCTTCCGTAAACTCCTCGAACGTTACACGCGTAACATTGCGAATGTTTTCCTTCCAGCGAGTTTCTGATATCTCGTACCTTTCATGGTAATGCTAAATCACGCATAATATATCCGTATCTTGCCAATGACGATACCAATGATCATACACATCGATAATACGTAAATGCGTATCGTCTAGGGTATAACCTAAATTACTACTTAACTCAAATATAGAGGACTATCTGTGTGTATTAAACGTGTCCCTAAAACCAAGAGAAATTAAGATGGCGCCGTTAAATCAAAAGTCCCAAGTTTAAAAAAGGCGCCTAAAGTTGTTGGACAGAATTAAACAAAGGAAGATATGGCTACGTTATCAATTGGTACCTATTTGGTACAATTACTTCTACATTTGACTATTTCCCTTTAGCATACTTCACTTCATCGATAACCGCCAAGTTCGGATCTAACCTCAATTGCTCATCAGCCCCACTCATATTTCTCAACTTTACGTGGACACTTTTACAACCCAAGTCCCATACGAGATAGTCACGCAAATATAATATTGGACATCGATCTATACGAGACAAGATTCCACCATTAGGTTATAAACCTAATTCAAATAGATATCTAACGTTAGGTAGGTTTCTATCGTGAGAACGTCGCCTTCGAGTATCAACTCCACCATTATCTCTTATTCGATCCGGCTTCGTTCGGATTACTAATTATAAAATTGCGCTGGAATTACGCTCAGGGATCCATCAATTTGTCCTTCCATTTGATGGTTCGGTATTATTCGTGTCGAAACGTAGAAAGACGCGACTTCTACGTTATCTCATCACGTATTCCACCTGATAAGAAACTTGGAGATTAAAGTAATACCAGATAGAGAGTGAAAAAAAAGAAAAGAATGTGTGTGAACGAATTTGGAAAGTTCAGCGTTTGATGTTTCCGAAGTTCACTTCGAATACGTGGCGTGGCAGGACGGATGAATGGCTGACGATTCTACGAAAAGAAATGCGAATAAAAAGGAATACAATGCGGGAGCAGCACCACGCAGCGACAACGTCGACAACGTGTAGGAAAGACAGAAAGAGAGGGAAGTCTTTTGTTCCCCGCAGTCTCCCCTCGATGCTCCACGTCTTCCCGTAACCAGAGTTCTGGGCTCTTTTCAACGGAATAAAAACATCGCCCGGTGCCACGAAGACGTTGGTACGAGAGATGGGCCCCCGGAAACGTTCCGCGCATAGAAACAGAGAGAACGAAGAGAAATTTCAAACCTAAAATCCATCGTTACGACGGTTTCCATGTTCTCTTTCCTCGCGTACTTTCCCATCATCGTTACCTAACCTCTCTTTCGTATATATACGTCACACCTTAAACTCCGATATACACGGAAGAAGCCCTTCGTGAACGAACTGAGCTACCTTACGAATACCTATCTATAAAGAATAAATAAAGAAATAACGATCGATTTTTCATGAATTCATGAAGAAAAGATCGTATTTGCACGATTATAAGATATTAACTCGTTCGGTTGGTACATAGCGGTATAGTACACGCGTGAGAAAAGAAAATGCGGAGGAGAGTTTCTTGCGAAGCTCTCTTCTCTTTTTCTCTTTCTTAGGGCAGACGAGACGGAGCAACGTATAAGCCGCAAACGTCGCAGCAAGCTGCCTCGTAAGAGGAGCGGCAACGGTGGCCGCCGCCGGTCGAGCGGTGGCGTTGGGCGCCTCAACGAGGCCAGGAGAGGACGTGGCAACAGTGCTATGACTCAGCTCTCCTCGAGCTCTCTGCCCTCTCCCCCTTTACCACTCTCCAACACATACACACACACATTTGATTCCATCGGCGGCGTCCCGCGCGGCACTACGCAGCTGACGCCCTGCTATCCCCTCTCCTTTTTGCCAGCCGTTCGCTCGCTCGCTCTCACCCCCCACCAATAGCTCTTCTCCCACCTAAAACCTTCCACAGAGCCGAACGACGACGTCTCTCCACTCTCCGTACACCCTCCCCGCTTCTACTGCTGCTACCGCTGGCTGTGCTACCGCTAAGCTTCGTCGTCGTCATCGTACTAGGGCAAACCGAGAGCGATTCCTAACATCGTCGACGTCGCACCACGCCGCACGACGTGCTGGCCCATGATTCTGTATATGTGTATATACGTGTGTGTGCTAAAGGACGGAACAAAATTCTCTCTCCCGATGGAAGAAAAACACTTTTGCCTGCGATACTCCTTTTCTTATTTTTCCCGCTTTTTGTAGATTCAGGATGAATTTTTCATAGAGTTCCTGTTTTACTTTTTCTCTATTGGGTTTTCTAGGAAGACTGTATAACTTCATTGATAATTGGATATCGAACTTAGGTCTTTCTATACTCTAAAGTACAATATATGGTAGTTTTGTTTGGGCATGGTAAATCTTATGTGAAAAGATAGATCTACCAAGAAAAATGGTTATATTAGTAGCCATGTTTCTTTGGTTCACTTTACAGAATATTCAGCAGTGCGAGTCTCTCATCGTCCGAAGATGGCGATCGCGCTCCGGCAGGAAAGCGACTTCCTGCAATTGCGATGGAGCACGTTCGCGAACCCGCCTCTTCTTTTCTCTCTCTACGTCAGCCTTCTGCTCTTTTTTCCTCTTACCCCTCTTTCTTTCTTGACTACTATACCTCTAGACATCATCGTAGAGTAACGTCGCGTGCCGAGTTTTCGCGTCTTTGAAAGCCGACTCTAAACTTTTATTCACGCCTTTTTATCTTCCCTTCTTTTCAATTTCTTCAATATATCTTCCTTATTTTTCTTTTCTTATAACGAGCCACTTCGATATACCGATTCGTCAGTAAGACTTAAGTTGGTAGCAGATAGTTGGGAGAAGCATAGACGTGGCATATTTACACGATGATGTTTATTCCCGCGTTTAGTGCACGCGCAATTGCGTAAGCATCTTCAATTTACCGTTCCATTCGCGTCCGTTCTGAATACGCGTGAGTTTCGTATTGCTAATCTTTTATATCGAAGAGCATATGTATTTTATAACTTATTAATATTTTTTTCTTTTATTAACGAAGGTGAAATGCTCTATGGTGAATTTGCCCCCGAAAGTATTAATAAAATAATAAGATTCTGAAAGTTTCAGATCCCTAATTCAATTGGTTTTTGAGGGAAAACAAAATATGTAAAAAACAAAAAATTTTTTTCTCAGGATTGACTGAACCGATTGATCTAAATTTTTAATATGTTCTGAGGGCTGATAATAACTCCTAGAAAAAAATTTAAGAGCTATGTAGCTCCATAAGATCCTTGAAAAAAAATGTTTTTTTCTTTATACAATTTTGGCACAATTATGAAACTATTTCTTTTTTCAAACCTTATATATTTTTAAAAAAGGTACGCCATAATAGAAAACATATTATTTAAATATACATTTAAGTGTTCATCCAAATCCTTACACCGAGTTTTAAAATCAGTTAACCAGATAGCTGTGTACGGCGACTATACTCGTCATGCTATTCAAATTTTAGCAGAGATTAAAATATATTCCTAAATTCCAAGAATTTAAAATAATAAAATAATCTATTTTACCGTAAGAAAATTGGTTTTTGCTACCTATTTGAGACACAATTTACATCCCTACTATTAAAATGGGATAACAGAGTTAAAAATTGATAGACTTTAGTTCGAATTTGAAAGAAATTACAGTTCGTGTCGATAAGTTCATTCTGATTAATGCGAGAGGAGAAATACGGGAGAAGGGTCGATGGAAAGAGATAGATGAAGAGAAGGCAACGATTACGAGGCCGCGTGGGTTCGAGGTCGCAGGCGCGGACTCGCGTTAAGCGGTGATTGCCGTCTCTGTCGTAGCCGAGGTGCCGTTATTTTAATGTAGATACGTACGTACCGGATGAGAATGAAAAGCCAGAGGAGAGACATTTTAACGTATACATCGAGTACAACAGAAATGAATCGCGATAAAGCTTTTATACCCACTACCATCTCGAACCGAGGTCTTTTCTTTTTGTCTTCTAGCAGCCATTCACCGTCTTTTACTTTCAATCTTTTTTTTTTTTCCTCTCAAGACCCTCATGCAAGCCTGTGTCCGCAAACGTAATCATTTAATATAGAACTCTTATTGCGTTTGTTGGAAGGAATACCGTTCGATGACGCGTATAATTAACGACTAAACGACGTTAGAAACACCTGCACGTCCCACGCCATCTTGCGCAACATGGCCGATCGAAGAAAATCAAAATGGTGGTTCTCCACGATCTAACCTAAGTGCATTAATATCGATAGACGTTGTTATTTCAAAAAGAAATGGAATGTTCTGAATAAAACAAGAATATTAATCAATTTTCTGAATAACTCTTTACCGTATGAAAGCAAAGAAGAAGAAGAAAAGTGGGAAGTGGAGAGAAGAATAAGAACTAACGGTAGTCCGTATTACGAGCGACGCGCCTACGTATATTCCTGCTTCGAAGGTTCGTGTCTTCTTCTTGCTCTCCACGGAGAAAGCCAGGTTCTCGTCGTTATATTTCGTTCTTTGCATGAGTCGAAGGTGGGAGGAGGAAGAAGACTCGTGTCCACGACGACGTACGATAGATAGAAGAAAAGGGTAAAGAGATGGCGAGACCCATGTACATAAAAATACTTCGTGCACACTTTGTGCGTGTGTGTATATAAGTATACTTCGAGAGTTCTAGCTGGCAGTGAAGAAGGGCTCTTTCATTCTCGTAGAAACGAACGAAGGAGTCGACCGAACAAAAAAAGAAAAAGATGAAGAAGAGACGAATGAAGAGAGGATACACGTGTATGGGCATAGAAACAAAAAAAAAAAAACAGAATGAAAGAGAATAAAATGGTAAAGTTCTACCAAAGGTAGGAAGAAGGATAAAAATGTTAAAAGAGAGATATAGAGAGACACCACGAAGTTGGAAGGAAAGTTAGCGCGAGAAGTCAATGGCGTAACATCGGAAAAAAGCGCGGGATCGTTCGAAATGTTAAATCTCTTCCTCGTTAACCGTGTATTTCTATCCTTTTCTTTTCTTCTCTATGCATTGTCGACGTAAAACAGGAACACCGTGGTGCCGCTTTTAACAATGCAGATTTTTTTTCGGTGCGAGCGCGTTCCGCGTCAGCCTGCCGGCGAAAACGTAGTGATATACAATAAGGCGTGGCGTAAAAACGACGCAACCGGTTCCTCTCGAGTTTCGCAGCACTAACTCTCTCTCTTTCTCATTTGCTCTATCCAATGTATCTCGCGATTACGAGAGAGACCCGACTAAATACGTTCTCCGTTCTATACTATTAATACGAGCGCGTAATCGCTGGCTATATAGTTCTAACGTGTCTAGCGTGCCCGCTTCGTTCTTTAGTTTCAACCGATTATATTTATAGGTATACGTAATAACAATATAATTATACTCTTGAACCGAATCCTTCATCATTATTATTATTAAAATTACCCTATCGCATTGTAACAGCCTGAGGAACCTTTCCAAGTGAAAAAATTTCAAAGAGTCGTAAATAAATTGTCCAAAGACTAAACTCACGAATCTTTTAGCATGTTTCCTTATAGCAAAGGTAACGTGGAAAAGAATTGGAGAGCTCTCTTTCTCCTAGAGGATATAACCTGGCGCAAGAGTTACGCCATTGGTGGATGCGCGTGCACGCCGTGTGTGCAGCAGGCAAGCGGCGGACACAACCTTCTCTCTCTCTCTTGGTGGTTTACAACGGGTGAGAGAGAGAGCGTGGTACCGAAGAGAGGCTTTGTATCTATGTGTATCTCTATGCGTGTGTGTACCGGGTGGGGGGTTATAGAAGAGAAGCAGGCTTTTTTCTAGGGCTCCCTTCTCTCCATCGCAACGATTTCACCGCGCTTAGCCGGCCATGGATTCTCTCTTCTACCTACTCTGCAAATGTTCAGGCACAGGAAGGCTCCTCTCTCTCTCTCCCTTTACACAGGTACACGCACGTATACGGATGCGACGCCTATGCGCCTCTCCTTCTTTCTCTCTTTACCGCGCAAATGCTGCAGGCGAGTCGGCCAGCTCGGGCCAACAAACGTTTCTACACGTTTTCGCGAGGAGAGGATGGCCCTTACGAAAATAAAACGCTTTCGAATTTTTTCTGGAGAGTTTTTAGGTTATAATGTTCTAGATCGATCGTATGATAAAATATTATACATTGGTGGAGCGATATTACGTTATGTGAATTAATTGTGTTCATGACAAGCATGATAATTGAACGATTCATGTTGTGAATACATTTCATATGAAGAATTCTGATTTTCTACATATTACCTGTTTAATATATCTGTTTTAATCGAGTTTGTACTCCCAATCTTCCTGTCCTGCTAAATTGTATATTTTTTTTAATGTTTATAATTCCAGGGGAATATTTTATTGTTATGCTTTTGATTGGTTAATCTATGTACGTATAATCTGTACTTTATTGGTACGAAATATTCGAAAAGTTGAGAACCCCTAAAATAATATCATAATACTGATTATTTCTAACACTGCGATTGGTTGACCAATGTCCGGATAATCGTGGTTCTATTATACTTTATTGAAACGAAATATTTGAAGTTGAGAACCCCTGAAATAACATCACGATGATCATTAATTTTGATTCTGCGATTGGTTAACCGACGTTCGAACAATCGAGGGTCTTTTCTACTTTATTGAAACGAAATATTCGAAAAGTTGAGAACCCCTGAAATAATATCGCGAGGAGAGAATCGAAAGGTTAGTTTAACCGAGCACTGGTTTCGTTTTTTCGAAAGTAGATTCCGAAGAAACGTACGCGCGTATATACAATCGTTCTTTCTCTCGGTGTATTTTTGTGAGAGTCGAGGCGTGCGTAAATTTTTAGCGCGTAAAGTATACGAGCACAAACGTACACACACGCGCGGAAAGTTGACAAGGCGCACATGGCTGGTTTCGTTTAATGGAGGTCGTTGAACTGTCAACGTGGCGAAACAACGCTAAAGCTTCCACGTCGACGGATCGCCGAAATTTTCTCAACCGCTAATACCGCGACTTTCGAGCATCGATTTCGTTATATTGCGAAATTCAGTCGGGTGAGGAAGAAGTCCGGTGCATCGCCGAATCGGGTAAAGAACGCGTAGAGTTGACGTTTCGCTTTCCATTTAAGAGAGATCGTGAATTTTCTTTTATCGGTGCTCGCGAGCACCTAGCCGCGACCTTCCTGCGAAACAAAATGGCGAAACGTGCAAGAATTCGCGGACCGCCATGTTTGTTTCCCGATTCGATAGATCCACTACTTTTCTTTTACATTATTCTTTGACGTAACTCTTCAAAGTCACGATTAAACTTCAATTCAAATGTGATAGATGATAATAGAATAAAACAATGGAATATTTTTTAATGAAAATTCCAAAAATATTATCAAGGCCTTGACATAACCTGTCACAAGCAACGAAGTATACCACCCGTATGAAACATACATGGACTTTGGTGCGGAAGCGACGAGCTGAATTAAAAGTACACCGGTAGAAATATGATAATAACAAGTAAACAAGGTATACGTCGTTCTTGTCTGGTAAGATACACAAACGAGAGTCAAGAGATTTCCTCGTGCAAAAGAGGATTCGAGGTTAACGCAAAAGTCGTCGTTGTTGTTGTCTGTAGTTGCTAAGCACGATAATTTCTTACTAAAATTTCTGGGATTTCCTTAAGAATCGTGTACGTACGAAGCATATTTTATATACGCGAGACGTTTTCACGGATATAACCTCAAACCCGTTATAGTAAGCGAGCGTAAAACCGATAACTTCCGTAATTTTACAGTCCCTTTACGACACAGCTACGAATATATTTTATTCGAAATGAGATAGGAACACGTGACGTCTCGTAAAACGTTTATCTAAATCCGCGTGTTGTCTTACGTCGAACGTTTCCGCGAACGCGTTTCTAAATGCAAAAGCGTGTCGCGAAATTCCCTTATTCTGTTTTTCTTCGTCTCCACCTTCGGACAATCGACACCTTCCTATACGTTACATGCCAAGTCTAGAAAATAGAACAATGGTCGTGACATATGGAGGCTATAGCTTCCCGATGTTTCTCTCATTCGTGTAACTCTTCTTAGCGGTGTCAAGGTCATCCGTCTGCTCTCATTTTGCTCTTATTTTGTATCATTAAAGTAATATGATACGATATGTATTGGGAAAGATGTCTTTTGGAATATGGAAATATTAAACAAACGTTTTATTTTTAACTATGGTATCTTAAAGAATAATGAAATAGTCTGCAAATGATCTATAATCGAAATATTGGAATCATAAAACGCACCGTAGGCGTCATACGCGGCCGTTCGACGATTTATTCTTCGCCATCCACACGAATTAGCATGCGTCCCAGTTTATTAAACGAGGAGAAGTCGTTTCTTATTTGAAAACATTCTAGATCGATGTGGAACGAGCGTGTAGGTCATCTATACTCTTTCTATGATTTATTCAATGAGTCGTATGATTTAGTGGTATTTTAACTCGGTTCGTTTCTAGCGTTCTCCTTCTTGCCAAAAGGCGACACTGGTTCTTTCGACCGTTTCGAATAAATCCTACGTTCGATTTGAAAATGATATCCAAGTTTTTCCCACGATGTTTCATTTCTAATCAAATCGTCTAGGGACACGTAAAAGAAAGAAAAAGGAGAGGTCTGACTGCGAAGAAAATTAAATTCTATTACTTCCTGTTGACTGACAAAACAGAAGCCGTTGCCGTTCGAGTGGCACGGACGAAAATAGAGCGTCGTCATTAAACAGAGGCTCCGTGTATAGGTTTACGTCCGGTATGCCACCCATCGTGGTGCCTCGAGGGAAAATCGACTCGATTTACCGACCATTTTGTCCAGACCCCGTGGTCCCTTTTATTTATCCAACGACTTTCGATAGATACCGTCAAGATGGACGAAAATATATGGGGAAACAATGAACTTCTATAGAAAATAAGCTGTAGTCATATATGGGGTCTATATATTACAAACCATTGATTGGTTCGAGAATATAAAAACAAATATGGGCAACCCTCTTACAGCACTGTATCTTATACAGTTTCACTCTAACACGATCAGAAATTTGTGAAAACCCTCCTATAACACAGTATTTCTACTATTTAACGTATGTATGTATTTAGTAATCTAAATTACAAAAAAAATAAACTTATTTTTATTACATTTTATTTTAATATTATATTTAAAATTATTAAGTAAAAGTTATAAAATATTTTTTTAATATAAATGTATTACTAATATTAAAAATAATAATATTTGTGATATTTGTAAAATTTGTAAAAAAAATAAAACAAATAATAAATATTTAATACATAAAAATGTATTAAAAAAAAAAACTTAGTTACATTTGGTTAAATACTTGGTTATGTCCAGGTCTCGTATAACACTGTTTCATGTAACACAGCATCGTGTTATAGAAGGATTACTTATAATTGTTTTCAAGATCAATATTACTCGAAGTTTTTATACGTTATTTAAATATTCGTAATAATCATGTATTTTTGGAACTATCCAACGTAACGATTGTACAGGATACCAGAGTTGCAGTATTATCAGCCGCACCTGGAAATATTAAAGAAGATAGGACAATGCGAAGGTAAGGGCTTTAAAAGCGCCTTTAAACCGGTAAGGTGCCTACGCTAAAGACGTGGTCGGGCAAAAGCAACGAACGACAACTGGTACGACGATCGTCGTCGTATAGCTTTCTAATCTATCAAAAAGGTTTCCATGCGCTATTTTCATTCGTCAGCTGCGCCTTTTAGCTCGTGTCCCTTTCTTTCCGGAGTCCCATGCGAGGAAATCGATCGATAAGTACCAAACTCGTACTACGAACTATGCTATTAAAGGTACGAATACGTTCCGAAGCCATATTGGATTTTTCCTAATCATACTAAACCTACCAATAAACGCATCCTTTTTTGATCTTTACATTTATCTACTTCACAAAAATATGCTTTTTACTATTATAACCTTTAAAATTTTATTAATGAATATAATAAATAAAAAATGTATTTTATTTTACTTTTGAAATTGGGGTTATATGTGCCCCATGCGAGCAATAGTGTAACTTTATCGAGTAATTAAGGGTTAATGAATAATTTTGAATAAAGAAAATTGATAATAAATTTCTAGTTTTAATATTATTGAATTTTTGTTTTCTAATGTTTTGTTTAAGGTCATTGACCTGCATGAAATATAAATAAAATGGTACAAAGTTGAAGGAAACGTTCGAGATAAAAGTCAATGCGCGAGAGGCTGTTTTTAGAAAAACGTAAGAAAAGAAAATGGAGGTGTGGTGGGCGATGGGAATCGATCAAAGGAACAGTGGAACGGCCGCGTATTCTTATTACACGTGTACACACTACCGGTAACGAAATACTCGGCTACTGTGGACTATTCTCTCTCTCTCTCTTTAGAATCGTATTACGTCTCCTATTTCGTTTCCAATTACAAATTACACGTAGATCTTGACGATCTTGGAACATCGCCAGATGTAATAACGATTTCGCGCGAGAAGAGAAGCAAAACGTGGAGAATATCGATCCTTTGCTAAAAAAAAGTTAGAATGCATAGGATGTATCGACTAGAATTCTTCGATTCGTCTAAATAAAATATTTGGAAAAGTTAAAGGTCGTGCACAGATTAGTGCTCGAAACGATTGCTCGGTCGAGACGAGACCGGAGACTGTCGATAAAATCGATAATATCGAGTGATAGTCGAAAGGAACATGCATGGGACAGAAAGAAAGAGAGAGAATACGGTTCGCGAAGGAAGGCAAACGGAGGTGACCGAGACGGGCTGACCTTTTCGTTCAAAGATCGTTCTGGCACCTTGGATGCCAGTGGCTCGTTCTCCAAGTGGGAGAAGCCACCGTTTCTTCTTCTTCGAACTCACTTGGCGTCTTCACCGTTACATAATCGAAGCCCGTATCTCTCTTTTTGTCTTTTATACGTACCGCGTTACGATTTTCTAAACTGCATGTACAGGGTGAAAAAAATAAAGTGTCCTAAATTCGAAGAGCTTATAGTATTCACCGAGAGGAGTAAATAATGTTTAATAAACATGGGTCCTAAAATCAACCCTTTCGATGTAAATTAAATTTTATTATTTATGACTGTTCGATACCGTGAGTCTCTCTTCGCAATATATTGAATGTAAACGGAGGAATTTGCTTAGAAATACACTAGTTCGACGTTGTCAATATACGTTTATTTTGAAAACAACCCAAACTATTACCTACATGAACACATTAAGCGTTTTTTTTTTCCTTATAAATAATAAAAGTTTATTTACATCGAAAGGGTTGATTTTAGAACCCATGTTTATTAGACATTTTTTACTCCTCTCGGCGAATGCAATAAGCCCTTCAAATAGCGGTCATTTTGTTTTTACCACCCTGTATATCGAAACTCGAAGATCGAGTGGTTCTTCAATTTAATATGTGATGTTCAAGGACTCCCGCGAAATAGAGATTTTTTTAAGCGACCTTGTTAGCTTCCACTGTCTCGTTTCATCGAATAAAAAAAAAAAAAAGAGGAAAAAAAGAAGAACGCTAAAAAATGAATGGTGAAAGACAAAAAATTAATTCATGGTTGATACTAATCATTTTCAGCTCTCTCTCTTTCTCGTCACACAGACGAAACATTTCAATAGAGAGCCGTCACGACACGCGAATCCTTTCCGTTTTGATTTTCCCTTTCCATCGACAATGGCTTTTATTTACCGGTACCGGAGCACAATACGATGCGATCTCGTGGAACATCACGGCAGTGGCGGCGGTACCATCATAGAAATTCGTGTGAAAAGCGACAAAAGCAACGACTCGTCGATGTATCCTTCCTTCTTTCAGGACGAGGGTTCGCGCGCGAACAACGCTCGGCGGTACCGTGAAGAGTTTACGATTATGCTAGTCCGGTCGAGCGTGATTTCTCTCACTAATTGCGTTCATTCTTAAAAGAAAAATACATTGAAATGTTTGTATAAATATTTAAATAACGATTCGAGAAAGAATTCTTATTATTTTTGCGAATATCATTGAGAGTAACTAGGTTATGTGTATCGGTCGCCATTTTCTAAGGCTATCATTCAGCACAATAAAATGGCGTCCTTCTTGGTTAGTTTACATATTTCTACTATTAACTTTTAACTGCTTCTATGGGGTCATGGAGTTTTACCGGGTAGAAAAAAGTGCTTTTTCATCAATTAAATAATTATTTTTGCGAATATCGTTGCGAGTAACTAGGTTATATGTATCGGCCGCCATTTTCTAAAGGCTATCATTCAGCACAATAAAATGGCGTCCTTCTTGGTTATTTTACATATTTCTATTAACTTTTAACTGTTTGTATAGGGTCATTAGAGTTTTACAGAGTATAAAAAATTGCTTTTTCATAATTTAAACGACTTTTTGTTCTTTTGACATTGATTTAACTTCTATTTGCATAGTATAATTGTAAATTTTCATTAAAAATGCTAGTTGTTAAGGTATTTTCTTCGAATAACAAGGTTATAAGTAATATATTATTACTTTTAATTTATAAATAATATATACAAACGTACAGTGCCATTTTACTTTGAAGCAGATAATAGAATCGAACGAGTAAAGCGGATCTATATGGTCCGAGTATGTATATACATAAATATATATGTGTGTGTACATATATACGTCCATGTGTCGGGATAATCCCGTATGCCCACACACGTACACGCAGGGCGTACACGCGCACGGTATAATCCCACGTCGAAACGTCGCGAGTATCTCTTGGAAAATGTTTTCCATAGTTTCCCTCGACAGAAACTGGGGCGTACTGTACGAACGATGCATACGAGCATGTATCTATGTACAAAACATATATACTACGTCTCTGACTAGATACCTAACGCCATATATACATAATCTAAGTACATATGACTGTGTATATAACTGTGTATGTGTGTGTATGTTATGTACAGGACCAGCTGCATTCACGATATATCTATTCCCAGGTATTTATTTATCACCGACCATATCTGCCCTTGCGAACTTCACGGACAAACACTGGAGGGGCACCTGCCGCGACGACGATAACTCTTCCCTACGTTGAAGGAAGGAAGGGAAGAGTAAACGTTTACCGCATTTTTTCTCTCTTTTTCGTCTCGTCTTTTCCCCCTTTCACAAGAAGAAGAAAAAGAATACCTTTCCCTTCTGGCGTGGTTAGAGACCCAAAGTGGGATAAAGAAGAAAGTTTTCTTCGGAAGAAAAAAGGGAAAACGATGTATTTAATATACCTTGACTCTTTTTTATGATTAGTACTTTTTTTTTTGCAAGATAATTGACTACTGGAAATGGTTAAAATGATTTTCTTTTTATCCATCTACCCGTTCATCGAAAGATGTCTCGGGAGCTAAACTGGAAGTCGAACGAGAGACCAATCGAATAGCAGCCCGTTTTCGTTTCTCGATCTCGAGTACCGGTACTCGAGAAAGTTCGAGCGTTCTTTCGGTGCACGAAACAGAATTCTGAGTACTTATCTATACATATATACGCGTGTATAATCGAACGAATGCCGACTAAACTCTCTCGCGCGCGCGCGAGCCCACGGAGAGGGAAAAAAAAGGGAAATGGAAGGAGGGGAAAAGAGTCTGCGAGGTATTTCGATACGTAAATAAATACAAGGTCGAGAGACGAACGTTTCTCGGATATAAAGGGCTTCGGGGAAGAACGAGTGAGAGAGATAGACTGCCGTGCATAATTGTCGTCGGGAAAGTATCGGCCCCTCTACGAGTACGAGTACCACGGCAACTGGTAGCCCACAGAAGACAACGATTTTCCTGGAACCGAACGAGAGGCGCGTGCGAGAGCGTTCCAGGGTTCACGCTCGGCAACGTCGCCATATATCGACCCAGCTGTCGCTCTGGGGGAAGAGACTGGGACACGGCCGGTCCCAACAAAAATCTAATTCCTCCCCTTCTTCCCCCAAAGTTTCGCTTTTTTCTCATCCTTCCCCTTTTGGTATAGTTTGATCCAGTCATTGGTACGTGAGACAATGTTGGGATACCAACAAATGTTCCCAGTTGTTGGTATTATATTCGTAACCCCTAAGATCTAGGGTTTCAAAGAAACACAATTTGATCTATAGCTGTCTAAGAGGATGTAGTTTTTGTTCATCCAAAAGAGTTCTAAATGGTAACGGGCTGAAGTGTCCGTAAAATTCATGCTCGTTTCTGTCGTTAATGAATTCAATCGAATGAAGCAATAAAACATAGTAAAAAAAGGGGGAAGAGGTAGTAGCGGAGAAGCTTCTGCCAGGGTATCGCGAAAGTTTCCATTCGGAATTTACTTTTCCATTAAACGGGAAAGTACTCCGCGCATTAATTCTTTAAAGCACAGATCGAGCACGATATCCGCGTTCTATTTCGATGGACGGTGAGGTGGAACGGTCGAGAAAAGATTCGCGACCCCAGCACCCACCACCACCACTACCGATACCACCACCATCAACACAGCGGTATCGTATAAGCGGCAGGCTGCCGGTAACCCGGCAGCACCCCCTATTCGTTGGTGGGAGCCAGTGTCGTCACCATCACCACCACCACCACTACGACCACCACCACTCGGGATTCGACCAACCCTCGACGAGATTCGAATCCAACCCGAGCCCTCTTTGCCTGTTCTCCGCGCACGCGGCTTTTCCCCTCTCTTCAATCTCCTTCTCCCGTTTTCGATGGCCTCACCCCCTCACGAGTTTGAAACCACCCCTCGTTTCTCCGATTCCTCTCATCCTCTTCCTACCTACCAAGCCTCCCTTCGCGCGATCAAATCTTTCTCAGCTCCCCTACCCTATCTCTATAGCCATCTCTCTCTTACTCTTTATCTGCTGTCTCTCCCTGTCTCTCCCTGTCTCTCCCTCTCTTTCTTTCTCTATCCCAATCACCACACTTCACCCTTCGATTCGTCGAGCAACGGGGATACCCTACCGCTAGGAATATATCACTATGCTCTGATCGACAACACGCTTTTTCCTCTTGATGCTTCTACGCAGTTGTATTAACAGCAACGGACGTTAGACTATCGAAGTTATTCTAGCTCTTTTTATAAGACACTCGTTTTTTATTACTTTGTACTTCGATCTTCCAACTTTTCACCTCACGATCGAGTTCGTTTAGGGCTCGGCTACACGAATGGTCAAAAGCACTTTTGACGTCCGTCGTAGCTATACATTATTTCTTATGGGTTATCACACGAGCACATTGCAACGAACGTAGTTTTTTATTATTCTTTTACAACGGAAATAAAAAATACGCACTCCACTGGAAAAATTCATATACATTGTTGGAACATGCTGACATGCAACATTTGAGATTGGGAAAAAAAAATAATACGTGTATTAATTGTCATAGCTTGGTCCACGTGATCGATGGGTATCCAGGTAGATCAGGAAAAGTGTAGATATCGCGATAGCCAGCTCATGTATAAACCTATCCATGTACGTATAGATGCATACGTGCGAAATGACAACCGACGCATTTATTATGCAACATTCCGGTAGGATAAATAAACGATGGGCGTTGAATAAATCCGTTCATGCGTCCCTCGCGTTTTTCAAGGTGCCTAGTCATACTAGGTATGAGTCTTTCGACGTGACATGCAAAAATGGAGCTTTTCTAGGAAAATTATAATAGTAGAAAATATCAACGTGTTTAATTTTATTTGCAACGTGACTTAAGAGTGAGCCGACACTTGGCAATATACAGGTTAAAATGTCAATATTTTGGTAACTCTTCCTCTGCAATGAATGAAGATATTTTAATAATTTTTTTTCTGTATGATTTTTTTATTTGAGGCATTGTGTTGTTTGGAATTCAAATTTTCACAAGTGCGACTTTTGTGTCATCTTTCCCATCTTTTGTACGTTCATATCTTTTGTTAGAGTCAATATGTTTAACAACCGAACGATCAAACTGTAGTCTATTACTTAGTAAAATGACAAAAAAAAAAAAGTACAAATGCCACAACTTTTATGAGTTCTGAGAAAAAGTTACATAAAGTTGAAATTTAACAACTTCATAGGATATCTCTCCAAAGTTGGTTACGTAGTTGACATATTTTCATTCCCGTTTCGTTTTTTTTTTATACTACGTATTCTAGACATATTATAGAAGCAAATTATATAAAAATTTATTCGTTATGACTCACGTAAAAATTTTCTTCACCAATTTAGAGTTATAAAAAGAATGTTTCAAGAACCTCAAAATGATCACAAGACATTCTAGTTTAATATTAAAAAATAAAAAAGATTCTTATTTCCAAGTGTCAGCTCGCTATGAAATAAGAATAATTATTGAAGGGTCAAGAACAGGAAAAGAGACAAGCCAAACTTAACCTCGTTGCCCTATGTATTAATTAGACACACAATGAAACTAGTATTATAAATTAAGGAAATAAACGAATATAGTAACACAAACTTGCCCAAACAGAGACTAGCAAACACTAAAAAATCTAAAAAAAAATAAATACATTAAAATTGAACCATGTACAACTCGTGCTTTACGTGTTTATCGTACCAAGAGTCTCACACAATATTATAAGGCAAGGGGTTGATGATTGTTCCGCGTGCTACGTGCATTTCACACACAATACACAGGATAGATGTTGAATCGGGAGAAGAGAAAAGAGAAATTGGCGTCGGACCAAGTCCTTCGCGTCCTACGACGATACTCTAGAACACAACTTCACCGATAGAGCGTTGGCGGGTTTGAGCAGCAAGGCTGTAAAAAGAGTTGCTCTAACTTCTAACAAAACAGGTACCATCATCTCTCCTGCGAGGATAACACAAAAATGATTCATTCGCGGGTATGTGTCGGACTTTGATATCGTCCGATAGTCTGTATTGTTTGTTTTTACGTCGTCCTGCTATTGCCTTTTGTAGTAAAAAATTGATTAACACAATTACATAATATTCTTACGTACGTATGCATACGAATGTGTGCCGTTTTGAGTTTATCTCGTTAGTATCAATGTATTATACTTACGAATATAGATTCTGCTACGTTAATAGGTACAGAAATAATGAATAATGGATTGTTCTAAGTAAAAGTGTTTCTGATGTTTTGTTTGAGTTGCAATTACACGTGCGAGTATTTACACTGGTGGACAGAATTATAAGACACCCTGAAAATGACTAGGATAAGGATTTAATATTATACTCATCTTAAAAAGAGTTTTTAATTTACATTTTCATAAATTAAAGAAATTTTACAACAAATTTTCAATATAAATAATGTAATTTCACTTGAACAAAATTATAAGACACTAACATGGTAAATAAAAAAATCCAATACGATTAAACAAAATATCCAACTCGTTTACAATAACTATAGTGTACTGATCCATCTTTATTCCAAGCTACCTCAAACAGTGGATTGTGTCAACTTTTATAAAAGTTTGATCTAACCTTCTCCATGCATTCAAAATCACTTCATTCCCCCCAATAATATTTTTATACTAATATTTTTAGGGTATCTCATAATATTATCCACCAATGTAGAAATTATCATAAAATGAACGAATCCGAGTAAACTCGTCGAATTGACAATTTCGAAAAGAAAATAACATTAGAGTACATATCATTTCCAGAGAATCACGATCTTATGTAATTCTTTAACGTCCCAAGAAACACGAATTGTAGACCTTATTGTAGGTAGAAGAAACGCACACACGTACATCGATATATAATAGTCATTTCGTAAGCACCATCACACAGAATATAACTTAACAACTTGCAATGGCCTCTGTAAGGCACTGTATGTAACCATCCATGAAGGGGTTCGCAATGAGAAGCGAAGATAGAGAAATAGACGCTCTAACGTTCATTTACGTAACGCTCACGATCGTCGATATGAAACGACGACGGTTGACGAACGATGGATCGTCCTCGAAGGTTCATTCACGACAGGATGTTAAAAAAAAAAAAAAAAAAAAATTGAAACGCAGGTGCTGTCCCGACTGCTGAATATCCTGATTCCTTTTCAAGAATGCACCAGTGGAAAGGAGTATCCTGCTTTGCATTCCACGGCAAGTGAATTATAGGCAACAAGGTGGCGGAGTACGTCGAGCGGAAAGGAAACACGATCTCTCGTTACGCGCGGCTAAGAAGAAGTACATAATAATGGATATGGAGGGAAGAGAAAAGAGAGACCAAGTGGAACGGAGAACGTGTAAGAGAAAAGGGATCAAAAATTCGATCGGTGGGATTAAGAACTGTCCTAAATTTGACATTTTCGTTCATCATGCCCATTTTGTTTTAAATGTAAAGCTGTATGGAATGAGTACAAGAAGGGTACTGAAATTATCTTGGTAACCCTTTGAGGCCCGGAATTTTTAGAAAATAAAAAGGTCCATGTAGGACAGAAATTTTATTTGTTTTGGCAATTGCAAAATGTCGAGATGGGTCAAAAAATATCCTACAGTGCATATTTACACGTTAAAAAGGTGGGACACTTTCAATACCAACGTGGATCAAAGAGTTAAGGCATTTGCCAGAGCTTACTGTGCAAAAT
The DNA here is from genome assembly GCA_916049575.1 of Ancistrocerus nigricornis. Lineage (NCBI taxonomy): Eukaryota > Metazoa > Arthropoda > Insecta > Hymenoptera > Vespidae > Ancistrocerus > Ancistrocerus nigricornis. The sequence goes on from OU696665.1 coordinate 6,594,161, forward strand.
TGAGAATAAAAACAGCACGAGTTTTGTATTTGTACTGTTCTTACTCTCTGTACGGTATAATCAAGCTGACAACTTGTGAACTTAATTTATTACAAATCAATAACGGTATCTATTGGGAATAAAAACGGTAAAAGTCCTGATGATGGTGGTAGCTAAATCTGATTATTTTGTATATGCACTCCTACATGGTATTACATTCACCTCAAATTCTAATAAAACCAATATTGAGATTAAGAACAGTACAAATCCAAATCTGTTTTTTGGGACTTCTGGGAAAAGGACTTTTAAAATAATACACTAAAACTTGTCTGTATATTATACTGATTCTGTAAGAAGCATAAGATACACATTTTCTTTTTACTTCCCCAACATTTAGACACTGGATCTTGCACTGTTCTTAATCTCATCGATTCAATGAAAAAAGCATTTTTATAACAGAGTCTCCCGATAATCCTAAAATGGTAGAACAATGATCGTCGCACTTTCTAGCAACCGAGATAGTAGATCCATATATAGATAGATCTCATTGTTCGTAGATCTATTGGAATGCCGAGCGAAGTAAAGGAAGGACGTTACAGTTCTACGCTATTGGTTACAATTGGCTTCTATTGGTGCATACGCGTGAATTGGTCCACGAACTTGTATGAATCGAGTCTCAGAAACATACATCTACATACGTATATAAGGTAGATTGGAGTCTCGTGAAGTACGAATAATAGCTGTGCTCCGTTGAAAGATAAAACGTGAATAACCTAAGTTCCTAGACGTGTGTGATCCACCCAAACAAAATGGGGGCTTATCCATTACACTAAAAAAATGCAAAATACGATATAAATCTTACGCAATATCGATCGAACAGGCCGGGCCAGAGAAGCGTGAACGAAGTAAACGTATTGTACGGAAAATAGAGCGCGTTTAACATGCGAGTAACGTCGCAATTGGCACGTCTTGTCGAGACACCGAATGCTCTTTCGAGGTTAGAAGTGCATTGCACTGTTGCATGCATCATGCAATAGCGCACGAACGGAATGACGAGTACCACTACCACTAGGACGATGAGAGATGCGAGACGGTGTACGAAAAAAAAAAAAAAAAAAAAAAAAGTAACGTGACCTCTTTTGCTTTTACAATAACAAAAAAAGGTTCTTAAAACGATTTGCCTGTCGGCTGTCGATCACTGTAATTTCCTCGACACACACACACATACACCAGCCGATATAAGAAGTTTCCTCGGTAATGATCGACGTTGACGACGACTCGGACGATGATGATCGCGAGTGTCATTGAAAGTTCCTACGAACGAACACGATTGTATAAGCCTATTACAAACGAATAGATCTAATGGCTCGTAAATGACGGTGACACGGACGAACTCGCGTTACATTCGCGAATAGGAAGATTTGAGATTACAGAGAGAGAGAGAAATAGGAGCCGACAATTTGAACGCGTGTTTGCGGCGTATATAAAGTGAAAACGTTTGATATTTATGCCGGTAATTTTCGGAGTAGGGTGAGAAAGAGGAGGGATATTCGTTTCGTGAATTCAACTTGAGAGTTTCATTCACTTAGAAGAGAGAAAGACATAGCCTCGCTCTCGAAATTGCGTAACGATGTCGACTGGGAAGACGAACAAGACGACGATGGTTCCCTCTCACCCTCTTGCACTTCGTATCTATCTCTCTCTCTCTCTTTCTCGGCTAACCTAACCTGCTTCTCTTGCGGTCGTCTCGAAAGTCGAGCGCGTACATGTATGTAAATCGAGGCGTACGGCTCTTTGGTCGAGGCTCAAGATTAAGGACAGCGTTGTGCAAGGAGAGGGTTATCCAGATATGCGTGTATCGAATGACCTCACGTTGCCGTTCGCTTTATCTTCGGAATAATACGTTTGTGTGTAGAAGCTTTCGCTCGCGAACGGGTTACGGTGGAAAAATATTTTTTTCTTGGCTTCGTGTGTAATCGAAGAACGAGTGCACGTTTCTTTTTGTTAGACGTCTAAATGTGTTACGGTAAAAGTCTGGAGGTGCGATACTGTGCAGATTTCTAGGTTATTGTATAGTCTTACCTGCCCATTTGGAGAATTTATATTGGGGGACATTTAATGCATATTTTTCTTTATAAACTAGGGAAAAGTATGAATAAATATATGAAACAACCCAAAATGATGTTGTAAATCATATTATACATAACCTCACTTATAGCTACGTTTGGGTTCGCACATTCTCCAATCAGAACAATATAGTTCTTACTTTGACCGTAGCTGATTGGAGAATGTTCAAACGAAACCAAGTGAGGTTATGTATAATATGATTTCCAACATCATTTTGAGTTGTTCCTTATAATTATTCATTGGGAGAACATTTAATGCATATTTTCCTGTATAAACTAGGGAAAAGTATGTTGAACTCATTTTGACCATAGCTGATTGGAGAATGTGCAAATGGAACCCAGAAGTAGCCATAGGTGAGGTTATGTACAATATGATTTACAACAGGGCTGGGCGTTATCCAAATAAATTATTTGAAAAATAATCATTATGTCATCATTATATAATCATGTTATTTGAAATAATCATGTGTTAGTTTATTTGAACAATAAAATGATTTTTGTACACTTTTACTTTTATTGTAAAAGCAAATGAGTTTACAGAATAAAAATTCCTCATCTTATAACAATTATTTGTTATTTTATTCAATGTGCCCTGCCCTGATTTACAACATTGTTTTGGATTGTGTCATATATTTATTCATTTTCCTCCCATTAATTTGGGTTACGTTACATAATTATTCATTTTTCCACAATTACTTTGACATTCTCCAAAACAATGAGGTTAGGATATACTTTTTACGGTTAATGTGAATAGAATTTACATTTCATCATTTACAATCTAGCAAATCTGTACATTTACAGGGAAATTCATACATTATCATACTTCGTACTTTTCCCGTAGCACATATATGTACATGCTAAAAATTAAGGCGAAAGTTTCGGGTCGAAGGTGTACTGTAAAGAAACTCTTCCACGTACGGTATGAATGTATGTATGAAGATTGCTCGCAGCAGCTCGATGGCTCACGGCGATGGTTCGAAAGAGATACGCCTTCCGTGAGAAAATGAGGAGCAGCCGCGCGAGAGGTCGAGCATGAGAAAGGGCTTCCCTTTGTTCTAAGGCATAACGGACGAATGGACGGATGGATGGAATTAAGGTTGGATCCTATTACCTCCTTCGGTCGGCCTTTCGCTGGCCGCCTGTAAAACTCCAAGATGGCGGATATGCCGAATGGAAAAGACAGACTCGTCAACGGGTCAGTCATCTCGTTTTCCAATACGAAATACATTTAAAGAATCTAGAGGTAAAACAATTTTCTTCCACAATAATTGATATAGAGAAAAACAAAATTTAAAGTTTCGTGACTCTGAAACCCACAAGATGGTACTTCCATTTCGTTTTTTGGACAAAAAGTGGTCTTATCCTTCATTTCTTATAAACGTACACAGAATGGTTATCATTTTTTCTTAATTTTGGAACCCACCAAACCCGTGATAAGTTATCGTTCTTAGTGCAACGTTTTTGGGTATAACGATGATCGTGATATTACAAAAACGATGTTTCACGGCCGCATAAATTTGCAATGCAAAACCCACATCGTGTTGGTAGCTGCAAGAAATCGCCATTTACGTAGCGCATACGCCACTGGCCTTTCGCGAAGATAAACGTCGACCTTTGGAGTCGAGTTAAATCGTGCGAAGTAGGTAAAGGAATTTTTTTCGTATTTCGCCCAGCTATCGTATGGTCGTTGTCGTCGTAAGGAAAAGAAGACTCGCTATACGGATATGTAAGCGATAACGAGTACGGCCTTGCGCGTACTTACGCCGGACGATTAAGTCCGAGGACTTGTCGCACGAATATCCATACGTGTTACGAACGTATGAACATGAACGCGAGGATGATAACGAATATATACGGCCTTGTTACTTACACGAACAATGTCGTTGCGTGCATCGTTTCTACGCTTCTTACGAGGAAAGACACAAGGAACTTTTCTCTTTCCTTTCGAAATCATGCTAAACTCTACTATAATCTCCAAATTTAAGACGTAAAACACGTTATACGTATGCCCTGGGTTGCATAGCGAAGGGTTAATTAACAGATTTTAAGGTTAGGTTATCGTTCGAGGAATCTCTCTCGCAGCAGTTAACGATCCTATCCAACAAAAGGATTCCTCGAATGCCGGAGCGACTAAAACCATTAATTATCTATTCTTACTTCGGTAATTAACTCCGAGTGTACATACGACGAGAGAAGAGAGAGTAGTTGTAGGAGTTCGATCGAGGAAGACGACGAGCGTACGTACGTACGCTCAAAATGGCGGCACGCGAACACTGGCGTTTCTTCGAAAGCGATTAGAAAGAGCTAGTTTTGGAAATTTCTAAGCCTTTTGCTTTCGTGCCATGAGAAAGAGAGAAGGAGAGAAAGTCTTATCGATTGCTACGACGCTAATGACGCTAATATCGATACGATCGATAAAAGAGAAACGCTGGTTGGCTGTTAGCACTGTGGGAAAGCACATCGTGCGTATGTAACGAATCGTAGATACGCCTACTAACTCGATGAGTCGAATAATTTTTGTTGTTATTGCGTACCTGCCGAGTGAGATAGAAAAAGATAGAAGAAAAGGATATTACGTCACTGACAGGCGCCTGCAAAAGCTCCGGCGAACGTTCTCAAAGGTCTTACGTAAAAGGAAGGAAGACACGTGTCGCAAAATATCACGAATGCCGTCCCGTCTTTTATATACGAACATTTCCCTCGTTTCTATCTTTCTCTTTCTCATCGCGAAATGCAGCGTGCTAATTTTGAAAGGCGCGAGTCGAACCGTCGAGAATGAACTTTGAAACGAACGATCGCTTCTCCTCCTCCTCCGCGACTCTGACGATATCCGTTCGCTATCTTTCCAACGATTGCGAGGAAGATGGACTTTTGGAATTGCTTTTGACCCGTGCGTGTGTTCATATCCATATATACGGAGGAAAGATTGTTACGTATCTGCACATACGGGTGATTCCCGGATAGGACGAGAATTCGTGTCGTGATATACAGGGTTCCCGGTTATAAGTTACCCAGCCAGAAACTACATGTGTACAAGTGTGAATTAAGTCAAAAAGTCTAATAAACTTTTTTGAAATTCGGTATAGTTAACGAGTTATTAACTAACAAAGATCGACCAATCACGGAGAACAGAAGCGATAGGCGAAGAAAGCGGCCCCTTTTAGCTCGAGAGACGAAACGGTAGAAGTAATCCACAAAAATCAAAGATGAGCAGCGGCACATAATGTTGTTACCCGATTTCAAAAAAAGAAAGAAGTTGTTTGTTTTTCCTGGCATAATTCTTCCGTGGATCGAATTTTTTCTGTGCTCTTACTTTGGGTTTCCAATAGGTTCCATTTCAAGATATTTTTCGGTAGCTCTATTATTAACAAAGTTATTGCAAAATGAGAAAAATGGTATACAATTTTCGATCAATTCATCGTATTTTTTCAAAGATTGGACATCTAATTATTTATTATTAGCGATGATCTTCAATTGTTACCATACTTCTTCTACTCTCCGTAATTTGCCGATCATTATTAGTTAATAATTCGTTAACTAGGCCGAATTACGGAAAAGTTTATTAGACTTTTCGACTCAATCCATACTTCTGCACATGTAGTTTTCGGCTGGAGAACTTATAACAAGACACCCTGTATGTCAAAACCGTGCTACACGAAGGTTGATTCTTGCTTATATGGAAGTTGTAGCGAAACTCGGGTTCGCCTTTTCCGTCATCGTCGAACGATGATCGAATATATTGCCCGCCAGTGTGTGTTCGTGATAACGCACAGTGGCGTATAAATGCTGTTGACCTTGCCGTTAAAACTGTCGTAGGATCAACGAGCGGACAACGCTTCGAGCGAGCAGCTGGAGCGTAAAGTACCGCGTGCGAGTCTAGATACGAGATAAGAGGGCAATATGTTGAATAGATAATGGTGAAGATTTCACTCGGTTAAGAAGAGTCTAAAATTGTCATTAAAATTGTAACAAGAATTGTATCGAGTAAAATTAAACTGCTGGCTCGTACGTAACGCGTCCTATGACATTTCGTATACGCGGGATCTGCACGAGTCAATGGTCAAGACCTTCGACTCTAAATGACTGCTATCATTTTTTTTCTCTCTCTCGTGGGAGCCTGAGATTACGAAGGAAGAAGAAGCATTAATAAAATTCCATCGAGATGTTGCTTTACGTTTTATACATACGTGGAGAACGCGATGGCCTCCGTTTAACTCCGAACCACCGACGATCTAATGCGTTTATAATGAGTAATTGAATGACTCCGGTAATTCCAGGAGGTAATTTAGCGTGAGCACTTAGGTGGGAAAGAAACTCGTGACTTTCCAACGTAAACACTCGGTATATTTTGGCTTGGATAAAACGAAGGCTGAGTCTAGTCGCGAATTACACGATACGTTATTGCCTGAGTTTTATATAACTTGTCCTCTCGTATTATAGTGTATTAGGGAGATAGAGGAAGGAGGTAACCTGTAATAAAGTTTCTACTTCGTTCTAACTCCGATTTGGAAAGAAGAGCACGAGTACTAATTGACGCCTTCGACGACGTGCTTTCTTTATCGTGATTGCAACAAACAAAGAAAGGTTATTCCCCGTTCTCCTTCGTTTAATACACGCATACCCGGGGATTTTCTAAAGATATGGTTATAAGTATCGATGGAAAGTCAAGCATGATCAAGGTCTCGCATACTTTTTTCGTTCATGATAGGAAACCGTTATTTTCTACAGACAACCCGTTAGATACACTTTTTCATTTATTTCTCTACATTGTCCATTCGTTTAAATAGGTATACTAGCCACCTGCGAACCCGTCGTGACTTTTACACGCGTCATCGTACAGGAGCAGCGATACGCGAGTCCAGTAGCTGTAAAAGTGAACATCTCTAAAAAAAAATTTTTGGTGGAAAGCCCCTGAGTCAAAATCAGATAAAAAAAACTGTATAGCACGTGAAACGTTTCAGCACTATGTTTCAGTATACAATTTATAAAGTTTTTTTAGAAAAGCAGATTCTCGCTTTTTCTGTAGCATGAATTCAGTCATACAGCACACCTTGATTTTCAGGCGAATTTTAAGCTTGGATCTGGCCAGTTTTGAAATGTATTCGCGTTCCCAAGTGGTAGAAGAGATCAAATAAACTCAGAATCTTTGAAAAAACGCATTTGTGAAAAAAATAGAGATGAACACTTTGGCAGCTACTCGACTCACGTATAGTATACGGTATGTACACGTTGCATCGGCGAAGATTTATTCGTAGCCACGCTGCAGGTCAATCGCGTTCGGCCGTCCTTGTTGTCCGAGAAGATCGATAACGAATCGACGTGGTTGCTAACAACGAGGACGCGAAATAACGTTAAATCTCGAACTCGATGAACTCGAGAAATGAGAATGAAGAAATAGAATAAGAGAACCGAAATATTCGACTAACGTTTCTTGAAATTGAATAATCCGTTATGAAGGCCTATTAAGAACTATTAGATGTACAAGTTTGGTGCCTTTTTATCATATATTCAATGTGCAAGCTTCTGTAAACGAACACAAGATGCTCTTGAGTTATACCAAGTCCCTGCTGGTGCGTTTGGCAAAGATCTTCGTTCAATAATTGCTCTATTTCCTCGTTCTCCACTTTTTTCAGCGTTCCACAGTGTTCTGCATCATTAAGATCAAAATTTGAACCAAACAGATCATTTTCGTATCCTCAGTAGCATTTTTCTTTAACTCAAATGCAAAAAAAAATAGTGTTTAAAGTGCTCTATCTGAAACCCCATTGTACAAAGTATTGTTTTTTGAGGTTATGTACTACTCACAGTAATATTATAGGTTAATACTTTAAGACACTGAAGTGGCAGGAAACAATTTTAATTCTATACGTAATTATAGTTGAATATATGTAAAGGGACCAAACTTACTAGAATACCTAATATATCAATATGCAAAATATCCATATAGATGTACCCTAGGTTCCATTAATAGCTCCTCAGTATGAAGATGCTGTTATTACTAACTTCATACCGAAGAGCTATATCTAACGGCTACTATACCAATAATAATCATTGATGAATTTAGACTCGAAAAAAATGATCACAGAGTCTTTCGATAGATAAAGAGATCAAAGATTCGCGAGTAGAGCGAAAAATCGTCGACTTTTAGTCGTCGCTTCGCCGGTACTTTGCTCTCTTACCGATGGCATAAGTGTGTCATGGCCAGCCGGTAGTAGGAACGACGCTCGTTTAGTCGAGCCAGGAAAGCTTCTGAGGCCCGATATATACGCTGCTATCCGAAAGGTGAGTGTACAGTAGGACGATATACACATCTTTATATCCACGACGTATCTATATGTGTGTATAAATACATAAAGGTATATTCACATGGGTGTCTATACATATATACATACACACATATATATAAAAGAGTACAGGATCGAGAAAGAAGAAAGATGTTGTAGAGCGGCATTACAGCCATACGAGGAACGTTGCAGGTGGAAAAGGTTATTACGAGAACCGACTCTCCCCCTCCCCCACATCTCCTCCTCTTGCTCCATTACCTCCACCTTTATCCTCTCCTACATGCCAGACGCATTTTACCTTTACGAGCGTGAGCGGTCGAACGAGAGAGAGGACTGAGACGTATATATGTATTCGTTTGTATATACTACATGTACACCTGCATATGAGTCTAGTAATCCGAAGAGAGCAAAGTTCTTGTACGAGACGTAGGTATTAACTTTAATTTGTTGATATGGTAAATGATTCGAATGGCATACCCATTTTTTCGGAGGGGATAATTCTAGTAAAACGATATTAAATAAAGAAACTTCTTTTATGGTGAAAGTTATTCATAAAAGTCCAGGAAAAATATTTTGAAATTGAGTTGGTGTATAAACGTGGATCCCTCCGGTTCTACGCCACTGTTCCTTATGAATATTTATCGCTTGTCGGTCCCGTACCGCTCCTTCCGTATCTGACCAGTATTTTGTAGGAGGTAGCCAGCTGTTGTTCGTGTGGGCTCTGCAAGCCTCAGAGGCTAGCTGGTAGCAAGCTAGCTTGCTAGCTAACTTGCTAGCTCGTGAGGTCTTCGCGAGCAAAGGAGATGGAGGAAGGTGGTGGACCGTGGAGGTGGCCGAACGAGATCGAAGTCGTTGAACCGCGAAACGACAGAAGCGCTGGTCGAGGAGGATTAAGTGGAGGTTGCATTGGTTGTAATCTAAGAACATTTTCTAAAGGAAAGAAACGGAGATGAAAGAGACGTTGTTGTTTTCTGTATTTTTTTGCATTGTGCCATTCGAATCTCGTTTTTCTGATCTCTGTTTTTTGACATCAAATTTTAAAAAAAAATGGTCGAGTGTTGCGACTTTTGGCAAAACACGTGTCCAATAGATTCGGCTAAAGAAGCTCTGTGCAAAAATTTAGCAAAATCGGTGACACACAAGTGTGTTCTCCCCTTTTCAGCCAAGAATATAGGATATGTTGCGATTATTAGGGTATTGAGAAGTAATCAAAATAAATGTTCTGGTTAATAACAAAGGAGAAAATGATGACCAAGCTAATATTATTTTTTTTATTTCACGATGACTCCAACGGAATGTATTAACTTCGAAAGACTGAAAGAAGTAAGGAACAAAAAGAGTTGGATCTGTATTGGAAACGTTCTTGAAACTTTTACCGGTTTTCTCAATATGGATAAGCGATTAAGTGGAAAATCACGTAGACTCACGGTCCGCTATTTTCATTCGACTTCTCTTCGACTTACCGCTCCACTAATCTTGAAACCTTATGATCGTTAAAAAAAAAAGTCCGACACGTGGATAACGACGCGAAGAAAGAACATTGTGAGAAAAGAAAAAACATATTTAATATGACAGATGTATGTATGTAAATATATACGTAGGAAGGAAAGAAAATGTCGGTCGAGACGAGAGCGGAGTCGTACGTAAAATATTCCACTTTTTTTTTCTCTTCATGGAACACAGACTACTCATCTTAAGTTGTTCCTACATTCTTGTATGTAAATGCATATATATTCTTACGTATTCGCACGATTTAACTCTTTCGCTACAACGTACGACAGTCCTCTTCGGCAGAACTGAACGAAACGCTAAATGTTTTCTAAAAGAGTAACACGGAAAAAAAAGGTGGAAAAACTATTTATGTATTAAAATTGCAAGTTAAAAATAAATACAAGGAGTTTTGTAGCTGCCCGTAGTACATAAGCTATTCATAAACCAAAGTAATTAACTCTATTAATTTTTTCTAAAAATCTATAATGAAAAATTCTTTTGAAGGTTGAGTTGGATGCTATTAGTTTCTTTTTATTTTCATTCTCCATTAACTCTTTCAGCCATGCGTAAAATAATACTAATAATAGCAATTATTCCACAAATAAACTATCCTATGCATTTCTATATACACATGCTTCAATGTTTATTTGAACTTATATTGTAAAAAGCCAATCTAGATACACTACCACTTTTTCCTTGTTCCTCACTGTTTGTTTTGTAGAGTTAATCGCTTTGGCCTGTGAACGATTGATATAAGCGGCGTCTCGTGTAAAGCGACAAAAGCCGCTGGTATTATATGAATGACGTTTTGTAGTGACCAGCTATAGTTGCTCGACGTAGCGACAGGGTTAAATAACGACCAGTGCATATTTTTCCGAATGAAACGTAATTATACAATCACGAAATAAACCATGCAAACCACCTTTTACATTGATCGAGGAAACACCGATGTTGGGTTAGTAAATCCAACGAAAAGAGGATTGGCAAACGTGCAGAAAAGAGTCTAGGGGAAAGCCAAAGAAGTTTGTACGCCGCATTGCCGAAACTTCTATTTCGCGCAAGGTTAGATCATTCTCCTGTAATTCTATTTATAATACTGGTTATTCATAGACGAACGAAGACGACTAGGAAAGCGCCATATTCTGTAGCGCCAATCTTTTTCCCGCTAGAATTCGACTCGTCGCACGATGCTCTTGTCCGTGATACATTCGTGCGCGCGCGCACCTTTATTGTGCAGGTTACAGAACGTGGGTGGTCTTACTTCGCTTTCTCTAAATATGCAAAGCCAACTCGTAATTGCGAAACTTTCTGAATGAATCTTCGTTTCTCGGTCGAAGACGCACGCGCCACCGTTTTGTTGTAGGCAAAAGTGCTAAAAGGGGGTCGCTATTTTGTTGAACGAACTATTGTTTACAGAAAAGTGTAAAACTTGTGCATCCAAGTCAGAGTAAACTGTGCTTTCGAATTATGATATACTATCGTTATGAAATGTACGACTTGAAAATGATGGAAATCAGTGAGAATAAGAGACACTGGATCGCCCAACCCCTTTTATTTCTTTCCCTCGAGTCTTGAACTTCCTTCAACCCCTCATTATCACGTTCAAGCTCCGTTTTCACCCCAGGCTAACGTCTTCTAGGAAAATAACAACGTAACGTAACCGGGTGAAGGGTTACACCGATTGGTCTCACGCGATCACCAACGTTAGAGATCTAATTTCTTTTCCTGATGGTCAATCCTCCACCTTTTCCTTACATAACTGTAAGCTTTTTATTACATCATCTTTACGTATCCGTAAAGAATTGCCCATCGAGACAATAGTTTCCATTCCAATTGAAGAGTTCAGTGAATGAACATGTTAAGTAACAATGTTGCGAATTTGAAAACAACACATTTCATATTTAAACCAGACCACAAGATGTCCTTACACCCAGAAGTCTCAATTTTTGCCAAAAATGGTTCATCAACTAAGCTCTTCATGGGTCCCCTCAAAAGTACTAAAGAAATCAAAAACCTGTATCAATAACAATGATAAGAATCAAGTTCACGAATAACGAACGTCCAATTCATACCAGAACGATCTTATATAACAATCAGCACCCATTTTCCTTGAATAACTCAAAGAACGCGTTACATAATCGTGCTAAGAGAAAGGAAGAGGGGGGTTGGGGTGAACTATGGGAAAGGTGATTTCCTCGGGTGTGGAAAACTTAAGGAGAAGCAGAGACGAACGAACGAAGGGTTGCGATGTCTCGTGTGTGACGCAGCGGAGTAGTCGCTCGAAAGAGGGTGGGGAATTTAGCGTCGAGCACGCGCTCTGTGCGCGCGCGCCACAAACGAAGCCTCCCCTCTCTCTACGTTTCTCTCATGCCGCACCCCTCCCTCATCAGCCTAGCAAACGGCCCCTCTTCTGGCTCACCCATTTCTCCTACCCTCCCTTCGATACTCTATCGTGGCACCCTCCTGTGTAGCCTGGCGACGTTGCCGGGTGTTACATAATAGCCGTGCGCGGTTGCCGTTCATGTCGAGACGCGAGCTACAACGTTGCCACGTCGTCTAGCAGCTTCGCTCCATCGTTTCACAGCGACTTTGCCTTGCCTGTTTGCTGCCTGCCTGGCTTGCTTGCCTGCCTACCCGGCCCGATGCGGCCTGTTTGTTGCCTTGTCCGACTACCAAGTCTCTCGAAGCATTCTCGGAGAAAATAAAACCGGAATTTCTATGATCTCTCGTCCTTATGGAAACTCGATATATTTTTCCCCGTAACCATTAATTGAATTTAATCGGCTTCCTTGAAAACCCAGGAACTCAATGCAGTGCTCGAAGAAAATGTCTAAAGTTATTTCGTTATATTAACCATCGTTCTTTCTGCCTTTGCTATATTTAAACAAATCGAAAGAAGAGGATAGTAAATTGGGGCAAGACGATCGTGGAAATATCGAACCCACGGATAGAATTTACTTTTACCACTTCGGAACAGAGAGAGAGGGGTTGAGAAGAACTCGTAGAAAGAAAAATGGCAATCGATAAATCGATAACGGGCATCGTTTTTACCCTATATCGTGCACTTGTAAACACGCTTCTCTTCCTTCTCGTCCTATTTGCTCGCGAGTGGAAAGTTTCGCGATCGCTTCTTCTTCGTCGTTGGACGACCACGCAAAATTCGTATCGTATCCTTCGAAAAAAGGGGAGAGAATGGTAGAACGCGAGATCTTTTTCTTCGCTCGAACTATTATGCGATTTCCTTTGTCCACGCAGCAAGAGAGAGAACTCACCCCGTCTCCGGATGTCTCGGACTGGTTCCGGATCTCGGATTACTCGAGCCCTCGAGGCGTTTCGAACGGAGCTTCGCTCTACTTACTCCACACGTGAAAAATATCAACCGAATGTGCGCAAAAGAGACAAGACCCACAACCTTTGTTCCTCTTCCTTCTCTTCTTTTCTTTTGCAGGTGCGCGTCGTCCATTTTCCCTTGCCCCCAAACACGACATCGCATAGCGATATCTAATTTTTATCTTTCAGAGTATACACTTTCGAAATCACCGGAAACCATTATAGAAGCTTTACAATCTTGATCAGCCACGGAAATATTCGCTAAATGGGCACTAATGGTTACCTAGCCTCGACGTTAGTCTTCAATTCGGAACTATAAACTTTAACCATTTTATACGATACCAGGGAATAGTGATTACGAATTGACCAATCGAAAGTGACCAATGAAAAACGTTTTCTCGCAAGGACATTGGTTGGATTAACCTATCGAGTGCCATGAAAATTGTAATAACCATTTATTGTTATGCTGCTGGACGGTTCATTAAAAAAGATAAGAAAATGGAATCAGTAGATAACGACTCGGACTTGACATTATCTGAGACAACGTTTTTGCAATGAAATTAAACGTAAACTTATTGGACTGGGGGCTATCGTTCTTTGAGATTCGATAATATCTTGGTTACTCCGAGTACTCTTTCGAAATGAAATGGACGATACCGATAAGAATAATTCTCCTTGTTCCTTGTTCATACGTGTGTATCTTGCTATTGTATGCTTGTAACGTTAACGTCAACGGAAATACGGACACGTATATGTATATATAGCGAACATATAATGAACATTGAACACATTATGAAACGGAGTGACGCGATGGCGGATGAGGAAACGAAAAAGATGAATCGATTGGTCGAGTGGCCTTGCTCGCTTATCAGCCTTTGAAAGCAACGGGCACCGTAATGTACGATAGAATTTATATAATTTAGAAAACGAGATTAGGTACGATAAGTAATCCCACTTTTATATTATTATATATATATGTACCTGTACGTATGTTACATGAAAGAGTAAATGCGTCGCAGGAAAGCATAAAAAATAGATTCCCTCGAAGCTTATCAGATATCCCGTTAAAGCAAACCGTAATCAGCCGCGAAGAATTCTTTTACGTGTCGTGACAAACAACGGAGATAAGAAGTACGGAAGTGCTATAGCCCGGTGTGGTATTTGCAGAGTAATATTCTAAAAGACGGGGAGATAAACGAAAAAAAAATGGCGTGGTTAAGATGATGAAAGTAAAGGAAGAAATTGTATCAAAAAAAAAATAGAAACCAACCTCAAAAATTTGCCTAGATATATATTACTAAAAAGTAAAAAATATTTGTTTAGTTGTTTAGAAAAAAAAAAAATTATAAGGACAATATTATTAAGTTACTGTTGGCTTAACTGATTAGAGTGGTACCTTATAATTTTTTTTTTTCTAAGCAATTAAAAAAATATTATTTGTAACTTTTTATTTTAAGTGCATATATAGGGAAATTTAAAAAATCGGGTTTTATTCTTTTTGATATTTTTAGAGGTCTTTGACTATTTTTCCACCCTTAACCCTTTTAGTGCCGAACGACGATATATCGTTGAGTATACGATGGTGCCATATTCTTCGCATTGCGAGAAAGCTCTATCAAAATAAATTTATAAAATGTTATAACCGGATTTCATTATTTTCCTTTTCTTCCGTAATACGCTGCATTTTGCATTTTTTAAATTACAATTCTTAGTTTGGGAAAAAAAAACCCCTTTTAAACCCTAATAACCAGAACCTTAATAAATTCGACAAATTCGTCCTGTTTTCGCATAGGCACCCGTTTTTCGCTCGTAGAATTTTTTTTTTCAAATTAAATGGAACCACCCTTCAAAATACAGCCTATTTAATAAAAAAAACATTAAAATCTGTTCACAATCAGCGAAGATAATAGAAACAAAAATACAGTCGACTTGATAACCTTTTCTGAATTCGTTTAAAAATTGGCAGGGCCCAAAAATTGGTACGGTTTCAAAAAAAAAAGAATATTCTCTTCGAGGAATTTGTGGCTTCGGGGCCTACCCATCGGTCGTAGGTAAAAGAAGAGGACGAGCAAACACAAAGGAAAGAAGGATCGTAAATGGCGTGCAACGTGACACAATTAGGCCCCGCATATACATAATACCGATCGTTCCCGAATCCTGAAGAGGGTGAGGCCTTGAAACGTGTAGCGAAACGCTCGCGCACTGGCTGCCTGGCCCCGAGAACGAATACAACGTTGCCGGATGTCATTCTACAACTCGTAAAGTTGTCGACTCTGTTCGGCAACGTTGCAACCAATGGCGGCAGGGCCCCATCGATTATTCCAGGTGCAATAATATTTTCTTCGGCCCCTCTGGGTCATTCGACGTGCACGGATGCGTTCACGGTCGACGATCGAATTCGTGTCAAATACATCGCAACCAAGCACGTCGTTCTCCTTTCCCTGTATTTTACCTGGCCGGTTTTACACCAGCGTTAAAGCCTAAAGCTATAGCGTATTAACAGGCAAGAACGATGTAATCTTAATTTAGCGAAGCTAAAACGGGGTCGTTCCAATTTTTAGGCGTTTGGTGGTACTCGATATTCGATTTTATTGGTGATTGGGTCATAGGGAATTTTGTAGACATTTTGGAAAAGATACATGTTATTAAAGAATATGTATTATTGGTATAAAAAGATTGGCAGAAGAAACGATGTACGATATTCAATTTTATTAGTCTTTGGATCATAGGGAATTGTGTTGTACATTTGTCACGGAAAAATCGTGAATTTTTATTGGTCCTTGACATAGGGAATTTTGTAGACATTTTGGAAAGTTGCATGTTATTAAAGAATATGTATTATTGGTATAAAAAGATTAGCAGAAGAAATGTTGTACGGTTGTGGGACGAAAATGAATGATACGATACTAAAATGAATCCTTTCTCCGTATATTTAATTACCAGATTAGGATCATGGTATAATATAGAGTTCACAGTTCGGAGTTATATAAATATAAAAATGTACCGTTCTCATTTTGCCTCGTTGCATTTCAAGTAAAACGAGGTCGCTCGCATTTAAGACCTAATAAGTAAGGTCACTGAACGGTACACGCGTCTCGTTCGATCTTATATATTATCGAGTAAGGGTCGATCGAAAATGTGACCGAAATTTATAAAAAATTAACATAACGGAGATGAGATTAGGAAATATGTTATCAAATCAAGATTAATTTGAGCTATCTTTACGAATAAACTACGGTAAAGCTTCGATACCGCTCGTATTCGATCCGAACGTATAGGTTCGCGTTTAGAAAAGCCACGGGCTTGTAGAGATATCTCGGTAGTATTTTCTAGGGTCGATGTTTTCAGGATGACTCGTACGATACCCTCACCCATCTTCCAAAACTCGGCGTTTCGGCCTCAGCCGGTGAAAGTCAGTCAGCCGTGTGTCTATATGCTCGGCAGTTCTCATCGAATATATAGCAACTTTACGTTCTAGGTAGATGTATGCTTGCATAAACGTTAAAATATATGACAACAATGACGAAATATACATATACGAATACATCATATTCGTTCTCGATACCGATTGGCGCATCTAAAACGTATTCCGATTGGTCGACCATGGACTCTATCTAAACGTATATTATTTGAATATGGAAATTTCTTGTTGGAAAGAATCGTTTTCAAATATATGCTTCAAATTCGATTCCTCTACTAACGGATCTAATTATACCCGTGTGTGGCTTTGTTTTTGGTTACCCAGTTGGGAAACAATCGCTTTTCGTAAAACAATATTCGATGTGTTCGGTAGCGCACGAAAATAAACCGATCGATACATGTACAAATTATAACAAAAAAAAAAAAAGATACATTCGTTCTGAACGAACGAAATAAACACACGAGCCCACGTTAACGATATTTCCTATCGTCTAAATATCTAAACATATAAGAAGCACCGTTACGTCTTAAACCCAGCTCGGGCAACAAGAAAGCTCAACAAATAAAGGATTAACCTCGAAAGAGCACTTAAGTATACGGGTCAACCAATGCAAGAATCCTCGAACGACGCGTGACACCTCGTAAAAATAGTACTCGACACGAATATAAACGAATTTACTCGACTTAAAAAAGTTATGAAAGAACGATCGAAGAGATCCAGATAACCTAAAGGATCACCCAAAGAAGAAAAACGGGTCTCTTCGATTGCCTCAGTAGCTAAAAGAAACCGTACGAGTAGTTTCCTCGACTGTAAAGAAACGTTGGATCATCGTACGATCGTATTATCTCTCGTATCTTGCACGGAACACTCGCGGAATCGAAGTTTTGTTCGGTTGAGACGCGTTTCTGAAAACCGACCATCTTCGTGCGACCAATAAAAGGTAAAGGGGGAATAGTAGTGGGGGTAAAAAGAATAAGGACTAAGAAAACGTCTAAGAGGGAGAAAGATAAAAAAATATGAAGAAAGAGAGAGAGGAACAACGCGAGTGTACGTCGAGTCGAAGACTACGCGTCTCTCGAAGAGACTCTTTCGTAGGACGTCGAGGAACGCCGCTCACCAGCCGTTCACCGACCAATACGCGAGCTCTAAAGAAAGATAGAGAGAGAGAGAAGACAAAATAAAACGTATGAGAGAAAGAGAGAGAGAAAGAGCAAGTGCCGTGGAACGTATGCACGGTTCTTCTTCCGTAGATTCTGCGAGAGTCGTGTTCGGTCGTTCGCTGAGCACGCTCTGTCTCTTTCTACCTTGTATATATATATATATATATATATATGTGTGCTCGCGCGCGCTTGAACGCTTGGGAGAGTAGGAGAGCACGCGGGAAGCGGATAGGATGAAGAGAGGGGCGAAGAGATGGCGGGGGAGGGTCTTGCGGAGGAGGAGGAGGCGTAGTTGGATGGTGGAAAGCAACGTTGCCGATAAATGTTCTTCCATGCACGAGCTACCTACTCGAGCTGGCAACGTCGCAGAAAAGGAGAGACGCCGCGCGCGCGACACGCGAGAAGAAGGTGGTCGTCGTCGTTCGACGAGGTATAAAGGAGGTGGAAATGCTGAGGGAAGCGAGGGGGGATAGAAGAGGGAGGCCACGTCGCGTTCGGCCTGAAACGCAATGCCGCTCGTTTGCCAGATACCGTAACAGGGTCGACGGATTAAGAAATTTGGCGGTATCGTCGGCTACACCACCGTGCCACAGGTGCCGTTCTCCTTGAAACCGAAGGAAAAGCCTACTTCAACATTTTTCGCTCTTTTTTCGAACCTTTTTTGGACGGTTTTCGCGAGTGTTTGAAAATTTAACGTAGAAAAAAAAAATGGTATGTTTTTTTGGAGGAACCATTTTGAAATTTAGTACTTTATAACTTGGTTATGTAATTTTTGCATTGCTACGAGAAAAGAGGGTTAGGTAGAGAAGATAGGTGTGTATAATCGTGTATACGTATATGTGGATACACGGTAGAAGAAACGAGGACGGAACGCGTAGAAAAGAGTGAAGTAAAGTAGCGACCCCCGAAGGACGGCGTTTGTAATGCAATTAACTTCACCCCCATCACGGTGGAGAACGCAAGCGTCGAGGGAAAGCAAAATTACCGTTAACCTTTTGATCTCCAACGTCGAATGTCATGATATAGCTTTACGTCGATAGACTGCCTCTGAACGTTTCTTACAATTCCTTTTTATTTTATTAATGCACCAACGAACAACGTAAGTGAGTTCTTCCTCGTTCAAAGATTTCAAGGTCATTTTTACAATCTTCACAAATTACAACTTTATCTAGTTTCCAATAAAAAATATATATACGGGGTGTTCGATTCCAGGTGTCGGAGCGGAAAACAACATGCTCACAAAAATGACTTGAGTCGAAAAGTATAACAAACTTTTTCGAAATTTGGTCTAGTTTTCGAGATATTAACTAACAAAGATCGGCCAATCACAGAGAGCAGAAACGATCGACGAACGAATATGGCCCACATGACCAATCCACAATAAACAACGTTGTGTTTCGTAGAATTCTCCTTGTAACGCTACGTCTCACGTCTAGTATCTGCTTCTGCTCTCTGATTGGCCAATCTTTGTTATTTAATAACTCGTTAACAAGGCTGAATTTTGGAAAAGTTTATTAGACTTTACGGCTCAAGTCATACTTATACAGACGTAATTTTCTGCTGTTACACCTGGAACCGGACACCCTGTATAAAATCCAGAATGTGGCTCTCATAGAGCTCATGCGTGCCTACGCCTGTTTTATACCATTTTATTAAACTAATTTGATAAGATGTTAAAAAACTACCAAGCTACTCTACCGATCACCGTGATTTGTCGATATTTATTAGCGAATAACTCGTTAGCTAACCCGAATTTCGAAAAAGTTTATTACACTTTTCGATTCAATCCATACTTGCGAATATGTACTTCTCGGCTGGGTAACTTATAACCGGGAACCCTGTATATATTGTAATTAAATTATACAAAATAATTTTTCGAAACATAATTATATTTCAAAATACTCGAAGTATGTTATAACCGAAACATAATTCAATTCCTTTTTCCCTTAACCCTAATCGCGGAAACGTTTCGCTATTGGATGAAATAAAGGAAGACGATCGAAGAAGGGTCGCCCGAAAAGGATCGCAAGTTTTTTTCGATGGACGGAACAGCACGAAAGGGAGAGAAGTTGGGTAGGAGAAAGAGATGGACGGAGAGATAGATGGATAGGTAGATAGATGGACGAGAGAAAGGGGAATGTGTGTGTGTGTGTGCGAGAGGGTGCAGGGGGATGGGGTGGGGGACGGGGTGGGGCGAGATAGGGCAAAGAGCGAAGTCGGGGTAGGGGAGATGGCCGACAACGCGCGATCAATATACCAAAATAAGCCGGCAACCCGCCACACACGGAACGCACGCGTGCGCGCACACGTACGCGTACGTATACCTTATTATTACATAGGCTTTAACGCACATCCGATGGAATCGAGAGTTACCTTCGTTTGTACATGTGTGTACAAGTAACGATGTAAGTTCGATGTAGGTGTACGTAACCTAAAATTTCCAAAGTTCCATCGGACTTTCCAAAGCATTTACTATTACACGAGAATCTAGGTATTTATTTTTACATATTACAGCCAAACTAACATCTGGAGCGTAATGAATGTATAAAGAACAGCAAGAACGTATATGTGTTAACGTATCTTGCAGGTGTAACGCGTTTACCGTATCGCAGGATGCGCACCACGCATCCGGAAGAACGTAAACAAACTTCCCCGTTGTTTTTATGCGTAGCTACGTAAATATCCGTGGAAGGTTCTCTCTTCGTTGGGAGAGAGAGAAAAAAAAAAAGTAGTTATGTTTGTCTGCAAAAAATTGTGGAAGTATTATAGTCCAGTTATGGTAAAGTCAAGAGATCGTAACGAATGGAGATATTTGTGATGGAAGTAAAGAATTCTGTATGTGTGTACTCTAGTATCGATGATAATTGTTGAAAGAAAAATTGTTTGATCAAGGTAAACATCAATCTATATAAAAAAAAAACGAGTATCGTCCTCGAGCGAAAGGGTCGTCGATACGAGTTTCGTCGAAAACAACGAACTCGGGGGATTCGAGGTCAGCACTTTCGACTTTACGCTAACGATTTTGAAAGAAGGATAAAGAAGAAATGTCGTTCTCCGTTCGACCTTTTCTCTCTCTCTGTCTTTCTTTCGATGTGGAGCGAGTAAGACTAGGAAAAAAAGTGAGAAAAATATATAGAAAGAATGAGAAGAAGAGCGAGAGAGAGAGGTCAGCGGCAGGTCGGTAATGTCGGCCGCCATTTTAAGGGCGTACCTTCAAGACCATAACGCACGGTAGACGACCGTAAGTTCGTAGCTGGTGTACGGACGAACGAAGGCAATCGCCAGCTGGCACGTGAAGGCGTGTAGCGCCTCTGGCAACGGTCGAACGTTCACCAGCCGTCTGCATTTTCGAGGAACGAAATTTATTGTCGGAAGAATCGAGGACTAGAATTCCTTTCCAAAAACATCGACTATCTCTCGTTGTGTCTTTCCTTCTAACGAATCGTCTTATCCTCTTTTGTGGTAGTAGTGGTGGTGGGGGTGGTACCGTCGTTAAAGGGAAGTAGATGAAGAAAGACGAGGAAGGAGTGAGAGAGAAAAGAATCTTCAAAGACCTCCATTGCAGTTTCATGAGGTTTAATCAAGGAACATAAAAGTCCCGACCCTCGAACCGGTCATCACGGGGATGCACGAGACTCTTTCATGCGAAAATGGCCGCCAGAGTGACGCCAACGAAACTCGATTAAAATCTATGGAATCTCCTGCGATTAGCTAAAAAGTTCGTGTCTCTTTTGCATAAAATAATAAGATGAAAGATTCTTTCGCGTGGTTTAAGAACTTTTGACATCGTTTTGGGACATTTCATGATTTTAATGCTACGGGTTTGAGAAACGATTTTCGATGTATTTAGGAATAAGTTGATTGGGTTTGAACTGTAACAGAGATTTAAAAGAAAATCATTTTTTAAGAAGTATCCAAAACTTGAGAGTCACTGCTTCGCGTCAGCGCGTCGGTATACCGAATTCCTTCCGTTTCCTATTTTCCTCCGTCTTCGGTATGCTTTCACATTTCTATATTAATCTTAAAAATAACTTGTTGCTTTATTGTTCGTAATTCTACATTATTTCCAGCAGAATTTCGATGTACGCTATCCGAAGATTCGCAGGTACTTTCTTTTGGAAAGTAATATATACGATCGTGCATACTACATCGACCCAACGTTATACCGTTAGTCGTGAACTACCCCATGCTGTGCAAGCTCTACCGTAGTTCTTTCGTATTCTTCTAAACGTATTTCGATCTAAAACCGTTCACACTTGTGTAATCGCTTCGAACGAAGAACGATTATTTAAAATCAACGATAAATTCACACGTTCGATTTAATCATGAAAATAACATAACCTATAATTCGAAGTATAAGCTCTAAAAGCATAAATAAAATTTATCTTCGAAGATGAAGCAAAAGAGAGAAGATAAGTTTAATATTAACGAGAATTTCATTAAAACTTCTAAGGAAACTATGCGAGAGAGCCTCGATTTGAGAGTCACTGCCGAACAATAACTTCGTGCCGGCGCGAGCTCTCAAAATGGCTGTCCTCAGCTATTATTACTTCGGGGAAAAAACAAATGACGGCGCGCTCGCTCACGCTACGCGGAGAGAGAAGAAGAGAGACAGAGAGAGAGAGAGAGAAGAGCCAAGGCCCTCCGCCGCACGACGTTCGCTCGTCCGCGCGCGCGTACGTGGGTGCCTTCCGATCGTACGTGTTCAAGATTCTCGATCTACGTACGGAACCAAAAACATAAACTTCGCGTCTCGAAAGAGAAACGCTGAACCAAAGTGAAGAAAAATTAATATTGTCTTGTACAAAAGTGTCCCTCCCAAAAAATACAACTTTTCTTATACTTTGAAAATAAATAAAACGAACTACAACCCTATACATTAGTCGAAGAAAAATTAACATTATCTTGTTCAAAAGTGTTCATAAAAAAATACAATTTTTCTTATACCTTGAAAATAAATACAACAAACTCAATATTTTGTATACATTAGTTGAAGAATTAGTTTAAAGTTTCCTTTAAAAAAAAATCTAACCTATTATACTTTGAAAATAAATAAAACAAATTCTAACCTTATACATATTTTTATACTTTATTCGAAGAATAAACTTCACGTTTCGAAGGAGAAACGCTGAACCAAAGAGATAAAAGAAGAAAAATTAACGTTATCTTGTTCAGAGGTTTCCCTAAAAAAAAATCTAACCTTTATTATACCTTGAAAATGAATAAAACAAGTTCCAAACCTATACATATTTTTCATACATTAGTCGAAGAATAAATTTCGTGTCTCAAAAGAGAAACGCTGAACCAAGAAGAAAAATTAACATTGTCTTATACAAAGGTTTCCCTAAAAAAATGCTAACCTTTCTTATACCTTGAAAATAAATAAACCAGACTTTAACCCTATACATATTTTTTCTACATTAGTCGAAGAATGAACTTCACGTCTCGAAGGAGAAACGTTGAACCAAAGAGAAGAAAAAAAGAAGCAAAATTAACATTATCTTGTTCAGAGGTTTCCCTAAAAAAAAATCTAACCTTTCTTATACTTTGAAAATAAATAAAACAAATTCTAAACCTATACATATTTTTATACATTAGTCAAAGAATAAATTTCGCGTTTCAAAAGAGAAACGCTGAACCAAGAAGAAAAATTAACATTGTCTTATACAAAGGTTTCCCTAAAAAAATTCTAACCTTTCTTATACCTTGAAAATAAATAAACCAGACTTTAACCCTATACATATTTTTTCTACATTAGTCGAAGAAAAATTGGAAAAGGAAGTAGTTTTTCGAGAACGACAAGAGCCACCGTAAAATTCACGAGGAAGTAAAATTACAGGACACAACGTGTTTGGATATGCGTGTCCCACCCATAAAGACGTTTCTCTCTTTCTCTGGATCCCACGGCTTGACAGGGACGTAGACGCGTACACGAAGGGCCTCACCGTTTCTTCACCGAATCCTCTTTTCTTCTACGAGAAGGATACGACCTTACGGTCGATCGTAAATCAAAAACCGTGCACTCTCTACGGACAATAAATCCTCGTTTCCTAAGGTTTTCTTCCTCTCTTATGGAAACGCGGCCAAGAAGTCGGAGAGGGGGGGGGGTGGGTCAGGTATAAGGGACAAACCGAAAATCACGAGAAGAATTCCTACAATCGTTTACACGTAGAAGAAAAAAAGTATCACAAATATTCGAATACCAAGAATGTATACGCTTTAAGGTTATATCCATCGATGTAAATAGAAAAATTATCCGATCGCGTACCCTGAGCTTCATTAATGGCTCCACCGGTATGAAGTTGTCGATAGTTAAATTATATGAGAATTTCTATAATATTTCTGTTATTATTAACTTATAAACTTAAATAAACAACTGTTTTTAACTTAATCCACGTCACATAACTTTTACATGAATTATCCAATAAAGTAATACTTTCTGTATTTTTTTCTTGTATATCGCAATTACTGCTTTAATTTTCTTTGCAGGAAATTAGAGAGCCGATGTAATATTTTTTCTCCTTTGAAGAGGGTCTGAATCGTAGACCGAAACGTAAGGCTAGTAAAAAGAAGTTTGTTACTTAATAACTTTAACACCTTTTAATTTAATATTCCTAACCTAACTTTGATCAAATTTCCATAATTTTTCATATTTTCATTCCATTACAAACTTCATACCAAAGAGCCATATCTGACGCCAACTGTACTCGAAGCTATACAACGAATGAAAAAAATAGCACATAAGAATAGACCAATCACGAGCAAGTATCGAAAAAATTCAAAAATTTCGAATCCCGTTTACGTATGTATACAAGAAAGAAAAATGTAACGTGCGTTCGGAACGAACCACGTTAGAAAGCGAGCACATAAAGACTGAGTGCTCGAACTTACCGTTTGAAATGCTCTCTTATGCGATCCTCTCGGATGTTTTCCGGCAGATTTCCAACCCACAGGTGACGTGTCTCTCTAACCATTTTGCTCCGAACTCTTCATTTGGGATCGGATGTTGTGGTATCGTTTGGCGGCACTGTATAACGACACACAACCACTAGACCGATGATAATATATAATATATATATTAATATACGTATAACGGGTGGGAAGAGGAGGGCACTTTTACGAACACACCAGAAAAACGAAAAAAAAAAAACACCACCGATTTCTTTTAAATATATATCTCAAGTCCACTTTCTTTCTTCACGGCCGTTCTTCCTCTCTCTCTTTTTGCGAAGCACACAATAAATCGTGGCACACGCGAACAACGATTTCCTTCGTCACTTAAAAACGAATATATTGGACGAACGTCGTTTCTCCTTTCCACGAAAAAAACTCGCACGAAGGAAGATGACCGAGGAAATAAAATAGGGGAGGGGGACACAACTTAGAAAAGAAACACTCCGATGAAACGTATTACGCACTTACTTTCTCCCTCGAATCACGATTGGAAAAAATAAAAGAAGATCGATTCACTAGTCACTAGCACAGAACAAGCCACTGCTACCACCAATGATGATGCTGCTGCTCGTTGTATTACCGGTGAGATGAAAACTGCTGCCGTTATCACCGTTGTTGATACTGCTGCTACCACTGTTGCTGCTGGTGTTATTTCCGATGTTATTGTCGGTGAACCGCACGATATTCGTGCGACACTCGTTGTTGGAACACCGATACGACGAATCACTCGCGTTTCTCTCGTTTTCGCGGGAAAACGAGCTTACGATTATGCTCGTCGACGACGACGACGTCGACGAGGTCGACGACGACGAGGTCGACGAGGTCGACGACGACGACGGCGACGACGAGGTCGACGACGCGTAAACGACGGACTCGATCGTTGGTTTTAACGAATAAACGAAGAAATATTTATTGATGCTGTTGTTGGTGGTGATAATGGTGGAACGGGAGCCTTTACAACGGACACCACTTACGGCAACGGCTACGAGGAGGACCAGGGCCGTCGCCGAACACCACATCGTACACCACTGAATCGCGAGTATGGATTATAGACGGGTTTAATCACACGTCACACCACGGCACCATCGGCACAGCGCGCGGTTGATCCATCCCGTCGCACGCGCGAGAATATATGTATATGTATATATTCGTGCACAGATTTGTGGGGAAAAAAAAAAAAAAATTTTTCAAACAAAAAAAAGGAACCACTCGCGAGTCCTTTTTTTTTTAGGTTACACACGAAGAAACGAATATTTCTTTAATTAAATGAGAATTTCTCTATCTTCTCTCAGCACCTCGAAGTAGTAGTAGTAGTAGTCCTTCTCCTTTCGTTCCGTCTGCCGAAAATGATCGATCGTCGTCTCTTCTTCCCGCGTGATTCCTCGTGAAACGTTCCTCGAGTACGCGTTTTTCGTTTCGTCTCGCTCGCTCTCTTTTGGTTACCCTCCCCTCTCCTTTCGCATCGCTCCTCGTTTCGCGAGCACTGCCTCCGCCTTGGATAAGGCGACTATCGGTGTAGTCGAGGCGCGATACACCCTCTCTCTCCCTCTCTCCTACCGGAATCGTGCGTGCGTCGAAGACGTAAGGACGATGCGTGGTCGTTAAACTCGATGTGAGTGTTTTTCTTCGTGCCGTAGAAGAAAATTACGAGGGATAATATAGTTGTTATAATAAAAGGGAATATAACTTTCAAGGTGGGAGGTGGATGATTAAGGAAAAGAAAAAAGAAAAAAGTTTGTCGTTCGAGAGTCGTGGTAAGAACGGAATATTCCCGTTTGGATAAATGAAAAACTAATAAAAAGAGGAAGAATGATAATAATATTATAAGAAAAATATGGAGGATCGAAGGTGCGGTGTGCGTGCGCGCGCGCTTCCTCTCTCTTCTTTGCACTCGTGCGTGTCTGCTGCTCTCGTATCTCTCACTTCTCTCTCTCTTCGATAAAACACGTTTCGAGGGCGCAGCGAATGCGGACGGGAGCTGGCTTCGCTCCTTCTCACTGCACTACACTACTCGGAGTGACGTCACCGTGGCGGGAGCGTAGCGCGGCTCGCTGGCTAGCACCGCCGCTCCGGCCCGCTCCCGTTGCTGCTGCCGCCGCTGTCGGTGCTTAGGACAGTGGTGGGGGGAGCCACCGAGCCGCCGCGGCCGTTCCTAGTAGCGAGCGCTACCTGCTGGGAGTAAAGGAAAATGTCAGAGACCGACTAGGAGTGGGGAGGGTTGGACGACGAGAGCGCGCGCAGGCAAAACCACGCTCGAGAGTTACCACCGTTGATCGTGGTGGTGGGGGAAGAACGTTTCCGCTCCGTTGTCGGTGGAAAGCGGGCAAGGAGTGGGGGGGGGGGGTATAAAGAGATTCTATGTATATGTGTGAGAGAGAGAGGGATATATACTCGTGGAATCGAAGCAAGGACAGGTAGGGAGATCTCGAGCCACCGGGAGAGGAGGGATAACGGGTCGAACGAGCTAACCCGAACCCCCGAGCCGCTCTCGGCTCTCTGTCTCTCTCTCTCTCGTTCTTCTCTTCGTGCTCTTTCTATCTTTCCACCCCTTTGCCTCGCACCGCTTTGAGAACTCTTCGCTACCCCCCCCGCCTTCCTTCTTCTTTCCCCTTCCCCTTTTAAGAGCCCCACGCTATGCTCGCTCCTGCACCGTCGTCATCGTCATCGGCGTCGTCGTCGACGACACAGCGCGCGACCGCCATCTTTCTTACTATCTCCCTCTGCTGTTCTCTCTCTCTCTCTCTCTTTCGTTCTTCTGTCCTTTTCTACCTTCGTATCTTTCTATACATCTATGTTCTCTCTCTCTCTCTCTTTCTATCGTAGCGTACCGCTCTCCCCCAGGGCCGTTTTAGGCGCAGCCAATTACCCGGGACATCTGTACTTTCTACACGAGAATAAAGACGCACAATTGGATTATTATGAAAATAAAAAGTACTCAACTATCGTGACGCGGGCTAGGAAGTAACGATCAAACGTTGGGGAAGATACGAGAAAAATTTTGTGAACGGGAGAATGTATGAATGGGAACTAGCGATATGGATTCCTTGTTGTATTTGAATATGAAGCTTCGGGAAATATGTATTTAGAAGGATTGTTGATGATTTTCTACTTTTTTGACATCGACAATTTAAAATCTCAAATTCTTATTAACCCATTTGCGTATATGTTTAATTGACATGTGGAATATAAATGATTGATGAACGTAAAGAAATTTTGTTCATTTTGCGTAAAGTTTTAGTCGAAAAATAGAGGATTATATGTTTGGAAATATATTTCATTTAGACTAAAAATATGTTGGCTATGAGGAAGCTGTTTCATTTTTCCGTATGATGCAAATGGGTTATTCCCCTATATCACAATTATTACCAATTTTCGAACTATCTAACCAATGACTTATAATATCAGAAATTTAACCACTAAGTTCGCAGTTTAATCGACAAATACGAGCCATAAACAGTAATTGACAAAGGTATATCTTCGATCAACTTATCGTTATAAGTACTTAAACCCTTTACCAAGATAAAATTGTGATTCGTTTTACGTTATTTCAATCAAAGTGATTAAACAAAACGAAAGAATACTAGTCTATACGATGTCATGCAAAATGAAAAAGTCAGGGCCCCCGGTCAGCCTATCGCCAGCCCTGGCAGTACGCTCCATCTTGTTTTCACTAAACTCGTGTCGACCAACGACCGTTGTGAGTCCATGGCATCGATGGCGGTCGCCGCGCCTTTGTGGTCGCTTCTAGGATCCGCCATACGGTTCGTTCGCTTTGCCTCGTTCGCACGACGACGAAACAAACTGTTGACGTTCCCTTGACGACGGTATCCAATGTCCGTTCGTTCGACGGAAAGGTGTCGCGAATAATGAAATGACGGAACGGATATTTTCGATAAACAAACGAGAGAGAAAAAGAGACGATATCGTGTTTTCTCATATCAAAACAATAACAACAAATAAACAAGGAAAAAGATAGAGATTGTCGTAGTAGCGGTAAGGAAAAAAAATTTCCGTCGCATTGTCTTCATTCGTTCTCTATCGAGTGAACCGGAAACGACTTTCGAACGAATTCCATTCGACGTCACGACGCGCGAACGAGTTTTTTTTTTCCTGTGCTCGTTAAAATCAGCCATCCTGAAATGCCCAGGAGAAGACCCGTCCTTGTTTGAAACCGTTCCCACAAGATCAACTCCTTCCTTTTCCATCGTAGTAGTAACGCGTTCGGCAAAAGGTTCGACTTTGACTCTGGTCCACTCGAGATATTATTCCACGAGGCGATCGCACGAGCGAGAGATCGATAGCATGAGTCACGTCCACCTCCTCGTTGCCGTTCGACGTGCCCTTTTTTCCCTCCTTGTTTACAGTTCAAGAGTATCGATCGCGCTCGATTCTCTCTCGCGTGTACGAGAAAGCGTCGTCGTGCCACCCGAGACGGCAACTCGGTGAAACGAGTATGCGGTACGCGTTGTCTTTACCTGCCCTTTTCGCCTTGTTCGAGACAGAGAGAGAGAGAGAAAGACTATATTATCTTTAGAGCGAACGCAACAAGAATCCGTTCGCATTCGATGACCTTATCGAGTTGTTCGATTCTTTTCTTACATTTCGTGACTTTTATGAACACGAATCTCGTAGGTAAATGGCCGCCATTTTGTAATGCGAAGACGAACGTTCCGTTAAACGTTTTCTATTATCGAATAACGACGATAGACGTAGAGTTCATTGTTCTCCGCTGAAAGATAACTTCACGAGAGTGGCACGCTTCTCGAGAAGGTCTAACGGTACGCGCTCGAGTCAATTGTTTTTTTCAAAGAGAGAACGATGCCAGGTCTTCCTCGTAAAATCCAATATCTTATTCTGCCTTTTTTTCTCTATGTCGTTTCGACGCGCTAAACGATCCGAGTCGATTGAACGTTGAAAATTGCGCTTACGTGTGCACACGTTCTTCCGCTTACGTCCGTCGATGATCGAACGCGTCTATTACGAGCTCCGCGAGTCTGGAAATTATGGAAATTTTCTTCGTTGATGGGATTGAGGTTATGGCGGAAGTAGACGAAGATGGGAATAGACGAGTCGGTGTAGTCTTCGCGTAGATATTGAGAAAATTTGTTTTGATAGCAGGAAGATTGACGACCTTCGATTTTTTTTTTAGGATTTTATCGAATTTATCGTAAACCGAAGTTTGTAAATTGTATATTCGACGTCGGATGACCAGCATGATTGTAGAAAATGGAGATACTGTTTGATCGATCTTGTCCTGCCATCTTGTGGCGGTTAAGCGGTAAAATTTTTCTTAAAAGCGATAGTGTCGACGTCTTGCGGTCGTTTTCTGTCGATAAAGAAGATTCCTTCGTAGTAATTATCGACATTTGATATATTATTTGGGTGTTATGCGATTAGTACTTCCGGAATTGAAACGCGAAATGTGAAATTGATCAAACAAACTTGTCAGAATTTGTGTTTTTTCGAGCAAGCAAGTACTTTTCTTTCTTAGACCAAGAGATAGTAACGAAATGATAGCTAAGGAGAATCAATCGGAAGATGTCGAGAAAGAAAAGACGAAGGAATTGTCCGTAACGTCATCGGATCCGAATATACGAAAATTGGCTAGAAGGCAAAGAATTCAACGTCGTTTGAGCGCTTTGCATAAGTACGTCTAAAATTGATTATAAAGTTTATAGGTTACTCGAAATTCGATTGATCGGCAAAGAATTGATTTTTTAGAGAAAAGGGAGTCGAGGATGAAGAAATCGTTGAAAGAAATCCTATCGAGGCACGGGTGCTTGCCAGTACCGATATTATGGAACAAATTAAATTGGAAGGCGAAGAAGTGGTTCGTATCAATGATATACAGGGTGCCTGGTTTCAGGTGTCCAAGCGGAAAACTACATGTGCACATCAATGAGTTGAGTCGAAAAGTCTGATACCATTTTTCGAAATTCGACTTAGTTAACGATTTATTAACTAACAAAGATCGGTCAATCACGTTGACCAGCGAAGGAAGGCGGTTCTGGCCGGTGATTGGCCGATCTTTATTAGCTAATAACTCGTTAACTAAGTCGAATTCCGAAAAATGGTATAAGATTTTTCGACTCAAATCATTGATATGCACATGTAGTTCCCCGCTTGGACACCTAGAACCGGACACCCTGTATAACGAAATAATTTTTCGAAAAAATTAATTTTTACAAATATACACGCTCGTAGGTCTCTAATGTTAAAATTGCAAACGATGCTCGAGAACTAGAGCGACGCAAAGAAGCGCGGGAAAAACGAGACTTTCTATTGAACAAACTCGAGGAAGAGAATAAAGAATCCATGGTGAAATATCAGGAAATCAATAAAAAATGGTCCGATATTCTTACGTCGAGGGACCCGTTGGACATTCACGACGAGATGATGTCGCAAAATGTCAAGTGTCTCGAGTTGTTGGCAAAAAAGGATGAAGTCATAGAGGAACTTAAAACGGAATTAGAAAACGCTGATCTTAAATTTGTCGAAGATGCACAGAAACAAAATGAAGATATCGATATTTTAGTCGATAGAATAGACCGACAGGTTGACCGTTTTATACATAATTTTATTATATCTTTAATCTTACACGTACTAAGAAAAGTAATATTTTTTTTCAATAGTTAAACGTTATAGCGAAAGCTTATCAACACGAGCTGAAGAACATAGACGAAGTTTTGGATGCCGAACGTAAAGTTTTATTGGACACGCTCGAAGAAAAATGGGAAGCTTTGTACGAAAAATTGCAAGACGATAGTAAAGAAGCGATAGATAAAAGGCAAGAAGTTATTCGCGAATACGAGATAGAAATGGAGAAAGTGATGACGGAACATCACGAAGAATTTCGAGCTCAAAGAATAGGTTTGGAACTCGAGAGTCAAGAACTTCAGCAAAAGGTGCAAAATATGAAAGCCTTGTGCCTGATGAACGTCGAGAAGCTAAATTACAGTTATGCTGTTCTGAAACATCGAGACGAAGAGAATGCTATAGTGAAAAATGAACAGAAGAGACGAATCAACAAGTTGGTATATTAAAATTAATATGTAATATATTTTTGTTTAAATTGTTACATTCCAGGCTTCAAGATACTATGAACGAGCTGAGAAAGACTTACGCGAAACTTGAAGAAAGTACTAGATCGGAGATTCAAAAGCTTACTGATCAAGTTTTGAAGGCACACAAAAATATTTTGGAACTCGAGGAAAAGTCTGAAAATTTTACGAATATTAACGAGAAGAAATACTTTCAAGTATGGGACATGAACGTGAAACGTGCGAACGAGTTGGTGGATAAAGTAATTCGACAAAATCGTTTATTGTAAACGTTATATATTATATAAACTGTGTATTTTCGTTTTAGATTTTGACTACCGATAAAATTATACACGAGCAAGCACTGGGTTTACCATGGCAACCTCCGGAGGAACAGCTTTTGACCAAAGAAGATTTACCCTCGTATCGAGCCGCGATCGATGCTATAAATAAAGGTAACGTTTTTTTCCCTTAAAATAGTATATCAAGCAGCTTCTCTTCTTCTTTTTTTTCTCGTCTTTTTTTTTAGAAAAAACCGATAACCAAGAGAGAAGGCAAATGCCCATTACCTATAAAAAAGCTAACACTCTCGAGGACATTAATTTGGAAAGACGTTTGTTAAATCGTATAATGGGACATATATCAGAACAGTCTAATTTCTTGATCGAGGATATTATGCAAGAGTTACTTTTGCCTTATACGAGCGAGGACAATATAGTGATACGATTGGACAATGTCTTTCTGGTGAGCAGTTTTTTTTTAATATCCTTGTTAAATATGACGTTTAATTTAACATGTTTCCAGGCACTGAACATAGTATCCGAGGAGGAAATAGAATTCTTATTAAGTTTCTTTTTACCGTATACATATTGTCCTGACTGTACGTCGTTGGACAAAAGTACGTCTGCGAGTCCAAATAGTATAGATAAAATAACGGAACCGTCATCTTTACAAAGCACGTATGTAGTATCTGAAATTTGTACGGTTACAAATTTATATATAATAATAAAAATAAATTAATTAATATATCAGGCCTAGTACACCCGATGTGTGCGGTGAAGAACTCGATGAGGACGAAGCTCGGTTGATGGAAACTATAAAAAATGAAATTTTTCCTAAAGATGTGTGTACTGCAGTTTGCACAAGTACCGACACAAATGAGTCACAGGATCATGTCGTTCCTTCTGCAGTAACTACGTCTTCCACTTCAGTCGAGGAACACGTATCAATTTCTTCCAACGATGAAGGTAACGAGCTAGCTGTTGTAGAAACTAAAAACTTAAATTTATATATTTTATAATTTATTATTATTATTATTTATATATTTTATAATTTATATAATTTGGTCTTCTTTACTGTAGAAAAAAAAGAACAGAAGCAACATTTAGTTTGCAAAAAAGGCCATTTACTGGAAATTCATACGGCGTATGTTACGAGAGCGTTAAAAGAGTTTGTAGAAAAATATCACTTCGTTAAACGCGATGATATAGTACCGTGTTTAAAGGAGAGATTGCCAATACGAAAAATGACGGTATCGAGAAGCTTAACCGTGGAAGATATAAAAGAATTTTGGAAACGATACAGAGATTTGTTTCCACCTGCGAAAGAGCGTCTCTGGGATGGCTTGCTCGTTGGTTTGAAGCAATATTATGAAACGTTGAAAGAAAGACAACGATTGAGCAACGAAACGGAATTCCTGAGGAAACAAAATACGGAACTTCGACGTTTACTGAAGACGTATACCGTACAGGTGACCTTGCATGACATAAAAGTTTTGCATTTTATAAGAAATTTGAATAACATTGTTTAATGCTTGATGTGTAATATTTTAGCCTGGAAGTGATACGATAATGGATACGGAGATACCATTTTCCGTTAAGACGTAAACATTTAATGTGTTAAATAATTAAAGCAACGTAATGAAAGAATAAATGAAATTTGTGATGTAATAACACGTAATATTAAGTGACAGAATCTTTATTAGATTCTGTACATACGCGTACCACCATGTTACAGTTGCTGCTTTCTTAATATTACTTTATACACGTCATGGTAGCACATACGTTTCAAGAATAATTGGTAATACCCAACAAACACGCATTACTTTTCCATTTGAAAATTATAAATTAATATTGCTCGGATTTTAAATGATGATTAATGGAAATTTTGTTTTTTATCTTGTCAACATGCGTGGATATACGAGCACGCATGATCGTGACGCGTCAAAGGTATCGAAGACTCCTAAGCCTTCTTCCAATAATAACAAAAGGTATTATGTTATTATTCTAATAACGGGTAAACACTGTAACGTTACAAGTTCGATATACAAGCACTATCAATACCTGCTAGACTTAGTAATGATGACATGGATGTATTTGCTGAGTATGTAACCATCATTCGCAAGACTGGAAATACTCATTTTTTGTTTATAAATAAATTTTTCTTACATATAATTTCGTTTTCTGCCCTCAGATCACAGTTTAGCAATACTGCTATCCCGTAGATCTTTATTCTTGCGTTAACTCGATGAACTCGATTTCTTTGTCATTAATCGGACGATATTTCGACTTGATCTACCTTGAATTGGAGCTGATTTCCATATTTTCAATGTCATAAATCAATTCACGATACTAACGCAATAAAGTTTCTTATATTAGAGACATATATAAACACAAAGTGTTAATATATACTCTGAAGTAAAGAACCGTGACAATAAATTAAATCTTTGCACTATGTTAGATTCGTAAAACCACCTGGTACAAAATTGTTTGACAAAGATTGTACGGTAGTTGCACTCGTCCCGGACTTTGTTTTTTTCCAGTATGGAGGAAATCGTTTCTTTTTTTGAGTTTTAGCTGTCTTCATTTTGCCAGTGTGCTTCTTGGATTTCATATGCTGCAAATTTATATTCGTTATATATGCTGTTCTATTATTTAAAAATAAGTTTGGACCATTTTTCAGTATAGATATTATTGAATTAAACTAAACGAGGTATAATACTATACCACATTGTATTGCGAAGGGGAGTTGAAAAATTTGTTGCACATATCGCACGACAATGCAACGGTCTTCATAGGACTGGAATCTTGCACGTTGATCGCAGGTGTTACCAATGAACTACCTTGCGTGACAACTTCTTTTCCAAACCATCCACCTAAGCATTAATATACGATCAACGCTATGTATCACGACTTATAAAAGTGATTGTGCGGTCAATTTCAATATATTCATGCTACGAAAAGAAGAAACATTTAAGGACATTTAACGAACGTTTTCGAACGAATGTGTTTTTGCATAAACAAAATAAGTCTCATAACGATGATAGTAAGGTAAAATAAAAATTTTATTCATTTTCTATAAATGATATCATTTAAAGACATTTCGTTTAAGAAGTCTAATTTTATTTATGCTTTTAATGAAGGGTTTTTTAAGTAACTTAGAGAACTAAACCATTTAATGTAATTTACTCGCTTTATTAATTTTTCTGTATAATCGAGTTTCAATAATATTATCGAAGTTAACGTTAGTCGAGTTCTTGTGATTATGCCACATTCACAATATTGCTTTAACAAATAAATAAATAAATAATAAATATATAATTTTCAGTCTCAAGCAAATTTGTAATAAATAATATAATAAATAATACGTAACAATTAAGACATATTAATAATCGGTAGTTTCTCAATCCTATAATAGAAGTAACAATTTCATTTGAAGCTTTAGAAGCAAGCATTTTGGTATTAGTTATGAAAATACTAAGGCTAAAGCGTACTTTTTCGATTAAAAAATTAGTCTCTAACAAATAGATGAAAAGCAAAAGTACATAGCAGCATTAAGCATGCGGACGTGAAAAGAATCAAGCAATAAATCAATACAACAACATTTTTTTCTCTTATTTTATCCAAATATATAGCGCGACTACATCTGAAGCCGTATGACATTGGTTTTCTTACCGCGTATGGTTTATTACCTCTCATAGCTTTCTTCTTGTGTCGACTTCCTACAAAAATGAATTCTTTTCAATGTTACTATCGAATTCATTCATATACCCTATTTCATATAAGGTACAATACCATTTAAATGTGTTTGAAGTTGCTGTATCGAGTTGAGACACACATTACATACATTGCACTTTAGCCCATTCGTATCCGCATCCTTCGTAAATGCTACTTTTGTTTCTTCAAGCGACGCCATTATAGTTTTGGATCTTATCTATGATACAAACGCTAGTTTGTTTAAGTCATCGACCAAGGAGCTATCAAAATGTTTGGTAGCTTAACGAATAAAATTGATGCAAACCTGTTTGGCGTGTCGTGCACCCTGTAGGTGCGTATCTAGCACCGCTTGACTCGTGAAGGATAAATCACAATCGTCGCAACGAACAAGAGGTTTCTTTGTGGGTAGATTACCCATTATATTGTCAACTACTGCTTTCGTTACCGGGTCATTGAGACTTGAATTTATAATACTTTCTGCCGGTACTGCCATTTCTAAAATCAACAATAAACTGATATACTCAATTACATTAACTCTATGACAATAGTTCTTACCTATATTCTTCTTACCTTTCTATCTAGGTACGTGAACTGTACTTGAATTACGTTTATAACTTACGATAATTATCTAACGACTTTTCGCACCTCCACTAATATTCTTTGAGCGGATTTTTAATTTAAAGAAAAATCACATAAGGACATACACGGAACACTTAATATTCGGCTTGCTTTACTAACGTATTCTGGTTTGTTTATTACACATAAAATGAGATCATTGACAGTCTTTGAGTGAATCGTATATTACTATTATTACAGGAGACCAGTTATGAAAAACAGATAAACGGAGGATGAGGAACGAGCGGTTACGAGGTACAAAATGAAAAACCGCAATTTCTATATAAATTAAGTTCTAACGTTGTTGCCATATTTATATTATATAGTATATTCAACGTAGTTCTATGTTTATTATAGCGCGTACGTTCCTACCGACCTATCAGAGCGAAAGCTCGAACGAAGTACGTACGAAGCGAGGGAGTGATGAAAAATGAAATTGAGTATATCGAAGTAACGTCAAATTTTCATAAATAAAACTTACAAAACTACGTATCAATTCTAAACAACTATATTTCCATGACTAATTTTTTCAAAAAATTTAAATCGGTCTAAAACTCCCGCCATTTTTTTTCTACGAAGGTAAAATAATTCAAACAATTACAACGCAAAACATTAATCGTAGATCCATAATTATTATCCTCCCTCGCATTGGTCCAAACGTCATTTCGCGATTAAGTCGTAGACTAGCATCGAGTAAAACGTCGGTAATCGGAAAAGTATAATAAAATTCTTATTTTCGAAGACTCCTCAGAAAAATATATCCACCAAGTGTAAGTTTTTTTCGCGGGTTACGAATAAAACGTGCCAAAAAGGATCTATATAAAGGTATTATCTTTTATATTCATAGAATGTGAGAAGAGGAATAAAAAGAGAGAGAGAGAGAGAAAAAGAGAGAGAGAGCGAATCACCTTAAAGGGACAACGTATTTGGCGGCATCGAAAAGGCGCTCGCCGATCGCGACCAATGAAAAGGAACGGCGACCAATCGGAAGGACGAGAACGTAATAGGCAAGAACCAATCACGCAGCACCGTGGCAGCCGTCAATCAGTGTTCGCGCGCGCGAACGTGTGCGCTTATATAGGTGGCCTGTCGCGAAATATAGTAGCAGCCATCTTATATTTTGTGTCGGAGAAAAACAATTTGTCCCATTACAAATGTTTCGCGATTGCCCGTGAAGCCGCTCGACCGGAGGGTAGGCGTGTGCGCTCGAATGAGGCGCGACGTTTTTCGACCATAGCCCGGACCACTACACTTAGCAAAGGTTCGTAAAGGAAAAAAAAGAGGGAAGGAAAACAATGCTCGGCGCGTCGTCTATAGGGAAGAAAGCGACCCCCACTCGCGCGCGCGCGGCCCTGTCGTTCGTCAGAGGGAATCCGGTTTTACGGTCAAAATATAACGTCGTTTCTCGAGGCGCCCCTTTAAAAATAGAGTGGCTCGCGTCGTAGGACGCGCGTCGTTCCTCTCGATCTACGTAGAACGACGGAGTCGCTTTGCGTTTCGAACGCCACACGTAAAAGTTATGCAATCAGCTGATCGTCCAGTTACCTTCTGTCACTTGTCAAAAATAAATGTCAATGCGACGGAGCTAACCTACCTGACCGTCTACGCGCTTAGATGGACCCGCAAACCGACATGCTCGCGAACGTACGCCCTGTACGACGTATATACTACTTGGCAGAGTGTCTATAGTGAAAAAAAAGATTTATAGTTATTCCTTGCTATGCAGGTGGATTGGTACGCAGGATATGAGCAGTTTGTCAAGCGCAACCTGACTCTGCTCCCCCATCAGCAAGCTCAGCCGCACCAGCCGCAACAACAGCAGCAGCAGGAGTTGCAGCCGCAGCAGCTGACTCAACCGCAGCAGAGCGACATTATGACATCTATGTTCGACCAGCAGATAAAGAGCGAGCCGATGGGCTTCTACTCGGTAGCTTCTAGCCGTTCGGACGGCTCGAATTCCATGGTGAATCTGTCCGACGACAGGGAGGACCTCTCGCAGCAGGAGGGTCATTTGCAACCTCAGCAGCAGACGTCGTTGCAGTTGAGCCAGCAGCAACAGCAGCAGAATCAACAGCAACAGAGTCAGCAGCAACAGCAGAGTCAACAACAGACGCAGCAGAATCAGCAGCAGCAACAACAGAGTCAACAGAGTATACAACAGGAGAGTCCTGGTCGTCAGTCCACGGGACAGCAGACAGCTAAGGAAGGTTCCAGATCTAAGCCGCAGCCTTGTAAAGTTTGCGGCAAGGTTCTCTCCTCTGCTTCCTCCTACTACGTACATATGAAACTTCACTCCGGCAACAAGCCCTACCATTGTACTGTGTGCGAAGCGAGCTTCTGCCGTAAACCTTACCTGGAGGTACACATGAGAACTCACACGGGCGAGAGACCGTTTCAATGCGAGCTCTGCCTAAAGAGGTTCACGCAAAAGAGCAGTCTGAATACTCACAAACGCGTTCACACGGGCGAACGGCCGTACGCTTGCGACATCTGTCAAAAGCGTTTCGCTGTAAAGAGCTACGTTACCGCGCATCGTTGGAGTCACGTAGCCGAGAAACCCTTGGTCTGCGACAGGTGTTCCTTGACGTTCACGTCGAAGAGTCAATTCGCCATACACATTCGTACCCATACCGCGGGTACGACCTACGAATGCGGTATCTGCGGACGTACCTTCGTACGAGACAGCTATCTGATAAGGCATCAGAATCGGGTACATCGCGATATGAGCCAGAGTGGCTCGAATCATAACCCGTCGACGCCGCAGAGCACCGCTGGCGGCGCCTCTGGCACCGGCTTCGAAAGCCCCGTTTGCGATCTACGCTACAACGAGGGACCATCGTCGTTGGACGGTCTACCCGGTGGGAAAGGTGGCGGCATCGCCGCAGAGATCGCGAGCCTAGCCAAGCAAAACAATCTACAGCTTCCTCTACCGTTGCTGCATCCGCAGACAACCAACTAGTGTTTAGACGGCAGCGCCTCTCGATCCCTGCCGCGATCCCTGTCGCAGCAACGATCACCGCAGCAAGTAGTATGTCCACCCACCTCGGCTACAACGCCGTTCACACTTCATTCACCCGCCTCTCGCGAGCACGCCGTCACCACAACTACCACACCAACACCACCTCCACCACCACCACCACCGTCACTACCACCATCGCAAAGTGTCTACCAAACGACGACCGGCTCCTCGGCTTCATCTTCTTCTTTGGATAGCCCCGACTCCCAACTCTATCCACACTTGTCGTCTCCTCCCATTGATTCGTCGGAATCTCATCATCGACCGCATCAATCGCACCGTGGCATTCCTCAGCCAGGGCTTCACCCTGCGCTCTACCTATACGCTCAGTACTCCAATACGAGTCCAACGATCTCGTATCCCGAATATAGTCAGCGCAACGACTGAACGACGATATTTCACTAGCATCGGACCTACTCGTTCGTTCGTGAATCCTTCCGATTTTCTACCATTCTCTTCCTTGACATCTTCCTTCGAAAGAGTCCCTCGACCGCCGGGACCACGGCCGGCCATTTCGAATGGTGCCGGATCGTAAACGACAAAGTGCCTACAAAAAGCATCCTCCTTGAATGAAAAGGCATCGATCGCGATGGATGCTTGCTTTCTAAGAAAAACCCATTCGTCGTTTAGGAATACGAAAGGTTTTTTTTTATCGTTCGTTTAGACCTTGACCTCGGGCCACCTCCTTCCTCTAACATTACCCATCATCCATACATCCACCCAGCCGCACGACCCATGGCATAAAGGAAGAAGCGAGCGCGTCGATTGTAAATTGATCGATCGCTTCTTCTAAAGCGTAGAGCTATTCGTTCGACTCTTTCTCACTGATGATAACCCAGTCCATCTAATGGACTTTGTACTTTTCCCACTGAGAAAATCAAACGGCATGCGCCCGGTCGAAGGACTCGTACTATCAATCTATCTGTTTACCCGGCTATCTACCTGTCTATCCCTCTTTCTCTCTTTGCTTTTATCGGACGGTCCGCGAATTTTCAGCTTCCGTGATGCTAGTGAGAATCGTAGAACAGGTCATCCTAACGTTGGGAATGAAGAAAAAGGAACGTAGGGAAAAAAACCAAACTAGTTTTCAACCCCTTTTTCAACCGCTTTCGTTAACGCCTATTGTTTTCGTCGATCACACACGTCTCTGCGAGTACGTATACATATTATATATATATATGTATGTGTGTGTGTGTGTGTGTGTGCGTGCGTGTATGTGTATCTACATATACATATACATTCAAATATATATATGTATATATCTATATATATATATATATTACGCGACCATTTACAACACACATATATCGTATATTTATATTATATTTTTCAAGGAGTTTAGTCACTTGGATCTGTGATATAGATAGTAATTATTCTCTACAACGTTTAAAACTTATTGGGTTTACTATGTTTTGACGTGACGATACCGAAGCGCGAAGAAAGGATAAAATGATGAAGGAAAAAAAACGGGAGGGAAGGCAATTGTCACGCGACGGAGCGACGAATTGTATTTACCATATCTATATATATGTATATATATACAGGGTGTCCGGTTCCAGGTGTCCAAGCGGAGAACTACATATACATATCAATGACTTGAGTCGAAAAGTCTTATACCATTTTTCGAAATTCGACTTAGTTAACGAGTTAATAATTAACAAAGATCAGCCAATTACGGCGATTAGCGAAAAAAGGCGGTTTACTTGAGCTTGAAACTAATCAAGAAACGAAGGAGTACGAGGAACAATCCACAATAAACAACGTTGCTTGCCGTGATTGGCCTATCTTTGTTTGTTAATAACTCCTTAATTGTGCCGAATTTCGGAAAATAGTATTTGACTTTTCGACTTAAAACATTGATGTGCACATGTAATTTTCCGCTTGGACACCTGGAACCAGACACCCTGTATATCTGTATATATATATATGTATGGTGTTTGGTAGACACCCTACCATTGCTTTTACGAACATGAGAGAACACTATTACGAACTAATTACTGCTACTATCATAAACTACTCATACTAATATTACCACTACCATTTGCCATTAATTACCGACACGACTCCAACTCTATACGTGTATATATTTATATATATATACATGTACGTACGTATAGACATATGTTAATATCATCATCCCTATTATCGCTATTTACTATTGTTATCGTTAATTATCGATAGAGAAGAAGCACGGCGTTCGTTTAAATCACGCGGCAATTTATTAGGGTCCGAGAAAATGATTTGAACGATTTTGATTTAGCTTGATCATAATCGCGAGGACTCATCCTTCCCTCTTCGAATCCTCTACGCAGTTTTCCTCTCTCTCTGTCTCTCTTTTTCTTTCTATTAGTCTATCTTTCTTTCTCTCTTCTCGTATGCTCGCACGGTTGGGGAAAGAGTACTGTTTCATGAAGAAAAAAAGAAAAGAGAGAAGATTGAGTAGGGTACTACGCGCCTATAAAAAGCGATTTTTCTTTTCCTAAGGTAGATTTTCGTAAAAGCTTCGAATCGGTTTGATAGGTGTACTTATTTTTCACATATCGGAATGTATTTGTACACAGAAATATATATTGTATATATATGTATATATGCATACATATGCATATTCGTGTAGAGATGTATTTTAAAGCGAAGTAGAAATTTTAATTACCGATTAGAAGTAATCGTATGATAGGAGAGTCGTGAATGTTTTCTTTGTTTTTTCTCTCTCTTTTTGCGAAGAGATTAAATCGATCGGTTTCTATGTTTTATTATTAATGTTATTATCGTTATTGCTATTATCTATAAACGCCATCAGCTTTGGTGCAAGAGTCGGGGTTAATCGTGTGGCTCGCGAATGTTTTATGAATTTCCGTAGAAGGAACGAACGGAAGGGATGGAATATGGATCCCCGTGGACGCGATTTGAGAGAAGTTAAGAAAGATCTGAGCTTACAAAGTTAAAAAAATAGGGAAAATAGAACATGCTTTTGTAAATACGTGTAGTTTTGTATTGGTAATTTAATTTAATTCTTTTTTCTTCGTTCTAAACGCAAGATTGTGTGTATGTTCGAGACTGTCGAAAGATATATACAGGGCGTCCGATTCCAGGTGACCAAGCGAAAAACTACATATGCACATCAATGATCTGAGTCGAAAAGTCTAATACCATTTTTCGAAATTCTGCTTAGTTAACGAATTATTAACTAACAAAGATCGGCCAATCACAGCGACGTGCGAAGGAAGTCTGTTCACTCTGGCTTGCAGCTATGCAAGAAACGAAGCAATAGGAGGAGAAATTCACGAAAAACAAAGACGAGCAGCGACACGCAACGTTGTTTATCGTGGAGTGAACAGCCTTACTTCGCTTATCACCGTGATTGGCCAACCTTTGTTATTTAACAACTCGTTAACTAAACCGAATTTCGAAAAATAGTATTAGACTTTTCAACTCAAATCATTGATGTGAACATGTAGTTTGCCGCTTGAACACCTGAAATCGGACACCCTGTATATCGATAAATATATATATACATATATTTTATCGAAGAAACCGTAAAACGGAAATTACTTTCTTTCCCCCGTTCTTTTCTTTTCTTCTCTCTCACGAAAATACGTTAAAAGGGAAGAGAAAAGGGAACCTTCCGCAAAGGTGCGCGTTGTTAAACAACAAAAAATAAGGGACGAAAGAAGCAAGACTTTCTCGTGCGTTTCACTTCTTCCCCATCCCCTTTCGTTCTGCCTCCCATTTCTCTCTCCCTTTCTTTTCGCGACAAAGTAGAGGTCGAGGTGCAATCGAATAAATGCAATGATCTTCATGCTGGCTAGTCATTGTGCAGCTTCACGAGACACTAATTGTACTACAAAAGCTGTGATTAAAGCCTCCGTGCATATGTTCGCGCAGCTCCTAATTCTAGTGATATTTTCTAGCTTGTACGACTGTGAATGTATATATATATATACATACATATATATATATATATATATTATATCTATATATTATCGTAAAGTGTAGCGCGTAGGTGAGAATACCTTTCGAGATGAAGAAAAAAAAAAAGGAACGGTGCGGATAAAAAAATTTTTCCACCTTTGTTAATTGATGATATGTATATATATATATATATATGTATATACACATATATATATTCTATGTTAAATGCTTTTTAGCTATCGTTGCGTTTTTTTCTTCTCGAGAAGACTATCGTCTCAAAATTGTACAAATTATTTTTTCAAGGTATTCTATCGAATCCTGTTACTCGTACTGCTTTATTTTTTCGCTCTAAAGTTTTTAGGAAGATTATAGAAAAGTTTTTGAAACGCGTTGATTGTGTACTCTTATCGTTATATACATATATATATATATATATATATTATCTTCTCGTCAGAGCGCAGTCTTCTCTGCTTTTTCTTTTCGCTGAAGCATCGTTGTTAAATATATGCATATATATATATACAAATATATATATATATATATATATATATGTATAAATATCTTGTGGATATGAAACGAGGATAGGATTTTAGATTCGATTTAGTAACGTACGATGTTTAATGGTAGGGCGTGTTTCTTTTTTCCGAATGTAAGTCGAAGCTTGTAAATAATTTTAATGTAGGGAATCAAAACTTGAGATATATATATATATATGCAATATATATATATATGATGCGTCAAGGATTACTCGCTTAAGTTCTCGAGAAAAGAAAGAGAGGAAAAAAAAGAGGAACGAACGAACGGAAATCGAAGTCCCGGCATGTAAAATAGTCTAAGGCACTAAAATCAACGAGATACGAAACAGCTATTTTTTAATCGTACACCCCCCACCCGAATCGTGCTGACGATAATAGTACCGAAAGACGTTGTTCGATTTGATACTTCCTAAAGAGCAAGAGAGAAAAGAGGGAGAGAGCGCCATCGTTAGTTTGTATAATAATATTCGACGGAAGTCTCTATGTAATCTCGATCTAAAAAGTATTTTCTTTTCTCCTTCCTTCTCTTCTTCTTTTACTTTCTTCTGTTTTTTTTTTTTAATCATTCGATCGATATTTCTTAGAAGTTTAAAAACCCGAGCTTGCAAACGAGAGAC
The DNA here is from genome assembly GCA_916049575.1 of Ancistrocerus nigricornis. Taxonomy (NCBI): domain Eukaryota; kingdom Metazoa; phylum Arthropoda; class Insecta; order Hymenoptera; family Vespidae; genus Ancistrocerus; species Ancistrocerus nigricornis. The sequence continues at coordinate 6,638,634 of OU696665.1, forward strand.
TTGTTTCCTTTTTTAATTCGCGTCGACTTTCTTTACGGACTAAGCATCGCAAAATAGTATTTTTTTAATTATCGGACAGAGATATATATAGATACATACATACACACACACATATATATATATATTTTCGTCGGTCATTGCGACCTTGGAACGCGATTCGTGTTATTTTTACGCTTAGATTGAAGTTAGAGGAGTGAGATTAGATGACAAAGGAAGTTAAGATTTCACATCCTTTTGTTTTTTTGCCTTCTTTTTTTAGATAAACGTCTCCAAGAAAATTTTCAATGATTTCACGAGACAAAGTCAAAATAATATATGGGTTTACCGATTTTTTATCGGTCGACGTAGGACAGATTTCCTTTCGGTAATCCTTATACGTATTCTATGTAAAAAAAATGATATGTAATCATTGTGATAGTTGATCTGTAATAAGTATAAATCGAGAGTGGCATAAAGACTGGAACGTTCCGTGCAATGTGAATGTCGACATAGCGATATATGTATATATATATATTATATTTTTGTTTGTTTTATTATTATTTTTTTTCTTCAAAAGCGCCGACGGCGTCGCACGTATCGTACGTGGATCTATATTTCTTGTTTCTTTATTATTATTTTTTATTTTAAACGAGAAAATAAAAAAAAAAAAACGCTTTAAATTTCATTTACCGAACTATAGGTAATTGTATCTGTCCTTGTCAGTATGCATCGCAAACAGAAAAAAAAGGAGAAGAAAAATACCTTTTTTAACCGCCAAGCGGTATATCGCGGTGACTTTTAAAAAGTTCGCGACGCTCACACTGCACGGTAATTGAAAACTGCACAACAAAGAATTTATTTATGCCATACGAATTCGTAATTTATCGTTTCGCACTGTAGCAATCGTGTGTATTTCTATTTATTTCTTTTATACTTGCTGAATAATTTTCAACGAGTTCCACGATGAAATGAAAAAAAAAAAAAATAATATATCCGTGAAAACGGACTGCCTTTGATCATTAAATAGACGAAAGAACTTAGGAGATTAGAAATGGCTGTTACAGTATTACAGTCATGTAAATCCACAATAGCGACGAACGTTATATGTTTATTTTAAGTTCGCCGGACGATAAAAAATCCACCAATTGTGATGTAAAATATTGATAGAATATTTATAGATGCGAACGAAGTTTTGATAATAAACTAGTCTCGAATAAATATTGGTATCTAATTTCTGTTGCATCACTTTCAAAAAGCGTACGTACTTCGATAAGATGACGAACGTGTTTGTCAAAGAAAAAAGGATTCCAAAAAGATCAAACAACATCCTTTCGCCGCTTCGTTGTTAAAAAAAAACAATTTTAACATCGATGCACGTGCCATTTCTAATAGGCAAATAATGCCAACGATTCCAAAAATTATTATGACCTAAGAAAAATTGAAGAAAAAAATATTAACTCGTGTTCTACGTCATAAAAAATAGAACACTCTCAGCTGTCGCGCCAATTATGCGAGAAATGTATAAATCAGCCATGGCCAAACTTTATCGATCATCGTTCAACAAGCAACAAATCAGGTACTCTCGTTCGTGCACCGAGAGAACGAAAATTTGTCCTAAAAGCTTCCCTCATGGTAATATCAGTATGCGTGTTCAAAGATCTTCCTTTTGGTGGGTTTTTAAATGAACATACACTCCCTCACACACATATATACAACATTACGCACGCACGCACGTATGCACGCTCAATAATACCCCCGTTGTAATAAAAAAAACAAAGAAGAAAAATATCCTCCGATAAACGAACAAAATTTTCTGAAGATTATTTATCCGTGCTTAAGAATTAGTAAGATAAAATTTAGTACGAGAGAGAGGGAGAGAATGAGAGAGAGAGAGAGAACGTATTTGCGCATTATACTAAATACTATGTCCTTCAAGAACTACGACGTATTGGAACAGCGAGATGCGCGTAACTATCGCCCACCGTTTAATTAATTTAATGAACTAAGATTACGCGTTCTAAAAGATGCTCGAATAATCGATGCGCGCGCTCGAAGTCAGAGTCGTGAGGAGAATAAAGAAAAAATCTACAAAACAGGGGGATAACAAACTACAGCAATAAGAAAAAAAGAATATCGAGTAATAAAACATTACAATTTACGACCAATTTCAATAAACGAACCGTTTCGTACGTAAAGAAGCGCACGTATGTATGTATAGAAAGCAAACACATATACACCACGTATTCGAGTCGCAGTACAAACATAGATAATATACCTATATACCTATATTTGCATATGTGTATATATACATGAACACGAACACAGACACGTACACATGGTAATATTGTAAAGAAAAAAGAAAAAAAAAAAGAAAAAAAGAGCGTAATACAAGCGTGTTCTCTCGTGCCATTACCGGCATCATTTATCAATCATTATCAACGCGAAACTTTCATAGCTGACTCCCTTTTAGCGAACGCGTAGACGTCTCACAGAGAGACAGACTATTAATTTATACGGAATCGATGTGACGATCACGCCTGACTCGACGACGTATCGGGAAAAGAAAAATAACGGGAAATGCAGAAAAGAAACAAGAGAGAGAGAGAGAATGAAGAAAAATATCGTATTAGTCGTTGACATTTGAAATACTTCCTAATAAGATAATTCATGATGCGTGCTACCTATATATACAGGGTGTTCCATTCCGAGTTATCCATCGAGAAAGTACAGGTAGAGTGGACGAATCTAAGAAGAAATATATAAAATTGTTTAAATAAATTCGGCTTAGTTAACGAGTTATTAACTAGCAAAAATCGCCCAATCAACGGCCAATCACTCGAATTTGGTAATAGGTGAGAGAAGAGGAGGTAGGATGAGGAATTCACTTACCGTAGGAACCGTCTATCGCTTCCACTCTCCGTGATTGGTCAATCTTTGTTAGTTAATAACTCGTTAACTAGACCGAATTTGTTTAAACAATTTTCGATATTTCAGCTTAGATTCGTCCACTCTATCTGCAGTTTCCCGTTGGGTAACTTGGAACGGTTCACCCTGTATATCCTGTGTAATCGAGTTCACGAAGAGTGTCCTCCTTGCAAAACGATTAATGGGAATTTTTTTTGGCCAAGGGTAAAGGGGGAATTAAAAAAATGGACATTTCAAATCGCGCGCGTTCGCGATGTAATCCTGCCGACGCGACGAAGGAAAAGATGGAAAGAGAAAAATTAAGAAGCAATGGAGAAGATAAAAAGTAATAATAATAATAATAATAATAAAAAAAAAAGGGTAACGATCCTCGTGTCGCTCGACATTACACGCCTGTACCATTTTGCTTCTTTAGCAGAGTACAATGCCATTTATTTTTATAATACGTTTACGTAGGATAGCTCTTATTTTTATAGAGGTTTACCGTGCTACCGTAAGTCTTATAGAGGCCTGCGTAATTAAAAAAAGGAAAAAGAAAAAAAAGGGAATAAAAGAATTTGTAGAATTTAGAAACTTTCCCACGTACATATAGGTAACCGCGGTTCCCTAACGTTGCGCGGAACGTAACCAAAATGGCGGTATGACACGCACTTCTAGTACTGGCTTTGCTTTCGAACAACGGAACACCAGAGGCGCATGCGATGTTTCGAAGTCGAACGGAAGAAAAAAAAAAAAAAAAGTACGTCGCTCCGAAGGATAATTATTATTCTCGAGAACGTAACGAGAAGGAAATTGAGCTCGAAGCGACGTCTTTTTCTTTTAACACCCACGGATAAGCGGAGAAGGATATTAGCCGACTAACGTGTAAGACAGCAATAAGAGGACTCAGCGTGACCGGCAGTAATTGTCGCTGCTTCGACAATAAAACTCGTAGTTCTCCATTCTCGTTGCGTCAGGATGTAGTTATTGCCGAAGTGGGGTACACAGTTTAAGGCGACGCATATTGTAAGATTTTTTACATTGTGTCTTAACGAAAGGAGCCGAACGATCTGTCGTAATTTAAAACGTCGAAGCGGATTTTGTACATCGTAAAACAAAAGAATAATTAAACCAAAAAAAAAATAAGAATAATAACGAGGAACGAAACTGAGGGCCGAACGTCGGGAAATCGATGCGAAGCATAAAAGTAATCGTAGCTGTTAAAAAGAATAAGGGGTGAAAAAAAAAAGGAAAAAAAAAAACATTGAAATTTCAAAACATAAATGTAATAGAACACCTTTGGGATACGGACTATAAAATAGTTATATTTTTACAGATCACACACGTACACGTATACACTAGCGCGCACGCGCTAAAACACTCACGTATTTACTCACGCAATAGTTAAAAAAAAAAACGTCCGCGTATACTTCGCGCGTGATATATCTGTAAAAATCGTCTTCCTCCTTCGAATTTCATTTTTATCCCAAATAATCGATTGATTTCGATCGTCCCCTCCTCCAATCCCCCATCACAAAAATCACTTTTCACTGACTTTTTTTTTGCTCTTCGGCACGTTGACTCGCTAGTACGTAAGCCGTTTACTTTATCGCTAATATTTTTCTCGTGGTCTAATGTAAAAGACACGAGCGAAAGAAATAGAACAAAGAAACAAAATAAAATTTTAAATAACATAAAACAACAAAAAAAAACAAACAAGAAAATATGGTGCCTAAAGCTTCGACTAAACGAAAGAGTGAAAGCAAGTTCTAAATTGCGTGTCGACGAATTTAAAAAAAAAAAAAAAGAAAGAATGCTGTAGAGGATGGGGGCGGCAGGGCATGTCTCACGTTGCCCTGGAACAACACCACGATTTTAAAAACCACCGGAGTAACAAAATTATATACGAATAACGACGGTACGACGCTACAACTATATGTAATACCGGCGATGCGTTCAAAAAGCCCGCGCGTTTTACATATAGATACGTATTGTACACTAATGGCGCGCGATTTAAATGAATTTTCGACTCGAGCAACGATCGATCGTTCCAACTGTATCGATCTTTGCTCGACTCGTTTATTTCAAATGTTCGCGCGGGTACATACATCCCTAAATGTATACACGTTCATATGCGTACGTGTTGCGTATATGCGCGCGTATATATACCTATATGAATATGTATGCACGTGTGCATGATGATGTGTGTATGGTCTTCGAGAAGAAGAGAATTAATACCTTAGTGTATTCCATTAAACGAACGGTAAAAAAAAAAAAAAGAATTCTTAATTATTGGAAGGATGATATTGAAAATACTAAAAAACTAATATAATGACAATGAACAACGTAGGTAAGTCACGCCGGTATATACATACATATATATGTATAATGTACCTATAATGTAAGATGCGAGTAAACGCACTTTTGTAATAGCAATTTTGGGGAAACCGATGAAAAAAAAGAAAACTATACGCGACATTGAAAGTGAGCGGATGAAGTTGACGCTTGATATTACTATTATAGTTTTCACTAACATATCCTGGTTGAACACATCCTCCTTGAGTACATACTGCATACATAGTTATCACGATGAAACACATTAATAAACAAATAGAATATTTTACGACTAAATTATCAGATATATTATGATTATGGTTATAATTATGATTAAAATAATGATGACGATGGTGACGATAATTGTGATCACTACTATTATTATTGTTATTATTATTACCATTATTATTATTGTTATTATTATTATTACCATTATTATTATTATTATTATTATTATTATTATTATTATCATTATAATTATTGCGATATGTTTATGTTTATTATTATGTTTATAATTGCTCGAGACTATAGGTATCTGTTATGTAACGATGGTACAATTAAGGCAAGTATGTACTGTATATATCTATCACCCTTGTCCTATTATGTATGTATGTATATGTATATATATATGCGTATATATGTATATATATATTGACATACAGTCCTTACATTGTCAAACATTAACCGCTTGTTGATTATTATTATTATTATTATTATTATAATTATTATTATTATTATTGCGACTATTCCTACTATGATTATTATCACAGCAATATATCAATGCCATATATATGTATATGTATACATATGTATATATATATTTTTAATTAATATAAGATTATTGTTAAAGAAAGTAGACCCTCACTTTTAGCACACATAATTAGAAATTGTGCGTTATACTTTTTTTGGATCGGATTCTACCTCAATTTTATTACAATGAGTGTACGTAGGTGTTCTCCACTCGTTAAAACTTATTGCGCTTTTAACCTTCCACGTATTCTGAATGAAAATGTAAAGTACATTATTTTAAATACTTGGAAACTATTGATCTGCGGTGACCTCAACCTGTGATAGTAACGAAGGATATTACTTAAATTAAGGATTTGTTGTATTATGTTTGACATGCGTTTTTTGTGAAAATTATTTTTATGATAAGCTTCGTGACATTGGAAATTTTATCCAATATATGATCAATATCATAGAGCGATTGATCTGATATATGGGTATTGGAATTCCTCAGGAAACTTTTGCAACTTTGTCCTTAAAGCGTGTAGCAACACCTTTGTGATTTGTTCCTTGATAATAGTACGTTAAGAAATGTAGTTGTGTATAATATGAAGTGAAATAAAAATTGTATAGAGATAAAAAATGTAAGATTAATAACAGATATGCCCTGTTGTTATAATTTAATGAATTTATGTCTAGCAGGAAGGCAAACCAACTTCCATGCTTCATAACATCTTTAATTTATTTTGATTTGGTTTCGTGCAGAATGTTCCTTTCGCGATGAGATATGCAGGGTCATTAATATTAGCGATAAATGTTCCAATGAAGTTAATGATATTTTCGATATGTTACGTGATAATGTGATTTTAGCATAAGCCAAGACATTAACTCGAAGAAATATACTGAGGTCGCTGTAATCAATCTAACTGCTAAGGTGAGGGATCATTTTCACATTTTTTAGGCCATCCAAAAGTATCTATGCACAGATATCGACTGTTTTCAGAGAAGGAAGGAAAAATGTACCCAAATATTTGTCTCTGACTGGTAAAATGCGATGTAAAAGAAATGTATATTATGATTAGTAAACAGACTACAATGTAGTTTGTTCGTAATGAAATGAACGAACAAAAACACTTGTGTAATAAAGTAGTATCCATTAAAAACTTTTTACTTTTCCTTCTACCTTTTCACAATTATATGAAATGCCGTTGCATTGTGATCATTTATAAATAAGAATTTGCATATGAAATTATATTACTTTTATTCAATTTCAACATCAATTATTGCATCCTCAACAATAACTTGTTCGCATGTTACAGGAACTTGTAATATAGGTAAGGGATCGGGCGACCTGGTATACGTATTACTTGCAGAGTGTTCCTTTAAATACTCACCTCCTTTTTCCTCATACTCTTTACGAGTCACGAGAAATTCTGGTAAATTACCACTTAAGCCAAAGTCTCTTGCACCGTACCATGCATCGAGACTAGTATTTTTTGCAACATTTATTTGAAAGTTGGAGCCAAATGGTCTCATTTCTTTAAGTTCACGTTTCAGTCTATTAAGTAATCCTGGCATTGCTGTTGGTCCCCCAGTAAGGAAAACATTGCTCACTAATCGTGTTTGTTGTTCAGGTGTATAAAGTTTTAAAACAAATTCGATTGTTTCTGCTATGCCTGCTTCGACCGATCCGATCATAGAAGGCTGAAAAAGTAATTCTGCTGCTCTCAAACGTTCTACTCCAACATGTAATTGATGAGTTTCTCCAGGAATCATAGGAACGCTAGACCCGGCCCCATCGAACTCTGGATCATGGTGACGCAGTACATCCTCGAGTTCCAGAAGTTTTTCTTGCTCTAATTCTGAATCAGAATCGCCACCTTCCTATAATATAATTTTTTATTTTAATATTTATATTTTTCTACTATAAAATTCATAGTATAAGTACTAACCCTGTTTATAACTTTATATACATCCCAGTCTTCGTCTCTCATGCCAAAGTCATCGTCTCGTTTTTCTTTTCTCGCTAACTGACTAATTATACGCATTCTTTCTTGAGCAGCAGCCGTTCTACGTTTGGCCATGTCTTGTCTTCGTTGTCTCTTTGCCATACGTTTATCTAATATTTCTTGTCTAAAATTAATAAAGTAATTATTTGGCCATCTTTGTATTGCAGTTGTTATTGATATTATAAATATAGATACCTTTTTTTTCTTACACCAGCTATCCATTCTTCAAAGTCTTGCTGATCCTTTGGCTGCAAGCTTGATTTAATTTTTGGTTTCTGTTCTTCCATAACTATATTCTCCTCTTGCGAATTTGCAGCAACAATCTTTTGTCTAGTTCTCTCTACTTTTGCTTGTAAATTATTTATCATTTTTATAAGATCAGCCTCATTTGCTAAAGAATAAGTTTTTAGCGCTTGATCGAATTCATCTGTTTCTCCTTCTTCTAAAAGATCTTGTATAGCTAACAATTGATTTAATTGCTCTTCGTCTTCTGCTAACTGTTAAAATAAATATTTCATATTCAAGTTATTATTATTTTTTTATATAGAAATATAATAAAATAATTATTATTTTATACCCTTTCTTCTCTCTTTCTTGCATTAATTTCCATTAACCTACGAGCTAGTTCTCTCTTTCTTTCCTTTTGTTGTTCGATTGTTAACCCAGGTGTACTTGTAGGAGCGACATAAGGTAATTGAACTCTTAATACATTTGCATCATAATAATCTGGATCTGCCCACTGAGAAATTTGATCTTGATAATTCAATGCTATCATTGAGTGTTCGTGTATTAATTCCTAAAAATATTGAAATATATAACATCACGTACCAATGTTAATGCTAACAAAAAACAGTATAGTTGTAGAAACTTACTTCTGCACGACTTGGAGTAATTGCATTTACATGAACAGGATATTTAAGCTGAAGCAGTCTATGCATATAGGATGTAATATGATAACCGCCAATATTAATTCTTCTAGAATTAACAGGATCTGCTTTGCCATCTAGTATTGGTATTATATGCGTCGTATGATATCCTACACTGACTATCAAACCATCCGGCGGGCAATTATTGTGTTGATAGGAAAACAAACAATCAACGCCATAACCTATCGACGGTACGTTATAACATTCGTATAAAAGCTCTGCCATTACTGAAATAAATACACATATTTCATAAACTTTTCATTAATGAATCCATAGACAAATATTTAGACATCGTCTTACAATTTCGAGAATAATTTGGGTTTAAAAAAGCTTCAGTTAGAATAATCGGATGATTTACGGAACTCTCTGTGTCTATTCCCATATGCATAAATGTGTAATCAAATATTTGTTCTTGGGCTTCAAAATGTGTCACAACGTTTCTATCGAACTGAGTTTTTAATTGAAATCGCACAGCTTCTATATTAGCTATATCATTCCCTACTTGTGGTTCTCCATCCTTTTTACCACGTTCTTTCCTAGGTTTGGCTATGAGATTCTTAAATATCAATTGTGGTTCCTTTTCCGTAGCCCAACCAACTCTACAATTATATGACCCTGAAACAGTAAAAAATATTTTATGTAAAAGAAAAAAACATTCTGGATTCTGTCACTTACGAACGTTGTTATATTTACCATTATCTATAACTAACGGTATTGCTTCAACTTTAATTTTATTAGGATAAGCATGTATTATATCTGGCACAGCCCTCACATCTTTTAATTCAAGAACATCCATGCTTTATATTTGAATTATTCGATCGTAAAAGTTTATAAACATAACCTCTTCTATATCAGGTCTGCTTCAATCACACCGCTTCACAAACATTGATCGTACTGCTAGTCAACTTGGGAATGAAACAATAAATATATTATTTTTAAATAATACTTATTAAATTACACTATAATTCGTTATTAACATATTATACAATTTAATACCACTATTATATTAACACTTATTTAAAAATTGCATGATTCTTCCTAAAGCTGGGCCATGGATTCAAAATTGGCGCGATTATAGAAGCCTACCTTTGAAATTTACAAAACGATTACCCGTATATGTGTCAGATATTTATTACGTTATTGAAAATTCGGTTAATCGATTACGAGAAAAGCTGAATGTACTATTCAAAGCAGAAAACCGAGAGTTTCGCGCGAACGGATTAAGCGCGCAGAGCCCGTTAGGAAGTCAGGCGCGCGCGAAATTCGAATTATCGGCATAGAACCGATTGCGGTTAATTCGTGAAATTATTCTGTTTCTCTTTTTCGCATCAATTTGAGGCTATAAAGCTAATCGTATTACGATTACGTAAACGAACGTATTTTATAAACGAACTTTGCGAAAGAACTACGTCCGCTTGCATCATTTTTTCGAACGAACGCGGTAAACGCGATTGAAAAAGTTTCGTCGACTGAAACCCTCTAATCTCTTTTTTTATTTTTCTTCCAGCGTTGGCGTATACGCTGAATCGATAATAAAGGTTTCTCGAATAAAATTCTTGAGAATCTTGTACAGGATGAATAAAAAAACGAATTGGAAGGGTAGAGGTAAGAAGAAAAAGTTGGAAAACTCGAAGCTTTCGCCGGTTGGATGCGCCCGAGCGCGCGCATCGATTTCGTACTTTGTAAAATTCTTTCGCGATACTTCGTCGCTCTTCGCATTCGAGATTTCGGGTCAAACTCGAGCTCATTTTTCAGTATTACAAGGAAATGCTAGTCGAGACCATCGGTAATCGATACTCGCGAGATTTAAGAAAGTTTCGCGTGCTGGAAATTTCGGAAAATTGAACGATGGTTTTTCGTACGATCGAACACGTATACCTATTTTGATCGACGAAAATAAAAATTTAAAGATGGAACGAGCATTTGATTGTTCGTTCTCACCTTTTCGTATTATAGCTCAAAGATCGATCTTTTTATCTCAGATTTAAAAACGTTTACTTTTGTATAGAGTCGTTCGGGTCAAGTGTGCGTTCTGTCTTTGAAGCTCCAGTGCACCCAAACCAGTGACCCGAAATAAAAGTTATATTTAAATTTCATAGAAAAATCTCTGGTACTCAAAATTGAAAATAACTTAAAGTCATCATTAAATATTTTTGAGCAATAGATTTTGAAATTATTTTGAAAATCTATTACTCAAAAATATTTAATGATGACTTTAAGTTATTTTCAATTTTTAGTAATAGAGATTTTTCTATGTAAATATAACTCTTATTTACGAAAATCTAATTACTATTTTTAGATCGAACATTTATTAGACTATAAATCACAACAGAAACAAAATCCAAAAATTTCTGAACCATATCGCAAAATCAGTATGCGTTCACTTGACCCGTATTAGGGGTAAGTGTGCGCACACCTATGGGAGAACGCATTTCTTCAAATAACAAAACAAAAAACATTCTTTTCTTCGAAGTACATTGTTCGCCTGCGCACACTTACCCCAAAGAGTCAAAATGTAAATAAGTCGATAAACTCACAAGTAAATAATATAATCTCAAACTTTTTTTTTCATTATACGCTTAAATATATTCTAAATTCATTAAAAGTATACTCACCGTTGTCAGTTCAACAACTAAGATGTGACACTGTTTGCCATGACACAAAATACTACGAATGAAACTAGTGAATTAAGATATTGTTGAAAAAAATAAAAAAAGTCAAAACTAATTCGCAACTTAGAGATATAAACGATGCGCACACTTACCCCGAAGTTACTCCGAACGACTCTACTTTTTTCAAAGCTTTCCACTACTTCTATTTCAACTTCAACTTTTTCTTAGATCGTAAACTCGTCCCATTGAAAGATCCTCGCCGGTGTTAACTCCCATTTTAAACGCAACAGTTTAGCGTTTTAAAGACGTATAATCGCGTTAAAAGTCAAGGATCGAGTCGAGCGAACGAACGAGCGAGCGAGCAGTGGTCGGTAATCTTCCATTCTATCCGATAACGAGTTTCGTTCAACTTTGCGACTACGTAAGAAAGACGAAAAGAGAGTGAAAGAAGTACCGAGATGGAAAGAGTGAGGAAAATCAAAAGGAAAGAAAGCAAGAGAGAGAGAGAGTAGAAAGTGATTAAATCTTTCGTTAAAGATATAACAAGTAATTTTCTTTCGTTCATGTCTTTCCCAGCTTCTGTACAATTTCCCTGCAATAGTTTCGCAAATTTCTTTAATAAAAACAACAGCGTTGCATCAATTTGTCACGAAACTTGTACTCATAAACGATACAACGTAATCCTGTTCATGATAATTACACCGATAGAATCTGATAGTTAACTTGACCAAAGACCATATTATAACGCAAGACTCTGAACCCGTAACTTTGGCCTCAAAGGAGCGAGTAGAGGTATCAGGAGCGATAAATATTTTACTCTTTTTTTCTTCTTCTTTCTTTTCTTCTTCCTTCTCTGCTTCCTCGACTTTGTTCTCGAGCCATGTTTCCCGACGGGCTCGCGCTGCTTACTCGCGCAAGTTGTAATCTCGCGAATTTACATATTCAATGAAGCATCTAAGTTGGGGTAGCGCACTGGAAATACGTCTCACTACATTTATCATAACAAGCTCTAACTTCTGACGGAACTTTGCCTTACCTTTGCGGACGTTGCTGCGTTTTCTTTTTTTTTTTATTTTCAATTTAAAACGGACGACCGTGCGCAAACACGACTTACTGCACGATTTAACGAATAATCTTGGTACATGGTCGAAAAGAATGACAGCGAAATCGATAATAAAATTACGATGAGAAACAATGTAAAGAACGTCTCTAATGGAGAACGACGCGAAACAATAACATTATCGGCGTTTAATCCGATTCTCCATCGTACCTACCTTGGTTCGCACTCCCGGAAGAGCAATTGGTTTACTATCGAGTCATCCCCTCGGTAAAAACTACCACGCCTGTATGATGGGCTGCTACGGCGAGTTTAAGAAAGGTAGGAAATGAACGTGATAAAAGGAAAAATCTATGAGAATTCACCCGACACGAGAACGGTTTCCGGTCCATTAAGCGTCGCGTATCGTTTCGCGATCTTTTCATTTCGCTGAAAAATCTATTAGCGAAATAACCGCCGAGTCTGTGTCTTCCTAGTCGGCCATTTTGTTTTTTATCACGAGCTGTTCTCGGGCATTACTTTTTTTTTAGAATTTGTTGAAAGAACGGACCAAGCTTAGTCGTAGCTCTCGAAGGATCTAATCTAAAATTTCTATAACACACGCCAAAAGGCTTGCCTAATTAATGCTACGGTAGAGCTTTTAAATTGCAAAAACCATGGAACGTCCGATTATAAGTGTAACGGATTAATGGCCTCTTCTTAAGCGAGGTTAAATTTTCTGCAACGCTTGCTCGCTTACGCGCTCATCGAATTAAGTTATTAATTAACGGCTAGCCGCACACCGCGTCGCCGTTTCGTACCGATTAAATACCTCATTACGTTGTGGATGTATCTACATATATAGTACATATATTATATGTACGTAGATGTTGATATGTATACAGGGTGTCCGGTTCCATGTAGTCAAGCGGAGGACAGCATGTACACATCAATGAATCGAATCGAAATGTCTAATACCATTTTTCGAAATTCGTCTCAGTTAAATAGTTATTAACTAACAAAGATCGGCCAATCACGGCGAGTAGCGACATGTAACGTTGTTTATTGTGGATTGCTCCTCCTATCGCTTCATCTAATTGACCGATATTTGTTAGTTAATAATTCGTTAACTAAGTCGAATTTCGAAAAATGGTATTAGACATTTCGATTCAAGTCATTGATGTGTACATGTAGTTTTCCGCTTGACTACCTGGAACCGGACACCTTGTATATCAGCAATGAAAGTTTTGGAGGTAGCAGCCTGGAGAGAGCTTTTGCTGAGACAAATATGATTTTTTTCAAATTGCATTCTGGACTACAAGTTACAATGTATCATTTTGCTAAATATTGGAACAGTCACTTATAAGAAGGAGTCGTCTGAGGATTTTTGGATAAAATATAATAAAAATAATACTTTTTAATTTACAAGAAATATTAAAGTTTCTTTTTTTTCAAAACAAAGTCATTTTTAATTAGAGTCTTTCTACATAAATGAAATAAAAATGTTGAGGCATCACCTTGTAGACCTAGTTTATAAGTTAACCTTTTTTAGTTCAGGATTTTCAGCATTTAATCTACTACTTCCCATTTCTCCCCCCCTGTATTTTTCGTGTTTTCATTTGTTATAACTTGTATCTGAACAAATCAGTAACAAAAAAAACGTTACTATTTCATTGATCGTCGCTCCATTTTCTTTGAATAACTCGAACTTATTTTTTTACACAATGTGACCAGATGCTACAATGTTACCACATGTCTCCTCAGACACAACAGTCGACTGCTAAGGGTTAATAAATCTCCGATAGTTGGATAGAGTTAACTAGGGCTAAAGTCAGATCGGATGTGTTATAATCGCGCTCGATACTGTTCGATTACAAGCGTGGCACGATATTCGGATATCTCAGCAAGGAAGGATTACAGGATAATCATACTGTTCGCCGTCTCTAATGACAGCCGACCTGATTACTCGCTCTACCGGTGGGGCCTCTCCATCGGTAGACGAATTAGTCGGGTCGTGCCGTCCCGCGTCTATTCGTCACTTATCGTACCTACTCCTACGGTTCCAGGTCTAACCTCGACTAACCTCGGAGAACAATAGCCGAGGCACTCGCTTCGTCGCGTAGAATCTCGAGACGCGGGCTCTATAGATAGCTTGCAGATAGTTGACGTGTAATAGAGAGAAAGAGAAGAGAGGGAACTCGATAAAACCGAAAATCGTAGGATGCTAGTAAAAGAAAAGAAAGAGGTAGAATCTCCCAAGAGAGTGAACCCCTCGCACGAGGGGAAAACAAAATAGGGTGAAAAGTGCGACAGGCAGGTGGTGCTCCCGTAGGAACGACCGGCTGATGTAAATCAATGGGTGATAAGGTCTCCTCTGCTGTCTCCGGACAAAAAAGGGAAGAAGAGCGGAAAAAGAGAGAGAGAGAAAAAAAAAAGGAGATGGTTGACTACTGCCGCGTTGCTACCGGTTGCTTGACTCCCGTTGTCTTACCCGTACTTGTTCCGTTGTTCTCGAGGAGGGTGGAGAGATAGAACCCAGAGTTCGAGCCGCACCAGGGAAAGGTGGATCTCCGTGACGGTGAGAATGCCTCCTCGAGGAATTATTTGTTGGTACGCTTTTCTTACGAAATTCACGCTCCCTTGTTAACCCCGCCTTGTCTTTTCCATCTTCGTGCCTTTCTGGACTACTTAGCTCGACTTCTTTTGTCATCGCGGTTAATATATTCGCGAAATCTCTCTCCGTAAATCTAGTCTTTTCGAACACCTCGGTATTTATCTATAGACCTGCTCGTAAACTAAAATGGACCAACGCTCCAACGATAAAAAAAAAAGGACGAATAATTACAAGGGATCCATTTTCTCAGGTGTTTGAACGAGGGGAAACGTTACGAGCTCTCGACTGACCGGTTGGCTGGTTACACGTGTGTATCTAGATACGCGTGCACGTAGCTGGGTAAAATTTCACGCGGTGGTTAACAGCCGCGAGATAGCGGCAGGGCTAGAGACACGTGAGCATGGAGGACAGATAAAACGCAAAACATCGGGGCTGACACGCAATTAGTGGCAGCACCGACTGCAAATCGTCGTGACGCGAGTCAGCCATCGCGGTGCTTCGGATTTACCGCTCTCATTCGTTTGCAATTTCTCTGGGAGGTTCGCTATGCTTCGTGAATTTTCACCCTTCGATCGATCAACCCTTTCGTGTCTTTTCCCTCACGATCTTTTCATTTCGTTCAAATAGCTTTCGTCGAAGAAAATGTTCTTGCTTCGTTCATGCGATATCAAGGGGTTTGGGTCAATTAGGACATCAAAAAATACCGCTTTTTTTTTTAAAGTACTAGTTATGGACCTTTCACTTGATATCAAACTTATTCGGAAAATAATATATTTAATTATAGTCCAATGGATTTTGTAAACAAGAATTTTGACTGCTTTAAGAGGTTAGGGTCAATTAGAACACCCAAAAGAACCTCCTTTTTTATGATTCTTTTTTTCTTACGGCTGGTGTATTTATTTTCATGCCAGTATTTTTTCAATAAAATAATGCATGTTTGAAGAAATTCCAATAATTTTTTCAGTATGGCGGAAGAAAATTTTTTGTCACTAAAAAGAGGCAAAAACAACATTTCGTTTGCATATCCGCCATTTTGTAAGAAATTAGCCCAAATTCTTTGTCTACCAGGAAGCTAGTGCTGTTAATTAACGATCCCATTAAAATTTTTAATTACAGATGATCCAGTCTTGAGTAGCTGTAAACACCACAAAACGCCTTTTTTTACGGCATCTTGGAGATCACTTATAACTCAGCTGGGAATCAATATTTTGTCATGAAAAAATTATTGCAACTTCCTCAAACATGCATTATTTTATTAAAAAAATACTGGCATGAAAATAAATAAACTAGCTGTCAATAAGACAAATCATAAAACTAGCCCCTTAAATTCATTTTTCTTCACTAACTTCATCATCACGTTAAACTCGTAAGAGGGGGGATATTAAAATTATTCGTGATTTCTATTAATGACAAAACTTTAATCGGTACGACCAAATTCGTGGTACGACGTCGTCTTCCTCATTTTCAAAGTTCCGTAGAGAATTTTCAAAGGTAGTGGGGATGGGGTGAAAACGATCGAAACTCGTCGAATAAAAGGAGGGACGGTCGGCCAGAGAGACATTTGAATCATTGTTTCTCCTCTCGCTATTCAATTAAGGGAAAGATTATCGGCCCTTCGAAAGTTACAATCGATTCTCCTCGAGCCCTGCGAAGACGCGCGCGTTTGCTTTTGATATATAGACTTCCTATCTCTCCCCTTCTCTATCTCACTCCCTCCTTCGCCGGTGAAAATCGAATCGTACCGCTGTCTTACCGGATCATTTATAATCTTTGGCTGGTTGAGAGAGTTTTGTTCGTCGACGTTCCTCTTTTGCTTCCCTCTTTTCTTATTCTCCGAATGATTCTCACTACGATCGCCCGATATACCAAGGAACACTTTCATCTCCTAAATGGAGAGTTCGAATCGCGTAGAAGTCGATCCAAACGAAAATTTAAATTTACTAGAGCACGAACAATCACGATCGTAATTGTTATAAAGAATCCTTTTAAAATTAAATGAATTTTTTTCTTGTTATCAAGTTTGATCTTTACAATTGAAGGAAATTTTTTGCTTGTTACCCACTTCGGCGAATCTCGCAAACAAATATTTGCCAAAGAGTCGTACAGAAATCAGGTTGTTTCTTTCTCACGATGTTACTCCAATTTCATTAACTTTTTTTTCCTGTTGTTTTTTTTCACTCTCTCTAGAATATGGCTCTATAGAGAGAGAGAGCAAACATTACTCATCCGTACAATTTGTCCCACGATGAAAAACACAGCCAGAGAGACGGAAAGAGAGAGAGATAGAGGGTTTATCCTACGTGGATCTATCGAGGTTACGGGACGGTATCGTTTTGATCGTCGGATGCTATGGACAACGAAAGAGAGTAAAAGCAAAAAAAAAAAGGAGAACCCTAAAAAACGTGAAAGAAAAGAGTTATCGAGATCTGGAGAGCCAGGACAGAATGACGAAGTTCAGAAGCGAAAGGAAATTCCTGGATTCACCTTAGAGAGAAGAACGAAGAGATGGAAAAAGAAGGAATGCGTAGGAGAGAAAGCGAAGGAAAAAGGTTAACACCAAAGAGAAAATCCTTCGCATCGCACTCGAGTCACGCACGATCGACGAAATCTCGCTCGTTTTTTCCCGAAAGCTCGCTTTACCTCGTGTCAACGCTCAGCTTTCTTCACAGGAACTCTACAAACGCTATAGGACTTTTGCCACTAGCACGATTAGCAAATAATCTTACGACCAACTTGTCCTCGTCTCGATAATCACCGTCGTTAAATCGATAACACCTCGAGCTGGCACACGATAACTCGACTTTTTTCATGACTTTTAAGCTTTTCCGCTTTAGACCGATCGAGCTTTAATCGTACGGTCGAAACCCGTGATGTGGGAACTCGTACCGCTCATTGTCGACGATTCTCTCGATTTTCAGTTTCTTTTAGATCGAACCAGCTCTTTCCTTCTCTATGGATCATTTTTACCGAGCAGCCTTTCGATCATACCGTTGGGATAAGTTCTAACGCGAAACCAATTTCATGGTATTTCTTTTTAAAGAAAAAAGCAAGTTAGAAGTTCATGAAATGCTTTTAAGCGTCGCTCGGGTAGCCGTATCGAACGGTTAGAACTCGAATGTGGTTTCACGAGCAAAGTTATTAATAATTATCGTTAGGTATTGATGGTATTCATTAATATGTAGTTAATGGTCATTATTAATACCATTAATGATGCTCGAAATTGATAGTAATTAATAGTAATTAGATGTCAAATGTTTTTGGGAATGCTGTGTTTACGGTTCGATCGTTAGAAGGGTCGCTTTTCTTCGTAATTATGATCAACAAAGTGGTAGAGTAGTCGTGAAAAATTCGCGAATGTGATTTCCTCTTGAAATATCGACTTTCCGTTCCGTCGAATATCCCGGGCCGTTGTTTTTGTACCAGAAAAGACAACGTAAAAATTTCTGCTTTCTTTACCGCATTCAATGGCAATTCTATTGGTCGAGATCTTGTCTTCTCTTTCTTGAAGCGTGTCTTTTCGTTTCGTCGATCACGAAAAACGTCGATTTCTCTGTTGTTCCAAGTATATAATTGTTGTGTTTTTCAGGGTTGAATAAACTAGAAGAAACTGAAGTAAATAAATTCATTCGACCTTACAACGATTACATTTTTATGAAGAATATTATACTCGGCAATGTTTCTTTCATAGTTGCAGTATAGTCCGCTTTCAAATATTAAAATAATCGACCTAGTATGTATATACAGGGTGTACGGTTCCAGGTGGCCAAGAGGAAAACTATGTATGTACATCAATGATTTGAGTCGAAAAGTCTAATATCATTTGTCGAAATTCGGCTTAGTTAACGATTTATTAATTAACAAAGATTGACCAATTACGGGGACCAGCGAAGGAAGGTAGTTCACTGTAATTCGTAGTTAGGCAAGAGACAAAGCGGTAGGAGGAGCAATCCACAAAAAACAACGTTACATGTTGATGCTTGCCGTGATTGGCCTATTTTTGTTAGTTAATAACTATTTAACTGAGCCGAATTTCGGAAAATGGTATTAAACTTTTCGACTCAAATCATTGATATGCGCATGTAGTTTTCCGCTTGAAACACCTGGAACCGAACACCCTGTATAATATAGTTAGCGATGTTGTTTGGCGTATATTCAGATCGTTTGTAAAACCAAAATTAACATTTTTAATCAAAAGTAACTAATGGAACATGTGGTAGTTAATGTAATTAAATAAAACTTCCTTTTACTAACCTAATAAAAACAAAAAACCGTACTCTAATCGTTGCGTACGAGAGCCAGCTTAACGGCCATGGCGGTACAACGTTTAAATAATTTTTAATTTTTAATTTAATTAAAATTTAATTTCAATTGTTCATCCATGTTTTTGTTTACGTCATAATATTTTGTAAGTACAAGATTTATGAATTTATAATCGCATCAAATCTTTTTTTTTATCAATTTTCTTTATTCAATATTATTTATTAATATATTTATGAATATATGCCAAACAACATTGCTAAGTACATTATATATTGTCAGGTTTCGTTTAAATTCTTATCGAGAAAAGAGTCCTCGAGTTATATCGAAGGTACTCGAAGCTATCTTCGAGACATAAAACGCGATTTTAACGAGCAAGTCTTTACGTTTCACCGTCCCGACCAATCGCGCGATGCGTAGGTGCGATCTTGAACGTTGCGACACGGAAAACGCTTGTAGCATGGAATAAGACCTTTAAACGAAAACTTTGCTACGTGTTCGACGCGCTCTTTGCCTAACCGGCGTTACTTCCAAAGGTGGAACTCGAGAAGAGATAATCTGGATTTCGAGTAGGTTTGCCTGCTTTCGGTACGTCGCCTTCGAAGTTGTGGAAAATTTCTAACGAGTGGAAATCGTCATTACCGTGAATGAGTTTATAGTATCCAGAATAGAATTATATATTATTTTTTTGGTTCCAGCAAATAGATATTTGAGTTCCTTCAAAGTAATTTCCAGGAAGAACTGATTCTACGTTAAAAAATAGTTTTGGATATATGTGTCTAAACAAAAACTTCATTAGAAATTTATATTAAGAACCGTTCAAATCTAAGAAACTATGTCGATGAATATTCAAGAAATCACGAGACGAGGTAAGTTTCTGATATCTATTTGACTTTTCGAAAGTTTTACATCATTTGTTCCGAATAGGACGTGCGAGAAGACGGAACGAAGAAGATACAGAAAACGAAATAACCGAAGATGTCGTAGTGGAACAAGAATCATGGACTAAAACTCTCAAGTACTATTACGACAGATTTAGATACTATCATTTTTATATCGCTGATAAAGTAGAAACTTTCATCGGCGTGGTTTCACTCTCGATCATCAAATTGTACTTCTTCCTAATGGGTTATGGACCAGCTATTACAAATACAAAACCTGTAGTTGAAAATAAATAAAAAAAATATCCTATCGTATAACCCTAATAAATAAATACACGTATTCTTGACCTACAAAAGATTGCCAACTCTTATTTATCGCACAGATACGATCGAGTGTATCACTTTCACAGTCCCTCCGCTTTGTAACTTGTAAAAGTCGAAGCAGGATCGATTTGGGAGGTAGCAGCATCCGTCTGGATCCGTTCTCACCTTTCCCAAGAAAGAAGAAAATTTTTCCTTTCTCGGCAATTCTTTCTACTCGCGTTCAGCTGTGGAGTCTCGCGTCGCGGAAAGTTAAGATATTCACGAGTCGATCGTAAAAGATGCAGTCCAATCTAGACTGGAGCGTTCTCTTACCACCTATCTCTGTCTCTCTCTATCGTTCTTGTATAGGATAGAAACTTTCCCCTCGAGAAAACTTCTCTCTCTCTCTCTCTTTTATCCACTCTCTAGCTTCCATTCTTTCTCTCTCCCTTGGTTCGCAGTTATCCGAGGAAAACTAATTTTCTTATCCACCGGCGCGTTTTGCTAATCCCAAACGTTTATCACCGGTCTGCCTGCCGAATTCGAACGATTTTCCCTTTATCTTGTTTTCTCTGCCTTTTCGAGCGCAGTCACGGCGAAACTCGCGATAAAAAAAGCTCGTTCAAGCAACGGGAGAGTAAACGTTGTTATATTCGGTGAGAAAAAGTTGAACGGAATGGAAAAAAAGTTTCTAACCCCCCGTGGTACCCCCCCCTTTTCTCGTTGCTTCCTCCCATATACTTCTTTTTCTCGACCAACCCACGTTTTCGATCGATCGACCACACTTTTATGGCCGCGGATGTATCGTTCGCGCTTTTCTCTGCCATTGTATGAAATGTGTGTCAGGTCGACGAGCTATCCGCGCTTGATGAGCGCAGCACCGTATGCCGACGAACTCGACTAGAGCCTTCGCTCTTTTCCTCTAACTCTCTTTTTTCTTTTTCGATCCGATCGAAACGTCGAACTCTTATCCAACGCGGACATCTGTTACTTTATATCGGGCATTATGGGCTTTCAAGCATCGATATCTTCTATGCTATACTCTCGCTCTGCAGATAGGATTACCTTTCGACCTACTTTTTATCGAAGGTCAATCTTTTTGAAAAAAAATCGAATCGACGCACAGTGGGACCAGCTATAGCAATAAATAAAAAATGTCGAATGATTCGGAAATAGTTGTAATGCGATTGAAAAGTAATTTGCAATGTTTGTAGCTTCATATGTCATTTGAAATTCATTATTATTTTATTTACATCAGGAAATATAAAACGTCAAAGTATCACTATTGTTCACTACATCAAAGTATTGTTATATTTTTTCGTTTGTTTTTTTTTTTTTTTTTTTTTTTTCAATTAAACATGACCAAGACATAGAGCAATATTTAGAAAATGACACCTTAGATGATATTAATCAATGACAGTTTCATGTATTAATGTTTTCATAGTATATTCCGTAATATTTTGAATCCGAAAGTTTGTTAATTTGTTATTTAAAAATTTTATTTTGTGTTCTTTTGTTATTTATTTACTTAATTATAGTTTCATTTAGTAGTGTTATCATATCATATTTATCAATTAATTTGTTTGGTTGTTTGTCATAAAAAATTTGTTATAAAATTTCTGTTATAAAATCTTTTAATAGAATATACGATTATTAATATAATAGTACGCATTTTATTCATTCAGAAACAATTATTTTTGCCGCATTTTCCTATCTTTCGTCCCACTGTGCGACGTTTCGACGATTCTCAATCTATTTTGAAATCTTATCGTTTGATAGTTATATCGAGCGTTCACGCGATCGTTTTTTTTTGTTCTTTAATCTTATCGTTTGTAATCGTCTTATCTTTGGGTAATTATATCGTTTCTTTGGAGTTTTATCTCAGGTGTCGTATCGAGTTAAGAACGAAATAACCTTTTGCGAGCAATCGTGGTAGTTATCGATATATGTAGTAGAATCATCTCGTTATATCGTTCCGAATCTGCACCTCTCGTCGCTGTCAGAAAAATTGCCGGCGGGCCAATCAAGAAATTGGAATTATTCAAATTCACTTCTCGCCGATCAATCCTGTCATCTCGAGGCTCTCGAGTTGAGAGTGGGAATGCGTAGTCGGGTCTGGAACAGCTTCGGGAAGCTGTACTATGATTTTCATGGGATGCATTCGTTGTGAGATATTTTATAATATTAAATACCGTGGTTGTGATCTAACAAGGAAATATATTCAATCGTATAAGGTAAAAGTACATGTTGTGGATCTTTTAAGAGAATATTTTAGTTGATTTTTAATTTATTCGCAAAATTATGTAGGTATTTATTTATAGGCTTATGGTACTATAAAGTACAATTGATTTTGCAAAGAAGAATTTAGATTACTTTAATCCAGAGATCGATCGTTTATAGTATTTTTTGTATTTGTAGTGTATTTGTATATTTGTTTTTGAAACTGAATGTCTCAGTAATAATTTTCTACTTCCTAGAATAACAAATAATTCACAAATAATTCACAATTCTTCAATTACTGTACCCCAGTTGACTTTACTAACAATACGATCTTGATAGTAGGTTAAAACATACACGCTTCATTCCACAGTGTTATTTTGTCAGAAGTTCAAATGTTTATCTTATATCGATAAAATACAAATAAGTAAATACAAAGTAAAACGAAAAATGTATTCAAAAAAGTCCGAGACTAGGACAGGGTCATAAAGTGGTACTTTTGCCTTAAATCAATTTGGATGAAACTTATATGAGGTATAGTTCTCAAAAAAATATTTCATACATTTTTAATATTGATCTTAACTTTTAGAAATGCAAACATGTTTATTGGAATATTTTTGAAACTAGAGGGGGTAGAACAATGATTTTTGTCTCAAATCCCATTCAAAACACACACACTTGACAAAAATCATTTTTCTACGCTTCCTAGTTTTCAAGATACATCAGAAAACATGTTTGCACTTCTACACTTTGAACCCTATTTCCACATTTTCGACAGCACGATTCCCGATCACAAAATACGTGTCAAATATTTTTTTTTTAAACTATAACTCATATAAGTTTCATCCAAATCAGTGAACATGGTTTAGATATGTTCTCTTGTAAGTCCGACAAAACGGTGTTCATTAAAACATATCGTGCGAATGCGTAATTAACGAGCGACACTTCTACTAGTGTTTAATTATTTATACGTTCTCGACACCCGTGTCAACCTATAGCACCCAAGTCATTACGTAGTCATGACGAATATTATTTCGTCGTTACAATTTGAGTACTGTCAATCACTATCACGAGCATGAAGAAAGACACAGAGAGCGAGAGAATATGCCAGATGAATATAAATAAATCTCCCTTTCAATTAGACGATAAAGTTAACGTTTGTTAAGCCGATGAAAATAATTAACGTGTCAATCAGTCACTGACAGGAGAATGATGCTTTAAATGCAACGGGCAACCGAACGAGCGAGTGGCACGCGCGTTGTCGTTCTTGAAAATCGTTCGACAAAATGACGGGGGAGATAATTTCGAGATTGACACGAGCTTGCCAACGGAGAAATGGTCAATTCTTTTGGTTATCTGTAAAATTGATGACTTTGCGAGAATGTCGACGGGGACATTTTTTAAAAACAAATAAATCAAAGAAGAATTTAGTTTTGTAGAATTTTGATATCAATTATTAACCCTTTGCCTTATAATATCGTGTGAGACTCGTTGTACAAATTCCGAGACGAGTATAAAAAGCATGAGGCACACTCATGGTTCAATTCTTACAAGTTTATTTTTTTATATATTTGTTTTTTATTGTTCATTAGTCTCTATTTGGACATACTTGTGATTGATTTTTTCTCAATTTCTAGTATTAATTTGCTTGAGTGCCCAATTAAATCATAAGGCAAGGGGTTAATGTGCAAGTGACTAAAGATTGTAAGTACAAAGTTAGGAATAAATATAATTAAGACATATACTTTTTGTTTATTTTTAAAATTAATATATCCTTCTTGCCCGTCTGTCCCCTACATAGGTATCTCTAACGAGTAGGTATTACGCGGAAGTGGTGATCGTAATCACCGATATTATCTCGTTGAAGTTAAACTAAAACCGATAGAACAATGACGTGTCTATATGAAGTAAACACGATCGATATTTTTTTAAATAATTAAAAATTATTTCATTATGCATTCTTTTATTTTGAAAGCGTGGATATGTTTCTGTAAAAAAAAATAATAAAAAAACATAAAAATATTACAAAATATTTCCAATATTTGAAAAAGATATTTAACCAATATTGTTGTGCCACTAGGGTATGTTCTGATCCTCGACTGAACACCTTACAAGCAACATAACAAGCATCTATGTATACATATAGTATTAATGTCATATAAATAAGATTCATATTATTTAGATACGTTTATAATTGATTTAACGAATAATCCAAATATATTCGAAATTGAATAAATTCACAAATGTAATAAATAAAAACTTTGTATAAATTAAAAATTAGAACAGTGTATGAATATTTACCTAGTACATCAGCACTGATTCGTCGATTTTTATTGTCGATGCAGGTGAAATTAAAGTAATTTTTTTAAATTTTACCTCAATCAAAAAAAAAACCGATATATCGATGCCCGATATTGATATTTTTGAAAAATATCAACATCTCTAATGGAAGCAAAAGAACAAGATTATTGATTTCTGATCATAAAAGTATTCAAAACATCGCAATAATGTTATTAGCTACTTAATAAGCTTGCCTAATCGTCTATCGGATCGAATTAAATCGAATGAAAGACTCGTGGGATCGATATAAACGTCTTAAGTTGAAGAAGGTCAGTTAAAAAGGTGCATTTTTGGTGCTCACTTAATCTAGTCTACCGAATGCAATTGTTAGCCGATTTGCACGTTCTATGGTTCGTTCGAAAGCTAAAAGTTCAAGCTACAAGCACATACCAATATCATTTAGGTACGATAAAAACTCGAGTAGATATAAGAGTTCCCAACTGATGGAAATTTTCCGCGAAAAAAAAAAACAAAATTTACGTCTTACCTAGTGGGAAAAGAAAGATATCGTTTTTATGTTCACGTATGTATCAAATACAGGAATATTTTTCATTGCTATATGTCCGAACGATTTCCCGCGTTGTATCGCTTTTTACCATCGGAAATTTTTAGATCCCACGTCCGGTCGATGTTGTTTTGCTCGGAGATATCGTGCCGGCGTAGTATCCACCAAGCTTCGATTTTATTTTCTTGCCTTTTTAATGCGTTTACCTGCACTTGTTGGTAACGACGCTTCGACGTTTACTTCGATAAACGTCGAAATAACTATAACTTTTATTACGCAGCGCATCGGTTTGGTGTATATCGTTGCGTGACGTGCGCCCGATTGGCAGTCCGTAAATCGATTGTTGTTTTAATGTTCATATTTTTTTTTTCCATACGATGCTTCAATATCATTCCTATGTGAAACCATTTCCGAATGTTTGGATGCTACTCGACTTAAGGATGTTATGTCGGGATCGTTATTCCCAAAAACTAATGCCCGTTAGTGACAAGAGTAGGTATCATATCTTTTGGTATGATTCCGATGGTTGTCTTTTGACAAACTTTTGTGGCAATACAGGTACACTATGTACCTATAGGTTAACAACTTTATTGCAAGTAAATCAGAAAATGTAGAAAGTTTACTAAAGAAATGCTATTTTCTATTATAAACTATTACTACTATTCTATAACAAAACTATTATATTATATTTATTAAAATTAAATATGATCCAGAAGAATAAATATGCATATAATTTTTACGTATTTATAATAATATAATAAATAATAAATACGTAAAAAAGTATTATTTTTTTTACGCTGGTTGGATAATTTATTGAATTTTTAGTATAATATTGCGTCTCCTAATATTTTAAAAACTCGGCACCCACCTTGTTCTACATTTCAAAACCACCATACTCAAAATTTTTTCAGATTCTCTCTGTTAATTCAATTTGAAATTAATTTATTGGAGTTATGATATCGAGATATTTCAGATACCTCCATAAGAGACCACGTCAATTCATTCATGAATAATTTCCAAACTATTTTCCTAAATGATCTGAAATTTTGCAAGAATTTTTTTTTTCATAAATAATTCGTTGCTCGCAAATTTTCAACAAAAATCACTCTATTTTGATGTAACGACACAACATCCTTAAACAATAATACAGAAATCGTGCGAATACAAAAATTCGTGTGCAAATATGTGCCAGGTCCCATGGAAAGAAGTAACAAAAAGCGTATTTTCGCGAATGAATTAGTTCAAAGAGTCGTCCTTTGCACGGTCGCTCTCTCTTTTCAGTGGTCACTTCTACGTTTCTGAACGCTTGAAACGGGCTGATTCATACATATTCTATCAACGCATTTTGAATGTGGAATGTTTATAAACGGTCAAAGGAAGCAACGAGCACGAAGCTTACAAAGTTCTCTGTTTTTTAAACGGGAGCGAATCAAAACGAACGATAATACATGGATAATTCGTAAAGCGAGCTAAATAATCTGTGAATTCGAATCGTGATTAACTCGTCGTTCGAAAAAAAAATATATACCCAAGTGAGTATTCAACAAATCTCAGACTCTGCAAGAAAAACTTTTCGTATCTATTATCGTATCACGAAAGAAACATTTCACCTTACCTCGACTAACCATCGAACTCGTCGGCTTTTTATTTCTTTTTCCATCTTTTTCTATGACCAGGACGATTCGATAATTTATCAGGATCATTTTGGCGCTGGTCGAACGGCCGTGGAACGAGGACAGGGCGTCGGCCGAATTTATGATAACGATAACATTGAATAATTCGCGACGAGCATTGATCGCAGCTCGCTTGGAGCGAGAGGAAGATATATAGATACGGTTGGATAGATACCTAGATAGAGAGAGAGTGACAGAGAACGAAAGTGGGTGGTCGAGGGGTGAATGGGATTGGTGAGAGAGCAATGCGTGGCCGAGCTCCGCTGACAGTGCGGCAAAATTAACGCGCTGTAAATAAAAGTTATCGCTATGGCACGAAGCCTTTGCTTTTTCAGGATATTGATCATTTTTCTCTCTCTCTTTTCCAGCTGGTATTTTACTAATGAGTGAATTAACCAATACAAGAGAGGGAAAAAGGGCAAAATCCGTCCTTTATTAACTTCGAGCAAGGTGGTTAAATAATGGAACAAAATTGGGGATATTGGTCAAACGATCGGAAGAACGTAAATAACGAGGTGGATGGGTGTGTTTGTCGAAGAGCTGAAATAAAATTTATTGACTTCACGCGAAAAGGATGGTTGAATTAATGAGAAATTGAATTAGGGAAGATAACAAGGATTGGGGAGGCCTTAATTGGATGGCTAACTCGTACCATACGATTTTTGTTGATCGACTAAGGAAAAAATATACGTATTTATGCTCATTCTAACGAACATTGGATCAATTACGAGAGATTTTTCTACCTTTTGTTGCCAACGTGTGAATCGTGGACGAATTTTATCACGCGTATTTTGATTTCTACTCTTTTATAAAATACGTTCATCCTTCTTTCTCATCCCATTCACCATTTTTTCGCTTATGTCGTTTCAATTCGTACGCAGCAGGCATCGTGTCGCAACTTTGCCCACTTTACGGATTTGTTTGGCTCGTGCTATGCTTTTCACGGGTAAAGCGCGACAGAGAGGAAAAAAGGGGCATAGTTTTGCCGAGGCCTTCCTTTCTCTCTCTCCTACCAACCCCTAACTCTCGTACGTCCTTTCAGTCCCCCGTCCGAGATACTTTTCACATAGTTTCCCTTCGAATTACGCGAGCACGCACAATCGCCGTATCGCACGGCAAGCTACGATTTAAATACTTTCTGTAAAATTTCAAGCGGACCGAATAGAAATCGTCAAACTCGAACGACCACGTTACGTTTTTATTCCATTCTGCTCGTTTTTACAAGCTTTTATTTAGTTTCACTTGTCCGTATGTATGTCCTGTACAAATCTTGTAAGCTTAATTTCACCCACTTCTACATATCCAATCGACTTGAAACTTTGCACACATATGTAACTCGGATGACAATACATTTTTTTCAACATAATTTATTATATGAAAAATAAAGAAAAATGAAAAATAAAGAAAAAAAAAAAAAAAAAGAAAAAAAAAACGTACGCAAAAACGTACGCGCGCGACAAGCTTTTAAGACAAATAATTCAACATAATTTATTATATGTGTTACAGCCATAACTTTGATACTACTTTTTTCGAGGATCCATCCATTCGAACTATAACCACTTATAAATAGCATTAGTACACTAAATAAAAGCTTGTTTTTAAAAAGTTTTTTTTTATCATATAATTTTTTTATCACATTTTTGACACGTTACAACGTAGCAACGTTCGTTATGCTGGTTTTTCATTTACATGCACTCTTAAAAATAATTTTATTTATTCTACTATGAACGATATTATTATTCCAGATACGTGCGTGAGAACTTGGGTGATTTCATAGTTAATCCATCCTACTCTCTTCCGTCCCCTCATTTCTCACGTTAGCTCACGTAACACGCGTCGTTCGTAGACGTCTGCGAGATGCAAATAAACTTGGTAACGTTTGCAAACTCGTGGAAGAGAAGATCTATGATTTACGCGTATACGCGTGGCGTCGTCGTCGTCGTCGTTGCTAGAAGCGTATCGAGAAGTTCTGAAACATCCATCCAATTTCTTCCCCCCATCCTACGGAACGATGCGTTTCCAAGAGAACGAGGATTATCTGTTTTCATATGAAAGAGATTGGAAGCTTGGTTTAAGGTAAATTGATTAAGATAGTTGGTCAGAGTCGAGGTGTATAGATAAGGACATGAAGACACGTTTTTTTACGTCTTGTCTAAATTTTAAATCTCTTAGCTGTGTAGTTTTTAGGATGTTAGCTTTTAAAAAGGTTGGAAAAATACATTGCGGGCATGGGAGACGATTATATAGTTTTGAGCTTTCATTTCGAGAATACTTGAAATTTACATGGGTTACCCATGAGAAACAAATTATAGCTCTAATCTAGGATATGTGAAGGATATATTATGAGAAATTGAAAAGATTTTACTGTGTAATTATTGGGAAATTACGCAAATAAGAACACACATAGCTTTCTCTCGAAAGTCACTAGATAATAAAGATGGCGACACATGTATGCTCGGAGTATTTGAATAACGTTAATTAAAGATATTCATATTCACGTGTATTGAATGAAAAACTAAATGTAGTAGATTATTTATGCTATGAATAATCATGTTTGTTAAATGTTAAAAATGGCCATTTCGTGGCCTCCTCGTTAATTAATACCGAGACCGCCATAGTGCCGATGCGGGCAAAAATTAGGTTGGGTGGGTCATTTAGTAACTTATGTTAGTCAACCTAAGATCTTATTAAATTTTAATTGTTATTTAGAGTATTATTATTATAGTGTTATTTAGAGTAGACCTCAGATTTTGAAAATTTAAATTGTCAGATTCGAGATGGCGGATCATTTGACAAAAATTTTAGAAATAGGGTGTTTAAAAAATATAGCCGTATTCTACGTAAAATTTGGAATAATAAAGGTTTCCAGAGATTTTTTTCAAAATTGCTTCGTTTCGTGTAGAAAAATCAGAAACTTTGTATGTTTTTAAAAATCCATAATTTTTTTTATCGAAAAAGATGCTGGTCTACAAAAAATCGTTCAATAGCTCTTTTATCCTAAATTTTATGTAGAATACAGCTGCATTTTTCCTTCTGCAAATTTTGAAATTTTCGTAGATTGGTCCATCATATTACATCTGTGATTTGGAATTCTCGAAATCTGAGTTCAGATTCGTAATCAGCGATCCTGAAAACCCCTGTATCCAAATTTTCGTAAATATATGCCTCAAAGTATATTCAATAAATAATTTTTTTTTTTAAAGTTGTTTTTTAGAACTTCTTTATTAATATCAACAAATTAACAAAAACATTAAAGTCTCTGCAACTGAATTTTGATTTTGTATTATCCCATGATTATAAAATGACAAAAAACATCGGTTAAATCGAATAAAAACTACTATAAAATCGCGAAAAAACTGTTTAGAAGTAGATGTCTTCTGGTGATCCCGCAAAGGGTTAAGAAAGTGAAAAAAATAGAGAATCGTGATGAAAGATAAAGATAGATCTTAAATTGATATTACTACCACGCGATTAAGATTGACATGGTCGAAGTTCATCGTTTCGAAATCAATTCGCACGAGGGTAACATCCAACGCTTTAACATCTTCCGAACGGTGTGCAACCTTCTCGGTTAGTCAATGAAATTCCCTTTTATTCCGTGCTCGAGCAATCAACTCATCGATGTTATTACTCGATGTCACTCGAGGTACCGGGGTATCGATTTCGAATCACACTGGCAGTTCGACGGAGAAATTTAATTGGGGGCCTCGTAATTCCCAGCTCAATTCGAGCTCGAACTGCGAACGCTTCGTGGCCTCCATCTTCCCACCCCTCTCATCCTTTCGCAACACCCCCTACTGTCATCTCGTTCCACTGCTCCACAGCGTGGTCCACCGCGTTCGGATAAAAATTACCTTTCGTCGGATCTCGCGACAAGTCGAAACCAACTACGGCTCGTTTTGCTCGTGAAATCACTTGATTGAATATGCTTAGAGTCATTCCGGGGTAAGTGTGCGCATCACCTATATCTCTAGAGCGAGGTCTTTTGGGGGTTATTTTATTAGTTTGATTGATCTCAAGTTGTAAACCTAATCTATAGTGACTTAATTTGATCTTATAAGATAAAAAACATTTTTTTTGTATGGTCCTAGTATGAGAATGACAGTTTCTAAGTTTTGTTAAATTTTATATTTTATAAACGTTTTTTTTTAAAAGAACTTTTTATTTTTGTTATTTCAGGCAATGCGTTCATGTATCCCACGTGCGCACACTTACCCCACAGGTTGTGCAAACTTGTCCCATATGAGATAAGCGGCGGCTACACGCAGCGTTTTACTCGCACGGTACAGTTTGCACACACAAAAAGACACAGTACCGTACTGTGTCCACACGATGCAAGTAAGCTCTTGCAAGCCTCAGTAGAAGCTTCGCCTTCGGAACAAGAATAATCGAACATCGTACATCGGATATTTTGATTTGAATTTTTTTGGCTCTCTACGACAAGAGGCAAGTGCGGCCTGAACTCCGTCCACACGTACAAACTGTACCGTGCAAACTCGGTTTGCTCGAGTAAAATCTTCAGCAATGCGACGATTACGCAAGCCGCGCTTTTTGGTTTGCGCGAGCAACAGTTTTGCCGTCCACACGCACATACTTACTTGTACAAACTAGTTTGGACGAGTAAACCCGTGGTAAAGCCTGAGCGTGTAGCCGGGGCTTTACGCACACTTACCATGTACGGGTTGCGCACACTTACCCGTAATACGGGTCAAGTTAGCGAATTCTGATTTTGTTACGTTTTTTTTTATTTTGTGAAAAGATTTAGAAATTTTTGTATTTTGTTCCTGTTGTGATTTATAGTCTAATAAATGCTTTATTTAAACATAGTAATTAGATTTTCCTAGCCCTTATAGTTTTGGTGCACTGGAACTTCAAAGACAAAAGTGCGCACACTTGACCCGAATGACTCTGTTCATTAAGTTTTTCACTTATTTAAAAAAAAATGGTAATCAGATGAAAATATAAATCAAAGATCGAACATTCATATCTCTTTTTTCCAATCATATTTCTCTTTATCTTTTATTGACATGTTATTTCGACGTTAAAATTGTGTCCAATCGATGTAACGCAGTAATGAGAAATACATATTGGAAACATTTCAGGATATCTACCTTGATAATTTAAATGTGTAAATAAAATAGTTTCGAATCGGGATATGTGCAGGAACGTGCAACGAGCATGAGAAAAATACATCGCGCGGTATAAAAAAATTTCGTTGGCAAAAATTGGTAGGTATACTTACTCCTTTGAAACGAGATGAAAAAAAGGTGATTGATTTAGACCATTAAGCGATCCGTTTTCTTTAATTTTTTAAATGGTAATCGATATTGCTATTTACCACAAAAGTTGCAAAAAAATTTGTTCAATGCTCTCAAGTCGCGTTTATTTGTAATGTACCTATAAAGAATGGAAATTCGTAGTAACGAGCGTTCGTGGAAAATATACGACACGAACGATACGGCATGAAAAGCTTCTATCGTCTCTTTCATTCCTCTTTCTTCTTGATTGTAAGCCAGCCCCGATAACGACGTTAATTGGAAACGTACGTAATTATCAGATGCATTGTCCGATCGAGTTCCATTGACGTGCATCACGCCGGAATGCACTGTGTGCTGCGACGATACGCTATCGTGGATATCGAGGATTAGTTTCGTCTTGAGCCCAATTAGTTAACCGAACTACCTATAATTTTTATAGCGATGTGACGTTTCACCGGTCTTAAATACGAACGGTTCGTTTTGTCGGAAAAAAAGTTCATTGACGGTAGATTTTTTTAAAAAAGCATTTCCAGATCAAAAATTCTCTTTCTTTTAACAACACGTAGAGAAATAAATATTTTTGAAAACTACAACTCGCGTGTGCGTTTGATCCGATATACATTTTTTTTTTTCCTTTTTTTTAACACACGCTGATAAGTCCGATAACATCCCTGTGTGAAATCGGACACACGGTATATAACTGTCAGAGATGCTGGAATATAGAAAAAAAAAAAAAAAAAAAGAGGGAAAGAGGTAGAATTTATCATAGGCGTCGTAACAAAGGGGACCTCGATCGAGAAAAATAAATCCTATTGACGATGATATAACAACGAGAGAGAGAGAAAGATAGAGAGAAAGAAAAGAAAGCAAAAAAATAAAAAAAGAATCCTAAAAAAAAAAGAAATTTCAACGAATCCAACATCGCGCGTCGCGCATGGAATTACCGATTTTTCCTCCCTCTCGACGAAGAGCAAATTTTAATTTCGAATGTAAATCTATGGGTATAGCTTTACCCTCTCTTCTCAACCTCTACCAATTCCTCCCACTTCTCTTCAACCTCCGCTATCGCCTCTCTTCTTCGATCGTCCTTTTTTTCCATTAACGTATGCAGCTCGTCGTTTCGCGTTCGACGATGGTAAAAAGAGGAGAGAGAGAGCGTTCGAGTGAGGGACGGTCGACGATCTTGACGAGAAAAAGAATCTTCGTGCTCGCAATATAAACGCGTTGGTGGTCCGAGAGGTCAAAGGATCACGACGGACCTTGAGTCCTTCGTACGGTAAGATATATTGTCAATTTTGAAAAAGACCTTTAAATTTTCACTTCTTTAGAAACCTCTCTGTAAACGATGATATTTAGGGGCTACATCTACCTAGAGACTTGAAAAAAATAGCCAAATTCCGGATTTTTTTTCTGGGTAACGGTTGGTGAGAAAGAAACGCATTTTCTTTTAACACGAAGGTATATATATTGAGAGTTTTTAACAAAAAAAATTTCTGAAAAATGCCGATAAACAACAAAGATATGGTTGTTGACAGACGATGAAGTTATTTTCGTGACGATTGGTGGTGGATACTTTTTAGTTTAAACGGTTCATCTGGATTCTAAAAACCAAACGGGATAGTCAAGTCAATAGTAGGCTTATATACAAGTCGTTGACGAACTTCGATTTTTAAAATCATTTTTTTTAATAAAATGGCGACGAATTGAACTTCGAGCATACCAAATTTATAAAAGAAAGCGGAATCTTTATGTAACTATTAAAAAAATGAAAATCGATGTTAAAAAAGTGAGATCGTCAACGATCTTCAAATGCTTCTCGTCGTATCTCCTGTAAATTTGACAACAATCCACAAATCCATCAGTTTCAAGAAAAACGCGAAAGTTTAAAGTATGGTGCTGCTATATTTAAGTGGAGAATTTTTAATGACTTCTGGTCATCAATTGCAGGGCCATAAAAAGCATGGCAAGGGGACTGTCTTCGAAATAAAAATAACATGCAAATTATGCCCACCTGTACCTAAACATCTCGTCTTGTCCTCGATTGTTAGAACCTGTAGCTCATTCAATTTTAGGAATATTTTAATAAAATTTCCAGGGAATATACTTAAAAGGTGATAATATCGAATAAGCATATTTTTTGACCCACCTAGATAGACATAGCCCCTTAATACCGAAAAAAGTCGCAGTTGTGGATCACGGTGCAAAAGGGATGAAAAATTGGAGGTCAGAGATTATAAGCTAGAAGAAGTTACGGGCTGGACGGGAAGGGATCATTTAAAGTGGATTTAACGAGAAGTTCGCATATCGTGAGCTTGGACGAGAAGAAGAAAGATTGCAAGGGGATGAGGAAAGGCAATCGGGAGAGGACGTTATAAAGACCCAATAGGAGAAGCTTCGTCACCTTTTCTCTTAACCAACCACCAGTCTCGTAGTTTTCTCTTTTTTTGAACTCACGTTGAAATCGTCATTTCGAAATATTTAAATCCCGTCTTTCTTCACCGTCAATCTCTCCCCCTTGCTTCCCCTCCGTTCTCTCTCACATTTTTCATTCCTGGTACTGACTTCTCTGTCTCTCTCGGTCGCTGATCTTTCTGCTCGTCGGATTAACCGAGAGATATTATTCTTCAATTTGGATTAAATTCTTTCCACCGTCAACGCGGAAAGACTTTTCTCCGATCCTTCTCTCTCTTCCTTTTTTTTTTCTCTCTCTCGTTGCAGTGTCCGTGAGAAGAGAGGTCGAATCGAAAAATGGTGGTCCATAGCTCGGGAAGTCGGATTGATCCCGTGCCACCCACCTAGCTCGACGTTTCCGTGGGATTCCGTGCGGATCGTAAAATCTTACGAAAGATTTGTAAGAACCCAGGGCACTGGCTAAAAATGATCGTCCTTCGTAGAATACAGTAAAGTAAGAGAGAGAGAGAGAGAGTGCTTTAGTGGAAATGTAAGTCGTTTTTCTTTTACCACTCGTGATACATTTAATCAAAAGCGAGTGCCACTTCGTCGACCAACTCGATTACTCTTTGATTTATCTTGATAAGGAATCTCATTTACGATTCGTGAAGCCAGATTTTATGGAATATGATGCACTTAGGTAATTTGCGTGTACGTAACGCGAATTTCTTTTTATGGTCGTGCGTTTTTCTGCGATCAAATTTTAAAAGCTATAGAGGGGAAAGAACGATGAATAAATATTTTATACTCGTTGGAATAAATATTCGACTCTTTTACGTGATTCGCTTAGCGAACGAGATGTTCGTGAAGATACCGTTTTGATA
This sequence comes from Ancistrocerus nigricornis, assembly GCA_916049575.1. Classification (NCBI taxonomy): domain Eukaryota; kingdom Metazoa; phylum Arthropoda; class Insecta; order Hymenoptera; family Vespidae; genus Ancistrocerus; species Ancistrocerus nigricornis. The sequence continues at coordinate 6,674,483 of OU696665.1, forward strand.
TCGCTCAGAGGAATAATTAGAAAAATCTTAGGAGGCTGTATGAAAATCCATCCGCAACACCGCATCTTTATTTCTTCACGAACCAAGTGTATTTATCGGACAAACAATTTAAATTTTCCGAGAGGAATTTCAGAAATTCTTGCGGCCAATATTAGCGGAGAAGAGTATTCCAAGTATCCGGCTTAAATTACCTTCCGGCTGCCTTTATATTTCCAAAGTTATTCAATCTAAAGAATTTTAGTTTGCTCTGCAAATATTACGCTGATCATCGTTGTCAATGCATTTTCTATAATATAACGATGATAAATGAATTTCATCTGTGCTCTTCGTGATAAAAGGGACATTTTCCTGGGTAATATGCACGTTACGAAATTTATATAAAAGAAGTAGTAATTATTAAAATAATTATTCGAACGAACGTAATGAGTCTTCTATATTTGATACTTCGTATATAATTAACCTCGTTTCGGTGGCATGTCGTAGAAAAATGAATCCGCGTGTACGCTGATAGTACTTCCGGTTATTCCCAATAAGAGAGAGGGAGAGAGAAGCAAGGAGAGGGTAAAGCACGTATCCAGGAAGGTGCCCTGTTAATAATCGGAATTATATTGGCAAATACCACGACAATGGGAGGGCGTAGCCATGCAGACCCTTCGACCTCGTAACCGGAAACAATGGTGCGGTTGGGTCAGCCTTTGCGATACCCGCTGAGAGCTATCGATTTCCGAAAAGCACCCTAGAGTTGATTCGAGGCAATGAAAATGTTAGGTGTCGAGGAAAAACGAACACTTTTTTCACGTTTGCCATTTGCTCGCGGTGCCTTCGCGCCATCGCTCGAGCGTGTACTCGTAAATGTACCTATCCTGTCGTGGGGATGTAGCCACTTCGGCCACACGTGTGTCCCTTTTTTTTTCCCTTGAATCTCTGGTAGGTGTTAAAAGTACCCTTGCTCGTACGAATTAGACGAAAGATTGTCTTTTTTTTTTAAATTTATATAGCGTTTAGAATTTATTCGTTCGTTTTCTTAGATTGCGGTGAGCAAACATCGGAGTAAACGAAGAGATAATTTGTTTTTCCTTCGCGCGACGATCGTAAAAGGGAATAGAATTTTCCTCAGCCGGTAGTTCGAGATCCACAGAGAAGAGAGTAAAAGAAAATGAAGAAGGAGAAGCCTCCAACGTTAGAGGCTCGAGCACGTCGAGTACGAGACGCCGTCAAAGGCGGTTAACTTCGTTTCTTCCTTTTTTTTATATTTCATTATTTCCTTACTTCTATCGTAGCACAGTTTTTTCAGCTTTTAGGTAGACGGGCACGAGCAATCCGACAATACTTTCCGTTTATTCAACACGTCCAGCCTGAGGCATTTCTAACCTCCATATTCAAAATATTCCTAAGAAGATTCTCGAGTACTCGTCACGTTTGTTTCATTATTTTTTTCCGATTCTTAAAGTCCTTTGCTTTGATAGCATCTATCGTTTGAAAATTTTATACTCGCATGACAGTAACTAGACTCGCTTTGACAGGTCTCACGATGGGTCTAGCTGTCATGACACAGGCAAGTAGTTATATCCTGGTTACACAGTACGAACTACTGAGTTAACAGTCGACAGCTACTGTCACTGTATACTTGCATGACAGTAGCTAGACTCGCTTCAGCAGGTCTCACGATGAGTCTAGCTGTCATGACACAGGCAAGTAGTTACTTCCCAAACTGCTACTGCAGTCAATTTTGTATGTGCTCTACATAGGAGGTCCAAGTGTCTTGTGCAATGAGCTATTGACATATCACAAAATCGTGATAGTTGGCAAGTAAAAACAAAAAATGTTGTAGTTACTCAGATGCGGGCTACTGACCAACTCGGGCATGACAGTAACTACTATGATGCGGTTACACTGTGTAAGTATTTGCACTGTAGTAACTGACTAGGCCAACTTGCACCGTGTAACCAGGCCTTGGGTCTGGGTCTTGGTTCTGGTTTAGGTCGCTCGATTTATTCACATTGCATCAATTTTCCTTCTAGATCCAACTCAAACGCGTAATTTACTTATACTTTTTGTAAGTAAACAATAATTTAACAACGTTCTTGGATTCAAATTTCATATTTTATTCTAATTTACTGCATCAAAGATCGAAGAAACGAGATAATCTCTATTCCCACTCGACGCACGGCTTTTCGAAGTACAGTCACGAAAGAGCTTGTAAGAGAGGGAGGAAGAAGGACAGAGAGATGGATGAATTCTTGGGAAATACGGTTTTAGAGAGAAGATCCGCATGCGGAGTCTTTCGCGCGTGCAAGTGCGTCGCGTAAGTGATTTACATCGTTTCCCAATTTTGGGTCTCTAACAGTAAGCACGCTTAAGGATGTTATTCTATATCCCCTTTCTCTCTCTCTCTCTCTCCTTCTCTTACCCTCTTTCTCTATTGTAGCACGTAACGGCACCATGCACCGCAGTTTCCCGTTTTACGAGTCGGTTGGACAGAGATGGAGAATGGAAAACGTGATAAGGCCTTCGACTAACCCGTTGGGTTAAGGTGGATAGAGTGAGAGAGAAAGAGGGAGAGAGAGATATGCAGTAGCGGTAGGAGGAACGATGGTGGTGGGGTTGCAGCAGAGTTAAGAAGGGGCGAGGAGACGGTGGATGTAGGCTTCAGCCGCCGTCGGGTTTCTTGTAAGCCGGTAATCTTCGGTAAGTAACAAAACACGCGGCTGAGCTTAGGAACGACGCTGGAGGAATTCTCTCCGTTGGAAACTCCCCGTGTATATCGGCTCGTACCGTCGTAAGGTACCGGTAGTAGGACGTATGGCGAATTCGCACAGTGGGGCTATGCCGATGCTCTCCTTATCAAGATCCACCATCTTCCATTTTCCACTTTAATCGGTCTTGCTCCGTTACTATCAGGTGGATGTAATTGATTACGTTGAATTAATTTTGGTGTTAATCGATCGTTTGTAGTACTTAACACTAGATTGCTGGATGTAGAGTCTATTAAAAACCAACATATGTTTTAACATAGTTCTATCAAGGTTTTACAGTCGGTCTCATATATTGTGGCACTGGTCTGAATGTAGCGTTGAGGAAAAGCCTCGTAGTTTTCTTATGTACTTTTCAGAACTGTGCCACAATATATGAGGCCAACTGTACCTCTTTGACAACCTCAACCAAAAGTTACATCCCATATGCATATTTAAAGAGTTGATAATCTGTTCTACTATTGCGAGTAAACTTTTTGCCGGAACTGTCCTGCATTCTTGTTTTCCCTCTACGCGCTCGTTCAATTGCTGAATATAGCTTATAAAACCAAAACCGTAGCGTTTTTCAGGGTAAAAACTAAACAGTGAATCATTCTGATTTTTTTACATTATTCGTGACATCCCACTTTACATTTTTCTGATTTTTTATCAACTTCTTGGTTTTGATTTTGACGGTAGAATTAATAACGTACTCTTTACCCACGCATGGTGCATATATTATGTGTTAATCGAGTCAACTTCAAGGGTAAATATCTCGGGTTCGGGTTAGTGAAACTTATTCAAATTGTACAAATGTTTGGATAACGTATCAAATAACATGTATGTCCAACCTTAAACATATCTATCAACATAGTTCTATTAGAAAACAAGTTATGTTTAAAAAAAAATTATTTAAGTTTTTCTCTACAGGGTGTCCGGTTCCAGGTGTTCAAGCGGAAAACTACATGTGCACATCAATGATTTGAGTCGAAAAGTTTAATACTATTTTTCGAAATTCGGCTTAGTTAACGAGTTATTAACTAACAAATATCGGCAAATCACGGCGATCGGTAGGGAACGTAAGAGATGAAACGAAAAGCTCCTACTTCCGCTTCGTCCCTTGCCTAGTTGCGAGCTCGAGTAAGCCGTCTTTTTTCGCTAATCGCCGTAATTGGTCGATCTTTGTTAATTAATAATTCGTTAACTAAGCCGAGTTTTGAAAAAGTTTATTAAAATTTTCGACCCAATTCACCCTTGTGCAGTTGTAGTTTTCCGCTCGGACACTTGGAACTGGACACCCTATATAGCAAGAAAATCGTAAATAGTGTTAAAGAGATTGTTTCGAATGATTGTCGAAGGTGGCCGAGTTTTGAAATTCGTGATCGAGGAGCGTAGTAAAACCGCTTGCTCGTTTATTGCTTATTCGATATCGCTGGTATCGCGAAAAGAAGAAAACTGCGACTCCCCTCGAGCGTTTCTTAACGGAATCACTGAGAAAAAGCGTGTGCGTATCGAGACACGTTGACTCCCGATAGGATCGTAGGAAAAATACGAGGAATTTCTTAGCGTAGGAGAATCGAACGAGGGAAGACGATTTTCGTGAAAAATCGTCTAATTTCTCATAGTCCTGGAGTTTTATCGCTCGGTAGAACGCACCAGTATGAAGGAAAATGTGTGAGCGCGTCTATGTGTACACGACAAAGTGGTTCGTTTTCGACGCGCGTGTCTAAAGTGCCTCCGCCTTTTCGTCGCGCATCGCCATATTCTCGTTTACGAGCGTTGAGCGAGTAGAGAGCCGAGGTGCCGTTGAAAGAGGGTGTGTACTTCGTTTAGCGAAAACGAAGCGTCGATGAAGAAGACGCTCGAGTAAGTCGCTCTTATGGCCTTCGAAAATTGCTCTTCCCTTACTCTTCCTTTACTTCTGCTCATCATTTTTCGACAGCACGTTACTGGATTACGAGGTACGAGAGAAAAAAAAACGCTAGATCACGATTTTTTTCCATAAATATTTTATTTAGTCCGTCACCATTTCCATTTCGAGCTAACATTCGTTGATAAAGTTACGGATTTTTGTAAAACGGACGCATTATTTCGGTCGAAAAATTTCCATAGAAAATTGAACACAACCAACGGACGGCATTTGCGGGTATTTTCATGCAGCCAAGCTATTTCAAATGGCTTCGAGCTAACAGCCTATTCTGATAGCGAATAAACGGATCATTGCGTTAAGCGTTGCTCATCGAGCCGTTCTATGTGCTTGAACCCATTGTACAAGACTTTTCATCTCGCTTCGAATGATTATTTTGTTTTTTTACAGAAATTAGCCCTCGATACATTTTTATGTAGCTTTCAAATATTTCTTTTTTTCGTCAGACAATCATCACCGTAGACTGATCTTTCTTCTTTTATGTATTCGAAACAATATAAATTTTGAGAATAAAATATTTATAATAATTGTAGGAAAAGCATAAAGAAGATCTAAGAATTCACTTCGTGCACATTCATTCCACGATGCATTGTCATAAAAACTTTAAACTCGAAGTTCCCAAAAGGATGATTCACGACGACTTATAAATATTATGCAACCTCGTATACGAGTAGCAGTCGTAAACGACCTACCGATGTTTTTGTAACCGGTAAACAGCCGAGGCCGTAGATACAACGGTAAACGCGACTGATTATCCAGGCCATTGCTTAGCGAATCCAGCAGATCCTGGCAAATCGCCCTCGTTTCTCGAATTCACGATGTATAAAGAGAGGGAGAGAATGAGGGATCGAACTAGCGATATTTAATACCGGGTAATTCGGTAATACGATAGCAAAGTCACACGTATTGGGAACTGACCACTTTGGTCACGACGTCTGGTGGTTGAAATTCTAACTATAATAAGGTTAGATTGCATACTGTCAAGACGTGAAATTCGTTTAAATAAAATCAAACAATCACAATGGGATGTGAGGTTACTTTTATCGTAAAAGGTTGGCAAGAGTTAGCAGTTGGTAGGACTGCTGTGTTTCCCGTGAAGTAGAGTGGAGACGCTGGCTGTTGTCCTTACTGTCTTGTTGTACATTGTAGAGATTTGATAAGTTAAAGCATAATATTGTAAAATGAATTGTCACAAATGTATTTATTTCAAATTTGCAATCTAAAGTCAGCCATATTAATTAGGCCACACCTCCATGTCAATTCCAAATAGACAGTTTGTTCATTTATGTTAGATGTTTCTCTGCATCCTTGAAAATAACATAAAACCATAGAATAAACCATACGAGCATTAATTAGCAAATCGACTGACATATATTTTTTTAGAAATAAACGTAAACGAGCCTGCTTTGTCAAGATATTCGTCAATAATTCAAGCAGAACCACACGCTTTGTAACAAATTAATAATCCTTTTATTTTGATTGTCAAAACACAAAGAACTCGATAATTACTCCGTTTATTTTTTATCAAACGAACGCGTTCAGAAAATAATCGAATGAATACTGATTGTAAGAATTACAAGAGAATAGACCACTACGTATGGGGTGCAAAGAAACTCCCCGTTAATCCTTGCAATGGTGCGATATCAAAAGCTCGTCACGTACTGTCCGTTATGTGAACATCGTTAATACATTATGAAGCTCGATGGACTCACCTAAAGCTCGGGACTGCGGAGAATAACGGAAAGCTAAATGGAAGCTGTATTATTGCTATACAATAATAAAGGTCCTTGTGTATGGAAATTTAGGTAGGATGTTTGACTCGTACGTGTATGGCAACCTACTCGTATTAGTACGTACGTCCATGTGTGTGGGTAATCAGCAAAGAGAAAAGAGAGAGATAGACAGAAAAGCATACAAAAGAGGGAAAGGTGGACAGGGAGAGGGAAAATTTTATTGGTTATTGCGGAGAGCGATATTAATGTAATTATTATCGTCGTTATCGATCGACCGAACGTATATATTTCTACCGGCTCTAACCATCGTTTCCCTTATCCTCACCCAGCACACACCCCGAAAATCATGCCTCAACCCCTTCTACTCGCGAACCCTCCCCCCTTCGTCTCTTCCCCTCTCTCTTCTCCTGTTCGAGAGGTGTTTGCATTCCGGAATCAATTGCGTTAGAGATTACCGCGTTTGATTCAATTCCGAGTTCTCGTTGAGCTTAATTTATTATCGTTCCACCTAACGCCCGAACTGTTTGCCCGTGGACTTTAGCGACGGTTCCGTTTATACGTCCGTAACACGCATATGGGTGTTCCCGTGTACGTGAGTGCGTGAACATTACGTATGCAGGCGAGAACGCGTATTGGAGATATAGCCCAGTCATTTTGTCTGAAAAAAGGCAAATATAATCAGACCCGAGAAAGCTGATTTTTGGATATTGTGTGGGTGGTGTTTAGAAAAGCTTATTTTAAAATTGTCTCTGTCATCTTGGAAAAGGGGTAAATTTGTTTTGTTCGAGATAACTTGGCTCTCCGTTGAGATACGAAAATTTTGATTATATTCTTTTGTTGCTTTTTTAATGTTCTACAATTAAGGTCGTATGAATTTTTCATCTATTGTTGATCGTTGGTGAGATATCGAAGGTAAAAAATTAAGAAATTTTATTTGTTTCCAACTCTTTTTCCAAGATGGTGGAGAAGGTCATAGGAAATCTTAGTCAATAATTTCAAGATAAGCTTTTCTAAGCACCCCCAACACAATATCCAAAAATCAGCTGTTTTGGGTCTGATGTTTTTTCAAATGATTCTGCTTAGACTACGCAATTATTTACCTTAAAAGGTCACTTATGAGGGGTCTTTCACACCAACTTTGTTACATTTTACAACAATTTTCAAAAATTGCCTCCCTTCCCTCTAAATTTTCTACCATAAATTGTAACCAAGACAAATCAAGTATGATATATTGCACTATGTAGTATGGGATTATAAAAATAATTTTAGATGAGCTGCATAATATAACAAAAATAATTTGTATGTTTATTTTTATGTATGTTTTGCACCTACCAAAATTATTTTTATTATATTATGCAGCTCATCTAAAATTATTTTTATATTTTCATACTACATAGTGCAATATATCATACTTGATTTATCTTGGTTATAATTTATGGAATGAAAAACCTACTAGAAGAGATGTGATAACTTTTTCACATTTATGATAAACAATTTAGGGGAAAGGAAAGCTGTCGAAGTTTTCAAATTGATAAACTTCGCTTGGTGATTACATTTCTGTAGATGTGTTTTATGACAATTTATGCACATTATATAACATGAAATGTATTTTAGAGCAACACATACGATCGTGGGTTTGTTTGATAAACGTCGAAAAACGGAATTTTTCCCATGTTTTCGTCATTATTGGCACTGGATCGGTCCATCGCTGCTCTTTAAAAATTCGATACCGTAAAAATGTTTAAATCATTCGAATATTTCTGAAAGATTCGGTAATTGATGATAAATGAAAACATTTCTAATATTCCCATAGTGATTTCTCGATTTTTTGGAAATCAAATTGATCTTATCGTCACCCTGCATACGCTTTTAATTGGAGTGATCGCCGTAACGAGGTTATTTCGATGGCGCGAATATTATCGCATCGAATTCGAAAGGTCTATTGTTCTATTTTCATCGAGATATCGCGCACGGCCGAGCCGATCCAATCGGGTAACGACGCGTGCTCGCGCGAAATATCGTAAAATCGTAGTTTGCGTTTCGTTTCGAAAGCTTCCCAGTCGCTGCCGCCGCCGCGCCGGTCCGTCGCGCTTTAACACGATTTACGAGCTCGATATACATACGTATATGTAATTTGGTTAATGCGAGTTCTCGCACACGCGATCGTTGACAAATTATGTTGGAAGAAAGTTGGTTGAAAGTCGTGAAGAAAAATTTCATTTGTTTCCAAAAGCTTCATCGATCTTCCTCCGTGAGAATTCGGTTACCATTTATCCTTGTAATCTAAGATCTCGTATTCTTAACACTTTGACTGCCACATTGGTCATCGGTGACCACCACATATTTTTTCAGTGAGACTGTGGTGATGACCATCGATAATTATGCATAACTGCAAGTGATAAGAATATAGTCTTATTTAACCATATTACACATAGTTTATTATTATACAAGGTGTCCGGTTCCAGGTAGTCAAGCAGAGGACTACATGTACACATCAATGACTTGAATCGAAATGTCTAATACCATTTTTCGAAATTCGACTTAGTTAATGAATTATTAACTAACAAAGATCGGTCAATTACGGCGATTAACAAAGGAAGGCGGTTTACTCGAGCTCGTAGTTAGGCAAGAGATGAAGCGGTAGGAGGAACAATCCACAATAATCAACGTTACATGTCGTTGCTCGCCGTAATTGACCGATCTTTGTTAGTTAATAATGTGTTAACTAAGTCGAATTTCGAAAAATGGTATTAGACATTTCGATTCAAGTCATTGATGTGTTCATGTAGTCCTCCGCTTGACTACATGGAAGCTGACACCCTGTATACTTGAAATAATGCAAATTTTATTATGATTACTCGCGGTAAAATTCTTACAAAATTTGGTCGCAGTCAAAGTGTTAATCGATCTTCTCTCATCCTAACGTTTCTTAATAAAATGTACATTTTATACAATATAATGTATAAATAAACAAAACGTGCTAGCATAGCTTACCTGTTTATACCTGGCAACCCAACATTATTGCCTGGAAACAGATAGGCAACCTGACTTTGGCGTTTTATTTACATCTTTTACTATTGAATGGTGCTACATTTTTGACGAAATCACATGACAATAACATTTTTTTTTTATTTAAATGAATTACTTAGACCACTTTAAATAACTGTTTAAAATTGTCGATTAATCCTCACTTAGAACATATCATAACATGGTCGAATTAATTAATTTAAATAACACCTAAAACATGACAGTAATTATCGAAAAAAATAAAATAAAATAATTGTTAATTAAAAATAGCTATGCAGGGATATAAAGCAGCAAACCAAGCACATTTTGTTTATTTATACATTATATTGTATGAAATATGCATTTACTAAGAAACTCGATAAGAGAAGGTCGTTTTAGGTCACCATCTCGTACTATTGGTTCTTCGATAGAATTATATCTCCGAGCGACGAAACGAATATTATTTGGCGTAGAATTAATGAACAATCGAGAAGGGGATGGCTGTGGAAATGAGAAAGTTCGGAGATAAGACGATCGCTCCGAAGAGAATTATCCTTTCGAGTATTTTATCGATCTTTCGAATCTCGTCTCGTTCCCGAACGAGCTTTCTCTCGTTCGTGATAATACTAGTAGTATATGTGTATAGGTATACACGGGCAGGCTGATGTACGAGCTCGATATAATTAATCTCGTCTAAATAGTAAATTCATATTAAACGTGCAACGTCCAACGCCAATGGTGGGTCAACCAGGTTCGTTGCTCCATTTTCGGCCGGAAAAGATGAGACTGAGAAGTTCTTCGTTGCATCGCAATGCGGAATTGCAACGCGGGCTCGAGAGGTTGACGCGAAGTCCCCGGCAATTAACAGCAACGTTTAATTAAGCATCCCACCCTTTCAGCACCATAGTCTGGGTACGGGCAGAGAGACGCCTGATATTCTCACATACCTAAAGCAAAGATATATCGTTACTACTAACGATTATTCTAGGAGACAACGACGGTGTTGGAAGCTCGCGGGAAGGTGGTGCGAAAAGGGCACGAGGAGGGTTAAGGGTCGAGTCTTGTCTTATAGAGGCGTTCGAATTAATGGAGGTTGGGAGAGGAACTTAGCTCCACTCGACCTCGGTTCCTCGATATTTTTATTCAACGACGTCCGCTACCGTAAAGCTTTCCCTTCCGATATCGTATCGTTAAAACGATATATGGGAACGTTCTGTCATATTTCGTATATGAAACAAAATGAATTAGTAAAAAATTATTTATTGAGAGTGTATATTCATTATTCTGAACTGTGAAAAGTAGATCATCAGCGAATAGTGAATATTCACTATTCGGATTAGTAGAAAGTAGCCATATCTTGAATTAGTGAAATTTCATATAGGTATTGAAATAGTGTATATTCACTAATTTAGGAATGTTCGATATCGATGTGATTAATTGATTATTTATTTGTGCAATTTTTATTACTAATCGATATTATCTCGAATCGATAATTTTTAAACGCCAATATGGCGCCATATCAAGCCTGGGTATTATAAAATATCGGTTTCCCAATATTTATAAGGTAGCGACAATACATCTGTCTATAATCTCGATATCTAATAGCTTCAGGTGAAGCTCAATGAAATGATATATAATAAAAGAAAATTGACTGTAGCCAGTATTTCCCAGCATCTGAAAGTATTACTAAAAAAACATTTTTTTCTTCTTCGATTAATCGACTAATCGATACTATGACTGCGATTAATTAAAAATTACTTAATTATTGTCAATTGTATTTTATAAAGACCAGCAAAAACAATTATCGAAAATACATAAAACTATTCCAAAAATTACAACATACATATATCTTGCAGTTATATACTTGCTGTATAAATATATTTTGTTGTTGGATTTTTCAGTAAGCAATGATTTCTCACATTAACCTTATCGAAGAACACGTCGGTATAGGACTCGAGGAATCACTAATTTCGTAGTAAAACTTCACAAATGTAGATGTAACTTTAGGGACTCACTAATTTACTTGTAGATTTAAGCAGAAATCACTATTTTTGTTATGAATTCATGACTCACTATTTGAATTAGTAAACAATTCAGTAGAACAAGAACTTTTTATGATTTCTTTGAGAATTTATGAGCTATCACAAATGTTTTCTTTCGATCGTCGAGTTTGACGGGTAAGTAGGTATGCATGGAACTAGGATGGCGGGGAATCGTAATAACGTTCCGCTAGATTGCTTTTCTAGCAGTTATCGTAATGTTAATTAACGAGGGCCACGGTGTTTACACGCTCAACGTGTTCGTAAGAGATTACGCGCTGACCGCGATCACTGTTGAAACCTCCGCACACTACCGCTCGTAATTGTCGTATTTACTCTCGCGAATACGCTCGCGTATTGCTACGGCAATATCGATGTTTACCGATCGTGAACGTTCACGAACGTTACATCATTTCTTCGGCTCGTTCTTCGCTTTTCATCGAAGGGGATGATCGATAACGCGATGTTACGTCACACGGTGAGGTAAAAACATCTTTTTTGGAAACTAAACACTTTAACAGCAGATTCTTATAGAAAATTTTATTCTGAACAAAAAAGTTCCTATAGACATGGAGTCTAAAATCAAGCGTTGAGTGATTTTCGACCAAAAAACTTAAAAGCACGTTTTTCACACATTTTTCTAGATACCGTAAATACTGATGGCATTAGTGAAGAACATTTTTAAGTAATCGATTATACTTATACAGGGTGTCTGGTTCCAGGTGTTCAAGCGAAAAACTACATGTGCATATCGATGATTTGAGTTGAAAAGTTTAATACCTTTTTTTGAAATTCGGCGTAGTTAACGAGTTGTTAACTAACAAAGATTGACCAATCACGGTGATAAGCGAAGTAAGACGGTTCACTCCACGATAAACAACGTTGTATGTCACTGCTCGTCTTTGTTTTTTTGTGAATTTCTCTTCTTACTGCTTCGTTTCTTGTATAGCTGCAAGCTAGAGTGAACAGACTTTCTTCGCTGTTCGCTGTGATTGACCGATCTTTGTTAGTTAATAAATCGTTAACTAAGCCGAATTTTGAAAAATGGTATTAGACTTTTCGACTCAAATTATTGATGTGCAGATATAGTTTTCCGGTTGGACACCTGGAACCGGACACCCTGTATACATAATATTAAATTATTTTCAAAAAAAAAAAAAAAAAAATTAGTTTTGCGTGCATTCTTTAAGAAATAACAATAACCAAGACAGAGAAAAGCAGAGCTTTTTTGTATTTATAATATAAATATATATTTATGTAATTCTGTGAGTCTATTTCAATTTTATAGGTACCATAACAATTGTAAGATGAAGCCTTGAAACATAACCTAACAATAATAACAAAAATACCGAAGTTTTCAATAAAAAGAATGAATACTTTATATTCAATGTCAGTGGATAATAAATTTTTTTAATAACGCAGCACGTTAGTATGGGTCATAAACTACTCAATTCCATATTTTTTTACATAACTTTCATATTTCAGAGTTTTTTCCATCTTCGCGCCACGTCAACCCTTCGATCCCTTTAACTCAACCCGCCATCGTTTTTTATATTTCTTCATAAATAAAACAAGGTACGTTCGCGTAAGCTTAATGGAAGTTCGAAATAGTTTGATGTATAAAAGCATGTAGGAGGGACGACTCGTGGAAAGACGGTTAAGATCTTTGCCGGTAGGTACGTTCCCAAGCGCGGAACCCATCGTACAGAACCTAAACAGCAATAAGCGAGCAATAAAGGATACTTTATGGCAATCAGGGGAACACTTCTACCATAAACGGCTGTGATTTCGGTGTCGAACGATAGAAATAATCGTCGAGTCCCTTTTCTCGAAACGCGATCACGCCTGCCCGATATTTCTTGGCACCTTTTTTTTCTTATTACCAATGGCCACGCCTCGATATCTTATTTTTTTGTTGTTCCAGGTGAACCCTCTAAGGGATAATACGCGCGTCATCGTGGGGAGGCATGGAAAAGAATTTCTTTTTGTCGGAGAAACTCATCCACCAGATTTCCTTTCGATTTTCGTACGGTTTCCAAACTCCCTGGACTAGTTTCTCGTGCGGGGGAATTCATAGGAAACGCAACTTCAAGAATAATCCTGCTTGACGTGCCGATGCGCGGTTTGCTTTCTCTCTCTCTCGTTTTCTCTTCCGTCTGCCTGCCCGAGGAAAACAACGATAAGGGTAAGAAAAATAGCACGAGACTGGAAGAAGGAAGAGGTAAGAAAAAGCGGAGGGTTGAGAGAGGGTCGGTATAAAGTTTACTCGCAAGACGGTTGGAGAGTTTAAAATATCGTTCGACGAAGATCCTAGGAGAACCTAGCGGAACCTTCGACCCATCGCCCGTGAATAAAATTTCTTTTTGGATCCGGCGTCTTCTAACCTGCTCGTCCTTTCGTCTAGCCACTTCATCTTCTATTCTGTTCACTATTTTCCTTTATATATTTTTACGAGAATTTAGAAAATATTATAGAAACATATAAAAAAATATATAGACTAATTCTTTATTCCAAGATCTACTTTGATTGTAAAAAATTTATGGGCAAGAACTTTCGCAACCTTTTCACGAATTCACGCTCTTGTCTTGATACTAGGTGCAAAGAATACCCTGGTGAAGATGCAAACAGCAGGTGGGGAAGAACGAGTAGAGTGGTAAGGAAGATGGATTCTCGAGTTCCTTGTGTAATGATATGCGGCATGTACGTGAAGTATGTACGTGACACGAGCCCTTAGAGTTGGGTGAGCTGTTACCTTCGTGACGGACTTTCACCTTTTTATTTTCTTACATGAGCTTGATAAAAACTGATAGGTGGTGATGCGTACTAGATCGATACAAAAAGTTTACAAAGGCCTTAGGGGTGTAAGTGTGGTGAATCTGCCTTCAAAAGATTTTTAAATGATACTTAGGGGATATGTAGGTAATAATAAAATAATAAGATCCTGAAAGTTTCAAAATATGGAAAAAACAGAAAAAAATGTTGATTGACTGAACCTGATTGATCTAAATTTTTTATGTTTCGGGGTTGATAATAGCTCCTAGAAAAAAAATCAAGAGCCATACAGCTCAATAAGATACTTGAAAAAAAAATTTGTCTTTCTTTTAATTTCAATTTTTAACCACGATACAATTTTGGCACAATTATGATACTATTTTTTTTTAAACTTTATATATGATAACTTTATATTAAAATTTTTAAAAAAGGTACGTCAAAAATAAAAACCACTTTTTGGCCCAAATAATGAATTCATTTATATATTTTAAGCCTTAATTTTTTTATTTTAACGCATATTTACATCATTTGTGTCTATTAAAAATAATATTTCATATTCAAAACAAAAATGATTTTTCTGCCAAAATCAAAATTTCTTTTACATGTTTTGCTTTGTCTCAAAAACCAATTCAGTTAGGGATCTGAAACTTTGAGGATCTCATTATTTTATTACTACCTACATATCCTTTAAGTATCATTTAAAAATCTTTCGGGACCAGATGCACCATACTAAACCCCTAGGGCCTTAATTGTAGCAAAAAAAAATATCAAAGATCATGTCTTAAAGATTCTCGTATTTTATAATTTCCTGACAGCATTATAATCTCGTCTTGCAGTGTTAATAACGTTGCGGTGAATACGATCGACTTCTGAACGTAGCAGTCAAGCTACTAGACAACCAAGTGAAATATCCTGAAACGGAAGGACGTGACAGAAAGGGATCGACTGTATTCCTGTTTACTCATGGGCGTGTGTGCGCACGCGGAGGTGTTCCTGCGTAATGCGCATCGTGTGTCAGGATCAGCCTGTCCATAACGCATCCCCGATATCTCTCGGCGTATCGGGGGTTGTGTATCTAAATGAAGGATCGGCCAGGATCAAGGGGATAGTGAATACCGAATCAGGAACACGTTCGTCCCACCTATACTGTTTCTCTCTCTCTCGAGAGAGAACTAGTTTGGTATCTAGCGCTTTCACACACACTCTCTCTCTAGTTCTCTCGAAATTGCCACGACACCTGTATGCTCCTCAGGATTCGGAGATTAGATCGTTCGGTTTATGGTCTTCATAAGAGCCGGCTTATAATCGCTTCGTCAAGGTCACGAGGGTGGCTTATATCTCTTTTCGCAGCCTCTACTATTTTTTTTTTTTTTAATTGGACTGTAAATTTATGCAGATGCAGATGAATTGTAATTCATGATTCATTAAATATTGTAAAGAGAGCTGATGAGTTAATAAAAATATGTAAAATATAAAAGAAATTGGGTAAACCTCCCAGTAACTGGACACTTTTGCACTCTGGCTAGTTGACATTAGTGTTTTGTTAAAATGGGTCACAATATTAATGTTTTTGCAATGCCTACGTATAAAGCATATCCTTTTTTATAGATTTGAATTGTTATTTAGTAAAACAAAATAATATTGTATATTTAAATTTAACACAGAATTTAATTACTGACAGTCAGTAAACTAGTAATTGGCCACATTATACAAGTATGATTTTGACACTAAGAAATCAAGGTAAGTCACAAAAATTCATAAGAACTTAACCCCGTTGCCTTATGACTTAATTCGACACTCAATCAAGTTAATACTAGAAATTTACAAAAAAAGAATCACAGGCTTGCCTAAACAGAGACTAATGAACACTAAAAAGCAAATAAATAATCAAATTAACTTGTAATAATCGAACCATGAGTTTGATTCATGCTGTTTATCCTCGTCTTGGAATTTATACCACGAGTTTCACACGATATTATAAGGCAAAGGGTTCATTCAAGTGGATGAAGTACCTTGTAGCTAGTTTTTGACGTGGCCAATTACACCTTGTTTAACCCTATGTAACACATTCAATCATTTGTTTTATATGTAAAATATGTAAAACATATACAATATAAAAAATATGCACTACTAGATAACTCACTAGATCCAGCTCGTCGATAAATTTATGACAAGTTTTTAAGTTATCCAAGATTTTTATTTCCCCATTGATTTTTTCATCTCACTCACAGAGATGCCTTCCACCTCGCAGTGGTTTAAATTGAATGGGATCTCATCGAACTTCACCTACGATTTGTGACTTTTTTACAGAGCTTAGTCGTCGAAGGTTCGACGCAAGAAAGGATCCACCAACGATAAAAGCTTTAATGGGAATGCAATGAGGTAAGGTGTCGGGATGAGATGCAGTGGGTCAGCTTATTTTGTTAGTTAACTAAGGTTATTTCGTTAGAACGAATTCTTTTAGTATTTTCTTCAAACGAGTTTCGTGGGATGGTGATGTAAAGACGAGGGTATAAAATAGAGAAAGGGTGTGGGGTGATAGGTCGAAGATGGGTTGCAAAGAACCATCGATTTAAAGGGGGTGAAAGTAAGATAAGACGAGAAAGAGGAAAACGAATTTTTCGAGGGAACGAAAATTGAGATAGGGAGAGAGGGAAAAAAAAATTTCATTTTTGTTTTCTTACGAATCCATCGAATTAAGAATTTAAACGGGTATGAAGCTCTTCCTTCCCGTCAGTTTTATCTCTAACGTTGAATCGTTAAGATCTGAACGAGGGCACCTATCGAAGTAAAGCAATCAAATACACATTTATTGGGGAATATCAATTTTATAACCGACATCCCGTCGACGCAAATCGTTCGGTCGAACGATATAAATTCTGATAAATCGTTTCTCACGATATTATATAACGCTTCGTGAAATCTTCGAGGCGTAAAAGTACGCGTAAAGAAAGGAAGAAACGAAAAAAAAATAAACGTATTATACTTCCGAGGACACTTTCAACCTGACGTCGAACGATTAACTATTCTCGATTTATTCTCGATCAAGCTTCTAAGACCTTCGAACAAGGGAAATAACATATTTCTAAAAATCGATACGATAAATCAGAGTAAAATTTCGAACGACATTTCGCGTCAGGAATATGTAGATAACGAGAAAATACACGCAGTACCTACGTTTTAATTAATTAACTCGTCACGATATCGTTTCCAAATACATATATTGTATTACTCGTTTGGAATCTCGAATCTCCCTTTTGTATGAAACGATATGATCTCTCGAAATATTAACGAGCATAAATTGGATAAATTTTTTAATTCAAACTCTCACAGTTTCTTTTATTATACTTTACATAATATACAGGGTGTCCGGTTCCAGGTTGTCAAGCGGCGGACTACATGTACATATCAATGAATTGAACCGAAATGTCTAATACCATTTTTCGAAATTCGACTTAGTTAACGAATTATTAACTAACAAAGATTGGCCAATTACGGGGACCAGCAAAGGAAGGTAGTTCACTTTTGCTCGTAGTTAGGCAAGAGACAAGCGATAGGAGGAGAAATCCACAAAAAACAACGTTACATGTCGATGCTCGCCGTGATTGGCCCATCTTTGTTAGTTAATAACTATTTAAATGAGCCGAATTTCGGAAAATGGTATTAAACTTTTCGACTCAAGTCATTGATGTGCACATGTAGTTTTCCGCTTGACCACCTGGAACCGGACACCCTGTATAAAATACAAAAGTTGAATAAGTTGGAAACATTCGCTGGAGTTACGAATTAAAGTAAAACTAAAATCGTTGGTCGACCCTTTGAGAGTGGAGCATTCGAAGGCGTCAACGACGACTAGTCGGCATTACAGCACCCGTCCGGTGCTCTCGTGCAAACTCAGAGGAAGATAAGCAGTTAATCCATTACCGGTTAATTGAAGTGAACGCAAAGAACTCTCCCTCTCTCTCTCTCTATCCTTTTCTTATTCGCTAGAACCGCTAGGTAGAGTACAACTACCGAGAGTCGAGATTAATTTATAAAACAAAGAGTAACTATAATTATTATCGCGATGGTGCTTCAAAATGAAAATGAGAGGAATGACTAGAGGGTTGAATATAATAGGGAAGGAATTGTCGTCTGTCAATTAAAACTTACGACTTTGTGCTTATTTCTCTCTATCTATCTATCTTTCTTTTCATCTTCCTAGCTTCATCTCTTTTTCTTGCCTTTACTTTTGTCCAGCATCTCTCAGTTATCTCCTTATCTTAATCATTTACAACGTTACCCCGGAACGAGTGACGTTCTTTCTTTCGTAGATCGTCATAACGATTCACCTTAATTCCGCTCTCCCGACTTGCTTAATAGTTCGGTACATATTTGAGGGGGGTGTTTCTTCCTACTCGGTTATCTCCCGTCGATCTCGCTTAATGATAAAATAGAAGAGAGAACACGGGGAGAGAATAGAAATATAACTCGGTTCGGCATGAATTTTTTAACGTTATCACGTAGTTTCTTCTGTATTTGGATTTAACCGTGTTTTTTTACTTGTTTGGATAGAAAAGGAGTCTGGGAGTAAAAAATTATATGAAAAAAATTAGAATACATGTGTGCGCAAAGTTTCAAACCAATTGGATATGTAGAAGTGAGTCAAATTTAGTTACGAAAATATTCGGACGCTGTATAAAGTTAAAATAACTTTTTTATATATTATTTACATATTTTTATTGTGTTGAAAAAACTGTAATCTTCCAAGTTACAGAGAAATTAAAAAAACTTATTTTTTTTAAATTTGTTATCTGATCTTGTAATGAAAATTGAAAAACTGCATTTTGTAGATATAGATTGACCCGAATTGCAAATGTTTAAAGATTTCGAAAGAAGATCGAAAATGAGCGATTTCAGCCGATTTTCAACTGTATTTTGCAATATTTAAACATTTGTAGCTCGGAACCAGGTTACCCGATTTTTATGAAATTTACAATATATCTACAAAATGCAGTTTCTAAATTTTCATTACAAGCTCAGATAAAAAATAAAAAAAAATTCCTTTTTTTATTTTCTCTGTAACTTCGAAGATTGCAAATTTTTCAATACAACAAAAATATGATATACAATAAACTAATGCTTCTATATGTTTGCAAAAACTCAAGTCGTTTGATATAAAAAAGTTATTTAACTTTATACAGTGTCCGAATATTTTCGTGACTGACTGTACATACAGACAAGTGAAACTAAATAAAAGCTTCTAATAATAAAAAAAAAAAAAGGGAAAAGAATCTCTAAATATATCTTCTTATTTTCAATTTCTTCGTTCATCGTATCGAGAGGTTAATAATTCGTGAACTATCTTTTACATCGATTCACGAGAATTTTATGCCACTTTATAGTCTCGTCTTTTTATTACCCGTTTCAGGTAAAAAGGTGAGACGGGAAAATCGATGAAAATCTTTTGGATGGGGTAAGGAATCTATCGCTTACGGCCTCTTGTATTTTAAATCGCACGCTCGTTCGCCCGTGAAAGCGTTAAAGTTCGGTCTCCTTTAACTCTTGACGATCGAGAACCGAGTCTCGATACGGCAGCAAGGCCGTTTCGATGTTATGACCCCGTTGATACATGCCGAGTACTTTCTCTCACGTGTGCCTTTCCTTTCTTTTCGTGATACGACTTTTACGTGCTTGTATGTGTGTTTCTATTTATTGGATTTCTTTGTCGATTTTTAGCTTTCTAGCATTTCTTTCGTTCTAGTGGTTGTAAGTCGTCGATCCTGTGGATATCTTCCGATAGGAGGATGCTGGAATTAGAGGAAAAAAGAAAGAGCGATGTCCAGATGTTGACGTAGAAAAAAATGTAAGAAGGAAGGAGGATCGTTTCGATACTTCTTTTCGTAGAAAAGAAGTTCGTGTCAAAGAGCTTTTTCCTTTGAACGATAAGAAGATTCGATACGTGGAATGAAATAGACATCCTCTAAGGATTTACATTGAAATTGCATAGCAAGGAAATATTGGAGATCATTCGGTAGATTTAAACAACTTTTTTAAAACATTCCTGTGGGTTCTAAATTAGTTTATGTTTACAGTTGACCCTCGTATAACACGGTTATTACGTTCCAAAAAAATGTCGTGTAAAGCGAATCCGTGTTATACGAAAGAAAACTTATACAAAAACAAGGATTAGGTTCCAAAAATTAAAAAAAACATAGGTACTATAATTTTTTTTATGATTAGAAGAAATATATTTATTAAACCAATTTTCATAAAAGTATAACCTATTATGTATTAAATAATGTATTAAATATGTAATAATTATGTATTAAATATTCTAGGTAAATCAGGGTTAGGGTCAATTAGGACCCTTTATGATTTTTTTGTACAGCTAGTTTATTTATTTTCATGCCAATATTTTTTTAATAAAATAATGCATGTTTGAAGAAGTTCCAATAATTTTTTCATAACAAAATATTGATACACAGCCGAGTTATAAACGATATCTCGGAGATCGTTTATAATTCAGCTGTGAATCAATATTTTATCATGAAAAAATTATTGGAACTTCTTCAAACATGCATTATTTTATTAAAAAAATATTGGCATGAAAATAAATAAACTAGCTGTACAAAAAAATCATAAAGAAGGCGTTTATTTGGCGTCTTAATTAACTGTAACCTCTTAAGTGTTGTCCAGGTTCTTTTACCCAATTCTCGAACCGTGTTCTAAAATGCCGTGTTATACGGGGGGTCAACTGTACCATGATTTTAAAGCATACTCTAATTGTTTAATCACTCTTACGACTCACTCACTGCTAATCATCGCCGTACTCTAAACAGAGAACGATGTTTAAGTTAAAAGAAGATGAAGGAATTTTAAGAAATTACAAAAAAGCTCACGCGTGCTTTGAAAGCGTCTTGATGGACACCGTACGAGCGAGTGAGCTTATCTCTGGCAAACAGTGAAACGCGTTGCTTCTCGTAGATAGACGTAAAATTTAGCGTTGGGAAACGACGCGAGAAAGAGAGAACGAGGTAGGAAGGTTCTATGTTAACGATTCGCAAGAGGCCGAGCGTGTTTGTTGCGCGATAACGCGCGGACTTCGCGAACGTGTCGGTGAGAAGGACGATGATAAAAGAAAATGTGAGCTTTTTCTCTCTCTTTCTCTTCCTCGTTCTTTCTCTATTCCTCTCTCTTTCTGTTTTTCTCTATGTTTGCGGATAATCCCAGTCCAAGCTTCCTCCAACGTGGTTAAATCTAATCTAGCTAATGTTTCATCATTTTCATCAAGATCGCAAGATTCTTTTTACTAATTTTGACTCAAGTAACATCGCACGAGTTCCTTCTCCCGATTTCTTGCCTCGTACCTTGGAAAAGCAATTCCTAGTTTTCCAATCGGAGGATCCAGAGAAAGAGGCGCACGGTCATTTTCCGTCGAGTACGCGACTCGCATTATACTTGAGAAAACCGCGAAACCGGAACTCGTGGAGACCGAAGCTTTGCTGTTGGAAGGAGAAAGAAATGGAGGATGCTGTGAGAGAAAGGAAAAAAAAACAATTGATATTCTCTCTTTCTCATTTTCTTTAAGGAGAACGTGCTTTCTTGATAGAGATATTGTTTCTATTGTCCTTTTAATAGCGGAAATCAAAGTTTCTCGTCGCGAAGCTCGAAGCCCGTTATCTTTCACGATCATTTTTTATCTCTTTCTTTATACCCCACTTCTTACGAGATAAACCATGTCTCTTTATTTTAATCTTTTTAAGGATACTAACACATATGTAATATTATTTTTTTATCGAGTGAACATGAACAAAATATAATTACACATGATAATTTTGTTCCAATTTTAAGGGTTAGGGTCAATTAGGATGTCAAAAAAACGCCTTCTTTATGATTTTTCTTTTTGTTGATGGCTAATTTATTTATTTTCATGCTAGTATTTTTTTAATAAAATAATGCATGTTTAAAGAAATTCCAATAATTTTTTCATGACAAAATATTGATTCACAGCTGGACTATAAGCGATCTCCGAGATGTCGTTTATAACTCGAATCAATATTTTGTCATGAAAAAATTATTGTCACTTCTTCAAACATGCATTATTTTATTGAAAAAATACTGGCATAAAAATAAATAAACGAGCAGTAAAAAAAAATCATAAAAAAGGCGTTTTTCTTAGTGTCCTAATTGACCCTAACCCCTTAAGAAATATTCGTCCCTGATA
Organism: Ancistrocerus nigricornis; assembly: GCA_916049575.1. Lineage (NCBI taxonomy): Eukaryota > Metazoa > Arthropoda > Insecta > Hymenoptera > Vespidae > Ancistrocerus > Ancistrocerus nigricornis. The sequence continues at coordinate 6,696,898 of OU696665.1, forward strand.
AGGTTAAACTCATTAATTATTTTGACGTTTTTACGCAATCCATAAAAATTGAAATACAGAAAAAAATATAAAAACCATTTTATCGACCGTATTTCACTTTGGAATTTTTATCACCGCAGCCCTATCGCGTTTTAACCAAAAGCGATACGTAATTCTACCTCCGATATATTAAATATACACAACATCACGAGTACACATACTCGTACACACACATATGCATCTCTTTTTAACGGTAGCGCACGTTATTGTACGTTATGAGCATGTTTATGCCGAGTTTTTTGTTTTATTGCACGCCTGGAACATGGCGTACCGTGAGCTTAATGAAAGCCGAGCGCGTTGTATAGAGCTCACGGAAAGCATGCTAACTAAACAGTTAAAATAGCATGACCATTAACGTAGTTATGGAACCTTGATAAATTCGGAGCCCAATTCATAGTGGGACGAGCACAGCCGTAATATCAGTGTTTGCATTAAAACGGCAGTCCTTACGAAACAATGTTGCTGTTCCTCTTTGGAAAAAGGAGACTACAACGAAATTTTCTAGCCGAGGTAACACGGCTTTATGGTTATCTCGTTGATAAACAAATCTGACCGACACAGGTGACTTCTTACGGGCTTATCCATGAAGAAAAAATTCCATTTTGACGTTTATCCGTTTTCTACAAAAATTCAATTAAAGCAGCTTTCCCACTCGAAGATATTAACCTAAACTCTCTCTCCCCCACTTTTCTTAGTCTCGGTCGCTTCTCTTGAAAAACGAGCGTAGATTTTAATTTAATTTACCGCGTTGCCCGTAACACGGGACCCTTAATGATCCATAAAAAAAGTTGCCACTACGATCAGCTTACTTCGCGGTCGATGGCGTTCCTGCTTTCTCGAGGGTGGCGAGAAGAAAAGCTTGGCTCGTCGTGCCCTCAACGAGGCGATCGTTTTCCAACGAGAACGATACTCGAACTACGCGTTCGAAAGTCATCTTCTCGAGAGACTCGTTCAAACTTTTCGCTCGCGACAAGCTCCTTTTTTTTTTCATGCGCTTATTTTTAAACCTAGTACTTTGCCTTTTTCTAATACTCTTACCTTGCATTGCGATGACCCATCGAATCTTTGAATCGAAACAACGCGTAGAATCATTCGGGTCAAGTGTGTGCACTTTTGTCTTTAAAGTTCCACTGCAGCCAAACTATAAGGGCTAGGGAAATCTAATTATTATTTTTAGATAGAGCATTTATTAGATTATGAATCACAATGGAAACGAAATCCAAAAAATGAATCTTTTCACAAAATAGGAAAAATGTAACTTTTAAAATGTCTTGCTTGACCTGGGTATGTGTGCGCACGTTTATGGAAAGTAGACGCACGTGGAGAAGTGAACGTATTGCTTCAAATAACAACAATACGAATTTTTTTTTTCGAAGTACATTGTTCGAATGCGCACACTTGCCCCAGAGTGTCAAAATACAAATGAAAGTTTATAAATTCAAACTATCAACACGCCCACGCCCCCCCCCCCCCCTGTGTACAGTTCAATTAAAAATTCTTTTTTTCGAAGTACATTGTTCGAGTGCGCACACTTACCCCAAAGTGTCAAAATGCAAATGAAAGTTTATAAACTCACAAGTAAACGATATAACTTCACTGATACGCACGCTTACCCACTGCGCATACTTACCCCGAATGACTTTAAAAAAAAGAAAATTTATGAAGAAAGATTAGAAAAAAAAAAGTCGGTATCAAAGGTCGAAATAATCGTGGGAAGATTGAACCAGACTGTCTTATAAGTTGGATTACACGATGTTTAGCGCGTACGTGCCTTGATTTCGTAGCTTTCGAGAGCCGGGAGCAACGTCGAACGGAAATGGAGATTAGATCGAAACATGGGTGGAATTGGGTGAGCTAGGTGGAGATGGGTTCTCGGTGTTAAAGGATCGAAGTGAGACCAACGGAGGGAGAACGAGAGAGAGAAGGACGGTAACAATACTTCGCAAACACGTTTCGCAGAATGTTTGTACCCGCTAAATGCGCTACCTTCGGCCGTTCGATGCAGACGGTGTTAATGAATCGCGTCTCCTCTTACACTTACGAATTACCGTGTTATATTAACGAAGAGAATTTGGTAGAAACGTCACGTGTCTAAAGAGAAAGGAATATCTGACGGTATTTAAAGGCATGGGTGTCCATTGGGGAGGGAAAAGGAGGCACTTGTTCATCCCTGAAATATAAAAAAAATATTCATAATTATATGTTATGATTATTTTGAATGCCTACATTTCTAATTCAAGGGAAATTTGTCCGCGGACGCGCACGTGTGCAATTAATTTTCGACGTCACTCGCGTAAGAGAGACAGAGGCGATGTAATATTCTTCTCGTGAAGAAGGATTTGTAAATAAAGTTATACATAAATTCGATGAGAATAAAAGAAGACTGGTTTTTCTTTTGGATTAAATTTCACTTAAATAATTGCAATTCATTTTTATTATTTCAAACATTAAAACTAATTTTTTACTTTAAAAAACTGAATTATATTTTTACTTTTATGCTATACAAAATGTTTAAAAATTTTAAAAATTTTTAAAAAGTTAACCCTCTACTGCAGAATTAGAAAATAAATGAAATAACATTTTTTTTATGGTTTATAGACTTTATTTTGAATAAAGAAATAACAGAAAAAAGAATTTACCTCTTTCAAAAGCTGAAAAAAGTTTTTTGATCATATATGGGTTAACATGCATTAACGGGAAAATAGAAAAAGACAAATGCCAAAAAATGTAGTGGACTATATATGGGTTAGTATATGGTAGAGAGTTAAAAAAAAAATAAAAGACAACAAATTTTTCTTAATTTACATCAACATTGTCGCGGTGAGAAAGTTTTTAGGTTGTTCCCCACCCAATACATTTTCACGACAATGCTCCTGGTCACAATGTTTCACTGATTTTGATGAACAAGAGCTAATTTGAAAGCTGAAAATTTCTGAGAAATATGATCTTTCTTAAATTTTCAATAAATCCTTATTTCCTGGCAAAAAATGCATCTGAAAACAACGTATGACGAAAAAAAACTTTTTCACAATAAATCTTTCAGCTTTCAAATAAGCTCTTGTCCGTCAAAATCGGTCAAACATTATGACCAGGAGAGTTGTCGCGAAAGCGTATTGGACGGTGAACAGTCTTCATACTAAAAGATGTGTAAATATCAAAGCACAAATTTCAGTCAATTTGAATGACATTTGATGTTATACCCCCCTGAAAAAATTCCTGGGAACGCACTTGATTAAAGGATTTCGAACAATTTCCAATGAAAAATCGATAAAAACAAATGATTTCACTTTGATCTCTCCTAGATCGAGAAAGACGAGAAACTGGATGATTCGTCTCTCTTTTCCCTTTCCTTGCATAAAATAAAAATGAGTCATGCGTGAAATCTCACGCGACGATAAAAGTGATCTACATTTTTATCGAAGCGAGTAGCCTTTGACCTTCGGCAGCGTAGCGTGGCGGGAATAAAAAAAATAGAAAAAAGAAAGAGAGAGAGAGAGAAAGATAGATAACAGGTGGATAGAGGGAAAGAAGATGGCAAGGATAGATAGGAAACCGGATAACGGGTAGATCGAGCATAGAGATCGAACCAGGTTGAATGGAGATCACGGCAGGGAACTCGAAACGCATCGGCTGAGTTTGCGTATCGAATCGGCGAGGCTGGGACTCGAAGACAATGTGCGGTCTCCCTTCGACTATCTCGAAACCACCGCTGCAATTTTGCCATTTGCTCCTTCCACAATCTCCTCACTCTCTCTCTCTCACACCCACACACATATACACATACTTCTTTCTCTCTTTTTCTCCCTTTACCTCTTTTCTCCTCGACCGCGAGCTGCATTTCCGGCATTGGCCATTGTCAGCCAGCGGCGAGCGTGCTGGAATTTTAGAAAATCTAGGCCACGTGCCTTTTTCGCTAACATCATCGTCCCGTTGGTACGCGTTCAACGGAGAAAGAGATAAAGAAAGAGAGGGAGGGTCGATCGTTCGATAAAAGGGACACATACCTTCCCCAAAATTGCTCCTTTTATCCCTTTTTTACTTGTCCCTTTTCTTTACCCGTTCTTTCTTTCTTTCTATTTTTTTTTTTTTTGTTACTCTCCTCTTTCTTCCCTTTCTCTCTTTCTTCTCTCGAATATTATATCAGAAAGTCGGGCTATAAGTGGATTCGTTCATCGTTGCAAAATATTTCACTATGCACCCTAATCCATCATCCAGTAAAGTTCTAGGGAAAATCTCCAAGCGATTTGGACGAAACTTTCTCAGATTTCTCGTTCGAGACGTTATTTGGGATGGACGCGTCGTTAGTTTCCGATCGCGGTATCACTAGCTAACGTTCATCTCGTTATATTTTCATTCCTATCGCGATACAACACGTTTTATCTCTTTCTTACTCTCTTTTGGTATTACATCTCGCGGCAGATTAATACGAGTTCTTCTTTTTTTTCTTCTTCTTCCCCTGTACGAGTTCCACGGTGAAAAAAAGTAGAACGCTTACCTCGCTAAATTGGGTACTTAGTTCCTTGCAAATTGGCCAATAAACTTGGTTAATGTTTCGCGCGCAGCCGGTCTTCTCTCTTTCTCTTTATAAATCGATTTTTGCCTGGGTCTAACACCGTTCGTCATCGATCTCGCGACGTACTTGTCTCGTAACTATTTCGTTTCATCTTGTTGGATCTTTACTCTTTGTCTAGAAATTTCTGCGTTAATTGGGTCTAAGATTCTTGTTTAGGAACAAATGAGGAGACGGCGAACTGGAAGTCATATTGCCACTTTTCAATATTTTAGGGAAATAAACAGGAACGAATAAAAGTATTAATATGAAATATTTTTTATAATTTTATTTGTAGAAATTGACAAAGTGAGATAGATTTACTGATTATTCTTATTATGGTATTATAATATAAAATTGATAAAAGTAAAGTTTTGTTGGATGTTACTGGAAATGTTACCATTTGTAAGTATTCTTTTTGGAATTGTGACTTTTTGATAGGGGTATGAATGGAAATGTTACATTTTTTCATGAAGGGAAAGAAAAACATGTAGTCGGTGTTGGTACATTTTTTGGATGAAAGATACGTTTTGTCAGACTGTCTATCAATCAACTTATTTACAATGGGAAAAATTACTTTTTGTACGGGTCTTTGATAAAGCCTTAAAAATCATAATAGGAATGAAGGAAATGTTACTTTTTGGGGGAATTTGGCACTTTTAATAGGTCATTTCAACAGGAAATTTCAAATTTAGAAAATAAACAATAAGTGAATACGGTGGGATTTAATACAACATAACTAGAACATACATAAAAATACAAAAAAAAAGCAAAAAGTGGAAAATGTGCTTTGTGACAAGACAATTTTTAGCAAAATAGAACAACCTTATTTATTATAGATATTATACAAAAATTATTAATTTTATATACTATATATAATTTAGTATATATTGCGTGAAAAATCCTAGTATCGCTCGTGTAATCGTGGTACGTTAACCGACGAGAAAATCCAGCGGAACCTCGGGGCTATGCTGCTTTGGACTAAAGCGATACCGCCGATAAAAATTGTAATTAATCACTCGTTACGTGTCGCGCGAGCGCGCACGAGCGAACCCGCTCGTTCGCCACGAGCATAAATTATCGCTGGCACAGCGATTTAAGCTGGCTTAATTGATGCTCGATAAAAAATGCGATCCCATTGCCTTCTCCTACCGACAAAATCCCTTTACTCGTTCCACTTTCGTCCACTGTTCAAGAGTTAAAATTTCATCAAGAACGATTTCCTTCGTTGTTCCAATCACTGACGTCTGAAAAAATCTCTTCTCTTCGGACAAATTTGCATTGGAAAGAAGAAAGGGTTATATTTTTGCCATACAGGGTTCAGGATCACGGTAGGGATGATTTCTATCGATGTATTAATCACTGATATTCAATAAAGGCCCTCACTGCTAGTAATCCTGAAAAATTTATATTGAAAACTAGAAAGAGTTATATTTTTGCCATACAGGGTTCAGGATCACGGTAAGGAAGAATGTGCCAATCACTAATATCCAAAAAAAAAAACCCTCACTGCAAAGTGGGGTAATATGGACCACCAGTTTGAAAAAATGTTCTAAAAAGCGTACAGAATGAATTTTTTAATAAAACTACTTGCATATTATAGGGAAAGTAATGTACTTTCTTATACAAAATGATAGAAAAAATATCAGAATAATAAATATCTTTTTTTTTTGCCTGAACGAAAATATAAGCATAAGATGTGTTTTCGATAAGGTCATTTGGACCACCCTATTTAATTGATAATTATATGTTAGATATTTGTTGGAAGGATTACTTTCCTCTAATCCTGAAAAATTTACATTGAAAACAAAAAAGAGTTATATTCGTTCCATACATGGTTCAGAATCACAGTAAGAATTATTTTCGAAGTTCCAATCATTGATCTCCAAAAAAATTTCTTCGCTTCAAATAATTCTGAAAAATTTACATTGAAAAGAAGAAATTTATGCCATACGTGATCCAGGATTTTGATAACACGATCATACGCAGCATCCCATCTATTTCATCCTTTTCGTACGTTCGCCACGTGAGCTCAGGCGAATTCTGCTGGTATTCTCTATAGATTAATTTTCAGAGCTTGGCAGGATTCTGTTTTTGTCGAAACATAACGATTGACCGATCGTATTGAGCTCAGAATCGCTAACTGGGGAGAACCGAGAAAAAAGGAAAGGTTTTATGAGATGTCCAAGTCCCTGTGATGCGATTTTAAATCTGGTTAACATGTTTAACCCTCTATAGGGCATAACTTTCTACATAATTTTTTACACTTCTTATATTTTATTTTCGCTAATTAGGGTTGAGTGAACATGAATTGAACTTGTCAAAAATAAATATAGAAGTGGTAGAAATATGGACCAGTGTAAGTTAAACGACCAGAAACATCTGTTAACTCATTCGAAACGATGATTTTTGTTGAAAACGATCCCCAAGAGCAAAAGTTTGAGTTTTGGTTAGGAAATGCATTACACGCACGGTGTGCAATTCGTTTCGACTAGATTAAATAGCGATTGGTATTAATTTTTTTTCTTTCTTTTGTGTCATTTATTAAAAATTGTCTATAATGGTAAAAACTACATATGAGCTAGTAACACCGAGTTTTGAATTTTAAAAGACTGAAAGAGTATTTATGCACGTGTGTGTGAAAGAGACGTGCAGGATTTTTGCGGAAGTTTCGAGCGTCGAATCGTTTCTACGCTTTTTCAAGTTCCATCGTTTCACACCGGCGTGCCGGTGATACCACCAGAGCTTGGAGGCCTGCTTCGAGCAAGCGCTACTTGTAGAGGAAGAGAGTAAGTGAGAGAAAGGGAGGAGAGAGTGGAATGGCTTTTACTCGGCGAGCAGCGGTTTTATCCCGGTTGCGCTTTCAACCCTCTCCTTTTCGTACTCGTGAAATTTCATATAGACGCCCCGTGTCGATGCACGACGGATTTCTTTTTTTCCTTTCTACTTTCTTGCCCTCTCGCATTGTCTACTTTTTTGTCGAGAAGGGCGTGAAATGCTTGCAACGAAAAGTCACAGTTACGTTCGTCGCACCGAATCATCGTAGGTATCGTAGATCTGTCGAATTTTGCCCCAAAAATGTGCAACTTTTCTTATAAATTATAATGGCTTTTAGCTATTTCGTTTAAAATCGACTACGTGCATATGTTTTATATTTTACCGTGTCTTCCCAACTATTGTGTGTTTGAATAATTTTAATGATTTTTTATTTATTTTTTCAAATTGTCAAATTGTTATTTTGTCAAATTTTGCGCCACATGTTAAAAATCGTTGAAAATTTATCGAGAACCACAAATGAGGCAAAGTTGGGACATAGATAGGAAAGAATACCACAGATATATCATAAAACCTTTTTTATTTTTTAAAATACAATGAAATGTTGCGACATTAAGCTAAGTTATAATCAATTGAGTGTCATCTGATCAAATTTTTTTTTTCAAATTCACCTGTCAGGCTTATATAAACTCATGACACCACACTTGACATTTTTTAAAGGGGCTAGCACAATGACAGAAAATTTCTTCAATATAAAATGTCTCAGAATTGATAAAACTGAAAAACAAAAATGTAACTCAATTACTTGAAATTAGAGAACGTTCATTACCAGTCTCTCTTAAGGAGGATTCTGTTTTAAACACTACCCTGTATTCGTTTAAATGTAAAAAAAAAACATTTTTCGTGAAAATCCAAATATTTATACGATCCACGTAAAACGATATTAAAAACTAGACTTAAGGTTTTCTAAACAATATATAAAAACCTAGCCTTAGGGTTTCAAGCCCCTGTCCCAATCCCAATTTGCCTCATCCAAAATGGGGCAAAGTTACCCGGTTTTGAGGAAAAGTTACAATCATGAAGCGTATCTCGTACTGGAACTACAAGAAAAATATTATTTAAAGTTTAAATGGCTTATTTTTCTCCTAATTAGCTAAACTATAAAATGAAATAGGCACTTATCTGATATTTTTCGGATCAGAAGATGTAAATGGCCAATTTTTTGGGTCTTAACAGACCTGTTGAATGAAAGAAACATAGACTAGACTGTACAAAAGTGATAACAGGAGCATAATGTCATCAACGTCCCTCGGCTAATCTTCAACGATTCCTAGTTCATTGCGGACGCAATTGCCCGCCTGTCAGCCTTTTATAATCCATTCATGACATCATTGAAGTAATTCCTTTTCTGGAACAAAGTTCAACGCATCTACCTTAAGTACAATTTGAATCTTTAAAAAACAGAGCTCGTTTAAACCTACTTTCTAATCATGTTACCAAACTAGAATAGATATTATCCCGTAACATCACGATATTCGTGTCTATCGAAGATACGATTCGGTCGTGCGAGTACACCAACGAACGTACATACACGAACATCGCTCGATAGTCCCTCCCGTCTGTCGTTCATCCGTACCAGCCTCTTTCGCAAACGCTATAGCTGCTAGAGTATCGTGGATCGGACCAGCTTGCATCCTTTGATGTGTACGGCTGTCTACGTTCGTCTTAATTAAGGAAAGGAGATTATATACCCTCTCTGTTCGTTCGTTCCTTCATTCGCTTCCTTCCTTTCTTCCTTTGTGTTAATCCAAGCGACGTCTTGTATACGCCTACACATAGACTCCTCTCGTTTCTTTCCATTCCATTTCGTTCCTTGCTTCGAACCACCGTCGTCTTTTGTTATTTCCTGTAACCAAGAAGGAAAAAACGTGTTTTACCCACGGCGAGAAAAAAAAAATGGACAAACGAATTCTTTTATTCCATCTGGCGTGCCTCGTGTTCCTAACGCTAGCCATTATGTCTATGCAAAACTTTCTCTCTATCTCTGAACTCAACTTCTATCTCTCTCTCTCTCTCTCTCACTGTTGGTTCCTCCAGCTCTGCGGACAGCCCGAAGCCCATATTGTGCGAATCCTTTGCGGCGAACGCGAGTACCATCGTTCATTGTGGTCGCGTAATAAACGTTGAACTCGTTGCGGAGAGCTCCGCGCGGAAGCAGCGTTTCTATTACGCTCGTACACCCCCGTCGTGGTAAATCGAAATCAAACTCTGACTCGAACTGCTGCATCGTCATCGAACGGTTTCGCTAAACAAGCCGATGAATTACACCGTTAACAGGCTATTCGACTCGCTACGTTAAATCTGCGAAATTAGATGTCATTAGCTTTGGTTCTTCTGTGTGTTAGCTTGTACGTGAAGGTACTTAGGCTGGTATACCTAACCTACATGGGTATTTTATGAGCGAGATAACAATAAAATCAAGGCTGGGCGGTTCACCATGGATCTTACGATTTTGTTTATCGAAACGTAGCAGATATAGCATTGTCTCTCGAGAGAGGGCGTATTCCCATGGATCGTAGTCGTCTCCCTTTTAGTAGATCCGTTCTCGCGAACTCCGCCTTCGCGAGAGACAAACGAGGCATTAAAGGGAAAGTTCGAGGCCGCCGGAGAGAACGGAAATAATGTCTCGACCGGTTTCCGCGATATCGAAGGAGAACTTTTCGGATGGGTTAAGGATTTATGCGAAATTGAGGATCTCTTTGAAGGTGGTGTAGGAGAAGGAGGAGAAAGACGTTCTACGGGAGAAGGTTGTCTCTGGAGTATAGGATGATATCGTGGGGACTTGGTGTGGGTATATATCGTTGCTTGAATTATTACGTGCTGGTATTAAGCTAGAAATTTCAAAAATTTATCAAGACTACAAGGAAGAAGACGTTGAAATTTTCACGATCGATTATCTTTGGTAGATTCTTGAAATTTCTTCTGAAAATTTCCTAGGGGTATAAGTATAGGGTATTTGCTCCCAAAAGATTTTTCAATGATACTTAGAGGATATGTAGGTGTTACTGAAGTAATAAGATCATGAAAGTTTCAGATCCCTAACTCAATTGGTTTTTGATGAAATTATTTTTTTGCCAAAGTCAACAATTAAAACTAAAGTTGTCTTTTATTAATTCGATGATTTTTGGTTATATTTATGTCTCATGTTTATAAAAATATTTAAATAATCGAGTTTTATAACAAAAAGTTCTTCCTACAAATAATGGTTAAAATTGGTTATTGATATTTAACTGTTTTAATTTTTGACTTTGACAAAAAAATCATTGTTGTTGTTTTGAATATACAAATTATGTAAATATAGGTTAAAATAAAAAAATTAAAGCTTAAAACATAAATAAATTCATTTTTTGGGTCAAAAAGTGCTTTTTATTTTTTTTTACCATGGTGTACCTTTTTTAAAAATATTTTTTAACTTATATTGCCATAAAGAAATATATAAAGTTTAATAATTGTGCCAAAATTTTATTGTGGTTAAAAATTGAAACTAAAAAAAAAACATTTTTTTTTTCAACGATCTTATTGAGCTATAGGGCTCTTAATTTTTTTCTAGGGGCTATTATCAGCCCTCAAAACATATTAAAAATTTAGATCAATCGATTCAGTCAATCCTGCGAAAAATTTTTTTTTCTGTTTTTTACATATTTTACTTTTTCTCAAAAATCAATTAAGTTAGGGATCTGACACTTTTAGGATCTTATTATTTTATTAATACCTACACATCCTCGACGTATCATTTAAAAACATTTCGGGAGTAGATTCACCATACTTATACCCCTATAGCATTTGGCAATAAATTGGCATAAATTGGCAAAGTTCTAGCCCCCAGTAAGAATTCTCTTTTGCATTATTTCCTCAATTGAGAGAAAGAGCGAGCTTTGAGCTTTCTCGTTAATTTTACGTTCGCCCATCTACGCTCGGAAGGCTGAAGTTTTCGTCGCTAGGACGTATGTCCAGCATACAACACAGAACCCTAAAACATACAACGTAGAACAACGTGCATACGAACGGATCCAATTTGTCGCGTGGTAATCGTCGTTAAATCGAATTAATAACGCGGCGACCACTTAACGGATAACTAATGACGATGTTATAACAAATATTTCGAGCGTACGAGCTGCGGCCTGCATTATTTATGCTTCGCGTTTGCTCCCACGAGCGCACTTCCGTTAGGAGCACCGCATTGCGTGCGCTTACCGGAGCACGTTTTATCGTCAAAGTAAATTCCCGTTTCGTATACCGATCGATCGTCGACCTCCATAGAAGATTCGATCGATCCATCGAACAACATTGTAATATATCAACCTATGCTGTAAGACTCGAACACTAAAACAAAGAAACTATATTGTTATTCGATACTAACTGTCCCCCGTCGTTTCGCCCGCACGATTTTGGCTACCTCTTTCTAACCCCCTTGATTGAATTTTCGAAAAATGGTGAAACATGTGTTTTTTTATTTTCCAAGTAAAATATAAATATCAATTTTGATGTATACAGGGTGTCTGGTTCCAGGTGTCCAAGCGGAAAACAACATGTTCACATCAATGATTTAAGTCGAAAAGTCTAATACTATTTTCCGAAATTCGGCACAATTAATTAGTTATTAACAAACAAAAATAGGCCAATCACGGCAAGCAGTGACATGTAACGTTGTTTATTGTGGATTGCTCCTCCTATTGCTTCGTTTCTTGATTAGTTGCAAGCTTAAGTAAACCGCCTTTTTTCGCTAATCGCTGTAATTGGCTGATCTTTGTTAATTATTAACTCGTTAACTAAGCCGAATTTCGAAAAATGGTATCAGACTTTTCGACTCAAGTCATTGATGTGTACATGTAGTTCTCCGCTTGGACACCTGGAACCGGACACCCTTTATAACATCTTCGGTATCTGAGATATAAGTACTTTAATGGAAAACAAATGTACCTTCTTTGGAACGGAATTTCTAAAAATCCTTCCTTAGTGGATGTCTACGTGATGAAACAACTGTACCTTCAAAATATCAGGTTCCTAGGTTAAACGGTTTGAGCTGGGCGATGACTAATCAATCAAGACATATAATTTGATATATATAGATAACTTCAACTAATTGTCATTTAATCTTCAACATCATTGGCAAAGATATTTAAAAATATCAGGAAATGTTAAATTGTAAAACAACAAAGAAAGATCACAAAGATCGGTATACTCGAGTCATAGTAGTTTTTCTTTCCCAATATTAGTAAAAATCTCAGCAGCTTTTTCGCAAAATTGAATCATCTGACCCGCGTGCTCGCTCGACAGCTTTTGAAGCTGGCCGAAGGTGAAACGCAAAGGGCAGTCCGGGCCGATTTATCATCCCTATTATCCTGTCTCTGACCTCGCTGTCTATTCTCTCTTGGGAGCAGCAGGGCTCCCGAGCCTATAACGTATTCTCCCCCACCCTTCCCTTCCCACCCCTTCACCAGCCATCTCTTCCTATCCCCTTTCGCTCTCGACAATACCGTCCTTTCGTAGGGCCATTTCGGTGTCGAAGTAGTACAGCTCAACGGCAAGCCCATCGACTGATCGGCCGAGCGTGCGTCGTCGATCGTGTTCCGTTCGCGTCTCGTTGACCGTTTATTGCTGGAGCAAGGCAACCGTTCACGACGACAGGATGTTAACGAGATCCTTCTCACCGATTCTCCTTTCAATATACAACACAATACGGTTAGCTATAGTTCGAAGGAAAACGGTTCCTGCGATTGACGAAGAGAGTCTCGTTGTTTTTGGTGTTTGCGTTAGAAGGTTTTTCAATTTCCGCTGTCCGTGGCTTAGAAAGGTATTAATAAAAATAAGAATAGAGTAGAAGGATCTTGATAAGATCAGCTAATTTGAAAAACAAGATTAAACAACCCTTTTCGAAGCTTATTCATAAGAAGGCCAATAAGTAACTTAACGTCTTTGAAACACTGCTACCCCAACGGCAAACATTTCTCAGACACTTTTCCAATTCAGAACCGCTCGGTGTAAATTAGAGGGAGTCGATAAGGCAGAACGGTTTTCTATATACATAGACCTACGTATGTACGAGTCGTGTAGTCGGTATACACGCGAGGAAACGTCTCGAAAGAAATGGAAGTGTGTCGAGGGGTGGAAGAGATGAAAGTGGGGATACGAGTGCAGGTTGGAGGTAGGGCAATTAAATCGACTGCTAAGAGGAGACTGGTCTCTGGGCCGGCTTGTGGAGGGTTCGCAGAAGCGTCCGGAAAATTGCTCCGACTCTTGCGGCCTCTCGAGAAAACTGTTTTTCTTCGTGAAAGTAATCATTTCTTCCTCGTCCTTCATCTCCTTTCGTACTCCTTTCAAGACGGTCCAGGCGCAACCGGTTGCCGTTGCCATTACAGTTACCATCGCAGTTGCCACGACCGGATCCCGTGATAACAATGCGAACCGCATCGTGGGATTTTCACTAGAAACTCATATTCGCGCGACTGAGATGATCGTTCTTACCCCGAATCCTCTATTCTTTTTTATTTTCAATTTTTCACATCACGGTTTACGGTATATATCAGCAGTTACGTTGGGTCGTAACTGTGGAATGCTTTTTTTATTACTCTTACCTTCGTAATTACTTATAGCTTTTTTGTTATTTAATACATCTTAGTGAAAATCAAACGAACTTCTATTCCATGGCTGGAATCACGCACCTTTCGGTTAAGTAAATGCAATGAGAGAAAACACGTTCACGTGAACCAGAAACGTAATTATGTCTTACGTGGGTAAGAACACCCTCTCCGAGCTTTACATATAATTAATGTATAATTTGCCAAGTGTCAGGAAGGGTGAGATTCTCGCGAGAATATCGTCGTCAGTTTTGACACGTTAATCCATACGGGCTCGTAAATGTTCGATGAAGGCTGCTATGTGTCACCCTAAGCTCGACATAGAGGGGAATCGAAACGTTGACCAACTGGTCGCTCGGACGATCGTCGCAGACGCCTCGACTCCGTTTTAAGAAAATTATGGACGTTTATGATACGTATTACGCTGTTACTCGAAGATTGATGACGTTTCTCGGTATATGGCCGTTTCAAGATCCCAAGGAAAAGATCGTACGAGTGGTGCTAGTAGTTTTCGTCATAATTTCTATGATCGTTGTTGAGGTAAGATGAGTGTGATCCTGAAAGAAATGTTTGTACTTTATCCTACGTTAAGATGTCATTCGATATTGATTATCATCGTGACAAATGTAAGAAGAAATTCTCTCTTTCCATCTTACCAAGTTTTTTTACAGACTTTTTCCTTCTTGACCGCGAATCGCACGCTGGATAAAACGGTTGAAATATTAACAATAATCATACCAACTTTGACTTTCTCGTCCGCTTATTACGCCTCTATTGCTAATTTCGACGAGGTTTGTATATTATTACGTGGTCCCTGAAATTTTGTAGAAACGTGAAGTTTTGTAAATGTTTAGATAAAGCTCACTTTTGAACGCATGAACTATGATTGGTCTCATCTAAAGAATTTGAAAGAATTAGAGATTATGAAGGAATATGCCAATCAAACGAGGCTGTACATATTAACATTCGTAGGTTCGTTTAAAATAATTGTTTATTGAATTTGATTTCTGTCATATTGTTAGATTTAATTTTGTTACATTGCTTTTTTTTCAGCTGTCATGTATGTTAGCTGCGTTTTCATCTTGATACCACCAATATTGAAAATTTTATTGTATACCGTGGGTATCATAAGCAATTTCGAAGATTTAAATCTACCCATTCCTCTGGAATATTTTCTAGATCAAAACAAGTATTTTTATATTTTGATGTTGCATCAAATTGTAACCGTACTTGTATTGTTTACTTGCGCGATCGCGACTTATTCCATGTACTTCATGATGATTCAGCACGCGTGTGCATCGTTTCGTATAATAAGGTATATCATATTTTATAAACATAATAATAATCTAGGAATAAAATATTTGATTTTCTTCAGTACACCTCAAAACACCGATCAATGGATATTGACCTGCATAGAACGTTACGTGAATGTCATAAAGTTAGTATCATCATAATCCTTATTCCTGCTTATCAAAGATTAAATAACAAACATTTTTTAAATAAAGATTCATCGATACCACCAATGAGTCGGGCGAAATGTGCTACTTGTTGCAAATAAGTTTATCGATGGCTCTTCTGTCATTGTCAATTTTACATGTAAAGTTCATCTTTTTTTTGACGATTCTGAATACATACACGTTCCTGCAAAAAAATGACTGGAATATTGTTCTCCGGTTTTTAGGTCTTTCAAATGCGCACTCATTTCAACGGTTTGACCGAGTTGTTTTATAACAGTGCCTGCATACCTGGACCAATAGTATCCATGTATATTGCTTGTTTCATCGGTCAGAAATTGATCGACCATAGTACAGACGTATTTCTAGCAGCGTGAGTAGAAATAAAGTAATTGACCAACCATCGATCTTCATATTTACTTATGTGCCGATCATTACAGATGTCAGTTATCGTATTATAATACTTCTTTAGAGATGCAAAAGCTATTGTTGTTCCTATTAATGAGAACAGCGAGACCATGTACGTTATCAATCGGCAAAATGTTTAATTTCTCACATGAATTTTTCTCGACGGTAACAATCATTCTAAAATCAACTTTCGCAAATATCTCATCGAATTATATAATAATAATAATAATCACTTCCTTCCACAGACGATACAAACTTCCTTCTCATACGCTATGGTGCTTTACACTTTGCAATAAACGACGACAACTGAACTGCGATACGATGATAGTCATTGCACGGTAGCCGAAACGTAGGTTCTTTTGTGAAATAGACAGGAAGATTAACGAAATAAAATATCTTCAGATTATTTACTTGTTTGGACTAACACTGTGCCCGCTGTAATACTTCGCGCCAGTCCATGTCCCTAGGTGTAGTTTGAAGACTATAGAGATAGGGGAGTCAACCCTCACTGGTATCGTTACCCTTTGCTAAAATAGGTCAAGAAGATTATGCTATACCTACCTGGTGTATTCGCTACGTTCTTACAATTAGACTGACACATGTATTTTGCTTTCTCTTCAATCGTAAAAGTCTTCAGGAACGATGCACGTATTCCCTTTTATTTATTTCTTGGGAAAGAACACATGTTACGGTAGTTAAGTATAATTAGCTTATGCATCGTCGCAACATATTTGTGAAATTGTAAGAGACCAAAGGCGAGAGAATAGTTCCGAGCGTGTATTCGAATCGCCCATACTTGTTTCCCCCAAGCAAATGTAATGCATTGGTTATTATTAAATAGGGTAGTTAGAATACTTTAGCAGCTACGAAACAGCAGCACGAGGTTGGTCTTATACTTTGTCGACGACTACGGAACGGACGGTATCATGTCTCAGGTAGACTCCGATTACTTTTGGAATCGTTACTACAATTGGAATCAACGACTTTTACAAATGCTTGGTCTGTGGCCCTGTCAGAGTAGAAAGGAGCAAGTTTTAAGAATTTGTGCGATAACATTTTTCCAAATCCCTCTGGCGGTGTACCAGGTAAATGTGATTACCTTAACCTTCCGTGTACAACATGTGGTGTGACAAACTCCACTCCTGTGGTTTTCAATGGTTTATTACTTATTACTTATATAATATAATATTCTGAATGAATTATAAAAAGTGAATTAGTATTGGTACCTGTTATACCCATTTTGTGTATGGGGTACGACGAAAACACTTTTTATAGAACGTGAAGATTCATCACCTTGTACACGGAGGGTTAAATGTACGTACGCATATCACGTGATATTTTCTGGTTGAGAAATTTTTTTAACAAGAACGAATAAACGTATTCATTAATTTCAGTTTTACCAGCTCCTTACGTCGAGCTTTGATATGGAATGGTTGTATAACGTACTACAATTGGTATTACCCGGGATGTGTTTCATATGCTGTTATTATACTATTGCCTTTAATTTTGTAAAAGTTCGTATTACCTTTTTGTTCTAATACACATTTCACCGTGAAAGTCAAACGTTCGGTTTTTAGGTGAAGACAATTTATTTTAAACTCAAATTCGATTTCGAACATATATCAGACGAGGGGGAATTAACAATCTTGAAGAGATATGCCATTCAAAGTAAATGGGTCACCATCATTTTTACGTGTTAGTGGAGAAATTTTGACCTTGATTGCTATCTAGCACTATGTTGAAATTATGTGTGCTCTTTCATGTTGTTGCAGTTTGCATCTACCTTTATTTCTCTCTACTGACATTTTCACCAATCTTAAATGCTATCCTGCATTTTCTTGGGTTTCTGGATAGTACTCAGTTGACATTACCGTTACCGACTCCCATTGGAAAGATACTAAGCCCTGGAACGGTATATTATGCGATGCTTTTTTACGAAGCTATGGGAATTTACATAATAACTACGACAGCTCTCGCGAACTATGCTACGTACATATTATTGACACAGCATGCGTGTAGCCAATTTACGGTTATAAAGTATGTGTTTATTTAAAGAAAATTTATTTATCATTTTATTGTAGTGTTATGAGTATTTTTTCTTTTAGCATGAAAATACACGAACCCTTCGAAAAGAATAATTATAATATTCGATATGCTTGGTACGATAGTTCGACTTGGGACGAGTACAATTGGATAGTCGACATAATAAAACGTTATACAAGAGTGACGGAGTTAGTTCACGATAAATATTCTACGTTAGCAGACAAAAGTGATTTAGCGCAATGTATGTTTCTTTTTTTTTGTTGAAGGTTCGTCGATCTGATTAATTCATTAACCGCAAATATTTACTTGATCGACATATTCTTTGGGTTGTTCCTTCTTATGATCAATTTCATCTACGTAAGTAATAGGTATAACGCAAATTATACCACAAAAAAAAGAGAGCATAGTACAGTTATGATTTACTTTTAGATGCTTCAAATTTCCCAGTTAATGCAAAATAAAAGACAAGCATTATTGTATAGCAGCTATTTTATCGGATCTATGTTCATTATATATCTTCTCTTTTTCGCTGGACAAAGACTGTTGGATCACAGTAGTAAAGTGTTTCTGGAATTGTACGTATGAAATGAATGATTTCTATCTTGCCTGCCTCTCTAGACAATTGGTGTTTGCAATTTACAAGCACCATCATTAATAAACCTTCGTACAGTGACGTATACGCATCCTTGCATACGATATTAAGTGTGTACGAATGATACGCGAAAGATTATTAATGATCGCGTTTGCGGGTTATTTTCACACGATTTTTTTTTTCATTTTTTTTTTTTTTTTTTTTTTTTTTCCTTTATTCGCATTTTATTGGCCCGTTATAGGGACTACGTATTACGAGTACTGACTTTAACCATTATTTTCTCGTAAATGTATGAGACAACCGTATTAAAAATTTGTAGAGATATGTACCGCTCTGCAAATTAAGAGTAGACCACATTTAACGATTACACGATATCGAGTTTATCGCAGTAATACCTTAAGTACTTAATTATATCTGGGTCTCACGTAACATGACACTTTCTTGGAACCTATCAACCGTGTTATAGAAGAGTTACCTGTCTTTACAGGAGTCACGTGCCATTTTATAAAATTTCCATAAAGTCCCAAAAACTACTGCTGTTTCTAATGATGAGAACCATGAAGCCGTGCGCCCTCTCGATCGGTGGGATGTTCATATCGTCCCACGAATTTTACGCCAGCGTAAGAAACACTTTCTTAGCAAATTTTCTCAAATGTACGACGCGCGTTAATCCTAAGTATATTTTTTCTTTTTTATTTAGTTAATCCAGAAAGCAGCCTCTTATGCTATGGCGTGTTACACGATGCGTTAAACAATTTGGTAATAATATTACGAAAATACGGAAAATTGAGTAAGTCAACGATTTCGTTTCTTCCAGCAATGAGAGCTAAACTCAGTTCGTTAGAAATTAAATGACATGTATTAGATATTACATGACACGTAGAATTGTCTGATGCTAAAATATTCGTGTGTACCTGTATTTTGTACCTTCTCTCATTCCTTTCACTATACTACCCTTATTCGCTAGCAAGTAATCTCCAATACTATTTCCCGACCTGCGATACGTTGTCTTCGAGTTACAACAGTGTACTGCGGACTAACGGCACATGATACTATTTGAGAAACAGAAAGAAAGGGAGAGGGTAATGCGCCTGTCCATTTTAAACCGAGGGGAAAAGGTATATAATTGCCCCTAGTGCAAGCGAAACCTTGGGAAAGGACATCTGTCTCTCGCGAAATGTCTCACGCGCGAAAAAAATGCAACATTCTTGTTGCGGCCTATAGCACGGTATTAAACAATTAAATTGGAATATTTAATGAAGGGTATTACATAGTCAGAAAGTGTCTGAGATTAGTAGTCACTGAGGGAATAGTACGATAAGTGTTAACATGACCCTCGAAGATCTACGCTACTATCGGAGTTATTATTACGGTTTAAATCAACGAATGTTGAGAATGGTTGGCCTTTGGCCTTATCAAGAACCGAAGCGACAATTCTTTTTAAATATCATCATAAATTTCTTTTTCTTTACGGGGCTCTTACACGAGGTAATCGAAACAGGACAAATAAACTTGTTTTTGTACATTTCTATTATTTTAAATAGAGATTAACTGTTTCTAAATATTGTTATGTACGTATCGGAAACTTTAGAAGTATCAGCTCTATCAACAGGATATAAATCTGGAAAAGATCATTAATCATCTACAGCTTAGCGTGCCAGCTATTTGTGCTTTTGTATGTTACAATGTTGGTGCTATCAATCCAGAAGCAGTATGTATTGTACATGGATTGTTGTTTTTTCTGAATGATTTTTAAATGAATGAAATTGCAGATAACGAAAATTCATGACCGCGTAGAATATGACATAGTATCGATGAGTGATGAGCAAGAAGTAATGATGTTAAGACAGTACTCTAATAACAGCAGAAAAACAACATGGATTATCGCATGTAAGCTTATCGTTTATAATATTGTGTATAATGGTACATATTACAATAATTTATGTTTTTATATTATTTCAGTTTTGTTGTACGCTTATTACGTTTTATTGATACTCCCGGCTATTCTTCCATTTGCTGCATCTTTTGGTGAAACGTTTAATGATACGCGAGTCGTCTTTCCAATTCCAACAGAAAATCTCGTAGATACGAAAATGCAATATTACGGACTGCTTTTTTATCAATTCCTGGTAGCATTTGTTGTTGTTACAATAACGGCTGCTACCTATACGTCGTATATGGCTGCAATACAACACGCGTGCCTTTTACTGGCTATCGTGATGTACGTAATCACTACGATCTTGGAAGGAACAACGTAATTTTTTAACAAGCCCCAATACTTTAATTATTCATTGCAGTTTGAAAATCAAAGCACCTTTCGTCGAGGATTCAAATGATAATCGATATCTCAGCTCCAATGAGCCGAATATTGGATACGATTGGATAATCGATATTGTAAAAAGTTACGTGAGCGCTATGGAGTTAGTGTATAACAATATTTTTTGTAGTCATATTAAAGATTACTTGACCATACATAAAACTGTTTTTTTATTATTGTAGATTTGTTAAGCTAATAAACATATTGTCAGAGACAGTTTACTTGGTCGAAGTGGCTGGAGCAATGCTTATTCTTGTACTAAGTTTTCTTTATGTAAGTCAAAACTTTAGGTCATTTCGAAAAGTACAATATTTAGATATTTAAATTAATCGTTTCATTTCTTATCGTTTCAGTTGTCGGATATGTATTTGTCGGAGTATAAAAATATTGGAGAAATAGCAAAGTGTGCTATTTACAGTGTTACCACGATATTTCTTGTATATATCAATTGTTACGTTGGACAAATGTTGATAAATCATAATACAGCGGTTTCGAGAGAATTGTAAGTCAGCACGTAACGATAACAAGCATTCGCATACACTATCATCTCACTTAAATTTCACTCCAGACGGCAAATACCATTCTATAAAGTTTCTACCAAAGATCAGAAGCTATTATTATTGGTGATATTGAGATGCACGAAACCGTGCGTACTCATGATCGGAGGGATATTCGTATCGTCCCACGAATTTTTTTCAGCGGTATGCAAAGTATAACACACTATAATACAGATCAGTAAATGTCTAGAATATAAGGCCTTTCCTTTCAATGACTTTGATAACCACTATACAAGGTGTCCGGTTCCTGATGTCCAGGCGGAAAACTACATGTGCACATCAATGATTTGAGTCGAAAAGTCTAATACTATTTTTTGAAATTCGGCTTAGTTAACGAGTTATTAACAAACAAGGATCAGCCAATCACAGCGAGCATCTCGCAGCTAGGTGAGAACCGAAGCGGTAGGAAGAGTAATCCAGAATAAATAATGATCATCGAAACGCTTGATCAACGCGAAAGGTAGTGTCTTAGAAAGATAAGAAACTCCCTGCGGTCGTGCCTAAAAAAGGAGAGGAAGAGAAAGAAGGAGTCCTTCCAAGTCTCTAGCGTAAGGAAGTGTCCTAGAGAGAAAGAGAGAGAAAGGGACAAAAGTAAAGCGTTACGTTCCGATGATCATTATTGTTTATTATGGATTGCTCCTCTCACTGCTTCGGCTCTCACCTAGCTGCGAGCTAGAGTGAACCACCTTACTTCGCTAATCGCCATAATTGGCCGATCTTTGTTAGCTAATAACTCGTTAACTAAGTCAAATTTCGAAAAATGGTATTACACTTTTCTACTCGAATCATTGATGTGCACATGTAGTTCTCCGCTTGAACACCTGAAGCCGGACACCCTGTATCTGATCATCAAGATCCTCGGAGGACGGCATGAACGCTTTATTCTAGATGTTTACCTATAAATATAATAATCATAAATAGATATATTTTTTCAGTTGGTACAAAGCTCGTTGTCGTACACTATGGTATTTCACACTATGCGTTGATCGAGTTTTCGTTTATGAGATAGAAGAGATATCTTAGAATACCGTATAATGGATTTGTTTAGCACATTTCAATACTATAACTTGTATCCAATATTTTTTGCTAGCTTCGATACTTGTCTACGCTCCACCTTCCTTTCCCCATACCTCTCTAATAGCTATCGCTGGAAGATAGTTCACTGTTCGCACAATCGATGCTGCTCCGATAAAAAAAAATATCGAAGAAAAGTGCAACGGTTATGCGCATGTCTAGCTTATATTGAAAACGAGAGCTGGAGGCACCGCTTGGTGTAAATGCACTCGTCACTTTTAGAACGGGGGAAAGTGATACATAATTGTCCTAGTACAAAAGGAGTCTTGAAAAAAAAGACACCGCACGGTCATTGCACGGAAGCCGAAACGTAAGTTCTTTTGTGAAATAGACAGGAAGATTAACGAAATAAAATATCTTCAGATTATTTACTTGTTTGGACTAACACTGTGCCCGCTGTAATACTTCGCGCCAGTCCATGTCCCTAGGTGTAGTTTGAAGACTATAGAGATAGGGGAGTCAACCCTCACTGGTATCGTTACCCTTTGCTAAAATAGGTCAAGAAGATTATGCTATACCTACCTGGAGTATTCGCTTCGTTCTTACAATTAGACAGACACATGTATTTTACTTTCTCTTCAATCGTAAAAGTCTTCAGGAACGATGCACGTATTCTACGGTATCTTTCTTGGGAAAGAACACATGTTACGGTAGTTAAGTATAATTAGCTTATGGTAAGAGACCAAAGGCGAGAAAATAGTTCCGAGCGTTTATTCGAATCGCCCATACATTTTTCCCCCAAGCGAACATAATGCATTGGTTATTATTAAATAGGGTAGTTAGAATACTTTATGAAACAGCAGCACGGAGTTGGTCTTATACTTTGTCGACGACTACGGAACGGACGGTATTATGTCTCAAGTGGACTCCGATTACTTTTGGAATCGTTACTACAATTGGAATCAACGACTTTTACAAATGCTTGGTCTGTGGCCCTGTCAGAGTAGAAAGGAGCAAGTCTTTCGAATTTGTGCGATAACATTTTTCCAAATCCCTCTTGTAGGGCATCAGGTAAATGTGATTACCTCAACCTTCCGTGTACAAGATGTGGTGTGACAAACTCTACTCCTGTGGTTTCCAATATTACTTATTACTTTGACAGTTCATTTACGACAAATATATTTATAATATTATGAATGAATTAGTATTGGTACCTGATATATACCCATTTCGTGTATGGGGTACGACAAACACACTTTTTATGGGACGTGAGGATTCGTCACCTTGTACACGGAGGGTTAAACGTACGTACGTATATCACGTGATATTTTCTGGTTGAGGAATTTATTTAACAAGAACGAATAAACGTATTCATTAATATTGATTTCAGTTTTACCAGCTCCTTACGTCGAGCTTTGATATGGAATGGATGTATAACGTACTACAATTGGTATTACCCGGGATATGTTTCATATGCTGTTATTATACTATTGCCTTTAATTTTGTAAAAGTTCGTATTACCTTTTTGTTCTAATACACATTTTACCGTGAAAGTCAAACGTTCGGTTTTTAGGTGAAGACAATTTATTTTAAACTCAAATTCGATTTCGAACATATATCAGACGAGGGGGAATTAACCATCGTGAAGAGATATGCCATTCAAAGTAAATGGGTCACCATCATTTTTACGTGTTAGTGGAGAAATTTTGACCTTGATTGCTATCTAGCACTATGTTGAAATTATGTGTGCTCTTTCATGTTGTTGCAGTTTGCATCTACCTTTATTGCTCTCTACTGACATTTTCACCAATCTTAAATGCTATCCTGTATTTTCTTGGGATACTGGATAGTACTCAGTTGACATTACCGTTACCGATTCCCATTGGAAAGATACTAAGCCCTGGAACGGTATATTATGCGATGCTTTTTTACGAAGCTATGGGAATTTACATAATAACTACGACAGCTCTCGCGAACTATGCTACGTACATATTATTGACACAGCATGCGTGTAGCCAATTTACTATTATAAAGTATGAGTTTATTTAAAGAAAATTTATTTATCATTTTATTTTAGTGTTATGAGTATTTATGATTTTTTCTTTTAGCATGAAAATACATGAACCCTTTGAAAAGAATAATTATAATATTCGATATGCTTGGTACGATAGTGCGACTTGGGACGAGTACAATTGGATAGTCGACATAATAAAACGTTATACAAGAGTGACGGAGTTAGTGCACGATAAATATTCTACGTTAGTAGACAAAAGTGATTTAGCGAAATGTATGTTTTTTTTTTTTGTTGAAGGTTCGTCGATCTGATTAATTCATTAACCGAAAATATTTACTTGATCGACATATTCTTTGCGTTGTTCCTTGTTATGATAAATTTCGTCTACGTGAGTAATAGGTATAACGCAAAATATACCACAAAAAAAAGAGAGCATAGTACAGTTATGATTTACTTTTAGATGCTTCAATTTTCCCAGTTAATGCAAAATAAAAGACAAGCATTATTGTACAGCAGCTATTTTATCGGATCTATGTTCATTATATATCTTCTCTTTTTCGCTGGACAAAGACTGTTGGATCACAGTAGTAAAGTGTTTCTGGAATTGTACGTATGAAGTGAATGATTTCTATCTTGCCTGCCACTCTAGAGAATTGGTGTTTGCAATTTACAAGCACCATCATTAATAAACCTTCGTACAGTGACGTATACGCATCCTTGCATGCGATATTAAGTGTGTACGAATGATACGCGAAAGCTTATTAATGATCGCGTTTGCGAGTTATTTTCACACCATTTTGAATACAGGTAATCTACCTAAAGCACGGTATCCTACAACACGGTTTCGATCTAACAGAATCAAAAATTTGGGGAAACCCTCTTATAACACTGTACTTCTACTATGTATCGTATGTATGTATGTATTTGGTAATCCAAATTACGCGCATTAAATTAAGGGTGTTAAAACGGAAATACTTCGTTATATTTGGTTTATGTATTACTGCGGTAAACTCGATACCGCGTAATTTAGCTTAAATTTGGGCTATCCATAATTTGTAGAGCGGTACATATCTCTACAAATTTTTAACATGGTTGTCCCATACATTTACGAGAAAATAATGGGTAAAGTCAGTACTCGTAAAACGTAGTCCCTATACCGGGCCAATAAAATGCGCGAGCTTTTTTTTTTTCAATTTTTTTTAATTTTTTTAATTTTTTTTTTTTTTTTTTATGCGCATTTTATTGGCTCCGTATTACGAGTACTGACTTTAACCATTATTTTTTCGTAAATGTATGAGACAAACGTATTAAAAATTTGTAGAGATATGTACCGCTCTGCAAATTAAGAGTAGACTAAATTTAACGATTACACGATATCGAGTTTAGCCCAGTAATACCTTAAGTCCTTAATTATATCTGGGTCTCACGTAACACGTCACTTTCTTGGAACCTATCAACCGTGTTATAGGAGAGTTACCTGTCGTTACAGGAGTCACGTGCCATTTTATAAAATTTCCATAAAGTCCCAAAAACTACTGCTGTTTCTAATGATGAGAACCATGAAGCCGTGCGCCCTCTCGATCGGTGGCATGTTCATATCGTCCCACGAATTTTACGCCAGCGTAAGAAACACTTTTTTAGCAAATGTTCTCGAATGTACGTCGTGTTAATCCTAAGTATATTTTTTCTTTTTTATTTAGTTAATGCAGAAAGCAGCCTCTTATGCTATGGCGTGTTACACGATGCGTTAAACAATCTGGTAATAATATTACGAAAAATTGAGTAAGTCGACGATTTCGTTTCTTCCAGCAATGAGAGCAATACTCAGTTCGTTAGAAATTAAATGACATGTATTAAATATTACATGACACGTAGAATTGCCTAATGCTAGAATATTCGTGTGTACCTGTATTTTGTACCTTCTCTCATCCCTTTCACTTTACCGGCCTTATTCGCTATTAAGTAATCTCTAATACTTTTTCCCGACCTGCGATACGTTCTCTTCGAGTTACAACAGTGTACTGCGGACTAACGGCACATGATACTATTTGAGAAACAGAAAGAAAGGGAGAGGGTAATGCGCCTGTCCATTTTAAACCGAGGGGAAAAGGTATATAATTGCCCTTAGTGCAAGCGAAACCTTGGGAAAGGACATCTGTCTCGAGCGAAATGTCTCACGCGCGAAAAAAATGCAACATTCTTATTGCGGCCTATAGCACGGTATTAAACAATTAAATTGGAATATTTAATGAAGGGTATAACATAGTCAGAAAGTGTCTGAGATTAGTAGTCACTGAGGGAATAGTACGATAAGTGTTAACATGACCCTCGAAGATCTGCGCTACTATCAGAGCTATTATTACGGTTTAAATCAACGAATGTTGAGAATGGTTGGCCTCTGGCCTTATCAAGAACCAAAGCGACAATTTTTTTTAAATATCATCATAAATTTATTTTTTTTTACGGGGCTTTTACACGAGGTAATCGGAACAGAACAAATGAACTTGTTTTTTGTACGTTTCTATTATGATAAATGGCGATTAACAGTTTCTAAATATTGTTATGTACGCATCGGAAATTTAGACGTATCAGCTCTATCAACAGGATATGAATTTGGAAAAGATCATTAATCATCTACAGCTTAGCGTGCCAGCTGTTTGTGCTTTTGTATGTTACAATGTTGGTGCTATCAATCCTGAAGCAGTATGTATTCTACATGGATTGTTGTTTTGCTGAATGATTTTTAAACGAATGAAATTGCAGATAACGAAACTTTATGACCGCGTAGAATATGACATAGTATCGATGAGAGATGAACAAGAACTAATGATGTTAAGACAGTACTCTAATAACAGTAGAAAAACAACATGGATTATCGCATGTAAGCTTATCGTTTATAATATTGTGTATAATGGTACATATTACAATAATTTATGTTTTTATATTATTTCAGTTTTGTTGTACGCTTATTACGTTTTATTGATACTCCCGGCTATTCTCCCATTTGCTGCATCTTTTGGTGAACCGTTTAATGATACTCGAGTCGTTTTTCCAATTCCAACAGAAAATCTCGTAGATACGAAAATGCATTATTATGGACTGCTGTTGTATCAATTCCTGCTAGCATTTGTTGTTATTACCGTAACGGCTGCTACCTATACGTCGTATATGGCTGTAATACAACACGCGTGCCTTTTACTGGCTATCGTGATGTACGTAATCACTACAATCTTAGAAGGAACAACGTAATTTTTAACTAATGCTTTAATTATTCATTGTAGATTGAAAATCAAAGCACCTTTCGTCGAGGATTCATATGATAATCGATATCTCAGCTCCAATGCGCCAAATATTGGATACAATTGGATAATCGATATTGTAAAAAGTTACGTGAGCGCTGTGGAGTTAGTGTATAACAATATTTTTTGTAATCATATTAAAGATTTCTTGACCATGCATAAAACTGTTTTTTTTATTATTGTAGATTTGTTAAGCTAATAAACATATTGTCAGAGACAGTTTACTTGGTCGAAGTGGCTGGAGCAATGCTTATTCTTGTACTAAGTTTTCTTTATGTAAGTCAAAACCTTAGTTCATTTCGAAAAGTACAATATTTAGATATTTAAATTAATCGCTTAATTTTTTATCGTTTCAGTTGTCCGATATGTATTTGTCGGAGTATAAAAATATAGGAGAAGTAGGAAAGTGCGCTATTTACAGTTGCACCACGATGATGCTTGTATACATCAACTGCTATGTCGGGCAAATGTTGATAAACCATAATACAGCGGTTTCGAGAGAATTGTAAGTCAGCACGTAACGATAACAAGCACTCGCATACACTACGTTCTCGCTTAAATTTCATTCCAGACGGGAGATACCATTCTATAAAGTTTCTACCAAAGATCAGAAGCTATTATTATTGGTGATATTGAGATGCACGAAACCGTGCGTACTCATGATCGGAGGGATATTCGTATCGTCCCACGAATTTTTTTCAGCGGTATGCAAAGTATAACACACTATAATACAGATCAGTAAATGTCTAGAATATAAAGCCTTTCCTTTCAATGACTTTGATAACCACTATACAAGGTGTCCGGTTCCTGATGTCCAGGCGGAAAACTACATGTGTACATCAATGATTTGAGTCGAAAAGTCTAATACTATTTTTTGAAATTCGGCTTAGTTAACGAGTTATTAACAAACAAAGATCAGCCAATCGCAGCGAGCATCTCGCAGCTAGGTGCGAAACGAAGCGGTAGGAGAAGTAATCCAGAAGAAATAATGATCATCGGATCAACGCGAAAGGTAGTGTCGTAGAAAAAGAAAGAGAGGGGAAGTAGTCATTCCCAGCCTCCGGCGTAAGGATGTGTCCTACAGAGACAGAGAGAGAAAGGGACAAAAGTTAACACGTTGATCAAGCATTACGTTCCGATAATCGTTATTGTGTATTATGGATTGCTCCTCCCACTGCTTTGTCTCTCACCTAGCTACGAGCTAAAATGAACCGCCTTCCTCCGCTAATCGCCATAATTGGCCGATCTTTGTTAGCTAATAACTCGTTAACTAAGTCCCATTTTGAAAAATAGTAGTAAACTTTTCTACTCAAATCATTGATGTGCACATGTAGTTCTCCGCTTGGACACCTGAAACCGGACACCCTGTATGGATCATCAAGATTCTCGGAAGTCGGCGTGGACGCTTTATTCTAGATGTTTACCTACAAATATAATAATCATAAATACATATATTTTTTTCAGTTGGTACAAAGCTCGTTGTCGTATGCTATGGTATTTCACACTATGCGTTGATCGAGTTTTCGTTTATGAGATAGAACAGATATCTTAGAATACCGTATAATGGATTTGTTTAGCACATTTCAATAATATAACTTGTATTCAATATTTTTTGCTAGCTTCGATACTTGTCTACGCTCCACCTTCCTTTCCCCCTACCTCTCTAATAGCTATCGCTGGAATGAGTCGGGCGAAATGTGCTACTTGTTGCAAATAAGTTAATCGATGGCTCTTGTGTCATTGTCAATTTTACATGTAAAGTTCATCTTTTTTTTGACGATTCTGAATACATACACGTTCCTGCAAAAAAATGACTGGAATATTGTTCTCCGGTTTTTAGGTCTTTCAAATGCGCACAAATGGTAACAATCATTCTAAAATCAACTTTCGTAAATATCTCATCGAATTACATAATAATAATAATCATTTTCTTTCCACAGACGATACAAACTTCCTTCTCATACGCTATGGTGCTCTACACTTTGCAATAAACGATGACAACTGAACTGCGATACGATGATAGTCATTGCACGGTTTGCCGAAACGTAGGTTCTTTTGTGAAATAGACAGAAAGATTAAAGAAATAAAATATCTTCTGATTATTTACTTGCTTGGACTAACACTGTGCCCGCTGTAATACTTCGCGCCAGTCCATGTCCCTAGGTGTAGTTTGAAGACTATAGAGATAGGGGAGTCAACCCTCACTGGTATCGTTACCCTTTGCTAAAATAGGTCAAGAAGATTATGCTATACCTACCTGGTGTATTCGCTACGTTCTTACAATTAGACTGACACATGTATTTTGCTTTCTCTTCAATCGTAAAAGTCTTCAGGAACGATGCACGTATTCCCTCTTATTTATTTCTTGGGAAAGAACAGGTGTTACGGTAGTTAAGTATAATTAGCTTATGGTAAGAGACCAAAGGCGAGAAAATAGTTCCGAGCGTTTATTCGAATCGCCCATACATTTTTCCCCCAAGCGAACGTAATGCATTGGTAATTATTAAATAGGGTAGTTAGAATACTTTATGAAACAGCAGCACGGGGTTGGTCTTATACTTTGTCGACGACGACAGAGCGGACAGTATCATGTCTCAGGTAGACTTCGATTACTTTTTGAATGGTTATTACAATTGGAATCAACGACTTTTACGCATGCTTGGTCTGTGGCCCTGTCAGAGTAGAAAGGAGCAAGTTTTAAGAATTTGTACGATAACATTTTTCCAAATCCCTCTGACGGGGTATCAGGTAAATGTGATTACCTTAACCTTCCGTGTACAAGATGTGGTGTGACAAACTCCACTCCTGTTGTTTTCAATAGTTTATTACTTATTACTTATATAATATAATATTATGAATGAATTATAAAAAGTGAATTAGTATTGGTACCTGTTATACCCATTTTGTGTATGGGGTACGACAAAAACACTTTTGATGGGACGTGAAGATTCATCACCTTGTACACGGAGGGTTAAATGTACGTACGTATATCACGTGATATTTTCTGGTTGAGAAATTTTTTTAGCAAGAACGAATAAACATATTAATTTCAGATTTACCTGCTCCTCATGACGAGCTTTGATATGGAATGGATGTATAATCTACTACAATTGATATTACCCGGAATATGTTTCATATGCTGTTATTATACTATTGTCTTTAATTTTGTCAAAGTTCGTATTACCTTTTTGTTCTAATAGACATTTCACCGTGAAAGTCAAACGTTCGGTTTTTAGGTAAAGACAATTTATTTTAAACTCAAATTCGATTTCGAACATATATCAGACGAGGGGGAATTAACAATCGTGAAGAGATATGCCATTCAAAGTAAATGGGTCACCATCTTTTTTACGTGTTAGTGCAGAAATGTTTACGTTGCTTGCTATCTAGCACTATGTTGAAATTACTTGTGCTCTTTCATGTTGTTGCAGTTTGCATCTACCTTTATTGCTCTCTACTGACATTTTCACCAATCTTAAATGCTATCCTGTATTTTCTTGGGTTTCTGGATAGTACTCAGTTGACATTACCGTTACCGACTCCCATTGGAAAGATACTAAGCCCTGGAACGGTATATTATGTGATGCTTTTTTACGAAGCTATGGGAATTTACATAATAACTACGACAGCTCTCGCGAACTATGCTACGTACATATTATTGACACAGCATGCGTGTAGCCAATTTACTGTTATAAAGTATGTGTTTATTTAAAGAAAATTTATTTATCATTTCATTTTAGTGTTATGAGTATTAATGATTTTTTCTTTTAGCATGAAAATACATGAACCCTTTGAAAAGAATAATTATAATATTCGATATGCTTGGTACGATAGTGCGACTTGGGACGAGTACAATTGGATAGTCGACATAATAAAACGTTATGCAAGAGTGACGGAGTTAGTGCACGATAAATATTCTACGTTAGTAGACAAAAGTGATTTAGCGAAATGTATGTTTCTTTTTTTTTGTTGAAGGTTCGTCGATCTGATTAATTCATTAACCGAAAATATTTACTTGATCGACATATTCTTTGCGTTGTTCCTTATTATGATAAATTTCGTCTACGTGAGTAATAGGTGTAACGCAAAATATACCAGAAAAAAAAAGGGCATGGTATAGTTATGATTTACTTTTAGATGCTTCAATTTTCCCAGTTAATGCAAAATAAAAGACAAGCATTATTGTACAGCAGCTATTTTATCGGATCTATGTTCATTATATATCTTCTCCTTTTCGCTGGACAAAGACTGTTGGATCACAGTAGTAAAGTGTTTCTGGAATTGTACGTATGAAATGAATGATTTCTATCTTGCCTGCCACTCTAGAGAATTGGTGTTTGCAATTTACAAGCACCATCATTAATAAACCTTCGTACAGTGACGTATACGCATCCTTGCATGCGATATTAAGTGTGTACGAATGATACGCGAAAGCTTATTAATGATCGCGTTTGCGGGTTATTTTCACACGATTTTTTTTTTCATTTTTTTTTTTTTTTTTTTTTTTTTTTCCCTTATTCGCATTTTATTGGCCCGTTATAGAGACTACGTATTACGAGTACTTTCTTGGAACCTATCAACCGTGTTATAGGAGAGTTACTTGTCTTTACAGATGTCACGTGCCATTTTATAAAATTTCCAAAAAGTCCCAAAAACTACTGCTGTTTCTAATGATGAGGACCATGAAGCCGTGCGCCCTCTCGATCGGTGGCATGTTCATATCGTCGCACGAATTTTACGCTAGCGTAAGAAACTTTTTTAGCGAATTTTCTCGAATGAACGTCGCGTGTTAATCCTAAGTATATTTTTTCTTGTTTATTTAGTTAATGCAGAAAGCAGCCTCTTATGCTATGGCGTGTTACACGATGCGTTAAACAATTTGGTAATAATATTACGAAAATACGGAAAATTGAGTAAGTCGACGATTTCGTTTCTTCCAGCAATGAGAGCAAAACTCAGTTTGCTAGAAATTAGATGACATGTATTAGATATTACATGACACGTACGATTGTCTGATGCTAGAATATTCGTGTGTACCTGTATTTTGTACCTTCTCTCATTCCTTTCACTTTACTACCCTTATTCGCTATCAAGTAATCTCCAATACTTTTTCCTGACCTGCGATACGTTCTCTTCGAGTTACAACAGTGTACTGCGTACTAACAGCACATGATACTATTTGAGAAACAGAAAGAAATGGAGAGGGTTATGCGCCTGTCCATTTTAAACCGAGGGGAAAAGGTATATAATTGTCCCTAGTGCAAGCGAAACCTTAGGGAAAGACATCTGTCTCGAGCGAAATGTCTCACGCGCGAAAAAATGCAACATTCTTGTTGCGGCCCATGGCACGGTATTAAACAATTAAATTGGAATATTTAATGAAGGGTATAATCGCTCAAAAATTGTGATCGGGAGAGTTGTCGCGAAAACGTATTGGGCTGTGTTGGAATATTTGATGAGAGATTAGATTTTCTTTGCTAGAATGTATTTACAATTTGTAATCAGTGAAGGGATAGGACTAAAAGTGTTAACATGACGATGGAAGACCTGCAGAACTTTCAGAGTTACTATTACGTCTTAAACCGACTAATGTTGAGAATGATTGGCCTGTGGCCTCGTCAAGAATCGAAGTGTCAATTTTGTTTAAATATTATCGTGATTTTTTTTTCTGTACGGGATTCCTACTCGAGGTAATCGGTAAATTATCTAACAGCTTAGTTTACCTGCTGCTTGTACGTGGGTTTGCTACAATTTTGGCACCTTCAATCCCGAAAGAGTACGTATTGTACATGGATCATTGTTTTTTCTGAACGATTTTTAAATGAATGAAATTACAATTGGAGAAACTTTATGACCGCGTAACATATGACATAGTATCTATAAAATTTTTGTTTTCTATTGTAGATTTGTCAACCTAATAAATAGATTATCAGAAAGATCCTATTTGGTTCAAATGACTACAGCAGTGATAGCTCTTGCAGTACCCCTCAATTACCCGCCTGGGGTATACGCATTTGTTGACTGTTATACTTTACTTTGATGTTGATTCTTTATAATTTTATTAATGAATATAATAAAAAAAGTAAAAAATGTATTTTATTTTACTTTTAAAATTGGGGTTATACGGGGTATATGCTCCACATGAGCAATAGTATCACTAATTAAGTGTTAAGTACTCTTTATGTGAGTAGACATTTCTATTTCGAAAAGATACTAATTCATCAATTCGCAATAATCGCGCAATTTCTTTTTGCTTCAGCTGTCAGACGTGTATCTGTCGTAGCACAAGAAAATAGAAGAAATCATGAAGTGTTCTATTTATAGTTGGATGGTAATCATTCTCATATACGTCAATTGCTACATAGGGCAATTGTTGATAAACCATAAAGCAGCAGTTTCGAGAGAATTGTAAGTCAGCACGTAATTTTTATAATAAATTACATTCGCGTTTAAATTTCTTTCCAGACGCAAGATATCATTCTATAAAATTTCTGCCAAATCCCAGAAGATATTGCCACTGGTGACACTAAGGTGCACGAAGCCACGGGCGTTTACGATCGATAATATGCAAAGTATAACAAATTATTTTATAGATTTAATAAATAATAATCATAAATATATTCCTTCAGTTGGTACAAACCTCGATTTCATACGCAGTAGTATTTCGTACAATGCGTTGATCCAATAGCGTTTTTCAAGTAAAACAATTTGCGTAGGATATTTACTATATAATGGATTTGTTGATAACTTTTTAACAACATTTCTTGATAACTGCGATACTTGGCATCGACATCTCTTCTTTTCCCTATACTTCACTGACACCTATCTAGTGGATCAATCCCCATTCGCACACTCGATGCTATTACGCTAAAAAAGAATAACGCGGAAGAGTACGATAGAACTGCGCATGTCTTAGGAAAATCGAAAATAAGAGTTCGAGACCCCTTTCAATAAAATTGCTTGGGAAACCCCGTCTGTAATAGATTCGCTCTCTTGGAATTACGTCTAATAAGAGGTGTGAAGTAACATTTGTCTCGATGTGAGGAATACATATAATACAGACCTATTACTGTTTGTATCAAAGTATGCTTTGCTTCCTTGGGCTATTCCAAAGCTACCTATTTTTCTGTGTTGCTGGTTTATTCATTGAAATAATTAGAATACCTAATGAAGCAAGAGGGGTTGTGTTGTATTGTCCTATTGGAAGGGATGAGAAACTATGGCACATATCATCGAACCTTCGTGAAATATGGACTGCTTTGAGACGTGCTACGTTTTAAATCGGAAACTGTTATCGTTGACGGGAATGTGGCCTACAAAGGAACCGAAAAAGATACACCTTCGAACGTATTTTATCAATTTTATCTTAATCACTAATTATCTACACCAGGTAAACAGTGGAAGATATTTGGGCGGGTTTACAGTAATTTGTGTTAACAATTTGAACGAGAATAAATCCTATTCGTTTCAGACGGCATGTCTCTTTAAATCGGATCTTGACATGGACTCGATCATAAAATCGTTTTACATGCTAGTACCTGACCTGTGCATTTCTTTCGCCTATTACACTATTCTTTTTAGTCCGTCTAAAGTTGGTATTATATATAGCGTATTAATTACAATTGTATTTGTAACAGAAGTTATTTGAGCAAGAAATCAAATATGTCTAATTTACAGATGGCCCAAATTTGTGATTGTATGAGACGCGATTGGAAGGAATTAATAAATGAAGAAGAATCGATCATCATGCAAAAGTATGCTGATGAAAGTAAAATATGTTTAGTTATTATCATGGGTAAGTACAAAGAAGTACGTTGTCCAATGCTGCCTATAACTAATTTATATGTTTCATTTTTTTAATATTTTCCATTTCAGTCATTATGTATGTTTTCATTGCCCTTTTAATATTTCCATCCGTATTCCGCGTTTTTATGTATTACTTCGATAATACAAATGATACCGTATTAACTTTACCTATGACCGCTGGACAGTTCATAGACGCGAGTGTGATCTATTATATTATTTTCTTACATCAAATTTTAACGTTAATTATCACGGCTACAATAGCAGCTACTGTTTACACGAACTTCTTGCTTGCTGTACAACATGCGTGCTCCTTGTTTACTATTATAATGTAAGTAACATAGAAAGATTAGAAGAATACTTTTGCAAGGATATTAAATCTTTTTATTACACAGAACGAGGATAAATCGGCCATTCCAAGAAGATCGAAACCTCTTATGCATTTTTGATCAAGTTAAAGTGAATTACGATTGGGTAGTGGATGTAACAAAGCGTTACGAAGAAGTAGAAAAGTTGGCACGAAATTTTATTTTGTAAAAATTGCTTATTTTTATTGATATTATAAAGTAGTTTAATTTTTTTTTTAAGATTTGTCGGCCTGATCAATTCCTTGACTGCGAACAGTTATCTAATTCAAATAATTCTAGCGATGGTTCTCGTCATTGTAGATTTCTTATACGTAAGTTAACACTAGAAAAGTGGTGCGCGTCTTTTTTAGGCACGACCGCAGCGAGTGTCTTCCAACACTTGGGATCTTCGGACGAAAATTTGGCTTTGCCTATTATTTGTTTTTATCATTTCTAAGTTATTAGAAATTTATAATAAAACGATTGTAGTTTTAATTCATATATAAATTGATATTTAATTTATTAGAATTTGAATCGAAACTGGAAAAGATTTTTAAAAAATCACGAGACTCTAAATGGTCGCGACCGGCGAGTTGTGCACCACTTAAATGGGTAATGTTGAAATATTTCCCAATGATTTAATACTCGATTTGATATTTCATACTTAGTTGTTTCAAATATCTTCTATGATGCATAATGTCGTTGAATCATTAGCAATACTCGTTTATATTCCTGGATCTATAGCTGTTTTATACATGACTTGTTATGTTGGTCAAAGATTGATGGATCATAGCATACAAGTATTCGAAGTTTCGTGAGTAAAAATTGTTTTTGTGCATTCTTTCTCACCCTTTTACAAAATGTTTCCAAAAAAAACATTATTCACAGATCCCATGTACCATTGTATGAAATCCCTCTAAAGTGTCACAAGCCATTACTATTATTGATGATAAGGAGTATGAAGCCGTGCAAGCTGTCTATCGGTCGCTTATTCGCATTATCGCACAATTTTTTTTCCGAGGTAAGAATCCGATTCTTCTTTCATCACGAGTAATTTTTATTAACTCATTTTGTATCTACTAACAAATGAATTTATTGTTCAAGTTAATGCAAAAATCATACTCCTATGCTATGATGTGCTACTCCATGCGTTAATCGATTCTTCATTCGCGAAAGCCTGATATACAGTGCACCAAAGATATTGTCCTTTTCTTACTTACGCTAATAAAGTATAATGCGTGACGGTAGATCACCAAACTAATGTTATTTAGTTACTGCTTCCTCCTAATCATTCTCAATCTCTAGTCTAATTCAGAAAGTACTAAAGTGCCATGACAGCGAATGGTAAAGTTGCAGTTACAGGAATTGCAAGACGCAAGACTATTAGAACTTCCAAAAGAAGAACATATGTTTCCACGTTGATGCGTCATTTGAGAATGAAGAATACCGCGGAAAAAATGCCAGGGTTATGCGCATGTCTAGTCTAAAGCGAAAACGAGAGTTAGAGACACCCCTCGATAAAATTGCTTGGGAAATACCATCTGTTTCGATGATTGCCCACAATTGATTCGCGTCCATGCATTTACCTGTAATGAGAGGCGTAAAGTATAATTGTTCCTTTGCGATAAGTATAGAACAGATCTATTACAGTACGCTTTGCTTCCCTGTTCTATTCTAAAGCTACCTATTTTTCTGTGTTACTGGTTTATTCATTGAACTGATTAGAATACCTAATGAAGCAAGAGGGGTTGTGTTGTATTGTCCTATTGGAAGGGATGAGAAACTATGGCACATATCATCGAACCTTCGTGAAATATGGACTGCTTTGAGACGTGCTACGTTTTAAATCGGAAACTGTTATCGTTGACGGGAATGTGGCCTGCAAAGGAATCGAAAAATATACACCTTCAAATGTATTTTATCAATTTGTTATCAGTCACTAGTTATCTACACCAGGTAAATGGTGATAGATATTCGGACGGGTTTACAGTAATTCGTGTTAAAAATTTAAACGAGAATAAATCCTATTCGTTCCAGACGGCATGTCTCCTTAAATCAAATCTTGACATGGACTCGATCATAAAATCGCTATACATGCTAATACCTCTTCTGTGCATTTCGTTCTCCTATTACACTGTTCTTTTTAGTCCGTCTAAAGTTGGTATTACATATAGCGTATTAATTACAATTGTATTTGTAACAGAAATTATTTGAGCAAGAAATCAAATATGTTTAATTTACAGATGGCCCAACTTTGTGATTGTATGAGACGCGATTGGAAGGAATTCATAAATGGAGAAGAATCGATCATCATGCAAAAGTATGTTGATGAAAGTAAAATATGTTCAGTTATTATCTTGAGTAAGTACAAAGAAGTACGTTCTCCAATGCTGCCTATAACTAATTTATATGTTTCATTTTTTTAATATTTTCCATTCCAGTCATTTTGTATGTTTTCATTGCCCTTTTAATATTTCCATCCGTATTCAGCGTCTTCGTGTATTATTTCGATAACAGAAATGATACCGTATTAATTTTACCTATGACTGCTGGACGGTTCATAGACGCGAGTATGACATATTATATTATTTTCTTACATCAAATTGTTATGATAATTACCATGGCTACAATAGCGGCTGCTGTTTATACGACCTTCTTGATAATGGTACAACATGCGTGCTCATTGTTCACTATTACAGTGTAAGTAATACAGAAGGATTAGAAGAACAATTTGTCACGGATATTATATTGTTTTTATCCAACAGAGCAAGAATAAATCGACCATTCCAAAAAGATCGAAAACCCTTATACCTGCTTGATGAAGTTAAAGCGAATTACGATTGGGTAGTGGATGTAACAAAGCGTTACGAAGAAGCAGTAAAGTTGGCACGAAATCTTATTTTGTAAAAATTGCTTGTTTTTATTGATATCATAAAGGAGTTTTCTTTTAAAGATTTGTCAACCTGCTCAACTCCTTGACTGAAATCAGTTATCTGCTTCAAATAATTCTAGGGTTGCTTCTCATTGTTGTAGATTTTCTATACGTAAGTAAACAATATAACAGTGGTACGCGTACTTTTTAGGCACGACCCCAGGTAGTGTCTTACTACACTAGCGACCCACGTCCTCGGATGAAAATTTGGCTCGGCCTATTATTTATTTGTATCATCTCTAAGTTATAAACTATTCATAATAAAACGATTACAGTTTTTATTAATATACAAATTTATATAGAATCTAGCAGAGTTTAAATCAAAACAGGCGCAGATTTTTTAAAAATTACGAGACTTCCCAAAAAGTCGCGACCCACGAGTTGTTTACCAGTATACTGGGCAATGTTGAAATATTTCCTAACGATGTAATATTCGATTGATATTTTATACTTAGTTATTTCAAATATCTTCCTTGATGCATAATATTATTGAATCATTAGCAATATTCGTATATATTCCTGGAAGTACAACTGTTATATACATGACTTGTTATATGGGTCAAAGATTGATAGATCATAGCATGCAAGTATTCGAGACTTCGTGAGTAAAAATTGTTTTTCTGCATTCTTTCTCACCCTTTTACAAAATGTTTCCGAAAAAACATTATTCGCAGATCGCATGTACCACTTTATGAAATCCCTCTAAAGTGTCACAAGCCAATACTATTATTGATGATAAGGAGTATGAAGCCGTGCAGGCTGTCTATCGGTGGCTTATTCGCAGCCTCGCACAACTTTTTTTCCGAGGTAAGAATCCGATTCTTCTTTCATCACGAGTAATCTTTATTAACTCATTTTGTATCTACTAACAAATGAATTTATTGTTCAAGTTAATGCAAAAATCATACTCTTATGCTATGATGTGCTACTCCATGCGATAATCGATTCTTCATTCGCGAAAGCCTGATATACAGTACACCGAAGATATAGTCCTTGTTTTAGTTACGTTAATAAAGTATAGTGCGTGACGGTAGATCACCAAATTAATGTTATTTAGTTACTGCTTCCTCCTAATCCTTCACAATCCCTAGTCTAATTCAAAAAGTACTAAAGTAACATGACATCGAATGGTAAAGTTGCAGTTACAGGAATCGTAAGACGCAAGACTATTAGAACTTTCAAAAGAAGAACATATGTTTCCACGTTGATGCGTCATTTGAGAATGAAGAATATCGCAGAAAAATTGCTAGGGTTGTGCGCATGTCTAGTGTAAAGCGAAAACGAGAGTTAGAGACACCCCTTGATAAAATAGCTTGGGAAACACCATCTGTTTCGATACTTGTCTACAATTGATTCAAGTCTATGGATTTACGTGTAATGAGAGGCGTGAAGTATAATTGTCTCCATGCAAGAAGTATAACACAGATCTATAACAATTTGTAAAAGTACGCTTTGCTTCCCTGTTCTATTCCGAAGCTACCTATTTTTCTGTGTTGCTGGTTTATTCATTGAACTAATTAGAATACCTAATGAAGCAAGAGGGGTTGTGTTGTATTGTAGTATTGGAAGGATAAAGGAACTATGGCACATATCATCGAACCTTCGTGAAGTATGGACTGCTTTGAGACACGCTACGTTTTAAATCGGAAACTGTTGTCGTTGGTAGGTATATGGCCTACAGAAAAATCGAAAGAGGTACACTTTCAAACGTACTTTATCACTTTTGTCATAGTCACTACTTTGGTACACCAGGTAAATGGTCGCATTCGAGCGGAATTACAGATTTTCGATTTGAAATTGTGATCGGGAATAAATCTTATTCGTTTCAGATAGCACGGCTCTTAGAATCGGATCTTAAGCTGAACACGATTATAAAATCGCTATACATACTACTACCCGGTCTATGCTTTGCATTCTCCTATTATACTGTTTTTTTTAATCCTTCGAAAGTTGGTATTACATATAGTGTAATAATTATAATTACATATAGTGTAATAATTATAATTACATTTGTTAGTGAAATTATTATAATTACATTTGTTAGTGAAATTATTTGAGCAAAAAATCAAATATGTTTAATTTACAGATGAGCCAAATTTTTGATTTTATGAGACGCGATTGGAAGGAATTCATAAATGAAGAAGAATCGATCATCATGGAAAAGTATGCTAATGACAGTAAAATATGTTCAATTAGTATCGTGGGTAAGCACAAAGAAGTACGTTCTCTAATACTGCCCATATATAATTTATCTACTTAATTTTTTTTATATTATTCATTCCAGCAATTGTGTACGTTTTCATTGTTTTTTTAATATCTCCCACCGTATTCTGCGTCTTCATGTATTATTTCGGTAATAGAAATAGTACCGTATTAATTTTACCTATGCCCGCTGGGCAGTTTATAGACGCGAGTGTGATTTATTATATTATTTTCTTACATCAAATTTTAACGATAATTACCATGGCTACAGTAGCGGCTGCTGTTTATTCGAACTTCTTGATGGCTGTACAACATGCGTGCTCCTTGTTTACAATTGTGATGTAAGTAATATAGAAGGATTAGATGAATAATTTTTCAAGGATATATTTTGACAATACATTTTTTTTTTCGAAAAAAATTTTCGTAAAAGTAGAAGGTTTTTTTTTTTTTGACTATGATATTGCAGGATCTATTCTTGGTATTTTTTAGAAGCACTTATTTAATTTGCCCTATTTCGTAGTATGTTTAGATCAAATCTTGAGAGTCAATTTTGAATGACATCCGTTTCATCTACTAGCATGAAATTTTTTATACACGTTCAGTTTTTATAACAAAATGTAATTTTTACTCATGATTCGGTGTTGCATTTTCAGGCTGCACAGGTTAACACGTAACTAAAAATTAAAAAATAAAATTATATGAAAAAAAAAAAAAAATAAAAAACAAGCTTTTATGTTGGGTACTAAAAAGGCAATAATAAGAATATTTTTTGATTAAGACAGTGCCGAATGCTATTCATAAGATCCTAATAAAAAGTAGTATCAAAGTTATCGCTGTAACGCATAATATATTATATTATTGTATTATTATATAACATAATACGTTATATGTTACAGCGATAACTTTGATACTACTTCTTATTAGGATCTTATAAATAGCATTCAGCAGAGACTTAGTCAACAAATATTCTTATTATTGTCTTTTTAGTAGACAAAATAAAAGCTTGTCTAAAAAAATTTTTTTTTAATATCATTATATTTTTATCTCACAGAGCGAGGATAAATCGACCATTTCAAAAAGACCGAAACAACTTTCACTTTTTTGATGAAGTTAAAATGAATTATGATTGGATAGTGGATGTAACAAAACGTTACGAAGAAGCAGTAAAGTTGGCACGAAATCTTATTTTTTTAAAACTGCTTGTTTTTATTGATATCATAAAAGAGTTTTCTTTTAAAGATTTGTCAACCTGCTCAATTCCTTGATTGAAATCAGTTATCTGATTCAAATGATTCTATCGATGCTCCTCTTTGTCGTAGATTTTCTATACGTAAGTAAACAATATAACAGTGGTACGCGTACTTTTTAGGCACGACCTCAGGTAGTGTCTTACTACACTAGCGATCCACATGCTCGGATAAAAATTATAAACTATTCATATTAAAACGATTACAGTTTTTATTAATATACAAATTTATATAGAATCTAACAGAGTTTAAATAAAAAGTGGTGCAGATTTTTAAAAAATTACGAGACTCCCCAAAAAGTCGCGGCCCACGAGTTGTTCACCACTATACTGGGCGATGTTGAAATATTTCATAATGATTTAATATTCGATTGATATTTCATACTAGGTATTTCAAATATCTTCCTTGATGCATAATATCGTTGAATCATTACCAATATTCGTATATATTCCTGGATCTGTAATACTTTTATACATGACTTGTTACTTTGGTCAAAGATTGTTGGATCATAGCGTTCAGGTATTCGAGACCTCGTGAGTACAAATTGTTTTTGTGCATTTTTTTTCACCTTTTTACAAAATGTTTCCAAAAAAAACATTATTCTCAGATCCCATGTACCATTTTATGACATCCCTCTAAAGTGTCACAAGCCATTACTATTATTGATGATAAGAAGTATGAAGCCGTGCAAGCTGTCTATCGGTGGCTTATTCGCATCCTCGCACAATTTTTTTTCTGAGGTAAAAATCCAAATCTTTTTTGATCACGAATGATCTTCATCAACACAATTTGAATCTACTAACAAATGAATTTCTTGTTCAAGTTAATGCAAAAGTCATACTCCTATGCTATGATGTGCTACTCCATGCGTTAGTCGATTCCTCATTGGCAAAAGTCTGGAATGTACCAAATATA
Source organism: Ancistrocerus nigricornis (assembly GCA_916049575.1). NCBI lineage: Eukaryota > Metazoa > Arthropoda > Insecta > Hymenoptera > Vespidae > Ancistrocerus > Ancistrocerus nigricornis. The sequence continues at coordinate 6,740,043 of OU696665.1, forward strand.
TAGTTCGTTTCTTACTTACGTTAATAAAGTATGATGCGTAATAATAGATCACCAAATTAATGTTATTTAGTTACTTCTTCCTCCCGATCGTTCACAATCTTTAGTCTAAGTTAGAAAGTACCAAAGTGACATGACAGCGAATGGTAAAGTTGCAGTTGCAGTTCTACTATTAAAACTTCAAAAAGAAGAACACATGTTTCCACGTTGATGTTTCATTTGAGAATGAGGAATATCGCGGAAAAAACGCTGCGGTTGTGCGCATGTCTAGTGTAAAGCGAAAACGAGAGTTAGAGACACCCCTTGATAAAATAGCTTGGGAAACACCATCTGTTTCGATACTTGTCTACAATTGATTCCATTCCATGGATTTACGTGTAATAAGAAGCCTAAAGTATAATTGTCTCGATGCGAGAAGTATAATACAGATCCATAACACTTTGTAAAAATATGCTTAGCTTTCCTGTTCTATTCTAAAGCTACCTATTTCTCTGTGTTGCTGGGTTATTCATTGAACTAATTAGAATACCTAATGAAGTAAGAGGGGTTGTGTTGTATTGTCCTATTGGAAGGGATGAGAAACTATGGCACATATCATCGAACCTTCGTGAAGTATGGACTGCTTTGAGACATACTACGTTTTAAATCGAAAACTGTTATCGTTGACGGGAATATGGTCTGGACAAAAATCGAAAGATATACAATTGCGAACGTACTTTTTCACTTTTTTCATAGTCACTAGTCTTGTACAACAGGTAAACGGTTGTATTCTGTCGGAATTACAATAATAGGTGTCACAAATGTGATTGAGAATAAATTTTATTATTTTCAGATATCACAGTTCTTTAAGTCGGACCTTACGCTGAACTTGATTGTACAATCGCTATTCGTACTACTACCTGGTCTATGCATTTTATTCCCCTATTGCACTGTCCTTTTTAATCCTTTGAAAGTTGGTATTACATATAGTGTAATGATTATAATTACATTTGTTACAGAAATTATTTTTTTGCAAGAAATCAGATATGTTTAATTTACAGATTAACAAAATTTTTGACTGTATTAGACGCGACTGGAAGGAATTGATAAATGAACAAGAATCGATCATCATGCAAAAGTATGCTAATGGGAGTAAAATATGTACAGTTATTATCGTGGGTAAGGACAAAGAAGTACGTTCTACATTACTGCCTCAATCTAATTGATTTTTTTGTAATATCTTTCGTTCCAGTCATTTTGTATGTTTTCATTGTTTTTTTAATATTTCCATCCGTATACCGCGTCTTCATGTATTATTTCGATAATAGAAATGATACCGTATTAACGTTACCTATGCCCGCTGGACAGTTCACAGACGCGAGTATGATATATTATATTATTTTCTTACATCAAATTTTAACGATAATTACTATTACTACAATAGCGGCTGCTGTTTATGCGAGCTTTTTGCTGATTGTACAACATGCGTGCTCCTTGTTCACTATTACAGTGTAAGTAATACAGAAGGATCAGAAGAACAATTTTTCACTGATATTATATTGTTTTTATCTAACAGAGCAAGAATAAATCGACCATTCCAAAAAGATCGAAACCCCCTATGCCTTTTTGATGAAGTTGAAGTGAATTACGATTGGGTAGTGGATGTAATAAATCGTTACGAAGAAGCAGTAAAGTTGGCCTCGAAATCTCATTTTGTCAAAATTGCTTCGTTTTATTGATATTATAAAAGAGTTTTTTTTTTTAAGGTTCATCAGGCTAATCAATTCCTTGACTGAGAATACTTATCTGATTGTAATATTTATAGCGATGGTTCTCTTCATTATGGATTTTCTATTTGTGAGTAAATAATGGAACAGTCGTGGGCGTACTTTTTAGGCACAACCACAAGTAGTGTCTTACTACACTTGCGATCCACATGCTCGGATAAAAATTATGAACTATTCATATTAAAACGATTACAGTTTTTATTAATATACAAATTTATATAGAATCTAACAGAGTTTAAATAAAAAGTGGTGCAGATTTTTAAAAAATTACGAGTTTTCCCAAAAAGTCGCGACCCACGAGTTGTTTACCAGTAGGTATAACAGGCAATGTTGAAATATTTCCTAATGGTTTAATATTTGATTGATATTTTATACTTAGTTATTTCAAATACATTCCTTGATGAATAATATCGTTGAATCATTAGCAATATTCGTATATATTCCTGGATCTGTAGCTGTTTTATACATGACTTGTTATATTGGTCAAAGATTGATGGATCATAGCATGCAAGTATTCGAGACTTCGTGAGTAAAAATTGTTTTTGTGCATTCCTTCTTACCCTTTTACAAAATGTTTCCAAAAAAAACATTATCCACAGATCCCATGTACCATTTTATGAAATCCCTCTTAAGTGTCACAAGCCATTACTATTATTGATGATAAGGAGTATGAAGCCGTGCAAGCTGTCAATCGGTGGCTTATTCGCATCCTCGCACAATTTTTTTTCCGAGGTAAAAATCCGATTCTTCGCATTTTGTATGTACTAACAAATGAATTTATTGTTCAAGTTAATGCAAAAATCATACACCTATGCTATGATGGTCTACTCCATGCGTTAGTCCAATCTTTCTCAAAGTGGAAGATAACGCCCCCTCGTGGCGCTGTGGCTTTTCAGGGGGCAGTAAATGATTCAGAAAAAAAAATGCTATCGATCCTGTTCATATAATAATGCACGTTTATAAATAATATTTGCAAAAACTGTTTGTAAAATGCGCAATACATGGTAAGTTAAAACCATGTGGGGGTTGTAGAAAACTTTTCATTCTCAAAATGTGCGGTTGATAAAATAAGTTTGAGAATCTCTGAAAGCCTGATTTACAGTGTAGCAAAGAATAGTCCTTTTCTTACTTACGTTAATAAAGTATAATGGTGTGCTGGTAGATCACCAAACTAAAGTTATTCAGTTATTTCTTCCTTCCGATAGTTCACAATGTTGGGTTCAAGTTAGAAATTAGCAAAGTGATCTGAATTAGAATTTCAAGAAGAAGAACATATGTTTTCACATTGCTGTTTCATTCGGGAATGAAGAACATCGCGGAAAAACGCGATGGTTGTGCGCATGTCTTATGTAAAGCAACAACCAGAGTTACAGACACCCCTCGATAAAATTGCTTGGGAAATACCATCTGTTTCGATGCTTGTCCACAATTGATTCGCGGCCATGCATTTGCCTGTAATAAGAGGCGTAAAGTATAATTGTTCCTTTGCGAGAAGTATAGTACAGATCTATTACAGTTTGTAGAAGAACGTTTTGCTTCTCTGTGCTATTCCAAAGCTATCTTTTTCCTCTTTTATTCAACGGACTAATTAGAATACCTAATGAGGCAAGCGGGGTTGTGTTTTATTGTCCTATTGGAAGGGATGCGAAACTATGGCACATATGATCTAACCTTCGTGAAGTATGGACTGCTTTGAGACGTGCTACGTTTTAAATCGGAAACTGTTATCGTTGATAGGTTTATGGCCTACAGAAAGATCGAAAGAGATACATTTTCGAACGTACTTGTTTACTTTTTTCATAGTCACTAGTTTTGTACATCAGGTAAACAGTGGTATTCGGGCGCAATGGTAGTAATTAGCGTAGAAAATGTGATGAAGAATAAATCTTTATTCGTTTCAGAATGCACGGCTTTTTGAATCGGATCTTAAGCAAGACTCGATTATAAAATCTCTATACATAATACTACCCGGTCTATGCGTTGCATTCTCCTATTACACTATTGTTTTTAATCCTTCGAAAGTTCGTATTACATATTAAATGTTTTTAATATTACATATTAAAATGATATTTCTCCGAGAAATTATTTAAGCAAGACATCAGATGGCTTCAATTTACAGATGAGCAAAATTGTTGATCGTATCAGACGCGATTGGAAGGAATTGATAAATGAACAAGAATCGATCATCATGCAAAAGTATGCTAATGAGAGTAAAATATGTTCAGTTATTATCGTGGGTAAGGACAAAGAAGTACGTTCTACATTACTGCCTCAATCTAATTGATTTTTTTGTAATATCTTTCGTTCCAGTCATTTTGTATGTTTTCATTGTTTTTTTAATAATTCCATCCGTATACCGCGTCTTCATGTATTATTTCGATAATAGAAATGATACCGTATTAATGTTACCTATGCCCGCTGGACGGTTCATAGACGCGAGTATGATATATTATATAGTTTTTTTACATCAAATTTTAACATTAATTACCATGGCTACAATAGCGGCTGCTGTTTATACGAATTTCTTGCTGTGGGCACAACATGCGTGCACCTTGTTTACTATTACAATGTAAGTAGTACAGAAAGATTGGAAGAATCATTTTTCAAGGATATATTTTTTTTATCTTCAGAACGAGGATAAAGCGACCATTCCAAAAAGATCGAAACCACTTCTGCCTTTTTGATAAGGTTAAAGTAAATTACGATTGGGTAGTGGATGTAACAAAGTGTTACGAAGAAGCAGTAAAGTTGGCACGAAATCTTATTTTGTAAAAAAATAAAATTATATGAAAAAAAAGCTTTTATTATGTGTGCTAAAACGATAATAATACGAATATTTTTTATTAGGACCGTGCCGAATGCTCTTTATAAGTGGTTATTTTTGAATCGGTGGATTCGAATAAAAAATATTTTCAAAGTTATCGCTTTAACACATATAATATACTTTGTTGAATTATTTGTCTTAGAAGCTTGTCGCACGCGAGAAGTCATTATTATTATTCGACAAGTACTTAAATACCTTTTTTTTCATTCACGTGACAAACTGTCAAGACAAATAATTCAACAATATAGATAGACATAGCCGTCAAATTTATACAACCCCTCGATTTCGACGTCGAGGGTTAAAAAATATGACGTTTGTGATCACGGCTACTGGTTCAATTGAGAAACAATAGCCTTTTTTAGGTATAAAAGTAGCCACGAATTTCGCGAAAGAACCCTTTACTTTTTTCGAAAAACTTTATTGTCAGTCGAATTAAATATGTGTGCAAAGTTTCAAGTTGATGGGATATGTTGCAGTGGGTAAAATTTAGCTTACAAGATTTGCACCAGACATACAAACAAGTCAAACTAAATATAAAAGCTTGTAAAATTGCTTATTTTTATTGATATTATAAAGGAGTGTTCTTTTTTAGGTTCGTCAGCCTGATCAATTCCTTGACCGAGAACACTTATCTGATTCAAATAATTCTTGCGTTGCTTCTCTTCGTTATAGATTTCTTATACGTAAGTTAACAATAAAACAGTGGTGCGCGTTCTTTTTTAGGTATGACCACATCGAGTGTCTCGTAACACTGCTACCGTCATCCACGGACGAAAATTTGACTCAGCATATTATTTGTTTTTACCTTGCCGTAATTATTAGAAAATCAGAATATAACAGAGTTTCAATCGAAACCGGAAGAGATTTTTTACAAATTTCGTGACTCTCCGAAATGTGGCGACCTATGAGTTGCGCACCACTGTAATAGACAATGTAGAATTATTTCCTAGCTCTACAGGGTGTCCGTTTCCATGAAGTCAAGCGGGGGACTACACGTACACATCAATGACTTGAATCGAAATGTCTAATACCATTTTTTGAAATTCGTCTCAGTTAAATAGTTATTAACTAACAAAGATCGGCCAATCACGGCGAGCAGCGACATGTAACGTTGTTTATTGTGAATTGCTCCTCTTACCGCTTCATCCCTTGCCTAGCTGCGAGCTCGAGGGAACCGCCTTCCTTTGCTAATCGCCGTAATTGACCGATCTTTGTTAGTTAGTAATGCGTTAACTAAGTTGAATTTCGAAAAATGGTATTAGACATTTCGATTCAAGTCATTAATGTGTACATGTAGTCCTCCGCTTGACATCATGGAAGCGGACACCCTGTATAATACTGAATTTGATATTTTATATCTAGTTGTTTCGAATAACTACCTTGATGCATAATATCGTTGAATCATTAGCAATATTCGTATATATTCCTGGATCTATAGCTGTTTTATACATGACTTGTTATGTTGGTCAAAGATTGATGGATCATAGCATGCAAGTATTCGAGACTTCGTGAGTAAAAATTGTTTTTGTGCATTCTTTCTCACCCTTTTACAAAATGTTTCCAAAAAAAACATTATTCACAGATCCCATGTACCATTTTATGAAATCCCTCTAAAGTGTCACAAGCCATTACTATTATTGATGATAAGGAGTATGAAGCCGTGCAAGCTGTCTATCGGTGGCGTATTCGCGTCCTCGCACTATTTCTTTGCCGAGGTAAGAATAATCTTCATTAACACTATTTGTATCTACTAACAAGTTAATTTATTATTTAAGTTAATGCAAAAATCATACTCCTATGCTATGATGTGCTGCTCCATCCGTTAGTCCAGTCTTTCTCAAAGTGGGAGAATACGCCCCCTTGTGGTTTTGTAGGCTTGTCAAGGGGCAATAGAAGGTTCAGAAAAAATAATGTTATCAATCGTGTTATTATAATAATGCACGTTTATAACTAATTTTTGCAAAAACTGTTTGTAAAATGCGCAATAGATGGTAAGTTAAAAGTATCTGGAGGTTCTCGAATCCTCGTTGGCGAAAGCCTGATATACAGTGTACCAAAGATATAGTCTTTTCCTGACTTACGTTAATAAAGTATAATGCGTGATGGTAGATAACCAACCTAATGTAATTTAGTTACTTTTTCTTCCTCCCGATCGTTCGCAATGTTGAGTCCAAGTTAGAAAATAGCAAAGAAATCTGAATGCGAGTGATCTGAATTAGAATTTTAAGAAGAAGAACATGTTTTCACATTGATGTTTCATTCTGGAATGAAGAACATCGCGGAAAAAACGCGATGGTTGTGCGCATGTCTTATGTAAAGCAACAAGCAGAGTTACAGACACCCCTCGATAAAATTGCTTGGGAAATACCATCTGTTTCGATGCTTGTCCACAATTGATTCGCGGCCATGAGTTTACGTGTAATAAGAGGCCTAAAGTATAATTGTCTCCATGCGAGAAGTATAATACTGATCTTTACAGTTTGTAAAGCTATACCACAGGTACCTTCTTTCCTGTTTCGCTGGTTTATTCATTGAACTAATTAGAATACCTAATGAAGCAAGAAGGGTCGTGTTGTATCGTACTATTGGAAGGGATGAGAAACTATGGCACATATCATCGAACCTTCGTGAAGTATGGACTGCTTTGAGACATGCTACCTTTTAAATCGGAAACTGTTATCGTTGACAGGTACATGGCCTGGAGAGGAATCGAAAGAGATACATTTTCGAACGTACTTTTTCACTTTTTTCATTGTCACTAGTCTTGCACAACAGGTAAACGGTTGTATTCTGTCGGAATTACAGTAATACGTGTCGAAAATGTGATCGAGAATAAATTTTATAATTTTTAGATATCGCAGCTTTCGGAATCGGACCTTAAGTTGAACTCGATTGTACAATCCCTATACATACTAGTACCTGCCCTATGCGTTACATTCTGTTATTACACTGTTCTTTTTAATCCTTCGAAAGTTCGTATTACATTTTGCGTTTTAAATTAGCTATGGGGGAGCGCTCGGCTTCAGATCAAAAAAGATTTGCTTTTTCGTATTAGGCGCGACCGCGGAAAAGAATCTATAATACTAAGTGGAGTTGTGATTGGCTCGCTGTTCTCGTCTTCCCGTTTCCTCATAAATTTTTTAATTTTTGAAATAACCACCATTTTGAAACCGGAAGTCGGATCGAACCGAAATTGTTAGTGGATTCTGGTCAGATGCAACCGGATTTTTCATGTAAATTTTACTTTGGTTTATTTAGCCGTTTAGACGCTACAGTGGATACACGCATCCTACAGTGGATAGACACATATACAGGGTGTCCGCTGTCGATATGTCAGGAACTAAATCACGTGTAGCCAGAAAGAAATTGAGCTGAAAGGAGTCATAAAAGGTAACATAAGCTTGGTAAGTTAACGAGTTATTAATTAAGACAGATATGCGAACCACAACGCACGAAAACGGTAGGCGGCGAGCTGCGGCCATGCTAATTTAATGGCGAGACGCGAGTGGAGCGATGGGCGGAGCGCTCGAACTCGAGCTTTTTACGAAAAAGTGACAAGCAGTGGGGCATTAACGCTCGACCATCGAGTTGTTTACTTTTGTTCTTCCTTCCTCTCTCTCTCTCTCTCTTCCTTTCTTTTACAACGCTACCTCACGCTGCCTGCTCGAGCCTCGAACACTCCGCCTGCCGCTCCACTCGCGGCTAGGCTTTAGTTAAGCTATGGCCGCCTACCGCTTTCGTGCGTCCTGATTCGCCTATCTTTGTTAGTTAATAACTCCTTAACTAACCTGGTTTATGTTACCTTTTATGACTCCTTTCGGCTCAATTTCTTTCTGGCTACACGTGGTTTAACTCCTGACATATCGGAAGCGGACACCCTGTACATACATTTAGATCTTGTTATGAAACGTAAAGATTAAAACGATAAAAACCCAATAGGGTTTTTGGATATCTCGATTATTTTCGGCAATAAACGTCTGTTACACTTTGTGCTTTATCGAGAGCATAAATAACTCACTGCGGTCGTGCCTAATAAAATGCAATTTTTCCGAGAAATTTATCGTTAAGCAAAACATCAGATTGCTTCAATTTACAGATGAGTAAAATTATCAATTGTATTAGACGCGATTGGAAGGAATTGATAAATGAGCAAGAATCGATCATCATGGAAAAGTATGGTAATGAAAGTAAAATATGTACAATTAGTATCGTGGGTAAGTACGAAGAAGTACGTTGTCTCATACTGCCTATAACTAATTTATCTGTTTAATTTTTTATATTTTATATTCCAGTCTTATTGTATATTTTCATTGCCCTTTTAATATTTCCATCCATACTCCGTGTTTTTATGTATTATTTCGATAATAGAAATGATACTGTATTAATTTTACCTATACCCACTGGACGGTTCATGAACGCGAGTGCGATCGATTATATTTTTTTATTACATCAAATTGTAACGTTAGTTATCATGACTACAATAGCAGCTGCTGTGTTTACGAGCTTCTTGATGGCTGTACAACACGCGTGCTCACTGTTTTCTGTTATAATGTAAGTAATATAGAAAGATTAGAAGAATAATTTTGCAAGGATATTATATTTTTTTTGTCTCACAGATCAAGGATAGATCGACCATTCCAAAAAGACCAAAAACATTTTTACTTTTTTGATGAAGTAAAAGTAAATTACGATTGGGTAGTGGATATAGCAAAGCGATACGAAGAAGCAGTGAAGTTGGCACTAAATCTTATGTTGTAAAAATCGCTTATTTTTTTTATATTATAAAAGAGTTTTTTTTAAGGTTCGTCGGCCTGATCAATTCCTTGACGGAGAAGAATTTTCTGATTGAAGTAATTCTATCGTTGCTTCTCTTCATTATAGATTTTTTATACGTAAGTAAACAATAAAACAGTGGTGCGCGTCCTTTTTAGACCCAACCGCAGCGAGAGTTTTGTAACTCTTGGAACCCTCATCTTCGAACGAAAGTTGGACTTTGCATATTATTTTTTTTTTATGATATCTAAACTATAAAAAATTCAAATTTATATTCAACCTAATTAAATTAGAGTCGAAACTGGAGAAAATTTTTTTTAATTTCAGTAATGCAGCGACCCACGAGTTAGTTGCGTACCACTGTAATAGATAATGTTAAAATATTTCCCAGCTGTGTAATTCTCGATTTGATATTTCATATTTAGTTGTTTCAATTAACTACCTTGATGCAAAATATCGTTGAATCATTAGCAATATTCCTATATATTCCTGGATCTATGGCAGTTTTATATATGAATTGTTATTTTGGTCAAAGATTAATCGATCACAGTTTGCAAGTATTTGAAACTTCGTGAGTACAAATTGTTTTTGTGCATTGTTTCTCAGGCTTTAAAAAATGTTTCGAAAAAAACATTTTTGACAGATCCCATGTACCATTTTACGATATCCCTCTAAAGAGTCACAAGCCATTATTATTATTGATAATAAGAAGTATGAAGCCGTGTAAGCTGTCTATCGGTGGTTTATTCGCATCCTCGCACAATTTTTTTTCCGAGGTAAGAATCCAAATCTTCTTTGATCAAGTGAGCTTCATCAACACAATTTGAATCTACTAACAAATGAATTTATTGTTCAAGCTAATGCAAAAATCATACTCCTATGCTATGATGTGCTACTCCATGCGTTAGCCGATTCCTCATTGGCAAAATCCTGATATGGAATATACCAAATATACAGTCGTTTTCGTACTTACTTTAATAAAGTATAATGCGTAATAATAGTTCACCAACCTAATGTTATTTAGCAACTTCTTCATCCTGATCGTTCACCATCTCCAGTCTAAGTTAGAAAGTGGCTTGCAAGCGAATGGCAAAGTTGCGATTACAGGAATCGCAAGGCGCATGACTATTAGAACTCCAGAAAGAAGAACATATGTTTCCACGTTGATGCGTCATTTGAGAATGAAGAATATCGCAGAAAAATTGCTAGGGTTGTGCGCATGCCTGGTTTAAAGCAAAAACGAGAGTTAGAGACACCCTTGATAAAATAGCTTGGGAAACACCATCTGTTTCGATACTTGTCTACAATTGATTCGAGTCTATGGATTTACGTGTAATGAGAGGCGTGAAGTATAATTGTCTCCATGCGAGAAGTATAATACAGATCTTTACAGTTTGTAAAAGTACGCTTTGCTACTTTGTGCTATACTAAAGCTACTTTTTCTCCTCTTTTGCTGGTTTATTCATTGAACTAATTAGAATACCTAATGAGGCAAGAAGGGTCGTGTTGTATCGTACTATTGGAAGGGATGAGAAACTATGGCACATATCATCGAACCTTCGTGAAGTATGGACTGCTTTGAGACATGCTACGTTTTAAATCGGAAACTGTTATCATTGACAGGTACATGGCCTGGAGAGGAATCGAAAGAGATACATTTTCGAACTTACTTTTTCACTTTTTTCATAGTCACTAGTCTTGCACAACAGGTAAACGGTTGTATTCTGTCGGAATTACAAATAATAGGTGTCAAAAATGTGATTGAAAATAAATTCTATTATTTTCAGATATCGCAGCTTTCGGAATCGGACCTTAAGTTGAACTCGATTGTACAATTGCTATACATACTATTACCTGCCCTATGCGTTACATTCTGTTATTACACTTTTCTTTTTAATCCTTCGAAAGTTGGTATTACATTTTGCGTATTAAATTAGCTTTTTAGCTGGAGTGCTCGGCTCCAGACCGAAAAAGATTTGCTGTTTCGTATTAGACACGACCGCGGAAAAGAATCTACAGGGTGTCCGCTTCCATGTAGTCAAGCGGAGGACTACATGTACACATCAATGACTTGAATCGAAATGTCTAATACCATTTTTCGAAATTCAACTTAGTTAACGAATTATTAACTAACGAAGATCAGTCAATTACGGCGATTAGCAAAGGAAGGTGGTTCACTCGAGCTCGCAGCTAGACAAGAGATAAAGCGGTAAGAGGAGCAATCCACAATAAACAACGTTACGTGTCGCTGCTCGCCGTGATTGGCCGATCTTTGTTAGTTAATAACTATTTAACTGAGGCGAATTTCGAAAAACGGTATTTGACATTTCGATTCAAGTCATTGATGTGTACATGTAGTCCTTCGCTTGAATACATGGAAGCGGACACCTTGTATAATTCTGTTGTTTCCCGCAGTAAGAAGAAGTGGAGTTGTGATTGCCTCGCTGTGCTCGCCTTCCTGTTTTCTCACTAATTTTTTCATTCTTGAAATACGTGCCTTTTTTTAACCGGAAGTTGAATCGAACTGTAATTGTCAGTGTATTCTCCTTGGGCGTGATCAAATTTTTGATACAGTTTTATCCGTTCGGACGTTTAGGCGCTTGAGGGGTTGCACATTTTCATTTTTCCGCCATTTCTTATTGCGTTAATAAACAAATTTGAAAAAGTTCATATTATTAGTTGTCATTATTTTACATACTTTTGCAAAGTTTGAATTTGTTTCGCTTTTATAAAAGATTTCTTATGAATTTTTTTATTTTTGAAATAATTACCATATTGTGGCCGGAAATCGGATCGAACCGAAATTGGTAGTGGATCTTGGATCATCTGCGGTCGTGCCTAATAAAATAATATATTTCCAAAAAATTATTTAAGCAAGACATCAGGTAGCTTCAATTTACAGATGAGTCAAATTATCAATTGTATTAGACGCGATTGGAAGGAATTGATAAATGAGCAAGAATCGATCATCATGGAAAAGTATGGTAATGAAAGTAAAATATGTACAATTAGTATCGTGGGTAAGTACAAAGAAGTACGTTGTCCCATACTGCCCATAACTAATTTATCTGTTTAATTTTTTATATTTTATATTCCAGTCTTATTGTATATTTTTATTGTCCTTTTAATATTTCCATCCATACTCCGCGTTTTTATGTATTATTTCGATAATAAAAATGATACCGTATTAATTTTACCTATGACTGCTGGACGGTTCATGGACGCGAGTGCGATCGATTATATTCTTTTATTACATCAAATTGTAACGTTAATTATCATGGCTACAATAGCAGGTGCTGTTTTTACGAGCTTCTTGATGGCTGTACAACACGCGTGTTCACTGTTTACTATTCTAATGTAAGTAATATATAAAGATTAGAAGAATAATTTTGCATGGATATTATATTTTTTTTTGTCTCACAGATCAAGGATAGATCGACCATTCCAAAAAGACCAAAACCATTTTTGCTTTTTTGATAAAGTAAAAGTTAATTACGATTGGGTAGTGGATGTAACAAAGCGATACGAAGAAGCAGTGAAGTTGGCACGATATCTTATTTTGCAAAAATTGCTTATTTTTTATTGATATTATAAAAGAGTTTTTTTAAGGTTCGTCGGCCTGATCAATTCCTTGGCTGAGAAGAATCTTCTGATTGAAGTAATTCTATCGTTGCTTCTCTTCATTATAGATTTTCTATACGTAAGTAAACAATAGAACAGTGGTGCGTGTCCTTTTTCGACCCAACCGTAGCGAGTGTTACGTAACTCTTGGAAACCTCATCTTCGGACAAAAATTTGACTCGGCATATTATTTGTTTTTATCATATCTAAACTATAAAAATTTCAAATTTATATTTAACCAAATTGAATTAAAATCGAAACTGGAGAAGATTTTTTTAAATTTCGTGACTTTCCGTAATGTAGCGACCCATGACTTAGTTGCGTACCACTGTAATAGACAATGCTAAAATATTTCCTAGCTCTGTAATACTCGATTTGATATTTTATATTTAGTTGTTTCAAATAACTACCTTGATGCAAAATATCGTTGAATCATTAGCAATATTCCTATATATTCCTGGATCTATGGCACTTTTATATATGAATTGTTATTTTGGTCAAAGATTAATCGATCACAGTTTGCAAGTATTCGAGACTTCGTGAGTACAAATTGTTTTTGTGCATTGTTTCTCACCCTTTTACAAAATGTTTCCGAAAAAACATTATTCGTAGATCCCATGTACCATTTTATGACATCCCTCTAAAGTGTCACAAGCCATTACTGTTATTGATAATAAGAAGTATGAAGCCGTGCAAGCTGTCTATCGGTGGTTTATTCGCATCCTCGCACAATTTTTTTGCCGAGGTAAGAATCCAAATCTTCTTTGATCAAGCGTAATCTTCATCAACACAATTTGAATCTACTAACAAATGAATTTATTGTTCAAGCTAATGCAAAAGTCATACTCCTATGCTATGATGTGCTACTCCATGCGTTAGCCGATTCCTCATTGACAAAATCCTGATATGGAATATACCAAATATACAGTCTTTTTCTTACTTACGTTAATAAAGTATAATGCGTAATAATAGTTCACCAACCTAATGTTATTTAGCAACTTCTTCATCCTGATCGTTCACAATCTCCAGTCTAAGTTAGAAAGTGGCAAAGTGGCTTGCAAGCGAATGGCAAAGTTGCGATTACAGGAATCGCAAGGCGCATGACTATTAGAACTCCAGAAAGAAGAACATATGTTTCCACGTTGATGCGTCATTTGAGAATGAAGAATATCGCAGAAAAATTGCTAGGGTTGTGCGCATGCCTGGTTTAAAGCAAAAACGAGAGTTAGAGACACCCTTGATAAAATAGCTTGGGAAACACCATCTGTTTCGATACTTGTCTACAATTGATTCGAGTCTATGGATTTACGTGTAATGAGAGGCGTGAAGTATAATTGTCTCCATGCGAGAAGTATAATACAGATCTTTACAGTTTGTAAAAGTACGCTTTGCTACTTTGTGCTATACTAAAGCTACTTTTTCTCCTCTTTTGCTGGTTTATTCATTGAACTAATTAGAATACCTAATGAGGCAAGAAGGGTCGTGTTGTATCGTACTATTGGAAGGGATGAGAAACTATGGCACATATCATCGAACCTTCGTGAAGTATGGACTGCTTTGAGACATGCTACGTTTTAAATCGGAAACTGTTATCGTTGACAGGAACATGGCCTGGAGAGGAATCGAAAGAGATACATTTTCGAACTTACTTTCTCACTTTTTTCATAGTCACTAGTCTTGCACAACAGGTAAACGGTTGTATTCTGTCGGAATTACAAATAATAGGTGTCAAAAATGTGATTGAAAATAAATTCTATTATTTTCAGATATCGCAGCTTTCGGAATCGGACCTTAAGTTGAACTCGATTGTACAATCGCTATACATACTAGTACCTGCCCTATGCGTTACATTCTGTTATTACACTTTTCTTTTTAATCCTTCGAAAGTTGGTATTACATTTTGCGCATTAAATTAGCTTTTTAGCTGGAGTGCTCGGCTCTAGACCGAAAAAGATTTGCTGTTTCGTATTAGGCACGACCGCGGAAAAGAATCTATAATACTATTGTTTCCCGCAGTAAGAAGAAGTGGAGTTGTGATTGCCTCGCTGTGCTCGCCTTCCTGTTTTCTCACTAATTTTTTCATTCTTGAAATACGTGGCTTTTTTTAACCGGAAGTTGAATCGAACTGTAATTGTCAGTGTATTCTCCTTGGGCGTGATCAAATTTTTGATACAGTTTTATCCGTTCGGACGTTTAGGCGCTTAAGGGGTTGCACATTTTCATTTTTCCGCCATTTCTTATTGCGTTAATAAACAAATTTGAAAAAGTTCATATTATTAGTTGTCATTATTTCACATACTTTTGCAAAGTTTGAATTTGTTTCGCTTTTATAAAAGATTTCTTATGAATTATTTTATTTTTGAAATAATTACCATATTGTGGCCGGAAATCGGATCGAACCGAAATTGGTAGTGGATCTTGGATCATCTGCGGTCGTGCCTAATAAAATAATATATTTCCAAAAAATTATTTAAGCAAGACATCAGGTAGCTTCAATTTACAGATGAGTCAAATTATCAATTGTATTAGACGCGATTGGAAGGAATTGATAAATGAGCAAGAATCGATCATCATGGAAAAGTATGGTAATGAAAGTAAAATATGTACAATTAGTATCGTGGGTAAGTACGAAGAAGTACGTTGTCCCATAATGCCCATAACTAATTTATCTGTTTAATTTTTTATATTTTATATTCCAGTCTTATTGTATATTTTTATTGTCCTTTTAATATTTCCATCCATACTCCGCGTTTTTATGTATTATTTCGATAATAAAAATGATACCGTATTAATTTTACCTATGACTGCTGGACGGTTCATGGACGCGAGTGCGATCGATTATATTTTTTTATTACATCAAATTGTAACGTTAATTATCATGGCTACAATAGCAGGTGCTGTTTTTACGAGCTTCTTGATGGCTGTACAACACGCGTGCTCACTGTTTACTATTATAATGTAAGTAATATATAAAGATTAGAAGAATAATTTTGCAAGGATATTATATTTTTTTTGTCTCACAGATCAAGGATAGATCGACCATTCCAAAAAGACCAAAAACATTTTTACTTTTTTGATGAAGTAAAAGTAAATTACGATTGGGTAGTAGATATAGCAAAGCGATACGAAGAAGCAGTGAAGTTGGCACGATATCTTATTTTGCAAAGATTGCTTATTTTTTATTGATATTATAAAAGAGTTTTTTTTAAGGTTCGTCGACCTGATCAATTCCTTGACTGAGAAGAATTTTCTAATTGAAGTAATTCTATCGTTGCTTCTCTTCATTATAGATTTTCTATACGTAAGTAAACAATAGAACAGTGGTGCGCTTCTTTTTTAGACCAAACCGCAGCGAGAGTTTTGTAACTCTTGGAACCCTCATCTTCGAACGAAAGTTGGACTTTGCATATTATTTTTTTTTATCATATCTAAACTATAAGAAATTCAAATTTATATTCAACCTAATTAAATTAGAGTCGAAACTGGAGAAGATTTTTTTTAATTTCGGTAATGCAGCGAACCACGAGTTAGTTGCGTACCACTGTAATAGATAATGTTAAAATATTTCCTAGCTGTGTAATTATCGATTTGATATTTCATATTTAGTTGTTTCAATTAACTACCTTGATGCAAAATATCGTTGAATCATTAGCAATATTCCTATATATTCCTGGATCTATGGCAGTTTTATATATGAATTGTTATTTTGGTCAAAGATTAATCGATCACAGTTTGCAAGTATTCGAGACTTCGTGAGTACAAATTGTTTTTGTACATTGTTTCTTACCCTTTTACAAAATGTTTCTGAAAAAAACATTATTCGCAGATCTCATGTACCATTTTATGACATCCCTCTAAAGTGTCACAAGCCATTACTGTTATTGATAATAAGAAGTATGAAGCCGTGCAAGCTGTCTATCGGTGGTTTATTCGCATCCTCGCACAATTTTTTTGCCGAGGTAAGAATCCAAATCTTCTTTGATCAAAAGTAATCTTCATCAACACAATTTGAATCTACTAACAAATGAATTTATTGTTCAAGCTAATGCAAAAGTCATACTCCTATGCTATGATGTGCTACTCCATGCGTTAGCCGATTCCTCATTGACAAAATCCTGATATGGAATATACCAAATATACAGTCTTTTTCTTACTTACGTTAATAAAGTATAATGCGTAATAATAGTTCACCAACCTAATGTTATTTAGCAACTTCTTCATCCTGATCGTTCACAATCTCCAGTCTAAGTTAGAAAGTGGCAAAGTGGCTTGCAAGCGAATGGCAAAGTTGCTACTACAGGAATCGCAAGGCGCATGACTATTAGAATTTTAATGTAAGGAAGAACATTTGTTTCCACGTTTATGTGTCATTCGAAAATGAAGAGTATCGCGGAAAAATGCAACACTTGTACGCATGTCTCATGTATATTGAATGAGCGTATTAGAGACACCCCTCGATACAAATACGACTATCCATACTAAAACAGGGGGGAAGTGGTACATAGGAAGGACATAATTGTCCCTAGTGCAAGCGAAACCTTAGGGAAAGCCACCCATCCCTCGTGAAATGTCACGCGTGAAAAGATGCGGCACACTCGCTTCGTCCTATCGAGCGCTATTAAACGGTTAAGCAGTAATATTTGATGAGATGTTAGGGGTACTTCGCCAGAATAGATCCACAACGTGTGGTCAGTAAAGCTATAGCAAGGTAAGTGTCAACATGACGCTCGCAGATGTAGACTATATCGAAAATGATTATTTTGGCTTTAATAAACAAATGTTGAGGCTGGTGGGCCTGTGGCCTTATCAGGAGCCGAAGCAGCAATTTTTTATCAACTGCATCGTGAACTTGTTCTTTGTTACTGGATTTCTAATGAAGGTAATCGAATAGGAGAAAATGTGATTTTTTTTTTTTTTGAGTATGAAGTAAACGGATAAAACGTTCTCGTGCATCGTTATTCCTTACTTTTAGATTTACGAGTTTTCCAAGCAGAGTCTGAATTTTGATTCGGTCTTTAATCATCTACAGCTTGTCGTACCTACATTCTGTATTTTCGTATGTTACAACACTGGCGTCTACAGCTCTCAAATAGTAAGTATTATACATTCTTTGTTTTTTTTTAACTGCATTATTTAAATCGATGAAATTTCAGATGATGGAACTTCATGATCGCATAAAGTTTGACATAACAGCAATGAAGGATGAGCGGGAAACTACGATGTTACGAAAATACTTTCATAGGAACAAGATGAGCACGTGGATTATCACATGTAAATGTATCGATTATAGTCCTATATAAAATTAGTGTAATTATTCATGTCTGTGCATTCTTTCAGTTTTGTTGTACACTTATTATCTTTTATTGGTACTCCCGTCTATTTTCTATGCGACTCTTCTATTTAGTGGTACATTGAACGATACTCGAGTTGTCTTGCCAATTTCAACAGAAAATCTTGTAGATACGAAAATTCATTATTACGGAATGCTTTTGTACCAATTCCTGCTGGCATTTGTTGTTATTACAGTAACAGCTGCTACCTATACGTCATTTATGGCTGTAATACAACACGCGTGTCTTTTACTGGCTATCGTGATGTACGTAATCATAGCGATCTTGGGAGGTCCAATGTAATTTTTTTTTACAAGCCTCAATGCTTTAATTATTCATTATAGATTGAAAATCAATGGACCTTTCGTCGATGATTCATTTGATAATCAATTTCTTGGCTCGGATGTGTCGAATATTGGATACCACTGGATAATCGATATCATAAAGAGTTACATGATCGCTGTGGAGTTAGTGTGTAACAATATTTTTTGCAATTATATTAACAATTAAATTTGTTGATAATTCATGAAATATTTTTCTCATTGAAGATTTGTTAAATTGATAAATATATTGTCGGAAAAAGTTTATTTGGTCGAAATGGGCGCAGTAGTGCTTATTCTAATCATCTGCTTTCTTTATGTGAGTTGAGATGGGTTTTTTTTTATTTTTGTAAAAATTAAGTATTTAGATATTACAAATAATTGCTTCATTTCTTTTTGATTCAGCTGTCAAATATGTATTTTTCGGAGCATAAAAATATCGGAGAAATAGCAAAGTGTGTTATTTACAGTGTTACCACGATATTTCTTGTATATATCAATTGTTACGTTGGACAAATGTTGATAAATCACAATTCAGCGGTATCGAGAGAATTGTAAGTCACTCCGTAATCTTTACAAGATACCGTATGAATTACGTTCGCGTTAAAATTTTTTTCCAGACGACAGATATCATTTTATAAAATTTCTGTAAAAACCCAGAAGCTTCTGCCACTAGTGATATTGCGATGTACGAAGCCGTGCGCACTTATGATCGGAGGGCTATTTGTATCGTCACACGAATTTTTTGCAGCGGTATGCAAAGTGTAAAACATCACGTTACGGATATATTAATCATAAATGTATTCTTTCAGTTGCTACATACCTCGATATCGTACGCTATGGTATGTCACACTATGCGCTGATCATACCTAGATTTCTAAATAGTCCCAATTTATTGTTGTGTAGGTACATACCATCTTGCAATCCTGGGTATTTTTGAAATTACATGATTTGAAATATTAATTCAAATAACATGTTATTTGATTGTATAATTATTTGAAATAATTGTGAAATTGTTCTTCGAAATTATATAAAATATCGTGATTATCAAGTTTGAGTCTGGTTCATATCAACATTCTATGGTTTACTGTATATTACTGTTTACTGCATCTTATTTTGGTAATTATTTTGTAAATTAAAAAAAAAAAATAACGAAATAACTCATTATTTCAAATGAATCGATAAATATTTTTCCTGGCAAATAATAGTACTAGAAATAAAGATCTAAAAATCAATTATTTCAAATAATTATTTCTCATTTTCATTTCAAATAAAACTTGCCCAGATCTGCAATGTTGAAATTGTTTAGCACACGCAACTAGTATCTTCTCTTCCCTTCCTTATACTTCACTGATAGCTATCGCTGGAACATCGATCACTGTTCCCACACTCGATGCTGTTACGCTAAAAAAGAATATAGCGAAAGGGTACGATGGTTGTGCACATATCCTATGGAAATCGAAAATGAGAGTTCGAGACCACCTTCGATAAAATTGCTTGGGATTCCTCATTCGCGAAAGCTTGATATGGAATTATACAAAGATATAGTCTTTATCTCACTTACGTTAATAAAATATAATGCGTGATGGTAGATCACCAAACTAATGTTATTTAGCTACTTCTTCTTCCGGATTCTTCACAATGTTTAGTCCTACTTAGAAAGTAGCAAAATGACCTGAGAGCAAATAGTAAAGTTGCAATTACACGTATAGCAAGGCGAAAGACTTAGAACTTCAAAGAACATCTGTTTCCACGTTAATGTGTCATTTGAGAATGAAGACTATCGCGGAAAAACGCGAGGGTTGTGCGCATGTCTAGTGTAAATCGAAAATGAGAGTTAGAGACACCCCTCGATAAAATAGCTTGGGAAACACCATCTGTTTCGATACTTGTCTACAATTGATTCCATTCCATGGATTTACGTGTAATAAGAAGCCTAAAGTATTATGTTCTCGATGCGAGAAGTATAATACAGACCTATTACTGTTTGTATCAAAGTACGCTTTGCTTCCTTGGGCTATTCCAAAGCTACCTTCTCCCCTGTGTTGCTGGTTTATTCATCGAACTAATTAGAATACCTAATGAAGCAAGAGGGGTCATGTGGTGCCGTACGAATAATGGCACTTATCATCGAGCTTTCGTGAAATATGGACGGCTATGAGAGATGGTACGGTTTAAATAAAAAACTCTTATCGTTGACGGGAATATGGCCTAAAGAGAAATCGAAAGAGATAAACTTTCGACCGTACTTTTTCACTTTTTTCATGCTCACTTGTGCTGTACAACAGGTAAACAGTGGTATTCTGGCGGAATTGCAGTAATACGTGTCGACAATGTGATCGAGAATAAATTCTATTAATTTCAGATATCGAAGCTTATTGAATCGGATTTTAAGATGGAGTCGATTTTAAAATCACTATACATGCTAATACCCGGTCTAATCATTATGTTCTGCTATTACACAGTTCTTTTTAATCCTTCGAAAGTTCGTATTAAATAAAATGATATTTTACTGAAAAATGATCTAAGCAAGTCATCAGATAGCTTCAATTTACAGATGAGCAAAATTGTCGATTGTATCGAACGCGATTGGGAAGAATTGATAAATGAACAAGAATCGATCATTATGCAAAAGTATGCTCATGATAGTAAAATATGTACAGTTATTATCTTGGGTAAGTAGAAAGATCTACGTTGTCCAATACAGCCTATATCTAATTTATCTATTTAATTTTTTTTATATTTTCCATTACAGCAATTGTGTATGTTTTCATTATCTTTTTAATATTTCCATCCGTATTGCATGCTTTCATGTATTATTTCGATAATAGAAATGATACCGTATTAATTTTACCTCTGCCCGCTGGACAGTTCATAGACGCGAGTGTGACCTATTATATTTTTTTATTACATCAAATTGTAGCGATTATTGTTACGGCTACAATAGGGTCTGCTGTTTTGACGAGCTTCTTGGTTTCTGTACAACATGCGTGCACCTTGTTTACTATTATAATGTAAGTAATACAGATAAATTGGAAGAATAATTTATCATGAATGTTATATTGTTTTTATCTAACAGAGCAAGAATAAATCGACCATTCCAAAAAGATCGAAACCCCCTATGCCTTTTTGATGCAGTTAAAGTGAATTACGATTGGATAGTGGGTATAACAAAGCGTTACGAAGAAGCAATACAGTTGGCATAAAATCTTATTTTGTAAAAATTACTCATTTTTATTGATAGGTATTATAAAGGAGATTTTTTTCAAGGTTCGTCGGCTTGATCAATTCCTTGACTGAGAACACTTATCTGGTTGAAATGGTTCTATCGATGCTTTACTTCGTTATAGATTTCCTATACGTAAGTAAAACTAAGATTTTATACAAATTTCACGAGTTGTACACCACGTAATAGACATTGTCGAAATATTTCATAGCTGTACAGGGTGTCCAGTTCCAGGTGGTCAAGCGGAAAACTACATGTATATATCAATGACTTGAATCGAAATTTCTAATACCATTTTTCGAAATTCGAATTAGTTAACGAATTATTAGCTAAAAAAGATCGATCATTTATGGCGATTAGCAAAGAAAGGCGGTTCACTCGAGCTCGCCGGCGAGAGACGAAGCGGTGGGAGGAGCAATCTACAATAAACAACGTTACATGTCGCTGCTTGCTGTGATTGGCCGATCTTTGTTAGTTAATAACTATTTAACTAAGTCGAATTTCGAAAAATGGTATTAGACATTTCGATTCAAGTCATTGATGTGTACATGTAGTCCTCCGCTTGACCACCTGGAACTGGACATCCTGTTTCATAGTCGATTTTATATTTCATATTTAGTTGTTTCAAATATCTACCTTGATGCATAATATCGCTGAAGTATTGACAATCTTCATATATATTCCTGGATCTATAGGAGTATTATACATGAATTGTTATTTTGGTCAGAGATTGATAGATCATAGCATGCAAGTACTCGAAACTTCGTGAGTATAAATTGTTTTTTTGCATGTTTTCTTACCCTTTTACAAAATGTTTCCGAAAAAAAACATTATTTACAGATCCCATGTACCATTTTATGATATCCCTTCGAAGTGTCACAAGCCATTACTATTATTGATGATAAGGAGTCTGAAGCCGTGCAAGCTGTCTATCGGTGGCGTATTCGCGTCCTCGCACTATTTCTTTGCCGAGGTAAGAACGTGTCTTTTCGTTGATCACGGATAGTCTTCATTAACACTATTTGTATCTAGTAACAAGTAAATTTATTGTTTTAGTTAATGCAAAAATCATATTCCTATGCTATGATGTGCTACACCATGCGCTAGTCTTCTTCGCGAAAGTCTGATATAAAATGTACCAAAGATATAGTCCTTTTCTTACTTACATTAATAAAGTATAATGCGTGATAATAGATCACCAAACTTCCGATCGTTCACAACCTTTAGTCTAAGTTAGAAAGTAACAAAGTAACCTGAGTGCGAATAGCAAAGTTGTGATGACAGGAATCGCAAGGCGCATGACGATTAGAACTTCAAAGAGAAGAACATATGTTTCCACGTTGATGTTTCATTTGAGAATGAAGACTATCACGGAAAAACGCGAGGGTTGTGCGCATGTCTAGTGTAAATCGAAAATGAGAGTTAGAGACACCCCTCGATAAAATAGCTTGGGAAACACCATCTGTTTCGACACTTGTCTAGAATTGATTCGAGTCCATAGATTTACGTGTAATAAGAAGCCTAAAGTATAATGTTCTCGATGCGAGAAATATAATACAGACCTATTACTGTTTGTATCAAAGTACGCTTTGCTTTCTTGGGCTTTTCCAAAGCTATCTTCTCCCCTGTGTTACTGGTTTATTCATCGAACCAATTAGAATACCTAATGAGGCCAGATGGGTCATGTGGTACCGTACGAATAATGGCACTTATCATCGAGCTTTCGTGAAATATGGACTGCTATGAGACATGCTACCGTTTAAATAAAAAACTCTTGTCGTTGACGGGAATATGGCCTAAAGAGAAATCGAAAGAGATAAACTTTCGACCGTACTTTTTCACTTTTTTCATGCTCACTTGTGCTGTACAACAGGTAAACAGTGGTATTCTGGCGGAATTGCAGTAATACGTGTCGACAATGTGATCGAGAATAAGTTCTATTATTTTCAGATATCAAAGCTCTTTGAATCGGATTTTAAGATGGAGTCGATTTTAAAATCACTATACATGCTAATACCCGGTCTATGCATTATGCTCTGCTATTACACAGTTCTTTTTAATCCTTCGAAAGTTCGTATTACATATTACGTATTAAATAAAATGATATTTTACCGAAAAATTATCTAAGCAAGTCATCAGATAGATTCAATTTAAAGATGAGCAAACTTGTCGATTGTATCGGACGCGATTGGGAGGAATTGATAAATGAACAAGAATCGATCATTATGCAAAAGTATGCTTATGATAGTAAAATATGTTCAGTTATTATCTTGGGTAAGTAGAAAGATCTACGTTGTCCAATACAGCCTATATCTAATTTATCTATTTAATTTATTTTTTATATTTTCCATTACAGCAATTGTGTATGTTTTCATTATCTTTTCAATATTTCCATCCGTATTCCATGCTTACATGTATTATTTCGATAATAGAAATGATACTGTATTAATTTTACCTATGCCCGCTGGACAGTTCATAGACGCGAGTGCGACCTATTATTTTTTTTTCTTACATCAAATTGTAACGATAATTATTACGGCTACAATATGGTCCGCTGTTTTGACGAGCTTCTTGATGGCTGTACAACACGCGTGCTCACTGTTTACTATTATAATGTAAGTAGTATAGAAAGATTAGAAGAAAAATTTTGCATGGATATTATATTTTTTTTTGTCTCACAGATCAAGGATAGATCGACCATTCCAAAAAGACCAAAACCATTTTTGCTTTTTTGATAAAGTAAAAGTGAATTACGATTGGATAGTGGATATAACAAAGCGTTACGACGATGCAATACAGTTGGCATAAAATCTTATTTTGTAAAAATTGCTTATTTTTTATTGATATTATAAAAGAGTTTTTTCAAGGTTCGTCGGCTTGATCAATTCCTTGACTGAGAACACTTATCTGGTTGAAATGGTTCTATCGATGCTTTACTTCATTATAGATTTCCTATACGTAAGTAAACAATATAACAGTGGTGGGCATGCTTTTTAGGCCTAACCGCAGGGAATGCTTCATCTTTGGATGAAAATTTGGCTCGACCTATTATTTGTTTTTATCATTTCTAAGTTATAAGAAATTCATAATAAAACGATTGTAGTTTTAATCAATTTATCAATTTATATTTAACCTGAGACACGTAATAGACATTGTCGAAATATTTCATAGATATACAGGGTGTCCGGTTCCAGGTGGTCAAGCGGAAAACTACATGTACGCATCAATGACTTGAGTCTAAAAGTCTAATAATATTTTCCGAAATTCGGCTCAGTTAAATAGTTATTAATTAACAAAGATCGGCCAATCACGGCGAGCAGCGACATGTAACGTTGTTTATTGTGGATTGCTCTTCCTACCGCTTCGTCTCTTGCCTAGCTGCGAGCTCGAGTGAACCTCCTTTCTTTGCTAATCGCCGTAATTGACCGATCTTTGTTAGCTAATAATTCGTCAACTAAGTCGAATTTCGAAAAATGTTAGTTGAAATTTCGATTCAAGTCATTGATGTGTACATGTAGTCCTCCGCTTGACCACCTGGAACCGGACACCCTGTATAATAGTCGATTTGATATTTCATATTTAGTTGTTTCAATTATCTACCTTGATGCATAATATCGCTGAAGTATTGTCAATCGTCATATATATTCCTGGATCTATGGCAGTTTTATACATGAATTGTTATTTTGGTCAAAGATTGATAGACCATAGCATGCAAGTACGCGAAACTTCGTGAGTATAAATTATTTCTGTGCATTTTTTCTCACCCTTTTACAAAATGTTTCCAAAAAAAACATTATTTACAGATCCCATGTACCATTTTATGACATCCCTCTAAAGTGTCACAAGCCATTACTATTATTGATGATAAGGAGTATGAAGCCGTGCAAGCTGTCTATCGGTGGCGTATTCGTGTCCTCGCACGCTTTCTTTGCCGAGGTAAGAACGTGTCTTTTCGTTGATCACGAATAGTCTTCATTAACACTATTTGCATCTACTAACAAATGAATTGATTGTTCAAGTTAATGCAAAAGTCATACTCCTATGCTATGATGTGCTACTCCATGCGTTAGCCGATCCCTCATTGACAAAATCCTGATATGGAATATACCAAATATACAGTCCTTTTCTTACTTACGTTAATAACGTATAATGCGTGATAATAGATCACCAAACTTCTTTCGATCGTTCACAATCTTTAGTCTAAGTTACAAAGTAACCTAAGAGCGAATAATAAAGTTGAAAAATTATAAACAAGGACTTTGAAGGTTCCTAAAACTCGAACTACTCGATATACACTCGTTAAAGACTCATACTCTACATGAAACACAAAACACTCGCAAGGTAACCAATTCAATTTCGTCACAAGGTAACCAATCTCGGACTATAAGTCAATCTCGATCATTGCTTATACTTAACAAAGTCTCTATACCATCACTTGTAATCGTATAAGTACATGTAAGTAGTAATTTAAACCTTAAGAAATGATTTCACGACTCCATCGGATTCCTTCTGCAACTCATGATGGCACAACTGATCAAGTTACCCGTCGAAGTGGACGTCTTCCTTGTGGACATTCGATAGTTGCACGAGTCAGGAGACTCCACGTTCTCGGCTTTACTTCAACGAATGACTTGGAAAAAGGACGCATCACGCAACATGGAGGAATCGTAAAGCGCATGACTATTAGAATTACAAAGTAAAGAATAAACAGGTTCGTTCCCTGTTTGTGAAAAAACATCTGTTTGTACGTTTATGCTTAATTTGATAATAGAGTATAACTTCTCTTGCTCGAGACAAAGAAAAGAAAAACATTACAGTGTGACGTTTAATCGATTCAACGATTCTAGAGTCTTTTTTTTTGTATAAACGCACCGTTATTTATTACCAGAAGGTAGTTAGAATGTTTAATGAAGTAGTAGCGTGCAGTTGGCTACGTGCGACACTACGAGCAATATCTCGAACGTCATCATGCATTGGAAGGACACGAGCTCCCCTTACGATTACTATTATCGTCATAATAATCGATTATTGCGTTTAGTGGGTCTATGGCCTTATCAGAGCCGATTGGAAAGAATTCTTCGAAATTCTATTGTGAATTTTACTTTAGTCGTAGCATTTCTCTTTCAGGTAAATACCTACAATCACCGATGAACTTTTGGTTACGTTCTCAAATACTCGAGTTTTCATTTAATTTTTAGATATGTCAGTTTTGCACATCACGCTTCGAAATCGAATCGATCATTAAAGAGCTACAAGCGTTCGTACTCCTTGTATGCTGCTCGATGTCTTATTATAATATTATTTTGAAATACTCAAACGTGCGTATAACAAATTTTGTCTCAGATAATATTCGAATGATATTTAGAGATTAAAAAGGGATGTTCGAGGTGAATGTTTTAGGTAAAAAAATTCCGTGATCGCGTCGTGGTAGATTGGGAACACTTTTCGAACGAGGAGGAGATATCCATTATGCAGAATTATGCTACGGATAGCAAGCATTATACTTTGGGTATTACGGGTAAGTATACCTAAGTATATTTTCTTTGATGCTTGATCAAATTTCATATTTATTTTTATTGTTTCAGTAATCTTCTATATCTTTGGCATGTTCATAGTATTTCCGTCTTTATGTCGCGTCCTTCTTTACGCTATTCATTTAACGGACGATACTCAATTAATATTGCCATTTCCTGTGAGATATTTTTTCCATCTTGACAAATCTTTTTATTTTACTTTAACTTGTGAATATTGGGTGGTATGGGTTATATGTACATTGGGGACTGTTATTTACTCGATGTTCCTAGCAATTATTACGCATGCCTGCGCTTTGTTGAGCCTCGTGACGTAAGTAATCAAAAATAAGAATTGGCAAATTTTTACAATAGTTTTCTAATGATTATTTACATGTCACAGGTTTAAAATTGATGAACCATTTAAAAAAGTTTCGAATGACGTTCCGTATGATTGGTCCTCTAACGTTAAGCACGATGCATATGAATGGGTCAAAGAGGTCGTAAAACGTTATGACAATGCCATAGAGTATGTAATTTTATTCTTATTTCTATTATTATTCTTCATGGACATTACGTTTTGTGTTTGTCGAAGGTTCATCGACATGATCAATTCCTTTACCGAGAAAGTTTACCTTATTCAAATGTTCTTTGGGATATTCCTCTTTATTATAAACTTCCTTTACGTAAGTAACAGCTTTAGAAGAATATTCGAGTATATATTTTTTAATGAATCTCTACAAATCTTTGTCCAGTTGTTTCAGTCCTTTCAGATGTTACAATCAACCGTTTCCATACAATGCTTATACGAATTGTTCATGAGCAGCGTTTATATGGGTGGTACGGCGTTTACTATATACCTTAATTGCTTTATCGGACAAAAATTGATGGATCATGGTACAGAAGTTCTCGAAAGTTTGTGAGTATACGTAAAAGTCTGAAACATTTCATAAAGAGATAACCATGAAATATCAATATTTTTTTATTATTGTTTTATTATTTATAGTTACCAAGTTTCATTGTACGAACTTCCACCGAGATGTCAAAAAGTTCTACCTCTGCTGATAATGAGAAGCACGAAACCGTGCGTGATTTCGATCGGAGGAATGTTCGTAGCTTCGCATGACTTCTTTGCCCGAGTAAGTATAATTCCGTCATTTTTGATACCTACGTTTAACAAATATACCAAAAATAAATTTATTATTTATACTAAATTTATATTATTTTTTTGTTATATTTAAATTTATATAATTATTTATAAATTTATTTATTCTTGTAGTTCATGAACACGTCATTGTCCTATGCTATGGTTTGCTACAGCTTTCGTTAAAACAACCTCCCCTCCAGGAACAAAATTTTCAAATATGGATGATTTTCTTTTTCGTAAGAATAGATATTATCAAACGTTATTGACAAGCTAAATAGTCAATAGTATATCAAATTCTTTATATTCGTATCTGTATATTTCGATGTAGAACATTCTATCACGTTACTACTTGTTTCTTTATTTTCCCTCTTCCAGAATTGTTTCGAAGGGAAAAAGATATTTACTTATTCTTTCTTCTCGATCCCTGGTTCCTTTCTTACCATCATTTACCATTGTGTACGCGACAGCAAAATGGATGCTCTAATAAAATAGCTATATACGCGAGTATCATCTCGTCGGTAGTATCGCGTGCAATTATGTAAAAACTATGCTAATAGAAATTGCATAGAAAAATCCAGTTATAGCAGCATACCGGTGGTGGTGGGCGAAGGATAGTTCGGCAACGAAGGTAGACTCGAGAAGTGAGAGTTAGAGGAGTGAACGATGGTGGGAGAGGGATTACCATCGGAGAGAAACTGGGGATTCCGGTGTAATGAAAAAAACTGCAGAAATTATGCAAATACAATAATACATGCAAAATGGACGGCCCGCCGCTTGAACTCGGAAGAATCGATACAGGAACCTTACGCGGACTTCTTTTTACTTCTTTCGTGACCTCGTATTTTTCCTCTTGGTTATTATCTATGTTTATAAGATTTTGGATTATCTTTTAATTGTTCTATCCTTCTTTTGTTTATAATTCCAAACAAGAAATAACGATGGTAGAGTATCATTAATCCAGTTGTAATCACAATAGGATTGGTGTTTTGATAAATCAACAAAGAGTATCACCAAAGAGTACCTACATGGAGTACGCGTAACCATACCGACATTGTAATCCTGCAACCTGTACCTACCCACGATATATGTATCACAGATTTGGAGAATATGCACCCGCCGGCGGAGATTTCTACGGCAATGTAAAAGGGAACGATGTAAACTCAAAAATGTCGGTGCAATTCGAACGGCTGTCGTTCGCATAAAAGCTTCAGCGGACTGTACAAGCCTGGAGTGGTCTTTGATGTCACGTTAATTACTTTTGGCAACGTGTACTTTGCCTTTTCTATCATTTTATTGGAGAGGTCGCTTGAACGCGTTATTCCGGGTCTATGGATATGTATATATACCTATGACTTTTTTTACAGGATTTTAGGGTTATTAGCAGGGTTGGGCACATTTTATTTTAAATATTATTATGTTATGTTATGTTTTTTACATTTTATTTTAAATAAGATAACAAATAGTTATGTCAAATAAGTACTGTATTATTTTTATTTCACGAATAACATAAGACAATTATTTAATAATTATATTTTATTATATTATATTTTAATTATTTTTATGTAATTTTTTATTTTAATTAGTTCAATTAAATAAAATAACTAATAATTGTTATAGGAGGCGGAATTTTTATTCTGTAACCTCATTTGCTTTTACAATAAAAGTAAAAGTGTTCTTGACGTGACATTGACATGGTGGGAATAGAGAGTATTTTAAAAATTATTTGGTTAAATATTTGATTAAGTAAAATGATAAATTTTTTTATTTGAATTTCAAATAACAAAATCATTTGACTGTTCAAATAAACTAACACATAATTATTTCAAATAAAATAATTTATTATCTTAATGATTATTTTTCAAATAATTTATTTGAATAACGCTCAACCCTGATTAGGAACACTCAAAAAATTCCAAAGCTTGTGGTTGCAATACTAACAAAAGTTTGCTAATCAAAATAGGTTTAGCTTCGTATGGAAACCCAAGAAGATGAAGAAGAAAAAGGTAAAGCCGATACTTTATA
This sequence comes from Ancistrocerus nigricornis, assembly GCA_916049575.1. NCBI lineage: Eukaryota > Metazoa > Arthropoda > Insecta > Hymenoptera > Vespidae > Ancistrocerus > Ancistrocerus nigricornis. Next base: position 6,770,579 of record OU696665.1, read on the forward strand.
GGTCCACCCGGTAGACTCCGGAAAGAAGGTTATTAAGGCGGTACCCTTACGAAAGGGCCGAAGTACGCGTTCGTGCTTACGGTCCTGTCGGCCGTTTGCGCCCTAAATGCCATCTACATATTCATGCTTATAACCGGCCATTACGCCGGTGAGCGCGAAACTTGTTCACGGCGTACCTACTCGCCCACACGCTGTAAAGGGCAACGCGTATTCCCTTCTCTATCCTTTTGTAAAAAGAGAGAGAGAGAGAGAGTCTTTTAATGTTTTCGTCGTGGAAACTTTACTTGGAATCTCGTTTTCACGTGGATTTACATCGAGGTTCGAAACTTATCTTGTAATGCATTTATCTACCAATTACTTTCCGATACGTACTATCGAGCCTCTAACATTCATCCTAGTATTTTTTTCAGGGGTTGAAAACACTTATGATATACACTAGTCTCTCAATTTACGCTGCATTTTTTTACGCGGCCAATTTACTTCAATTTACGCGGAACTTTTTTGCAAAATATTTTTTTTTTTATTCATTTTACACGATTTCTATTCGCGTAAATCAAATCCATGTGGAACGGATATTCGCGTAAATTGAAGGACGAGTGTATAAATAAAAATAAAATTTTTTATACGAAAGAACTAAAAATTGAAAATAATTTTTTATTAAAATGAATAAAATTAATTTTATTATATAAATATTAAATTTTAATTTATATTGGTATAATAATTATTTTATTTTTTATTTATTAATAATTATTGGTTCTTTAATTAAAATAGCTTTTTAAATTTGATTGGAACGAAAAATGTTAGGTTATATTTAGGATCGAAAAGGTCCAAATAAAGTAGGTATTTTAGGAATTATTCAGCCTTTTAGTGATGCTTGAAACAGTTACGAGAGCCGAACAAATGTTATAACAGTTCTGCCCTGTCACCCAATACACTGTAACTTTTGAAAACCATATTTGAGATTTTTTTTTTTTTTTTTCTTACGTTAAAAAATGTATTTTCTTGGCTATGAATTGTATTTTGTTTCATTTGATAGTTGATAATATTTTGTTTAGTCCGATGAAAATCTTTATTTGACATTTTCTGAATTTGTGTTTAATATAACAACGCTTGTTCTTCCCCTGTACCTTCATCTATAACAGTTATAATGTTTTTTTTGGTTCTCCTAACTGTCTCAGTCAGAACCGATATATAACAATTTGAAACAGTTATTTTCGGAACCGTTTCAAACCCTGATTTTTTTTTTAACTAAATTATATTCTTCAATCTTTTTATAAGGGTTAATAAAGCCACGTGAGTCGATTGCAGTCGCTCCATTTTCTTTTCACGTTTAATCTCGCGTACCAACGATATCAAGTAGTTTCGTCGAAATAGAGAAGTTTAGATCGTCGATGCGAATGGTGAAGGGAGCGAAAATGTTAACGATGAACACACATGAACGAGAAAACTCGTACTCGTTCGGGCAACGCTCGTTCTCGCTTTCGAGTTAATTAAGAACGAGAGATCCCTTGTAAACGTTAAAGGGTGTTACGCGGTGGCCACTCGGGAAGACCGCGTGTCCTTCATGGTTTCGAATTTTCTCGGCAATTATAGTCTCTTATGGTACTGGAGATCATTTTCTTGTGCAACAGTACCTATGTTATAACTATGGAACGTGGTAAAACTAGACACAGCTTTTTTGAATTTTCTATCATTAATTGCCATCTTTACGAGTACGGAAGGATGTCTACATTGTTTTCAAAATAATATTGAACGAAGATTTCTCGAAATACACTAATCCTGTTTTTAACGACGCACGTAGGGGTATTGGACACTAAAAACCGGCCAACATTATTTCATGATATTATTTAATTCAAAACGTGATTTCGATTAAAAAAAAAAATTTTTTTTAATTTCGATTTTTTTTTAAATTCTACGGCAAAATGTTTTTGATATGTTATCTCTACAGTTTTCTCTTTCAAATAAAAAAAAGAATAGATTAGAAACGCTTTAAAACATAGTTAAACCTTGTTTCTCATACAAACTTCACGATATTAGTAATTTAGATGCTCCAAGGATATCCATAAAATGACACGTATATAACCTGCAAATCTTCCAACAACAATGACTCACAATATGTATTGTAACCCCTACAGCCTTGAAAAGGGTCCAATATTTGATCGAAACGTCTGCTTATGAAAATAAGCCATATTCTACATTATGCTCTAAATTGCCACTACGTTCCTAACTAATATAACCTGCAAAGCTCACAAAAATGGTACAATTTGATAGTACTAACCTTCAGGATTATATTCATCCTAAAAAATTACACATTAACATTTCTATATTTCAAACCAATAAACGTAATTTATGCACTGTGAAAAAGGGAAACAGGAATCGAGAGTGACAGTTATATTCAGACCAGTGACCTATTATGCTATTGTTTACACCCACATAAACAGAAGCGTTGTCAAATGACGGTAAGTATATTCCTCTATCCAAATTTGAATTAGGGCCAGTTTTTAGTGTCTAATACCCCTAATGCGCCATTTTGCAATTTTCTACAGACGATCTGTTGACATACCCCGTCAAATTTCCCTCTGGTTAAATCATCGCATCGGTTTAACGCAACTTCGATTTATCATACGTTCTCTCTTTTCATTTTTACGTGCGCGCGCTCGTGCGTTTCGATTGGAATAAAATAAAATGCTTGTTTTTGACGATCCAAAACAACACCGTGTTCGGGTATTGGTTCAATTTTTGTTTATTACGAAATTTATTCCCCAGAATATATAACGATTTCGAAACGAGCTCGTTCGATAGATGGTACACCAGGTATATCGTATTATATTAACGTTATTTCTTTTCACAGAACGCACATCGCAGCAATTTCAATTTCGTTGCTTTTCTCTCTCCAGCTCTAACCGAAGTCCGAGTTATTGATCGGATCTCTACGAAATATGATGGATCTCCGAAATGGCGTCGGCGAGAGGATATCGACGAGAGAGAGAACGATATCTCGAAAGTCGATGGGAACGTCGTAGTGAGCGCCAAAGGTATATTCGCTATATATATATATATATATCTATATACAGCAAATTCTTGAAATAAGCGCACAAGAGAAGAGACAATTTGTGATATGACTTCCGTGGAATAAAACGTAACGAGGGTGACATTTGTCGAAGGAGGATCATGCGAACTGGCTATTACAGGAACGGAATGAAACAATGGCGGCTATACGCTGGCTACGATCTATCTCTTTCTTTAGGGAGGCAAAATGTCAGTTCTCGTCTAGACGAGTCTTTTAAAAGAAGGAAGGAAAGAGGAAGAAGAGAGCTTGGCATTTCATCGACATTGTAAAAAAGAAAGTTCACCGAGAAGTTCGTTCGAAGGAAGATGCAACTAGGGTGAAGCATCGAGCACCGAAAATAATTAGAAGTGGAAGTTATCCTGGAAGGGACTTACGGTCAGCAGTTAGCTTTCAATATTCTAGGGTACGGTTCCTCGCTCATCGGAGTAGTAGTAATACTCGTGTCATTTTCTTTCTAGCGAATCGACGAACACCGCGTACACGTTACTCGGCCAATAAAGTCCTGATCGAGCATCGATGATTGAGGAAAAGAGAGGGAACAGAGAGAGAGAGAGGTAGAAAGCTGCGTGAAATTCGAGTTTGTCGAGTACGGGGTGCTCTTCTATCCTATATTTCGCTATTCGTCGAAAGAGAGTAACGTAGAGAGGGAGAAACTGAGAGAGAGAGAGAAACTCGTTGAGGCTCGACGTTCGACAATGGGCAATTTTCTCTGGCCGGACGAGAAGTTTCGTGGTCAGCCTCGACGACGATTAGATAGGGGCCTGGGTAATGGCGGGAGGTCCAATCTGCATTCGTAATGACGAACGTGGAAGGTGACACAGTGTCTGACCTCGGCGCAGTGACATCGGCCATCTATTAACCCCTGGAGCCATACGCCCGCTTACGGTCCTCTGTCATGGAGAGAGAGAGAGAGAGTGAAGGAGGGAGAGAGAGAGAAGAGAACCAACTGGTTGGACCCCCCTATACCACCCTGCTAATGACTCTCGACCACCATCCTATCGTACCATCCGTATCATCATTTCTCTTCGATGACCCGATCCTGAATTTCAAAGAGTGTCATTTTTCACCGTTACGCTAATGGTCGTATTATTAGAACGATTCCAAATAAAAATTTGCAAATTTATCAAAATCAAATGACAGCTTAGATTCGTTTGAATTATAGTTGACCCCCGTATAACATGGTTTCGCTGTAATATGTTGCAAAAATTGGGAAAACCCTCGTGCAACACGAGAATTTAGAAACACAGGTTCACTCTAACAATCGAGAATGGGGGCAAACCTGGTACAACACGTGACGTGTTGACACCTTATGACACTTAACGTAAAAGCAAAGAAATTAAACATTTTACTCTAAAAAGCCTAGACTTACAAGGGGAGAACCAGACCTGTTGGTCACCGATTTTGATCAATTTTTGCACAGAGCTTTTTTAGCCGAATCTATTGGACACGTGTTTTGCCAAAAGTGACAACACTCCGCCATTCTTTTTAAATTTGAAGTAACATATCAAAGTTCGACGATCAAGCTAAAATTTTGCAAACGCGTTGAGACTAATTAAACAAATATGTTTTAAATAATGGGGATATGCTGATCCACCATAAAAGTTAACAGCTTGTCACAGATCAGGTATGGCTGTGCAAGCAATGTACTCGACTGCAAAGACTTATGGTTTTTCTTTGGGGTTCGAGTCCTTTTGCAGTACTTCGCAATATTAACTTGTCTTTGTATCGAATTATATTTTTAACAGAACTACAGAAATTAGTAATGATAGGTATAAATTGTGGGGAAGCCATGATTAGCGAACTTTGATTTTTGACCTCAAATTTAAAAAAAAAATAATGGAGTGTTGTAACTTTTGGCAAAACACGTGTCCAATAGATTCGGCTAAAGAAGCTCTGTGCAAAAATTGAGCAAAATCGGTGACCTATAAGTCACGTCCTTCCCCTGTTAGCCGAACAGTTAAAGATTCCTAAACAAAGATCCTTAAACTGAAACCAGCATAAAATTTAACAAAAGAACTACATAAGTGCTTATCACCATCTAAAGAAATATATAAACTGTATATCTATTACTCAAACACAGTTAAACGAACGAGGCTCGTCACGAGTCTCACCCCGTTTCTAAAAGGTTACTGTTAGAATGCTTCGCGGAACGGTTCGAGAGGATTGTTCGAAAGTTTTAGGCCGCAGAGTAAATATACGCTATGCGACTCGATGCAGTGCAGACTAATGACGAATAAGAGCAAAGTTTCGGCGTGGCTTCGTGGGCACGGTAATGGTGGGCTCCACCCTCTCCCGTGTCGTAGAATTCCATGGCTAATCTTAAGCAAAATTAGCTTCCAGTACTCGATTGGAAACCACTGTAATCACGTTTGCACCACTGCATTTAATTCCGTTAACGAGATTTTACCCTTAACAGCGTTCCATTGTAGGGTGCACAAACGGAGATATCAATTAATTATTATTCTTGTGGTCGCCATTGGCATCCGCGCGAGTTATCCTCCTTCTCTCTCTACCTACACTTATGAGTATACTCCTTCCATCCTAGACCATGCCGATTAAATTGCAAGTTGGATTACTTGCTCGGTATTCTCGACCAGCCGTATATATTTCCTACGATCTCATGGTATTGTATATGCATGCATTGATCTAGACATGGTTATAGCCATAGTCCAAATAGATTTTCCTATCGACCAAACAATATCAAGATGAGACTTAGCTCGTGAGGTTTGTGATCAATCACCGATTAACTCATTTCCCTCATCGCTACACGTAGCAGCATTAAATCCGACCATATTTCGCGGTCATCGAGCGTCGATCGTTCGAGCCAGCCGGAGGAAAATGGTCTGTGCGGGAGTACCGTGGACGAACAAACAACGTTCAAGGTAGAAGCATAGTTTAGGAAGGGGTAGGGTCGCTTGCTTGGCTGGCGACGCGCCACGCGTCATTTGCCTCGAGAGTTAATGCACCACCGAGAGACTCGCCGTTCGCCTAGAACATTAGAAAGTATAATGCTTATGTTTTATAGATTCGGACATCGAGCAGCCGGCGTACGTGTACTATCCTCTGCTCGTGTCTACCGTTGCATACAGGGTGAAAGATCTCGAATAAACCACGCGAAAAAATGGTACTTTAGGATTGTTTAGGATATGGGTAATGAAATGTACTTGTCTTTATGTAAAACATGTCTTTAATTTTTCTTTCTTTAATAGGGGCTTGAAACAGAAACGTCTTTAGGCTATAGGAAGAAGGATAAAGGACTGCAAACAGTGTCTAAACCCAAACAAAGAAGGAACCCTCGTTCGTTTTATGTATGCATTCTAAGAAATGCTTGATTGAGTTTTGATTACAAAAAAAATTATGCTTAATATTTTAGAAACGTAAAATCCAACAGAATTAGACCTATGGGGATATTTATAATCCAAACTGGTTAGTTTAAATTATCACGTGAAGAAATTTTGGTGTAAAACTTTAGACCATACATGGTCCAAAGTCTCACCCTGTATACTAGAACGATACGTCCGCAAAATATCGCCACCAGCAGCAACGCAGACTTCCGGTTCTTCATCGAACAAACGGAGCAGAGCAAGAGAGCTTGCGCGCGCTGACCGTACACCGCGTGTCCTGTATTTTTCTTCTCCGGTTTCTCCAAGTTTCAATCCCCGAGTAAGAAATTTACATACACCGGATGCGAAAGTAGCCACGTGCGCATACCGGTTATGCACTTTAAGCGTTCCTAGGAGTCCCGCGGGATCCCCCACTATCGAGAATGCACTTTTCTTGTTTGCACTTACGACGAGTTTCCGGGCGCGAAAGGTACGTTGCTTTCTACGTACGAGCGTATCGCCGCGAGCGGTCCGGTGCGTTGTTAAAAGTAGTTGCGTTATTTTCCGCGATAACAGTAACGTTTCTGTTGTTATTATTTTTAATGTCTCAATCGATAGGATTTCTTATTGTAGAAATTTTTAATTCGGGTGCATGTATACCGTATAGTTACGTATATACAGGGTGTCCTACCTAACTTGACCACCTTGAATATTTCGCTTATTTTTAATGAAAGGAACAAATTTAGTTAACAAAAATTGTTTGGTATCACGGGGCAAATATGGTTTTTAACAACATTTTTTTCTGAAGGTAACACTAAGATTTTAAGGTCATCGGTATTTTTTTAAATGAGAATATATATTGTTTTTATCACGGTATAATAGTAGAGGTGAAGACCTTTCCAACGACATATTATACAATGACCTGCACGTGACCCACTATTCAAAATAAAAATCAGTGAAATAATAAAGTTCATTGTTCCGTAATAATTTAAATTTTGCATTTAATTATTTAAAATTGAAAATAAACGGAAGGATCTCAACAGGATTACAATATTACACAACCCCGATATATATACCCCTGTATATTAAATTACAATTGCATAATATACAATTATAATTACACAATTATAATTAGATACTTATAATTGTAATTCCAGTTATCAAGAATCAAGAATCTTGATAGATTTTTCTTGTCTTGTCTCGATTTTAGCAAGTACAAGAAATTGGTAGTCTTGTCTTGCTGTTCTTCACTAGTGTTGACAAATATACACGAACTGAAGAATGTATCTTCGATTTAAAAGGAGAGTCAGTCGTCAATCGTACGAGATCAAGTAAACACGAATTTAGGAAACATTTCCGTGGCTTTAAATTACTTTTCACCTCCCTGATATCAGAGTATAAATATCTTCCTACATTATTAGGTACGTTTAAGGAGGATTTTGGTATATATGCGCAAGATAACTCGAATTAGAGAGAGTCAATGACGATGTATCGAACGGGCCACTCGCAAGTGTAAACGCCGATACGATTGGCTTATATGATTTCCGATCGAATTGGTCCAGCTCTAAGAGTCGTACACGTCGAAGTAGCACCAGCAACGGTGGTAACAGCAGCAATGGACGATTTCCAACTGCTGGAGAACTGTAATTTTACAAAGTGACGTACCAACACTCGACGATGTACGCTGGAGGATGAAGGGATAGGAGTAAGGGTGCACAACCCTCATCAGCAACGGTATTGCCACGATAGCGAAGCTACTCGTCAAATATTTACTTTGGAGGATGCTGGTGCCAGGCAACGGGGGTATCTCAGTTGCTTCCGAGGATGGGGCTAAAAATGAGGATGAGGGAGGAGTCCGATGGTAGTGGGACGTCCTCTGGAAAAATGTCTCGTCCTTCGATATTTCATTATTAACTAAGACCTTCTTGCGAGATCGACTCTCTTTCTCAAATTTTAACGGGGTAATGATGTTGGGTCTATTATTTTTTCTTACGTACAGGTAAGTTTGGGTTGATTAACAAGCCTGGCAATGATCGTAAACGTTTTCGATAGGTATATTGTCTGAGGTACAATAAGTTCTATTCGTAGTTCTAAGGACTAATAGTGAAGTTATATAGGAATTTCTGTAACTACTAACTTCATATTGGTTTCATACAACTATTAATGGAACTGTTTGTACTATTTGCGGGCAGTAGAGCTTGTTTAACTTAAATTTGGAATAAAATTGAAAATATTGCTTGTAATTCACAGTTTTTATTATTTTTCAGTCTTTCTAAGGATTAGGAGGTCGACGGATTATCAGTCAAAAATCAGTGATTTCGGCCGATTTCAGCGATTTTTTACCATATTTTGCAATCATTAAACGTTTATAGCTTGGAACAAATGTAAGAACGTGTAGTTCGTTGGCACGTAAAATTCTAAGAAAGTTGCGTAGTTTGTCGGCGCGTGCGGCTTTGTCGTCGTGTCCGAGCGACGGCAATGCTTTTGTCGCCTATACCGGCAAGATTTCCCCGAATCTTCGGCCAGGCCTATCTTTGTGGGGAAAGACAAAGTCTCGAGGAGAGATTTTGATTCCTTGACAGTCTTTCGATCATTTACGTTGTTTTGGTTGTTTTAATTCAGTTACGTTTTTTGGTCAATCGTAACAAAGTTTATATATTATAGTTTATACTATTCTTAAATATTGAATAAATCAAGTCGTTATTTGTTTTACAAATTAATTCGGTCTCTTTATATTTTGTGTGCAATTACTTTTCGTCATTTTCCGTCCACCGGTGTCCTTTTCCTATCCTTGACGCCTTACATAACGTTAACCAATTTGGATATGCATATATCTTGCTTAAATCTATAAAAAGCAGTTTTAAAGCTCGGATAAAAAAATTGTAAAAATAATGTTTTTTTTTATTTTTCTTGTAATTTCGAAGATTTTGATTTTCTCTAAACAACAAAAATACTATATATAGTAAACTAACCCTTTTATTATCTTGCAAAAACTCAAGTAGTTTGGTTCAATTATAAAAAAGTTATTATTTTTTAAAAAGTGTATAATATAATGATTATTCTCTTACAACTACATCATCAAGTCGGTCACTCCCACTGGTATCATTTCCAACTCCTTTCGTGACGGATGCAGAGTAGTTCGACAACGGACCGATCCGGAAACGAGAGACAATGAATTTTACGCACGGTAAAATCGTTCGTCCGCACTGCCAGATTCGGTACTTGGATCGGAGCGAAAATGGATTCGATTGGCGAGCATCCGCGTCATCCCTCGCTTTTTTTTTTTTCTCTATGCTTCTCTCGTTCTTTTCACCCGTTTCCTCCCTTCCTCTCGGCAGCTCTTTTTGCCAAGTGAAAAATATCGAGCATCGTCCATCGCCCTGGCGTAGTCGTAAATTGGTTACCGACCTTGCGAGCCTCCGAGAATCGCTGCTCTTCAATGCTATCCGCGAGACCCATCGGCCACGCAAATGGCACTTCATTGTCCCACCGATTGCCGGTGCGCACGCGATAACACGCCCGCCGGCCGTTCTTACTCTTAATTGCCAAGCGATCTCGAGTTTCGCTCGATTTCGTAATTCCTGACTATGCCCGTAGACCGTTCGCATCGTCAGGGGTTAAACATTTCCGATACGTTCGTTTACATTCCATTTTAATCGGTAACGAGGGTAGCGTCGTCTCAGCGAATCGGTTAAAATTCGTTTTATGGGTTAAATATTGGAAATTTTAGTAATGAAATAAATTATTAAAAAAAAAAAACCGAAAAACCCCGACTGTGTTGAAAGATATCAGCAAAAAGTGAAAATTATATGAAAAAAAGCTTTTAATATGTGAATTTTTTTTTTTGTCTTTGAAAAATGTATTGCCATCCGTATAATGTGCTTGTGCAAAATTTCAAGTCGATTGGATATGTAGAAATGGATTAAATATAGCTTACAATATTTGTACCTGACAACCATACAAACTAAATAAAAGCTTTAATGTTGGAAAAGGCATTACAGGCAGGGACAAGTAAAGAATTACTAAACATATTTGTTGTAACAATTTTAATATTTTTTTCTTATAGACCGCCACTTGGACTATTAGCTAGCAACATTCAGCTAGCAACATTCAAGCTTGTTTTTCGCTTTTTAATTGATATCTTTCAAAGGTTTTTTTTAATAATTTATTTTTTTTTATATAAAAGTGTTATAATATCTATATATTTGGAATTGGCTATTTATTAGCTATTATTTGATTCCCATATTGTTGTTATCAAAAAGAATTTTGTTGAAGTGAAATTTATACGAGGTTCTCGCGTTCAACGCTTGCATTACTTTCGAACGCTACGGGGGAAAGAAAGAGAGAGAGATAGCTATTGAGTGAAAGGATAGACGTGCGCATGCGCACTAATATCCCCATGGTACACGATTGTTTTTCAAATATGCCCCAAGTGACATTCCGCAGACATTGTTTGTTGCATTGTGCTCTTTATTATTATAATTATACAATATTCTGTAAAATATATTAAGTGAGTGATTTTTTTGTACATTTTGTGTATGTTATTAGAGGCAAATTAAATCACTGCAAGTGGTAAAATGGCAGATAATTTCGGAAATAATCCACCAAGATCTAGGTTATCTGAAGGTTCTAGGTTATATCTCTCATTTCATACGATTAACGGTAAAAATTATCCTATTACTCAAGGAGAGATTACTATCGATGCAGCTTTTGCAAAAATGCTTAATAAAACCGAATCGAAACATTTTGTATCTTATTTTAGTCACCACAATCCCATCATAAATATCGTAGATTTAAATAACCCATTGATGGCTGATGAACAATGTTATTAGATAATATAGTCGATAATGTTATTAGCAACCGTTCCAGAAGATAGTACTGTAACTTCGCCATTTTTGAATATTTTTTAACACAAAAATACACTGTTATAGTAAACATTATTAATAAATAATACCCAAAGTTTCGAAAATGTTAGACAAAATGTTCTTTTCTAAACAAATTCATAAAAATTGACTTATTTTCGGCAGCATAAAGTTATTTTTCCCCTTAATAGCAATATGGCATGGTCTCTCGTAATTCTTAGTATTGTGAGCGCTATGCGAGCGTCGTAAGAATATCCTAAGTGCGATAGCGGTACGTTAATCCGTCGGCACGGTCTAGGTTCGGCAGAGCTTTGATCGACGATACGAGGCGGCGGCATCTCCCGTTCCGCGTATTGCCGTCGCCGTAGTTTCGATATATCGACAAAGAGCTTGACGTTCTCTTGTTTATTACACAGAACGCACGTGGTGGATGGTAAAGTTAGGCTATAAAGGATCTGGCCAAGTGGGGGAGAAGAACAGCTCGGCACTCACTAGGAATGGGCAAGTGAAAAAATAATAATATCGATAATTTTTAACAGTATCGATATTTATCGAGTAAAAAATATCGATATTTGTTACCCAAACCTAGCACTCACCCCAGAACCGTCGTGCTGGAAAAGTTTATAACATATATAATTTAATATTTGATAAATATCAATAAAAAATCACTGAAAGAATGACAGGGAGAGGCAATGATGGGAAAAGTGGATAATTGCAAGATTTTTTTATTATCAAATATTAAATTATATACATATTTTAATAATCATCATTGCCTCTCCCTGTAATTATTTTCTTCCCTACATTCATTACGCACTCAATACAAGAAGTTTTATTTCCCACGTGTGTATTTTCCAAGTTTGTTACCAAATTGATTACACGCACAGTGTTTTTGCTTATTCCCCCTCTATTTTTGTTTCCCAAACGCCATATTTGAATGTCACTCTAACAATTAAGACGAATTTAATGACACCTCAAATGTTGGAATCCGTCAAACCGTTTAGACTACACACCATGCCAAAGAAATAGCTATGCATAGATAGATAGATAAGAGTTTGTTACATCTTTAGGCAAAGCCCCTACAGATGAGTAGATCTAGTGGTTACAGATACAATTATACAAAATAAAAATAAAAGCAGAAATTATAAAAAATATAAATGTAAGAAACAACAAACAAGAAGAAAAAAATACATACATACACTTGGAAAAAATTAACCCCCTTCGACAGTGGGGTAAAAAAAAGAAATACAATATAAATTCCACGTTTCAAGTTCCTCTTCGTTCTTAAATTACTATTTCGATCGTTTACCACTTTCAGATATATCCGTAATAATTTTAAATTTAAGAAAACCACATTGAAGATTCATAAGTACAAGCACGAGTGTATAATTGTATCAGAAATTAAACAACATCCGTAATAATTGTCACGATAAATCCAAAAAACAAATTAGTAAGAAAGACGTTGGCTGAAAACGCTTTTTTTTACATTGTCACCTCGAGAAGAAAGAGAAACGCTTCGAACTTATCGATCCAGCATTATATTTCCCGCGATTAATTGTCCGGTGCGGTACCGAGGACTCCTCTCGTTGCGTGCATTGACCTTCGTTCGACGTCGGAAACGTTCGGAGCCGTTCGGTCGACTTCGGCAACGTTCGCTAGCTTTCCGAACGACGATTAAACGGTGGTGGGGATATCGCGAGTCGCGAATTCGTAGCTTTCCACCATTGCTCGCTCCGCCTCTGTCGCGTGCGTTTCGCGTAAGTGCGTCTCGCGCGTGTCATCCTCGTGTGTCATCTTTTCGGGAACATAGTCGTGAAGCGAGCGAAAAAACGTACGCGCGTGGACAATTTTATTATTCTTTATCGTTGTACCTTCTCGAGGAAGTGTCGTGTGAATTTCAAATTTTCCCGCCTTTGAAACAAAGCTGAAGGAAAAAAAAAATGAAGCAAAGTTGGTGCGATTCGTCGATGTGTGCGCGTGTGAACTTCGTGCGAGCACTTGTGCGTCGATAATCAGTGTGTATTCTATCTCAACATTGTATATTATTAACCAATAACGCGTTTATTTGACAAAATTATCAAATTTAGCTGACTAGTTTTACCCGGGATAAGGTTAACCGTGTCGTTCGTTAAATTTACCCGCGCGAATTTGTATTTATACGTCGAGTACCGTTCGCATGGCTACGAGAATATCGTGGTCGATGGTTCATCGTTCTAGCTTGACAATGACCTTGATGTCTTAGGTTTCTCGCGTGTCACGTTTTTCACGTGTTCATGTATATCTTCTTTTAGTAGAAAATTACTGCACGTAGCATTCCCTTGCTCGACGTTTTAGAAATCGAAGATGGCGTCATTGACGAAAGTCGCGAAAACTCGTTGGTCTAGGGGGGTGTCACGTCGTGTTAACGTTTGATCTAAACGTGTTTATTACCGTGGTGTTCGGTGAAAGATATCTAATTTTTTTTTCTTTTTATGTCAAACGTTTATAACAATTTTTCGTAATGTGCTTCGTGCTTCATAATTTTCGTATTAAAGGATGACAGTTTTTTTGATATTTTTTATCAAGTAAACACATTTGTTTGTGTCAATTTCTCGTTGTCAAAAAGCTACTTTGACACAATCGTTAAATTAACCATAATTCCGTGTAATTCTGGGAATATCGACGGATCATCATCCGTGGAATATTCTTCGTTAAATCCCCGCAAATAATCCGTGGCTTAATGTTCGGGGAATGTTACGAGCGAATTAACATGGTCGAGGCACGTTTCACTTTTCCATACGATTGGAAAATATGTTCTTTCACCCTCGTATAGTTTCCTCTAACCAAATTTAATTATTAATATTTCGAATCAAAATAAATACGAATGAGAGATCATTATCGTTCGGTCATAGAGAATTATTAAAATTATTCGGTTATTTCGACTCGAAACATTTTCTCTGCTACCATTGAATTTATTTATAAAATATCATCGCAATTAGTACGTTGAACGGTCGTTGGAAATTCTATACACTTTTCGTAACGAGTAACGATAATTATCGGGCATATACGAAGTGTAAAAAAGAGACTTCTAGGAAATTTAAACTTCGAAATCTTTTTTTGTTTCCTAAGAACCGAATTTCGAGATAAAATTCGCGAAGCTCGAAAAAAAAATTATTTTTCGACCGTAACATTCGAATTTTCAAACAAGTCAATGATAGAAGTAGCCAGGCATCATCTAGTTGGTAACATTGCCGGTCTACCGATGGATTGGCTCATGAAAGCCCAGCCACGCGAAGTTCACCGATAAAAAAAAAGGCGCGCTACCGCGGCTTCCCCGCCCGGCGATAGGAAATTGGCTACTTCGCGCTTCGAGTGATTAATTAATTTAACGAGTACACTCTTCCAGTGCCAGTTAACAGAACTCTTCAACGTTCGATGGATCGTTTCCGGGGTCACGATAATATGCACAAAATTCGATTGTCGCACGAGCCTTCGGCTGGTTGCTCGTCGAACGGTTGCAACCTTGTTAAAATTTTTTTCCATCGAATAATTCATCCACGAACGGAATTATACAGTTAGAAATCTTTTCGTTTGCTCTCTTTTTTAGAACTGCTTTTTGCGAGAATCGAACGTTTAAATCAACGGAATTGGGGTAAAGTGTAATTTCGAAACGGGAGAGAAAAGCTCGTAAAGTTGACCAAAAGTTATCGTTGCAACGTGAGTGACTGTAAACTTCGCTGACGAAATTTCGACCGATACGGGTCGACCAACGTTTCGTTGCTTGTCTTTTACCAACGATCGAGAAACGAGCAGACGGTGTGGATAAGTCAAACGTCGAAGGGAAAGAACGGATAATCCAGGACTCTGGGTGTTCATCGGAAAGAAAAAGGATCTGGGAGAAGACAAAGAGATTTTCGAGACATCGAAGGTGAAAGCAACAAAAAATCGGTAAGTTTTTGATAGTTTTATTCTTTTTAAAACGAAATCAGTTGTAGGTGTGGAAATTTATTCTCGATGTTCCGGTAAGCTTGTTTTAGGACGACTGCGTAAGTCAAAAGAAAATTAAAGCGAAAATTCTCAAAAGTTATATGAAGTCAAAATAATGTTATAAGCTTACATGAATATTTCAGACTATATGAACATCTTATACGTAAAAACAATTAAAATAAGTAAATTTAATACAAATATGTTTCACATAGTCTCAGTTAAAAATTGAGACATGACAAAGTTGCTCAACTCGTATATCCGTGTGATTCATTTCTCTGCCGAAAGTGAGGTTATGTGTATCGGTGATTGCTCTGTATAACATAACTTCAAATATTCCATAGTGAGTGAACCTTATTATATCAAATAGAAAATAAAAAAGATTGAAAGAGAAATTTATCCGAACGAAAGAGCTTGTATTATAACCTTACTCTTCCACATGTCGCGTCAGTCGTTAGGAAGCGACGCGCTACGCGTCCTTCTAGTCATAAAACAATAATTTTCTAATGATCTAGGTATACCTTTTTTTTACTGTATGGTTGAAAATTTTTACTAAAATATATGTTATTCCTCATAGAAACTACATTTGTGCCAAATTTCAAGAATTTAATATTACTTCTTCGTACATTTTGGTAACAAAATATCCAAAAGTGTTCATTTCGTATTCTCAAATTTCGCATAAGTATTTTTCAATACTCTTTAGTTTTTCCACAAAAAATTCATCAAATTCTCATTACTTTTCATCTGTGTTAGACCTACCTTAAATTTTCTTCGATTTATGACCGAGACTCGTCGCTAACGTTTCTGACGTTTACCAAATAATCACGACCGAACGCTATTATTCGCATCTGTTATTTCACGGTGAATTACGATATTGCACGTAGGAGATTATTGTGGAACAGGCACGCGGGTGCAGCGAATTGTTTCGCCGAACAATTATCCGAAGATCAATTTTGCGAGGTAACGTACCGTTCTTTTTTTTTCCTCTCTCTCGTCCATCGTGCGTGCGAATGTACGCAGGTTGCACGTTGATATCAATTATCAATTAATCAGCTGAAGCGAGTCCAGCCCTTTTTTAGACTCTGAAATCATTGTACTTTTGATAAAAATCACGGTTCAACGTACACCAGGGTTGCCAGATTGGGGTTTTTTTCTCCATTGTGAGGAAAAATTTCATTTTCAAAGTACTTTTGGGGGAAAAAAAATAAGACGATAAATTTTGTGAGAATTTTGATTTTGAAATATATGCACAATGGCGCTAATTCAAAAATGCCGGGCGATACCACTTGTCTTAATTATAAAGAAACTGAACATTGACGTTTAAAAATCACATCATTTTAATTATCTTATAACTTTACATTTATCCCCCCCGTAACTTTACGGGGAGGTTGGAAAAACCCAATTTATCTTATCCTGTGTGTAATTTTTGGATTAGAAATTGTTTGGAAAAAACAGTACCAAAACATATCATTTTGAGGGAAAAAGAAATTACCCCCCCCCCCCCCCCCGTAACTTTACGGGGAAGTTCGAAAACCTCTGCCTATCTTATCCTATGTGTAATTTTTTGATTAAAAATTATTTGGGAAAAAAACAGTACCACAACATATCATTTGGGGGGGGGGGGGATTTTATCCCCCAGCGTATCTTATTCTATGTGTAATTTTTTTTAGGAATTATTTTGGAAAAAACAGTCCAAAACATCGGGGGGGGGGATAAGATTGGGGACTTTACGGAGAAGTTCGAAAACACCAGCGTATCTTATCCTATGTGTAATTTTTTGATTAGGAATTATTTCGGAAAAAAAAGTACTAAAGTATACCAATTTGGGGAAATTTAATAAAACGCATCTGGCAATCCTGACACATATACACACACACACACACACACACACATTGGAAGTAGATCGATAACTTCGCAAAGAGAAGAAGATAGTCTCGGGACTTCCCTTTAAAACCGTGTAGATTTAGATCGGATCTCTCGCGAAACTTCACCGAGGTATCCTCTACTTTGTCTTCCTTTATCTTCCAACCTCCTTTTATCTCTTCTACCTTGTCGCTCAATACCTCTGAACCATCCGTGTTTTCTATCGTTCTAAGCTTATCTAACTTTTTTCTTTCCCTTAAATCCGTAAGCACGTTAGAGATTCGTCATTTTGTTCGCGAAAGAGGTTGGAGAGTGCAGGATCGAATTCGTCTGGGTCGTATTACGTAGAAAAAAAAGCATGCTAATGTCGTAGGAAAAACAAGAGATGAGAAAAAGAGAGAGAGAGACGTTAATTCGTTCTTTCTCGTTGGATGGTTTAACGAACGAGAGGGAAAAGAACGAGTTAACGTTACCCTTGGATCTCTTACTCCCTTTTTCTCTATCCATTCGCCAGGATTCGATGTAAAAATGAGTAACGTTTAGGTTTCTCTCGGTGAAAGAGCTTTGAATCTCGCACTTCGTTGTATCTCGTTTTTCAGAGCTTTCGGGAGACATTAACGTCTCTTCGTCTCTTCGGATTTCCGATGGTGGGGAAAAAAAAAAGAGAAGGTGTTAAAAATCACACGCTGTCGAGACGATATATACGTATCGAGCTATTCCATTCGATTCAGGGATTTCGAAGCTCGTGCACGAAAAGCAGGAAGTAAAGTTGCGCTAGCCACCCTGAACGTGCCAAGCCCGTTTCGAAAGAGTTACTGGCGACGCTAATATCTGTAATACCAAGCTCGCGATCGTTTCACCATTCCGAAAGCTCTCCCGAAAGCTGCTGCCATCGTGGGAGGGTGCTACTGGAAGGTATCCAAAGGATATACCTTATACCGTATCCTCGTCTCTTCTCTTCCTACGTTTCCGGAAATCATCTATGTGTGTGTAGGTTTGCGAAAGGGACGTTAAAAAGGCCCAGATTCGAGAAAATTTACGATATAGCGAAGAGATTCCAATATACTATGTCTTTTGCCCGCGAAAATTCAAAGCCATCGTCGCTTTTGGGATTTTTCGACATTTTTCTTTGGTTGGTGTATAGTAGAACCTCTATTATCGGATTGATCTATTAACCAAACGTTCTTTCATTGGAACATTCTATTATCCTATGAAGGGTAGAGGTAAAGAGGATCGTTTCTGTATATTAAAAGTGTCCGAAAAATCCTGTTAAATTAAGATGGCGCTGCTGCATCAAAAGTCCAACGTTTAAAAAAAGCACTTAAAGTTGTTTGTATCAATTGTATTAATTGAATATTCATTTACTGTATTTTTATCATCTATTATGTTCGGTACAAATACTTTTACATTTTGCTATTTACCTATGGCATACTTCACTTCATCAATAACCGCCAAGTTCAGATCTAGTCCGATTGCTCATCAGCGCCACTTATGGAACTACTATTTTATAGTTTTTCGCGGACACTTTTACGACTAAAGTCCCATAAGAGATGATCCTCTTTATCTCTATCATCTATATATTATCGGAACAGTGTACTTGAGAATTCGACTGTAAATATTTTAGGTAATGTTTACAGTCTATGAAGTATACAGCGACCCAATTCAAAATCTCTTCACAATAAGCCAGTATAAACACTATATTCTACACAGCCTAGACGAAGATATACCTCTTCGTATCGAAGGGTTCATGGACCCTTCAGATAGGATTTAGATGATTTGGTTAGGATTTTTTATTAAAAAATTTATGCGATTTAGCATACTGAAAAAATATGGAACCCATAACCATTATAAAAACTATCCATTTTTTGTTCGTTTAAACTATTTTGTTTAAAATATAACTGTAATTTCACGTGATAAAAATTGTCATTCTATTATCCTAACAGTTATATCTTGTATAGGTTAACTTGATGCAAAGAACGACGTAAAAATCCGTCTAGAAAATTTCGTTCCATGTTTATAAGGTCAGGTGTGTCAGGTGACACGGAGCGACATATCGGTGCGTGTGTTTTCCGTGCGTGGACGCGGTATCATTTATTCGTGCGCGTACATATTCATTGTATTTGCTCGACGGTGATAAAATCCGTCCGTTTTGCTTTCTCGCGCCATGCCAATATTCGATGCTATCGTCAAAACGATTCTATCGCACAGCTTTTTTTTTTTTTTCCATTCTCTTTTGTCACGTGGGTACCAGAAAGTAGTCTAGCCAATCGCAAGTTTTGGATTACACGGTGATCGTTTTACGGTCGAGGTTCCAAGAGCGGTTTAATCGCACTGCCATAAACTTCTACATTAAAGTGGAATAATTTTCTGAATTATTGCCAGACCGTTAATTCGGATACACCGTGCCCTTCTCACGCGAATCTCCGTTAAGCGTCGAGTTACGAACGTATTCCGAGTTTCTCGCGGTGGCCACGTTGAATCGGCCAATTTTCTTCGAAAGTTTCTTTCGAACCTTGGAAAAAGTTTTTGGTGGATGCTCGTCAATGTTACCTTCTCCGCGAAAGGGGCAGTAGAAATTTGCTAAACTTTCTTGAGAATCGTAGCAATGGTCAAGAAGATACACGAGGAGAATGTTCTTCTTGTTAGCACGTATTGTACTGTAAGCGTTAGGTATAGCTCTCACTGGTGTAAAGTTGACGATAGTTAACACTAGAACTACTGGCAGTAACACTATATTTTCATTGCATGTAGCTATTTGATAAGTAATAAAAAAAGAATTATTAATGAATAATATTTAATAAATAAAATAGATAATTAATCTGTACAAAGTCATTATGACCCCTTTGGTATTGTTAAGGGGTAACACCTCTGTAATCGGCTGAAAGAGAAGTCCATCTTTGAGATTTTTTTTGATTTACGGAATCGTGTTATGAAAAAGTGAAGTTGATAATATAATTTGGCATATCAAAATGTACAAAAAGTAATTTTATCGTAATTGAATTTAACAAAATGGAGGATTTGCGACTTGAGAAAGTCGTCTGCGGCTAGCAGCATAAGTGCCGCAATTTTTAGCTTAAAGCAAACAAACATTTTGTTACTATTCTTTATTCTAATACTTAGAGAAATATGCCGGCGTTTTTTTAAAAAAGTGCACTTTTTTCACAAAAATATCGAGTAAAATCAACTGTAACTTAAATCTTGAATTTATCAAAAAATCGGCACGTATTTCTTTAGGTATTAGAGTAAGAATATTAAAAACAATGTTTTTTTTGTCCTAAAGTAAAAATTGAGACATTTATACTGCTAGCAGTGGACCAAATCGCCTGTCTCCTGCAAATCTTCCATTTTGTTAAGTTCAACTATGAAAAAATTACTATTACATTAAATAAAATTAAAATTACTTTTAATAGCACAATTCAGTAAATCCTAGAGATGGACTTGTTTTTCAGTCTATCACATAAGCATATTACCCTTTGAGTCATATTTCTATATTACTTTTGCTATGGCCAACTTTATATCGATGAGCTATACCTAACGCTTATTATAAACGTTTAGACATGTTTAATTTAATTAAAAAAATGTCTTTGACCGTGAAACACTCGATGATACTCCTTCGAATCGTTTTGCGAAAATATGTCATACGTCTAACGGTGGACAGGAGAGCCGACGCACGAGAAGCCCCTAATTTAATTTTAGTGGATTCCCTTACGGCGTTCACCGACAGGACCGCAAGGGAGAGGGCTCCTGAAATTCCCCCGGTGACACGAGGCCAATTCCGAGAAGTGATCATCAAGTGGACACGACAAACATACGCTTTTGAATTTCCTCGCTGTCCCATTCTACGGATAATGGCGCAGCCGAGCACCCTCTCTCTTTCTCTCGTTCTCGAAAGAGCTCCGCTTTTCGGTGCCTCGAGCCCTCCGGAATACTGGACACGCTCCATTTCCTTCGAGTATTCGGTTTATCGTTGGGAATTAAAAAAGGCCGCACTTTGATCCCACCGCACTTTTGAAATTCACTTTTATTTGTACCATCGACGTCGTCTCTTTCATGTGCTTGACACTCGTGCAAATTAGAGAGATCAAACCGTTTGATATGGACCGCATCTTGACGTCAGAAGGGATACCGCATATTTGGGACATACTAGGGCAGTGGTCGGCAAACTCATTGGTCAAAAGAGCCAAATATCAGTGGTACAACAATTTAGATTTATTTTAAGAGCCGAATTTCTTTACATGTATCCTAGTTTTGGAAGTCGATTCAAATTAGATACACTGAATAAAACTAGATCTCATACTTTATAATCATTTTATTGGATTGGAGGATACTAATAATTGTGACACAATTCTTCTAAAGCAGGTTATTGTGCAGTTAGGCTTACAAGTAGGTATACTGTAAAAAACAGTAGAAAACATTAGGTTATATCAGACAGTAGTATTAGGGCTAATCAGATTGTGTAAAATGTAAAGAATAGTAAAAAAGAAGCAAAATTGTGTAAGGGTAGATACCTGTAGTGTGTGACTTGTGTAGAAGTAGAATCAATATAAGATCAATAATGTAATGTGCTTTAGTACCCTAGTCATACAGTAAAGAACCTCACTGAGTATAGCTACAGATATATCTGTAAGAAGTTAGAGTTATGAGGACAGGTTCAAGTCATTTCACATTCAACAAAGTGTCGACAATCCTAGTGGTTTACAAGAATATAGAATCTGTTACCTTATGTGCAGGACATGGATCACTTATACTTATACTCATCTATTGTAGAACCGCAATCGAGTAACCAAAGATCAGCATGTGGCTCGCAAGCCACAGTTTACTGACCACTGTACCAGGGGCATGTAAAGCACCTAGTCGTTCTTTCCCATTCTTTTTTAATTCGAAATTCCATAAGACATTTCCAAAGAGAGAGTCTCCTTCTCTCAAACTTCCCACCTTATTCACTTTGAAAGTCCAACTCGTTCCACGGCTCTCCTTTCGATTTACCTGCGTCGATTTTCGAAGCCATTCCGAACGAGGTTCCAGTCCCGCGACTTTTGCTATCTTCATTCGGCCACCATCTCTAGGGAGTCGGGGTTCCTCTTCTCCGAGCCCTCCACTTACGATCGCTCTGAATTACCAATGAACATTCCGATCACGTCGTACCGCGCGTGCTTTTCGCGCGCAACGACCAAGTACGAGAGAGAGATAGGTAGGTAGAATAGAAAGAGGAAGACAGAGTGGTTGGAGGGTTAAGTCAAAAGCAAAAGAGGGGGGAGGGTGTTCAAGGGAATAGAAAAAAAAAAAAGTAGAATGAAAAGTTAGTCGGTGATGGCGGATTTTTGTCGGCGGTCTCTCCCACACGCGCGGTAGCTTTACATTTTTTTAAATCGCAAAGCTCCAGCTTTTAAACCACTCTTTGAACCTACCCTCCAACCCCCCAGCTTGGTACACCCGAATCGATTTTTTTTTCGTATCCGATTATTTCGAATTCCATTTTTGCATCCGTGTTTTATCATGAGTGCAACGGATGAATGGGTTAAAAATCAGGGTTGCGAGATGCGATTTTTTAAATTTCGACGAATATCGTTTTTTTTTCCCCAAAACATGATATGTTTTGGTACCGCTTTTATCTAAACGATTTGCGAAAATCTGCTTGCTGCTATCGACCCTTTCAAGAGGAAGGAACCTTTTGGTGACCTTTTTTTGTCTTTAAACCACGTAAATTTCTTGGATCAAGTACATATCTAGATGGTTATTACATCGGTTTTTAGACAACCGATTCTTTTGGGAACCGAACTCTCCACTGTATAATCTGTAAGGCTCATTAGCCCATGAAATTTTCCCCAAAATTCTCCATTCTATTTTTTTTTTCCCAAATGTTCCCCAAGAATGAAATTTTTCCCAAAATGGCGAGAAAACCCCTAATCTGGCAACCCTGTTAAAAATTAACTCTCGGTCATGCTTTTTAATGGCGAGCAGAAACGAAAGTGTGTCTATGGCTCGTGGAAAGCTTAATCGAAGCTTTTCAATGAAGGTCACTTTCCGCTCTCGAAACTTTTTCCAACAACGATCTCATGCGTGTCACGAATCAGGTCTCATTTTCATGTCGCGTTACGCGCATAATGCAGAAAATAGAAATCGAGTTTTACTACGATGGAATGCTACGGAAAAGTGTTATAACCTGATAAAAAGAGTAGTATGGAAGGTTGGGGAAGGAGACGGACGAAGGAAATGAAAGAGAAAAAAAAAAAATTCATGCGGAGAGAGAAGAGGTCGATGCACATGCGGTTATACTCGTTATCGCTGGGATTTATATCGAGAAAATGGAAAAATAGCGCGATTGCGTAGTGGTTTCGAGAACGGCAACGAATCGATCTCTACCGGTTTTGCGGTGAACCTGGCCCTTCTGTTTTGTTTCCATAGTCAACCGAACGTTGCTCGTCCCAACTGCGTTTCCTTCCCCTCGTTTATTGTTGTACTTGTTTCTTTTTTTTTGTTGTTACATACCTCTATCGGTAGGATTGTTGTCCGTACGGTAGACGCTTTCGTTTCATCGATTGGAAGGAGGTAACACTGAAAGAAAGAGAGAGAGAGTAGAAATTGGCGTGGGTGAAAGAGAGAAGTCGAAAAATGGATAGAAAGAGAGTGGCAACCAGTGCGATAGAGCGAGAGCAAGATATCGACTTTCGAGCTGCGGCCGGAGATATAAACCTGTGTACGAGAGAGAAAGGACTCCTCTCGGCAAATATATTCGATGCGCTTTTCGCGAGAAGGGTAGAGAGAAAACAGGGCTCGATCGATAAATGGACATTAATCACGTAAGATTAATGGCGTGACGTTTTCGACGAATTTATGCTGGATAACGCATTTACCCGTTTGCCGACGATGAGTCCGGTGGTATTATCTCTTGCCAAGGTGTGTGCGTGTCTCTAGTATTCTATTGCCCTCCCTCCCTCCTCTTTACGCGTGGCTGATAGCGGTGATGGTGCGGCGTAGCGGTGGTAGCAGCGTCGGTGGTACGATCGGATCGATAATTGGCGGAAAGTGAGCCCCAGGTATATCGACACCCGCGACTGTTCATTAAGTATTTATTACATATCGAGTATGCCGTACCGTTCTCTCACGATCACCCTATTTATTGTTCCCGTACTATTCATGTGTAAGTATATATAAGCGAGTATGCACGTTTCTACACCATATACGTAGTATTATATCGAGGCATGGTTAAATCTGTGGAATTATAATCCCTTAATAATGATGCTCTTTCGTGATAACAGGTGGTTCCGGAAGGGAACTTCTCTCGCGATTTTCTATCAAGTGCATTCGCGCGCAAGCACTTTCCTTGTTGGAAAATAGGTTATTCCTTTCTTCGTTCGATATCTTTTTTCCTTGCTTAGTGATTTTGAATAATGACAGATTTTTCGATCGTTTAACAATTTTATTATACGAAGTAATCGGATAGCAGGTATTGTTTCTGTGAATAACAATACACAATATAAATCGGATAATGTTAAATAATAGTGGATATTAACTCTTGTAGTTGGTAGTTTAATTGTAACGAGATTACACTTTAGTTAATTCTGTGGTATAATTTAATAAATGTCTAATGAATCGTGATATTGGATCTATCGTTGAATAATTACTTCTATTTCATATTTCTCTTTCTCTCTCCTTACTCTTCCGCTCTTTCCTCTATTGTTCATTCCTCTTTCCTGCTCACAGCTTATTTCCTTCTTATTTTCTCGATTCCACTATTGTTATTGTGAAAATTGTTGTTGTTATACCTCTTTTATCGTTGTATTTTATTTGAAGTAGTTATACAGGGTGTCCAGTTTCAGTTTACACACCGATGAACTACATGTGGACAAGTATGACTTGAGTCGAAAAGTCTAATAAACTTTTACGAAATTCGGCTTAGTTAACGAGTTATTTACTAACAAAGATCAGCTAATGACGGCACTCATCGAAGAGATGAAGCGATAGAAGTAAAATTGTTTAATGTCGATTCTTCCTCCTACCACGTCATGTTACGCCTGCTATGATATACAAGTGGGATGTCTTTAGTCAGCGATCGCTTCTACTCTCCGTGATTAGCCGATCTTTGTTAGTTAATAATTCGTTAACTAAGCCGAATTTCGTAAAAGTTTATTAAACTTTTCGACTCAAGTCACACTTGTGCATATATAGTGCACCGGTGGGTAAGCTGAAGCTGGACATCCTGTATAGTTATACAGGGTCATTGAAAAAAAGGGTTCATAATTTGAAGAGGGTTATAGTACTCACTGAGAGGAGTAAAAAATGTCTAATAGATATGGATCCTAAAATCAATCCTTTCGCTATAAATTAACTTTTATTATTTATAAGTGTTCGCTATCGTAAGTGAGTAAACACAAGAATTTGCTTAGAAATACACTAGTTCAAGGTTGTCAATGTACGTTTATTATGAAAATAGTCAAAAACTACTACTACAATTACGACACTTACGGTAACGAACACTTATTAATAATAAAAGTTAATTTACAACGAAAGGGTTGATTTTAGGACCCTTATCCATTAAACATTTTTTACTCCTCTCGGCGAGTACTATAAGCCCTTCAAATTACGGACACCTTTTTTTATCACCCTGTATATCGTATTTCTAATATTATCTTTCATCTTAACGGGCAATAGCTCATAGGTGTAATAAATAATTCATTCCTTCATTCTCTTTCTTTTACTTTATTATCAATAGAAACATCATTCATTGTACAAAGACGTTTTAGAAGGAAGAAAAATTGTCACTTTTCTTTTTATTTCACAGAAGAAAGAAGTATTATCGTCTTTGGTCCAGACTCGTCGCAAGCATGATATTCTCTCTTTTAGAGCACGCGGTCGTCGTTGGGAGCCTATTTTTCAGTGATAAACATCGGCGTTGCCTTTTTCCGCGGTTCCTCGCAC
Source organism: Ancistrocerus nigricornis (assembly GCA_916049575.1). Lineage (NCBI taxonomy): Eukaryota > Metazoa > Arthropoda > Insecta > Hymenoptera > Vespidae > Ancistrocerus > Ancistrocerus nigricornis. The sequence continues at coordinate 6,796,576 of OU696665.1, forward strand.
GCGAGGCACGTCGGCATAAAAGACACTTTTCTCACGAAGCGCCTCGAACTCGCGGAATCCCATAAGGCGCTTAACCTCTCGACTTTCATCGCTATTCCACTCTGGTGCATCCCTTACGCCGTCCTCGTCATTTCTCTTTTTCGGACTCGAGCCTCGACTCCCTTCGCGTCTCGTCGCGTTCTACTCACGCTCTCATCTTTTCATCTCGTTACCACGATCGTTTGAACGTCTTTAAGGTCCAAGGAAGGCTCGATTCTGCTCTTTATATTCAGACTGAAATACTATTATTCCATAAAAGTTAGTACGCACGGATTATTCAGATATTTGTTTTATTCATTTATCTATCCTTTTATTAAAATAAATATTAGATTTCATAAAAAAAGAATTATTTAGCTTGCATGCTCGTTAACGCGTTATTCAATATTTATGTATTTTTATTTATAAAAAAAATATACGGACAACGTCCATTGGTGTACAAATATGAACGACAAAAATAATAAATTTTGTTTTTCATAACCTCGCTAGCTTATCGTTCTAATTTTCAGGAATGTTAATCCGGTACTTTTTCTCTTTTATACTCGTACAAAAGCGTTGGATTACGAGTAGGGCTCGAAAATTATTCTCCCATTTCTCGGTCAAATTTTTTCATTTTTATAAACGGCGTCAGGCAGGTCGCGAATCTTCAATTAAATTCCTGGGAGGTCTCAAGTCCGGTGCGTGGCCACGACGGTGGTCTTCGTGCGGTCGCATCGGCGGCCATTCGCGTGGCGTACCTACCTGCGGATGGCGGGGGTTGGAAGATGCGGTTCACGGCTACGCGGGAAATTTAATTAAAAAAGTGCAAACGCGGGCGACTTTTTGCCTCCAAACTTTTCTACCGAGCATCACTATCTCTCATATTCTCTTTTTATTCCCAAAATGTTTTATATGCGCTTGCATCCCTTTTCGATCTCGTTTTCTCCGTCTCTACATCTCTTTCTCTACATCTATCTTTTTCTTCCTTTAACGAACGACTTCGATCGGGCGCTAACGAGTACCGCGACTAAATTTACGATTCCCGTTGATTAATCGTATCCCACTAATCCACGAGCGCTCTTAACCGGTACTCCTCGATTTACGATCTTTAAACGATCGTGTTCGCGTTCACAGCCGGCTTTTCGGATAGTTTTTATTGTGAAACGTTAGGGGCTATGTTTTTCAGCTTTCTTGAATCACTCTTTTTAGGAAGACAGTGTGATTCTCTACCAACCGTGACAAGATGAAATTAGCACCTTGAAAAACTAAATTCTTGCCACCCAATGATTAATTATTTTGTTTCAGTCTACAGGGTGTCCGGTTCCAGATGTTCAAGCGGAGAACTACATGTGCAGATCGATGATTTAAGTCGAAAAGTCTAATACTATTTTCCGAAATTCGGCTCAATTAAATAGTTATTAATTAACAAAAATAGGCCAATCACAGCGAGTAGCGACATGTAACGTTGTTTATTGTGGATTCCTCGTACTGCTACGTCTTTTTCCTAGCTACGAGCTCGAGTGAACCTCCTTCCTTCGCTAATCGCCGTAATTGGCCGATATTTGTTAGCCAATAACTCGTAAACTAAATAAAATTTCGAAAAACGGTATTATACTTTTCTACTCAAATCATCGATGTGTACATGTAGCTCTCCGCTTGAACACCCGGAACCGGACACCCTGTATATCGTCAGGATTTTCGGTCGGGCTCTTGAGTTATCCCAAAGTAGTCGCCAGTGTCCTCGAGGAATATTAAAATGCGTGAGCCGTTCTCCATGTTTGACTTGCGGTAACGAGAGTTCATAGGATGCTAGAGATTGTTTGCATATGTAGGATATATTTCATGTGCAAAGGGTTGAAAATAGAGAGAGAGAGGGCAATGTACCGTTGAACGAGTACAAAGTAAACTATACGATTTGACAACTGGGTTAGGTATACCGATGAAAGTAACGAGTAGCGATATTACTGAAGTTTCTCTCCCACGCGTTCGCTCCATGACCTCTCTCTCTTACTACCTCCCTCCTACGGTTTTATATTTTGTTCGTTGTTCGACGTGACTATGGAACACCGACAAACAAACTCGGTTAGAAGCATTCGTATGTACTCGCAACTCGCAAATGGAGATGGATTATTTAAGTCGTACGGTCATATGGCCTCTCTCTCTCTCTCTCTCTTTTGCTCTCCACTACTTCATTTTTACATTCGTTTACAACGTGCACTTCGTTTCCCACGTTTTACGAGACCGTCATATCGTGAAGGATAGTCCTCAAAGTTCATCTAGGATCTCTGGTGTACATTCTTATAAGTATCGACGACAGGGGGATAATCGTAAAGTGCAACAAAAGTGACGTGAAATATTTACAACGACTCGTAAGATAATATTTCGTGACATTTCTGATCATTTTCAACTTAAATCGAGAGTCATATCGCGCGATGGTAAAAATCGAGAGAACGAACGAGTATACGAGACGAATACCGAACGAGGGCTTGTGCAATTTCGTTGATGGTAACCCTGGGTCAGAGATCACCTAAAAGCTCGATTCATGAATCATGGTGCAAGTCTAAAGCCATTGTTTCGTACGTACTAACATATATGTAGGTATACCTACATACGTGAATAGATAATGCTGGTGCACTCGAACCGAGGGAGTTGAAAATAGAGTAGTGTGGAATCGTTTTTAAAATTTAATCATTTTCACATGGATGATGTTTTATAATCATTTCCATTGAGCTAGCATGATCAAATTGCCATTTATCTGAATATTTATTACATTTCATAATCAAATTTTTATTCGATTTTTTAATAAAATTTGGAACTTGATATTTTTGTAGTACAATTAATTTACAATTGGGTGTGCAAAATGGTATCTTATCCTTGAGACTACTAGGGTTGAGTTTAGTTGGAGGTTGTTGGAAGTAGAAGGGATGAATATATTAATTTTATTTGTGTGGTGAAAATTCAGTTTTTTAAATTTCTGTATTTAATTCTCGAACAAGGGCTTATTCGAAAGCTAAAGGATTTTTCGTGAGATTGATCAAAAATTATTTTTTTTCAGATGCGTTTTTTGCCAAGAAATACGTATTTTTTGAAAATTTGAAGAACCTGGGGAAAAAACCCCTTTTTGATCAATCCCACAATAAATATTTCAGCTTTCGAATAAGCCCTTGTTCGTCAAAATCGGTCCGAAATTGTAACCAGGAGAGTTGTTTGCGGTAATCCCTGTGGTAGTCTGTGGACGATTTGGCCCGATTTCCTCCAAAATCGTCCAAAAACGGGATTTGCGCAAACATCTCTCCTGCTCACAATTTTTGACCAATTTTGATGAACAAGGGCTTATTTGAAAGCTAAGAAACTTTTTGGCCAAAATGCATCTGAAAAAAACCCTTTTTGAAAATTTTAAAAAGATTAATCTCAAAATAAATCTTTCAGTTTCCAAATAAGCCTGTCAAAATTGGTAAAAAATTGTGACCAGGAGAGTTGTCGCGTAAACATATTGGGTAGTGAACAGCCTTAATACTACTGTAACAATGTCACCATTTTCTTCGAAATGGCACGGAATACAAAATTATTATTGATGGTACAAATTAGTTAATAAACGATACGAAACAAATATACAGAAAAAGTGAATATCCACAATTCGAATAAAATTCCCGTGATAGACAGAATAAATATAACAAAATGTTTATTACTGCTATAAATGCTGAGCATGGAAACGGTAAAGGAGACTGACGCGTGTCAAGATTTTGTTCCTCACTTTTCTTGCTCCTTGTCTATTTCTTTCTCTCTCAAGCCACGTATACCTATACCTATTTATGCACCAGTCGCCTTGCCATTTCCTCCGAACACGATATATTCCTAACAAAGCGACCCCGTCATTTCTTGTAGAACGCAACAACGGAACAGGATCGTTTCGTCCAGCGCGATTACACAGAACGAGATTTTTATTGGTCTTCGAGAGACACGAAGCCAAGAGTTTCTTTCGAGTTACACCCAAAAAAAAAATAGCTCGAACGATTCTTATCCTTAAAATTTCTTACCATCTAACCACCCTTTAAATTCCACCGTAGCTTTTCTCTTTGCACATCGCGTGACGAGAATCACTTTTCGTGGTACGTCGAACGCTTGTACATTGTTTTCTTACGAGCGAACGAAAGAGGGATGCCATAGGGGCGAGTCAAGAAAAGGGAGGTACGAAAGGACTTTTACCCGTTGCTTCAACAACATAGTCGTTATCGTCGTCGAAAGCCTCGAACTTCCTATCGCGGCTACGTTCTTATTAGACGCGAAGTCAAGTAACTTTCGGTTGCAACGCTCGCTCGAAAGTTTGTGGGCTCTGATGCAGTTAAAAGTTGCTAGGTAGGTGGAGTACCAAGGAATGGGGGGAAGAGGCTGGAAAAGAGTGGAAGAAGACCACGTGGTACAAGATGGCGCGATCGCCAGTAATCTTTCTTACTACGAGAGCAATAGCAAGGTGATTTATTTCTCCGCAATTTAAATCTCCCGCGCTATATAACGGTACCAGCAGGAAGAACGAAACCTGAATGACTAGGGCCATGATTTTTCTTCGCTTCTACTCGCGGAGAAGGTATCTCTCGCGATTATCCACCGAATGAGTACCGTTTTACGATCGTTCTTACCGCTGGAAAACTAATTTCGAGATCCAAGTTTATGATACGCCGAGAGGAATAGCGTGTTTCTTATTTTCCTGGTGACTCCCTCGTGAAAGCTCGTATAATGATACCAGTGGAGCTATAATCATTACGATTTTAGAACGATGCTTGAAATTAAAGGGCACGGGCAAAGTTGATCTGCAATTTAAAATCTTTCGTGATGAATATTAAAATAAATCACTGAAACCCAGTGCAACGGGACCATCCAAAAAAGAAAATCAGTTCGCTTTTATTTAACTAACGGTGAAACGGGACAAGAAGTTTAAAAAGAAAATGTCATATAGAAAATTGCCGCACGATGCAGTCCTTTATCCAGGCGGCTCGATTCCGTGCTGGGATTTTCAGAACAGGATCTAGGTGGTGCAACCAGCGGTGTTACCACCATCCACTCAGCACCCTCTTCGCAGAGTCGTCTCTTCTCGCACGGCCTCCGTCTTCTACTTCGTGCACATTTGCATTTGAAATCGAGATGAGTCTTCGTATAAAAGGCCGGCTCGTTCCGGCACTGGCTCGAAACACTCCTCGTTTCCTTGCATTACGTGAAGGGACGACGTGTTGAGGTAGAAAGAGAGGGAAGGATTGAAGCAATCGAGATTGTATGTGTGTGTGTGAGAGAACTTTTCGGCTATTTGCCGTCCCTATCTATCTATCTCCTCTCTCTCCAGTCCTCTCTTACTTCTTTACCGAAAGAGGAACACGAAGGTGCACGCTTCTCATTGTTTGGTCTTGGAATGGATGCGAGCTTGATGGAATACAAAATAGAGACGTGACCTACCTCGATCGGTGGTGCCGAAGTACCGCTGGATACTACACCTTCAAAGTAGAGGAAGGGGGTAGAGAGGAAAGGGGATAAGAAGGAACAGGGAAGGTAGTAAAAGACTGCAGAAGATGGTAGTCATAGGGAATCGAGGAAGAGGGTGGTTCGAAATAAATAAAGAGGGCGGAAAGTGTAAAGCGGTTCTAGGCGACACGAACGGTGAGAAATAGAAAGGACATAGATATACACACACACACATGTATATACAGGGTGTCCAGTTTCGAGTATTCCACCGGGAAGCTACATATGTACATCAATAATTTGAATCGAAAAGTCTAATACCATTTTTCGAAATTCGGCTTGGTTAATGAGTTATTAATAGTGATGGACGGCAAGACAATTTTTTCAAGATCTTGTCTTATCTTGATATTGATTGTTATCACTTTACTAATCTCACTCGGGCTGAGTTTATCCAACGACCCCGTTAAGTGGGGGGGGGGGGTAAATGCTGAAATTCCTAATTGTTGACCACTTAAAAACTACGTAAGGAAATTTAAGGGGAGGAATAACTTTACGGAGAGGTTGTATTCCCCCGGCCTAGATTGATGTCATACTTCGAACAGTAAAATTTAAAAAAAAATATTTTTTCAAAAATTTCCAAAAATAATACATTGATTTGTATTAGATAATAACTCAAGAATCTTGCAAGAATCAAGAAAAGACATTGATTGTCGAGATCAGACAAGGCATATCAGATATACAATGTGCTAATTGTGTACACTGTAACTAGTTCTCAATTGTAAGGAGTCAGTACAAGACAAATATGTCAAATTCTTGTCTTGAATCAATCACTAGTTATTAACTAACAAAGATCGGCCAATCACGTAGAACAGAAGCGACTAAAGACATAAGGGTAGAATAGGAGGTTAGGAGTAGAATTCAACGACAATCAATGACACGTAACGCTACTCGTGTTATTGTTTACTGTGTATTCCTCCTCCTACAGCTTCATGTTACGCCTACTATGACGTACAAGTAGGACGTCTTGAACCAACAATCGTCTTTGATCTCCATGATTGGCCCATCTTTGTTAGTCAATAACTCGATAACTAAGCCAAATTTCGAAAAATGATATTAGACTTTTCGACTCAAATCATTGATATGCACATGTAGTTCCTTGGTGTGTCACTTGAAAATGGACACCCTGTATATATATATATTATCTATATAGTGAGAAAGAGTGGATGCTCAATTCCCTTTTCTCTATCCATTGTTCGAACCACAAGAGCACGTCTCTAATGGCGCGAAGTTCCGCCGGTAGTAGCCGCAGGGTTCCCAGAGTTTTATCGTGGCGTAGTCATCGACTTTTCGCGGCAATTTTTTGAGAAGCTTCCGCCTCGAACAACGTTTTATTCTTTCCCTTTCTTATGGCGTACCTTTTTATACACGTATATACGCGAGTATAGCGAACGAGGCACGCGTGGATGTACGAGTTTAACTTTAACCGTCTTGCTTCAACCAAGCTCGCTCTCAACGTCATCGTACGCGAGCCTAGCTTGTTCGTCTTTTATTACACTACGACGACGTCGTTGTCGTCGTCCTTTGTCGCCATTCTTGACGTGATTGCCTCGTCGACGTTTTCTCGTGCCTCACGTTTTACGATGAACGCTTGGCCCAAGTAACGCGAAACGTTCTATCGCTGTGTGCACCTTCCTGTCATGATTGACCGGTAATGTGTTCGTGCTTTTCAAATATCCCTTATTTTTTACTCATTTTTTTTTTTAAATTCCGATTTATATTCTCGAATTTACGTTGGAACATTTCTAATCTCTTATTTCATTACTTCCAGTTCGAAGGTACTTCTTCGGTTATTCTTCGTTCGATTCTCCTAGTGATCGGAGGTAGTATTGGGTAATTAATATTCGAGCTATCGAGAAGATTTAATTTACGCCAGGATCAAGAGTAATCGGGATCGCTTTTGAAAAGTGTTATCGCACCTGTCGATCAGGATCTCGTGTCTCAAAGACCTAGCGATCCGTTCGGTGGATAATTCGAAATCAATTAAACTTCGGGCAAGAACGTTCGATCGTCCCGATAAATACTCGGATTCGTCTGTAATTAGTTCGAGGGTTTTTATCGAATTTTCTCATTTTTTTTTTTTCATCTCCTTTCTTTTTTCTTCAAGAATCGGATAGATCCGTTTCATTGGACTTTGATGCGCGAAGAGCAATTTTATCAAATTCAAATACACTTATACCTACCTTGAAATCCTTGTTACGTTAAGCCATTAAAAAGCGAATTCCCTCTCGGAACTGGTCGAAGCAGAAAATTTTATTATTCCGCCCGGTAGCAGCTGGAATTTTCTCTTACCTCTCGTTTTTCATTCATTGCGCCATTACACCGCTTATTTTCGTTTACGGAATTATTCATCAGTACGGAAACGCATGCCTCCTGCCTCTAATTCAAAGCAGAAGACGGGAATTTGGAAAATTCGTTTGCGAGAGTCGCGACTCTTTTTACGAGCGATGCGTATGAGAGCAAGAGAGAGAGAGATGCGATGGTCCTCTCGTCGCTTCGCAAATAAGATTAAGTTTCCTTCTGGTGGCTACGTGGAAGTGTCGGACCACTTCAGCGGTACATTAGTCTCGAAAAGAAAGTAAAATGCCGTTGGACGAAACTGTAACCACGATCCCTGCTGAAACTTTTCAGTGAACCATTTCCAGAAAGTTGTAAGTATAATTTCTGTGATATTCCGTGAAGATTCTATTGGGAAAAAGAGGTTTACTAATGAAGAAACGACTTAATTATTCGTTTTATTGTGACATATCCTTTATTTGATGCGGAAAGATTTATTATGCATGGGTTTTATTAATTAATGTAACAAGAAGTGTGAAAATGAGATCCAATATACAATGTATCGTAGATCCGTTAAACTTGGTCCCAAGATTGTGAAACTTTTGTTCCAAATTATAATTTCTTATATAGCTATTTCGTTTAAAATCGACTACGTGCATGTGTTTCATATTCTACTGTTTCTTCACAACTATTGTGTGTTTGAATCAACTTAATATGTCAACTTAATAATTTTTTATTTATTTTTTAACTTTGGGGCAATTTTACCACATGTTAAAAATCGTAGAAAATGCATGCAAATGCAAGGTTGGGACATTCATAGGAAGACATACCATAGATATATGTATCACAAAACTTTTTTTATTTTTCAAAATACAATGAAATGTCATTTCATCAAATTTTTTTTTTCAAATTCACCTGTCAGGCTCATATTAAGTCATGACACCACACTTAGCATTTTTAAAAAGGACTGGCACAATGACATAGACAATTTCTTAAACATAAAATGTCTCCAAATTGAAAAAAATACTTGAAAACTGAGAAACAAGAATCTAACTCAATTACTTGAAATTAGAGAACGTTCATTACTTATCTCTCTTAATGAGGATTCTGTTTGAAACACTACCCTGTATTCATTTAAATGGAAAGAAAACCATGTTTCTTGAAAATCCAAATATTGATAGGAACTACGTAAAACAATATTAAAAACTAGACTTAGGGTTTCAAGCTTATGTTCCAACTGTGGAACCCTGAAAGTAATGAATAAAAAATCATGCTGTACCTAAAATATATCTTATTACTCAATATACAATTCATTATCCAACAATAAATAAATAAAACAGTGTGGGTAACTTTGCCTTTTCAAGAATGGGGATATTTTTCGGATCAGAAGATGAAAATTGGCAATTTTTAGAGTCTTAATAGACCTGTTGAATGAATGGAACCTGGACTAGACTGTACAAGAGTGATAACAGGAGCATAATAGTGTCAAAGTCCCTCGGCTAATCTTCAACGATTCCTAGTTCATTGCGGCTGCAATTGCACGCCTGTCAGTCTAATAATTCGCTCATTACATTATTGAAGTTATTCCTTTTTTGGGGCTAACTTACCCCTAAGGGGCAAACTTGTTCACTTTGGCATTTCACACAAGTCGTTTTGATCATCTCCAAAAAAAATATTCCTTTTCACTTGCCTGTACCTCTTCTATTTCCTCAAAATTCTATTCCAACTACATGCCATGGTGTCATTTTTAAAAATTTCTTCAACTTCATCATCTGAAATATCCAAATCACCGACAACCTCCCCATTTCATTAATAAAACACACGTGATATCCCACTCTACTATTTCATCGAAGACCACCACTTATCTTTCCACTCCACGAATTCCATTCGCTTATAGAACAACACCCCTTCCCCAAGCCCAAAGAAAAAGAGAAAAAAATCGATCCTTCGAACCGTAAGCAGCAGAGTTTCGAAAATTAGCTTCGAGCGCGAGTTTTCCAACGATATTTCCGCGTGCACGATGAAAATGCGGTACGGTGCGAGAGAAGCTTCCGGAGAGACCGGGAAACGAGGTGAAGCGTGTTTCGAGAGCGTGTCTCGTTTCAGGAATTTTCGGTTGGTTTTCTCGAGGACACGTTCGGGTTTACTCGCTTTATACTCACCTCCCGACTCGTTAAATTATTGAATTCATTTCTACGGAAGCTTCCGGACTAATTTAAACGACCTCCTACCTTTCTCTACTATCTTTCTCTCTCTCTCCCATCATTTCTAGCGCCCGAAGCGATGTTCTATCCGTTTCCGTCTCTCGGACTACTCTCTCCCAACCTTGCTATCGTCCTCCCCGTCATTTTCCTTAACTCGACGAGTCGCGTTAAAGGCATCTCGCCTTCTTGCCGTGGGCGCCGTGAGTTTTTCCACGTCTAAGTGTCCACAGGGAAATATATTCTCTCTATCTCTCTGTCTTGGGTAGATACTTTCTCCGACGAGAAGACCTTGATAGGACATAAGAAATGTATGATAAATCTCATCTCGTCGTCCGGGCCTAGCTATCGAGTTTATCCTTTATTTAACATAATTGCACGGCTTATCGGCCGTTTGCGCATTAAATACGCACAAGCATCGCGTCTTGGGTTAGGGGTAGCTACTCTCTTCTTTATCTTTACTCCTTTAAACGAGAAATTTATTTCAATAATTCCAAGTTCGAGGCTTGGGAAGGATATCGTGTGTACTTACAGTCTCGAAGGAAAGAAAAATTGTACATTTTTACATTTTTATTTGCCTCATCTCGTAATAAGAAGGGTGAAGAATCACGGAAAAAGTTTGTTAACGAAGCGACGTTTCTTTGCCGATTTTTTCCATCCCTGTTGACTGTGAAATATTTTATTCGCAATCAGTGTAAAAAGTCTATGAGTCCTTTTACACAGTGCCTCTTGTATGATCCTTAAATTTCTTATACACCGTACGATTATCGTGCTCTTATAACAAACTCGTTGTCTTTTCATCGTTAAATCCCAAAAGATATTCTCTAATTCCTACTTTATTAATCCAATAGCAGATCGCACACGTAGCAAAGCTTGGGAATTTATTTTCCCTAGAATATTTGTCTCTCTTTTTTTATTTCTCTCGCAACTTAACGAAGGAAAAGCAAACGGGTCTCGCTCGATCCAGTTTATTCGACTAATTAAATTTTACAGCTCTTTGGCCTCTCTTCCCCCCCTTCTTTTTCTCTCCGCTTTACACACGTTGAACCATCGTTATCAATTTCCAGCTCGAAGCGAAGACACAAGGGGTTTCGGGTTGGCGGTTTGATGGTGGTGTGAAAATTACGATCTTACACGGGTATCTCCTTGTTTTTCCTTACTCCCAAGCGCGAAACTTACCCTTCGGCTTTGAACGTTCGTGCCTATATCGAATGTGCGCGCGTGCACGCGTATAAATACGTTCGTTAACGCGATGTAAGAAGTTACCACGGCAAAGGTGAACGAGAATAAGGCTTCAAACTCGGTACGAAACGTCGTCGTGTAAATTCATTACCGTGTAGGTTGCTGCTACGTACCTACCTTCTACGTGCATGCCGTGAACGCTCGATAAAAGAAGGAACGCGAGCTTTTCGTGCTCTACGTGGATGAAGCGAAGCTTTGACATCGTTAAAAGGCAACCGTAATGAGTAGTCCGCCGATATATCCTACCGGTGGTGCGGTACGCTTTTTCTGTCGGTGAATTTTTCCCTCGGAATTTTCGTCCCCTTGCACGAACACGTTCGAAGATGCGAGAGAGAAAAATCTTTTATTTTCTTCACGAAATTTTCTGATTTATCTGTTTCAATCATTAACGGATACTTATTTTTATCGTATTTATTTATTTGATAAATAGTTATATAAAATTATGCTTTTTGCTATTATTGATAATTTTCTATGAAACTAACTTTATTATTTAACCCAAATGTATTCCGTTAACTCTTTGCCTTATAATTTCGTATGAGACTCGTGGTTAGGTTTACCATTTTGAAATTTGGAAAGTCTGGACATTTTGGTCACCAAATAACGAATCGTAGTTGATTGTAGTGACAGAAGATTAATATTATACAGGGTGTCCGATTCCAAGTGTCCCAGCTGAGAACTACATGTGCACATCAATGACTAGAGTAGAAAAGTCTAATACCATTTTTCGAAATTTGACTTAGTTAACGAGTTATTAATTAACAAAGATCGGCCAATTACGGCGAATAGCAAAAGAAGTCGGTCCTCTCGAGCTCGCAGCTAGGCAAAAGACGTAGCACTAGGAGGAGTAATCCACAATAAACAACGGGTCATGTTGGTGCTCACTGTGATTGACCGATCTTTGGTAATTAATAACTATTTAACTGAGCCGAATTTCGGAAAATGGTATTAGACTTTTCTACTCTAGTCATTGATGTGCACATGTAGTTTTCCGCTTGACCACTTGGAACCGGACACCCTGTATATTTGAACTAGTAAAATGAATTGTTAAAAGTAGTTGATTATTTTAAGTTGAGACGAGACTAACTAGTTGAATTACGTAGATTTACAAGGGCAAAGGGTTTGTTTTAAACTTTAAAAATTTTTTATTGGAATCATGTCCGGGAATCGCGTAAATAAAATAAGCGATAAGTTCGAAAAGAAAATCACGCGTTCGGTGTTAACCCATTCGGAAAAATCGATATCGACGGAAACGAGAAAGAGAGAGAGAGAACGGAACTGCGGTAAAATATGAAACCTGATTAGCGTCGATGAGGGAATTCATTAGACCCAACGACATCGGCATAGTGGGAAATAAGTAAATTATCGTCATTACCTCGCGAGTTTATAATTATAAATGGCAATATTCGCGCGATCATAACTTATAACAGTTTCCTCGTTATCGTTCGTCCCCATTCATGTGTTTTATTTCGATCACTGCGTTTAATTTAAAATAAAACTCCTCGTCCATTATTTCCCTCTAAAATTATCTTTGGTACCTTTTTCCGAAAGTTACGTTAAACAATTCTATTCAATTTCTCTACAAAAAGATTCATTTATATCGGTAATTGAATACGAACGAAGAATGTTTGAAGTTCCCTTCCTGTAATCCTAAAATTGGTCCCAGCACTTTGACTTGATTAAACGACGAGCACGGGGGGAAGCTGCCTGGACCGCTGCTAAATGTCTTGTATCCGTCACCGAACTAGCGTTACGCTCGCTCACGCACGAAAAAGCGAACTAGAATTCTAGACACAGCTCGCCAGCTGACTCCCCCGGTTTTACGACGTGAAATTTTCTCGTCGTCCAGGTAATTATTCTCCCTTGGCACCTTTTTCATGCGGATCACGTTTCGGTAGGGTTAAAGATTTATTAACGAATTAACTACTGGACGTATGTTACTCGAAACGACCTTTTTTCTTGCCATCTCAATCAATTCCTTTTTCTACAAAAATCGTTCATCGTACGATTCACTGTAGATTTCTGGTTCGCTGCTTACATTAAAATTCCTGCGCACGAACGAATTTCGGTTCGGAAATTTATGTTAATTAATTTCAAAAGGGGAAACGGAGTAGCTATCCGCGGTCTCGATTAAGACGGCTCACCTTCCGAGGCGTGAAGTTTAGTTATCGCGAAGTTCTTTGTTAACATTGCCCACCTGCGTTCTTATCTCGAACTCCCTAGTCTCTCGTCTTTATCGTGGCGAAAATTTCATCGTGTTCTTCTTGAATGAGGTGAAGTTCGAAAAGGAAGAAGCGTATAAGAAAAAAGAATGCAGAGGCGCGAAGGGGACAAAATGGAGAAAAGTCAGGAAAACGTTCCTGTGCTAGCGTTCTCGCTTAACGGAGGGTGGTTTCCAATTTCGTGGACGTTTCGTCGCGCTGAATCGTCAAGCAGCGAAAGTTTCATAGCCCGTTCGAACTGGACTATTTCTCATGTCCAACCCTATTCTTTTCCCTTCCCCTTTTTTGTTCATTCCATTCCTATAATTTAATACAATAAATTTTTTATAGACATAAATTTAAATAGAGAATAAAAAAGTTTAATATTGAAGATGTCAAGATAATCAATTGTTTTTAAAATAATTTATTATTTTTTTATTGAAAATAACGTGTTTCTGTTAAACTATATAAATTTAATGAAATAATAATATTTTTTAAATAGGGTGTCTCAGTTGATCTTCCTCACCAAGAAACGGTATATGCATCTCGTCAATTTGAGTCGAAAAGTCTGATACCATTTTTCCAAATTCGGCCTCATTAACGAGTTATTAACTAACAAAGATCAGCCAATCACAGGCGAGCAGAAGCGTTAGCCTAGGCGCGCTCTGCAAATTTTTAGCAGCGCAATGTCTCCGCTTCTTCTTTTGTGTGAACTGTCTTTCTTCGCTGATCGCCGTGATTGGCCGATCTTTGTTAGTTAATAACTCGTTAACAATGCCGAATTTAAAAAAATAGTATCAGACTTTTCGACTCAAATTAATGAGGTACATATGCCATTTCCCGGTGGGTAAGTTCATTTGAGAAACCCTGTATATTAAATATAAAGTTCAAAACTTTATTTACATTTATTTCAATTAGATGAGAAAGTCTCAATAAAATTATTAATAATAATTTACCTTCCTCTTCCTTTTACTGTCTCTCCTCTCTCTCGAAGCATCGTTCGAAAGCATATCGGAGACTCTCAAAGTGTATCGTCTTAACGTTTCACCGTTGCTCTTGAAACTCTTCGATGTGCTTGCGTGTATTCGTCGTTTAGTCTCGATAGGACTCTCCTTTGCTCGGAAAGTTCTTGATCGATTATATCATACGAGAGAGAGTGTATGTGTGTGTGAGAGAGCGAGGGCTTGGAGAATTCAAAAGGATGGCTCTTTCCCTGCGGCGATCCGCCTTCTCGTTCGTGGCTATCATTTTACGTCGAGAAGTAAGTCGCTACGACTGTCGTGTGCCTGCTGTTCTTTTTCTTTTTCAACTTTTCTTTCTCTCTTTCTACGTTCTTCTCTCGTTACGATCCTTCCTAAAGGATTACTCTGCTTCGTTTCTTTCATTGTTTCGAGGACAGCTACGACGATAGACTCTGAAGGCTTCTTACAGAGGATCTCGTGTTCCTCGAGTTTCTAGGCTTCGATATTTAACGAAAAAGCGAATCGTTGAAAGCTTGTAGCAAACAATCCAAAGTGTATCCATTGTTGGCCGACATAATATTTCAATTATACAGGGTGTCCGCTTCCATGTAGTCAAGCGAATGACTACATGTACACGTCAATGACTTGAATCGAAATGCCTAATACCAATTTTCGAAATTCGTCTTAGTTAAATAGTTATTAACTAACAAGGATCGGCCAATCACGGCGAGCAGCGACATGTAACGTTGTTTATTGTGGATTGCTCCTTCTACCGCTTCATCTCTTGCCTAGCTGCGAGCTCGAGTGAACCGCCTTTCTATGCTAATCGCCGTAATTGACCGATCTTTGTTAGTTAATAATTCGTTAACTAAGTCCAATTTCGAAAAATGGTATTAGAGATTTCGATTCAAGTCATTGATGTGTACATGTAGTCCTCCGCTTGACTACATGGAAGCGGACACCCTGTAGGTATTACTTGTTTGATAGCCATTACTAAAGTCCCGGTAGATCATCATCTCTTTTTTGCTTGAACACGTCCAACACATACATTTCAATCCGTATCTTTCTTTAAACGTCTTCGATCGGACGTGTTAGCTTTCAATTGCACGTGCCTACGACGTAAGAGACCTCGTGTCGCAGGAGAATACGAAATTGCCGTGTCCAGACTTGATGCTAACACATTTACGTAGACACACACACGCATACATGTGCATTCTGTTCACCGGACATCGATCGTTACCTTGGACCAACGGATATGTGTGCTATGCTACGAAGGAGAAACGTTAATCAGGTCGCTTCTCCGTGCAATTCCGGGTACCAAGAGCGTTCAATTCCCATGTGAATTGTTCCTGGGCTTCGGATAACACAATGCAAACTATCGGTGAAGACACGGAAGGAACGAGGGTGACCTGGTCGTCAGGTGGTCCGAATTCGTGTTGTCAATGGAAAACCATGTCTCCTGTATACACACCTGTGTTTTTTTTCATTACACACCTCCGTTTGTTTCCCCAAATTTTTAACAAACCGTGGTATTACTCTTTCGATGGCAAAACAATACCTTCCTCCTTTTTTTCCACTCACGTTTTCGTTTCTGTCGAAAAAAATAAAAGAATGATTTTCAACTATAAATAAAAAAGTAAAGGATTGACAAGAAAAATGGTAGAGCTGTGGCGTTTTGAAAACGAGCTCGGCGTATCGCAAAATTATTGCTCGGCTTGCGTTCGCTTTATCGCGATCGTTTTCGCGGGAAAAGCACTGCTCGGCAAGTCGTGAAATTTTTAGCTGATGAAAATTCGACGCTGCGGATCGAGAATAATTTATGCGTTAATGTACCGTGACGCGTCGGTTCGCTCGCAAATTCATGAAATATATCCCGATACTCTCGATTTTGGATCGGGAAACGCACACCGGTAGAAAGTATTCGACTGGAAGAGGGATGATTTTGCAATATTTTAGGGATTAGTCTGGCAAACGAGCTTAATTTCTCGCAGAGCGAGTAATTTGGTTGAATGTTACATGTAGTCAATCCCCACAGGAAAGTCATGTTTTGTTTTTCTACTTGATTTACAAAGAATCATATTTTTCTCAAGCTTCTTTTATTTATTACACTTGTTTATTCATTTTTATAACAAATAAATATTCAAGTATCCAACGTTTTAGTATAACCTCAGTGTTCTGGTACTATAAATAGCAGGGCTGGACGTTACCCAAATAAATTATTTGAAAAATAATTATTAAGATAATAAATTATTTTATTTGGCTACATGTTATTTGAAATAATCATGTGTTAGTTTATTTGAACAGTCAAATGATTTATGGCTAATTATTTTGTTCTTTGAAATTCAAATAAAATAATTTTTCAAATACTCTCTATTCCTACCATGTCAATGTCACGTCAAGAACACTTTTACTTCTATTGTAAAAGTAATTGAGATTACAGAATAAACATTCCAACCCCTATAACAATTATTTGTTATTTTATTTATTTGCAGTAATTGAAATAAAAAATTATTAAAAAATAATGTATTTGAACTACCCTAAGCTTCATTAATGGCTCTCCAGTGTGAAGTTGGCGATAATTAAATTATATGGGAATTTCTATAGTACTTCTGTTATTACTAACTTCATACTGGGGAGCCATATCTGACGATTGTTGTACACACAAAATAAAAATAATAAAATATTTGAAATAATTGAGTATTTCAAATAAAATGTGCCCAATACTAATCCATAGTACGTAAGAATGTCCTTTACAAATGACATGTTAGTACTATTCCCGTGTTCCTTGAGTAGGACATAGTGAAAAAAAAAAAAAAAAATTTTCCAGTGCCTGATTTTTTTTACTATTTTTTCCATATGAAATTATTGTCAACTGGACACACAACTGGTGTCCGGAACCCAAGAGAATAAAGTACACCTTACTAAAAATTCATTCGAAATTTCATTATGTACTATTTCCCAACCAGTTTGATTTCAACCCCCACATATACAGTTGCATGTAAAATGATGTATCAGACCCTGCACGAATCAAGCGTAGGTATATACGATCGCGAGCTATCGAGAGGAAAACACGTTTTCTAGAAGACGAAGAAGAAGGGAAAGGAAAGAAGTGGAATGTGGATTGCAAGGGGTGGAGGTTTCGTCTCGAAGCGCATCTTTCGGGCTTTCGCGTAGCGTGCAATCAGGATACGAGTAGAAGAGTCTCGATTGGAATTGGCTGGGTTTAAGGATCATTAGTAGACGTGCGCAGGTACACGTAGGTAGATGAGTAAGCTGATTGGATTTATCGGATCGGCGAATTGCCAACGGAGATTGCTGGGAGGAAGCAGTTCCCTTTCATTTCCTATTCTTACCTACTTCTTCTTCTTCTCCTCCTTTCTCTTGTTGTTTTTTTTTTCCCTCCATTCGCTTTCTTTCGTTGTACACTTCCCCCCTCCATTTCAACAAAGGTTCAATAAACTCTTCGAGTCGTCGGTAATCCTCTGCAATACCGATAATCCTGAGCTTCTGTTAATTTATTATTCTTGTAGAAGGTGCGACGAAGAAGTCGGAGGGAACGAAAGGAAACAGAGGGAGAAAGAGGCCGTATCGGCTCGTTCTTCTCGACGTTTTGCACTTTCCGGTCGGCTACCTCCGATATCGTCGTCGTCTCCGACAAAGGAATAAAATAAGAAAAAGAATAAAAGGAGTCGTAAGACGCGGGAACATCCTTCGCTTAATCGTAACTTCTCTTCTACCACCTTATCTCTCTGATATATTTTTTTTTTTCTTTTCCTCCACGTGCCGTCGTTCCACTTCTACCTAGCGCATTAAACTTTTATTTCCTCTGTTAGATCGATTTACGAGGGATCGAAATTTTTTTTTAGTCTTATAACGATGAACAAAAATGTTAACGCGTTATCTTCTTTTTATAAAAGCTTAAACTACGAGACATATGTCTAACTTAACACTTTGACTTATAATATCGTGTCAAACTCGTGGTATAAATTCCGAGACGAGAATTAAATGCATGAGTCAAACTCATGGTTCAATTGTTACAAATTTATTTACTTTTTTAGTGTTCTAAATTAAATTTTTTCTAAATTACTAATATCAATTTAATGAAATTTAGAATTTAGAGTGTCGAATTAAATCATAAGGCAAGAAGTTAACCTTTATCAGGATTATTAACCCTGAAATCAATAATTAATTAATAATTGCAAAATATTTAATTTAGTTTAATTCATTTTATTTATTTAGTGAAATAGTTCCCTTTTTAATACATTTTACCCCTTTTTCAAAATTTACGACAAGGTTTGCAGAATATATTTTTTTAAGGTATCCTTTTCAACATGAAATAATGAAATACCCTCAGACTCTTTAATCTGGATGAAGGATAATATCAATTATTTGATGTAACTGCTTTTTTTTTTCATAAAACTGGTCATGAATACGTATCCATTTTGCAATGTGCAAAGTGCACTTTATTCGATAATAACCAACGATACACTTCGTTCCCGACGAACGCAACGATTTTATGAATACTACCCCCGTTTATCCGAGTTATCATCTATCGCTTCGATAATTTGCGTAACGTCGAACGACCATACTACGAACGAGCTTGTTTCGTAGGATTATGAGCTTCGTGGGATAGCTTTGCTTCGATTCGTTCGACCAACAATAAGGATTATAACGTGGAGGATTATAATTCGGAACTCTTGGTGAAAGACACGTTGCGAGCGAGTATACTTCAATGTGCTGCTACGTATATACGAATATTTATACAGGGTGTCCGGTTCCAGGTGTCCTAGCGGAGAACTACATGTAGACATCAATGACGTGAGTAGAAAAGTCTTATACCATTTTTCGAAATTCGATCTAGTTAACGAGTTATTAGCAAACAAAGATCGACCAATTACGGCGATTAGCGAAAAAAAGCGGGTCACTCGAGCTCGCAGCTAGGTAAGAGACAAAGTGGTAAGATGAGCAATCTACAATAAACAACGTGACGTGATTGGCCGATCTTTGTTAGTTAATAACTATTTAACTGAGCCGAATTTCAAAAAATAGTATTAGACTTTTCGACTCAAATCATTGATCTGCACATATAGTTTTCCGCTTGAACACTTGGAACCGGACACCCCGTATACACGGATGCTCGTTACCGTTCGTGAATTCGTAAGAACGGCTCTTTATAAGCATAATTTTTTAAAGCCATCCTCTTCTAACTTTTTACACCCTCGTAAACCGTCCGAGTTATCTCATAGCTTCCTTCATCGTTCCGAGTTTCTCTCATATTTTCATATTCTACGTATACATGTAGATATTATATATGGACGTATATTCGTGCATATTGCAAAGCAGTTTTATTGTTTCTCGTAATGGTTGCGCGTGGTTGCCGTAGGAAATAACAGTGATGGCTCGCGTGATTTTCGACAGAGATGAATAGGAAATTTGTGGATTGAGAAAAAATGATATTTCGGAAGAGAAACGTTGAATTGTTCGAGGAATTTTTGTGCGATCTAAAGATCTTTTACAGAAGAATAATGTTTTTTTTAAAGCCTTCTCGTTTATTACCCCTCACAGTAACATAATTTACTACTGTAGCTACCATAGGGTAGCTATTCGTACACGTCGTAAATAATTCGTTGGAGAAACGAAATTGTATCGTGGCACGCGAACGGAGGGCCACTGCCGATCGTTTCCGAGTTAGTTCGCATAACTTACGTGCCGTTCGATAAGGATCTCTCTCTCTCTTTCCTTCGTCGTTTCGTGAAATCGTTCGATTCCGTGCCCGGAAAATAATTGTCCGATAGAAGAAACAAATAACAAGAGGGGTAGAAACGGTAGGTGCACGCGATCTCTCTTCTATCTCGCGTACGTATCGTACAATTCGTTTTTTCCGGTTCTTCGAGCTTATCAAAGATTCTCGGGTTTTTGTATACAGGGTGTCTGGTTCCAGGTGTCCAAGCGGAAAACTACATGTGCACATCAATGATTTGAGTCGAAAAGTCTAATACTATTTTCCGTAATTCGGCACAATTAAGTAGTTATTAACTAATAAAGATAGGCCAATCACAGCGAGCAGTGACATGTAACGTTGTTTATTGTGGATTGTTCCTCCTACTGCTTCGTTTCTTGATTAACTGCAAGCTCAAGTAAACCGCCTTTTTTCGTTAATCGCCGTAATTGGCTGATCTTTGTTAATTATTAACTCGTTAACTAAGTCGAATTTCGAAAAATGGTATCAGACTTTTCGACTCAAGTCATTGATGTGTACATGTAGTTCTCCGCTTGGACACCTGGAACCGGACACCCTGTATACTTCTTTATCGATAGAAGTCTCGTTCAGGGGTACACGCGTATAGCATTCCCCGAAGCTAAACGAAAAATCGTGAACGGTCAAATTCGTGGTCGTCGGGACGACGGGTCTTTCGCACGCGATTTTCAACTCCTCGTCCAAAGCGAACGTTTCGCGTAGCTTTTGACTCGTGCACGGCCAATTAGAGTGCTTTTAATGGTCGATCAAACAACGATGTCGATTCTCCTCCCCCCATCCCTGACTATCCTCTTTCTTTCCCCAGATTTACCGTATCGGCTATGCAATCCCGCGAGCTTTTACCATTTCGCACGATTTCGCGTTCGATTTGATCCTTAATAAAATAATCGACCGTACTGCGACTGACCGTTCCCCGGAAGAGTGCTGCACGATACTACGAGGTCAAACGGTGAACGAAGTTTTCGCTTTTGATATATCGGCCCGATTCTATTTATCTTCCTGATCGGTTCGTTTGTTCTACGAGAACCAGTTAACGAGTAAACGATAGATATATCGGTCATTTTTTTTGGAAAAGTATCATGAATAATTAAAGTCCTCCCTAATTATTATTCAAAGTATCTGGAATGTCAAAACAATAAAGTTGAGTAGAGTCGAATTTATTACGACACTGGGCAGAAATACAATGAATACAACAACAAAAAGTATGTGAACCATAGAAGTTGAGAAGTGATACAAATAAACAATAGTTAAGCATCATTTTCAATTAACATGGTCCACATTACAGAGTGAAACTAATAAGTATCAGGGTAAAACGAGTTAGTCGCAAGTATAATGACAGCAAGCACGCAAAGTCAAGAAAATGAGGAGAAAGAAAAGAGCATTAAGAGTAACCAAGACAAGAGAGAAAGAAAGTGCAAATGCAAGAGATCGGAAGTAGACAGCAAAAGGGTTGATTTTAGGACCCATGTCTATTAGACATTTTTTACTCCTCTCGGTGAGTACTATAAATCGTTCAAGTTACGCACACTTGTTTTTTATCACTATCTATAAAGTCTACTTTTGAAACAATGCAGAAATAAAGCCAGGTGAATATCAATGGGGAGCAAATTCCATAGGTAGCAGGGTGTCACCATAAATGACTTTTGCATCTCGGAATGTGAAGCTCACAATCAGACACCCGTAAGCAGAGCTGATTCAAATCTGCACAAAATTGAAAATTGGTAGAAAGATACCCCGGAAAAAAGATAGAGAGAATAGATAGCAACCCATGAAATATCCTGTCCGATCTGTTACTGTAAGCCAACCCAGGCGTTATAAGAATAGAAGAAGCTTACGCCAATTAAATCCGATAATCTAAAAAGCTGAGCCCAGCGTGTCCTCGTTCTCTCGAAGGACAATCGGTAATAGTTTGGCTAGGTAGAATCGTGAATTGGATGAGATCGTTCGACCAGCCGGATGATTCGCATAAGTAACCGGTCTGCTGAGTCCCGGAGACGTTTCATCCTTTTGGCCGATCGCGAGAGGCCACGTACGATGCTCGAAGATCTTACCGTATTCCAAGGAAACGACAAGGGGAGAGCGAGCTAGCTGAGTTGCAGAAGATTCAGGAAAGGGTTTTAGAGGAAGGGAGGTGGACGGTTATGGTTTGGACGTTACGAGCTAAGGAGAGAGGCCACGTTCGAGGACATTGTCAGGTTTGTGGGGCAGAAGACTTAAAAATTCTAGTACCTCGCTCGGCCATCAGCGGACTACGGCCGAGAATGGTAAAGAGAGGTAGGGAGAGAAGAGAGGTGCCTTCTTTAGGTGAGTCGAGCACTAAAATTCAGAAGGTATCTTCATGCCTCGAGGGCCTTTCGTACTCTCGAAACTCTTTTTCTCTTTCTATCTTTTTATTCTCTTTTCTTGCGGTGTACGCGCGACCCACCGAAACCTCAAGTGTTCGCGCGCGTACACCATGTTCTCGTCCCTCGCGAGAGGAATGAAACGAGACCCTGGAGATCTTCGAGGGACGTCTCCAGCGAGAATGGAAAATATTCTCTTTGCTCCTGTTTCGCTAGAAAAAAGTTTATCGTTCTACCACAAAATGCCTACGTGCTTTTGTTTCAACGCTTTATCTACCTGTCTATCCGTTTCGCGCGGTAGGCTTCGCTTGATTAAACTTTTTTCTTTCTCGAAACAGTTGTTGCACGAAGCTAGCTGAGAGGAAAATCAAATTTGTAAAACGAATTACACATTGTATTATTCCAAAAAGCATGTAGATATATTGTACTTACTAAAGATAGTACGAAAATAATGCATCGGTTTTGTTTTTCTTGGTCTTGTTTGATCATCCGCTTCCACCAGTTATTTGCTTGTTTTCTCTTGCTATAAGTTCAGTCGTTGAAAGCATCGGAGCATTAAGTTTCGTAAGAGAATTCGCGAGTCAACAGTTTGCGTGTTACGAAGTCTACCCCGAGATGCTGTTTGTGGACTCCCAAGATGCTTGTTCTCCTATCGGTAGAAGTCGTACGGTAAATCAGTTTCATCGTTTTATCAAGGAAGCTTGCAAACTGTACTTTATTTTGCCATACTTTCTAACGTTTAAGAATCGTTCGGATATACGTAGAATAGTGTTCACGCGATAATCACATTGTCGTATACCCAAGACAGCTTCTAATTAGCCATTCTCTCATTCAGGAATGTCATCTTACTAATTCCAATCTTCGGTTCTCCAGCAATTGCTGCGTGCCTTCAATGTCCACCTTCCATAGTTCTCTCTCTGTCGATCTATCTATCTATCTATTTCTCTCTCTCTCTTGGAACCCATTGATTTTCAGGATGTTGGACATAGCTCTCGGTGGCTTCCCGCAAATAAACCTAATCACGACTAGAGTGTCCTGAATTGTCAAGCCACTTTCGGGAGCAGTCGTGTCAAGCCTCAAATCAGATTAGCGTTCTAATCAATGAAGCGACACTTGTTGACGCCGATGAGGATGATGGCGACGATGATGACCATGATGCCAATGTTGCTTTGGGATATCCGTGTAACCAGTTAGCTTTCGATTAAACGCATTGTAACGTGCGTTGATTTCATTCAAAAAAGGAAAATAGTTGAAACTTCTTTCGAACTTTCTACAAACTTGGAGGAAACTATTTTATTTGCCATAGGTGATCGCATTAATCGACTACTTTGAACTTTTGTTCTTCTTTCTCTTTTATCCCGATATTTCTTTTCCGATAGTAATAGTCGAAAGGAAACACCAAGTCGGAGTTCGGATAAAGCAATAAACGAGAAACAGAAAGTCGATCGTACCTATTTGCCGGTGATTTTGAGACACCTTAGAAGTAATACTCGTAGGAAAGTTTAAGTTTCCGGGCACGCGTTAGGCGAGTCTTCCGAAACTGGGTTCTTTAGATTCCTCCCTGGCTAAGATGTAGAAGGAGAGAGTAAAAGAGAGACAGAGAGAGGTTCCCACAAATGAAGAAACTTTTTTATCTTAGCAGACAGATAGGCTCTCTTTTCACTAACGTTTTTATCGGCTCTCCGGAACGCCCTCCATCTGCTTCGTCGAAATGACCGGACTTTCCTCTACGTGTTTTTTGCGATACTCGACTCGTTCTATCCACCAGGAAGATCCTTGTTACTTTTTTTCTATGTAAGTAAGTCCCCTTCTCTATTACTCATATCTCGAAACGTAACCATGTTTTTACTTTTGACGAAACTTTATTAACTCTAACTCCTTTGCGGTTAGAGGAATTGGGACATGTATCCCATCATTTTTTGTAAAATTATTATTCGAAGCTATCCATCAACGTCGAACATAACTCGTTCATAGGAAGAAAATTCTCACTAACGGAAGCTGTAACGCTATCCGCGAGCATTGTTCGAAGTTTCTCTCGCCAATAGAATCGCATATTCGTCCCAATTATGCTAGCCCGCTCGTGGCAAGCGAATCGATCGTTGTTCCGCTTACTCTGGGTGCTCGTAGATGTTGCAGTTCCCTTTTGGAGGGAGGGGAATAGGGAGGAGGATAAGGATGAGGGAAACACATACAGAGAGTGTATGTATGTGAGAGAGAGAGACGGTGAAACAGATAGAATTGGAGACAGTGCACACCCGCATGCCTAGTGTTTGATCCGACACATTCACAGAACTCACCTTATACTTGCAAATGCATTCCGTGGATAGGTTAGCATCGGAATTAGCACCATGCTTCGGCAATTATGTGGATCACCTTCACCAAGACGTATCTCCTTGACACCCTAAAGAACATAGTCCCTAACTAATTTTCGGTATATCAAAAATTCTATCCTACGGGTTCCCACACGGAATAGGTAATTAGAGCAGACTACTTGTACGTACGAGCATGTTAAGTGTCTTTGCATCATACCTTTTTCTAGAAAGCCTAAACGAGCTGCTCGGACGGTTAAATAACTGGCAAGGAAGTAAGGAAGCCGTGCCAGGGGTTCTTGTTTGCGTTCTAACCACAGGTCCAGGCTTATCATTATCAGTTTTACCGGTAGAATAGTTTATCAAGGTGCGAGGGTGGTGATCTAATCGGTTACCAGTAGCCATCCAACGATGTTATTCTGGCATACGTTCAAGCGAAGTGGACGTTTAACCGGTGAACCCGAGAGGAAAAGAGAGAGAGATATACACAGTCGTGCGAGCAAAGGGGACACGAAATTATGGTGCAAAAGAAAGAGAGGACTTTCACGCCTTCGACCTGGCATCAAGCCCGTCCCATTTGGAAGCAGCCAGAAACAAAGGAACCTACCTATTTCTTGTCTTCCTACTCGAAATTGTTGTTCGTTATCGGGACAAAACGTTTCGGAAATCCTTTAAACATTCTGGCACCGGGACCTATCCTAGTTTTATCGTGACTTAGATTTTGGATTTTTCTTCATATTTTTTGTTTCTACCAGTCACTCGACTACACAATTGTCAGTACAATGCTTTTCAGTTGATAATATTTAATAATTGAAGAGCGTAATTAAATAATGGTCTAAGTGCCAAAATGTATGAATTTGATTTCATCATTATACGAAGTGGTCCATGTACCTTTGCCAATAACATAAACACCGGTCTATGTCCATAAAGCTTTATTTAAGCCTCAGCTGTTCTCCGCTAGAATAACGGAACCGTTATATACTGTTTCGTTATTGGAACAATACTGTACATTTTCTCGGATTGGTGGTTTTGGGACTTGGATCATTATTTAATTACACTCTTCAATTCGAGATGCAAACTAATTGTGACTATTAATGGCATCTGATGTTGTCTATGTAACCTATCAAGATAACCAGATAGGTAGATAGGTTCGAGCTCGATTAGATCAACGCGAAGCATTTGTCTCTTCTATTCTTCATAAGCTGTCCGTCATCATCATAGATTCCAAAGATCTTCAGTAAATTGGTCTGTCAGCTCTCGAAGCTTCGTACGGAATTCGAAACGATCCAGCTTCTACCTGTAATTTACGCAAAGTTCGAGAGATTATCAGTAGAAGGGTCAAAGTGATGCGTTGGGATACCGATTGTTCGTTACTATTCTAGCAAGGGATGCCTCTAACCTTTGTCCTTGCATGTTCAACGATGGAGTACGAACAGAATAAAAGATACCTTTATGGATCACCGATAAAGAACGATTAAAGCGTTAACGGAGTAAGGTAGAAAGGATGACCAGGTTAAACGCAATGATTTAATGCCATTCAACGGAAAGAGAAGCAGAGACTATAGGCAGGATGGTAAGAGGAGAAATAGAAGGGATGGTTGGATCATCCATGGATCAATTGCATTGAAGTAGGGGGAATCGGTAGCCGCGGACTCTGGAGTCTCTGCGGGAGCTGTACGATTCTGCGATGATGCATCGGAATGTCGGTAATTTCCACGATGTGCTTCCGCCATTCCAACAGGGTATACACGCACGGCTGCTAAAGTGTTGCGCTCGGCCCGAGCCAAGACTCGAGCCGCGAGAGCTTTCGTTCTATGCTTTCGAGGTAGCAAGCCACCGCGTTCGTTGTTTCCGGATCAATCGTTTCGCATATCCGATTCACCTATATTCACCTGGGTTATGCATAACTAAGCATGCGAGATCGTTCGACCAGTTCGGGGTCGATAGGACTACTTTGATATTTTGATCGATACCAAAAGTAGGTATTCGTTGAGATAGATGTATTTTTTTGTTATATTTATATGATCACGTGTCTTCTTAATTAGATACTCTTTGTAAAGGATAACTCTTCGATACGTGTTAGTGGCATATACGTCAAAAGAATTCCTCGAGAAGGCCGTTCGTTATATTATCGCGCGTCCCCGTACTCGCCTATCCCATGTATCGTCGTGGAACTCGCCAGAGTGCCGTGCTTTTTTCGAGTTTATTTACCCGGCAGCACGTACACAATGGAGGCATCCGCTCGTATCTGCAACGAGTCTCCTTTGTGTTCGTTCGCTGCGAGCCAGTTGAAAAGGGACTATGCAGTAATTGAAGGGGGAATCTATTTTGAAGGTATTCCGAGATCGTTCTTTTCGCGCGAAGTAGTGATATTGAGATTAAATATAAGAGAAAAGGGTAAATATAGATATAATCAAGTTATGGAATCTTAACCGATATGGTATCAATAAATATCATTATGGATGTTTGCCAAGAGGAATCTTATTCGGGCCACGCGAAAATGGCAACATTTTTGTGTGTAGTTCCAAATAGTGGCGCTGTAGTCAATGGGAGACCTATCAATCAAAAACTTGTTTTGTTTACTTGCTATTACATAGATTTTTATATTTTGTGTATACATTTTTAATATTCACAATTTTTGTTTTTATGTTCATTTTTCCACTATTTGAGATTTGAGGTTATGATCAAATCACAGCTGGCAACACGTTTCGCATTTCTCTTCTTGAGTTCAGTTTTTCAATCTTTTACCATCGAATCTTGTCATCTCTAGAACTCTTTTTCCATTCTCCTTTCTTGTTTTAACCCTTTGCAATCGGTGTTGAGTGTGTTACAAGACTGATTTTGAAAATAATACGATGTTGAGTTTCATTAATTTTTGTTTTATGTTCATTTTTCCACTATTTGAGATTTGAGGTTATGATCAAATCACAACTGCTAACACGTTTCGCATTTCTCTTCTTGAGTTCAGTTTTTTACTTTTTTACAGACCAAAGACTGTACTTTTCAACCATTTTTTAAACAACACAAGTGAACATTCTAGGTCTCCATTACTATCAGCGTCACTCAGCGAGAGAAAATTCAAGACATTTTGCCATTGGGTAAAAAAGCTAAGAACGATTCGCGATCAGTCGCGACTATTTCTTTTCGTCCATTTAGATATCGTTCCAACAATAGAGAAACATCGTTCTCTCGTCTGGACTTTCTGCTTTCTCTCTCACGAATTCCTTCGAGCGAATCTTCGATCTCCGTTCCATCGGCTAACCTTCGTGCTCCCGAGGTCAAAGAGATTAATTGATCCCCTCTATCTCACGGACAACCCCGAAGCCGCTTTTCTTCCCCCTTTCATACCCGATCGATGTCTCGAAGACAAAGCGAACTACCAGTGGAAGTAGAAGTTTCGTTTCGTTTCTCGGCGTGTCGCGTAAGGAGTGATTTATAGAGAGAGAGGGTATATGCCGAGGAGAATGAAGAGGACCGTCTCTCTTCGAGAGAAACTTTTGGATGACGATCGTTAGAGGAAAATGCTCTCGTCGACGGTATGGTCCTCGCGACGCTCCTTTGAAAAATCGATTCTTTAATATGTATATACATAAGTAAATATATAGATACACGTTCGTACGCACACAATAGCGAGCGTGGGAGTAAGCCAGGAGGGATGAAAAATAGACGAAGTCGCGCGATCCTCGTAAATATTTATACGCTTTCAAAGTATACATCCCACCCACACGGTTTTCTGCCTCGTTCCTGTCGCAAAGTTCGAGGAACGAGGTCGTCTATCGAGCCTACGAGTTTTTTTGCTTTTTTCTCAAAAATTGTCCGTTCTAAAGAATCATATAGATAGATAGATAGTTTGGCTTATTGGGCTTTGAGCCTGTAAGATGAGTAGATACAAAGGGTACGAATATAATTACAATAGAGTCATAAATGCTAAAAGAGAGAACACGAAAAAGTTAAGGTACAAAAAAATGCAGAAGTTACAAATTATTGGGTTGGGAAGAAAGTAATTTAGTTTTTCACAAATACGTAGCGTTATGTTTATTTTGAAGGACTTCTGTCAATGTTATGATTTCTTTTGACTTAAAATTTATATAAAAAAATTGAGATTTATTTCACACTACAAAACCGAAATTACTTTCTTGCCAATTAAATACAATAACTGAAGTAAGCAGAGATGAGACAAGGTGATATGGGAATTGCCAAAACAGAAGGTGAGATACGAAGTAGGGGGAAGGAAAGAAAAGATAAGAAGGAGACATCATGAATTGCACTAGAATTGGAAGAGGTTGGTGTAAAGCCTAAGTTTAACCTTTGGCACTTGAATGGCACCTCTGAGGTGACATATTTTCAACATTATATAATTTCACTTCAAATGATCTGTATATTACTAGGTACATTGTAAAAAAAAAAAGTATATTCGAGTTGCTAGTAGGTTAATCGAAAACAAAATTAAACGTCAAGGAGCACTCAACATCGATTGCAAAGGGTTAATACAAGAAAGGGTAATGGGAAAAAGAGTTCTAGAGATGACAAGATTCGATGGTAAAAGATTGAAAAAATAGATTCATGTACGCTTGTAATAATGGTACAGGGTATCTTGGTCGAAACTTATAACGAAATAAACGCTCGTTTTAACGCAGTCTGTCCCCTTGACGCCCCCTCGCATACAGTACTCACCCATCACCCTATGAATAATTAGCCACGCGGCATATTCGCGTGCCCGCGCAATTAGCCCGGCATTCGCTGAATTAATCACGAGCAATAACGTCCACTTAATTATGCTACCACTTAGAATATTAAACGTTAAGGCCGCCGGCCTTTTCGTTATTGGGATGATGATGATGACGGCTATCGAATCGATCGATTGATGGCTGCTGACAAATTTTTCGATATTACGAGTTCATTCTCGATCGTTAACTCAGCTATGTTGAATGTTAAGTGCTCTACTTCATTGAGGGTGTGTTATTCGTGTTATGTAACGATTTCGATTTGAAGGTGTTCGATTGGTAGGAATTTCACATATTTATTTATTTATTTACGGGTAAATCCTTGTGACTTATGTCAAGTACTTACCATGAATCGATACCATAAAACGGGGTTACTTGGACAGTTTTTGGGCTACTTTAACAGGGCGCCAAAGTACTGTTTAAACGTGGGCGCAGCGAGCCCGGCCTGTTGCTAAAGTTGATTGTTATGTTCCTCAAGTTAATTTTGATTTCAATAATAATTATCAGGTTGGTGCAGATATTTTTATGTAAAATGTTTCATTAAGGCTGTTCACCACCCGATACGTTTACGCAAAAACAATTCACTTGGTCACAATTTTTGACAGATTTTGACGAACAAGGGCTTATTCGATAGCTGAAAGATTTATTGTGAGAAAATTTGCAAAATATACTTATTTCTTGGCAAAAAACGCAGTTGAAAGAAATATAAGGAAAAAAATCCGTTTGGAAAATTTTGGCATTGGGTGGTGAACGGCCTTAATAAAGATGACAATTATATTGGAAATTTATTGTTTTTCATTTTTAATTTCATGTATAATGCATAAAATATTACATTTTTTGATCAAAATCTAATCAAAGTAACCCCACACTCGAGGTTACTTTGACACTTAAAAAAAAAAAATTGTGGGGGGGTGGTAGGGATTGAATTTTTTATACATCTGATAGTCAAAGGACACATTTCTCTATTGGTGCAAAAAAAGTTGAAATTTAGAATATTAAAAAAAAGTTACCTACAAAAAACTTCCATAATCTTTTCAAAGTAACCCCATTTTACAGTACATAATAAAGTCTCAAATTATAGACGTTATGACATTACACCTCTGGTGTAACACTGTCACTTTTGCGAAAAGTGATTTTTCGCAAAACTTTCGGCTACATAATACCTACATATATAGTTCATTTTTTAAAAATTTACAAAAGTGACAGTGTTGTACCGGGAGTATGATATAATAACTACAAAAATTTGATTTAAACCCTTGCCTTATGATTTAATTTGATACACAATGAAACTAGTATTAGAAATTGAAAAAAGAACTAATGTAATTACAAGCAATGCAGTTCACAAATTTGCCCAAACAAAGAATAACGAACCCTAAAAAATCCCCAAAAACAAAAAAAGTTAATTTATTAAAATTGAACTATGTACAAATTGTGCTTTAAATGTTTGTCGTAAGATCTGCACCACGAGTCTCACACGATATTATAAGGCAAGGGGTTAAAAAAATAAAATATAACCAAAATATTATAATATAATAATAATATTAGCTAATGTATCGTTCCATGATAAAACTGCGTGCGCGTTGTTCATTTTTCAATAATTTTATCGCTAAGTAAGAACGGAGTTATCCGTGGGAACGCGAGAGACGGTGGTCGTTAATAAATCGCCGCGAACACGCGTTCTCTAAGTATAATGCCCGTCGGTGTTTTCACGGTACGCGATCGCGTAAGCTCCGAGGGATAACAATTGCGTCGTTTATGAGCTGGAAGAAGAAGAAAAA
This sequence comes from Ancistrocerus nigricornis, assembly GCA_916049575.1. Taxonomy (NCBI): domain Eukaryota; kingdom Metazoa; phylum Arthropoda; class Insecta; order Hymenoptera; family Vespidae; genus Ancistrocerus; species Ancistrocerus nigricornis. The sequence continues at coordinate 6,827,887 of OU696665.1, forward strand.
GATGAAAAAGAGAGAGACAAAGAAAAAGAAACGAGTATTACATCACGGCACTGGATGATTAATTCCCCCCAAGCTTTTACCATTTTACTGATCCGATAGCTTTGTTTTAAAGCTTCTCTCTTCTCGCGAGCTATCGTAAATATTTATATTCTTTTTCCAACACAAATATACACACACACATATACAACCCCATGGTACTTGGAATGAAGTCATTCGCGAGAAATACTCCAGTAATATTTTTCTTGCGATTTTTATGAGGCCTTTTTCTTTCCAAAGTAAGAGATTTAAGATAAATATTACGCGTAGTTCGTTTAAACGAGGTGGGAGGTTCGGTCATAACATTAAGCGATAAATTTGACATCGTTATAAGTAGCAGTCCAGACTACAGCAGAGCTGAAGAGAGAAAGGGGATGGGAGATTATTGCAAGCACGAAGCGAGGCATAGAACATTTCTATTTGTCACGAGGTTTACACGATATTTCTCATCGCTGGTTGCCTTTCCCATGTAAATGAGTTTTTCGCGTGCACGATCGAAAATCAGAGAACCAGATAAAGAAGCAAAACTCTTGGCTTGTAGGTAACCTAGTCGCGTGTCGTCAATTGCGAAAGAACTCGTGCTATATTACAGCATTTTACCGTCGTTAATATTATTATTATAATTATTAGGCGTCGCGTCGAGAGTTTATCGACGAGCGAGCTTTAATTGCGTAACAACTGTGCCACAACCGTCGAGCATGCTTTTTGCAACTTACGACTGCTACTCAAGCTTATCTGGTCTAAGTATATTCGTCTGATAATATTCAGCTCGTTGCACGCTTTCTACCAACCCTTGGGCTTACTTGTATGCATAATCCAAGGTATGCGTTAACCAAGTCAGAGTAGCGAATCGTGATCGTTGAAATAAACTCAGTGCGTTTTCTATGTTTCTTCGGAGCAGGGACTAATTGCTCGTGGATTATACGAATCGAGATAATTTGTGGCTGGAGTTCGTTCGAGATATTTTTCGTTCTTTTAAAAAAGAGAAGAACGTACGTTTATGCATTATTCAACGACTCCCTCTTTCTTTCGAGACGAGAAAGTAATGCCTATCGTAAAGTTGACCGATCGAGAGACAAGAAAATGGTGGAAGGAAGAAGGGGTGCATCGTGCAAAGTTCACGCCAGGTTATAGAAAGACTTTTCATGACGTATTCGCGTTACTACCACCCGGCAATATCATTCCCTTTTTATTTATCGCTCGGTCGAAAAGGAGACACGAGGCAAATGGAGATATCGGAGTGTATTTGCGTGGGGAGGAATATTTTTCTTACTCGATTCTAGCGATATATCGTTGAGTCACGAATCCAAAGTTGAAATTGTGTAATCGATCGAAATTATTGGAATTTTTTCCAATTTTCTTGCAACGTTCGTAGAGAGAGCTTTCGTAGAGATTCCCCTTTAAATCGTTCGATTGTTCGCCTTTAAGGGGGTGGAACTGACCTATCTCGAAGTACAACCGAGCCAAAAGCAGTTTTCCTAAGAATTTATGTGCGTGTCGTAAACGAGACAGTTTTTCCCTTCTCTTGTTCCCTTCTTGTCTATCAGGACTCCTCGAGTTTTTTTACGTGCACTATCCGAGCGCACGCTGCATTAAACTTGTTAGTAAGTTTTTTACTGGTAATATTCTCGTACTTTTGAAGTTCGGTACTTTTTAGTGGAAATATCGTGAGTTAGGTGAATAGGTATCGTACAAATATTGACACAACTATGTTTCTCGTTGGTAACGATTATGATCAAACAGATAGACCGATCGATAGGCATGAAAACATGAAAAATGTAGTGGAACATATCGCACAATCTCTCGGTATTGTACTCAATCTGGTCGGTTTTAATTAAGCTTTATTCCAGCCTGGTATTATGGTCATTTATACGGAACGTGGAGTAAACAAAACACTTTGCATTGTCGATTGCACCATAGTTCTCGATGAAATGCATGTTTATCCTCTGTATACGGTACCGCTACTACGCGAGCTACGATTAATGCCTATTGTAGGCTCCAATAAATGCAGGTCAAGGAACACGGACAATATTTCAATTCTTTTCAGTTTTAGATTTTTTTTTGCGTAGAAAAAGCTTACGCAAGTAATACGTAATTCGATGTTTGTTTGACTAGAACCAGAAGAAGAAAAAAGCTTAGCAGCTGAGTAATTAATTTTGTGAAATTAATTAAAATATGTTGAAACGGAAAAAGAATTCATGTTTGTGTGCACGAATCCGTGATTTTTATCTGAAACTGCGAGCCAGTGCTCGGAGTTTTCTGGGCAAATATTTTGACCAATGGTAGAAACGTTGCGAGTGAGTTTCGATGATCGGAAAAATGAAACAAATGAAACAGAGAGAGAGAGAACGATCAAAACAGTTTGACAGTTGGACGATAAGAAAATTTATCTAGTGATCGCGATGTCGTTTATATAAAATCCAATTTTGTAATTAAAATTATCAGTGGGACTCGGGTAATCGTCACATTGCAGAGAGTACAGTAGCTTGATGTATGGCGCGTAAAAAGAGACCCGCACGGAAGTTTGCGCGAAAGGTCGCGAAAAAAAAATGGAAGAATACAAAGCCGATGAGGATCGCGGCGTTGATCGTTTCTGCGATCCAAGATCTTCGTGAGACTAAAGGATTGACACCGAGGAAGATCATCGGTTATATTACTTATGCATCTAATCAGCCGGTAGTTCGAGTTAAGAGACAGGTGAAAATATTTAATAATACTTTTTCATAGGAAAATTTATATTATAAAATATTGTTATTTATATTGTCTTTGACTTTTGAAGTTTCTATTGCTAATTACTTAATCCTTTAGAGAGTTAATAATATGTAACAGTTTTGTGTTTCGACTCTCTTTTGTGGGTCCTCTTCAGGTGTCATTTATTAAAACCAATTGGTATTATAAAATAGACTGAAAGAATAGAAGTGAATAGATGTAATTCATGGAAGTAATCTTACTGTGCATGTATACCTTAGCATTATCGTCTTAACCCCTTGCCTTATGGTTTAATTTGACACACTATGAAACTAGTATTAGAAATTGAGAAAAAAATGGATGTAGTTACAAGCAATACAGTTTGCAAACTTGCCCAAACAAAGACTAATGAACACTAAACAATTCCAAAAAATAAATTCATTAAAATTGAGCCATGTACAACTCGTGCTTTAGATGTTTGTCGTAACATCTGCACCACGAGTCTCACACGCTATTATAAGGCAAGGGTTTAACATATGCAGGGTGTCTTGGTCAGCCTTTCCTGCCGGAAAATGGCATATGCACTTCATTAATTTGAGTAGAAAAGTCTAATATCTTTTTTCGAAATTTGGTCATGTTAACGAGTGATTAATTAACAAAGATTGGCAAATCACGAGCGAGTTAGAAGCGATAGGCAACAGAAAGGAGCTCAGGGCTAAGCGTGAGGCAAAACGGTAGGAGGAGCAAGCCACGGAAATCAAAGACGTGCCGTGGCACATAACGTTGCTTTTCGTGGAAAGCTTCTCCTGCTGCTTCGTCTTTTGCCTAGATTGGCGATTGGCCGATCTTTGATAGTTAATAACTCGTTAGCAAGGTCGAATTTCGAAAAATGGTATTAGACTTTTCGACTCTAAATAATGAGATGTACATGCCATTTCCCGATGGGAAAGGTCGACTAAGACACACGTATATGTGTAGTCTTCGTCTCACATGTATATGAAAGTAGTTTTCGAAATTTCAATCCAGACTTCTTACATGTAACAATTAAATGTTCTTTCTAGTGAGCGAAATTTAATTTATAATTTTTAAAAACCAATAAATTTTGAGTTTATAAATGACACCCGAAGTGACATATCATTAACCCTCCCAAGGATTGCGTAATTGGCAATAGAAACTCCTAAAATATATTTCGTCTAATCCATCAACCAATATTATTACATAGTCCATAAAAATGATTAGGTGAAGGCAGCACTAAAACGTGGCGTGCAATACGGTATCCTAAGAAAGCATCGAGGTCACTACTTTTTACCGATCGCCAACGAAGTTGATCGTGCTAATCGGATAGCCGTAAGATTTGCCAGGCTGCCATCACCGCAAAGAACATCGGCAAAATCGAAAAGCCAACGTAAGACGGTGGTCGCGAGGGATCGTAAGAAAACGAGTGGACTCGGCAACAAACGTGAGAATAGCGTAGCCGAGGGCAAGAGACCAAGAAAGTCGCGTTCGCTTCCCTTCTCGACGAATACGCCGACGAGGAGCTTCGTGGGAAAACCGGATGACGAGGACGACGACGACGTTTCCGCCGAGTAGACGAGATCGAGCCATCCTAAACTTCTCTCTCTTTTTTTATCTTGTACTTTCTATTCAGCTGGTAAATCGTGACGCGTCATTGTAAACGTTACTCGTATTCTTGTCCATATAAATTTGCTTGACGACACGGAACATTTGTCGTATTTGTTGAAAATGTTTTCCAATTTTAGAAAAGTTTATCTTCCTTCGACTTTATCTATATTGAAGTTACTTCCAGGAGTGTTTGTGTATATACAGGGTGGTTCACTTAAACGTGACTGTCTTGATATCTTCTTTATTTGTTAGTACATACTAAATGTGGATATTGAGTTTGAATTCTTTGCAAATGCAATTTTTTTGTTGATCAATTTGCATTGTAAGAAAGTGTGAAAAAAAGGTCCTTATCACCAAATTTTGAAAAATTATATTTAAGTACAGAGATAAACATACATATTTACATACTACATTAGTGACCAACAAAATTGGGCTAATGCATAATGATGCAAATGGGTTAAAATCATTTCGAACGAAGTTTTCAAGGTAATCAAGATATAGGTGGACCATTCTGTATATATAGGGTGATGAAAAAGAGTCCGTGGCTTAAAGGGCTTATAGTACTCACCGAGAGGAGTAAAAAATGTTTAATAGACAAGGGTCCTAAAATCAACTCTTTCGCTGTAAATTAACTTTTATTATTACATAAGTGAGTCTCTTGGTAACATATTGAATACAAATTGAGGAATTTGCTTAGAAATACTCTAGTTCAAGATTGTCAATATACGTTTATTATAAAAATAACCAAAAAATTACTAAAATTAACAAAAATTACATTGGCTACACATGCGGCTTTTTAGCTACTCGATTGCGGCTCTACAATAAATAATATTATTATAATTTCAATAATATTAATAATATTAATTTGCAAAAATAGGGTCCTTGTTTAAAAATTTAGTTCTCAAAAGAAATTATAAATCGTTATACCGCTGATTTTTTCCTCTTTTGACCAATGAGGTATCGAACACTCATTAATAATAAAAGTTAATTTACAGCAAAAGGGTTGATTTTACGACCCATATCTATTAGACATTTTTTACTCCTCTCCGTGAGTACTATAAGCCCTTCAAGTTAAGAAAACTTTTTTTTTTATCACCCTATATACGTATACGGGAAACAGGTTCGTTTATATTCTTTAGTACTTCACGATTGGCTCTCGTCTATCTTGAGGAAAAATCAATTTCTTCCTACTGAATGGCGATCGAAAGAAGGAGTCACTTTAATATCTATCGGCTCAGAACCGTTTTCTATTATAACAAAGTATCGATCTCGAGGATCCGCTATCGCTTTCATCCCTTCGCCGGGGTTCGGCACGTAACCGTGGAATTAAGGCGAAATGAGAGACGAGCTTTTTTCGTAAATTGCAGCGGTGGCGGCTACTACGACGCCGGCGAGTTCGGCCGCCATTTATAAAAGTTAGGGAGAAGGCGCGGCTCTCTTCCTTCGACCCGATAAACTTAATAGCTTCCAAAATTTACGGGGTTTGGCAAGCGAGCAGGGAAAACTTTGCGACGCTTTTCTTTTCTCTCTCTCTCTCTTTTTTTAAATTCTCGAGCCAAAGCTTTTATCGTTTTCTTACCCCCCTTTTAAACTTTCCGCTTCCTTTTATTTTTTTTTTTTTTTACGAATCGATAGCCATCAATTTTTCATGATAATTATTGTGTGCAAAAGTTTCGGGTTATGAAAAAAAAAAAAAAAAAGTTATATTTGTCAGTCGATCGAACGTTTTTCCGAGTCTCCGCGCTCGTTTCGTATATAGAAACGAATCATTTTGAAATAGCTCGAGAGAGCGTCGAATCCCGCACGGATTTCACTCGACTCACCGGTTGGCAGGCGATCTATAATCTCTGAAAACATGCTCGTAGGATGAACAACGTGGAAGGACAATTCGAATCCGTTTAAATGGTAATTCGAAAATCTACTTGCGACCTAGAGAGGGAGAACCTTCCCTCACAGTCGAACTTTTTTTTTTTACAGAATTATTCGAGTCATTCGAAGTGAATTTATTATTTTTAACTCCCAATCTTATTTTTATTTAAAAAAAGTCCTTTAAAAATCGTAACTTTCGTGTTCATATCAAAGAGGATTTGTCAGGGAGCGTAAGAACGGAACGGGGAACTATTACCGGTTCAGCGTGAAACGCGCTGAATGGCGATTCGCATTAGTCTTTGTTTTCTACTACCGCGTAAAAGAAGTACCCAAGAGAATACCGTGCGTCAGATGCGAGCGAGGAGATTAATGGTAGGATTTATCATCGCTTCGCGACGGGGAGTGGTACTCTCTTCGGAGGGTGTGCTTTTTGTATCTTTTATTCGGTCACACCTTGGAACAGAAATATCTATAGAAAAGGGGTTTCGACGATCGATGGGGTTCCGATCGTACGAATCCATTGAATTTAAAAAATCCAAACTTTAAACAAATTGTCCTACTATTTGTCGCAACCCCCTTATCGCCATTACACAAATGATGCATTCAATTATTCCCCATTAACCGTAAACGAAGTTTGGAGTACCGAGTCAAAGTAATTAGACCATCGCGGAAGTAATTTTCGACGGAATAGAGAGAGAGAGAGAAGTAATCATAGCGGTTATAGACTTTAAATAGGTAGGAGATAAACGCAGAACGAGCAGCATGGTGGGAGAAGAGAAGGAGTGGGTGGGTTTCGAGTTCCCAGAAAGCTCCTGTGGTGGCTTTTGGAATTGCAATCTCCGTGGCTTGTAACGAGCGATACAGTCCTAACGTGGTGGCATTGTGCAGTTACACGAACTGGAGTGTGGATCGTCTCGCTAAGCCATTGCCTCGACGATGTAATGGCGTTTGTTCTCGAAAGTACTTTTATGTGTGGTAAGTATACCTACCTTCGAAAGTGGTAGGCTACTGGTCGTTTTGGAATCGTCGGTTCATCGATCGGGGTTCAAAGATTTCGTCTTTGAAATTGTTATTAAAAAAAGATGGTAGGCGTTGTCGATTTTGTAGATTAAGCCATTTCCTCGAGAGTTGGACATGACTCGGCTGTTTCAACGATCCAGAGGAGGATGTGCGACGATAGAAATACAGCGGTGTGTGAGCTCGTTCGAGTGAGACGAGAGTGTTCAAGAAGGAGAGAGAGAGGAGGTGTGGTAAATGGCATTAGTTGGAGTTCCACAGAGCTTCGTGGTTGCAGAACTGCAACCGTGCAGCTCCCACCGAGCAATGCAATCCTGACCCACCCTTCCTCTCTTTCTATTCCCATCGTATAGGTTAGAGAAACGGTTGTCTCGTTCTCTAGCCAGCAGCTAGCATACCGCTCGCTCTAGGATGCTGTGGAGCAGGAATGGGAGCACCAGCCGCGTTTGACCGCAAAGGTATACGGTGGTAGTCTTGAACGCAGCTCGTTGCACCCGCGATTGCCCGAATTAATCGATTCCCCTTGAAAACGTGTCAGCCGATCGCGGGTGAGGTGCCACGGCAAAGAGACATCGTGTGCATTCTCGCGGAATGCACTGGGGCGATCGGCCGATCGCTGCTGCAGCTTCTAGTGCTGGCTTTCGACACCAATACAGAGAGAAAGAGAAATTCTTTCGAGCCAATAAGAGCCACAGTCCAATCGAACGATTCTGGCAGTGCAGTAAACGGAATCCATGAGCTGCTGTGCACATCGCTTTTTCCATGAAATTTCGAGAGTTACCGATTATTTGCGACCCCACAGAGTTGGGTATTCGACCTTTGTACTGGAAAACGATGATGGGAAGTTTGTCTTCTTTTTTGTTTCCTCTATTTGAGGTTAGCCAATAAGAACGTTGAATTTGTTGGTAATTGTATCCCTTGGTTTGCACTTTAGCAATTTTTATTCAACGAATTTGGATCACGTAATTTACCTAAAAAATATCTCGAGTTTCGTCTTTCACGTTCTAATTACAAATTGAATCGTTATTTTTTTTTTTTACATACGTGTACGCGTGCCCTCTTTTTTTTTTTTAACTGCCTTTACTTTCCGTTTCATGTATTCAGCGTAGAAGATTAAAGCGCAAGGACGTAATGAATTTAAGATCCAGTGCAATTTCGTATTTTCCCTTTAGTGTGTTTCTAGGCTAACTATGAGTAGGTTGAAAACAGGTAAAATGGGAAAGAAAGGCAAATGAGAGGAGGGAGGGAAGACAGAAGCGTATAGAAAAGTGGAGCAAGAAAAAGAGAGAAAGAGGGAGTGAGAGAGGGACCGTATGTATGTATGTGTTTGCAAAAGATAGGATGGTGGTAAGGGAAGAGGAAACACATTCTCTCGAGCCAACCACTTACAACTACCCTCCAACCCTCTAACCACCGACGACTATGTCCGAGCTTCGTGTGCTGGTTAGCACTATCCACGTGCATTCTTCTTATTTTTTTCTCTTTTCTACTCCTCTTCTCTGAATAATTGTGGCGAACACGGAAATAAGTATGTACTCTGTAGAAAAATACAGATCATGCAGCGATGGAGAATGTACTCCGACGAGGAGAATACACAGCATAGTATGGATGTATAATACGCGTGAAATATTTTTCCCGATTTATTATGATTTAATTATAATTACTAATAATACACATTTCGTGATCACGAAGATTATTGAATTTTATTCTCATTTATATTTAATTGATAATAAATTTACTTTCCATACACTTTTCTATCTCCTTTTTTATTCTATCTATTTCTCTCTTTCTCGAGCTCCGTACACAGAGAGGGTTGGAAATAGGGAAGCTCCGCTTCCTAAATTCTCTTAAGCTCGTTGAGTGAAAAAGGAAAGCCCGAGAAAGAACTCCCTGATTTATTAATACCCCCTTGGATTTCACGCATTCGTACCTTGATGCTTCTTTACGATTTCACGCGGATAAGCGAGACTATCTTTCTAGCCGAATTCTCAGCTATTAAACAATTTCAAGGGTTTCATTATTTTTTTTATCAATTAATTTACGATCAGTTTTATCAATTTTTTATTTTTGTTGTCCCTTTAGTACAGGACGATCTCTAACCCGGCGTCATTGTGGTAGGGAAATGTTACATGTATTTTGAGGTGGATCAATGTGACCTGTGTATTTAATTTATGATATTTCAATGCTTTTTTAAGAAATTATTAATCAATGTTATGTAATTTACTGTGGTTTCGTAAATAAAAAAAAAAAAACCTACTTAACACTAAACCTACCGACATTAAAGGCATACTTATTTTCATTACATTGATCTATTTGACAAACACATAATATGCTTTTTGCTAAATATTATTGATAAAAAATTTCTATGAAAGTAATTTTATTAATTAAAAAATCGAGAAACAAAAAATGTATGAAAGGTCATTTGACATCCACTTTCATTGAAATGCAAAATGACATAAAAGCTATGGCATTCGAATTAAAAAGCAATTATTATTCATTTAATGTTAAATGAAATAATTTTTTTCATTTTCATGAATGCATTCCTTGTATATAACTATTAAAATGTAATATTCTGACTATTTTTACAAAATATATCTAATCAAATGACATATATCGTAATTCATTTCGAAAGAATCGCCTGTCTAGTTTTGTAGCTCACTAAAATTTTTACTGCCCGCGAACGTGTTAATTATACTAATTCAACAGCAATGTCACATGTATACTTACCAAAATATTAAAAATTCCCAACCTCATTTTGACCCAACCTTAATGACGCCAGATTAAAAAAAATGTATACACGGTGTCCAATTTCAGGTGCTGCAGCGCAAAACTATATGTGCACAAGTATAACTTGAGTCGAAAAGTCTAATAAACTTAATCAAAATTCGACTTAGTTAACGAGTTATTAGCTAACAAAGATGGGCCAATTACGGCGATTGTTGCTAGTTAAGTGTCGCTGATCACCGTGATTGGCTGATCTTTGTAAGTTAATAACTCGTTAACTAGATCGAATTTCGAAAAAGTTCATTAGACTTTCCGACTCAAATTATTGATGTGCACATGTAGTTTTTCACTCGGACACCTAGAACCGGACACCCTGTATAACATTGATCATCTTCGCAGTCTATATTCACCCTTATATTCTACCTTTAAATATTTCCGAAACTACAGAACATTTTATCACCGCTATAATAGTGATATATCGAAGAAACGCGAAAGGCTTTCCAGGTGGAACGATCGAAAGTGGGAAAGAAAGTTTTATAACTTTAACAATAAAACCGAATAAAGTGCCAATGGATTTTAATGTCTTCCAGGAGCGTGGCTGTTAGATCGATGGCAAATAAAAGTCTTTCGGTATCTTCCTCTCTCTCTCTCTTATACTCTCCTGAGGGAACGTAGTTAGTGGTATAACTTTTCCGAAAACGAGCACGTCGTATCCGTCGGCGAATCGCATTCGTCAGTCCTCGTTCCTGTTTGCTCCCCTTTCCTGTTTCCTTCAACACACACACATATAGGGTAACCCTGAAAAGGGTATTCCCTTTTTCCTCTTCACCGCCGAAATGTAATAACTCTACATTTTCCTGCCGCGACGACGGCCCTAGCGACAAATAAAACGTTAGACGCCGCTTTCGAATCGACTTTCCAACATTTCTCATCGCGATAAGACGACGGTGAATATCGAGCGGTGAATTTTTAAGGAGACGAAACCGCGATTGTCATTTTTCTCACCCTTCCACGCTTACTTTTTTTGGCACAAACATCGTAACTCTTTATTTCAACCCCCTTTTATCATTCCCATTCTCTTTATTTTCCATTTAAAAGTGAACGAAAAATAGAATACAATATCGTTGAAAAATTCGATAGGTAAACGATATATTTGTGTTTCTAATCTCTTTACTCTTACACAGAAATATTTTGACTAACAATCGCGTGTATACATTTCGAAGTTTCCAAACCGAGTTTTCACGAAACACGTCTATGTGTTTCGTAATATACTTCTATTTGTTTATCCATCATCGATCGGGACCGGTTATTAAATTTACCATGGAAAGCTTGTACGTCGATAGCTTTTCGTTCAGTTTTTTTTTTCTTTCTCTCTTTTTCAGCTGTTCTCTCTTTTTTATTCTCTCACTCCATCTTTTTTTTTTGTTCAACGACGACGAAGCGAGCAATAATTTCACTGGCAGTAGTACGCGCACGAATATTCGCTAACAGTCTGGCGCGTCTTTCGAAACGTTTGGTACGCGTGTACATCGGGAACAGATGCTCGCACGCGCGTTAAAAAAATCTACGTCACTGACGAGGAGACAGAGGTAGAGAACAACGAGAAACTGACAGGTGTATAGAGAGAACACGTATAAAAAATTAGTTGCCACGTCGTCGAAGTGTTAATATATCACCAATTTTTCTTTTTTTATCCTTTCGATCTCTCTCACGCTGTTCAATACGATCCATGCGTTTGCGTCATTTTATCTCTCTCTCTCGTTTTTGCACTCGACTGATATTCGCAAACGTCGCATTTACGTTGATTTAATTATTTCGTTAAAGCTATGCCACATTTTCTTTGTAATGAAAATTCATAATGAACGTATTTTCGTTTTTGTAGTTACGCGTATGTATATTGAAATTCCCAGGAAACTCGACGAAGTTAATGAATATTTTGTTTCATATCCCATGTTGGAAATATGATCACGCGCTTCAAAAAATGTTTTCGACGAAATCATCCTGTCTTTTGTAATAAAAATATTGTCATTTCGTTGGAAGGATCTCGAAAGTGACACGCGAGGGACGTTTTCCCTAGAGTAAAAAAGGTGCTTCGATAAGTTAATGGAAAAGTATCGCGGGGATCTTTTCCTCACTTTCACCGCTGGCATCACTGAAAATCTTTCTTCGCGGATTCTCATAACTTTCGACGTCGAAAAAAAAAAAAGGCAAATTCTCTTTTTCTCTCTCGTATATACGCGAGAGCGTCGTTATTCGAGCGTTGCTTTTTTACTTTCGACGGCGTTGTATATTTCAGGGAGGAAAGGTGGGGGGAGGGTAGAGAAAATGTCTACACCGTTTAGGATCGTCGAGAGAGTGGACGATGTTTGCCGAAGTGCGTTACATAGAAAGCTACTCCAGCATCGGTTTTGCCTCGTTGTTTCTCGAAAGCTTAACGTAAATATTTTTAATGTTAAAAGGAATTCGTTATGCTTCATCGATTTTTAATGATAATTCCGAACGGTATTTATATTTTGGAAGATGAAAATCGAAGGATATCGGGTTATACAGTGTGTCAAAAAGTCTCCGTATACGATTTAAAGTAGTATAATTTTTATATAATTTAATTAAATGGCTTGAATTTTGGCAAGCACATATAAAGATTAGTTTACTATACAGGGTGTCCCAGAAATAAATATGCTATGAAAAAAAAAATTATGTTGTTTCATGACATACTTCTTCTTAAACCATTCAAAGTATGCCATAAAATATTTGGGTGGCCTTCTTTAACTGAGACACCCTGTATATCGTAGTTTTTTTGTTTAAAAAAAATAAAAATCTTCAAAATTACAAAGTAAATAAAAAAGTCATTTTTTCAACATTTTTATTTGAACTAATAATGAAAATTTAGAGACTACCTTTTGTAGATTTAAGTAAGATAGGTTTCGAACTACACATTTTTAAAGATTGCAAACAAATTCGAAAATCGATGATTTTAGTGATTTTTGACCTGATTCTAATTTTGAAGATTCTAATTTTTTTTAAACAAAAAAGCTACGATATATCCTTCTAGGTGCTTGCCAAAATTCAAGTAATTTAATTCAATTATAAAAAAGTTATACCACTTTAAAGAGTGTACGAAGACTTTTCTGGCACACTGTACATGCAAAACGTATCTTCCATATCGATAATTTGAATAATTCATATAATTTATTAATTTTACACATAACCGTAGGGCAACGTGTACCATCGTCTATCTGGCTTGGCACGTTAAGGCGACCTTTTTGAACTTTTCAAAAAGTTTCGTACTTCTTTTCACTTCACGCGCTTGCTTCCAAGTTGACGGGAGGAAAGAGGATAAAGCGTGGAAAATAAAAAGAAGTCTGACGGTGTGTGCGGGTGTGTAGAGAAAAGGAGAAGAGAAGGTGGAGGAGAAGGAGGTTATAGAAGGCTCGAGGGTAAGGAGTTCCGGAAGTTAGTAAAGTCACGGAATGCTGCTGCTGATGGTGGTGCTGCTGCTCTCTCTGGAAAACCGGGAAGCCTCGAATCACCGACCTTCGTTTCTCAGTAAAGTATAGTTAATTGCTCGCTCGTGATAACTCGTTACGTTCTCGATATTTCGGAAATCTTTCAATTCCTTCGATAAATAATACTTTTTTTGTTTCCTTAACCGTTTGCACGTCACTATTTTCAACATTATACAGGGTGTCCAACTTTAGCTTACACACAGGGAAACTACATGTGCATTGTTTAGATTTGAGTCGAAAAGTCTAATAAACTTTTACGAAATTCGGCTTAATTAACGAGTTATTAACTAACAAAGATCAGCTTCCACTTATACGTCATAGCAGGCGTAACACGAAGCGGTAGGAGGAATCCATAATAATACCAGCAGTATTACGTGTCGTTGGTTTCAGTGTAATTTTACTTCTATCGCTTCATCTAATGGCTGCTGTGATTTGCTGATCTTTGTTAGTTAATAACTCGTTAACTAAGCCAAATTTCGGAAAATGGTATTAGACTTTTCAACTCAAGTCCATACTTTTGCACATGTAGATTCCCGATGGGTAAGCTGAATCTGGACATCCTCTATAATTTCACTTCAAATGATACCTATATTGCTGGGCACATTGTAAAAAAAAAAAGGATATGCGAATTGCTAGTAGGTGAATCGAAGGTATAGTGATTGCCAGCTTAAGGAATAGACACAGATTTTTCTCAATATAGCCTCTATTATAAAGATCAATTAAAGAAACATTAACTAATAATTGCAATATCTTTGGGATCATACAAATTATAAGTAATAACAAAAAAACTCTTTTAAAAATATAGTGATTGCTAGGGTGACACAGCTATTGTCATATTATATATAGTTATTTCCCATTTGTAAATACTGTTCTAATCAACCTAAACCTAAGCAAAAAAAACAAATGGGTTTTTTGGTCTGTGTTGGTTTCTTCTTACAGTGGGCAATTACTATATATTGGGCAATCACTGTATGACTTACCCTCCAAAAAAATAAAAATAAAATATATAATAATATAAAACAATAAAAATAAAATAATTGATCGTCGATGTTCTTCGATTATTTTAAAAATCAGTCTTGTCGAGTCACACTCGACACCGAGTACAAAGGGTTAAAAAAAACGAAATAAAGATCAATAATACCCATATATTATAAACGATACGTCTCTGAAATATTTCTATAGAATTTTAGATATGGCATACGATAAATATAAACGCCGGTGAGATATATCTGTCGTCGGGTTGCCAAGCGTGCGTCTTCTCCTATCGGCGAAACGCGTATTTCACCGTGTCCAGTGTTAGACAATCCAGAGAACGCGGAAATCTAGGGTGATGAAGGGTGATGCATGGTCCGTGCCAGAGAATGATGGAGCGGAAGTCACGCGTGTGGCATCCGTCAACGATCTAGATACCACGGAGTCCCATAGTGTTCTCTCTCCATCTCTCTCCGTCTGTCACTGCATCTCTGTCTTCTCTTCGAATCATTCGCGGCTAATTAGCCACTAGTTACGACGTTGTTCGTTACCGTTACAACGTCCGTCTCGCACGGTTATTCGATTAATCGTCGCACGTGACTTTACCAAGATAAAAGATGCTTTCGAAAATGTCATTATATTTTTTAAATTCGACAATTGGACGATATATAATCGTTAATTTGATAAATCGTATATAACGAACAAAATTCCACGTTTGTTCGTTCTCTCGTAACGAAAATGATAAAAGCGATGCTTCGAAACTGTACTTATAACAACGCGTTTCATTAAAATAATTAACGAAAATTCTCGAATGCGTGAGTTCCTTTTCGTCTAGGTCGCATTAAACGAATCGAAACGTTCTCAACAAATTTGTCTAACGGCACACTCGAGGGCACGTTTCCAGGGTGAAAATCATTTTCCCTCTTGCTTTCTTTCTTGCAGCATCCCCTCTCGTCGGAGATGACGAATCGCGTTATGGAAACGAAACGGGCGTTGGAGTACGAACGTTTCGGGTGTTCGTTTATGCAAATTGCCACTTAAAACAAGGCTGGAGGAAAATCGTTTGGTGGTTTTCACCCCGTCCACGGGGTGTAAAATACGTAACGAGAAAGAAAGAGAGAGAGAGAGGCTGCGTGGTGCAAAAAAAGAGTGGTGGAAGTTGCTCCGGGGTTTTGGGAACTGGCTGAAAATCCGCATTGAAATACATATATACAGGGTGTCCGCTTCCATATAGTCAAGCGGAGGACTACATGTACAGATCAATGACATGAATCGAAATGTCTAATACCATTTTTCGAAATTCGACTTAGTTAACGAATTATTAACTAACAAAAATCGGTCAATTACGGCAATTAGCAAAAGAAGGCGGTTCACTCGAGCTCGCAGCTAGGTAAAAGATGAAGCGGTAGGAGGAGCAATCCACGATAAACAACGTTACATATCGCTGCTCGCCGTAATTGGCCGATTTTTGTTAGGTAATAATTCGTTAACTAAATCGAATTTCGAAAAATGGTATTAGACATTTCGATTCAAGTCATTGATGTGCACATGTAGTTTTCCGCTTGACCACCTGGAACCGGACACCCTGTATATATATATATATACCTATATTATATACATACACGTGTATTAAAAGAGGACTGAACATTTTCACGCGACGCATAAAAGCGTTTTCCTGGAAACATTATGCCGGCAATGCTCTCGCATTTATGGCTAGTCCTTATCGGTCAGCACCACGTCGTAAATCATCCCTAACGTTTAGACCGTCGCTTGGGACGTTCTAGACGGCCTTTTGCCCTCGAAAGGGTTCACCCTCTGGTACGCTACTCGAACGATCTCTCTCACTCTCGGCGTCGATATCGGCAAATGGCGAACATAAGGACGTACTTAACAAGGCGAGCTTTCTCTTTGTTCTATTTCCTTTGAGATAAGGTAGACGATCGAATCGGAGGTCAAAGACGTGGATTTCGAGTTGATTAAAATTACAACTACGTAGAGTCCCTTCCGGCATGGATATCATCGATAATTTCTACCTTTTTTTTTTTCTATGAAATTGATGAAGGGTTCTCCGTATCAAATGAAATTAACGTTTGTGAAAAAGACAAATGATGGGATGGGTATCGAAATGGTTTAATTTATTCGTCGAATTTTTTTGAAATGAGGCAGCGTTTTTTTAATACAGGTTGAATAACTTTTGAAGTATGGGTTGTATGAAATTATGTTGTAGGGTAAGTCGGGGAGTGATGGCCTACTTTTTTTTAAAAGAAGCAGCACGTAGGTAAATTTAATCAATATTTAAATAAAATATGTTGATATGATGATATACAGGGTGTCCGGTTCCAGGTGTCCAAGCGGAAAACTACATGTGCACATCAATGATTTGAGTCGAAAAGTCTAATACTATTTTCCGAAATTCGACTCAGTTAAATAGTTATTAACTAACAAAGATCGATCAATCACAGTGATCAGCGACACGTAACTAGCTACGAGCTCGAGTAAACCGCATTCCTTCGCTAATCTCCGTAATTGGCCGATCTCTGTTAGCTTATAACTCGTTAACTAAGTCGAATTTCGAAAAATGGTATCAAACATTTCGACTCAAGTCATTGATTTGTACATGTAGTTCTCGGCTTGGAAACTTGGAACCGGACACCCTGTATAATATCAATAAAAAATATGAAAAACAATCATTGGTTTAAACAAAATAAAAGGAATTGCATTTTATAAATAAAAGCCATGTCTCTATTGTACATTAATATTTCATTACAAGCATGTAAAATGTGAAAATCAGAACATCTTACCCGCAGAACCATCTCATCCAGAATTACCCTATATAAAAGTTCCACTCATAAAATAAAGACATACACAACATAACGTACTCCCTCAAACCATAAAAAATTTTTTCATAAAATGCATACTTTAAAAGTTATTCGAAATATGCAAGTTTCATGGACCACCCTGTATATCTACCTATTCCGAGTTTAACGCGAAATTCACGTCGAGATATAACGGTATAAAGTTATCTCTTTTTCTCGCATCTTAAATCGGCTTTCGAATTTCGAAAACATATAAATATCATCCTCTAGGTGAAGTTGCACGATCCATCGCGAATATAACGAGCGTTATCTCTCTCGTTTCCGATCAAGAAGATCGGATCCCTTCTCTGAATTCTCTCTAACGACGTCTCAAGATATATATCTATCTCGGGTACGGTGAATCGAACTTTTGCGCCGTTGTTTTTCTCCATTTCGCCCAACTACCCTCCTCCTCGTTGAAAGAAAACGCGTTCCTATATATCTTTTCTCGGTTCTCTAGTCTAGTCGACCGCTCGCAGCGTTGTTTCTGTTATTCCCCGTGCTTTTCGTTCCGCACATTCTCGTTGATATAATGCACGATAGCGCCTCTGCGATCCGCAGGAGAACGGAGTAGGGAGAATGAGAGAGAAAGAGAGAGATATGGTGGAATGGATAGATGGGTCAAAGTGAGAGAAAGAAAGAAAGAAACAGAGAGTAGGTGCATAGGTGAATCCAGTAAAATTGCAATTCCACTGGCGAAATGGAGTTTTGGTATTTTATCCGACGTATGCACGCGCAAATTCGAAGCGAGAACGTGTTAGGGAACACTGCCACCTCGTCCATCATTTGAAAAGTGGGAGGAATATTCTCGAAAAATGTTGAATAACTGCCGTTAAGGAAAAGGATTCTCTTTCGAGATGAGGCTTTTCTCAAAATTTGATGTCGTCATTTTCACGCGAATTTTATTTGAACTTATTTGTTCAAAGTGCTGCCTTCGCATTGAAGAAGAATAGCGATGGACGGTAAAACAAGAATTTCAATATCTTGACAAGACAAGACAATAAATTTTTTGTTCTTGATAAAAACATTTGTAGCTGATATAGAGCCATTTGAAAATGACTTAAAAATTTCAGGAATTTTCTTGTTCCTCTAATTTTTATGACTAATATATTTAGAAAACATTTTTCAATAATTTTTATACGAATGTTCAAAAATAATAAATCGAGATGTAGTAAATAATTATTTATAGATATTATAAAATTATCAAGAAATTGATTGTCAAGGTCAAGACATACTAATTCTCGATCGTTAAAAATCAACACAAGCCAAATATGTCCGATTCTCTTCTTGAATCCATCACTAAAAAAGAAACGTAACGTACAGCTTTTATCTCGCATCTTGCAACATCCCTTTTATATCTACCGTTCGTATAATATCAAAGAGATATAGAACGAAGAGAAAAGAGAGAAGAGAGGAGACAGCATAACGCGATCCTTTCAACGATCATTCTTTTTTACCTCGGAGTCGTTTTAGTAACTCGGTCAGCCGGCAATTTTGTTGAGTGGTCAGAACGACTTCCGCCACGTGAGAGACTTAAGAGCCTTATCGTCCCGCGTTTTCCTTTCGACAAATTTCGAACTAACCCCCCCTTTCGATGATCGAACGTGATTTTAACGCGTTAAAGTTCGTTACAAAGGATTCCAAAAGAAGAAGAGTCGATGGAGGGTGGGTACGAAAAGAATCAAAAGGAATATGCCGAAGCGACGATGGCGTTTTATTCTTCATAAAAGAACACGAAGTGTTTCGAAAAGGGCGTGGCTGAAACCGTCAAGGTTATCTTGATCGTTAGTGCTTCTCGAAGGAGAACGAGACGACGATTACTCGTGGCGCTCCTCAACAATTTCGGATAACAAGCAAGAAAGTTTGTTCTTTGATCTGGGAGGTAAAGGAAAGCGCTGAGGTCGAAGGAAGGAAGGAAGTGAAAGAAAAATAAAGTAAAAGGAAAAAACGTAAAGCTCGAGAAAGGGAGCATTAAATCGAAAAAGGGAGAGTAAGAAAGAGAGAAGATACAGTCGCGTCGGTAAGTAAGTTAACGATCTATGTTATACACAAATTTGAAGAAATAAGTAGTATAATATGTTAATGTCATCGTTCTTTTATGTATATATATATTTATTAGAGATATAATGAACAAATTATGATACAAAAATAACGTAAAACTGAACAAGTACGTTATGGACAAACAAAATATGTAATATGAGTACCATCGAAGCGTCGGAAAGTAGGTTAACGATCTTTAATTTATATAATAAAATAGATTTTAATACTTTGTATGATAACCCTTTGCTGCAATTACTGCTCTTAAACGATTTGGCATGCTTTTTATTAACTTGTTGATAACATCTGGACCTATACTATCCCATTCGTGGTGTAGAGCATCAATAAATGTTGCCTTATTTTTTCTCTGCTGTGCTGTTATATTTCTCTTTAAATGACTCCATAAATGCTCTATGGGATTTAAATCTGGACTTTGTGGAGGCCAATCCAATATGTTTATATTATTATTTTCAAAATATTTCATTGTTATTTTTGCTTTATGCTTCGGATCATTGTCCTGTTGAAATACATAATCATTATGTAATCCCATTTTTTGTGCAGAGGCGTGCAGATTGTTATCTAATATTTCAATATATTTTACTGCCGTCAATTTACCGTCTATAATTACTAAATTTCCAACACCGTGTGCGCTAAAACACCCCCACACCATAACGGAGCCACCTCCGTGTTTAATAACAGTTTGAACCATTCCCCTTTTAAAACTTTCACCGCTCTTTCTCCAAACATACCGCCGTATATTTGTGTTAAAAATTTCAAATTTTGATTCGTCGCTCCAAATTACAGATTCCCAAAATTCTATTGGCTTTTCTAGGTGCTCTACAGCAAATTTTAAGCGTTTCAGTGCATTTTTCTTTGAAATTAGTGGTTTCCTGCGGCACGCACGGCCATGAAAACCTCCTTCTGTTAATCGTTGTTTAATCTGCGTTAAACCTATAGGTAATTGTAAATTTTCTTTAATTTCCCGAGTAGTAACTAAGGGATTACGCTTTACTTCTCTAAGAATACGATTATCTTGACGCGGTGTCGTTTTACGTTTTCTTCCCGTTCTTGGTAAGGATTCAGCGAATCCTCTCTGTTGAATGCGATCGCATATTTTTTTAACACCTACTTTTGATAGTTCAAATTCCTTAGCAATTGAAGCTAAGGAAAATCCTTCTTTCCTGCGTTTTAGGATCCTCAATCGCTCTGCAGCAGACCGTTCTCCAGTTCTTACCATGCTTAATAAAACATTAATTTTTGTTAATTGAAATTAGGTTATAAATACCAATAAAAGTATCGTACATGTTCCAAAATCTTCAAAAAGGTGTGTAACAATTAATATCACAATGATTATATATAAAAAATAAAAAATTAAGCAATCGTTAACTTACTTTCCGACGGTGAAATTTGTTCCTTCTGAATTGTTTATCTAATAACCTCGATAATTTTTTACTCACAATAAATTCCACCATTAATAATGAATGACAATCAATTGTTTCGTTCATTACTGTTATTATTGCCATGGTCAATAGATGGCATTCATTTCTTTTCCTTATAATTATAATTTTACGCCACGCGTTAACTTACTTACCGACGCGACTGTAGGTCATACTCGTAAGAAGCCCTCCAAGCCCTTATGTTAAGTTTATGAAGGGTACGAAAATATCTAAGAAGGCTTCTAGGGCGTATCAAAGTGTAGGAGAATCGTAGAGGAGAAGGGAAAGAAAGAGAGAGAGAGGAAAGACGAGATAGGAAGAAGGCTAAGCTCGTGTAAGCTGCCTGCGAAATTATGAGAGGGATAATGCCGGAGATCTGTTATGGCCGAAGATAGCCTCGCCGGAGACTGGAATGTGGCGCGTGCCTCGTTCCTTCTCCTTGCTTAAAGTAAAAATGAACGCTCTCGCCCCGTTCTATCCTCTCGCGTCTCTTCCTTTTCGGATTACGTGGTACGTCCCATAAACGTGAACGCCCAGAACCCGTAAGAATCGGCCCTTTATCTCGAAAGGATCCTCCTGTTTCTTTTCCTCTTTTTTTTCTCTGTCTCTTTTCTCAAGATATATCGTGGCTCTAATCGTTCTTTCATTTTTAACGTTCTCGAGAGATTAATTTCTTTTAAGCACCGTACGATACAGCTCGAGTATGGATCAGGAAGTAATCGAGTAGGTAGGTATCGGAGGATTAGACGTTGGTCTATAAAACGCCGAGTTACGATAAAGAACATAGGAAGGGGTTAAGGGGTTAATAGATCTTAAAAATCGTTTTCTCGGGACGCGTTCTTATATTTTTCACCCGAGCAGCGATTCATCGTCGGTCTTCCACTTTTCTTCGCGTACATGGCCGCGACAGGACCGCGTATCAACTTATACTGGGTGTCACAAACTAACCACTCCAAGGGTAATCCACATGTTCACATCGATGATTTGAGTCGAAAAGCCTAATACCATTTTTAGAAATTCGGCCATGTCAATGAGTTATTAACTAACAAAGATCGGCCAGTTACGAAGCGCCAGTCGGCTACTCAAACCCAACCTAGACGAATCAACGGATAAACATCGTCTCTTACGCACGAACGAGCTCAAGTGAGACCAGCTCTCGCTTCTGTGCTTCGTGATTGGCCGATCTTTGTTAATTAATAACTCATTAACTAAGCCAAATTTCAAAAAATGGTATAAGACTTTTCGATTCAAATCATCGATGTTAACATGCGGATTTCCCTTGGGATGGTTAGTTTGGGACACCCCATATATTCCATAGGTTGTGGCACCTTGCGGCGATAGAGTCATAAATCGCTTTCATTGTTCCGCGGTAACACGTTGCTGCGATCGCGTGAACGCTCGTCTAGCGATTCGAAATATCGAATATGTACTTCTCTCTCTCTTACATGAGTACACAGGTAGCATAAACGTACGTATATATCTGTACATACACTGGCAATTGCGCATAGAAAGTCCGGGCCAAGTGGCAGCAGCAATGGTGGCAATAGTTGCACCGCTCGAAAGAGCCTTCCCTCGTTTTCGTACCCGCCTACAGCGTTCACCCTCAATGGCAATTGCCTAGTAAAGGACGCTCCTCTGTAAGCTTAACTACTCGACTAACGACGTGTCCTTTATAGAAATCGAATAGAGCATACGTAGATGTACGTATATCATTTAACGGGATAGTGAATTACGTTTAATAAAATGTCTTCAAAAATATCAATGTTGAAAGGGGCTAAGTTTTCTTTGAGTGATTGTTGGGCTATTTAAAGTATTGTATCCAAATCGATGCGAAATTCAAACAACTTGTTTATATATCAAACTTAAAATACAGAAAGTTATAATATGAACTTGGTAGATTTCCACGCTGTGTATAAATGTATGGAGGGGTAGGTGGGGTGCTTAATTGCATTTCTCTTATTATTTTTGTACTTTCTTTCACGTGGGATATTCGTGTAAAAATTGGTGCTATCCAAAGTGCATATACATTTTGTCGAGACAGAATTTAATCAATATCCCATCTTGCCTCAAACAGCCTTTTAACAAGAATGGATTTTTTGGGGGTTATAAAACGTAAGCTACCGGAATGATTAAAGGAATTTGGTTTTACATAGCCCAAAAATTAGATCAAACATTTAAGAAAACACAAATTTAGTATAAAATCACAAAGCGCACATGCTCCATCATGATACTTGTGGCACTAAATAAGTTGGCCAAAACGACTTTAAATCGTGTTAGCAGCATCTCTTTAACAGCTTCAGAAGGTTGATTTTACTAGGCGTCCCATATACCCATCTTACCCAACCTTTCTCTAGGTAACTATCACTATGAAGACTTGCCAAGTTCATATTATTACTTTCTGTATTTTAAGTTTGGTGTATAAAAAAGTTGTTTGAACTTGGTATCAATTTTTTTCCAATATGATGCCTGTTGCTTGTACCAATTGATCTTGCATGTTCACTGCAGGTTTAGTCTTTGACTAAACCTGGTCTTAGAAATTACTTTTTTGGCAACCCACTAGGTACAAAGTTACGTCAAAAGTAGGTCAAAAGTAGCTTGGAACCGATCGCGTAAATAGAGAACGGCATGCGTGCGGCCGGCTGGAGATAATCACTCAATTATACTTTTCCAAACAATTAGAAATATGTAAAAGAGCTAAAGAACGAGTGTTCAACCTGAAGATATACCATCATATCGTTAACAGTCCACCGATCGCCTCGGGGTAAAAATTACATCACTTGTTTTCTTTTTGTGTTACTTCTTTACCCGATTGACCCACATTCTTCTGCACTCTTTGTATTCTCCCCAGGCCACCCCCAACCCCTTTAATGATCATTGCACCCTTCTTTTAATTTCTAGAGCTTATCAGTTGGGAATCAATAACAGGCATAATGATCAAAGTAGTCATTCCATAAAATTTACCCCAAGCGATCTGTCGTGTCATAATAATAGAGGTGACCGGTGAACTGTTAAAACGGACTCTCAGAGAGAAAGATCAAAACTCTAGAATGATCTTTCAGAAATAGTAACGATAATCGAAGCCATTGGATTTTCGCTCTCCCTCGTTGCCACGAATTAGGAAAAGGGGTGAGACTCGTGGATAAGGGAGGCAAGGGTAGCATCTGTTTCTGACGTCTCGTCGATATACGCTGTGGGGGGTGAAACAAGATGGATACACGACTGGCTCGAGAAGGACAGAGACTGTGGCACACTTTTTCTTGCAGTGGTAAAGATAAAGGAAAACGAACAAATGTATCGTGTGAAAGAGAGATGGTAGGTAGGTATAGAGAAAAGAGTGTGTACTAGAAAGAGTAAGGGAGAGGAAAGGATGGAACAGGAGCCCTAGATCGAATCGTACAAGGGGTAGGAGTTGAAAGCACTCTCGTACATTGGCAGCGAATTCGAACGGCATCCTTCCGAAGCAAAGCTGTCGTGTGATTTATACGAGAACGATCTCGCGTCTGGCAGGCCTTGGTAATCGCACGATGATTGCTACCCGCGTAATTGATTGGCGATTGCTCTCTCCCTCTCTTTCACTGACATACGTTCAAGTACCTTCTCTCGTTCTAATTTGTTTTCTCTCTCTCTCTCACTGTAATCCCGTACGTCTAGCCGAGATACTTCCGGAAATGAGGCTTTAATTATAATTCCAATTTAGAGTTCATGCATTAGAGAAATTATAATATACAGGGTGTCCGCTTCCATGTAGTCAAGCAGAGGACTACATGTACACATCAATGACTTGAATCGAAATGTCTAATACCATTTTCGAAATTCGTCGCAGTTAATAATTCGTTAAATAAGACATATTTCGAAAAATGGTATTAGACATTTCGATTCAAATCATTGATGTGTACATGTAGTCCTCCGCTTGACTACATGGAAGCGGACACCCTGTATATGTTTGTCAATAAATTGCATACGGTGAATGTATGAACACATATTTCACGATTAAGCATATTTCATTTATATTTAGTTTAATAATTTATAAAATTAATCAATCACAGCAATGCATCACTGTACGTGTTGGTGGTTCGTTTTCTTGTCTAGCATGGGTCACCTCATAAATTCAGGATCTCTTCTTGCGATTCGATAGGAAATTCAATTTCTTCGTGACGAATGAACGTTCCCTTCTTCTATTTTTTATCTCCAGTTCTTTCATTCTTTCTGCTTTCATTTTTACGATCCTGGAAGAGGTTGTAAAGGTTCAACAAACGAGTCTTACGATTGTAATTAAAGCAAGCCGTTTCCATTATCGTTTTACAAAGGGATCAATGTAAATTCGTATTACGATCCGTCGGAGCTTCGTTTTCTCCAATTCTTTTTTTTTTTTTCTTTTAATTACAAAAGTAAGCAGGTATTCAGAGTGTTCGCGGGTGTTAAAATTTTACGACAGTAAACGTCTATCCTCGCGTATTTAAAAGTACAAGTCCGAGAGAGTTCAATTTCTTCTACCACCTTTGTCGATCGGCGGGTGGAGAAGCTTTTTCAAAAGTTCGTAAATAAACTCTCCTTTGTTGTACCAGCGCCGATAGCGAAGAAAGGAAGGATTCTCGTCGTCTCGTTTAAATGGTAACCGAAGTAAAAGGAGTTAGACCGCGAAGAGCAAGAGAGAAAATAATCAGCGTTGTTGGAAGCTCCAGTCTCTCTCTATCTTCTTTCTTTTTTTTAGAACCGTGATAAAGGAGAGGAACAAGAACGAAAGGAAAACAGATTTCAAAGGTACGATTACGATATCGTTACCGAACGTTGTGTTCCCTCGTCACGTCGCGGCACGGTCTTTGCCGGTTGTACAGGAGCAAATTTTTCTTGGTCCGCTTTTCACATTTTATTTTTTCCCTCGTTGTCAGAGGCATAATGCTTTTGTAAAACGATCGATCGATCTTGGTGTAACTCGAGTCACGTCCAACGATTGGAAATTTTGTTTTTTTATAATAACTTCTTTGTCACGTCTATCTTTCTCAAGAGTGTAGTAATTCATAAAGGTTTTTTACGGATTTCAAACGTGTTCGGTAGGATATTTCTCTCTCTTTCTCTCGTGTCACTCATAATATCGAAGAAACACAAGGACCTTCTACACTTTTCACGCGTGAGTGGGATCAAAGATCATTGAGTGGTCAGCGAATGTCGCGTCAAGTAGGTACACATAGAGACAGGGAAGCTTTTGAGGGTAACACATACAAAGGTTAGTTCCTACGTGATGGCACGTAAGTACATCGTAAGTGCTTTGCATGCGTCTAGCCGGAGCTTTCATCGTTTCTACTTGAAAGTCCGTGACTCGCATCGTACTACAACGACGACGACAAGAACGATGACGAAGACGACGACTTCTTAACTATGGCAAACGGTTCGAAACTCTCAGCGTTTAAACTTTCGTCCTCGGCAATTGCGAATTCTCGGTAACTAAAAGTTTTTGGGTGCACGCGTGCGAAAGAATGCATATGCAGGATTTTGTATTTTAAAAAGCTAGAAGTTCTTTATTATTTAAAATATTGTTCTTTAAATCGAATTTGCTTAATAAGGACACGGTTCCACGCATTTGCAATTATGTAAATTCAATTTTTATGGAGGATATAGATTTTTTTTAAATCTTTTTCTTTATATTTATCTTCATATGTTATGTTTTTTCATATAGTTTATATATTTGTTTATATTTTCGATTTGTGCTGTTTTGAAATAAAAATTTTTGTAGTCGTAAGCAAACGTCTGTAATTGGAGACAATCTTATGTACAGTTTCTTTATAATGAATCAAGTGGTTACCCGTAAATAAATAAATAATTAAATAAAAAGCAATAACGTGAAACTTTTCATCAATAACCGATATAATCTATACGTACTGTAAAATGTGTATGGTAAATAATGAAGAAAAATTGGAATAGTTAACGGCATTTTTATTAGTAAAAAATGTTTAATAAAATTAATTTCCTGTGGAACGGACTGGACGAGAAGATTATTAATATTTATTCCATGAAAAATATTCGACGTTACGGAATAACCCGCGAAATCTTGCCCTCGTACGGTTATCGACCCTTCTATTAGGAGGGGTGCCGGGCTCGATGATAAAACGACGATCTCTACGACTTTTTTTTACTTGACCGAGCATTTCAACCCTCCTATATCCCGCTCCTGCTGAATAAGCTATGGACGAAGTCAAATAATGACACTTCGCGAGAGTAAGTCGACGCGGCGATATCATTTCAGACATAATTCAATGTCGATCCGTGTCAGATCGATCAGCGAAGAACGAACGAGTGGAAGGGCAAAAAAAAAAAAGAGAGAGGGAAAGGGCTTCGTTATCCCTCTTCTACTTTCTTTTTTAGCTCGGAGAGGAACTCGTAGTAATTTTCCATCTCTCTACAGTCGTGCAAGAATATTAATCTACGATCGGGTAATGTATTATACCGATCGATTTCATTCTCACAATCTTGGTATTTATATCGAGAAAGAATAGAGAGCGTCATTAAAGCATTATCGTTCGATAAGACATATAAATAGCGTAAGACGTAGACACGATTTGTCCTTCTCTCTCTCTCTCGTTCTTTTCTACTGGACAATTTCATTTTCGATTAATCGATTGGAGGAAGGTAAAAATGGGAGGCAAGATTTTCCAATTTTCACGGAGAAATGGCCCGTGACAGGTGCCGCTTCGCTCAA
The DNA here is from genome assembly GCA_916049575.1 of Ancistrocerus nigricornis. Classification (NCBI taxonomy): domain Eukaryota; kingdom Metazoa; phylum Arthropoda; class Insecta; order Hymenoptera; family Vespidae; genus Ancistrocerus; species Ancistrocerus nigricornis. The sequence goes on from OU696665.1 coordinate 6,855,344, forward strand.
CAAAATCAACGTTCACCTCCATCCAGGAAAAGAGTCTCCCCCTCCCTTCCCACCCTCCTCTTTTACATCGTTCCAACCATACGATTGTATTTTCTATTTTTTTAGCACACATCCTATTTCCATGGAATGCACGATGGAATTCGTTTGGAAGAGGAGCGAATGCACGTCTGCTGCGATTCGTTGCAAAGTGGCATAATCGCCTTAAGGGCTATACGTTGTCGTGCGTGCTTGTACGTCGGTTGCTACCAGATTGACAATCGTTAGTTACGCGTGTCTCTTGTTTTAGTAAAAATAATATTAATGATTCCACGATGACGTCATATACAGGGTGTCCCTTTTTATTTGATCATCTTGAATATCTCGCTTTTTTATGATAGAAAAAAATGTTAGAGGGAAATATTATTGTATTCGTTTTAGTTGATGGACATTTTGAGTATCTGTTGAAATAACTTTTTTCTAATTGGTATGTCACCATTCGTATCAATTTCCCAATTTTTGGTCACGTGAAGGTTACAGTATTATAGGTCGTTGAACTCGTCTCGATATCAGCTATCATTTTCCGATAGAAAAAATATGTGGTTCCATTTAGACTAGGATATTGGTCGCTTCAAACACAATAATATTTTTCACTAACATTTTTTTTTTTCTATCAGAAAAAACATACGAGATATTCAAGGTAGTCAAGTTAAGTGAGACACCCTGTATATTAAGTTTCTTTTCGTCTACGCAATTGCTTTGTCTGACAGTGTTTATGCAAACACGTAACCTTATCTGTAAAATGTTAATGGAGGAAGATGATAATGCAATAATCCAATGACATGACGCAAAACATGAAATATTTTACAGGGTGTTTCAGTCGACCTTTCCCGCCGGAAAATGGCGTATGCACCTCATTAATTTAAGTCGAAAAGTCTAATACCACTGTACAAAATTCGGCCTCGATAACGAGTTATTGATTAACAAAGATCGGCTAATCATGTAGCACGTGATTGGCTGATCTTTGTTAATAAATAACTCTTTAACGAGGCCGAATTTAGAAAAATGGTATTAGACTTTTCGATTCAAATCATCAATGTGAATCTGTGCTTTTCAGCTTCACTACCTAATTTGAGACACCCTGTATATATATACTATTTACTGATAAGCCGAAAGATATTTTTCGAACAATCTAACATATACATTTGCTTTTAAATATCTATTTGTATGCAACTCCAGTATGAATGGCGAAAGGGACACACGTATGTGCCATCTAGCATGCGTTGCTGTTCGCAAAATCGATGCGACGGGGTCGCATCGGTTTTACATTTTTCAAGCCGATAATTTATCAATCTCAAGCATCCCCTCCTCTCACACACATACAAACTCGAACTTGACTACCATAAAGAAAAAGGATCTGCAGGAAGGAAGGAAGGTAGCCGAACTCGGTCGAACGTTTTCAGCCGGGAAAATAATGAGCCTCTTTAAAAGCCGGAAGTTTTCATTCGCTGCTACCTTCGGGAAAATCGATTTTCGCACTTTGTCGCCGGTTTTATCCGCATTTTAGTCTCACGAATCTACACACGGATGCTATCGAAGAACGCCTGAAGAAAAATGTCGTTCCATCGACGTCTCGAGATGGTGGTAGAACGGTTCGAGTGAAATCGACGGTACCGATCGAGCAATCGTCCTTTCGAGATTCGATCACCACCATCCTCCAAGATAGCCAATCCTTTTACACGTTTAATTACACGACAGATCGATACTCGTTGGATAAGAACGTAATTAAAGTTTAATCGATTTGATGGGTTTACCTTGCTCGCGAATTATTTTTACCAAGAATAACGGAATAGATAAAACGAGATGAGATGAGCTTAAGTACATAGGGTTTCGTTTCAACGATGGAATAATATTTACTTCCATGGTTTTTTTATTATATGCGAAAAAAAATATGCGATCGCGTTTACACTTTTTCGTTACCGTCGAAAAAATGGGATCAGTTCGCTCTCATCGCATTATAAATATTAACCAACCTGGAGAATCGTTCTATCGTGAAAATCCATTCCGTCACGGAAGGACCAACACAAGCGGAAGGAATGAAACGGAAAAAAGAACTCTGGGGAAAACTAGTGCCCGGTGTACTTATCGCTATCGCATACGGTATGTCGTTCGATCGAGAGTTTAACATTAAACCTACCAAGCCGGTCCATTTGATCAGTTTCGTGTTTCTTATTTATCGATTATCTCAATATTAAAGTTACTTTTGTAAAAATTCATTATCAATTTTCTTTATTCAATATTATTTATTAAGCATATTGCTGTATTATATACACGGTGTCCCAGTCCACTTTCGCCACTGAGAAATAGCATGTGCACCTCGTTATTTTGAGTCGAAAACTTTAATACAATTTTTCGAAATTCGGCCTTGCTAAATAGTTATTAACTAACAAAGTTCGACCAATCACGAAACGCAGAAGCAATAAGCGGTCTTATTAGAGCTCAAGGCTAAAATCGAGCGAAGCCGAAGGCGGAACTTTTCATGAAAAACAGACTGCTAGTCTATTAATGATGCCGAATTTCGGTAAATGGTATTAGACTTTTCGACTCAAAATAACGAGGTGCACATGCTATTTCTCAGTGGCAAAAGTGAACTGGGACGCCCTGTAAATAGTATAATAAAAACTTATATTTTGTATAATATACAGAGTTTTCTACCTAAATGTAGCCACCTAAATATCCTAAGTCATCAATGACTTGATGACCTTAAGAAAAAAATAACATTTGCAAAGCACTCAACTATTAAAAATATTTGTTATCTAATAACAAATAAAGAAGATATTAAGGTGGCTACATTTAGGTGGAACGCCTTGTATAAGTATTTATGAAATATTTAACGTCGGTAGGTTTAATTAAAAAAAAAAATGTATCGGTGGAATTGTATGCAAACGTTCTCCTACATTTTCCACATGCTTAATTGTGTCGCATCGATAGTTTTATAAATACCGTTTTATCAATAGCTTGGCTTTTTTCGAAAATCAAACAAAATCAAATAAAATAAAGTATTCGTTTCCAAAAGACAAGCTCGTGCAACCTTTTACACTGCGCACAGTCGATAAACAAACTCGTGCGTTCGTGTAAAGCATTTCGATCGCTTGTCAGTGAGAGCGTGTTGATTTATAAAACGAGGCGCGAGTCGAGCGTGCGAGCCGGATCGCGTTAATGGCTATTCGTAATTTGTATAAATTGCCGTTGAATTTATAACGGCTGGTCCGATCGATTGGTCGAACGATTTCCATCGAATTTCGTTTCTGTATTCTTTTCGTAATTATTCTTCGTTCTTGGAGCTATAGCCTCAGCTCGTCTTCGAGCAATAACAACGTTGCATCATTTTTCATTCGTGTCATCGATCCTACAGGAAGGATCAGTTTATCACGAGTAGAATCTCGTATACCGTATCTAATCAATTTTCCAGTCTGACCGGAGCTCTTAATTGGAATCGGAAAGTTTTCCGGAGAGTAGTTCCAAAGGGCACGAAAGGGACACGGTGTACTTCGAGTAGGTTTTCCCGGATATTGCTATTTAGTTGCCGATCGTTTCATTCCGGTAGGACTGCGATAGCCTATGCTGGGAATCATCTATCACGTCCTCGCCTCTAGGCGATTATTAATCTCCCTGTGGATTTGACGTTTCTTCCGTGCCATGAATGCACATCGATCGAACGTACAGGTTTACTTCCGATATATATTTTTGTAGAGTAAAGAGAGGTACACGATCGTTGTCGATAGACAAATAAATGAAAACTTTTGTAGTTGGATACTACAATTAAAATACGTTGGATGTGTTCGTTTTGTAATACAAAACTATGATCGTTTAAAGGGATTATAAGATTTTGGAAACTTTAGTTTACAAAAGTAACATTTTTCATAACCTCCTGAGTTCTTTGGTACTATGCATGGTACGTGAGAAATTTTTACAAATGACATGTTAGTACCATTCTCTTGTTCTTTGAGTAGGACATAGCGAGAAACCAGATTGTCCAGTGCCTGATTTTTTTTACTATTTTTCCTATATTAAATTATTGTCAACTAGTATGCCACAAAAGTTTCAAAAGGAAATTAAAAAAAAAAAGTATGTCTGAAACTCAAGAGGTTAAGGTATATGGCTTTAAGAATATTTTCCTAAAGTTTCAAGCAAATCTGATTTGAAATTCGTAGAGATATACATCTTTCTGTGAAAGTACCTTTACAGCGTTCCGAACGGCACCTTGCGGAAAATATATTTTGAAAAAGATTTCTCGAGAGATCTTCCATTTTTTAAAAAATATTATACTTTTCTTTTACCGGATAGGGAAAAATGCCACACAAGCAGCAAACGAGGTATGCACTGTTTACGGTGACGGTACTATAGCTCTACCTTAAATCTTTCTTTTCCCACAGTTTCATTGTTTTCACGAATCGATCGCGGTAGCAGCAACCCCTTTCAGATTTTTCATCTTTACGGATCGTTTCATCCCGCAACGTCATTCGCCAGTGATCGGCTGGCTTTTGGTGCTCCCGGTAGTTGGACAAACTATTTAATTGGAATGGAAAACAATGTCCTCGTCCACGTTGACGATGTCGGTGGTCTTTCTCATATACGCGCTGGTCAATGCGCGGTCACCGAAAACAGAAGTTTTGTATGACAGAAACGTCCCTCGAAACAACATACTACATGTAGTAAATCAAGATAAATAATTCATTGGTTAAACAAACTTTAGTTAAATATCTTTTCCCAGTCTCTCGAGTAGCTAACGTTATCATCGAGTTCTCTGAAGAGATCAAAAGATTCTTTTGACGAGCGACTAAAGCGGATATATCGCTTCATAAACGAACAGTTCTATTGAATTTGATAATACTTCTTCCTATCCTCGTCGTCTCACCCTCCACACTTTCAGAAAAGAACGCGAAGCACGTTTACTCTCGCGCTCATCGATAACGATAATTCTATTTAACCGGACGTTCCCGGAGCAACGGTACCCCGGGATTCGGAAAATAAAAGAAAAAGAGATAGAAAAAAAAAAATGAGAGAGAAAGTAGAGGCATAGCAAGTAAAACGAGGGAGCTTCGAAAAGTGCGCTCGGCCGTGTGCGTTTGGCACGTCCCTGTCGTCGGCCGCAGTCAAAATAGATTTTCCTAGCGCGGTTTCGCCGCCAATACGATTACGTCGGTGCCGCTGCTGCCGTTGCTGCCGTTGCTATTGCTGGTACCGATGCCATTGCTGCTGCTGCTGCTACCACCGTATTCGTGCACGTATTTAGCGACCCATGACGGATTCGCGAGCGTTCGCGGCCGCTAATAAACACTCGTCGTTTAATCATTTTGCCTGGTCGCGTACGTGGAATAAAACGTACGTATGTTCCTCTGTTCGACCTGATACTCCCTTTTTTTTTTACCTTTTTCTTGTCTGGTCGATTGGGAGAAGTATAGACAGAGAGAGAGGGGGGGTTTTTGTAATCAGCTAATGTAGTCGGAATGCAAGTTGTTCCCTTTAAACCGAGTAGGTAGGACGTTGGTGCAAGAAGTGTCGTTGAAGTCTTAGCTAGGGAAAACTCATTAATTCCCTATCGTCAAACGGGAACTCTTCTTCTTACCTTACCTCAAGTCTAGTTCTTACTTTCGTACTTCAACATTTTTTGTGTAATTCCCTACGATATCAGTGGTTCGAAACGCTGATCTAGTTGATGAAAAATCATACAAACCAGAGGTAGTTTTTATGTGGTTTTTTATAAAGAGGGATTTTATGGAGCTTTTTTTTTAAATGTACAGTTGACCCCCGTATAATACGGTTATTACGTTCCGAATTGTTCGGCTGACAAAAAGAGGACCTGAGTTGTGCGTCACCGATTTTGCTCATTTTTTGCACAGAGCATCTTTAGCCGAATCTATTGGACACGTGTTTTGCCAAAAATGGCAACACTCCACCGTTTTGTTTTAAATTTGAGGTAAAAAATCAAAATTCGCCAATCGACGTTCCCCTCATAATTTATACTTATCATTACTAATTTCTGTACTTCTGTTACAAATATAATTCGATACGAAATTATATTGCTTAGTACTGCCAAAAGTTATAGGATATACTGATCTACCGTAAAATTTAACAGCTTGTTAGAGATCCGGTAGAGCTGTGCAAGCATGAAATGCATGAAATGAAAAGTGAGCTACTTTTGAGTACGTTCACTTCGGAATGTTATCAGATTTGCCAATTGTTTTTATCATGTAATGAAAATACGTAATGTCTCGTACAAAATCCGTGAAAGATAAAAATATTTCTAGTTTAAATCACTATTTAACAGAAGCAGAAAAATCGTACCCGTGCGACGCTGATGACAACCAACTTTCATGTATACATATAACTCTAATTAAACAATTTTTATGAATAAATGGTATTTCATTTAAAGATTTGAAAGGATTTAGGAACATTAAATAAACTGAAACTTAAGTAATCGGAAGTGATAACAATTCTGATTTTTTACCGGCTAGATCAGCTTTCGTTTGAAACCACTATACGATAGTTCGATTTCACGAAAGCAAAGCACTATCTACTCGAAGTTGTAGATGTTTTAGAAAAATATTTTCAACTTTTCATGATAAAACCACCGAAGTAAACGTATCCCTGAGAGGATTCCGGGATTGCGAGCTAATTTCCGTGTGGATAAAGGGTAAAAAGCGATCTCCTCGCTGCGGGGTGTTCTTCTCTAAGGTAAATCGATATATTCCTTTGGGTTTCTCTCTCTCCTTTCTTTCACTCACTCTCAATCACTCTCTCTCTCCTTCTCGTAAAGGAGGAAAGCTTTCTAGGATAACGAGACTCTCCTCGCGAGATATTCTACCCTTTTTACGAGCGACAGTTACAAGTTACGAGCGTCGCCACACTTCCGGCACCCTTTAAAGCGGCTACGTAAACGAAGAGGCTTCTATCTCTATTTCCTTTTCTCTTCTACTCTCTTTGGCTTTGCTACTACCATCAGAAGGGAAGAACGTGGGTAAAGTTATCGGTAAATGACTCAAATTCGTGCTGGGTAACCGTCTGTTTATGGCGTTTTTCAATTAAGGGACGATCTTTACGAGCAATTCACAAAGCAGAGCGAACTTTTCGGTCTCTCTCTCTCACTCTAACTTTGTAGTAGGTACATAGCTCGTATTGGACACAGGTCACGCGTGTCCTGGCTTCATACATATCACGTCGTACTTTCACGTCTAGCATTCCCGTTTTCGTATACACACGCACGTGCTCGTTCGCGCAATTAAGGTGCTCGTCGGCGTGACGATAAATTAATCTAATTCAAACGCAGCGTCACTCAATTTTCGTCGCGTCCGATGAAGCGACCTTTTCTCTATCTCTCTCTCTATATATATATATACATATACCTATATATGTACATATATACATATGGAGATCTCTTGCCATGCTTTATAGTCTCACACGCGTCTACGGGCACGCGAAATCGGAAATTATTCCGAGCTTCTCTTAACGACTCCGCCGAAACTCCAAAGCACGGCTCTGTCGTAACGTGTATAAAGTTTCATGTGAAATGAAATAATATTCAGCTTTTTTTTTCTGCCTGGGCCAAAATTTTTAGATTTATTGATATTCATATGACCTCGTAGGTACACATTAGGCTGGAACGATTCTGTACTTTTTTTTTTTTAATTTCCTGACCTGGAGGGTTTTAAAAAGTGTTTTTTTAATTTGTATTTGTCTATGATGTATTTAGTTTTTACGTAGCTTATGACTATTGGCCCTCTATAGGCACTTGAATTTTTTATTAATTATTATATTTCGTAAAAATCTTGTACTATAATGTAGCATTAGAAAATATTAATAGCATACACTGAAAGAGGAAGTTAGACATATACAGGGTGTCCGGTTCTAGGTGTCCAAGCGGAAAACCACATGTGCATATCAATGATTTGAGTCGAAAAGTCTAATACTATTTTCCGAAATTTGACTCAGTTAAGAAGTTATTACCTAACAAAGATCTTGCCTAGCTACGAGCTATTGGCATTCCTTTGCCAATCGCTGTAATTGGCTGATCTTTGTTAACTAATAACTCGTTAACTAAAACAAATTTTGAAAAATGGTATTAGACTTTTCAACTCAAGTCATTGATGTGTACATGTATTTCTCCGCTTGGACACCTGGAACCCGGACACCTTGTATAAAATATTGATATTTAAGAACTTTAACATTTGAAGGCATCACAGATCGTGATTGAATTTTAATACAGATACTTCCACCTCTAGCCTTTTCTCCAGCTACTGCTAAGTTAAGATTTTAGTAAACAAAATAAATATTTTTAATAACAATAAGCAACTTTATAGACATTCCCTTTATTAAAATTAAAAAATGATAAAAATCAGCCCAGCCTAGTACACACGTATGATTTTTCGATGTTGGAAAATGTTTCGTATTTAATAACGCGGTGGAAAAGCTTCGCGCTCACTTCGTTTCGTACGCTCGAGAAGAACTTTTGTAAGTTCGTTGGATGGAAATTTCAACGAGGCCGCAGCGCACCACCACTAATCACTTCGAACCTCCACCCAACATCTTCGCTGTTTTCTCATTTAAACGTCACCGTGGATCGCCTCGTTGATAAATCATCGCGATCCAAATATTGTTTGGTCTTGTTGTTGTTGTTAACGTCATGTTTCTACCTACCAAGTTCGAGAATCCAACGGAAGGATCCTAGAGAAAGAGAGGGAGGAAGAGAAATGGTTGAAATGTAACAAGAAGATGCCAGAGGGTTGCCTAAAATGTGAACAGCAGAGAAACCATCCCAGACATGGTTCCTCATTAAAATAGTTTAGCTCTATTACGAGATCTCTATGCACACGGTGACGGTAAAATAACGTGTTCTCCGATGCAGTTTGATAATAATGTTCCCTATTTCTTTCATTATCAATGTAATTCTCGTTATTACCTTTATTATCGTCTTCTCCATCTTTTTTACCTTCAATCTTTCTCTCTCTCACACTAGAAAACGGAGACCGGAACGCCGAGGACGGTCGTTAGCGCGGTGAAAAAAGTTTCGAGTATTTATTTTCCTCGAGCTTAGTTGTTCTTTATTTTCTTACTCGGAACGACTTGTCTCTACCCTACTCTTTGCATCTATAACGATCATCGAATCGTTACCGTTATTATTCTTAGCGAACTAGTTCGCTGTTAAATTCCCTGCAAGCGGGAGTATCAGTTAACGAAGAAAATAAACAAGGACCGGGAGGACCATCGGGTCAACAGCAGGAGCGCAGTCTTGTTTTAACCTTTGTAGGAACAACACGTATTTCGTGGTGCGTGAATGCGTGTAGTGAACTTTTCAAAGCCGCGATCAATCCCGGAGCTTGCGACTCTGCGATGTGGTAGGGGTACTTTATTTATTTACCACTTGTTTAACATATTGTTTATCGTTTATTTAATCAGTTAGCAATCTCTTTGGAAAACGTGTACCTCGATTTTGTCGCAAAAAATGAAGAGTTGTACTCGTTAAGTGTATTTGTAGTTTATAACATTGAATTAAGTTGTAATCAGATGATTAAATTATTTTTTTATAAAATTAATCATTTCATTACTAACCTTTAATTATTTACTTACGTAGTTTGCATATGGAAGAAACAAAAGAACAAGAGGATTACTTACTTAGAAAAGTAATTAGTTAGAAATTTAATCAGCTTTTGTGGTATGATATTGAGCAAAGCAAAACATGAATCCGAGGTAGTTTCAGTGAAAATTACGAAAAGAAAAGAAAATGTTTAAAAAGACGAGAAAACTACTGTGTTCACACCGTGTACCTTTCTTTCAAAATAATTATTAAAATTTATTTTAATCCTAACTAAAATTGCAGTTTAAATACCAAATGTTAACTATTTTCTCCGCATTGCGAGTAAACTCGTGCATCACAGCTATGGGTAAAAGTAAAAAAAAAATATCGATATTTTTATCGAAGTTTCATAAATGTCGATAATCGATATATCGGTCGTCAGAAGTCAACATTATCGGTATGTAGGTGAAAACGTTAAAAACGGATGTAATTACTAAAAAAAAGGTCCTTAATTTGAATTAGTGACTACAACAATATAAAATTTAATCGTTTGTTTTAACAAATTTTAGTATATTACAATGAGTAACACGCGTGTTTTTTGCATTACTCACTTGTTTATCGCTTTTTCGTTTTATTTACGCGCAACCAGTATAATATTGCTAATTAAAAGAAAGATGTAGACGTAATGTTCACACACATTTTGGAAAACTTAAACAAAAAAAGGTCTTTCGGTCACAAATTTTTTATTGTTATGGTCACTAATTGATACTACGAAAAACCTTTCTTATTTTTTTTAGTCATCATACTGTTTTTTATATTCATTTCAAAATATCGACATATCGATCATGAGAATATCGATATTTTGATATATGGTTGCAATCCTAATCACAGCTAAATGATTAATAGCTATTTTTTGTTTCTGTACCTGCGATTTTGTGAAAGAACAGCAGAGATTTCGTAAGTTGCCATCTCTCGTTTAACGATCGGCAAGCAAGGTGAAGGAAATGGAGTAAGGAAACAGAGATATAGGAATTGGGTCGAGCGAAACGATTCGAAAATATATATATGTACGGTATAAGAGCGCGTAACGGCTCGAGGATGCAACGATGTAACGTTGTAACCGAATAAGCCTGAACTGTCTGCCGTGGCGTAATAAAATAGCGCGTTGAGAAAACCAGAGACCGCTTTCAGCGGCTTCCATCGCCACGATTCCCAAGAGATCTCTCTCTCCTCGTTGCCGCAGCACCATCGTTCTTGCAATCGTTGCTGGCTGCAGTTCGTTCTACACACACATATACACGCGTATCAATGAACGAGCAGGTTACTATATTCGTATTTCGCACGAATATACAAATATTTCGAGTTCTCAAATTTATTGCATCATCCTTGCATCTTCTCGTTGCTTCCCGAATAATATTTACCTTATCTTTCAGGATTTATTCGCAACTGGTATTTCTCGTTGATAAATCCATATTTTTTTATTATAATCACTGCGTTCATTCCGATATCATTTCCTAATGAATATTCCTACAATATACATAATACCTACGTGATTTTCACTGATTATTATCGTGATTGTTTATACGAGATCGTTGGGAATCCGTTATTTATCGGAATTATCATGAAACGTTCTCTTTTCGAAAAGCGTTTCTCGATAAAATCGTATATTTTGTTTCGGTGACAAAGGATACCCATAGTAGAACGTGGGTAGGTATAGCTCGCTTGGTCACGCGTTAACCCAAAACTTTTTGACCTTTTTACCAAAGTTTCCCAAGACATCGCGGCTTTGACAGAGATAGTAGAAACTGCTTGAAAGCACTTTCGTCTATCTTCGAAGTACTCGTGTCTCGAGAGTGTTCCCTCGTCGTGTTCCTCCATGTCTACGTCTGTAATTTTTTCGACATTTCTTTCACTTTCAGCATCGATACTTTGATATACCTACATTTGATCGTTCTGAAAACAGTCAAAGGATACGTTTTGTGTTCTTGAAATGCGTTAATCGAAACTGGTAGGGGGGATTGAAGGCAAATGGAGATACGAAGGTATTATTTAGAGAATTCCTTCTATTCGAGAGGGATCGTCTACAAAGAGATTTCGCCCGGGCAACAAGAATCCTCGGGTCTGTTCAAACTTGTCCCACGGTTGTCTCAGAGAACGTTGTTTCACGCTCGTTCAGTAAATTCGTAAACATGTTACTTCGAAGCTTTGAAGTCCCTTTTATCGATCACTTTCGGCCAACGCTCTCGATGAAAGGTCACCGTTCTCTCTATCTCACTCTTTCAACTGAAACTTCAACACAGTAATGGCGAGAAAAAAAAGTCAACTCTAATTCGAAATTGATCCGAAATCTATTTTTCCCCGTTCCTTTCTAATTAATCGTTTATGTGCCACGAACAGCATCCCAAAGGACCACTCATCCATTCTCGAAATCTCTTTTTATTTCCAATAGCGGCCACGCCTCCTTCCCGCATGATTTACCGCAACGAGGTTAATTAAATTTGACTTTAGTTAGATTAGTTGGATTAGTTTAGATTCCTCTCCATCTCTGACATCGGAATCCTCCATCTCTCTTTTTTCTCTTTCTCTTCGAGTGGAACGCGAAACAACCTGATTACCTTCGCGTTTGTTAGCTGTTTCGTTTTCTTTTTTTAAACGCTGGAAAGTAACAACAAAAATGATTAGAAATTCTTTGTCTCTCTTATCACATTTATCATGATTACGTCAAGCGTAAGTGAATTACGATTGGTGCTGGTAAAGGGAATGAGAAGAAGAGAAAGCAAAGATGGAAGATTCTCGTGGACGAGCAACAAGCTCATTCTTGCTGTACACGTTTGAATGTACAGGAAACGTAATTACCTCGTGCTCGATGAGCGTTACACCTACAACCATCAGGTAAATCCATACTAGCAGGTTGAACGAGCGCTCGATCGTCTCTGATAAATCGGATCGCTGTGTATCTTCCCGCAGGATACCCGTTTCTCTCGGATCTCTCTCTTCGTGGGAACTATGAAAAGGAAATCGATGCTGGAACGAATGGACACGGTCTAGTTGTTGATATTAAGTCGCTTTGTTTTTCTTTGGAACAAACTTATTTATCTCTTTTTTCAATCCTTTCTCTTCTCTCTCGCTCATGAATTTTATAATTTTTTTTTTAACCAACTTCGAAAAAGGAGGAGGTTTCTCAATTCGACAGTGGGTGATGTCTTCTGTTGTTGCTTTCTTTTTTATTCTTTTTTATTACCGTTTATATTTTTTAACCCATTTCACATGGTATGGGTTAGCCAAACAGTAATGAAACTGAACAAAACTCAAACTTTTACTCCTTGGGATCGTCTTTACAATAATTCTTCCTTTTGAATGGGGTAGAGATTCATACCATATAAAAGAGTAAAGGAGAAACGTCGTTTAACCCCTCATAGGGTACAACTCACCACATAATTTTTTCCACTATTTATAGTCTGTTCTCACTAATTAGGATTCAGTGAACATGAATTGAAGCTTTTTAAAAATATTTTCCTATTGATCATTTGTTAACGAGATACTCAACATTTAAACCAATTATTCTCGCCTACTGGTCTATTTTCGCTAATTAGGATTCAGTGAACATGAATTGAAGCTTTTCGAAAATATTTACCTATTAATCATTTGTTAACGAGATACTCAAATTTTCAACCAATTATTTTACTATAATTAGTATACAGGGTGTTCTAAACTAAACACCCCAAGGCTTATCCATATGTTCACATGGATGATTTGAGTCGAAAAGTCTAATAGACTTTTGCGAAAATCGGCTTCGTCAACGAGTTATTAATTAAGAGAGATCAGCACATCACGAAGCGAGGTAGCGACAAGCGGCTATACTCGAGCGATCCTAGCCTTCAGCTTGAATACGGCCGCCTATCGCTTTCGTGCTTCGTGATTTGCTGACCTCTCTTAATTAATAACTCGTTAACAAGGCCGTATTTCGAAAAAGTTTTTTTAGACTTTTCGACTCAAATCATCCTTGTGAACATACAGATTACCTTTGGAGTAGTTAGTTTGGGACACCCTGTAGAAGGGTTACATCTTGGTTTTCCTTGGGTAGTCAAAGAAATGAAGTTTCATGGAAAGGAATCGAGGGAGAGTCCTGTTTAAAAGACGAAGGTTAACGTGTTCGAAATAAAACATGAGCCGCGGCCATCTTCCTTCGATACTTACCAGCAGGCCGTCATTGGAAGTGGTAAACGATCGGGCGAGAATGGTGGACCACGATCTCCCTTTTTTTCTCTATGAGCCTCTCTATCTCGAAATACATATATACATATGGAGTAGGTCGTTGTTTCTGTATCGTTAACGGGATGACCCAGTCAACGTAACGAGCATCGTTACGTTAACGGAGAATAGGGGTTGATATCGATCCGAAAAAGAGAGGAATGACAGGTTTTGGTGATAACGATCGAAGATTTATTATAGCCTAAATCTTTGCGGTATAAAAATGATATCAGATATCGATAGTGATGGACGGCATGATAAGAATTTCAAGATCTTGTCTTGAATCCATCCCTAATATATAGTAAATAAAGAATCAGGGATCAAGAATCTTGCAAGAATCAGGAAAAAGCATTGATTGCTGAAATCTAGACATCCTATTTCTTGATTGTAAAAAATCAAGACAAGACCAGTATGTCCGATTCTTGTCTTGTCTTGAATCCATCACTAATATGTAGTAAATAAATAATAAAGGATCAAGAATCTTGTAAGAATCACAAAAAAGACATTGATTGTCGAGATCAAGACGTACAATGTACCAATTCCCGATTTAAAGAAGTCAATACAAGACAAATATGTCTTGCCTTGAATCCATGACTAGGTAAAGAGAGCATAAAAGATCGATATTTAACATTCCCGTACTTTTTTTGTTACAGGTGACGTGACACGAAATGGTTACGCAGCCGTAAGAAACAGCCGCAAGGCCGCGGCACCGAGCTTTTCCCTCTTCCTTTTTTTTTAACGGAAGGGTAAGTGTTCCCACAGTTTTTAATTTCGCGTAATAACGAGACCGTAATTCATAAAGGCCTCGGTCCTGACCCTAAGCCGGCAGAGCAGCCGGAACTTTAACGAGGACATTAAAGTGGTTTCGACTACGCGCGGTTCGCGACACGGACGGATTACGTGCATTAACGTCCTGACTTCCTAGCTAAAAGGTAGAAAAGAGACGAGGGGGTAGGGGGCGTTCAAGATTTTTTTCGCGTTCCCTTTTGTTACCCCGTTACGTAGAATCCCCTCCTGGGTCGTCATTTTGTTCAAACGCCCTATCAGCTTCTATAGAGCTTTCATACGTCTCTACCTATGTAGGCACGCGCGCTATATTTTTCAGGTCTGTGTCACAGAGGCTGGATTAATTCTAAGAATTCGTGTCGTCCCATTCAAAACGTTTCTCGCCTTCCCCCTTTTATTCCCTTTCTTCGAATCGTCCCCGTTCGCTCGCTACCCCCTGTGGAAGCGTGGATTTTTATTCACTCCTCGGTCATTGAAATCGAAACGTCATTAACATCCCAACCCAGGGATCCAATTGAAATTTTTGTCGAGGTTATTTCTTTCAACACAATTAACACCGTTTCCCTAAAATCAGAAGGTTTCATAAACACGATTATAAAATGAAAGATAAAATACAGTAATGAAATCGTTAGTAGGTTAATCTACTTGGAAATATTAACGTTATCGTTTTGTACTCGTTTATCTCGGGTCTCACGGGTGTTTATTTTACATATATTTATATTGTAGTACCTAATTGGTGCTTCGAAATATCACGTTAATTACGAAGGTTATTAGTACACTCGAATTTCTTCTTTTTCCCAACGATTTATTAGCCACTCGGATCTAACTATCAAGCTTTATGAGAACGCTGAAGGATCGTACGCGATGGCGGGTAATTCCCAGTAGGAATAATTAAGCAGTCGCATCTTCGATAGACCGCCATTGTCACCGATATTACTTGCTACTTTGGCGCGAATTCCCAAATGACGTTATTGGCCCAAATTGGCTGTTGCTTCGCATTAGTAGCGCGAACTTCTCGCACGAACGGGAGACACGGGATGTTTGCTTTAATGAGATTACACGAGCTCGTTGCGAACGGTGTGTATCAGTGAGAGACTACGTATGTACGTTTGAGTTACGTCTTCCCCTTTCTCGATTCTAATCTCTCTCCTATGTTTATCTGTCACTTCGTAGCAAATCGCACGGGATTTGTCACGTATCACGCAAGGTATAAATCTTCATTAGTTTCCATTAATAATATTCGTGACATATTTTCATCGTTGAATGGCGAGAGAGTTTGAAAAAAAGGTGAGGGTTGAAAAGAGTATAAAGGAGCATTCATTATCAAAATTTATGATGAATCATGACGGTTACGTTATCGTCAAAAGGATAGGTATCAAAAGACGAGGACGATCTTATTAAGTCATCGCTTTCGTGCAAACCACCTATTACCCCTAATTATTCCAGATTAAATTCCCGAGTTTGCACGGCTATATTTCCGTGTCGGTCTCACGATAACACGAAAATGATGAGAACGAAAGTCGACTAAGGTTTTACTCTCTCTCGCACACGACAACGGACAACTTCTTCGTACGTTCCTTGGAGAGAGAGAGAGAGAGTTCCAAGGGTAGAGGATCTCTCTATCGGGTGTCATTAAAATTAAACGCGGACTCGTAATTACGAGAGTTAAGACGATTTCCTTAACGAGATTTCTCGAGACGGTAATAGTCATCTTTTGAGATGTAAGCGAGCTTAAAGTTGTCGCGTGCCTTCAAACTTTCACAACAATCTTGATAATTGTTATGTATTGGTATGTTTTTTATGATCCTAGTCATCGTCTCGGTTTAATCCTATTTCCAATGGTATCATTCTCATTAGTTTTCTTCGAACATCTTTGTATCTTTTTCTCTATTTTCGATAGCACAAGAATAGCACCGGCTTCTTTCGTCCCTTCTTACGTGTCGTTGCCGGAAGTACGACGACGTGGCTTGACCCACATTTTTCAACAATGAACTCGTCTGTTCGCGAACGCGTCAAAAGTCCTACGGTCTCGTAAGCAAGAGTCGACTCGTTTCGGTTTTTCTTTTCTCTTCATCTTCTCCTTCATTTTTTTTTTTTACCTATTCTTATTTCTTTTTACTTCTTTTCCAACATTTCTCGCTACTCCTTCCTTCCTTCCTTCCTTCCTACACTTTTTCTCCTTGCACTGTTTTAGACCGTCTTGTAGTTTCGCGTTTCCCGTGTAATTCGAAGTACAGCTGCACGCGCAAACCGAGTCGTGCTACGTTCGAACGACTTTTCTTCCTCTTTTATTTCCTCTTCCTTCTTCTTTTCTCCTAGCGAAAGGACTTCGTAAGAATCGATGCGGAGAATCTGGAAGGCAAAGTTTTCTCGCGAGAACGCCTCCGTAACTCTCTTATAAGAAACGGAAGAGAACATTTTCATCTAGCTTTATTCAAAACTATTCGTAAGATTTTTTTCAACGAGTCGATTTCGTATCGTATAACCAAAACCAATTTTATTTTCGTACAGGTCCATTTTTATTCTTTCGTTCGTGGCCAAACGGATACCAAACTCACGGGCTCGTTTCTCTATACACGATTTGTCGACGTAGCACAAATATATCATCGATACTCTGCCTCCTCGTGTTCTACGATAATGACACGCGCGTATCCTGTAATTACGGGCATAGATATATAGTACGGAGCATTATTGGTAACTCGCGAATATCGAATTTCTCATTGATAACGAGTGAAAAAATGACAGGTGAAATCCTTCGTTATTGAAATGTTGGATATTTTTGATAGATTAATTCTTTATTATTAATAATCGTATTTAATGAAAATGTAACAGACATCTGCTTTTACAAGGTGACAGTGTATCGAGTAAAAGACACAAAGTATACAAAAGGTAATTTAAAACATTGAAATTCATTTATTAATTATCAAACGATCAAAAGGATCTATCAGATCCACGTTGTATTATAATAAAGCTTATGTATAATTGATATATATGGTATGTGATTTGACATTTCTATTGTTTTAGCATGTATAGACATTATAAATCGATTATCTATTTTTTCAACTGTTTATGGGCGTTTGAAGGTTAAAGCATTTTATTTAGTTATTGCAATAAATATAATATGTAGAATAAATGCAATAAAGTAATGAAAAAAAAATTAATAAACTAATACAACCACGCAACCTATCATTTGTAAAAGCAAATGAGGTTACAGAATAAAAATTCCTCCTCCTATAACAATTACTTGTTATTTAATTGAAGTAATTGAAATAAAAAATTATTTGTTTGAAATACACGCAAAATAAAAATAATTTTCCTATGTTATTCGTGAAATAAAAATAATAAACTCAACCCTAATATAAAGTAGACAGAAAAATTGGAGATAGGTTTGCATAATTGGCATTCGAAATTTCTAAACTATAAATATTGTCTATATAAAAAAAAAAAAATGTCGATCGGTAAGATTCGAAGGAAGATAAGAGAGAAAAGATGGAGACGAGTCGTACAATTTAATTTTCACGGAGACTTTGAGCCGTCTTGCGTAGGGTGGATAATCTCGTTTTGCTGGAAATGCCTCCGGTACGCGAGATAACGTCTGAAGCAGGTTAAACGCGAGTCCCGTGTTCTCGAGTACGCTGATAAAGTATGGCGTGGCCGTTGATTAAAGAATTCGCCTGTGTTTCGGAGATGCGGCCTTCTCCGCCACCAACGCCGGACGCGCTCGGAAAAGCGAGTATTCTAAAATTTGTGTGTGCGGCACGCTCGCGAGAGAGAAGCGGTAAATTACCAGCGCGAGGAGAGGCGTGGTCCGTGTCTCTCTTCTTTCTCGCATCACTTTTTTTAATCCTTTTCCTTTCCTCTTTTTATTTCATGCGTTGGGAAGATATCCTTCACGCTTCGCGAGGCCATTTTTTGTAATCTCATTTTCTCTTCCGTATCTTACACCCATTATTTTAATTATTTATTCCTTTTCCACCGTTTCACAAATTTTAGTACAACATATTACACTTCTGACGATAAAACATGTACAATTTTTTTCGAAATATGTTAATTAGATTATTTTCTTGCACACGTTTCGCGATGACGACGCGAGTGTGGAACAGTAGTTCTCACGGAATTCCGAAATTTGAGTTTAAAAAAATTGTTGAAAGAAATTTAAAAATGGAATTTTTTTCTGCCGATTTCATAGTTATTGACTATAGTGGTGGTTTCCAGAATAAATTAGTTTTAAGAGGAGAAAGGAGATAATTACAAATTCTGAGAATGAGGGAGTGACTTTTACAAGTCATGCATAAACATTTGACAAAACGAAAAAATCCATCCATCTATCTACAGAGAAGAATGCTTGTTTTTTTTTTTTTATACAAATCTACAATTTCATCCCGATTTTAATGAAATTTTGCTCAACTGACCTTTAAAATAAGAGGAAAGTATACCGGGTGTCCCGTTCCGAGTTAACCACCGGGAAACTGCATGTAGAATAGACGAATCTAAGCAGAAATATCCAAAGTTGTTTAAACAAATTCGGCCTTGTTAACAAGTTATCAACTAACAAACATTACGTGTCGCTGCTCGTCTTTGTTTTTCGTGGAATTTTCCTCCTACTCCTTCATCTCTTGGCTAGCTCCGAGCTTAAGTGAACCGTAATTGGCCGAACTTTGTTAGTTAATAACTCGTTAACTAGGCCGAATTTGTTTAAACAATTTTCAATATTTCTACTTAGATTCGTCCACTCTACCTATAGTTTCTCTGTGGGTAACTTGGAATGGGACACCTTGTATACCTATCTACAATAGCGGATTACCGCACAGTTGCATGAAAGGACCGCAAAATCGTTGGATGCCTCATCCTCAAAAACTAAAATTATATTTTTATTGTCTGTTATACGTGAATTGTAGGCAAATATAAATTTCTTCTAAAAACCTATTTTCATAGTGGATATTGAGTAATAGTCATTGGCACCAATTAAAAAAAAAACATAGTAAATTAAACAAAAAAGATAACCAATTTGATTCCAAATCACTAAAACTTGCAACCCTGCTCGCATCTAATTACAATGCACTCAATGTCTGCATTATTCATTTTAGTGAACCACTTCATTCTTAGTAGGATCAATAAAGAACTTCCAGAAAATCCCCACAAAATCAAGATCCGCCATTGCCTATCTATACTTCCAACCGTTTCCCGAATTCTCGTTTCACTGAAAACCTACTCGTCACGTGTATCAACCATTGTCTTCCATTACGATTCCTCGATCGGATATCGATTCCACACGAAACACTTTTTCGGTGAACCACGAGCTTACTCACGAGCTTCGACGAGGACACACATAGCGTTTGGGTATCTAAAGCGACGACCGAAGCAGCGTCGATCTCTGAATCCGAACGAGTTACGCTAACCACGTTGCTATTCTGCTATAGAAAAAGAAGAATAAAAGAGACAAAGAATGAGAGAGAAAAGCACTCGCAAAGTCCAAGCTTGTCGGGTAGTTCTCGAAGACCTTCCGAACGGCGAAGCTCGAAACGAAGGGCGTCCAAGCAAGAAATACAGAGTTTCGTGCTCGAGATTGCTATCGGTTTCTCTTTCTCTTGCTTCCCTCTTTCTCTCTTGAAGAAGGAAGACACGTTTCTTCGAGACGATCGCTGCGATTCCAAACGTGATTCGAGAGTCGACGAGCCTCGTCGAAGGAACTTCTTCCACTTTGCCACGTTTCCTTCCGCCTCATTTTTCCTTTTTTTTTACCCTTTCAGATTTTGTCTTCGACTCATTCAAAATTCGATGCTCAATCACGGTGAACACCACGATCGTTCGTGGTTACTTTTACTTAGCATGGAGGATCGATGAATTCGTCTTTGGGTAACGCATAAAAAATGTATACATCTTTGAAAGACACGCGTCTTTCCTTTGCCATTCGAAGTACCGAGTCCTCTCTCTTTGGACGATAGTTTCCATCGATCCGTAGGACGTAAACTTCGCGAGGCTCTCGACGGGAACTCGAAACGATGTTCGAATATTCAACGATCCGTTGGGGTACGTGTCGAAGCTCTCCTAACATCCAAGACACCTATCATCCATTCGATGCTTTAAATAATAGACAATTTTAACCCTCTCGAAGCAGTCGAACCTTCGATATCTATATCTCATGGTAGTGGGAACGAAATTCATTTTATGCAGCTTTTCTTTCTTTTCCCATGGCTGCTTTTCACGTTACTTGAAAAATATCACGATTATAAACCAAACTGGATGGCGAGAGGAAAGACGAGCATGAAGATGAAAAAAAAAATGAAATAAAGGAATGGGAAAAATCTAGCCGCGTAGCCATCACTTTTTACGTCTCTCTTCTTTTATTATTTACGACATCCTAACCACGTATGCCAACGGAAGTATTTTTCTCATTCTCTTTCTTCTTTTTCTCCCTTTCAGCGTCTACATTTTGGAGTTTCTTTTTTCTTGTAATTTTTAGAATTTCTCCCGTTGCCTCCACGACGCAGCACTTCTCTCTCCTATTTCGGCTTTTACATTTCCTTTATCTATCCCTTTGTTTTTGTAACGTACTTTCCTTTTATTTCGTCATATCTCGTGCTTACTACGTTTTCTCTTCTGTAACTACGGAGAGAAAATGGGGACGGATGAGAGATGGTGAATATAAACGGTTTGTTTTTCGGACAAAGGGTCGTTAAATATTTTTTAGTAATTTACAGTTTTGTTGAAATTATCGAAAGAAAATACAGTGTAGGTTTAAATCCATCCTTCTTTGACACTCACGGGTTATCAACACTGGTGCAAACATTAACGATACGTTACATCATAATTTTATTCTTTCCGTGAGTTAAAAACTTTTCAACGAAATCGCAGACGTGTGAGCCGCGTCCAGGGGTAGGTTACTCGCACGTGAAACTATTTTACTCTTTAGGAAAATAGCTGAAATTTTTCTCATTTACGGGAAATTATACTCATTACCATTAGAGCTGTATTAAGCATAATGCCTCGTCAACGAGTAATTCGAAAGGTGCAAAGCTCGCTTTTTTTAATGCTAATGCACCTCTCTTTCTCTCTTCCAACCTTTTGCGCCCTTTTCCCATCCTTTCCCTTTTTTTTTTCCTTCTCTTTATCTCTCCCTTTCACGAGGATGTATCTTTACAAAACTCTTCTATCCTTCAAAGAGCACGAATTCGCGTTGCGATAAATTCATCTCGTGAAATCTGCTTAAAAGATAAGCGCCCTTTTCCGAAAAAAAAAGAGAGAGAGAGAGGAAGTAAAGCAACAAAAGGGTTTTTAATCCTTTCGCGATCGGTAATAAAAAAAAGAAAGTACGTTTCGTTAGTTGATTAATAACGTGCCTCTGTCGACGAATCGATTTCGAGTTATATGAAAATTTATTGTAAAAATTGCAATTTATCGTATATTCAATTTATTACACGAATTCGTTTGGAACATATCGCTGAAGTGAAATTAACAATAGTAATATAAAATGATTTCTACAGGAAATAACGTGAAACAAATATATCATCCATTTTATTATACCAGAAATGAGAGTTTCCTCTTCGTGGAATATCTTTCGATGTTCTCCAGCCCGAAAGATATCCCTTTCTTTCTTTTCCCACGCGGAGAACGTAGCCTGCACGGGGCAAACGCATTTCCATAAATCGGCCGAGGCATACATATTTGTCCGAAGAAATAAAGTTTTCGCGGTAGAGCGTCTTTGCGAATATAACGGGTCCTTTCGCGTAACGGAAGCCCGGGTTCGCACGCTAAGTACTCGCGGGTGGCCGGGTTTGTGAAAGTATTCTGGAAGAGAGAAACTTTCTATCTTGCTTGCTTTCGTATATAAATTGTATATAGGGTGTCCAGTTCCAAGTGTTACAGCGGAAAACTACATGTGTACAAAGATGGATCTAGTCGAAAAGTTTAATAAATTTTTTTGATATTCGGCTTAGTTAACGAGTTATTCGCTAATAAATATTGGCAAATCACGGTGATCGGTTGGGTAAACGTGATAAGCGAAGCGGAAAGCTCCTTAGCTGCGAGCTCGATTGAACCGCCCTTCTTCGCTGATCACCATAATTGGTCGATCTTTGTTAATCAACAACTCGTTAACTAAGGCGAATTTCGAAAAAGTTTATTAGACTTTTCTACTCAATTCATCCTTGTGCAGATGTAGTTTTCCGCTCGGACACCTGAAACCGGACACCCTGTATAGATATATATCTACATACAAAGATATATATCTATATCTACACACACAAGTAAAGGTCTCCGGAGGGCCATATAGTTTCGTCCGAAAGAGTATCCGCACCTGAGGACACGGAAAATACTTCTTCTCTCTCTCTTACTCATACCCACACTCTCTATCTACCGATCCATCCATCTCTCTCCCTCTCTCGCACAGTCAAAGCCAACCACGAAACTGGGCCATGCTCGTTAGTCGTTCGATTGATTTACAGTCTCCCGCTTTATTCCTCCTCCTTCACCATCCCTTATATCCCTCTCTCTCTCCCCTATAGTCCTCCCATTCTCTTTCACCACCCAAACTCAGCAGCGTTCTCTTCTCTTTTCCTTCTTTTTTTCTTCTCACAGTATAGAAGAATTGGCTCGATCGTTTTCTTCGAAATCGTACCGGCTCTGTCACTTTCTTTCCGGAACTGCAGTGTGCGAAAAAAGCTTTTTTTCAAAGTCCGACGAGACGCCATGTTTTTTTTATAACGAACGAACGGGAAGTGGAGAAAGACTAGGATGGCAAAGATGGCGACGCGTTGGCACGAGAGAACGTCTCTTCCGCTTCCTCCTCCGGAATTCGGTGATTAAAGCTCCGAATCGAGCGTCGTTCCGCGCTGGTGACTTCTTACCAACCCTTCTCTACCCCCCCATTCACCCCTCGTCTATCTCTATCTATCTTTCTTTTGCACCGCTAAGGCGTCTTAAGACGATATTTCGACGATAGAGCGTAATCGTACGGGCGCCAAGTTGTGGCTCGTAAAAAGCGAAGAAATTTCAATTAATCCGTTTTCCACACCCCCCTTCTCGCGAGGAAACGCGCGTTAGAGAGAAAAGGGTGGGGTTAGAGGAGGATAGAGGGGAAAAGTCGCTCGTAAAATATCGCCTTTCGAAATTGACTCTTTCCTTCGGCAACGAGGAGTCTACTACCACCTTACCCGTCCTCCTCACCCTCGGAATCACGAGATAAATTATTCGGATAAAGGAGGACTCGTAATTCCATTAAATCGCTTCCTCCAACGTACTTCCTAGGTCTTTCATATTTCCTCTTTCCTTCAATTCTTAACGATCTTGCGTGGAATATGATTGGTAGGGGACAAATTTTGGTACATCTCGAATTAAAATTGCAGCTGCAGTTTTAGTAGTGATGGATTCGAGACGAGACAAGAATCGGACATATTTGTCCTGTATTGATTTCTTAAAATCGAGAATTGGTACAGTGTACATAATTAATCTATTGTATGTCTTGATCTCTTGGATTGTTGATACCTGATTCTTTATTTTCTACATATCGATTTATTATTTTTGAACATTTTTATACATATTATTGAAACATGTTTGTTAAGTTTTACAGCTTGAATTATGACAGCAATGTAGTGAGAGTAGTAGGGTGAGAAAAATCAAGATCTTGGAAGTCTTGTCTTACCGTCTATCACTAGGTTTGAGATTCGATAATTATTTGTGGAAGAGAATAAATATATTTCAGTTATTTTGTTAACAAATCTTGAGGTTTAAACCGATGTTTATAAATCTCAAAATTCTATAAATGATTTTAATCTCACTTTCCCAGCCTCTCGACGAGTCAAATCTGAATTTAAGGAGTGTGGCCACCCTGGTGGCTTGCAAAATGGGTATATTTTTAAAAAATTCATGAACTCGAAAGTATTTAACGAAATATTTTTATTTTTAACAGAAGGTCAGACACGGCTTTAAGGATGCCACAAAAAAATTTTAGTTGAAAATATTACAAAATCACAGCGCTGCAGACATTTCCGTGGAGGCCCTCCGCATGACACGCACGTATGTTGTCCCAGGTGTATCACCATGATGTTGCATCTGAACAAAATGAAAAAAAAATTAGCTTATACGTGGGTAGTGTCGCTACAATGTAGCACAGTGATTTTTTTTCGACCATTAAGGATATTATGGTGAGTCGAAATTTCAGTGAAAAATACACATTATTAAGAAAATATTTCTGAAAAAGAATTTTTTAAAATATATACCCATTTTCCAAGCGGTCATGGTAAACAGACCCCTAAAATCACTCATTAAACATCAATTCGACCCTTCTAGACCTCACACAGGCCTTCATAAAAAAAAAAATCTTAATTTCAAACGAAACCTAAAAAATTATGCTTCCGAGGTCCAAACCGAGGTTAAGATTTTGACTCGGAACGATAAAAAATATTTCCAGTTAAAAATACTTTCAAGGAACAAATTTTTAATACACAGTAAAAAAAAAAAAAAAACAGGGCTTAGTTTTAAAGCATATAAAAAATGGAGAGCTTTCGACGGATCAAGAGTTAAGGATAATTTGAAAAGCTTTCACCGGAATAATTGATCGCTCACGTACTACCTACGTCGAGAATCAATTTGAAGGGATGTTTTTGCGGGCACAGTTGAGTTTTACGTTCGGATGTGGAGGAGGGGTAACACGTGGTAGAGTTCACGAAGGAAGTTAGTTTCGCGGGCGGCCGTAACGAATCCATCTCGACATCAACGCGGTTTACTCGACGTCACGTGTGCGCTATGCCGACGGTACCACCGCGTTTAGCTTTCGAAAGTTCCCACGAACTCGAGCACGTACGGGGTATAACTTTAAAGTGGCCGCTATTAATACGAGGCGTAAGTCATTTTTCACGCGGTGCTTCGAGAACGCTTCTCCGGGCCAAAGTAGTTCTGATGGGTACGGTTATAACGAGAATGTTCTATGGAGGGTTAAAGGGTCGAGGTTGGAACCTATAATCGATTTTCAGAAAGATAGAACGTTTTCGCGAATCGTAGAAATATTTTTATTCGCGGGATTCTTATGCTTATTCTCGATAGAATTTAACCTATTTATGCCTGTCGTGCCCAAACGGGTACGGTTCTTAAAGTAAACACATTTTTTTGATATTTATAATAATATTTGTGGCAGAGGTGAATTTGTGAAATAAAAACTTAAACATTTTTTAAATTCTTGACCTAAAATGATCCCTTAGAAAGTATAAAAATAATAGTTTTAAATTAGTGTTAAAATAATAGGGAGTTAACTGTTTAACTAAAAGCAATTATTTTTTACTTTTTAAGGGATCGTTTTATGTGCCGGGGGTTTAAAAAATTTTTAATTTAAGTTTGATTTGTATCTTTTTAAACTTTATTTTGTCCATGAAAATCCTTAACCCATTTTGGAAAAGAGCTCATAACTTTATAACAGCTGGACAGATTTTCATCAAGTGCAGCTAAGAACCATCCTGATTTAACTAGCTTTCAATTAAAAAAAGCCGCATTGAAATCGGTAAATCCGTTTGCGAGCTTCGATGCCACATACAAACATAGCCGTCAAACTTATACCATCTTTCGTTTTTCGACGTCAGGGATTAAAAAAATGATTTAAAATACCTAAAAGTGATGGTATTTGTAGAGTTGATTCATGTATTATTGTTACTGAAAAATAAAGATTATTCTTCTGAATATATTTTCGAACTTTTTTATACATTTCTTACAATATCTTCTAATATTACTATTGTGTTATTTAGTTGAGAAGCAGTTTTTCTACAATTTTCATACTGCTTGAGCCCAATAACCCCATTCAAGGACTGCATATTTTTTTTCTAAAAAAATAAAACAAATTATTTCTTTTCTTTCCGTTTTTAGGCACGACCGCAGGGAGTTCCTTATGCTCTCGATCGAGCAAAAAGTGTAACGGACGATTATCTCCGAAACTATTCGAGATATCCAAAAATCCTTTTGGATCTTTACGTTTCATAACAAGATCTAAATGTATGTATGTGTGTGTGTGTGTGTGTGTGTGTGTGTGTGTGTGTGTATGTGTGTGTGTGTGTGTGTATGTGTGTATCCACTCTAGCGTCTAAACGGCTGAACGGATCGAAGTAAAATTTACACGGAAAATCCAGTTACACCCGACGAGGATCCACTAACAATTTCGATTCGATCCGATTTCCGGTTTCAAAATGGCGGGCATTTTAAAAATTAAAAAATTCATAAAAATTATGTTATAAGAGCAAAACAATTAAAACTTTGCACAAATATGTAAGGTAGTGACAACTAATAACATGAATTTTTTCAAAATTTTTCAGCGAAACAGTACAAAATGGCGGACTAGTAAAAATTTGTATCTACTCTAGCGCCTAAACGGCTGAACGGATAAGGCTGAAATTTATACGAAAAATCCAGTTCTTCCAAACATAGATCCACTAGCAATTTCGAATTGATTCAACTTCCGGTTTCAAAATGGCGGTCATTTTAAACATTAAAAAATTCATAAAAAATTCTCTATAATAGGCAAACAATTCAAACTTTGCAAAAGTATGTAAAATAGTGATAACTAATAACGTAATTTTTTTCAAAATTTTTCAGGGAAGCAATACAACCAGAACGAAAAAACATTTTTTTTTTTTATGACCAGAAACGAGTTTTAATGTAATCGGTATTTTTAAAAAAATTATCCCGACGGCCAGATAGCGATAGTCAAACGGCCGCAATCAGCTATCCTGTACTCTCATAAGAACAGGGATAGGCGAGCGCAGCGAGCCGACTTCCTGTACGAATCATTACCGCGGTCGTGCCTAATACGAAACAGCAAGGCTGTTTCGTTCGGGGGCCCCAGCCCCCCTATAGCTGGTTCTTATAAGTCGATACGTACCTGGCTATTAATCAACGAAAACATGTTGTTTTACTGCATTGGGAGCAAATGGGTTAAGGATTAGGTAAACTGGGAATAATCTAGGAAAAAAGGTCGTTATTATTTGTAGAAATAAAAAAAAAAATCATATCGAATAGAAAAGGTAGCGAGCTCGTCGAGGAAAATCTGAAAAATTTTCCGGGATATTCGAGCGCGTCGTACGCGGGATCGTCGAATTTACGGATAACGTTTTATCACTCGCGCGTTTTGCGCGAAAAGCTTTTCGAGAAGAACGAACGATACTTCGGCGTTACTTCGCTCGATAAATAGCGTTAGAAAGGCGTTTTCCCTTCGGCAATCTTTCCGGAACCGGTCGAGCAGGCAAAGCGTCTTGAAAGTTTCGACGTTCCTGAGATTTATTTATTTGAGGAAGAAAAATCTCTGGGCATCGGGAACGGGAAAAAGAGATAGAGAGAGAGAGAAGGAAATAGCCGTTCGCATTCTTCGGACTCCCATTTAAGCCCTTCATCCTCGCGTAGCCCAACTCGGACTTCAACCTACATCCTAATCTATTTCGAGTGGTGCAAAGACCGGTCGGCAGATATTCCCATCAAATTCGACTTTAAACCCAAACCTCGAGTAATTCGTTTTGCTTAGAAAGAAGAAAGTAGCCTAATATGGGGAGGTTTTTTTTGGAAGCTCGTAGATTCTGTTTAAATAAAAGAATATTTCGAGACATGGTATCAGTTGCTTGTACGTATATATTAGATAACATTTTGATATGTTTCCATCGATCTTTGCTAGCTGTTTTTTATTTATTATCAAATTAAAAAAAAAAAAAAGGTCAATCTCCCTATATTGGGAACAGAGAGTCGCTAATATGGAGAGGTAAATGCTCTCCATATGGGGTAATGTTTTACAATAGTAATGTTTCGATTGTGTTTACTTTTCTTGCTTTTTGCAGGGTTTTTTACTATTTTACATCAAAAAATACAATAGACAATATAAATATTTTATAATAGTTTTTATTTTGATCGAAAATAAATGTTTCTGTTCTACACATAAAACAAACGAACACTTTATTATTAGAATCCGTGCAAAGACTGTGACTCTACTTGTAAAATTTATTACATCGTATCCAGTCCTCACCATTGGGATTCTCGGAAAATAATCTTGAAGAAAACATATATTTAGCATCATTGTTATCTAAGTACCTACAAGAGTCATCAATTAGAATATTTAAGTCACTCTCAGAATCAAAATCACTGACTTTAAAAATCTCCCCGTAATAAGCACAAATCATTTTATACAAATGTTTCATTATTCTGGTAAAACATGTCATCAAAGATGTTAGGAAAATCATGATAAAATATTAAAATATTCAAGCATAAGAATAGAAGAAATATTCAAGCACAACATAACCTGAAAAAGTTTGTAAAATTTTACAGTAATGGCTACCGTGACGGCTAATAGAATGCACCACCTACATCGTGAAATATCAGATTTCTCATATTAGGAACCCTCCCCATATTAAACATAGTGAAAATCATGAGAATACAACTTGGTAAAACGTTTTAAAACGATTATAAGATAAAAAAACCGACTCGAAACAATAATGGTCCATCCATTATCGTTATATCTACTCGTTCGATTTTCCAGTTGGCATTGATCCCTATGGACGTAGCCGATGTCCCGTTCGAGCCAGATTCTATGAAAGCAAACAGGAAAGGAAAAGCGAAAAGATATAGGAGGGTAAGAGAATGATAGATTCGAAGACAGAGTTTGTGGGAGAAAATAGGATAGAGGGGGGGGGGGTGTGGGGGAAGTTAAAAAGACGTAGTCGTTGCAAATAAACTCAAAACCATTCGCGAAGAAAGGAAGGATCCTTCGTGTTCTTCTCGTCTTCCTCTTTTACGAGTCGCCACGAGTGCGAGCGAGTATCCCTCCGTTAGTTCTTCCCTTTTCTAGGAGGCTCGCTCGCGCCAGTGAAATATCGATTTTGCCTTGCGGAGTAATGGAATTCCGGAGTCAAATTTATGAGCGTTCGCTCGGCACACGCTCGCTTTGCTCGGCCACGCGTGGTAAAAAACTTGTTGAAAGGACGGAGCTTCGATCGAGAAGAACTTTAAGAAACATGATAGATCGAATATAATGGATAGTTAAATTCGCTTTATTAACTATTTTAATTTTATTTAAATATCTGTACTCTTTTTTTTTTTAACCTTTCGTGTACTATGTGGGGTATGCCACACCCCAGTCCTCGAAAATTCATAAGTATTTGGAAAAAGTTTCTGTTCTTTTATTGATAAAACTAATTAAAATATTAAATTACTTCGTTTTTAAACCTATTGATTACAATGTACAAATATTATTCCATAAACAAAACACTCAAATAATTGAAACAAACAAGTTTTATTACATCTTACATTTTTGGGTATGTCACACCCCACCTAGTATAGGACAGACTTTTTAGTCACCTGGTACACGAAAGGTTAAGACTCTATTCTATTTTCTATCTTCAAAAGTTAGCTACATCGCGTTTGGGAAACTCGATCTTTACGTTTCGGAAGGAAAATTTCCTTAGCTCGATAGCCGTTTTCGAAATTTCTATGTTACGAGCCGTGAAAGTCGAAGTAAAATTATCCGACCTTCTGGCACGTAAATTTGAGAAAGTTAACTTTGAGCCAACGAGATGGTGAATAAACTTCACGCATAGTAACCCTTTCTACTTTGAAACTTGTGTCGCGTAGATACTTTCTTTTAAAGAATTTAATATTTCACGTAATTGATCTCCCGATGGGTGATAAAATTGGATCATCATTACTATCATTATCTTCCTCGATTTATTATTCGCGGATCCATTGAAACTTTCTTCGAAGTTTAATAAGCCACTTTTATTTATATAATAACGCGGAATGGGCCGCGCATTAACGCTAATGCGCGTTATAGAAACTTAGTTCCAACGTTTTTAGGGTAAGCGCATCTCGTCTTAAAGTTGATATAACGAAGCTCTCACACGGTAATGAGCTTTAAACTTCGGTATAAAAGCGTATACGGAGGTATAATCCGCGTGGGGGTTGTGGATATCGAAGGAGAGAAGCGGTTCGGGTTGTGTACGGTCATTTACGCGCCAGTAACGTCTAATGAAACACTCGAGGTTGCTTTAATATTGTATCATTCACTCGTGTTCTCTTTCCTTATTTTTTTTTCCACGAGGTTACTTTAAAATTTTCATTCGATTAATGTTTCATTCAATTATCTTTCCAAAGCGTGTTTGCGAGGTACCTTTGATATCAATGTTTTAAAATGATTTAAAGATTTATTTTTAATTTGCATGGCATTGTCGTATTTAAAATATGATATTTTAAATATTATGAGCATGTTCTATCGAGAGTAAGATAGAAATGAGTCTTTAGATTATTTTAAAACATTGGTGTCAATAGTGCATTGTAGGTATGTTTTGAGAGTTGTAGGAGCTGCTTGGCTTATAAAATTAATAATTAATGATTATGATAGCTTGAATTTTTTTTGTGTAGGTTGGTACTTGCAGTACCGGATTAAGCCTCTAGCGTTAAGCCTCTTGACAACTTAGGTCATCAATTAGAAGAGTGTATGTTAACAAAGTAATCAGTAGAATATAAATTAGAAAAAAATATACATGCAAAAATTTTCACAAGCACAGGACTACATTGAATCCGGGCCCCTCCAAATTATGAACCCTAGACATTTGTCCATAGGGTTAATCCGGCCGTGAGTACTTGAGAAACCCATCATGAGAAGGATTGAAGGAATTTAAGAAAGAATTAATCAAAACCTGAAATTATTATCTTAAAGAAACAAGACAAATTCTTTTTCAAGAAAAAAGAGTTTGAAGTTAACCAGGTACGACATAAAACACTTGTCGTTCATACAACCACCTCTAGAAACCGTTCGCTTCGGACCTGAAAGTCTCTAACAACTAGATTTCAAGCTTTTATCGGACGTATATGAAATTGTGTTTGTAAGTGAGCTTGACAGGTTAGTTAATAATATTTTATATGCGAATGCACTTCCGAGAGGGTCTATTTTTACTCGACACGGTCCAGTTGACTAATTAACGGGTCAGCGAGAAACGACCTGTGCATGTATTAACTTCGAGGAACTTATAAATGTCCAGGAAGGACTATGAGATACGTATTACTAGCACTCGTTTAGAGATTTCAGTATGTACATTCGGCAAATTGGTTTGTCCCAATTAGCAGCGTCGACGGTGAAATATAAATGAGCTGAATTACGCCGCGACAAATGATTGCACGGGCGTCGAACAGCACGCGTGCCGTTTGAGCCGATGCTGCTAAATGAAAATCCAGAGAGAGAGGCGTGGGTGCCAAATTTTTCACCGTGATGATATCCTCTCGTACCGTTAACAGGTTAATAATGTAATTAATGCACAATGTGGGAAACTGCAAAATCGCGTTGGAGTTTCGAAGCTGGGTTCGTGTGGGATTGGATTTAATGATTCGAAGTAAAAAAGGATCGAATAATTATTTGAGATATGATATTAATATGAGATTCGAGGAATATTATTTGTAAATATTGCGGGTATTAAAATCATTTCGGTTCGAATCCTCGTGTCCTGTACAAGATGGGTTTGACGTACCCCAGATATGGAATGGGTATATTAGCACTACTAATTTACTTTGTATAATTCATACTTTGTTTTTACGCAATTTTAATCTCCATGGGAGATTATTTTGCTATACGTAATTGGCAACATAGATATAGTGGTGTGAAACGATGATTAAATTGGGAGATTATAATTTGTTAGGGAAGAGTAAAGAGCATTACACAGAGTTACAGATGGCTTTGACAGAAGTGGCATCATATTGAATTTAGCAAGATTTTTAAGAAATGAGATTCGCTGCTCATCACATAAAGGACATTGCCACAGAAAGTGGTTCGAGTCCTGATTTTCATGACCATGTTGACAAAGTAAATTATGTACTAATCCTATGTAGGAGAGTGAAGAGGCAAGATTGTAATGCCCTGATCTACATCTATTGATGGTAGTGGTTTTGGTACCAAGGTTTTGATTCACGACTATAACAATTCTTAAAGTAATCAATGCCTTTCGACCACCTTACCTTGTTTAGGTAATATAATTCACTCTTGATGGTTTAATAAGCAAATCATTGGAAACTACAGGAGTAGAGTTTGTCACACTTCACTTTGCACACGAAAGGGTAACCTTAATCGGACCATGATGTGACTTTGAGTCACATCTGAAATTTTTGATGAATTTTGACCAAGTTTTCGGGGGTTTTTACATTAAATTAACAATTAAACCATAAACACTAACATTTTAACCATTCCTTGTATTCTCATAAGTGACAGAGTCACGTCGTGGTATGACTCGTTATAAAAACACGTGGTACGATTAGAGTTAACCCCTTGCCTTATGATTTAATTCGACACTCAATTAAATTAGTACTAGAATTTTAAAGAAAAATGAGTCATAAGCTTGTCCAAACTGTGACTAATGAACACAAAATCAAATAAATGAAAAAATAAACTTGGAAGAATTGGACTATGGGTTTGAGTGGTGCTTTTTATGGTCCTCTTGGAATTTGTACTACGAGTCTCACACGATATTATAAGGCAAAGGGTTAATAAATAGATGAAATCTGTGAGAGACTTGACACATTTAACCTTTATAATAACATAATTCTATTAAATAACTTTAATTTTCTTTATAAAGCTTTTAAATAAAATACCTACTCCACCTGTGAAAGGTACCCTTTTTTCCCAGTCCAGAGACACCACCAACATCCACACAGCGCGCGCCTTTCCAAGCACCTCGAAAACCCTTCCTTTATCGTGAAAAGCAACTATCCAAACGGAAGCAAGGATCTTCCTCTATCTCTCTCTCTCTCTTAGAATCTCTAAGTTTAGCGGTTAAGCAAACCGAAAGACCAACGCACAAGACACCTTTACCGCAAACGCGGCTTTGGACCAAGAGACACCCGGTACCTACACACCACGTCAAAAACGCCTGCTCTTTGCAGACTCCTAGCTAAACGAAAGCTCTTTCCTCTCTTTCCCCATAACCTCAAAATCCGGTGGTTTAGCGAACCCAAGTAGGATTCACGCATAAATACACACGGAAGATGTTGAAACGCGTTCATATTCCGAGTAGAAAGCAGGAATAAGGAATAAAAAAAGAGAGAAGGAAGGTCGTAGAGAGGCTTAAGACACGTTCGCATTCTCTTATGCGAGACGGGGGAACGATTTCAAGGCGTTACAACGTCGCTCGCGTAGCGTATATTACCGGCACGATTACAGCAGAGGTTGTTTATTGCTTGCGAAATTCCAAGCGTCCTTCCTACGTTTGCTCGCGTTTCGCCTATTTGCCTGCCAGCCCACCTTGCCGCTTCTTCTGTTTCTCGCGATAACGTACGGCCGCTTGTCAAGAGACCACATTTTCTCTCCTTATCGCGAATTCCGCACGACACGTAAGTTTTATTGTCACGCTCGAAAATACTGCTACCGTTCTGTGTCTATCCCACCCCCACACACTTTTCCCACAGAATATCCCATCCTCTCGTTTATTCCCACGAAAATGGTGCTTCGTTTTGACATTTTTTCCTTCCACTTCTGGTACTTCTATACCGATACTCTGTGAAACTCCTCCGAACGAAGGTATTGAGAAAGTTGGACCAAGTTCGAGATGGTTGGGAATTTTCTGAATGACCGTTGGTCAATGTTTGATCGCTCGATTCGCTTCCACGAGACTAGAATTTACGCTTTGGGTTGGCCGTTCGATCGAGCTCTGTTATATTATGTTATGTTATTCCGCGAGGTCACGCCGTCTTTTAGCTTGAGAGCTAGGTGCGTTTTGTAAATTGAGTTCGTTCGGAAATTAATTGAAGAGTGTGATTAAATAATGGTCTAAGTGCTAAAATGTATGAATTTGATTTTATTGTTACAAAGTGGTCTATGTGCGTTTGTCAATAAACATAAATACTGGTCTGTGTCTACAAAGGTTTATTTAAGCAACAGCTGTTCTCTGTTAGAAGAACGGAACTGTTGTGTATTGTTCCGTTTATTGGAACAATACTGTGCATTTTCTCGGATTGGTGGTTTTGGGAACCTGGACCATTATTTAATTACTTTCTTTAATTGTTAATTTGAGAGAAGTCTGATGGGTACTATTTGTAAACGAATGCTAATAATTAAGTATATTGGAATAGATATATCGTAAGGATTAATAAAACCCAGGGACGAGCTTCATCTCGAGAAGGTAATGAATTTGTCTTCGTTGAATGTTGGTCGAATGCTTTAAAAGCACACGTCTGAGGAAGTAATTTCAGGAGGACGCTCGTGTCCTGAGTCCAAGTACCATCTTGCCTCGGCACTTTAAGTGCCATCAAGACGTTTCCAAGGGAATAAGCCAGAATTGTTAAACTCTAAACATTAGCAAGTCTTATTAACAAGAATGTCTTCATTTTGCGTTTCACCGGTGGTCTTTGTTTTTACGGCATGGTTTACCTTACTTTATTTATATATTTTTTTTAATTATTTCTCGTTTCGTTTCATTCCTTCCTTCATCAGCACGAATAATATCTTCGAAGCGACTCGAAATTACACGAGAAATCTCGCGGGCACTCCATTTGAAGTAAATCGAGCTAATATCCTGATTAGAATCAGGGTATTCATTACGTTATACCGGGAGAGAAAATTTATACCACCTGCTCGTAATTTATAATCACATTACGACTCATTCGGAATACCGTAATTGGATATCCGATCGGTCCGGTAATTTATGCTGATAAATCCTTTATCGCTCTAATGTTTCCACCTGTCCGTTTAATTGATAAGCACGATTGTCTCGAACATATTTACGTTCATGCGCGAACTAGACGACGCGTATCGTGTACGTCACGATATTAGTATTCAATGATTTACGATTGAGCATCGCGTCAACCTTATCGAGTTAATTGAACGTTCTTGATTAAATTTAGTTTCGTTTCTTCGAGTATACCTACTCCTGACAAGGAAGGTTACTCAAACTGGTAATTCCAAAAATTATGAAATTTTGCACGCAAGTAGAGTACGGCATCTATAAAACAACCTTATTTTTCTTTGGTGCCAATATTCGGTTTTAAGGGGTGAAACCACCCCTAGAAAAAATGTTGAAATATCTTGAGAACGGTGATAGATATCTGAAAAAAGTTTAAGCAAAAGATGCAGAGCTTTATTGTGTATACTAAATGGGGCAAACAATGTTTGTGAGAAATAAAAAAAAAATTCCATTTTTGAAAATGGATTAAAAAAATTCTATGCAGTTTTATAGACACAATAAAACTATACAATTTGCATTAAAACCTTTTTTAGATAACATTGACCGTTCTTGAGATATTTTTTTTTAAAGAAAAAATTCTCCATTTTTTTCAAGGGGTGATTTCACCCCTTAAAACCGACTAATGGCACCAAAGAAAAATAGGATTATATTATGGATGATATACTCTACTTGCGTGCAAAGTTTCATAATTTTTGGAATTTCCAATTTGCGTAACCTTCCTTATGAATTCCAGAAACTTTTTTTTTTAATTTCGTTTTAAAACTCGTAGCATACTAGTTAACAATGACTTAATATGGGAAAAATAGTAAAAAAAATCAGGCACTGGAAAACCTGGTTTTTCATGTCATGTTAGGACATGTCATTTGTCAATCTTACGTACTATGCATAGTACCGAACAACTGAGAAAGGGTATAAGAAAATACCTTTGGATTTACTTAAAATAACAATTACGAACACGTTGTATTTTTTTTACGAATTCGTTCGAAAATCAAAGCGAGCTCGTTGGAAAAATATCCCCTTAGTTTTTTTTATCGAGACACGTGAGCTCTCTCTCCTTGTCGATCTATCGAAAAAAAAAAAAACTGCGGAAGGATTCATTAACGGTATGCACGCTGCCGCTTGAATAAACCGAAAAAAGCACCCTCGAGGTTTTTCTTCCTAATTTTCGCCCCGTACTTTAACCGGTGTAGATACACATACGAGAAAAGGGGTTCATGCACATGATTTCTCTCGGCCAATCTCATTCGGCTTCTTCATCAACGAACTTTTAAAAGAGAACACTTTTGGGGAAACCCCTAAAAATCCAACATGTTCCTATCGATTTTGAAACGTCGAAGGTCTCGCAATTTCGTTCGTTCCAATGATAACTTTCTCTCGAACAGGTATTTCTATGGTTTACGCGGTTTAATCTGCTATGGTAGGTACTTCAGTTGTGAGATTGTATTCCTCTTTTTTTTTTAACCCGGAAAAAGGATTTATCGCATGCCACGGAAGTTTTTTAATCCCGCTCTTGCGAACCGCACCTCTTTCGTTTTCTCATTTTCTCTCTTTGTTTCTTTATTTTCCTCTTGCAGCTCTTCGTAGAACGACATTAGTCCATTAATAAACCTCTTATCGAGTCATGAGCGTGATAAGCGATATCGCGTTACGTGTCCTTCGTAGCTTTAAAAATATTTTTACGAAGAACGAAAATGCGAATTCGATACATACGACCTCGTCGAGATGAAACTTCACGGTTGGATTTTAGTGTGGAACCGATTTCTAGCTGCTAGTTATCAAATATTTTCCACGGGAAAGTTTCGTCGAGTCGCACGCGGCACGCGACATGACATTAACAAGACTTCAAACTCTTCCCTCTTTACCCCTTTCCTAAGTAACTCGCAACTTGTATAAGGATCTTGCTAATGATCGTAACTCTTGAAATTTCCAGAGAACTGACGCGAGTTACTACTCGCAATAATTGAGCAAATGCGATTGTTAGGATAATAACGTTCTTGACTATTACGGGGAATGTGAAAGAGGCGAAGAAGCGAAAAGAGGGAAGAGTCGAGCTTCTCGGGGCAAGTGTATCGTAACGAGCTACGTTTCTTCTCGAAAAATGTACTCGAACGTTGCGTCTTCGATTTTACGGTCGTTTAAGAGAATATTCTGATATATTTTTTTTTATGAAGTGATAAAAACAGTGATTAAGGTCGAAGTTATAATTTACAAGCAGATTCTGAGAAGCTTCACATTATTCGAGTAGTACGAGTGCTTGGAATAAGACACTTCGCACGCACTTGACGAGAGTTCAGTAGTACGAGGCGTTTATAGGCAGACGTCGTGGTATACAGGGTGTCCGCTTCTATATAGTCAAGCGGAGAACTACATGTACACATCAATGACTTGAATCGAAATGCCTAATACCATTTTTCGAAATTCGACTTAGTTAACGAATTATTAACTAACAAAAATCGACCAATTACGGCGAGCAGCGACATGTAAGTTGTTTATCGTGGATTGCTCCTCCTACTGGTTCATCTCTTACCTAGCTGCGAGCTCGAGTGAACCGCCTTCCTTTGCTAATCGCCGTAATTGGCCGATTTTTGTTGGTTAATAATTCGTTAACTAAGTCGAATTTCGAAAAATGGTATTAGACATTTCGATTCCAGTCATTGATGTGTACATGTAGTCCTCCGCTTGACTACATGGAAGCGGACACCCTGTATACCGCACGGGAAGTTATTTTCAGTGATTACGGACCTTTACCGTCAGCCAAATTCTACTTAAGATTATACAGCAATTACAGTCCATGTTCCAGGAATATTTTATCTGCACGAAAAAACGCTAGTTTTCTACGTATTATAACGTTTCGTTCGAAATTAACGTGCTTCCATAAAAGTTTTTGATCGTTTTGTGTCTGTGCTGTTCGTTTAAACGTTTCCCGTTGCATTAACAGAGAGTTAATTGCACCCTTAAGTATTTCTCATGTTTCTCCGTTCTTGATTGGCACGTTATATAAAATTCTGGACCATCGAGATGTATGTTTGGCAAGTCGATGAATATTTAAACAAAATGCATCGACCTCTCGATTCAGTTTCTATCCGTCTCGCAGCATTCTCCACTCGGTTTTTGCCCTCTTTGTTTCGCCAGAGTTCGATCCGCCGCTTCGGAGCTCGTTCAATATTTATCTCGAAAGCTTCTGACTAGAAGCAGGTATGTATATACATATGTATATGTTCCATTAATCACGAATTCAATCCGACACGCTTTCTTCCTGAAGTTTTAACGGTGTCGGCAAGCGAAGGCAATTGCTATTTTCATAATAAATTTTTTGGTAAAATTGCATGCGAGTATTCCACGCCAGGTAAAAGTATTTTTGGACAGGACCAAGTTTTAGCATCGAGTGAAACTCTACCTCTGGTGATTTTCAATAATTTTCGGGGTTGTACATCGCAAACTAGCAGGAGGGAGTTACAAACTTTCGTATTAATTTTTTAACATCGTTTCGAACAGACACGAAAGCACCCTTGTTTTATTTATCGTATCGTTAAATTACACGTTTTATGAATGGTTAACTTTTTAACGAAACACGTTGTCCCGATCACGAGCTTCCATTGGTAACCCTTAAAAACAGTGTATTTGCTTTGTTCTCGTTTGATGGGTCATCGCGTGGAAATTTTTTTTTTCTCCCTGAAATTCGTTCCGCAACAGAAATAAAGTCGGCGGAGTGTATGCTGTCATCGAAATTAATGTCGACGAGGCGGAGATGGCGTCGGGCTTCATTTATTGTCCGTAAAAGCCTCTCTATTTGTCATTGTCGCGCCGGCTGGAACAATGTACTACGTATTCGGCAAGACCCGTTAGGTCAGGGGTTAGTGACGAACGTGGAAGAAAGTAGAAAGAGAGAGAGAGAAACGAGGATGATAAATATATCAACCATTCGTTGGATGGACTCCAGCATTTCCTTTTCACGCACAGGATATCTGGTCTCATTAATGGACCCTTCTACACCTGATATCCGAGATCTAGAAAACTGGCATCAGGGAAAAAGAAGCATGAGGTATCTTTCTCGCGATATATTTATTCGAGGGTTCTCTTTTATGATATAAAGAAAAAAACAGAGGCTCGACAACGTTATATCGTGGCAAGGATAAAACGTTACAGAATTATAGAGCTTTAACCAGGGAAAGCTCGTAGTACCTGTTGATTACCGTTGGACGATCCTTGCTCCATCCAATAAACGTATTTTCGCGCGGGAACCGTGTTCGACGACGCGTTTAGGTCGTCCAGTGTCTCTGCGTTATAAACCCCTGTGTAAACCTATAGGTAGAAGCGCAATAACGGCACATGTGGTGGCGACTAACTCTTCTATTTTTTCGAATTTCTCTTTTCCATGTACCTTGTTATCCCTTTGGTAACTATCGTACGATAACCAGCGTCGTTGGGTGATCGGGATAGTATCGGTTATTGGGGAAAACATGTTTTCATTACTTTGTGATAACATCGGCTTGGTAATAAAAAGAGTATGCTCATACTTTTTGAGAATCATATCCCTTGTTTTTCAAAGATGACACCGATATAGCGTCGTATCGTGGAATAATAATCAAAAAAATAATCTTGATACATCAGAGAAGAACGCTACGCGAATACTACGCTTCACCATTTTCATTTACGATGCAGCAACGAAGAAGCGTCCTTCTCGTGTTAGACGCGGCCAGCTTTAAAGGTTATTTCGCGCGATGGCCGTCGGGGAATTGCAAGGCAAGCTTGTACCGGCCGCCGTATACCACGAGAAATTTTACGTCGGTCCATGTTTCATCGAACGCGTAGGAACGGAAGTGGTACTGGTTGTAGTGGTGGTAGAACTCTAGTAGTGGAAGAGGTTGCGAGGGGGTTGATTCGTGCATTCGCCCGATTTTCCAGCAGCACTACCACCGTCGTCGTCGTCGTCGCTCCTTTTTCCTATCTTTACCCCAACCCCTGAGCTCGTCGCCCCGGCTCGAGCCTGCCGCAGAGCAGGGGCCTTGCAGCAAAAAGTTTTGCTGGCGTAGCCCAGCTCGAAACCTTCTATTTTTCCTTCTTCTTCTTCTTCTCGGTTCCTTTTTTTCTTCTTTTACTTCACCCGCCTTTCGTTTTCTTCTCTACCCGTCCCAGCCTTAGTCTAATCTTCTCCTTCTCGCCTCTTTTTCACCGACGTTCGCGAAAGTTCGCGATAACGACACGACGGTGGAAGTACCGTGTTCCAAACGATTGCATCGAAGATGGCTGTTTATATCGGCTAAGATCTTTTCCACTTTCACCGATTTCACCTTACAATCAGTGGCGGGTTACCGCACATGTGCATAAGCCACGTGTCTGGGGTCTCGGTAAAGTGGAGACCTCAGAATCGTTAGATACCTCATCTTCAAAAACCAAAATTAAATTGTTATTGTCTGTTAATATGAGGATTATAAAATAATAAATGTAGGTAAATTGTAATATCTTCTAAAACGTATTTTCATATTGGGTATTGAGTCAATTGATGTCAATTAACATGGTATGTTAAACAAACAAGATAACCAATTTGGTTCCAAATCGCCAAAACTTGCAACTCTGCCCTCATCTGATTTTCTGTATTGTTCATTTTAGCGAACAATCCAATTCTTAGTAGGATCAATAAAGAGCCTCCAGATCAGGTTGTGCCTGGGGCTCCACAAAATCAAGATCCGCCACTGCCCCCAATCGTCTCTTTAATGATTACATTAAAACAGCATTTCAAACAAGGAATTATTCTCTAAAGCCAATACCTAGATGGCTCTTTGTGGAAGCGTTCGAAGTTATTCGAAAAGCGAGAGATAGGAAGTTGCGGGTAACGATCGCAGGGGAAGTAGCACCGGACAACGTAACATTTTGCGGTTGATTAAAGGAATTAAACGGTTGGGTCCGTCGTCGAGTCCGTTTAACCAGGTCGCAAGAGTAGAGACCGCGAGCCGTTTCTATTCATCGTACCTACTCCTGGAACGGCTTTCCAACTGTTCCTTCTCCGAGTGACAGCTAGCAGTTGTTAGGTAAGCTTCGCCGCTTAAGCAACCCTACCGTCCGAATGGACCGTAACTCTTCAAACGGATATGCCATTCATACCCGTGGATCTTCATACGCTTCGAGGATCCTTTCCAGCTATTTCCGTGGCTTTATCGAGAACATCGCTGAGACTATCCGCTAGAACTTTATGACGAGTACGTGTCGAACTCGACGTTATGGGATCGAGATACGGCAAAGTGCTGGTAAAGTGACTTTGGTAAACTCGACATCGGTGAAGGGAGGGAAAGAAAGGAAGGTTTCGGAGGGCTATTATCGGGAGAATTCGTGAGATCGAATATTATCTTCTTTTTTTAGAACGACCACATTCGAACTGGATATCCAGGAATAAACGTGTATCTTGGTTACCCATAAGGACTCTTTTATTGTGTTCAACGATAGCTTCCAGGACCAGAAAAAAAAACCATAAAAATGTCGAAATAGCGTACAATTAGCCACAACATTCACCCTCCCCTTTTCCGGCTGTACGAAACGGCGTCGTTTCTTCATTTAGGTTTCCTCGAGGGATGCTTGCCTACGATCGTTGGGTGCTTTCAAGGTTTCCGTGTAATTGGGTTTGCGTCATCTCGGCGATATTATGGAACGGCTGCGCTATTATCCTTGCGCCGAGTTTGGCTAGAGACCCCAGGCTGAATGAATCGAACGAGAGTGTCTGG
Source organism: Ancistrocerus nigricornis (assembly GCA_916049575.1). Classification (NCBI taxonomy): domain Eukaryota; kingdom Metazoa; phylum Arthropoda; class Insecta; order Hymenoptera; family Vespidae; genus Ancistrocerus; species Ancistrocerus nigricornis. The sequence continues at coordinate 6,897,325 of OU696665.1, forward strand.
GAGTTTCCGGTGACGATGTTTGCGTCGTCTGAGAGGACTTTGCGCAAGGAAAATCGAGAAGGTGTGGTGAAGATATTCGATAGGCTCATCTATCGGACCATTAAGATTCTCCCTGCTCGTTGGAAGGACATCCCAGTAAATTCCTAGGTTTATAACGTTGATTAGAACATGGCTCTCACTATCTCGATAACTTGGTTTCTTTGTTCTTACCCTCATGGAATTTTGACGATAATCCGTGATATTTCCAACGAGTTTATTTAATAACTTAAGATATCGGTGTCTCTTTTCAATGGAACTCTCAAGCGCGGTTACTCACACCCATTTTCAATTATGGGACCCCGGCTATCCTCGGAGATTCCTGCGAAGCGGAATAGAGGATTTAATTGCCGTAGTTTACGCCTCGGTAATGTCTTAGATTAGTGTCAACCGGAGCGTGCGTGGAATCAAGATCGTTACGCTAAGACCGCCTTCGTCGAGGACTCAACGCCGTGGAAGTTATTACGATAATCGCGACGACCTCTCTCTATGAACTTTGTTATCCTCTTCATTTTCTCAAGCATTATCTTGATTTATAGAGAAACACTGCCTAATGCGTTCGCCAAGCACGATTATCTTGAATTAGAAATTAATATCTACTGTCAAGAAAATAGAACAAAATCTTTGAGAAGCTCGATTTAAATTGAACATTTTATACGAGATGGGGCTATAACTCTGATGATCCTGAATATCTTCGTTATTTGTAATAATATGAAAAAATGTTATTTACAAAACTTGCATGATATGAAGGGTGACATATTGTAATAGAAATATTTTTTGTGTGGGTCAAAGCAAAATGGACATTTTAAGGTCATCTTGACTTTTTTTAAACTTTTCACTGTTAAGACGAATTCAACGAAGTATCATTCAAGGTCAAATGTAGGTTACATGTCCCAAGGTCATGTAAAGTCAAATGTGGAAGCAAAATAAAATTACTTACATTACAGAACTTCAAAGTAGTGACCCTTACCATAATGCAGAGTTAAAATATTCGTATCACTGCATCACCTGCATGTCTTATCAACACTTGACTGTTACCTTGTTCTTTTTTTTTTTACAGTGGCTGTCATATTCCGGTACAAAAAATATAGTATCGCATTTAAGAACATTAAGATGACCTCGAAATGTCTTCTATGTCTCGACCCACACAATTCTACCACCATATATCTCCTTCCATATCGCGCAAGTTTTGTATACATGGTGTCCCAGGTGTCCAAGTGGACAAGTGGAAAGATAGAGAAGGGAGAAAAGCAAACACGTTGATCGTTATTGGTTATTGTGGATTGCTCCTCCTACTGCTTCGCCTCCCTCCATTGATCACCGTGATTAGCCGATCTTTGTTAATCAATAACTCGTTTACTAAGCCGAATTTCGCAAAAGTTTATTAGACTTTTCGACTCAAGACCATACTTGTGAACATGTAGTTGTCCCTTGGACACTTAGAACCGGACACCCTGTATAACATTTTTTCATATTATGACAACTAACAGAGATATTCAAAGTGGGCTAGAATTATTGGCTCACCCTGTATATCCGCGATACCTTTATCCCTGTGAAACCATTCGGAACGTTTCTTGCCGTTAGATTTACGTTCGCTATCGAGCCCGATCTTTTCTCTTCCGAAACGTATCACAAATCATGACGTCCGGCGTAAACGGAAAATATGGAGATTTCTGGTTTCACAGGGTCGGGGGAATAGGGCGCGACGTTCTCTTTGTCGAACCCCCGTCAAACGAGCCGTTGACTTGACACGAGCTCGCTCGAACGTGACGACACCCCGGGATGGATCGTGCCGTGACGCTCTGGGGGCTTAGAAGAAAACTCGACTTTTAACAGGTATTTGCATATTCGCCGTGCGCGACGTGCCCGATGAAACTTCATAACGCTGGAGCTAAAAAGGGAATATCGCAACACCTTTCATCTCTGAAATGTATGCGGTAGAGAGAGAGAGAGAGAGGGAGATTTAGAAAATATCTTTGAGTAAAATTATCCAAACGATAGTGTTTAATCGTTTAAAGTTTTATCCTGAGTTTAAAGAGATCATTAATTTTTTTTAAGGGATTAAAGGATTAATACTAGTTAAAATTAGCCACAAATCATTTTTATAAAAATGTATTAAGTATTTGAATTATTCGATATTATTTATTAATGGAAGCGAATTTTTTCAAATACTTGTCAAATATGAAGATTATTTACAGAGATTTAACGTCGGTAATTCAAATGTTAAAAGTTTCCGTCGAAAAACGACTCTTTGTAGCAATGATATTTCTTTCAATGAGAAAATGTAATAGAGAGAAAAATCAAAGGAACAGAAATTCAGAAAAAGGTTCTTTGCTTCGTCTTTGAGAACGAACGAGGGATATATGAGAGGTAATTAGAGGTAGAGCTAGAGAAGGGTAAAGAGAAGGAAAGGTAATTATACACCAGGTGATTGCAACAACGTTGAAACACGGTTTCAAAATTACAACAGGCTGTTGCCCTTTCGATCGCCCTATGGAATTTTCCCCTATTCTCTCTCCCTTAGACCCTCTTATTCTTCACTTTTTCCGATCTCCACCAGCTCTTCTTCGTGGTAACAAAATGAAAATTCAGGATGACGTGCAAGGAACGGTCGACACTTTTATTGCCGCCCGATGCTCCTCGTGAATCCTTGTAGAGGAAGAGGTCGAAGAAGTCGAGGGAAGTGGTTTGGATAGGGTCCATGGCCCTTTGATGGCTCCGAGAGAAAGAAGAAGGTCTTCGAGATACGACGTAGACGGGTGAAAGGAAAAAGTCGTTCGTATAATTAATGCAAAACCGCGCGAGTTTAATGAGAAAGTTTTAACGGAGCCCTTTCCACTTTGGTTTTCTTCTCATTTTTTTTTTCTCCCTTTTCCAAAGCACGGCAACCCGTAGCTCGGATTTTTCGTTGGTAGGTAGCAAAGAAAAAGATAGCGGTTTGCGTCTTGGGGATGTGTAAACTTTCGAAAGAGTCGATTAACGGAAGGATTAGGATAATTAAACGAAGTTTCAATCGTCTATGGAAATTCGCTGATAGAATAAATGTCAATGGCTAAAAAAAAAACACGATTCGTCGATGGTCTTTCGACGAGATCGTAATTTACCACAAATGTTCGGATACCCTTCGAGAGTAGTCCGAGAGCTCATTGATCAACGCGGTGATAGCGCGCGTACACCACGTAATTACTGTTCGATGTCTGTACGCGCGTCGAAGCCCCTCGGTTATTATTTAAAAGCAGAGCCAGAGTTGTCAGCTGTTACATTGCTATGATAAATTCGCCAAAAATGTGAACCTTCGAAACGAATCCGGAAAAAAATTCGTCCGCTACGTTCGTTTCTGTATATTTTTAACGAATGATGTTATTTCTGGATGGTACTTTTCGAACGTTTCCACATCGCTGTGCACGGGTGTAAAAATATTTTCAGTTAAGAAAAACCGATTTCTACCGGACTTCTATGCATAAATACAATAGTAATATCGTAGAATGTTAATATCGTAGAATAGGTCGTCCAACGGAACGCTTCGATGTATCCCCGTTCTTACGATCCCCTGGGACAGTGACGCATTGATCTGAATTATGTCATGCACGGAGCTAATTTGTAAACCGTACGTCGAAACGTTCTCCGCAAAGTAATCGATGAGGACGGTGGTGTCGAATCGAAGGTATGCAAATTAATCGACAGATCGAGCTGACGTTCGACAACATATATGTAAATGCCAATACCTATATGTTTACTACTACATTTTGCGATCGATCGATGGACGATCGTAAAGCTAGTACCAAATAATTTTGTCATTTTTTTTTTTTTTTTTTAAAACGTTCTTTTCGAGAACGATACCCAACGTCATCGAGGGAAATGATTTTTTATCGCGCCATCCGTTCGGATTAACCTCTCGGGGGATTAGCGTCGATTAAATTTGTCGACGGTGCACGTTTTTCAGAATTTCCACGCACATAGTTACATAGTAGATACGGGAGTTATACAGGGTGTCTCATTCCGAGTTACCCACCGGGAAACTATAGATAGAGTGGACCAATCTGAGCAGAAATATCGAAAATTTTTTGCTCTGTTGGCTCTCCATGATTGGAGGATCGTTTTTAATCGATAACTCGTTAACTGGGTCGAATTTGTTTAAACATTTTTCGATATTTCTGTTTAGATTGGTCTATTACATGTATATTTTATCTGTGGATAACTAGGTATGAGACACCCTGTATAACTGTCGTAGAGAAAAGATAAAAATATGAAGAATCCAACGCGCTTCAAATTGCACGCGCTACCGTAGAGAGGAGGAGCGTAGATATTGAATCGCAATTGGCGTCGTGTAGTAGAGCGCGCGAGCGTCAAAGGAACGGTCGGCGTAGACCGTCTCTGGTATAGTGCAGGTCCATAATAAGATTTCAATCATGGATACGAAGCAAGTCGCGAATCAAAGGCACTTCGTCCTCTGCTTTTCCGGTCGAGAAAGAATTTTCTCTCTCTGCCTCGCTACTCTTTTTTTCTCCATCTTCTTTTTTACGCTCGGCTTACTTTCGGTTCGTTATCGATCAGCAATTTTTTTATGCCCTTTTTCTTTCATCGACCTGCTTTTACCTTTTAGGCATCTTGTTAGATTTCAGGAATATGTTCTGCGTGAGGCATACCTAGCTCGTAAATTATCCTTTTACGGACCTTGGAAATTAATTGATCCAAGACTAAACCACGTTTTTGGTAAATCTTCAGTAAAAAGATTAAGCAGGAACGAATATCTTAGCAACGATCTTATTAAAGATCTTACGTGGCCGGTTCACTAAATTACAGAGTTATTTAACTTGAACTCTCTGAACGAGAAAGTAGCACCGACTAATGAAAGAAGAAAGATAGAGAAACCGTAGGTGTGGGCTGTACGATGAAAGCCAAGGCTGCCGCGAGTTGAGAGAAATAATGAAGAGGAGGAGAGAAAGAAGAAACGGAAAGATAAGCCGGAGGAAAGATCACCTCACCTTTGCAAAGTACTTTCTCTCTCTCTCTCTTGCGTCTTAAGGAATAGAAATTAATTAAAGAGAGTCTAGGATGTAACCTCCGATATAGTTATCGTAACTAAGCCCATTTCTCGTTACGAATTACCTAACGGTACGCGTAAATTAATTTAAGCGAGTGAGCCAACATAATGGAGGTGCCTTCCTAGGTACTTTCGAAACATCATGAACAGATGCACGAGAGAGACCCAACGATAGCGTTGGTTCGAAGGACGCAAGAGTTTCCATTCGATTCGGAGCTGGAAACACGGAAAGCGGTGGCCATAAGAGCTTAGATTAATGAAGAGCACCGGGACAATAGATCGGAATACGTGTTCCATATTTCAGGGGTATAAACGGTACGCGATGCGACGCAGCGTACCGTGCAGTACCAAAGCAACGCGCTTCTCGCGGAGTGAATCATTCGGTCTTAAGCGAATTGCGGTTGGGGAGGTCGAGGGTTGCGGTTAACCCGGAAAAGACAAACCGTCGGCGTCTAAGATGGAGAGGAAGCATTGAGAATCCGTGGTTTAACTATTGCCTCTTAGCCGTAGGAACCGCACTTAGGCGCGTCGTTACGCGTAAAGGTCACGCTGCTGGACGGATCGGCTCGTACCTTCCTTATCCTCGTGCTAATATTAGAACGGCAAACTGTTTGTCTCCCTCACGAAGAGAGATCTCTTAACTGATCCTGATCTTACTCCGCAAGCTCGAACCACTTTCCTACGTTACTCTCCTTGGATAGTATATCTCTTCTTTCAGCTTTTCTTCTTCGTTTCTTGACTATACTTTCTTCTCTCAGGATTCCCCCACTCGTTCGATTCTCTCTCCAAGCTAACCCAACTCCGTGCCACCGGCTATAACCAAAGTTACCATGTTCCCATCCTCTGGTCTTAAGTTCCGCAAAGTGAAATTTACAGCGCCCCCCGATGACTCGTATCGTGTTGAGAGGTCATCCTGGGTATTAGAATCTTCCTTAATATTCCCTCGGCTCCTCGTCGAGTGTACCATCCAACCCTTTCTCTCTCTTTGCTCCTCGGGCGTAAGATCAGTGCGAAGGATTTACATAATGCCTCTTCGATCAGACCTTTCGTGTCTTTCGACCTATCGGCTACCTTATCGAAATATTCGATTAAAAATAGAAACGATAGAGAGGATTAAGGTGTAGGGGAAACTGGGTAGGGTTGTAACAAAGCGATTATCCGCTGAATTATAAATGCTACGATGACGAGTTGAAGGAGACAAATGTGCATCTTGCTTGTCTAAACGTGTTTCACAGTGTTCCGTCAGTTGTAGAGCGTTGACCTACATTTGTTAAGTTTCTGATCAAAAAAACTGATCTAAATACAATTCCTGTTATAAAATACTGTTACAAGCACGGTTACAACCACCTCTGGTATGGGGGCCAGTTGACAATTATTGTTCTGTGAGAAAATTATTGTGCTTAGGCATAAAATTACAAATTCCATTTCAAGACAGATATACTCTCTTATATTTTAGACACTTTTCTTGAAATTCACTAGCATAATGTTGATATTATGGGCAATCAGAGCAAAATTGTTACAACCGTACCTAGTCTCCTAGACAATAGGACAATAGGACGACCTATTGTCAAGGGCGTCCGCAGGATTTTTTTAGCGGGGGGAGGGGGGGGGCATGTCATAAAATGTCATTCAAATTGACTGAAATGTATGCTTTGATATTTCTACATCTTTTAGTATTAATGCAATCTTACCCCAACAAGGTAGATGTAAATTGAGACAGATTTTTTTTTTTCATTTCTAAAATATTTAAACATTTTTTATAGAATAAAATTTAAAAAATAATTCAGTTGTTTAAAGTTCGACACACTTAATAAAGTAAATTGCAAGTATTTAAGTTAATTTTAATCGAAAAGAAAAACCAGTTTTCTTCATTTCTTCATTTACAAATTCTTTTTCGCGAGAAGAATATCGCGTCGTCTCTGTCTCTCTTACACCGACAAAATTCCCTTAAATGAGAAGTGTAGGCATTGAAAATTTGAAATAAATTATGATTATGATTTTTTTCATATTTCTGGGGGTGCCTCCCCTTGCCTTCCTTTGTGGACATCCTTGCCTACTGTCCTTTTTCATGAGAGGAAATTCGCCAACTCGCAAGGCTTTACCCGTTTTAATCAATTTACATAATAATACATTCCCGTTCCCATCTCTTTCTGTTAGAACGTCGGTCATTATCTTGGGTCGTGCATCGAGGCATTAATTATGCGAGGTGAAAGCGCGCGGAGTACCTACCTACCTTCGCCGAGCGACAACCGCTGCCGCTTCTATTTAAACCACGGACTAATTCGCAAGTTAAACTTTCGCTTGGACTCCCTTGGCGAAGCCCAAGCGATGATACCTACCTAGCTAGAGCAGCCCACGCAATACCGGCAGGCCTGTTACATATGTAAACGCATAATGACGTAAACAAGTTCACGAACGGCAGCTAGCACTACCTACGTCGTCACCCTTTCGTCTACCCTACCGTTTATCTCGGAGAAATTCCGAAACTTTTCCGCTCCGGTGGATGATCACACTGCGTGGCTCGCTTAATCGAATTAATTGATTATCACGCGTACGAAACGGTACCTACTACCACAACGCGTCCCGTTAGTCCTTCATTCTCGTTCTCTATCCAGTCAGCGGTTTTAAATGATGGCAGCGCAGACCTCACAGTGGAAAACCTTTAATCGTCACCATTTTCCACGGAATACCTTTCTACCATCGGACTCTCCACTTTTCAACTAGGGTTTGGCAATTCTTTCACAATCGACTACTGCTCCCACCGTCCTACGCTGGCTTCGGTCTCTACCATCTAGCGGTAATAATACTCGAGCTGGAATTTCTAGGCTCGGTTTAAAGCTATCTCTTTCTTTTTCTATCCATCTATCTATCTATCTTTTCTTCTCTTTGTGACTCTTTTGGAAAGAACGAGAGACGCCCGGAAAAATTCACGAACAAAGCAAATCGATGGGTGAGAAAGAAAAGCTGGGGAGAGAGGGAAAGAGCCCTCGTAGTCTCTAGTCAATGGCACATTTGTGGGAGACGTTTCCTTTCCTTCTCATTTTCTCTATATCCTCCTACTCTCTCTCTCTCTTTTCCATCTCCTCCCCAACCCTCTATTTTCTTTGTTCTCTTTTTTTTTTACTTTTATCGGGAGATAAAGAGGCAAATAAAAACGCTTTTCAAAGATCCAGGTCCGCAGTCGACTAGTTGTACCTTTCGGAGTCGCTTAAACTGCATCTCGTGCTTCCAGGTATTGGCCTTTTTTTTTATAACCTTTGGAAATGCGAAGATCTTCGTTCTACAATTTCCCTCTCTCTCTCTCTTTAACTTCGTTGAAGTGTTTCTTACTAGATTTCTTGCATGAAGAACCGCTATTCATTCGCCACTCAATCGCTTATTCTATTATCGGAACGAGGAAATTTGTGACTGGAATTCTTGAGATTTCCGGAGGTGACGGTATTTGCATCGAATATCACGTGACTGAAAGCTAATAATCCCGCGTAATTAGCACCGCTGAAATCGATGGTTATATGACGTCGATGGAATTCGCTCTCGAGATCCCTGTTTAATATATATATAGATCATCTACGAATTAATGGTGAAAAGCTTGGTTAGAAAAAGAGTTGAACGACCGAGCGTGTGAAAATGTGAGCAAACGAACGAACTAAAAAAGACAGAGGCGAAGGCTCTCCCTCGTTCAATCTTCTCGAATGAAAACTGATATTCGACAAAGCGTCACGTACGCTACACTTTTTCGGCTCTCGGGAGTACAAAGGGAAAGGATTATTTTACCGAAGGTGAAAGGAAGGAGGAAACGCGTTCCTTGCAAAAATTTTCCATTGAAAAAAAAAACATTTTCCTAGGCAAAGAAGTATAATTTTTCAACGTAGAAATTCGAGAATTACTTTCGTACTTCGTTCGACGGACATTTTGTTGAATGAACGAGACCCACGGGAAAATAAAAGTATTCTCAACTATAGTTTTACTTTTGTAAGTTGGAGCAAAATGTTCTTTCGCGCACGCGTGCGTCAGTGCACTCGTGCACAATTTATCCTGATCAAGCGAACGTAAATGGATCTTCGGTGTACGTTTTCTTCGAGCAGCGTTATGTATTTATGTATTTCACGTTTGGACGTGCGTGCTTATGCTCCGGGGTGATATTATACCGAGACTAGATGGAAATGCAACCGCGAGGTATTACTTCGTAGTTCCGAGTAAACTCCTTTGGTGTGTGTGTACATGGGTTGCTTTATGTACGAAGGTATATATATGTATACAGGGTGGTCCACTCAAATATCTTATTCATTTGTGGTAATTTCAGAACAAAAGAGTGACCTTGAGAAACAACTAACATTTGTTAAGCATTTACTTTGTGATACATCCAGTTGTAGTGTATTAAAAATGATGTTATGTCATCACAAACAAAGAAGATATTTAGGTATACAGGGTGGTCAACTTAAATGTAGCCACCCAAAATATCTTCTTCATTTGTGATTACAACAAATAATTTTAGAATTAAAGAGTAACCTTGAGAAAGAACTAACATTTGTTAAGCATTTACTTTGTGATACATCCATTTATATTGTATCACAAACATTTGTTATGTCATCACAAATAAAGTTATTTAGGTGTACAAGATGGTTCACCTAAATTTAGCCAACAAATATCTTTTTTATTTGTGATGACAACAAATACTTTTAGAATAAAAGTGTAACTTTCAGAAAAGAACAAACATTTGTTAAGCATTCACTTTGTGATACATCCATTTATATTGTATAAAAATATTTTTTATGTCATCACAAATAAAGAAGATATTTAGGTGTACAGGGTGGTTCACCTGAATGTAGTCACCTAATGTAGCCCATAAATGACCTTGAAAACTCCGGAAAAATGACATTGTGATAAAATTTACAAAGCATCTATCTTGTGATATCATTTACAGAGCATTACAAAATATTAGTTATGTCATCACAAATAAAAATATTTAAATATACAGGGTGGTCAACTTAAATGTAGCCACCCAAAATATCTCTATTTGTGATGACATAACAAATAATTTTACAAGAAAATAATAACCTTGCGAAACAATTAAAATTTGCAAAGTATTCGCCTGGTAATACATCCATCTACATTGCATTAAAAAATATTCGTTATGTCATCACAAATAAAGATATTCAAGTATACAGGGTGGTCCACCTAAATGTAGCCACCAAAATATCTCCTCTATTTGTGATGGCATAACAAAAATTTTACAACAAAAGAATAACCTTTCGAAACAATTAACATTTACAAAGTATTCACCTGATAATACATCCATTTAACATTGCATTAAAAAATATTTGTTATATCATCACAAATGAAGATATTCAGGTGGTCAAATTTAGGTGGACCACCCTGTATATACACATATCCATGTAACGTCCATACATATAAGTCGTATTGAGAAGATTCGTGCGTTTCGAAGCGAACGGATGACGCTGCACGCACGCTAACGTTATACCTACTACGTTCAGGTTATATACGTGAACGTATTTGAGCGTGCTACCGTACGAGATCGCTCGATTACGAAATTCTACTACGTATGGTGATTCCTGCTCGTACCATTTCAATTTCTAATGGTACGCGTTCGATATCCCTGCTTCCGGTCTTCGCTTTTTGAACCACGAAACGAGATCGATAAACCATACGCGTGCGTAGACCAATATGTAGCTAGGTATGTATCTACATATACATGGTATGTCGAATCATACCCACTTTTAAAAGCGAAAGTAGTTGCGGAAGTTGCATGGAATCGAACATGCCGGTTTTTATTCGATCCCTATCACCGGTACAATCGTGATAACATTCGAATTCGCGACACGGTTTCTACGAAATCTGACTGGTTGGATTTGAATTTGTCTTTTAGGAGATCAAAGCGCTCACTTCGTTCCAACTGGTCTATCTTATTTTGTCTTCATTTCTGATCTAACACTCTCGATGTTGTAAAGAAAACTATCAGAAGTTTGAGTATCTTTCATAGAAGTAATAAAACGTTCGATTGATCTCAATCACGACTCTGTTTTTCCCCGTCACATTTTTACGTTATTTCCATGAGAAGTAATCCGAGTCCTCTTCAGCAAGAGAAGTCAATGACGAATGCATTTACTTCGAAGGCAACGAAACGTGCTAGACGTACGAAGTAGGAAGTACCGGAATAGTCGCCACACTCGCCGCTATTTATTTCACCCAACGCTTCGTTACGTTCATTTCGTCGGCAACTTTTAGCACCGTGGCAACCTGTATATACCGTATCGTATATCCTGTCTCTTATTTTCAAAATTTGCATAAATATCCAGGAGAACTAGCGCGAGAACGGTAAAGTCTACGTTTAAACGAGGACCACTTCTAGCTTTACCATATGTGCTTTCCAGGCGAAACTACGAACTCGTAAGTAATTACACGATAGGTCGTAAATAAAGATCGAATTATCCTTTTTTATCCTTCCCTCTGTTACTTCCTTACCACTACCATCGTAGTCATCGAATCACTGGTCGAAGTTATCCGTGAAAGTTCCAGCGAACTAAGATCGGTTCGTTTCGCTTTCTACGTTCGTTGGACCAAGGAGAAACGTTCTGAACTGTCCATCCTTAAACTCGCGAGGAAGGGAAGCTGTCGAGGGATCTTGGGTGAACGTAAAAGTAAAATCGATATGCCGCTGCATCTAGAGGTTAGTTCGTGCAGAGAGAAAAGAAAAGGAAAAAGATAGAAATAGTCTTCTTATTCGCATAGCTTCTCTCTCCCTTTCTTACTTCAACTCTTTGGCGCGTTCCTACGAACTCCTTCTACCCCAGCAGCATCCTTCGGCATCCAATGGAATGTACCAAGATAGCTAGAGGATTACGTGGAAGGTCCCTCTTTCCATTTTATTCGGGGATGAGCCAACGTGACGAGAATAAATGACAAGACAGAAGTCTTCGTAGTCTTGACGCTTTTCCTTAGTCCTTTTTTTACTATCCATGTTTGTACGACGTGCGCATATATTCGTGGTACGATCTTGACCTCGGTTATCTTCCTAAAAATATACTTCTCCGTACTCAGTTTCTCATAATCTTCGTTAAGCCACCTTCGAGACCTCGACTTTCAAAGAAGAAAGAAATTTATCGTAAAATGGGGTCACTTTGTACAGTGTTTTGTAGCATTCTGATTTCCAACTTTTTTTCTTAAAATATGCAAATTTGTAACGAATCAATCTCACAACAAATCTTTTAGCTTCCCAATAAGCCCTTGCCCGTCAAAATCGGTCAAAAATTGTGACCAGGAGAGTCGTTCACGTAAACGTATTGGGTGGTGAACGGTCTTAAGGGAAACATTTTACATAAAAATACCTGTACCAACCTTATAATTATCACTGAGATCAGAATCAACTTTAGCAACAGGCCTGGCTCACTGAGCACACGTTTAAACTGTATTTTGGCACTCTTTTAAAATAGCCCCAAAAACTGTTACCCTTAATGTCAAAGTAACCCAGTTTCACAGTACTACCCAAATTGTTATCTCAAGGTACGAGCATTCGAATTGGCAAGCATCAAACCGTAAAATATCAATGCGGGGTTTGGTAGTCGATGATCTCGCTAGCTCGCAAATATTTCCATCGGCAAATTTAGCATAGGAAGCGCTAGCCACGATCTTATGAACTTGTCGACCCTCGTCACTTTTTTGCAACGCTTTCACTCGACATTTTCTTTCCTCGGCAAAGCTGCTTTTCCGTTCGCGCGGCTCCGATCCGTATGCTTCGCTGCGGATTTATTCGATTCGGGATTCCCCGTCCGGCTATCAAGATGGATGGAAATGACTGGGACTACGGGGGATGATAAATGATGTCTCGGTGTGTATGGTAAGGACGAAACGTTTTATTTTCTCGCGGCTGATATATCTCACCCTGGCGTTATACCCCATTTGCAAGTCGCAGGAAAAATCTCGTGACTCTTTCGAGCCTCATAAAATTCGATTCCAAGGACGGCTTTTCAAAAGCGCTGTGACCTTTTCCCTTTATCTCAAATTGTTTTATTTACATTCCGAATAAACGACGAGGATGATCCACCAACGCGTTTAAGACAATAGCTTCCTGTTTGGAAAAAGCACCATCGCGATAACGGAGTTAGACACTCTGGAAATCTGTGGTGGTAACGTTGTTTGGATTGACCCATAGGTTGGTACGTTCGAGCTACGTTAGATCAAACACCAAAGGGCCATAGAAACGAGATAACCGAGTCGTTCGACTGGCACTTACTCGTCTCGATTCCTTTCAGTTCCACGGAACGATCTTTGCTCCATGACCGCAGTACCGGCCGCAAACAACCGTAACTACGTCGAACCAGGATAGTCGGTGTATCCACGTTCGAGGATAATATAACTGAACAAGGGAATCGGTAGAGGAAAACTAAGTTAGACCGGAGATCCTTCCCCCTAAAATAAAGTAACGCGCGTTGGGACTGTAACCTTTAGCATCGGCACTGACGTCTTTTACTTTTCTTGATTTACTTCGGTCGATAAATGTCTTTTTAATTATTTCGTATCTCTCTTTTTCCTGAAACGTCAGGATAAGATTTAGGACTCCGTTGATCGACGTTTCGCGTTAACTCCCAAGAATTTCTTTTGGTCCCAGTTCGATACGGTTTGAATAAAATATACATTCTCGAAGGAAGGGTTCAGCCAGAGAAACGGTAGAGAAATAGGGTGCAAGTAAAAGTAGACGATGCTGATTGGTAGATTAGAAGTAGCTGAAAAGTATCCACCGTAAAGTTCGAGCGTCTAAAGCCTCTCTTCCGAGACAGGAAGTCATGGCAGGCTTTAACGCTTACTCGAGCATTTTCAATCGTCGTATAAGATGAAGTACCACTTGGTGCATTTTTTTTTTTTTTTCTTTCGTTCACCGTTTCTTTCCTCCGTTTCTACACCCTCTCCTCTCTTTTTCTCTTCCTACTACTCCACATCGTCCACACTTACGTGGCTCACAATGTCTAACTCGAAACCTCGTCACCGATCTCTTCTCGCTCGCTTTAGTACCCCTCTAGTTCTCTCCTCTCCTCTCTTTCCTGGCAATTAGTATTCCCAGTGCGCTCCGTCAACGGTAGTCTTTTTGCTCGGCGAGGATTCAAGTGGCGGATGAAAATCTGGACGTTGTTACTAATCGCTGCTCCACGAAAGTCGGTAATGGATTCAAGGGTCACACCCTTATCCCCTCGAGCTCTCCTGCCTACCGCTCGACCTTGGTATGAATATTAAGTTCGACGTTACGAGGAGATTTTCTACTTAAGGAGAAAACAAGTAAAGGGTCCGAGCCTGCTGATTTTCTTACATTTAATTCCCACCTTTCATTTTTGTGATAAGAACGTTCCTCATACGTTATTCAACCAGTTCACTAAACTCGCAAGCAGCGTTTTGTGTAAAAACTGGTCGGAGTCAATAATCTCGCATTTTACATGGAAGCTTATCCGTCAAGGGTTTTGGTTATCGCTGGTGATGAATTCGTGATCGAAATTTCAAAATTCAAAATGGCGGATCCAAGTATGGACTAAAATATAAAGTCACACAATTTAGATTAAACTTCCAATACTGAGTGGGATTTCAAAGTCGCTGGGTACAAACCTGAACTCGTAATTCAGAAAATCAAAATGGCGGATGCAATATGGCGGACTTTTGAATTTTGATTTTTCCAATTTCGAATTCAGATTCGGAATTAGCGACCCTGAGAGCCCCCGAGTATAAAGTTTAATCCAAATAGAGTGACTTTTTACATTTTGGTCCGTCATATTGGATCCACCATTTTTAATTTTGAAATTTCGACCGTTGAGTTGTGACACCTTTTTTTTTTAAGTCATACATGAATAATTACTAGTAAACTGGTTAATTTTATTCCCTTCAATTTTCTTATTTTGTTTCAGGATAAAATCTTTTTTGTATCACCAACCATCCATCAAGTTTATCGGTTTCATTCGTTATTAACAAAAGCTATCGTGTATTTCCAGCTATCGTGTAGCAAACGTCACGAGTCCGATCGTAGCTTAGGGCTGGTCAGTCTGGGCTGAATGCCAAGCCAAGTTTCTCTTCAACCAATCCTGCACAGTCGTCGTCCGATAGTAGCGTTTGCCCGTTTATTACTCCTGGCCTTCTCGTTCCACCGATTCGGCTTCTCTCTTCCTCTCTATCACTGTCTCCGTTACTCCTGAAGTATCGCCACTTTCGTTCAAGTATCGTTAGCATCGTCACATCGACGGCACGTTCGACCCATACCCTTAGGCTTACTTTCTAGAAAGACCAGCGAGGCGAAACCACCCCTCGTTCGACACACCCTCTTGGGACCACACACACGTGCAGGTACATACATCCGTACAAGTCTTCTCTTCCTTTTTCTTCTTCCTCTTGTACGATTTCCACTCGTCGTTTCCATCAAGCGAATCGAGTTCACAGGAGAGTCCCTCGTCCGGTTCCCTCGCAACGAGCGAGAGAGAACGATCGCCGAAACTGTCGAGTTGCAAATGTATCTTTAACCACGTCGACGTGTCTCGAGTGTTCGATCCGACCTCTCTCTCTTCTATCCAGCTTTTACACGAGTCTCGCGTTTGACGCCTACACATGAAAGAGATGCATTTTCTTCTTTCCTTCTAGCTGTCTTTCTTAGTAACGAAAAGCACGCACACGAAACGTGTATCTGTCGCTTTCAAGTCGACTAGATCGCCCGAACTTAAGGAAAAGAGGCTTACAGGTTATACTGCCGGTGACATTTATTACGGGTGGGATTTATGAAGCTAGTGTACTCGTGCATCCCCATGTGCTTGTTTTTTATAACACAGGGCAAGGAAGATATTGAAAAAGTGATTTTCTTTGTTACGAGCACGGGTTCAGGAGTACCTACCGTAGAAAAATTGTCGAACGGGTTTCACCGAAGAATCATCTTAGCTTTCAATAAAAAAAAGTGCCAAAATTTAGGAACTCGAAACGAAGTCTTCCATACAAATCGGTAATCAAGCACATAGAAGTTCGATCCGTAGAAATGTAGGAGAGAAAGCAATGGTCGTGTCTATTCGTCGATTCTTATGTAGATCATCAGAAATAGGAAGCCCCCAAAAGTTTTGGGACGAAGTTCCAAGCAGAGAACGATCAAATTTTCCAAGGATTCTTTTCCTTGTCGAAAAGTTGGTTCACGCTGTCGTCGTCTCCTTCGAAAGGAATCACAGTTATTCGACGGGGTGGCAACGGTGGGACGAGTATAAAGAAGCCATCAGCGAGTCCAGTTGGAAGTCCATTCGACGGAAAGACGTATAGCTATCTCTCTCTCTTACACGTCATGTCCTAGGATCGTTCCAGGAACACCCAGAAGCTTGCGGCAGAGCTCGGTTGGATTTGTTTGTCGCGAGAGATCGCGAGTAGCAACGTAAACCACGGTGTTCGAACCGCTCGAATTATTCCCAGAACTGCAAGATAATTAAGGAAGTTTTGCCCGGGAACAATCAGTCCTGGCTCGACTAGCTTTCTCGAGATCCACGCCCGGTGCTGCGGCTGCCAAGTCGATGGTAGTAGGGTTGAAGGTGCGAGAAGAGAAGCTAGTGGTATTCTCTGTCTCTTTCAAAGATCACTACCGTGCGTTCAATACGGGCATGGACCTACCATAGCTGCAACGATTCGCACTGGGAATAGGGAAGAGACGTCACAGTTGGAAAGTTTCTCGTTTCCTAGCCTGTCCAGAACAATAACGCTTTATCCTTGTCTCTCCTTCCCAGACTCTCCTATAACAATTTTACATATTCTTAATCTTCCTGTCGAACGTTCGGACTTTGGACTAGATTTTATTTCAGTCGAGGCTGCTAGATATCAAAGAGACACGTTCGAGTTATTCTATCTGTAACATCGACCGTTCTTTCGATTGATAATACCGTATGCCGTTAGTTCCATGCGGTTTCTCGACACGTACAGCACGGAGAAACGTCAAAGGCAGATACTTCCTCTTGGAAACTCACCTTTGACCGGAATGCTTTATTCGCACCTTTCCGTTCTACGATTTCATCTCTGCTTTCGACACATTTTTAACAAATTCTAGCAGAACTAGGAAAGAAAATATATAATAGTTTTAAACGAAGGTAAGAGAAAAAAGAGTTATAGAACCGAGCGAATGAGAACAAAGTGTCTCTACACGAAATTAATATTCCTAGCTTTCGGACGTCCTTGAAAGATATAGTTCGTAATAAAGCTGCGATATGTTAGACGAATGTTCATACCTGTAATATATTTTCAGCTTTAATACAGCCATTCGATAAAATATCGTGGCGTCCTTTATTGCTAGAAATCCGAGATTTATGCATTATACGAACAATAATACATCGTCGTGCTACGATAAAAATCATAACGCTTATATACTTCGTATCATTTCGTATGGAACGAAATTTTTTATTAAACTTGAAAACATGAAGTATGCAAATTTGGGGAAAAAAAAATACTCGTTTATTTTGCAACCGTGCATTTTAACATCGCGCTGACCTCGATTCCGTTATTTTTATATTTTTCTCTTTCCAAGCGTATTTGATCGATCTTTTCGTAAGTTAATCTTTTAATAAAAAGAAGGGAAGCTTCATCGATGGATGATGTATATCGCTCGAATGATGTTTCGAAATAAAATTCAACTTCCTTATTCTTTGTCTTCCTCCAGTCCCAACGGGGGACTCGATATTCCAAAATCTCGTGATAGTAGGCGGGACGATGGCTTACCGTCTCCATAAATCGAGGGCTGGAAAATTTTTTTTTCGCGAAGATAAAGTAGGACACCCTCGACCCTTCCCGATGTACATACACGAATCCGAGGTAAGAAACGAAATTCCAAATAAATCCCTCTTGAATAGAGAGACGTTACGTCTTTCAAGTTTGTCTTTCTTTTCTTGCTTGGTTAGGTATACTATATGTACTATACTAGCTATAAAAAAAGGGGAGGAAAAAACTTATCCCAAAGAGTATGGCATACTTGGTTGAAAAACAAATACGTGGGTGGAATTTGAAAAACTCTTGGCACGCATCGAGACCCATCACCCCCTTTTATCGTTTGCATTCCATTTCGAACCGAAGGTGAAAGGTAAAAGAGAACACAATAAAGCTGAAATGCATGCGTCGTATCTCGACTTATTGTTAGTTGCGCTATGCAGATGGATAAAGGCGCATTCGTGGTCATATTATTAAATTCTTATCGTTTCGCTCGAGCGATTCGAGGTGCATCGGTATCCGTTTCTCCAGGAAGTAGAATGAAAGAAGAGAAATGGCAAGAAGCAATGGAGAGAGAGAGAGGAAAGAGGGAGAAAGAAAATCGTGTCTCGTCTTCGCTATCTGCCTTCGACTTTCCTCCTACGTATTCTTCCCACGCGTTTCCACTCTTTCTCCGCTTTTCCTTCCAAATATCGCGAAACTTCATGCCTGGTTCAACCTTACTCCTTTCCATGTCTATTTCTATTTTTCCATCTGTCTCTCTTTCTCTTTCTGTATCTTCTTCGACCTTTCCTCAAACGACAGCGTCGCGGAGTTATTGCCCGCGTTTTTATTGCACGTGTTATTGCGTATATCAGGACCTTACTTCGGCAGGCTATTCTAAATTCTCCTTGGTATTTTTAACAAACTGAAAGGGGGGAAAGAGAAGGGAGCGTGCAGAAGGTATAGAAAGTTTTTTGAGAAAATAAATTTGAGTATCAAGCTGGGAATTCTTCTATAAGCTAACTTTTTGTTTTATTTTATATAGGGTGTCCAGTTCAAGGTGTGCTAGCGGAAAACTACATGTGTACAATGATAAATTGAGTTGAAAAGTCTAATAATTTTTTTCGAAATTCGACTTTGTTAACGAGTTATTAACTAACAAATATCGGCAAATCACAGTGATCGGTTGGGTGAACGTAATAGACGAAGCGGAAAGCTCCTTTGCCTAGCTGCGAGCTCGAGTGAACCGCCCTTCTTCGCTAATCACCGTAATTGGCCGATCTTTGTTAATTAATAACTCGTTAACTAAGTCGAATTTCGAAAAAGTTTATTACATTTTTCGACTCAATTTATCCTTGTGCAAATGTAGTTTTCCGCTAGCACACCTGGAACTGGACACCCTGTATATAAAAAACATCGATTAAATTAATAAAAAGAAAGAATTTAAGTAATAACGTTATTGACTTTTTTGTTTCAGATTCTACGGTTTGATCAGAGTTCACGGAATGGTCAACGTTTGAAGAAGATCTGCATCGAGTAAGAGATTCTAATTACATTAGTGTACGTTTCTAGTTGAAATATTTGACCTAGAAAAAAAAATACTTGTCACGAGCGAAACGTACAGATTTTTTGAGAGACCATATCCGCTAGATCGATCACAGGTCGCGCGATTCTTTATTGTCGGAAGAAACAAAGGGATTCGACCTCGATCGGAGGAGTAAATCGAAGCGTGAATCGTACGCTTCACGGAGCGTAATAAAGCGCAACTCTTTAGCAATCGTGGGCCCCCGTTAGCAGCTGCTCTTTTTTTTCCGGCCATCGAATTCGTTAAGACTCGTCGATCTTAAGAGCAAACTTTTTCAAGCTGAGATCGACCTCCCTACTTTTTTTAGAATAGACACTTTCGTGTATCGATGTTATTCCAACTCTCATGTCCACGAATATAGAATTATTTTTTCTTTCGTTTTGCGGGGTCTTGTTTTACAAGATCTGAACAAAGCATTTTTTCGAGAATTTTGTTTGGAGGGAAAAAATGTCTAGTGAAGTTGTAGGTATGTTTTGATCTATATTTGAACTGTATGTCAACATTTTTTTTAGACAAAACAAAAATTTACTGTAAATTTATTGCCAAAGTCCTTCCACTGTAGTTTCCAATAGACTGAAACAAAAGAACAAATATATTTTCAATTGTTACATATTTTTCTTCTACGTCAATCAAATATATTGTTAAAAATGGGTTTTGAAATAATTTTTATAGCACGTTAAAGTTGTTTTTTTTCTCAAAAACACATTGTTATTGCAAACCTGAAAAAGTTATGATTTTACGATTTGTTTTGCTTTTCCTTGGTTCACATAGAAGAAAAATATATAACAATAGAAAATATATGTTGTTTTTTGTTTCAGTCAAGAATTACGAGCTGCATCTTGGAAACTACAGTGACAATTATTAAAAATGATATTTTTCAATGTTTTTGCCTCATTTTACTCTTACATATTCACATTGTTATGTTTTAAACGGTTTACCCGTATAAATAAATTTATTCTACAATAAAAGAGAAATTGGAGGGACGAGGATCGTATGAACTACATGAAAATAAAACGGAATAGGCCAAGAGTATGTATCGTTAGTCGAAGAAGTGGAATTCGATTTGAATAGGCATCTAATAAGCACTCGAAACTGATGTCGATAGTACTCTTCGATAGGCAAAAAAGCCGATTTGGCCTCTATTGCCTCTATCCCAACGAGTATTTCGTTTCCCGAAATAGATTCCCTGTTTGAAAAATTCCTTTGTGGTAAGTAAAGCGTTTGGTACACGCTGTGCAATGTACGCGATCTTTCGTTCAACGTTTATATCGTTTCACCTACCTCATACGTATATACATACGAGGAATCGATTAATTTGTTCGCTTCAGCAACAAGGTAGACACCGAAAAAATGTTGCTCGGACGTTTCCCGTATTTTTCCGGGCCCGTGGCTACGTAGATTTTCGTGAAACAAAGTTCGCTAATTAATTTCCCGTGGAGGGGTTGTTTCCCAGCATCGTTTTCTATTTTCATTAGCTCGAAGTGTTCGGCCATGCCATGGAATCGTTCTTTAGTTTCATATAACAAAAAAAAAATAGCCAGGATGAAACAGACCATTATAATCTCAACATTGTTAGTCTAGTCCCATATGTTGCGGTTAGCGATGTTACGTTGAAATTTCGTTCTACCTTTCCTTGGAAAAGAAAATGATAGAACTCTCTAAAATCTCCGTCCGTTTAATTTGTTTTTATTCCATTTAAGTCATGATGAAACAAGATCGGAAGGTCGATGAAAGTGCAAATAACCGTACGGAAAAGGGATGATAGACGCGGTTACGCAAATTCGAATAAATTAGAGGTTTCTACTAGCACGGTGCCACGAGCGCACCATCGACTCAAAAGATTATTCCGCGACGTTAATGCTGGGATTTGCTAGCCGTCCTCTATGTTTCAAGGCTGCGTGGAGAGAAGAACGTGTACCAGGGTTTGTAATAAAATGACCGTTCTCGTTTAACATCCCACACGCGTATACGTACCAACGTATGTATGTATTTAACGAAAAATACAAAAAGATTTCTAACTGTGAGAGAAGATTCAGCGAGGAGGATTTGTATAAGCGTATTTAGAAAACGGCTATAGGACATTGGTAAAGGACCACGTTTCATCTTCCTTCCTATTTACCGAGCAAGTATAATATTTACGTTTATAGTTGGACCATTGAAATTAAACCGGACGTCGTCGACGAAAATTATGGAAATTTGCTTACGGATTGAATTATTTAATAAAAAAAAATGTCCAAAAAATGTAGATGTCTTTGTTACGTCGTATCAATCGGATTCGAGGCAAGGAGAGCGAGAGGGTTTAGATGAAATAGAGTTAGGTGGATAGGAAAAGGGTCTCAGACTCTGGCGGGCAGGAAGACGCAACCCAGACGCTCATTACTCTTCCTTCGAATCGCGGCAGAATATTTGAATATGCTCGGCTTATCGTCGAGTTTTCCAACCCCCTCTCTTGCTATCCTCTCCACCCTTTTGCCGAGGGACGAAGGAGCCGTTCCAGGAATGGAGAACGCGTGGAGAAGACGCAGAGGGTAGAGATAGATTTATGACGAACGATTTGTCTAGGAAAAGTTCCTCGTCCTCTTGGCACGACGTCCTTTCTTCTGGATCATCCTTCCTTCTTCTTCTTCCTTCTCTTAAATATCCTTGCAGCACTTCTCTCTCTCCCAAAGTATTCACCTTAATGACGCTTTTTGATATAACGATCAAACAAAACCTGTGATGCATTCCACCGACCATTTTATCTCTAGCATACTTATCATTGGTCTTCTATGACAAATCGGAAGGTATACGTCAGTGACGATTTTTCGACAAATGATGACCATTTTGGATTCAATGTTAACCCAGTTAGTCTGCATGTAGGGGAGACACGTCTGAAACAGGTAAGCTAATGGGAGATGACTAAAGATGACTACTTGCTAAATTATTTGTCTAATTAAGTATCCAGAACAAACTTCCACAAATTCTTGATACAAACAAACAAATTGAAAAATACAAAACTGCATCACCCACGTTTTCATTTTCAACTGGCATAACTACTAAATCAAAACACAAGGAGCCACAAATTGTCGAAGCACACTAGTAACAATATAATACCTTAAAACTTAGAAGTACTAGTTACACATAGTTTGGAAATAATCACAACTATTAAAAAATCAATATTTTTTAGTGGTCATAGCAAAAAAAAAAGAGTTTTCATCTTACGTTGAAACTGCATGCATCAGAGTAACGAGTCGACTGACTGTGATTGGTTGACAAACGTGTCATAGTTCTACACCCAGACATTCGTACTAGCATTAAAGACACGCAATGTAAAAGGACTATCCGCTTTAGGCGGGTTACCCGCTCTGGGCTATCTCCCCTACAGTTAACAAGTCCAAATTCTTCAGGATGAAGAAATCAGTGCTGGCGTAACTCTCGCGTTACATTAGGTACGTTAAGTTTCGATAGCTTATCTCCGACGTTACGTCAAACTTCGACTGTGTTTCGCGAGTCGTAATCCGGAGGTAAACACAGATCGGGTTATCCAGGAAATTGTGCTTCGCTCAGCGGACAGGTGTTTCCTGCTCGTGCTTCACTCCGGTATCTCTAGCGACCTCTAATCTCATCGACGGCGTATATCCAATTAAGTTAACGGATCCTCGCGATGGCTTTGGACTTCTCAGTGTAACTTTTCTTTGTTTCTTTCTCGCGGAAAGGCTAACGAACGAAGTAACGTGTTCTCAAGGAGAATGGAAAAGTCGTTCGGACCACACGTTCCTTGAGTTTCAATGAATTTCTTGGACTTTGTCGTTTAGAAGTAACAGTCTATAAATAGCTCCTTTAAAAAATTATCGACCTCTTTACTATTACATTTCTGTTCCGTAAGACTCCGCAGTCGTCTGCAAGATCAGACAGGATGATGTTCAATCATTTTTTAAATCTTTATATAGGGTGTCCAGTTCCAAGTTTCGCAGCTGAAAACTACAAGGGCACAAGCATGACTTGAGTCGAAAAAGCTAATAAACTTTTTCGAAATTCACTCTAGTTAACGAGTTATTAAATAACAAAGATCGGCGAATCACGAAGGCAGAACCATTGGAACTCGATAATAGGCGACAGACGAAGCGGTAGGAATAATCCACAATAAACAGCGTTACATGCCACTGCTCGTTTTTATTTTTCATGGAACTCTTCTCTTAACTGCTTCTACTTTCCGTGATTGGCCGATCTTTGCTAGTTAATAACTCGTTAGCGAGACCAAATTTCGAGAAAGTTTATTAGACTTTTTGGCTCAAGTCCATATTTGTCTACACGCAGTTTTCCGTTCCGACATCTGGAACCGGACACCCTGTATAATTCTCATATTTTAATTTCACATAGTTTATCCACTCATGCGTGTTTTTTGGCAGGGAAACATTGTTCTCCCTCTGAGGATAGTAAAGTACAGTAACTGAAACGTTAGGTGACAACAATTTTCTCCAGTAAACACATGAGTATTTAAATTAAATAAACTTTATAATTTTTCTAACTCAGCTACTAACAAACGCTATAAAAACGGAACAGAAGTGTAAGTGGCTCCCTATGTTGAGGTAGTCACGCGACTATCGAGGATGATAAAGCAAACTGAGAGGTGAGGGGGGCGATCCGATCGTGCCGTTATAATTCCTAGGGTATGCGAAGACGGTGTTAAACGACTCTAATTAAGTGGAATCAAGCGCGGGACGCGCGCTCCTTGGATTAAGCGTTTTCTAAGGGTGGATCGTTCGCGATCAGATGATCTCCGCGTAAGCTGGAAAAGCAGAGAGAGATTAGGGCATGGAATAGTCTTGGAGACAAATGATGTAACGTGGCTTGGGAAAAAGAAACATTTCATGTGTAATCGTCGGAACCTGTCGGATAACCGCAAGAGCGTTCTAATCTCGTTTGTCTATTGTATCGTTTATGCGTTCGATTATTCACAGACGCATATGTTCCCGTATGCTCGTGCAAATTTTCACGGGTATTAGACGCGATTACTAATGACAGCCGTGCGTTTTGGTGGTCGGCGTGCCTCTAATACGACCAATCAAGATGAAAGCGCATATTACAGCGTTCGGAGTTGCCGAGTTGGTTGATGCGATCCAATTACCGACGTAATCTCTCTCGCGAAGTTATTGTGAAATAATTTTAGCGATATAAAAGGATCCGGAATTCGTCGTCAAATTCTGTGGTTAAAAATGCATGAAGGATAATTTTACTTCTTCGAAATCTCTACGGTTTGTAAAGAGAAGTCACTTTTTCTTTTGTTGTACAGAATCCTTGATAGAATTAAAAAATTCCCTGACAGTATCTAGACTGTCTTAGGCTATATCAATTGCCAATATGTTATAAAGACGTGGGATGCTAGTTTATTAACCCTCGATAGCTATGAGCCTTTTTTACACAATTGTGTTTTTGTTTTGGTGAAGTGTTTGGAGAACGCTACCTTTCTAGAGTTAATAATCCCAACGTTAATTTCAATGTTTCGGATTGTGTTGGGAAATACCTAACGAAACTTGCACGAGCAATTTCCTTTATTAAGACGTTTGTAAACCCTAAACTATGTTTCAAACTATACCAGTAGAATTCCTGAAGGTAAACGATCCCTCTATGAACATTACCAGAAACTACATTAATTATTTCTGTTCTTTATTAGCAACAACTCGAAATAAAATCAAGATCATCACGAATCTTTTCATAGAAAATTATTCCCGATAGATTGAAACGCAAATCAGACAATAGGATTTAGCGTCCAGTCAAACCGTTTATTACCAAAGAATATTTCAACAAAACTCGTCGGGTGGCGTGTTCGCACTCGTTCGAATAAATCCGTCGGGACGATCTCCCCCGCATATTCACACCAGAACGAGTTCCCATTCAGGGTTAACAATGACTAGGCCATTATCATCGAATTCGCTAGATTTAATCTGCCAATAAGCCGAATATAGGAGAGAGAGCTCGATCGGCGAATGTCGTCGAGAGGTCCCGCTATGTACCAGATTATCGTACCTCAAATATTACCGATAAGTCGGTAGCACTCGAGAGCGTACCCCCTTTGTGCACGGCTAAGTAGCCATAATTCTGCCTACGTGCTACATCAGTCGGCAATATCCGAGGTAATAAATTAAATCAGAGAAGATAATCCAGCCGAGTCTCTCTCTCTCTCTCACTTACTCGATGTCTCTGTTCTAGAGGTATCTATAAGGGCTTGGTCCGTAGCCAATGTCATAATGGAAGCCTGTAGCATCATCTAGGCAGCGGAGTAACACCTATGAGTAACCTGCTTTATGCGAGATCTCCTTTCAGAGACTGCATCTCTCGATCCCTTTGTCCTACTCTGATCTAGACCTCTCACACTCTCTTTTCCTACGTACACTCGCTTGTATCGATTTCTCTTCCATTGCTCTCTCTCTCTCCTCTTTCTCTCTTGCACTAACTCTCTAGATTCTCTCAACTATTCTATACATCGTGGCTCATACGACCCCGGCATCTTTCTCTACCGCTAGGACAGAAGTGTGGGCGCGCGCGTGCACCTGCTCTCGAGACATTGACACGCGTTTACAGACGAATTTCCGTGTACATTGTGCGGAGGATTTCAACGGGGCTCCACAATCTCCGTCCTTGTCTCGCACGAATAAAGGGAATACGTTATATAGGCTCCAGGCGGCGAGCGTGTTAGGCGGGCTGGAGTAACACTGATTAGGGAAATTTACGGAAAATGCTTTCAGTCAAAACTAACTAAAGCCGGGTAATCCTCACCGCGCGTTTTCTCTCTCTCTCGCTCTTGGATCTCGGGGATACGATCACATATAGAGTTTTAAGGCTTTTAGTCGGTCGAAATCGTGAGAGATGGGTTTCCACCAGCTGATAAACCCTAGTTTTATTTGTGACATCGACTAATCGTTGCTTCTGTTTCTTACAATTTTTTGTGGATGGGGATGGTAAAAACGAGCTTCGAGTTTAGATCAATTGCTGTTTCTTTTGTTTTTTTACCCGACTGCCGGAGGAGGGTAAATTTATGTATGTCTATTTCTTTGGCACGCTGTGTAGTCTAAACGGTTTGACGGATTTCAACATTTGAGGTGTCATTAGATTCGTTTTAATTGTCAAAGTGATGTAGGGTATAAAATTTAAATATGGCGTCCGGGAGAAATAGAGGGGGAATAAAAAAAATTTTATTTAATAATAACAATATGGGTATCAAATGAAAGCAAATAAATAGCCAATTCCAAATATGACACTTTTATAACAAAATAAAATAAATTATTACAAAAAAAACCCGAATGCGTTGAAAGATATCAACTAAAAAGCGAGAAACAAGCTTGAAGGTTAGAAAAGGCATTGCAAAAATTACAAAACATTTGTTGTAAAAATTTAAATATTTTTACTTAAAGCTCGCTACTTGGACTACTAGCTGCCCCCACTTACAATGATTTTCCAACATTCAAGCTCGTTTTTCGCTTTTTAGTTGATATCTTTCAAAGCAGTCGGTTTTTTTATGGATGGGGATGATAAAAATCAAGCTTCAAGTTTAGGTCAATTGCTGTATCTTGTATATTTTATACGATATTTTTTGAACGTTATATCAGGTAGTTCAAAGATTCTTGCAGAAATGTTCAGTGTATTCGCGTTGTAAATGCGTGGAACGCAAAGGAAGCGTGAAAATCGATCCACTCTCACGGAAATTCGAAATGAAAGCTTGTAAGATATCGTATATCGGAGATAACTATCACGGTATTTCGCGAATACTTCCAATAAAAAGTTTCGTCGCGAAATTTTCTCTCGCGCTCGCTCCCTTTCGTTCCACAGGAAGCTGACTCGTAGTACTTATATGGATTTCGTTTCATCTTGCTCGGAAAGATCGACTACTCTCCTCTTTCTTCTCGTTCTTGCTGCCTCTTCAATTTCTACTCTTCGGAAAAACTTTTTAATTTGTCCTCCTCGCGCGCAATACAAACTTTTACTCTCCATCGAGTTCACCGTTTCTTTTCCTTTGACGGGACTTATCCAATTGCAAGATTTCTTCTGCCTTGCAATTTTTTTTATGGAAAAAAGGCAAACCGTGCCTTTTTTCCCTCATTATTTACACATCTTTCTATCATAAAATTTTTATCGATCCTGGTACGATCTTTTATGCTAAGTTGTCTAACAATTTTTTTTTTTTTCGGTTTACTAGTGCTTTATTTCATGTCATTGAATAATGTACGACCCATTTCCCTCAGTCATCCTTCCACAAAAATTGTACAAATAAATTAAATTAAACAATTTATTATATAAATTTAAACAATGTTTAATTAAAAGTTAAATTATACAATAAAATATTTACTGTCACACAAAGCAACTGCGTACATACAGCAGAAGAAACTTTTGGGATAACTTAATATCAATTTAATTTTCATTGTAATTGTAGTCAAGTCAAAGTCGTTTATTTGCCTAAACATTTAACTTTTGAGATATTAATCTCTTTCTATCTACCAAAGTAAGGTCTTAATCACTCTCGTGTACAAGGATCGTCGAACGATCGGAAAGATCTATCTTCGCGAGCTCGTGTCGCGAGCACCCACCCTCCTGACGTTTAAGAAACGTTCGAATTCGTCGAGCTCGCAATAACGAGCATTAATCTCTTTTCCCGAGGAATTTCGAGCGCGTCGTCGCGCGTCGTTAAGCTTTTCCCTCGCGCGCCGGACGCCGGAGATTTATTTTGTTTTCGGGCCTCCGTAATGTCTTATAAAGTATAACGACGCGAGAAAGAAAAGAGTTACGGGAATAAATGAGACTAAAACGATTTATTCTTTTTTTAAACCATGGAAAACTTTCGTAATTTAGTCATTCTAAACTCTTCACAGGTTACTATAACGTATTGGTGAACGAACCTCAGAAATTAGATCTATCAATTGTGTCGTTCATTGTAAAAGTTGTGTAACTCTATATTTTTTAACTATGTATCTTTTTGTTTAAACTTTGAGTACTGACGTGGTTTAATCAGGTCATAGATGGTAATGTGACGTGTCTCAGACATTTTATTGGCTCTTTTTAAAACAACATTAACCCCTTGTCTTATGATTCAATTCGACACTCAAGCAAATTAATATTAGAAATTTAGAAAAAAAGAATTATAAGCTTATCCAAACAGAGAGTAATGAACATTCAAAAATGAGTAAATAAGAAAATGAACTTGTAAGAATTGAACCATGAATTTGACTCGTACTTTTTATACTCGTCTCGAAATTTGTTTCACGAGTCCTACACGATATTATAGGGCAAAGGGTTAATTAAAGACACATATATCAATATTTGTTATAAACTAGCTCTACTTAATTTTGAAGGATTTTTTGGGGCAAATTTGTTCTCCCAAAAACATCAGTATTTATTATTATACTAGTGTAGTAATCAAATATGTGTCCTAGGAATCGTAAATATCTTAGAACAGGACACTACAATATTACATCTCTAAGACACTGATAAGCC
This sequence comes from Ancistrocerus nigricornis, assembly GCA_916049575.1. Taxonomy (NCBI): domain Eukaryota; kingdom Metazoa; phylum Arthropoda; class Insecta; order Hymenoptera; family Vespidae; genus Ancistrocerus; species Ancistrocerus nigricornis. The sequence goes on from OU696665.1 coordinate 6,926,145, forward strand.
ACACTGGTGAAGGTGTTGCAGTGCTAGCGCTCGACTGACCAATGATTCAAATTTGTTCATCCACCCTCTGTAAGATACCCATGTCAGTACTTAAAGGTTAATGGAAACACATTTAATCATATTAGTCATTATAAACTTACGGTTATGTGGCATTTTGTATGCCCAAAAGGGTTTTTTTTGTAATATAGCATAAGAACTTGCAGTTGAGAAAACTGAAAATTTCACCCTCAACCCTAATTTTTCACCCCTTTGAGGTTTGCAAAGTGAAATCTAGGTTAATCATCAACCTCGAAAACCCCCAGAAACAAATTATTGTGTATTTTGGTACATAATTTGCTTGTACCAGTTTTGGCACGAAAATGAGAAAAAACCAGTTAACTGGCTAAATATTAGATGGCTGAGGTTTGAAAGGAATCGTCCCTAAGAATTTCAATTTAAAGAAACACTCTTTTATAAAACAGATTTATTTATAAAAACGACAGGCCCACTTGTACAATATTCGACAAGACCCATTCTATCCGTCAAGAAGACCAGTCACTAACGCAAAAAAGAAAAATATACAAAAATTTCGTTACTTCAGAATTCAATTACAAGAAGATGCACCACTTTTACTATGAACACTACAATTATTTATCAAGCTTGTTCGCAACCAAATATTTCCTTTACCTCTCATCCTGATCCTTTGACCACTGAACAAATTCTACGATTTCGATTCCAAACGATCAAACTATTCCATCGCAATCCCTTTCATACCATCTCCATTTCATTCCTCTATTTTATTCGTCTATGCTTTCGAGGATCGATATCGACAGCAATCGTTGATTAATCGGACCCGATTAATCGTACTAATTTAGCATTCCCACGAACAGTTTCATCACAATTGCATTATATTAAGCACGTTACACTTTCGTGCAATGTGTCATCTCGTCCGTTTAGGATCGGTTCGGCAGATTTGGTTAATTGCTACGTCGAACCGAATGAGTATCGAACGAGCGACGACGTGTCGATGTATTCGAACAAGATGGTGTCGATTTTGTGTCGTGCCTGAAAAGAACGAAAAAGAAAATAAATAGTTCCTCGTATCGTCGCTTCTCCCGTTGATTAATTGTTTAGACACGTCCAGCTAATTAACGCTCATCTACCTTTCTCTTTCGTTCGTTTAAATCTTAACACGAGGACGAGACTAGCTTTTATCGACCCCTTTTAAAAGATGAATCCGTCGAATACCGCGTGACTCGAAAAACATAATTAATGAGTCTTTGAGAGAGAAGCTGTTTAAAACGTTTTAAAAATACTTAGCGACGTGAAAGAGCTCTCGTATCTTTTTTCACATTCCAAACGTGTAGTTAAGATTTTATTTTAATACCTTACACGTGAAATGAAAACCACATTTCGTTACAGAAACAGGTTGAAAGATGTTACATAAGTGTCGTAACACTGTAATAGTATAAACGTTTTTTGATGTTGGGTGAAGATAGAAAATGTCTACGTAATGTCGCTCACGAAGAACTTTCTTTCGAGTCTTCTTTACGATTGTACCTTTTCTCTGCACTTCTTACCACACTTTTTTTTTTTTTTTTTGGTTTCTATTCTCTTGCCTTCGTTTGATACAACGTTACATCAACAGTGGAATACGTACAATGGATACAGGAGCGCGAACGTTTGACCAATTAGAGAGAAACTCAGGAGGGAGAGAGACAAAGATAGTGGAGAAGGCACCTGCCATTATTACCGGTAATGCAATTTCCCGCCATCTTGCGTTTGAATTTCCACATAAGCTACGAGGTAATTACCATAAACTAAGTAGACGATGTTCGGCCGAATAATCGCGTGCAAACGTTCTATGCTGTAAGCGAATCTTCGAATTGCGTGTATTACAACATCGAGACTTTGTTCGATCTGGGGTATTCAAATGGAATAAAAAAAAAGTGCTTCAATTTTATGGTAGTAAATTCTATCGTTCGAATTGGTTACAGACAGAAGCATGTACGAGATTAATATCGAATTTTTGGAATTCGAATAATCATTCTCGTTTCAGATCGGTGCTCGCATATTTCACATATTTTTCTCACTCTCCATTTTGATTCAATTATCTCACTTTTACGTCAAGCATCCCATCGTGCCACGAACGTGCTTATACTGGGTGGTCCAACTAAATGTAGGCACCTAAATATTTCATTCGCGATGATATAAAATACTATGTTAATAGTGTCACAAAATGAGTGATTTGCAAGTGTTATTTTTTCTCAAGGTTATTATTTTTTTTAAATTTGTTATATCACAAATAAAGAAAGTATTTAGATAGATCACCCTCTACAGGGTGTCCGGTTCCACGTAGTCAAGCGGAGGACTACATGTACACATCAATGACTTGAATCGAAATGTCTAATACCATTTTTCGAAATTCGACTTAGTTAACGAATTATTAACTAACAAAGATCGACAAATCACGGTGATCGGTTGGGTGAACGTAATAGACGAAGCGTAAAGCTCCTTTGCCTAGCTGCGAGCTCGAGTGCTTCTCGCTTCTTCGCTGATCACCATAATTGGCCGATCTTTGTTAATTAATAATTCGTTAACTAAGTCGAATTTCGAAAAATGGTATTAGACATTTCGATTCAAGTCATTGATATGTACATGTAGTCCTCCGCTGGACTACATGGAAACGGACACCCAATATATACAAGTTCTCTCTCGTTCGAAGGCAGCTCGAGTATGGCTCTGTCACACAGAACAATTTGAATGATGATAGCTCTTGCCAAAGAATAATGGAATTACCGTAGTAATCGCGATAACTTTCCGGTTTCGAGGGTACACTATAACATCGACTATAATACTGTTCGTCGAGTATAACTATTCGTACTTTACGTCGAAGCCCCGGCAAAGCTTTCGGCCATAACCGGGGACAGTTTCTGTCCTATCCAACTTCTATCCTCCTCTCTCTTCGGAGCATGGAAAAGTTATCCAGAGATAGAGGGAAAGGTGAAAGTGCAGGCAGTAATTCGAAAGCGGATTATATAACTGAAAATCCGGGTGCATTCGTGCTGAATTCTCCGTCGTTCTCTATATCCCTCTTTCTCTCTCTTTCTCTTTGAGTAAATCGGTCTACGGTATTGGTGAACGTCCAAGGATGATATTGGCGACGGTCCGCCCTTCCATACTTGGAATAACCAGCATAGCATGGGGTTAGATAACCCACCGAATAAGACCTTCGTCCGTTATAAAGGAAAAAGAAAGGAGTGTTTTGTGTAGAAAGTGCACGTTAAATTTCGAGGTAACAGGATTCCCTTGCCTTAGAGTAAACTTGCATTCGAGTAAATAAGAAGATGCGAAAGGAACGGTAGAGAATTTTAGTGGGGCTTCGTAAAGACTGTAGTGCAAGCTGTCCTTGGGCTTTAACGCTTATGGCGTCTCGTGATTTAACGTTAAACAAAAGAAGATTTAACTGCTACACGACTATATTTTTGTAGGAAGTCTCCCAAGGGGAAAACGATGGTAGACTATGGTCGCGTTTAACGCGAGTCGCATTAAATTTTCTTACCGGCGTCGTCGTAGATCAAAAAGAAAATTGTCGAGCTTACGAGCGATAACATCGAGGCTACGTATTCTGATATCTGGAATAACGAGAGACCGTAAGACGGCCGGAGGTTGGCAATAACGAGGTCCGTCGAAATAACCCCTGAACGCTCGTATCAATCGTCCGTCTTCGTTATATTCGGCTCATAGAATTTTTCTTCTTCCATAAGGAGCAGGAAGCGCGAGACATGGTCGACGTCGTCTATTTTTATTATCTACGATGCAGGTATAACCACGGGCATGAATACGATAACGTCCGAAAAAGGAATATTTTATCTGAGGTTATTGAATGAAAAATAGTGAGATGATTTATCTCGAAAGTGACAGATGAAATAATTCTAATGACAATTTTGTTGGAACGTTTAACAAGGAATGATACCCGGCTAGTCTTTTTAATAATACAAGTCGAGACAAGGAAGAATCTCCATTTGGTGAGATCACTCGCGAAGAAGGATAATACTTCCATTATCCTCGGAGCACTTTCATCCGACCCGTAGCCACTCGCCCATGATCCGTATCGCGAAGAAACGAATTAAAAATTAAATTTTAAATGAAAAAAAAATCAAAGGACACCAAGAGAGACACAGGGTATATATCAGGGAATAAAGAGAATCCCCTATAAGCTCGTTGCTTTGAGCCAGTCGATCTTCTATCGGTCACTTTACTCTACCCTCTATGATTCGTAGTGATCCAAATTGAACAAAAAATAAAAGAGTAGAGAAAGACAGAAAAAAAAAACGATCGGACAGTTGTGCTTTCGAGTCTAGCAGAGACTCGAGTTTCAAACGTTCACGTTTCTAAAGCAACGCGTCCCGCTTTTGAAATATGAAGAGAATGTTCCGAAGTTATAAGGACGCGCGTCAGGTGTGTGGGCGAAGGTGTGCGGGGGTACAACCGTACCTTCGACCTCCGAACTCTTCCCGTGCCGCTTAGAGGAATGTTAAATCCACTGGCACACCGAGGATGGCCTTATCTCCGGAGCCATCCCGAAGACATACCACCGTTGGAGCGTATCTCTTTCTCACCCTCGCTAGGGAGAAGGAGAAAAGGAGTTTGTGTGTGTGTGAGAGAGATGGCTCGATGTGGACCCGGAGACGATTACGCTCTAACGGAAAGAGAATGAAAGCAGGAGAGAGAGAGAAGAGAATTACCGACGTGCGTCCCGAGGTTTTCCGTGACAAAGAATCCCCGCTAGCATTGCTAACCCCTCGTCCACTAACCTTCCTTCCATTCCTTCGACTCTCTCTGTCTTTCTTTCAGTTTCTATCCTTCTCTCTCTCTCCAGCTCCACTACCCCAGGCACTTCCTCTATTCATCCTCCGCCTTGCATCCAGCCGTTAATAACAGAGCGGTTCTTGCGAAGAACTGCATTATATGTAACACGCTGCATCGTGGTGCCGTTCTATGGTTTATCCGAGAGCATCCCTGAGGCGCGAGAGGTCCCAGCGATATTCGTCGACTGCTGGGAACGCTTTAACCTCGGATTACGCTTTTTACTATGCTTCCTTCTTCTCCCTGAGAACGAGTATAGCGGAAGATCGTTTCCTTTTCCACCTAAACGACTATTTCCTTCTTTTGTTTTCGTGTAAGAAGGCTTGCCGATGATTCGTACTGGGTCAGTATTTTTTTTATTTAAGGGGTCATGCTTAATTAGAAATTTCAGAAATCGTTTTGTTGTTGTTTGCATTTTTTGTAAGTATGGAATCTTGGCAATATTTTCTGAAAGTTTCATATCGATCTGGTAAAAATTGACGGAGTTACAGGCATCTAGAGGAATCCTAGGTTTTTAAATGTGGTGGCCAGGATGCTTTGAAAACTGTCGTATCGATTTCCTTCAAATGTAAACATATAACAGGTGTAAAAAGCCCGTCTTGGATCGAAGGATATTTTGTCCAAAACTTACAAGCTTGTTAGTTACGGTTATAAGGGTGTCCCAAACTAGGTAGTGTCGCCGATATCCACATGTTCGCATCGATGATCTGAGTCGAAAAGTCTAATACCATTTTTCGAAATTCGTCCTCGTTAATGAGTTATTAATTAATAGAGATCAGCGAATCACGAAGCGCGGAAGAGGTAGGCGACCATACTCAAGCTCAAAACTACGTGCGAGACGAAGCGAAAGGCGGATCACTCAAGGTCATTCATGTGACAAATTAACATCGTCGCCTATTGTTTCTAGGCTTCGTGATTGGTTGATCTTTGTTAGTTAATAACTCGTCAACGCGGTCAAATTTCAAAAAATTTTATTAGACTTTTCGACTCAAATCATCGATGTGAATATGTGGATATCAGGTGGTTCGCGTAGTTTGAGATACCCTGTAAATTAAAAACCACCAAATTTATCACTAAAAATCGGGATATCCACTTTAAACGTTCGCCATTCAAAGTTGGCGATTGAAAGTTTTTTCAAATATATCAAAATAAATCTTTTACCTTTTTTTATAACAGATGACCCTACTCAAAGAAAAGACGGGTACCGCAAAACCCGTTTACGCAACAGACCTCCAGAAGATTGGTCGTATCTCTATTATCAATAAATATTTCTTTCATAATAAAATTCATTTATGTTCATAAAAGTACACTTTATTTCATACACGAAATCTTTTCATAAAAACTCTTATAATTTCCTAAAAATCATAGATTTTTCTTCCTCCTGACTGAGCATGATCCCTTGAAGGTATAAGAAGGTATTAATCAAGGTGATTGGAGATATATTGCGAATATAGTGTCGTTGATGGAAAAGGGGAAAAGAAAACAGAGTAATCTCGCTATCCTGTCAACGTGTTGCGTCGATGGAAACGAGACGAGGTAGGAGGTCGATTAAATTCCTTAAATACCAGCACAACGAGGTACTCGCTCTTAAGCGAGAATCGTTATCGGCGAAAGTGTTGGTGAGTTTGAGTGTGCGTGAGAGAAAGCGTCATGCCTCGCGTCCAGAAGGAAAATACGAGGAGCCGAAGTTATGGGCTCTGCGAAATGAGCCCGAAATTTCGAGGGAGATAGAATAAGAGAGAGAGAGAGAGAAGGAGCTTGGCTTATGGAAAAGTGTGTTGAACCAATAGAGAGAGGGAAAGAGTAGGAAGCTTTACCCTCTTCTCTCTCTCTCTCTAGTGTGACATTGGTGGGAGTAATATAAAGTCTGAGTGGAATACGCGGTGGTGGGTAATAAGGACGGCACGGCTGCACCCGTTACTTCTAATATCATATCCTTTCACCGTCGCCATCCCTTTTCACCCTTCACCCACTTCGTCCTTATATCCATCTAGCTGATGCGTCTCTTCTCGTAGGAGTCGAGGAAAGGCTCGACTCGCGAACGAGGTTAACTCACCCAAATCCTGGCCAGATTTGAAAAATCGAGAGCGATCCGGTAAGTAGCGAGAAGTTCGGGACGGTGTTGAAGCATCGAGTTGGAAACGAGACGAGAAACTTATTTAATCTATTCTTGAGTGTATCCTTTCCCAACCCCACTAACCCATTCCAAACGCATCCAAGACGATTTCGTTTCTCCAGCAAACTATAATTTCGACGAATAATCCAACAGAGTCGATTTTATAAACCGTGAATTTTCCAAACGTCGAAATAACCGAGCAGCTACCGTCGCTAGGGAGTTCGAATGCAAGAGTCGAGAATCGAGAGTAGAACGGCGGCGGTCGGTGCTTACTGGAGAAGAAGAGTTAAACGGCATTGCCGTCTGGGAATAGAGCGAGTTTTCTCGCGGCGATTCAAGAGTGACGATTTAGTGCTTTGTGTATATTTAAGAGATTGGTTATATACGAACGGGGTTTCGAGTCTCCTTTTAAGTTCTTTATGCTATACTCTGTTTCGTGATAATCGTGAAATTCTTCGATTGTTTGTCCCACTGTTCGCTGCGGTGGATAAAATTTTCAATCGAGGTATGGGAGATGGTACAATCGTTCGTAATAGCAATCTCTTCTCGTTTCTTCTCTCATTTTTTGAGGGTTCCATAAATAAAAGCATCAATTTTTTGTAAGAAGAAAAATGCCATTGTAAACAAAGCGATTCCAGGGAGAATAAAATCATATCCCTGTTCGCGTTTCGTTTCCAGAACGCGTCGCCGTTTTGTCCTTTAAATTCAAATCAGTTCGTTCTCCTTCTTCCAATCTCCCTTTTCTTTTCTTCGTTTCTCGAAAGAGTCCCCTCTAGGACGAATGTAAAAGTGAAACTCGTGCTTCCGAAAGATCGAAGCATAATTTAAACATGCGAAAGGGCTGCCAGGGAGTCGAGCTTTCGGTATGCGATCGGACGCACCCCTAAAAAGTATTTGCTTTAAGTTCGAGTGCCAGCTAGCGATCGTAAAGAAAATGAGAATTCGGGGATCGAATCGACTCCCCCTTTGAAAAATTCAAGCGATAACGAGCCGGGCGTCGTTGACATTTTAAATGGATTTCAATTTTAAATTTCATCCCCTACGTTTTATTTTTACCGACGGAGCAGCCACGACCACCGTTGAATTTAATCTCCTTCGCGTTGGTATATTTTTTTTGATAGAGACGGAGAGACGTAAACATGTTTATCGTGTTTTCATTTATTTTTAAAATGAAATTATATGAAAAAAATCAAACTTTTTGAAAACAAACTTTTATTATGTGTGTGTCTGTGTCGTAGTGAATTTTGTAAAAATTGTGAATTTTATTTTGTGTGTGTGTGTGTCATAGTGAATTTTGTAAAAATTGTGAATTTTATTGTGTGCGTGTGTGTGTGTCATAGTGAACTTTGTAAAAATTGTGAATTTTATTTTGTGTGTGTGTGTCATAATGAATTTTGTGAGAACTGTGAATTTTATTGTGTGTGTGTGTGTGTGTGTGCCGTAGTGAAACGACAATAATAAAAATAATTTTTTTTATTGGGACCGTGCTAAATGCTATTTAGAAGTAGTGATAGTTCAAATAGGTGATATAAAGAGTGCCTGGTTCCAAGTGTCGGAGTGGAAAACTACGTATGCACGTCAATAATTTGAGTCTAAAAGTCTAATAAACTTTTTAGAAATTCGATCTAGTTAACGAATTATTAGGCGATCGATAATAGGCGAGAGACGAAGCGGTAGGAGGAGCAATCCACAATAAACACCGTTACGTGCTGCTGGTTGCCTAGTATATGCTTCTGCTCTCCGTGATTGATCGATATTTGTTAGTTAATAACTTGTTAATTAGACCGAATTTTCATAAAGTTTATTAGACTGTTCGACTCGAAATATTCCTGTGCGCATGTAGTTTTATGCTTGGACACATGAAATCGGACACCCTGTATAATTACATAATATATTATATGTGTTACAGCGATAACTTTGATATTACTTTACCTTTTAATAGCATTCAGCACGGTTCTAATAAAAAAAATATTTTTATTATTGTCATTTTAGTACACATAATAAAAGCTTGTTTTTAAAAAGTTGTTTTTTCATATAATTTTATTTTAGATACTTACGTACAGGGGTTGAGTCTGGATATAAATAGTGTCTTTTCCGACGAGTTCATCTCGGTTCCAATAAACACAATGTTTTTATTATTGTCGTTTTAGTAAACATAATAAAAGTTTGTTTTTTTCCATTTAATTTTTTTATATTACCATCTCCATTTTATAAAATATTATTAAAATTTCTTTATATTACTTTTCACATTAATCCATTTCGTTCCCATTTACAATAATCATTTTCCAGATAAATTATGACACAGCCATCGGGACTAAAGCCCCTGCTCAAACGATTCAACGATTTACTCGCGATCTCATCGTTTTTCGTCTCTCCAACAAAATTTCCGACTAAAAAGGACAAGTCCTGTTCAGCAAGCTGAAATAGGTGAAATTAGTTCTCGTCTGAAGTAGATTTCGGAAATTACGAGAATTCCTTTCTTCGTTCTCTCCGTTTGGTATTCTCTTTAACAACGACGGGAAAGTTCGAGGTAAGTAGTCGTGCCGCGTAAAAACGGCACGTAAGTCGGACCCCCGGTCCTATTCATAACGAGTTCTTTCCCTTAATTTATGTCCCGCGATAAACATGAAAATATGTGGGTAATTCACACATTCCACGATAAGAGAAACGCAGTTTGTACGTAGAAGAGAGAGAATTATTTTGGGCTATTAAATTTACGAATAATACTCGAAATACTCGTCTTGACCTAACAACCAATTATTTATTACCAAGATGAATGGAAGAAAGTAAAAAAAAGAAGAAGCAGAGTAATCGATCAATTCTTTGTCAATTATTTTGAACAATTTGTATCAATTTTTATTAATTATTTATCACCAAGATGAATGGAAGATAGTAAAAAAAAAGAAGACGAGTAATCGATCAATTTTTTGTAGACTTTTCTCCATTGGTACGATACATACACACAACACGTAGCGATGTTTTCACGTTTCGTGTACAAAAGTCCAAGATGATAAATTTCGTGCTACGCTCGCCAGAACAACTCTTGCAAGTTCCGTCCGAAGGGCAACGCGATCTTCGCACGTGGATACTCGCTAACTTTTCGGCACCATATTCCCAACATACGCGTTCTTTCCTTCGAAAGGATCGTTCGCTCGTGGATAAGCCAGGGGAAGTCAAGGAAGGAAGTAGAATCGCCGGCATCAAATGGTCCTCCTACCCTTCACCGTTCCCCGAACACGACTTTGAGGCACTTAAAAAGTTTCATGACCAGTTTTGATTTATCTGTTGCTGCGGTTCAACTCTCCAGACTCCTGGCTGCAACTTTTCCATGGAACTAAAGAAAAAGGATTTCCTTTCTCTCCTCTTCTTGATCTACGACCGTTCATACGACTTTCTTTCTTCTCTTTCTCGTAGTGAGTCCTCGAGAGCTGCTCCTCGTAAGCACGTAATCATATTCGTACGTTACTCTCAAAACGATTTTGATCTTGCCTCGATTCGAACTCGTCGAATCATCCATTCTTTTTTTTTTTACAACTTACTTTTCTTATCTTCACTCGTATACGTTACTCTTTCTCTATATATTTTCCTCTTTACCTAGGTTAAAAGCTGAAGAAAGTACCGGTAGGCTAGAGTAGGTATACTACGGTGAAACTCGAGGGTAAACGTAAGCAGAAAATGTGGATTGGTTTGGTAAAAGAAGTCGCTTGGTCTCCGTGCAACGAGCCGTAGAAACTTCGTTTAGGACCAATAAGAATGCGTGGAAGGTAGTTTGCCGTGGTTCGAAGGAGTTCTTTGGAAAGAGTGGAAGTGGAAAAAGGACGATGGAAGAGTCGAAGACGAGAGGGATGGCTTGCTCTAAGCAAAAAGAGAGAGAATACGCTAGCTTTGGGAAAAGATGCGGGGTAGACGAGAGAGCAGGCGGTCGAGACGACGCAACTGGGGAAAGAAACGGGAGTAAACATTTGGCATGGAAGCGAAGACTCTCTTTGGATAGAGAAATCATAATTTTGCGTGAGCAGTCAAGGAATATAAAATAACAACATGAATTTGCAAGAAACTATTTATTTGGTAAACGTTAATTACTCTTTCTTGCATTGAGCTATTTGTAGATATACGAATCGTTGTTCAACGGATCGCGAACATACCGTTTAAGTCGTTTGAACAACGTAGCAGCTAGAGGAAGAATGTTGAATAGTAGTAAGGAGAAGGGTTGGGTGGTAAGGAGGGGCTAGGTGGAGTGGGCAACAAATGGTGCAACTCATTATACACTGCATTATGAAAGTTTCGCTTTGGTTTTAAGGGACTTGCGAGGTAACGCGCTCGGCGAATTACAGTTTCGTACAACGTCAGGTTCGCGTACGTAGCCTTGCAGGTGGAACGTAGCAATCTACGAAGTTTGCAAAGAGTTTACGGGTATTTCGTTGCTCGTAATGATCGATCATCTTGGCTGTGAGTAAAAAGAAAAGAAAATTTAATCAGGAATAGTTGCTACGTCCGTGAGATAAAATCAACGAAGGAGAAAAGGGCATCGGGGAGATCGGGTAGATGAAAGATGGAATAAAATCTTATTACTCGCAACACGATTTTTCTAAGGCAGTGTAAGCGCGCGTTAATAAGATCACCGTGATATTCTTTACGTTTCTTCGATGAAAGCCGATAAAAAATAGCTGAGGGCAAACGTCGAGAATATTTTCGATAAGAAGAAGAAGACTGTAATAATAATAATAATAAGCTGTGAGTTCTGAATACGCCACGTCGAGTCTCGAAGACGTCTTCCTTTCCATGTTCTCGTGCCAATCCCGTTAACTTCCACGCTTCGCTTCGTTGCTTCGCATGGCAGCCGCACAATATCCTCTTACATAGAAAGTAAGCTACGTGACGATATTACCTACAACACCTCCTTAAAACTTAAGCCTCCACTGTTCGCGTTGCCTAAGACTCGGAATCTGATTATTAAGAAGTTCGTTAACGGTATCATCAAAAAGGCCAAGCTTTCCCTCTAGAGATCGAATTTCGTTGCACCAGTAGCGGCAGTACCGATGCCTCGTCAGTTAACCAGCTGCTTCCTTGATGACGTCGAATAAATCTCTCTCTGTCTCTAGAAAGAAGCCATCATCTAGCTGAAGAACGATCGAGAGAGCCAGTTACAAGACGTAACCTGAGACAACTACTCTCGTTCGATTATAAAAACGATGCCCTACCTGGGTTCTGACCCAACTGGCCCTACTTGGGTCACTGACCCAACTGGCCCTACCTGGGTGTCTCTGACCCAAATGGCCCTATCTGGGTCTCTGACCTAATTGGCCCTACCTGGGTCTCTGATCCAACTGGCCTTACCTGGGTGTCTCTGATCCAACTGGTCCTACCTGGGTCTCGGACCCAATTGACAAAAATCCTAAAAATGACTTCTACCAAGTCTCAACTTACCTGGAAAACTGCAATCAAATTTATACCCTCGTATTTTGATAGGCCAAAATACACGGATACGGATAGATATATAGGATTTTGGGTGGGAGGAAGTGGATCAGAAGATAACTGCTGTTCCCAAAAGCATTATGCGTGTGTTATACGATCATAATCAAGAAGTCGGGGAACGTAATCCCTTGAAACCTATAGACGTGACATGCACCGGGTTGTTGCGAACAAAGCATAAATCACAAAGCACCGAACATTCGTTACACGGTATGCGGACCATGAAATGCAACACATTCTCTTCGAACGAGTCCAGATTCGTGTTTACGTCTACGTACACTAGTCACAATGTATGCAACGGTATAGAATAGGTACATAAGTGCACGTATACCTAGAAACGAACACGAATAATAGTCTTTGGAAACTATTGCTAGCGTGGACATTTAAGGAAACATGCAAAAATTGGGGTAGGTTACTTTCCGCTCTAAGAGACATACTCATCCAATCGCATTGAAAATCATTTGCACTCTATAGAACACGTGGAAAGGTTTTCGGTAACCCGTTTATGGATTTCGTCTGACTATACTCGTGGTATTACTACTGCGCAGAATCCTAAACGTTAGCGATTCAAAGGGTGCACCGTCGAGATAACGTTTATACCTTTTGTCCTATCGACTCCGCTTTCGTTTCATCTCATCTTCTATCCCTCTATCTCTTTCTCTCTATCGTCCACCCTTCCATTCGATCAATCGTTTTTCGCCCTTATTTCGTTCGTATCCCCGTGTACCTACGCGTTCTATTTGAAGGTCTCATATATTACGAAGGGCAAACTCCTTTCGAGCAATAGAAAGTTTCGAGGATGGACTAAATGAGACGATGCAAACGGAATACGAGAGGCGAGCTGGCTCGTGATGCGGAGGGTGAATGGGTTTCTTCGTTGAATTTTTATCGCGCGGACGGGATCGATGAAACTGAAATAGAGAAAACTCGGAGAAAATTCATAGGGAAGACGAAGATCAGCTGCTTATATTCCTAGGAACTACTGTGCGTGTTGATCGATCGAATGTGAATTTTTTATTGAATTTAGTGGTAATTGGCTTTATTCGAGGAGTCGAAAAACAAAATGTTAACTCTTAATCACTGAAGTGTAATTTTGTTACAGTAACACTGACGTATAAGGACTTGGCGTTATCCAAATAAATTATTTGAAAAATAATCGTTAAGATAATAAATTATTTTATTTGACTACATGTTATTTGAAATAATTATGTGTTGGTTTAATTGAACGGTTATTTTTTATTTGATCAAATATTTATTCAAATAATTTTTCAAATACTTTTTCAAAAATTCCTGTCATGTCAATGTCACGTCAAGAACACTTTTACTTTTATTGTAAAAGCAAATCAGTAGTTAAGGATAAAGTTTCTAAAAATGCAAGAACACACATGTCAAGATTTTATAATGTACTAATTTTATTTTATTTAAATTTCAGTTTTCAACAATTTCAAATATTAAGTCAACCATTTCACCCTTCCAAAGAAGTCAAAAATCCATTGCCAAAAGATTAAGATTTGACTTTCTAACTTCAATCATTTTTCTGCATATAATTCTCTTTTGTAACCTAAGATGCATAATCAACCTTTTTAGAAATTAAACATCCCATATTCATTGGATAGGGGGCCGATAACAAAACGTTGCTACCTTTCACAGATTAAATTTTCAAGTACCTTTTTTCATACTAATTCACTATTCGACCCCACAATTTCTTGTTTTCAATTATTATTGGATTTCTTTTTTAATCTCGGTCGCACGCACGCACGAAAAACATACGTTCCCCTTTCCTTTCTATTCGGAACTGAAACGTAGAGAGAGGTAACGCGAACCGCGCTACACGGTTAATGAGTCCAAGGACTCGTTATACTTTTTTGCTGCCCGGCCACACTCAACTACGCTGAATGCATAATTACTTATACGTGTAAGCGCATATTTATAATCGCGAAACACTCGAGCGAGAGAGCGAGCGGTCGTCGCAATTAAGCAGAATTAATAATCTACGTGTCCCGGGCGAGAAATTAACAGATCCTCCTTCGTCTCCACCTTCTTCGTCTCTTCCCACCCTCTACCCCACTCTTGCTCCTCTTTCTCTCCTACCTTTTCGCTATTCCGCCTTTCCGGCGTTTTCTCGACGCTCTCTCGACTAACCCCGAAAGTTCGACCCTCTTCCTATAGCTATGTACGTAATTACTTTTTAAAGCTGTATGAATTGTTAAACCGAATAACAGGTCTTGCACACGTGCATATTGATAAAAAGTAGTAGAAAACGAGCGAAAAACTATACTCTGACCGAGTTAACCCTTTGCAGTCGTATTAAGTTTATACCTGGGTGTTATGCTGCAATGTCGTGGCCCGTGTTAAAAAATTAGAAATTAAAAATGAATTTATTAAATTTTGTCTTCTTTTCATAAAATTAATGTAAATACTTCTTTCATATCAACAATATATTTCTGAAATTTTGCGTTAACTTTCCTAGAATAATATTTTATGAATACTTAAAAAAATAAATAAATAAATGGAAATTCCTAACTACGTTGAAAGTCATGTAAACATTCTGTTCGTATTTACAGATGGAATAAGTTCAAATGGTTCAAACCTTGTTAGTGTACCATCTTTTAACTTCTATAGAGAATTTTAAAAAACGAAATATATCGATTTTTTTTTGATTTTTTTACTAAAATTAGTCTTTATTTTAGCCTTTGATTTGGTATAAATTTGATCTGCTTTTAAGTGCTCTTTCATGACATTTTGTGGCTCAAATTTTATTACTTATTTCTAAAAAATTTTTTATTTTACCATTACATGTCCTCTCTATAATAGTGCAACTTTAACCTTTGAAGTTTTTGTATACAATTTTTGATTACAGAGATATTTAGGTGATCCCATTTTGCTGGAACACCCTGTGGATTTGTTTCATATTTCATATTTATTTGTTTGTTTACTTGTTTGTAAGTATTAAGTAGATTCAAATAAAACTATTTTAATAAAAAACTGATTTTTGCTGGTCGAAATTAATTTTCGTTGAACCAACAATAATACAGTAATATTATGATGGAAAAAACAAAATTTATGAATTCTTTTTGAAACTTTAATATTCTGGTACATTAGGTCCAGCAATCATAGATCCCGTTGAACAATTACATTGAAACGTTAAACAACCTTTGGTGGCTGAGAGTAGACGTACAACCGCAAAGGGTTAATTATTCGACAACGTTCCCCCGCAGTAACATCTTTGGTATTACGTTCAGCATTGATATTTTTTGATAAAATTGGGTACTGACTTTGATATATTTTTAGTTGGGCTAGACAAGGGAATCTCTTTCTTTTAAGAAACGATCGACACGAAAGGTAGAGACGAAGTATTCGACGTTCGTATAGAAAGTGTCCAATTAAGTTTAAATTACAGTAGGAGAGTACGGTTAGCCACGGACGCGCGGCGTTGTTGCTGTAAAACGAGGAAATGGTGAATAATATGGTAATTTGATTATCCGTAACATCCGAGCAGCAATTGGATAACTGTGGCGAGTCTCGGGGTATTGTTGCCAGCACAAAGGATACACTCAACGGTAATACAAGGCAGACTCTCTCTCCCACGTCCGGCCGGTCGGCCGGCCTCTTAGGAACGTGTAATTGGTCTAAGGGATCCACAAAGTCCGATTCGAATATCCACCGGGCAGAATTAATCTCTGTGTACTACAAATTCGTCCGATACAACCGACTTTGGTCTTCAACTATCTCTCTCTCTCTCATCTCGTCGTTTCATCTTGAGAACATGTTCAACGAACCGACGAAACCCAGAGAACCTCGGTGATATCTCGTTTTCGTGTAATTATATTTTTTAATACTACTATACAGGGTGTCCGCGTCCATGTAGTCAAGCGGAGGACTACATGTACACATCAATGACTTGAATCGAAATGTCTAATACCATTTTTCGAAATTCGACTTAGTTAACGAATTATTAATTAACAAAAATCGGCCAATTACGGCGATTAGCAAAGGAAGGCCGTTCAGTCGAGCTCGCAGCTAGGCAAGAGATGAAGCGGTAGGAGGAGCAATCCACAATAAACAACGTTACATGTCGCTGCTCGCTGTAATCGACCGATTTTTGTTACTTAATAATTCATTGACTACGTCGAATTTCGAGAAATGGTATTAGACATTTCGATTTAAGTCATCGATATGTACATGTAGTCCTCCGCTTGACTACATGGAAGCGGACACCCTGTATACCAACGATAATAACGCACGGCGTGATTCCATGTTATTCTAGCGAACGTGACCCATCTCAGGCATCTTATTTTTCTTTTCACCAAGAACATAAGAATAAGTTTATGTGAAAAGATTAGCGTGGCGTCGTAAACTTTTAGGAACGTAATCTGAAATTTTACTTTTACGACGCGGCACGCGGATGCCACGACAAAGAAGACGGTGGAAGAGAAGAATCTGCTGTCGTCGTTGTCGTCGCACGGGACCGGAGAGAGTAACTCTTATCTTAATTCGTTATTCTCGGTGTGGAAAATTTTCCGAGGCAACCAGCCTCTCTACCGAATGGACGTGAGCTTTTCTCAGCGTACGAAATTAGTCTTAACGAGGAATTTAATTAACGGAAAAGCAAAGAAGAAAAAAAATAGGCCGCGAGACGAATTTTCACCGTCAGCGAAATTTTCCATTCACCTAGCCGATGAATTTCTCCGCGGGAGCTTTTACGACGTGCATTAGGATACGCCTACAGGCTGTAGGAAAATAAAATCCTATTACCCGGAAAGCATCGAATAGCGTCGAAGATTATTTCCTTTTTACGGGAAAAAGGGGCAGGGTTTGGATCGAGCGAAATTCAGTTAAATCGACTCGTGTAATCGGCCAACTCCCCACACTCTCTCTCGCACTCACTCGTGCATATAAACGCGGACGAGCGATTTGGCAAAATCACTTTCTGCAGGAGGCGTCTCGATTAAACGGGAAGTAATCAAGTAAACGACATTACAAGCGCGCGTCGGTAATCGAGAAACTTCTCGCAATTTTCGCGATAAGTTGCTGTCGACTTACGTTGGAATATCGGTGAACGTCCCATTGCGTCATTCTCTTAAGGAATAAAATTAATATGAATAATGGTTATTCATTTTCATTATGGCATATAGGAAGGCTTTTGGTATATATACCTACTTACGTTTCTATTCCTTTTCTATATGAAATCATTTTCAAGAGCTCCATTGTTGTCGTCCGATCCAGATCTCGCTTTATTTACTTCATATAATAAAATTGGATCGCAAGTATTCTCCTCGTAGCCTTTTCTCTTGGAAAGGAAATAAATAAACAATAAATTCTGCTCGAAATCGTACGGTATGAATAGGAAAGACCCTTTTCCACGGATGGACCAATCATCGATATTCCGGGAAACGAGCCACCTCACGATTTCTTTCCTATCTCTTATTTGTTTATGCAATATCGGTGAATAAAAGTTGATTAACGAAATCGGACGAGAGTACTAGCGAGAGGGAGATAAAAGAAGGAGAGAGGAAAAGGAGCCGGGTAACAGCAGCAGCTTCGCTTTTTCACAGATCGCAATCGGTTTTCGTAGATTTTATTTTCTCTTCCTTTCTCTTCATTGCCTGCCACTCTCTGTCTCTCTTTTCTCCTCTTTTCTATTCTTCTTTCGCCACGAACCTGTAGGAATGAAAAATGCATTACTTACTCTCCTCGACGTGCTCAAACAACGTTCTCTTCTTTTCCGAGCCGTTTGTGTAAGCGGAAGTTAAAAGGATGCCGAGGATTCTTTTCGCGTCACGCAGAATCGAGTTGTAATTTATTATTCTACCGTTCACCCTCTCTCCTACTTTTTTCTCTTTCCCCTTTATCAGGCAAAACTTCGTCCATCCATCGGCAGTCCAGATGCAATTTGGTTTTCTCTCAAAGCGTGCCGTTTCTTCGAAGAAATAATTATTCGCTCGGATATGGACGGAGAAACTTCGAGTTGTGGATTTTCTAAATTTTATCATCTTGGAACCCTTTTTCTTTCGTCCCTCGTGTAATTTCCCTTTTTTCATTATTTAACAAATTTAAGATAATTACGGAAACCTTCCTCACGGTAATTTAACCCTTGCTCCCCCTTTGCCCGCATGACGCTTTAAATTTGCATAACAAAGAACCCTGATTCGTTCTCGGTTATCGGTGCTCGATCCACACGAAATTACGGCTCGTTCGAACGATTGTTATCTCTTTCGTTCTTTACTTTAGAAGATTGAAATCTGGATTGTGAATTATATAATATATATTTATTCGATGTGTACAAGGTATCCGGTTCCAGGTGTTCAAGCAAAGAACTACATATTCACATCAGTGATTTGAGTCAAAAAGTCTAATACCATTTTTCGAAATTCGGCTTAGTTAACGAGTTATTGACTAACAAAGATCGACCAATCACAGCGATCGACAAAGAAAGGCAGTTCAATCGAGCTCGCAGATTAGCAAAAAACGAAGCAGTAGGAAGAGCAATCCATAATATATGAGTGATCAACGTGTAAGATAGTGTCGTAGAAAGAAAGAGAAGAAGAAGAAGAAGAGAGAGAAAAAGGGAGAATAGTAAACACGTTGATCAAGTTTTTCGACTCAAATTATTGATGTGCACATGTAGTTTTCCGCTGGAACACCTGGAACCGGACACCCTGTATAACGTGCTTTATTAACTAAAAAGATTTAAAAGAAAATATACGTATCTATTAATTTGAATATAGTACAAAATGATAATTATTATTAACATTAATCTTCTCTCAAATTACAGTATTTCCTAACGATGCATCTCGCCTGCATTGTTCGCGAATGACGATAATAGACTTCTCGTCCGAGTAAAATTAGAGGAAGCATCTTTCTATTTTTGTTCTCTCCCCTTTTCTCTATTTCCTTTTTTTTTCTATTCTCTTCCCCTCGTTAGCATTCCTAACGCAATGTACCTGGTTGACCTCCTTCATTCTCGTCTTCCTATTTCCACTTCCCTTTGACCTATACAACTATTTTCCCCCTTTTCCATCTTCTTTGTTCCTTTCTCTTCTCTCCCTTCTTTTCATCCATCCGCCAAGTATCCAGGAGCAATTCGTCCTTTCGTGTCAGTGCGTACGAATATAATAATTTCTCGCAAGCTGAACGATCGAACTATTTAACAAATTCTTCGAAAATTTCGTACGATCGTCGACTCATTAGAATCCCTACAAGCACGGAATATAATTCGGTTTGTCGATGGTTTCGTTAATTCAGCACCAGGTAAAACTATTTAGCGAGAATAGGGTTTCCAATTATCGCGAAAGATAATTACTAAACGTTCGAATATTCCTGTAATTGGGCATAAACGATCGTTAACAATCCCAAAAGTAATGAACTCTGCAAGACTAATAAAAAAAAAACCCTATGTACATGTATACATATCGTTAAATACTCTTTAGAAAATCCACGAGAGCTCGATCGCGAAAAGTCAACGTATCATTAAACAGCTAACTATTCGTCGGCGGAATTTTCGTTGCTTGACAAGATGAAACAAGGGAAACACGATAGAGAAGCGAGGGTAGTATAGTAAGGTTTCGAAAAGAGAAACCTCGTCGAAGAGAGGAGTCTTCGTTCGCCGAGTCCTCGACGACAAAAGTTCTCACAGTGTCAGAGAACTTTCGTGAAAGTTCCTTGTTGGCGTTACCGGATCGTGTTCAACTTCCCGGATCGTCGAACCGTCTAATAGACTTACGTTTACGCGAGCACGAAAGGGTATACCTACTCATACCGGTTCCTTCACGGTGTACAATAACCTCGCCGGATAGGAGATGACAAGAGCTGCATCTGTGTTAAATAGTTACAACCATGGATGCCGTTGTTGGAATGGTGTTGATGCGTGCCCTAAAGCATGAGAGAAAGAGAGAAAGAATGAGGGGTAGGGGGATGAGTAAAAGAGAGAATAGGGAACATGGCAAAGCAGGTTGGATTCGAGTCGCAGAGACGAGATTTCATTCCGGAGCTATACTACAAGGTACGATTTAATTAGAGTGGATTTTCATTTGTACCGAAAAGGGCTGGCAATTCTCCACCGATGTCTCTCTTCTTCCCAAAGACGCGAGAGGGGTGGAAGACCGTAATCAGAAATAATCGCGGAGGAAAGCTTCAATCACGGAATACTAATATCCCCGCTGCGGAATATCGTTATTAGAATGCGCGGCTATAAACTCACCCTTTGTAAGACGATTAATTAATGGCTTCGTTTGGTTAGCTCAAATCTGGGTAGATATCCCTCTTGGTTGATTCGGTTCTACCCAACAAAGACGCGTCATTCGTTTAACAGGATTATACGATATCGCGATGATACGAATTTGTAGGTGTTGATAGGAATAACAGGAGTAAGACAAGAAGTGTAGTGATGGACGGCAAGGCAAGACTTTCAAGATCTTGTCTTGATCTTGATTTCTTTCACTCTGCTACTCACTACATTGATGTCATAATTCAGACGGTAAAATTTAAATAACATTATTTCAATAATTTTTATCAAAATTTCAAAAAATTGTATATCAATATTAATACCAATCTCCTAAGATGTCGTATCCCACAAAAATTGACAAATTCACTTTTTTTGAAACATGGAATCATACTAATATTGTGCAATGTATGCTAAAGTTGTAGAAATCAAATTGTTTATTTACTATTTTTAAATGAATATTCTAATATGTCGGATGACACACTCTGATTTTCACGTATTGCAATATGTCGTATCCCATATCTGGTTAGGTTAGGCTGAACTTTACGACGTAACAGTTACATTGACTGTGTGATTAGTTTGAAGCTAATTTGACCAAATTACTCAATAAAATCAGCAAGGAAGTAATTAAAACTACTTTTTTATGTTTTTACTTTGGATTGTAACATATAGGGTAGGCTGGTCTATCCCAAAAATCATGAAATTGTTTGCGATACGCGGCTAAGTTCAGTGCTGTTTTCAAGTGCAATTTTTTCTTACTAGCTTGCACTTGAAAACAGAGCTGAACTTAGCCGCGTATCGCAAACAATTTCATGATTTTTGGGATTGGTAAAGAAATCAAGAATCTTGCAAGTATCAAGAAAAGACATCAATTGCCCACATCAAGACATACAAGGTACTAATTGTGTAAACTGTACTAATTCTCAATTTTAAAAAGTCAATACAAGCCAAATATGTCCGATCTAGTCTTGAATCCATCACTATAGAAGCGATAAGAAGAATTGAGAATTACTAATTCCCAAGAAATATACTTGATAATTCCCTAAATACAATTCGAAACGAATGGCAAACAAGAACGACAACGCAACTGGCAGAGTCGACGCTTTCGCGAGGGATGAACTTCGATGGAATAATTGTTCGCGAAAGGGGAGGGGTTGGGCTAGAGAGAGAGAGAGGTGCTTGGTCGAGGGTTACCCGCACAACGTGTAAACGCACGCACGAAATTTGCAAGTAAATGGCAATTAATCAGTGTCCGTATGAATCAGCCGACGCCGTTAATTTGTCATTTCGTGGCGTGACAATTTGCATGGGACTGTTGTCCTTGTTACGCCGACGTGGCAGCCACGCGCGCAATAATATTTATATTTCTCAGCAAGAATCGTATATCCGTTCAGTGTGTGGGTACTTGTGTGGGTGCGCGAACGTGCAATCGTGCCAACCCATGGCAAATGCGCATACATGTTTGGGAGGCTTTCCGCGCTCACACTAATGCTCGAATAATGAAGTGCGCATAACGTGCGCTTGGATAAGGTTACAACGCTTGTAACTTCATACCTACGAAGCATTATCCAACAATGAACTACCTTTATTGTCGGATAGTATAACTATATTTGATGTTCTAATAACGTGCCATGCGAAACACGGTTGGATACGTCTACATTTCTCATAGGGGTTTCAATTTTCACTTGATTTCATAGTTTATTTCCGAATCTTTGAAAATATACTAGGGGATGATTAATGGACTTGACTTTGGTAACATTTAGCCAGAGATAAAATTTGATCATGTAATCTCCCTCGAATCGAGCGACCTGTTTTATAAAACGATGCAACGTTCAAGAATTCCTCGTCTATTTTCTCTTTCGCGCCCTGCTAGTATATAGATTTATGACTCTTTGTACGTGCTCCTATACTTAATCGATTATCGAGCACTTCGTTCCCTTTTGAACTTTCAACAATGGCGCTTTTAGCAGAAATAAGAAGGAAGCAGATGAAATTAATCTTCGAAGTATTGCTCTGAAGGAAGACGGGAAGGAGATGGGAAAGAGATCGAAGGAGATTCTTTTCCGATCTCTTTCGATAACAGCCGGAATTCGCGAAGATTTTACTTCGAAAAGGTGAATGGAGGAGGTAAAGGGGAGTGGAAAGGCGAGAACCACGATCTCTTAATACTTATTATTTCTACACTTTTGCTGACACGTTGAAAACTTCGATCGACTCGAGAAAACTTGACTTGTTTAATAAGAGAGATTTTCTCTGTAGACATCGGGGCAATTTTTATCAACAGCTGAAATCGAAACCGATCATCAATCCGTGTTAACATCGATAATTATTACATTTTAATATATAATCACATTTTCGCGTCTATATTATCCCCGTAATTACGAGCTCCTATCTCATTTATTATTAAAACACTTAATAATCGCTGAACCCTTTTATTTATCGGAAGCTCATTAAAACCTGCTATTATCTTTAATACACGTAGAGGGCACGGAGTTTGTGTCCTTTTAAACTCGAGGTCCACCTCCGGAGCGAGTAAACCACTCATTAACGGGCCGTTAACGCGATTATCTCCATCCACTCTTTGTTCCGCGATATTATACATTTTCTCCTTCCAGGAGCACCGATTTTTCTCCACCGACGCTTTTTATAACGCGAGGACGCCGAGGGTGAAAATAAAAGTTTCGCTTGGAAAAAGGGTGTACGACGGTGGGAGGGAGGGAAAAGAGGGAACGGAGAACTGTCGAAGTGCTTCGCATAGAGAGCAGTGCTTTTCGCGTTCGAACTGACGGGAAACAGCTCCGATAAAGTTTCGAGGCATTTCGAAATTTTCCCCACTTTCGATACAGAAAAAGCTACGCTTCTACTACTACCTAGTAAGAGTAAGCTACTATCGAAAGCATAGCGCGCTACCGATGGGAAAAAAGGAACTCCAAGGGAATCTCCTTAAACTAAAAAGTACGGCTATATCTTTTTGCCGACTCGACGTTTCAGTTGCGATTGGCATATATGTGTGGACTTTATACACGTATACACACGTGGACACACGTAACTTCGACATAGCCTTGGTAAGAAATTAAAGCTTCGCTTTTATCCATCTTCAAAGGATCCGAGCTTGGAAAGCAAGCGATTTCTTTCAATTACTTTTTCAGTCACTTTGTACGAACTACATGTACGTATTTATACAGGGTGTCTCAAACTAAGTAGTGGAAACGAAAACCACATGTTCATATCGATGATTTGAGTCGAAAAGTTTTATACCACTTTACGAAATTCGGTCTCGTTAAGGAGTTATTAATTAACAAAGATCGGCCAATCACGAAGCGTGGAAACGATGTTTATTCGCTGATTCGCCGCATGAACCAGCTCGAGTGATCACCTAGCCTTGAGCTTAAGTATGGCCGTCTTATGCTTCCTATGCTTTCCTCGCCTCGTGATTGGCCGATCTTTGTTAATTAATAACTCCTTAACGAGACAGAATTCCGAAGAGTGATATTAAACTTTTCGACTCAAATCACCGATATGAACATGTTGTTCTCGGTTCGACTACCTAAGTTGAGACACCCTGTATACCTACATACACTTACATTAATCGATGATAAAGTTATATCATCAGAATCGTATTTACGAAGGGTTAGTAAAATGCAAACACGAACTTTCGAAACGGTCATAACGCGTTAAGCCGTCGAAGTAGGTGGATCGTGAATCCCGAGGTCGTAATAAGAAGAGGAGATTCGTGGTAATAGCCTAAAGGGGTTGGGTAGTGGGTGGAATCCGTAATGGGGCTCCCATCTTCCATGCTAATAATAATTACGTCCATCCTGTTGGTCTCGCTATTCTCCATCCGCTCTATGCCTCTCTGGTCTGAGCCACAGAAGTTGTTAGAAGATTCAATCGAGCTTCCGGTAGCGTTCCACATCCACCTTACTCACGAGTTAACGTCTAAACTCTCTTCGAGGATAAACGTACATTAACTCCATGGCTTAATCCCCTCCTTAAAGGCTCATTAAAGAATTTTCCCCAAGCCCATAATCGATTCGAAATTCCGCCAAGCGTGAGATAGAAATTACCTTCTCGTATCCTAAAGGCTTTTTACGCGAGTCCCATTTTTTTTTTCATCTCAAAAAGCTTTCTTCACTCTCCAGGATGCTCGATTAAGAACCGTAAAAGGATTTGAGCGTTCCTTAATGAATGAGCCAGAGGAAGATAGAGGGATTGTTTGGAAACGTATTCGCTAATCTCTTGAAAGTTCTTTTTAAATGGACTAAGCTCACGGATTATTCTCCGTTCAAAAATTGATCTCGTTATGTCGAAGACCAGGTGGTTGTGTACCTCCTGGAAAAATCACTTTAGCTTTGACCTCGAAGTACCACACGTACTCTCCCTTGGGTCCTTTAAACCCAGGGAGCGGGTTCAAACAAATCGCGTCTTTTTCACGAAGACCCCCATCGATGCTTACCGAAATCGCGTACCCGGTTAGAATACAAATCAATGAGATCTTTTACCTTCGAATTAGCAAGCTTGAATAATTCATTCGATGACGTCTGAAGGCTGTGTGGAGAGATAGATGGATAGAAAGAGACAGATATACAAGGCAGATAGACAGAGGGAGGCTGAAACTACGTCGGCCTTACCGGTGTGTTTGATCCTGAGCATGTAATTTAGCTTACTTGGCGCTAATGAAGGAACTCCGTACACATCTGCTCGCATATACAGTTAATTTCGGTGTTGTATCTCGAATAATACGTTGGGAAGTCGTGCAAACTTGCAAACGAACTCGTGAACAACAATCCGATCGGGGGTTAAGTTAAATGAATATAAAGAAAATGAAAAAGAAAAGAACTGAAGAACTTGCACTATTTTATATTTGGTAAATAGTATGCATCATGCACGAAAGGATTGGCAGCAGCGTGCAGAGTGGGTTCCATTGATAACACTGGTACAGATTTCACCGACATCATACTTGACTGACACCAGAGTTGACCGACATCAGACTTCGTCAACATCAGAGTTGACCGACACCAGACTACATCAACACCCGACTTCACCGGCAACAAACTTCACCGACAGTAACTTTCTAGGTGCACCCGAGACCCAATCCCACCCAAATCACTTTTTTAAGTTAACCTTTGAGTACTGACGTGGGTTTCTCACAGACGGCAGGATAACAAATTTGAATCCTATTCTGTTAACTTTTAAGATTAGAAATGTTGATTCCATATAAAAATGTTTTCTTAGTACATAATTAACGCTCAAAACATATTTTAAATAACTAATGCTGTTATTAGTACATAATATATAACCTGGCTAAACCACGTCAGTACTCAAAGGTTAAAATTGCTGTCGGTGATTTCCATGAAGCCTGTGCAGAGTATCCAAGAGAATTCGATAGAAACAAGAACAAATTATTGTCATATCGGGTCGATAATCGAGCATAGGCAGGCTTTAATGAACCGAATTTGGCTCGTCGACTCTTCTCGCGGGCCGCTGCAACCAAAGCAATTAC
The DNA here is from genome assembly GCA_916049575.1 of Ancistrocerus nigricornis. Lineage (NCBI taxonomy): Eukaryota > Metazoa > Arthropoda > Insecta > Hymenoptera > Vespidae > Ancistrocerus > Ancistrocerus nigricornis. The sequence continues at coordinate 6,952,305 of OU696665.1, forward strand.
GAGCCGTCCACCGACGTGGAAGAGGATGGTGGGGGTTACAGGGGATAGGTTTGGCCGATGCTAGACATCGAGCGTAATGCAACGTCGCGTTAGCCAATCTGCAGTATAACTAGTATTATGTTTACACCAGAAATTAACGTCTGACTAGTGAGCGAGCAACGCGTGCGGCCGATGTGAACGGGGATTGGACGATGGTCGCGGGGTGAAAGGAAAGTGGGAAGTTCGTTTAACCTAGATGGACTTGGTGTTTGTTGTCGTTACCACTAGGTACCAAGCTAGTAATACTAGTAACGTTGCTAACACGGTTCGATATTTAGATTGGAGTTTCGAACGAGACATCTTGTTGATGTTTATCCGTTTTTCAAACTGGTATACACCAATTTTGGTTTAAAATACATCAGAGTTTTTCGACCAGCTCCACCGTGTAGTATATTTTATTTTCTAGTATTTCATTCCGTTTCTTTGGTACGCGTAGCTTACGTGTTCTAGTTCCGTTACGTTTGAAGGAACATAAAATCGTGTCGCAAACTCTTCGTGCCGAGCGAGAAACGCGCGTCGTTACATAAAGGAGACATAATTCAAGAATCCTTTCGGTTCCTGGTCACCGGCTTATATCGTAAAAAGGGCGAAAGGGAGAGAAGGGAGAGGAAGAGAACGACGTTGGAGTCTCGTAAATGGCAAACGGTGGTGGTCCTCTCGCTCGTACCGCGAAAATCTGGAAAATAGAAGGAGACCAAGGAAACGCTTCGTGGCTACGGGTCTCCGTTAACAAGCCGAGTCACGAAAAGACTTCTCTCTCTCTTTCCTTCGTGAGTATACCAACGTTTCGGGATTATATCGTTCGTGCTTTATACAGGAGCACGATTTCGGTGGCCAGAGATTAGAAAATTTCGACTCGGCTGGTCAGTCTTAAGCTCTCCTTTTTCTCCTTACGTTGCTGCACCGTGCGCGCGTGCCTCGCCTACCGTGCGGTAAATATTAGCAGCACAGCTGTGCCGAATGTTTCCCTTTACGGTCGTTTGCCTTACCGGATCCTTTTATGCCATAGACTTTACTCCTTTTCTTCACTTTCGATTTCATAGTCATTTCATAAACGTCTACACGATCCTTTTTAACGGGGCCAGGATATTTTATCCTCTGCAGTACATTTTTTCGGTTTTTTTGCTAGATATATCTAAGCTTTTAATTATACAAGGTGTCCCAGTTAAAGGAGGCTACCTAAATATTTTCTTCGTTTCTAATGATGCTACAAACTTTTATGGCTTTAAAAAGATACGTGCTCATAGAGTAAAAAATCTCGACAACCTTGAAACAATTCATAAAAAATGGCCAAAATTTTTTTTGTTTAATAACATTTTCTGAACCATTCCAGGTATGACATAAAAGTTTGTCGGATCATTAGAAACAAAGTAAATATTTAGGTGGCCTCCTTTGGCTGCGACAGATGTTTTTTGACATGTCAAATAATTTTGATAATTCATTGGTGACCAAAAAAAAAACTAAAACATTTATCGAACTTATCAATGTTAAACTCATAAGAAAATAGTACCAAACACAAAAAACTATAACTTTTAGGAAACAACAGTTTTATATTTTCTATAAATTCAGATCATGGTATATCTTGTTTAGGAAGAATTCTAGAATTTAATTATGTAAAAAAGCAAAAATTCGGAAAAGAACATTTGTCAAAGTCCTGTTCTCTTTAAAATTGATCACTTTGGGACCCATAAGCTTCACTGCAACGTTCAGCCAAATCCATCATATTTTTTTTTTTTTATCTTACCTCATACCTGTTCGACGATTTTTCCTGGGGCGTAAATAAAATATTTTCGAATATTTTTAAAAACGATAACCCATCGAATTTCATACCCGGGGAGCTGCGTGCTACGCAATCGCGCAGACGATAACGCGATACTGCTAACGGTAAATTTTAGTGCAAATATCGCGTTCCGATATTGCTCGAAACTCGTACCGTACGCGGTGCGTAGCTCCACTCGGTGCAACGCAGAAGAAATATTAATTTTAACCGAGGGGATATATAGAGATACGCGTTACGCTTATACCCGTTCTCGAATTTTCTTTTTTTTTTCGGCCGGACGGGACTTCGTTTCCGGTGGCATTGTCCACTGCTACGCGCTTATTAAAAATTCACTGTTTGAAAGTAATCGTTTTCATTAAATTAGCGTTCACGTACGCGCGTCGATGGAGGGTAGCTCGAAGTTACGAGTCCAAATGAAATTCCGTCATTACGTGTATAATATCAATATTTTTTTTATTGATACAAACGTTTTAATCGTGCCAATCGAATAAAAAGTAAATCAATTTTTAACGTTACCGTTAATGCTCCACGTATGGGTGGGGAAGAAAAGAAAATGGATGGAAAGTATCGAGACAGTCGATACGATGAAATATACTTTCCGTGAACGCGCGTCGAAGGGAATCGCGAAATTTTCGCGCCGTTACATTCCCTTAATCGACGTAAAACAACGCCTAAAGCATTTTAATTTAGCGCAGACTCTCCACCCGCCACCATTCTCTCCTCTTTTAGCTTGCAACTTCCATTCTCGATCGATGTGGTTCGTTCCACGATATCGGCCCGCAACGACGACGACAACGACGACGACGGCTTAATGAAATTTTCGAGAGAGAGTCTCGACACTGCCATAAATTTCCACGGTGGACAGCGATCTCGTTCGCTGATATACATAGCCAATGCGCGGGAAGGATGAAAAGGGTAGCAGGAAAAGTAGTGCCTGCACATGGCTACTTCGTTCTCGATTCATTGGCAAACTTTAAGCAACTTCTTGTCTAATTACTCGTCTAATTAGGATTTAAGACACTTGCTTGTGCGGCACGTTGTGTCACGAGAATATCGATGTAAAGTACAGGTTCTTAACTTCGTTTGACCTATCGTCTACTTTTTATAACGAAATTACTTGCAGTTTGCTTGTAAATTTATCTTTATTAATACTAACACTACTGAAACTGTCAAAATGACTCAAATTTATTATCTATTTTTTATTAATGATGCAAATAGCTAGAGCGATGGACAAATTTGCGGTCTATTATGCATCTTTAAATATTTCTACGTACATTTTAGAACATAGTAAAAAAGATGTTGTAAGACACCTCGATGACATTATGACATCATTTTTTATTAAAAATCAATGCTACTACCGTTTCTCTAAGATCGAACTAACATCAACCACATTGTGGTACTCCCTACTTTGAAAGATACTGATGTTAAAGGCTTGTCTGAATTTTCACGTACCTATACTACTTATTGTATTCAATATTGTTATACAGGATGTCCCATTCCAAGTTACCCACCGGGAAACTATAGGTAGAGTGGACGAATCTAAATAGAAATATCACAAAATGTTTAAACAAAATCGGCTTATTTAACGAGTTATTAACTAACAAAGATTGGCTAATCACGGAGAGCAGAAGCAATCCGCAAGGAGGTCGGCCTACTCGAACGTGCTAATAGGTGGGAGAAGATGAAGTAGGAGGAGGAATCCATAATAAACAATATAACATGCCCCTGGTCGTTTTTGTTTTTTGTGGAATTCACCTACCACTACATCTCTTGCGTAAGAACGATCTCTATGCAACGTCTATCGCTTCCACTCTCCGTGATTGGCCAATCTTTGTTAGTTAATAACTCGTTAATAAGCAATTTGTTTAAACAATTTTCGATATTTTTGTTTAGATTCGTTCACTCTACCTGCAATTTCCCAGTGGGTAACTCGGAGTGGGACACTTTGTATAAAGTGTTGTTGATAAGGTGTGAACTATTATTCCTGACAAAGAGATTGTATAATCTTTCTATTGAAAGAAAATAAATCACTTTCCAGTAGTTTTTTCGAGCAAACTCTCATCAAAAGGAAACTAAACGCTCCCTAGTACCTACTCCAACATACTCCCTACTTTGAAAAACACTGATGTTAAAGCCTAGTCTGATTTTTCACGTACCTATACTACTTATTACGTACAATATTTTTAGATAAAATAGTCTTGACAAGGTATAAACTATTTTTTGTGAAAAAGAGATTGTACAATCTCTCTGTTGAAAGAAAATAAATCGTTTTCCAGTAGTAGAACTCTCATCGAAAGGAAACCAAACGCTTGGCGCGTTAGTCTCGGCACGTGAATATTCAAAAAATCGTGGTACCGTTTCTCGTAGCGAGACGAAGAAGCGTAGAGAGAAAGAGAGTCCCTCTCTCGGGCTCGTAAAAACACGCCGCGAGACGAGTCGTATATTTCTTTCCGCTTTCCGTTTCTATCCGTCTGCTTCTTTCTTTCTATTCCTGTTTCTCTCTCTCTTTTCCATCGAATAGCTAACGTTATTTTAATCCTTGCCCGACGTTGATTCACGCCACGGGAGATTTGCCTGGGCTCTTTGCATTGAGAAATTTTCTACGCCCTTATTCCCCGCGTCTCGGCCTCATCCAATTCCCATTGCTTGTACGGAATGGCTTGGAAGGAAAGAAGAGGAGGAGAAGAAGAAGAAGGAACGAAAAAGAGATGGGAGAGTGGGAGTGCTCGGGTGCAAAAACGAGCGAGTAAATATCTTGCAGTGGCGGTAAACGGGAATTGAATAAACATTTTTCAGCAAATAGACTCGACAATGGTACGAATTTAAAAGTCGCTGAGACGAGCACAGGTGGTTCTAGCCACGGTGGCGGGGAAAAGCTCCGAACGGAAAAATTGCATTTCAGCTACCCTTCTCTTTCTTGCTACCCTATCTTCTTCCCCTTCTATCCTTAGCATTTTGCTCCCCTATCTCTCTCTCTTTCTTTCTCAGCGATTTTGCAGTCACCCCATCGGCTTTCTCCACCTCCCACTCACCTTCATATTCTCTCCATAAAGCTTTTCCTCCACCCCACCCCCTACCCCACTTTCTACGTCCTCGTCGTCGATGTAACCGACTTTTCGAGCCGGTTATCTCCCGATTCTTGCTGAGAATTGGTTATAAATGCTAATGTACGAACCTTCGCTGCCGTCGACGCGACTAGGAGGAGGCAATCTCCGGGAAAGAAGATTCTCGAGATGAAATACGCGCCTAGCGAGTCCCGCGTAAACCGCGAATCTTTACGATATTTCTGATTTTCTCCGGTTGGAAAGTGCAGAAGGGGTGTGAGAAAGAGAAGGAAGGGAGAGACGAAAAGCTTTCGCGGAGAAATTATAGCGAACGAGATGGTAAAAGAAAAAAAAGAAAAGTAAGAGAGGGAGAAGAAACTCGATAGATATAATCGAGTTTTCGCTGGGAAGCGAATTTTCTGTCGATCGGATTTCCAATGGAGACCGTGTAATAGTTTCTCACCGTTTCGCGTTAATATCGTGCGAAGAGACCCTTTTCGCGTCTACGTGTCTCGTCTGTATACCTATGTACATATAGGTGCGTTACCATCGCGTAAAGTTGAAGTGTTGGTGCGAGGAACGTCTTATCTTGATAACTCGCGAAGCACATTCGCAAGATGTCGAATATTCGAGCCTCCGAGCGAGATTTTTTAAAAAGGGGAAGATGGAAGGTAACGCGAAGAGGAAGATATTGGATGGCTGGCTTATCGTGCATGCGCGTCCATTTACCTACATACATATATACAGGGTGTCCGCTTCCATGTAGTCAAGCGGAGGACTACATGTACACATCAATGACTTGAATCGAAATGTCTAATACCATTTTTCGAAATTCGACTTAGTTAACGAATTATTCATCAACAAAAATCGGTCAATTACGGCGAGCAGCGACATGTAACGTTGTTTATCGTGGATTGCTCCTCCTACTGCTTCATCTCTTGCCTAGCTGCGAGCTCGACTGAACGGCCTTCCTTTGCTAATCGCCGTAATTGGCCGATTTTTGTTAATTAATAATTCGTTAACTAAGTCGAATTTCGAAAAATGGTATTAGACATTTCGATTCAAGTCACTGATGTGTACATGTAGTCCTTCGCTTGACTATATGGAAGCGGACACCCTGTAGATATGTACATAGAGTACGTAGGGTTCGATTTACGATCGAGGAGAATAGCAAGAGTAGTTTGTCCTATCCATGGAAGCGTTTCTTCGCCGGCGGATACGCGTCTACTGATCGAGAATAACGATAGATCACGCGAGCCGATAAATTAATGGCGAGTTAGTGACCGGCACGGCCCAATTTCTCTTTACAGGTATATAGACATAGTATGTATGTCTCTAGATATCTTTGAACGGGTGTGCGCATGTTTGCGTTCATTGTGCTCTCCTGGTGAAATCAACATGACCAATTTCTCTGGTCTAAGTACCAGAGTCTTTGAGTCGAAACTAGGTCAGTCTACTCCTATTTCTATCCTTGGATACCCAGCTCGATTGTAAATCTTCTCAGGACGTTGTCTTCGACGCGAATTAAGAAGAGAAACGATGCCAGCCGAATGTTCGACGCTGATTTCTTTCTGCGGTTTTCTCCAAGATTTTCTTCCTTACACCCCTTGTCTTCGTAGCTAGCGCTAAGTATCGTATTTATCGTCGTGCCTTTTCGAGCAAATTGCTAGTCGAGTTAATTGCTACTTTGGGCGAAGGGTAACACGCCTAGTTGCTTTTTTCTTAACCTTTAACTAGTTGCGTGGGGTCCATTGAATTCCAGGCCACTTCGTTTTCGTTATATTTCTGTACATATGGAAGCCACATTATTGTCCGTTTTCCTAGCTTCATAGCACAGGGTGTCAAAGACACGCTATAACAGTATGAGAGCAGAAATTTTCAGTTTGCCATGTTCCCTGAAAAGATGACTCAATAATGATGCTAAGCATTCTAGTAACCCAAATTCTGCAAAAGGTCGCTGTCATTTGTGTATGCGATCAAATGACAAAAAATAATAAAAACAAATGCGATGCTTGGAAGAAAGCCAATCACGGCAAACGGTGACATTGTTCCTCCTACAGCTCCATCTCTCGCCTAGCTGCGAGCTCGATTGAACCGCCTTCCTTCGCTAATCGCCGTAATTGGCCGATCTTTGTTAGCTAATAACTCGTTAAATATGTCAAATTTCGAAAAATGGTATTAGACTTTTCTACTCAAGTCATTGATATGTAAATGTAGTTCTCCGCTTGAACACCTGGAACCGGACACCCTGTATAGAAATAATAACTTTGTTATTTACTACAAAGTTTACATTTCCATGCACCCAACATGTTTTTACTAAAGTTCCTAAATAATATATGCTGTTTCTGTAATATATGTTGTTTATTTTCCGAGCTCATTACTGGGGTCCGTGTACACCCCACGCGACTAATGGTGTATTTCTGCGCGGCTAACTAAAGATTAAGGAAGAGAAATTCTATGTTTTTTTTTAAATCTTTTTTCGATCCTAAGCGTCCTAAGAGATTTCGTTCTCTCTTTTTAACAAGCTCAGAGAAATCGACTTTCGTTGAGAACCGAACGATCATCCCCAACAGTTATTTCGTAGGTTCGTAGACGGCACGCGAAGAGAAAGAGAGCGATGTTCCGCGTAATACTCTGGCTGTCTTAAGCGAGACAGTTGAATTCCGGTAGGGACGAAAGGGACGTTGAATTATCGAGGAAGGTCCTTTGGGAAATCGTTGGAGAAAAGTTCTACGAGTTTTTTTTCTCGCTACCCCCGATCCAGCCCCACCCCTCCCCCCTTTTTTTCACTTCCAGTCACCTGAATTCTTCGCGTCGAGACCATAATCGACGATCATTGTCGATTCCAAGAGAAAGGGTGACCGAACAGCGAGACCGACGTTTCGACTGAAAAAGAACGCTTTTGGGAAAAAGAGTCCAACGAGAGATTTCCAATTGTAGAACGATAAGAATTTGAGGAATTCTATTGTTTTTTCCCCACAAAAAAAAAGAATTTTCTGACCATTTATTATAGTAGAACGATGGAAAAAAATTGTCCAGAGAAAAATACCGTATGACGTAACGTCCTTAAAGATTTTGCCTATACATAAATTCATAGGGTAGAAGACGTTGGATCGAGCGGTTCGGATCTTCAACTTCTTTTCGAACCACGAGTGATTCAAAGCCTGGGACTTGTCAGGAACGTCAAGAGAGATTTGAATCCGACGCCTTTCACAAAAGATTTCGTCCTTTGTCGTGCAGCGCACCGTGGATTTTGTAAATGCTTCAGGGTCGAAAGTTCGGCCGGGTTATCGACGATTTTTGAGAATTCATTATTATTCCTTTCTAGTCGTCCTTTTTCATCACCGTTATATTCTTCGACACGTTTCATAAAAAAAAATCCTACACGGTGATGTCGACAATTTTTTCTTCTAATTAGACGATTTTCATGAAGACGACCATCAAGTAGTACCGTACGATCACGGCAGCGGTGTGCCTGTGTAAAACTTTATTCTCCATTCTTGCGAATAAAACTACAATAATGCGAGCGAACGAGCGAAGGGAGGAGGACAAAAGGGACGTGACGGAATTTCAGTATATCATTTTGCGCGAGCGACCTTCTCGCACTTCCTCTACATCCCACCAGTGCTATAAACGTTAATGCAAGGGGAGATACGACTTTCGTACGTTGCTATTCACTACCCCTATACCCTTTACTCTTTCTCTCCCTTTTCTGCGTCTCGCTTGCTCACGGGGCACACGGTTAAATCTCCTGACTCGTTTCGGGGGAATTTTTGAAACGAAACATCGATTTAAACTTTGATCGTCAGGAAGATGCCAAGGAATATTACAGTTCTTTTATAGGTGCTGTCATAAATTATAATTTACTAGTGATGGATTCAAGACAAGAATCGAATATACTTGTCTTGTTTTGATTTTTTACAATCGAGAATTAGTATGTCTTGCTCTTGACAATCAATTTCTTGTCTTGATTCTTGATTCTTGTCTTGATTCTTGCAAGATTCTTGATATTTTTATAATATCTGCAAATATTTATTTAACACACCTTGATTTATTATTTTTTGAAATGTTTATAAAAATTATTGAAAAATATCTTTTTTAAATTCTACTGGTCATAAAAATTAAACAAGAAAATTCTTGAAATTTTTAGGTCATTTTCAAATTACTCTGTATCAGCTACAAATGTTCGTAGTAGAAAATTTAAAAAACTATTTCGAAGCTTAAGGTTTAGCTCTAGTTTACTTCACGCACACACTTAAGATCACGTTTGAGGACACATCATTACAAAATAGAGAATTCTTATATTTATAATAAAATAAACTGCAGTTTTCAGTAAAATTATAAAGTTTATTGTTTCGAATTAATTTAAATTTTGCATTTAATTATTTAAAATTGAAAATAGACGGAAGGATCTCAACATGATTATAATATTACATAACTTGATATATATGGCTCTATATATAAAATTATAATTACATAATATATAATTATAATTACATACATATAATTGTAGTTTCAGTTATCAAGAATCAAGAATTTTGATAAATTTTTCTTGTCTTGTCTTCATCTTGACGGACAAATCCTATCTTGTCTCGATTTTATCAATAACAAGAAATTAGTAATCTTGTCTTGAAAAATCAAGATTTGTTTTGTCAAGATCCTGAAATTCTTGTCATGCCGTCCATCACTACAATTTACTAACAACGTCCTTTTTTTTTGTATTTTCAGAAAATACGATTTTTCACCGTGGTCCCACGAGGGTAAACATTCCATAGAAGAGACATCAATATTTTGAGATCCATAAAAAAGTGGTCGATAAATTTAAAAAAAATGAAAAGAACCAGAGAAGTTGAGAAAAGACTGGGAAGACCAGACGAGGAAGGAGAAGAAAGAGAGCAAACGCGAAATCGTAGAGACGGAGGAGCATCGAGAATATTCATTCAAGAAATCCGGTTTGCCAGAGCAACTCTTTGAAGTTTTCCAAATAATCTGCCCGTGGCAGAGCCTCCTGTTCTACGCGACTTCCCGACTTTTTCATCATCTCTCAGCGTCGTCGTGCTGAGGAACCGCCGCCATTGGCGTCTTCGACGGTTCGCGTAAAGGATGGAAAAAGGCGGAAACGTCTGGCTTCGTATTCAAACGGTAGGTAGAAAAGTTTAAGTGGTCCGTGAAGACTCTCTTCTTTTCTCTCCTTCTTCGTCATATTCGTTATATCCATCTTCTTTCATCGTCTTTCTTTTTCTTTATCACTTTCGCACGCACTTGAAATTCCGCGGCGAGCGGTTCCAACCAGTTTCCGTTTTTCGAAGGGATATCCAAGAGTTGAAGAGATAGAAAGAGATAGAGAAATTTGCATTCGTAAGTACCCACGATGAGCGAGAACGCGTTATTTCTTATTCATTCCAACCCCTCGACAACTTTGCGATAACTCGTTCTCTGATTAAAGACGCGCTCCTTTTCTCTTGTCTCGTTGCTCTTGGTCGTTCTCACCCATCGATCCAACGTTTCCCTCTCAGTCCTTGCTCTTCTTTCGTGTATTTTAAAATCGCTACTGTATTTTAAAGTAGTCTAACGTGGGTAGGTAACTTTAGTTTCGAATAAGTTCCCTCGGCGTACAGAATTTTATTTCTGTGCCTCCATTTCTCACGCACCGCATTACAATCCTTTTTTTTAAAGAAAAATGAACGTTCGATGTTTTATAAAACACTGGCGTTAATTATACCCCTGCTTCTATAAAGTTACTTGGCAATCGATAATGAGACGATGGGAGTATAAAAAAAAAATTCTTACTCTTTTTGTTCTCAGAGTCATTCGAGCCGTATTGGAAGTGTCAGAAAAAATGAAGGAAATACCTTGGTTCGTCTCGTACGATCGATCAAGCTCGCACACTTCGTCGAATCTTGAAGCGACAATCTCATCCAGTCGGTTGGGTCTCGTCGGGCAGCGTAATAAGAATCGGTAGTGATAAGAAAAAAAGTGAGCCGGTACCTAGCGGAAGAAAAATTTTCAAGAAAGTCTCGGCTGAAACGTGGAATATAAAGTAGATTTGTCCAGCGTGGAAGGGGTAAAAGATAGATAGCTGCACAGATGAAAAAGCGTCGGAATGGACCACGAGAAGATGAATTATTCACCGTGTAGCTGCAGTGGCTAACGAAATATCGAGACTACCGGCTCACGCATTCATCACAAAAGCGCGTTTGGTATATTTGCATTTTCCAACTTGAACAAAATCTACGTTATCCTGTATAGTCCGAGATTCGAATCATGCGGCTGACGCGGTCGAGCTGGAAAACGCGCGCACGGAGGAGACGCGGCTTTCTCGAACGCCGTGAGATAGGGAAGTGTCTTTCCAAGATCGGATTGAACTTAATCCTGAATCAGTAAGAGGGTGTACTTTGACGCGTTGAACGAGGGGAAATCAGCAGGAGGAGAGATCGATTCGAGAGTGAGATTTCTCAACCAAAGAGAAAGCAAGAGAGAGAGAGAGAGATTGGGAAGAAGCAGACTGTAGGAAGAGAAGATTCATGGTAACTGCGGTGTAAGGGTTATCCTCGTGAAGGGGTTAACGCGCGATTAGAAAAGGGCTTTACTTGGAAACCTTTGGCTTCCAGTTTCGTAGTTTCTCCCCTGGATCTTTCCTTCTTCTATCTTTTTCTCGTCGATCACTCCATTCCATTTGCCGTGCGCGACGACAAATGCGAGGCACCGAGGAAGTATCCTCCCACGACAAATGCGTGCCGGTGCAGGCAGTCGGAAGAAGGAGGTGATCCCGTGAGGAAGAAGGGGTGAAAGGGTGGAGGGAGAATGGAGAAGGACAACGTTAGACATTACAGGGCTTACGAGGGTTTTAAGCCGGCGAACAACGGCAACACCTCGTCCCTCAAAAGAACGACGTCCGACCACCCAAAGACTCTGCATTCGTCGAGGCAGGTAAGATGTCTCTGCTTCGGTGGTATACCGGACAAGGCCAGCCAACAATCCTTCCTAAAGGGGTTCGCTATAAACCTCGGTATATGTGCCCTTATGGTGGCTTATACGCTACTAGGGAGCTTCATATTCCTTGCGATCGAGGGTGGTGCCGACGTTGGGATACAACAGAGAACATTGGCCACTATAGCGGCTGGGCAACCAACCAGGAGGAATACGACGGCTTGGCTGAAACAGGTAAAGCCCCTTGGGATCAACGAGAAAATTTTCTGTTTTTTTCCTTTCGGTATATGTATCTTTTTACGGTACAACGCATTGCTGCTATGAATACCCGGTCGCATTATACACCGAGGCCCACGCAATATGCTGGCACGACGACTATGAAAGAAAATTTATCGTCCTATCGTAAATCCAATCGCTGGTACGATCAACGCTGCTACCGGTGTCACGCGTCACCCCTTTTTACTCCTTTTTTCTTTCTTCTTTCGCTCGACGAACGGCAAACAGTTCTGACGGCACTAAATCTCGATTTATCGTAACGGGGTCTCTCCGCACTCTCAACGTGCTTCCCTATAAGAGATAATTTTATCGTTCTCGGAATTAACAAAATTATCCGCTGGCTCTTGCTTCTGAGCACGTTCCCCGATTCCTTTGTTCTCCCCTGTGGTATCCAGCTTGAAGATAATTCATGTTGAAGGTATAATAGTATTATTTGACAGAGTATCGAGGTAATATCGTGTTATGACATATCAGATGTACGACAGAAATATTATCTGGAAAGATATAACACGATTTTGTTATTTTCCCTGAAGGTAAATCACGAAGCACGAGCGAAGACTGTGGAAAACATATGGGTACTCACGGAAAGCTTGAACATTCTCTACCGTGAGAATTGGACGAGATTGGCCGCCCAGGAGATCGCACGCTTTCAGGATCAACTGGTGAAAAGGATCACGGAGGACATGATGGCGACGCAGAATGCTGGCACGTACACCGGTAGCACCGCCGGGAACGGTGATAGTGTCACGGAACGACGAATACCCGAATACGAGTGGAACTTCGCCAAGGCGTTCCTCTATTCCCTCACGGTGTTGACTACCCTCGGTGAGTATTTACCTTACCGCAATTAAATATGCTACGCGTATAGACTACTCTTCGCGGGCCATCGATTTCAACGTTGAGCGTAAGCTTTTCCAACGCTTAAAACTTTAATTAAACTTTCCGTTGCTTTCGTATAAATCTTCCAATTAGATATGCTAATCCCCCACCTAGGACAAGTGCCGTGGAATCGGATATGAGAGTACAGAGATCGGTTAAAACACCAGTGACAAATTCGACTGATTGTAAACAAAATTTAAACTAGTAATTAGAAACGGTCGACCAGCTGCTAAATTTACTTCCAACGTACAAGTATTTCGGTTAACTCCACTTATTTTGCACCTGTCTTTGCTCGGAAGGCAGAAGATAGAAAAGATGCCGACGGAACGGCTGAATATTTGTACGTAATTAGTGGATCACTAGGGAAGAGGAAGGATGTAGTACCTGGAAAGACACATTGGCGCATGAACGGATAATTACTGGAAGCAAATACCATACAATTTAACTCTACTGCCAGGGAGACTCCACCGACTGGAAGGGACTACTTGCGGTAGAACCAACGTTGGTAGTAATCTTCTGATCTCAATGCGTGGAAGAGTTCTCGTTTGAGTCAGCACAGTTATTTAACAAGCTAAATATAGTGTGTCATCGCTGTTCCTATTCTGAATCTCATTGTCCTCTCGTCTTATGAGGGGAACCTCGAGATAATTATCTTGTTTGCAAAGTTATTTCTATATTCGTCTATTTCGAATATTTTACCTTCCTGTCGACGTATTACATGACTGTGGACTCAAGCTTCGAAGAACGTCTGATGGAAAAGTACACTGGTACCATTCATGAAATAGTCTGACCAAAAAGTGACGTGACTATTTCCATCGTTGTCCGACTAAAAATGAACAAATCGCTTTACCAACCTTCCTGGCTGTCCAAGCGAACGTTCTACCTACTGTCCAGTCGCGTAGACAGAGCAGGGTCTCTGTTCCTGGTCGTTTGGTAGTTATATTACAAGCATCGCAACGATATATATATCACAACGTAATCACATTAATCTTGCAACTAGCGGCTATAGGGCCGCATCAAAAGCGAAGTTATCGCAGTCGTTAACTTCTGCTGTGTGGCTCGCGTGCGCGCTAAGTTCGGAGTTTGTATTGGAGCGATCGAATCCTGAAGTTCGTTTAGGGTCTGTTGACACGTGCTCTCAGCTTTCACGAGCCAAGCAGAAATTCTGCCTTCTGCCTGGATGAAGCACAACGAATGAAACGCGATAGCTACATCGAGAAGGAAAAGCTGCCTTTACTCGTCTTCTCGCTTTGATCTTATCCTTTGTGTCCGTCATAATTAGAAGAAAAAGGGTAAGTCTACGTGGCCAACACACAGAGAATAGAAATTTTTGAACGGAAGAACGGCTTTTCGAGTGCGGAGAGCAGGAAATCGGTGTTTCGGATCGGAAGAACGAAACAGGAGGCCAATATGGTGAACATCAATTTCCAGAGCAAACAAAGTTGGACATTAGCTTATAATGGCCACCAACGTCGACCGCGAATCTTTTGACCGCACGCGGTACGAACGAAATCGTGGCATCCAACGTGCAGAGCGTTGACAATATCACGGCAATCGTGGTCCGTGGACGAGTTCGGCTCTCTCCGCCGAGTGACGTCACGTCCGATCGTTTGCTATGGTTATTACTGAAACAGATTGGAAGTCCGCGAGTTTGCCGGCATTTAAAAAGAAATAGGAGCGGCAGGAAGGGTAGGTATATATCGTAACGCTAGCGGAACCCACGAACCGAGAAGCGGCTTATCGAATTATCGATATCATATATTTTCTTTTGTAATCCTACTGGCACTTAGATCACCAACGAATGTGTACTTGTCGGAAAAGACATTATTTATATCTAGACTTTGCCTTCTACGTAGATATCTAAAATGAAATTATATGAAAAAAAAAACTTTTTAAAAACAAGCTTTTATTATGTGTACTGAAATGACAATAATAAGAATATCTTTTTATTGGGACAATGCTAAATGGTATTTATAAGTGGTCATAGTTTGAGTGGGTGAATCGTAGTAAAAAGTAGTATCAAAGTTATCTATGTTTTATGTTGAATTATTTGTCTTAAAAGCTTGTGTCATCTCTGTCAAACAATATTAATGCCTTCTCGAAAAATATTCTTATTATTGTTGGTTTTGTACACATAATAAAAGCTTATTTTTTTTTAAGTTTTTTTTTTTTTTTTCATATAATTTTATTTTTTAATTTTTAGTTAGGTACATCTTAATCCGTGCTTTACTGAAATAGCAGTACTAGGTCATGAGTAAAAATTATGTTTTGTTATTAAAATAAATTTTCAAGCTGATAGGTCAAAGAATTGGGTTCAAAATTGACTCACAAGATTTGATCTAAAGATACTAATAGAACAAGTTAAATACAAGCTTGGACTAGATTCTGCAATGTCATAGTCAAAATATTGAATCAGTCTATAATTTCCCATTCTTTCTATTTCTGCCAAAGTGACATTAATATTTATTTATTTATCCACGTATTTGCCAGACATGAACGGGTCTGGCTCCACACACGGGTAAATACCATAGGTAATAATTAATAATAATTTACAATCGATATATAATTTCGCCAATAATAATATTGATTTCTGCTTTATCGATATTTCGAGTAAGATAAAACAGGGTTTGCGGTTTGAGATTAAGCTGTCAAAAAAAAAAAAAGAAATTTGTAAGAGATCCGAGAAAAGTTAAAACGCACCATCTCGGCTACTCGTTCAGTTGACAAACGATAGCTTTTTCAAATATGTAAGTAACCTCGAATCTCTCGGAAGAATTCTTTACTTTTCCGAAAAAAATGCGTTGTCATCTGAATTACTTTCGTGTGCAAAGTTTCAAGTCGATTGGATATGTAGAAGTGGGTCAAATTTAGCTTACAATATTTGTACCAGACAAACAAACAAATATACAAGCCAAATTAAATAAAGCTTGAAAAAAAAAAAATAAAAAAAAAATAAAAAAAGCTTGTAAAATATAATCGTGCGAAATTTTTTTTTTCCCCTTTTATTGCAACCTTTACGATCCCACTATACAAGCAAAATTATTATAACGGTAATAACAGGGGTCGTGCTAAGCGGAAACCCAAGTATAATGTCTACTCTTCTAGCTACGAGATAAATTGAAATGTAATAGGGAGGTGTAGAACGTCGAGCGTCGTTTTCATTGCACTACCTAGTGGATGAGGTATTAATGTAATAATATCTCTTCGTATATCTATACGTGCTTAACGCGCACGACTGTCGTTTTTATGTTAGGTGTACGTAACGAGCGAACGAATTGTGAAGTACACTCGAGCAGAGGGATGGAACGGAAAGGTAGGATATATTAAAATAAAAGGTTCGTAGAACGAGTCGAGTCCACGCACTCGCTTCTTCCGTTTCTCGAAAAGCTTTCGTATGCTTATGTATGTACCAACCTACCTACGTTTTTTCGTTCCATTAACGAGTAGAAGGAAAGAGAGGGAAGAACCAGTAGGAAAAATCTTGTGAGTTTTATCCTTTCCCTCTTTTCTATTTCTATCAACGTGAATGAAAAAAAAGGGCTAATTAACTTTTAAAATCTAATATCGAGATTCATCCACGAGCTTCCTTTTACCTGGTCGTGCCACCACTTCGAAATTGCTAATTAGAAAGTTACGTTACGATTTCCTGGACAGGTTTCATGGGGGTTATTTCCATAAACGAAGTCATCTCGATTCTCTCTAGTTGATATTTTCAATTAATTGCTTCGCTGAGAGAAAATATTGGCACGATGACGACGAACAAGACGATCGATCCTGTTGAAACGGTTTTGTTCTCTCTCTCTCCTTTGGACCATTCGATGCCGCTTGTAGGACAATCTTTATAAACTGGGTTACATTCCAGATACTTTTTTCTATACAATCGAGAAAGGCGGTCGATCTCCGTGAAGGATAAGACATTTAAATCAGAGAATTCGCTTCACGAATTAATTCCTTCTCTCCTTCCTCCTCAAGAACCATAATTTGCACTCTCCTTTGGCGTTCTTTCTCCCCTTTTCTTTTGCGGAGAACCACTCTGGTTTTTTGTCGAATCCGAATGGATTCTTTCTTTCCCACTTGTTTCTCATCCTTTTCTCTTCACCGTCTTCCAGTTCTTTTTGTTTCCTTCCTTAAACGTCATCCGACAGTTAATTACGGACCGTATCGCTGTACCTTTTTATCGACTCGTTTGAACACGAAGAATATTGTATGCGTCTACGTTCCCAGCTTGATAAAAAAAGGATTCTCCTGCACGCTTCCTTAGTTTCAAAGGAATGATATTGCTTGAATGATATCGCGAAGGAAAAAAAGAGACACGCGCGCAGTAGAGGTAGCGCACGGGAGTAGAGTGAGGTCAAGAGGAAACAAGTAGAAGATATATCACGTAGACGAAGGAAATAAGATGTAATATATTAAATCGCAATTTCATGTGTACTTGTACGTAACGATAAGAAGATCTCCGTTTATATTTTATAACATTAGAGAGAGAGAAGAAAAAGATTTTATGGTCCCATGATCATGTTTCTTCAGTCGTGAAAAATACTGTTGGGATCGAACTACCAGGTTCAATCCCGTGAGAATCACGGAGCTACTTAATTCGAGATAGCCAGCTTTTCGTATTAACGAACTGACGCAAACAGACGACAAAAGTTGAGTTTGTCACAGTCTGATTAATCGCTGGGGTCGCTCTTTCGGCGATAAACTTTAATTTTCTCTGGCAAGTTCGTTAACAAATTGGCTAACAAACGTTCCAGGACATATCTCGTTTCCGGGGAGGGAAAAAGTACCTACTCGTTATTAATCCGTGCCTAATTTTTCTCTTACCAAATTAAATACACAATTCATTTTAGGGATTAATTTATGCATGGAATTCTTGCGATTAAAAAAAAAAGAGAAAACGTTCGGCAGACGTTACGGAAGAGAATATTAATTTCCGTGAATTTATCGGTGCCACGCGATATGATTAAACTACTTCGGCAAAAAGGACGTTTCCGAGTTTCATGGGTTTCGGTGATATGTCGGGTGATAAAGGATGAAGGGAGCTTGGATTGGATTCGCAACAAGCCAGAGGTAACGCAAAAACGATCCTCCACGTATCGTAAACTTGCTTAATATTCGTTGCAATGGAATTGTAGTAAATCATTAAAGACATAGCAGCCAAATGAATGGGAAAAGCTGCTTTTATTAACTCACGTACAGCGAGCTGACCGTTCCCGTTAACATCGTAAAACTGTGTAGCCGTGTATAAAGCTTTGGGATGTCCGGAAATCCGGCTTTTTTGCTGAATGAAAAGTTGCACCGCGGGAAGATGCGCTCAGGATGAGTTATGTCTTACATATTTTGATCTAACACCAGAGAAATATGATTCCTGAAAAGGTCGTACATTCGAGATACGTTTTCTTAACAAAACGCCGTTTTCAGGGCAAGAAAAGTGTTTGGCGAAGAAAATAAAAATAACAGAAGTTTCCCAGTCTTCCGTAACGGCAAGAAGAATAAGGGACAAAACTTTTTAAGGATGAAACGTTCGTTGCCTAAGTGTGACATTGCATCACCGCGAGCAGTTCCTGTTACTCTCCGGCGGCACAGCCTCCGTTGCTGCTCCTCTCAATCCATTTACGTAAAAATAGCTTTCCATCTCTTCTCGCGGCTACTTACTTTCTATCCGTAATACAAGACTAACCTCTTTGTCCGTATAAATTCACTCGGTATCCCGTCGCCTCTTCATTTACAAGCCAGGCAAGTTCCTAATTGACCTATACCACTGTAAAATCATTACAGAGTCTACCGTCTACTCTCGGGAGAGCAGGAGCACGATCATCTCCCAACAAACACGAATTCTCCATCGTACGGGTACCCTCGATTATTTTGAATAAATCAACACTTTTTAAACGATTAACCTTGCCCCAAAAATTGCTTTGTCAATTCTATCACGATTACGTACTTCTGAAACTTCTATTAGGTCTTTAACCCTAATTAGACCACTATGTGACTTTGGGTCACAATTGAAATTTTGTAATTATTTCATATTGTATTTCCAAAAGATTTTTGGGGTTTTTATATTAGATTAACAATTAGCCTTTAAGACGCATGTTTTTGTTTATAATAATCTTTTGGAGGTTAAATTTAGTAAAACATGGATAAGAAAAAAATTCGCGTTATTTCGAATGTGGGTTCCCTAGTGGAACTAATGCAGCGCAGACAACTCAAAATGTCAACGAAATGTTTGCAAGCATGTGGCTAATGGACCCACGGTACATCGATAGTTTGATATGTTCCAATCTGGTGATTTTGATCTTCAAAATAAACCACGTGGGCGACCTAATAATGATGCGCTGAAAGTTGCAGTCGAAGCAAACAGCTTGACGTTACCATTCCAACAATATTAAACCATTTGAAATATAATAAATTGAATTTTCAGTTCATTGCATTTTAACAAGACCATTCTCACAATAAATCTTTCAGCTTTCGAATAAGCCCTTGTTCGTCAAAATCGGTCAAAAATTGTGACCAGGAGAGTTATCACGAAAACGTATTAGGTGGTGAACAGCCTTAATGACCTAATATACAGTGCGTCGGGGTATCTGGACTCAGGGGCATCTGGGCCATGCTATCTCTTTTTTGACACACCATGTACATTTTTCTTACTCTTTAAAGTTTGTACGAGTTGTAGGTGTTACTATGACTACCAAACAACGTTCATTGATTTATTTAATGGTTAATGTAAAATAAAAGTAAATTAATAAAATAATGGTCCAGGTACCCATATATCTAGCATGGCCAAAAACTGTGAGCTATAAAAAGGAACACATTCTAACATCCCCTATCGTAAATTTTCTTCCAGCTAGCATCAACTAGCCAGCTTGCCATATGTAATAAACGCCTTTCTAGTTTCGTTACTATCTTTTATCACGATATACGATATTTTATCGTTGCTAAGGTCTTTCTCGAGAATTTTGATTCGGACTGTTTATCGATCGGCGGAGCTCCAGACGAGAGAGGAAGAGAGAGAGTCGCGGAGCCCCACCCACTCGGTGGAACACGAACCGAGTGAGCAGCTACCGAACAAAACCGTTTTATTTCACTATGCTGTCGCTCAAACGTCGCTAAATAATATCGATTCCTCCGTTAGACTGTCGCTGAAATTATGTGAAATCTTCTCGTCTCTATGTTCACCACGCCATATTGAATGTCATCTAGCGCAAAACTCGATGTTCTAAGCTCGAATCTCTCTTGGGGTCTATGAAAGCATTCGAACGTGTTCCCTGGTACGAGCAAACAACTTTGCAGCGTGTAGACATTGGCCCATCTTTATTCAGGCGCAACACTTACCCTTCCACTTGTCGTACTTTCGTTCTAGTTGCCTATACCTTGTTCTCCTTTGTACTCGGTCCTCTTGAAATCATAATAGGCAATTCTTAGATGGTTCTAAAAGTACCGACGAACCTTTCGAGTACTTGGGTTATTTTAAAGGGGATCCTCGAACGAGATTTTTCTTTCTACGGTTGAACTACGCCAGAAATATATTACGTCCATTAACCCTTTGCACTCGGTGTCGAGTGTGACTCGACAAGTTATTCGATGCTCAGTTTTTATTACAGATACTCGCAGATTTTGCTTCAATTCATCTACCAGAAACTCTAACCCTTTTTATTCACAATGTAATAAGTGATATATCATTCGCAACAGAACGCAAAGGGTTAAGTACTGTAACATTGTGTTGCATAACATAAAGTTGTAAAACTAGGTGACAGAAAGTAAAAAAAAACTCTCATTTTACAGCTCAGCCGAACGAGCAAACGTGTAGGTATTCTTTCGGGAGACTGGTTCCTCGTCCAGATTTCCGTATTATCTCGTATTTTCACTTACACCAGTATCACAGAGGCAAGAGATTTATGTTATTATCGAGGTTATCTGGCGCGAGCTAATTTCATATGGGAAACTTTTTGGCAAGCGCGGTTATGACAAGCATCGCTTCCATTAGCTGATTGGCAAAGCCGTGCTCGTTCGAGCATACCGTCATTACACCTATTCTATGCTTCGTTATAAATATTAAACGCGTGCGTGTACCGGGTATCCATGTAGTAGGTATATGTAGATAGTTGTACAGCATATAGGTGTATCACAGGAGCAGTGGGAATTGTCACAGTGTACCTACCGTCGTTTGATTCTTCACGAGCGTTCGCATTCCAAGAAAACAGTGAACCCTCGGCACAAGATATTTCAGACAGGGAGCAAACTAGGAGAATGCTCGTGCTCGAGGAAAATCGCCGCGTTTCAGCATATTACAGACTTACGGAATCCCTTGTCGGCTTAGAATTGTATTTTTACTTTGGGTACTTTTGCGCCGTTACTTTATCCCGATAGTATCCTTTTGTGCGTCCTAGAATTCTGAGAGGAATACGCCGAAAGGGGTGAAATGGGTGGTAGAGGGGATAAAGTCTTTTCTCTCTTTTTCCAGCAAGAGAAGCTCGCGATGCGTCGCGGTAGATCAGGCTCAAGTCCCTTCACCTTTTCATACTTTATCCTACTTCGCATATCGAATGCCTCTTACGTTGGGGAGATCCATCGGCGAGTATACATTGGTGCATAATCCGGTTTACGTATCGTCAAAGGAGGGAGGGAGGAAAATGGAGACAGAGGAATATAGAGGGGAAAGAGAGGGAGACAGACAGACGATTCGTCCGTTTGCATTCCCCGATATGAGGTCGCATGAATATTTGGCCAGTTGCCTCGAGTCGGACTGTTCTACATATTCAGAAAATAGTAACGCACGTATACCAGACTAGCTAGCTCTCTCTCTACTCTTTTCTTCAGTCGTTCCACTTATAAGACACGAGCTGTAAAAAAGAAAAGTAACGATATCCTCGAAACCGTTGACGGCTCTATCCTTTCGTAAAAGGGATATTGTCTGCATCACCTGCAGGCAATACGTAGTATCCTGCCGAAACGACGTAAGCACGAGAACAACTTTTATTCTTTCTATACTCGAGTGCCGAACGATATGGGGGATAGGTACCGAGATATCCAGATTGAATTTAAATGCACTAACTTCCGAGCGAGCCCTGTAATCCCTCTATATGTCTATCTCTCTTGCTCTCTACTTTGAAATCGATTGGATAAAGAGCACCAGTAATGCTCTTTTCGAAAAGATGGCTACCTATATCCGTTTTTACGTTAGTCAAGTTTTATACAAAGTTCTTGGGTGGATTGCAGATTGCCAAACGAAGTCGCGTAAGCCGATCTTGAACGGAAAGAGAGAGAATCTCTTGGAAAGATGATTATGCTTTATTTCGAAGAGACCGGGAAGTATTCCAGAGTAGGATCTCGCATGGGAAAACACGAGGCTGAATTTTTGTCGGGGTATCGTAGATATGCGGTGGTACGGGATCAACATTCAAGGAATAAATCAACGTCTTCCGGGTGCTATTTTTTCTTCTATTAAATTCACCCTCATGAAGCAAAGGGATAGGATAATCTTGCGACTGTAAATCAAGGATTCATGCTACGTAAAGCACACTTTCTCGAACGGATGTCCAACAAAAAAAATGAAATACATACAAACATTGACTTCTCTTTCTCTCTTTGGAAGAACAGATTCTGTGTTTATACGCGTGTGCAGATTCGACCGAATCTAATAGACCCCAATGGACTCGTAAAGGAGTTAATATCTAGCTATCTAACGAGAAGGAAGAACGATAACGCAAGGACTCGCGAGATCTCATTAATCATCTTGGTTTCCTTGCTCGAGTTACACGTTTGTTCCTAACATATATTTTATACCAGGTGTATGAGAGCTTTCGTTGTTGCATGGATCGCGTATCTTCGAAAATGAAACCAGGATAGCTTACTCTCTTGCCCCCTTCTCTCAGCTTTTTCCCATCACTGGTTGTCTCTTGACACTCGGTGCCATTACCTTACCTTTTGTCTTATCTCGCTCTTTTCTTCATTCTCGTGTTCCAGTGAAGTTCAGCTCGCTCGCTCGCTGATCTTTCACTAAGAAAAATCTTACAGACTCTACTCTTGCGACTGTCTTCCCTTCTTTATCATTTTTTTCTTTCCTTCTTCTACCTTTTCGTTGGCCGTCCAAAGTCACGTCCGGAGATTCTCGGCAATTTCACAAATTTTAATCAGGGGATTTCGAGGCGTCCTAAGACGGATACGACTATCTCAAAAAAGAGAGAGAGGATGCAAGTTAGCGAGTATACGTGTATATATGTGTACAAGAGAGAGAAAGAGAGAGACTCTCGTCGTTTGGCATGCGCCTTGCTAATGGATTGCTAGGCGAGAAGGGTTGCCGACTAATCACAATTTGTCGCCGTTTCGGTAGCAGCATAGCGCGTTACTCCGACCCCCATCAGCCATATCCTATTTGGCTATAGCTTCTATCTCTCTCTCTCTCTCTATTTCTATCTATATCTAGCTCGTTCCCTCTTTCTCGCACTCTTGAACAAGCCGCGGATAGATTGCTCTCGGATACTGTCGTCGACGTTGCGAGAAATCGACAAGTGGCGAAAATCGAGAGTGGTGGAACGGGGTTTGATTCGCGGGGAAACGTTTTGCAAATCGAAAAGCGCGTGTCGATAACGGTTCGTTCTAATTTACGGTAAATTAGCTTCGGTGGTTGGCGCGTCGAAAAACTTTCATCTCTCTCACTCACTCTCTCTCTCTCATTTACTCATCAACGTAGAACGCATTCGACGGAAAGATTTTTAATTAAAATTTGTGATTTGAAAATCGATCTTAAGAGAGTTTACAACTCGTTTTTCAGGTATTTGCAGTAAAGTTGTAGAATTATCTTGATCTCTTGTTTTTTAGTTTTCGCTCATTAATACTAAACATACCAACGTTAAACGTATACTTTTTTTTATCACACTTGTACGAAAATATGTTTTTTGTTATCGTTGTTTTGTTTTATTAAGGGGAGCTTATCGTGTAAATGGTTAAAAAAATCGTCATGTTTGGGTATTTTTGTAGAGAAAGGTGTTCACTCTAACTTCATAAACGCATATGTGTTAGTTTTATAGACAAGCAAAGAAGTAAACACAATTTTTTTTTTATTTGGAAATAATTTATATATACCGAGATATTTGATGCAATTAGAGTGAATACTTTTTTTTAAAAATTCCCAAACATGACGTTTTTTTGAAACTATTTAGACGAGTACCTCTCCTTAAGCAGTTGAAACTGTTACAGGTATACAGGGTGTCCGTTTCAATGTAGTCAAGCGGAGGACTACATGTACACGTCAATGACTTGAATCGAAATGTCTAATACCATTTTGCGTAATTTGACTTAGTTAACAGATTATTAACTAACAAAGATCGGTCAATTAGGCGATTAGTAAATGAAGGCGATTCACTCGAACTCGCAGCTAGGCAAGAGACGAAGCAGTAGGAGGAGCAATCTACAATAAACAACGTGTCGCTGCTCGCCGTGATTGGCCGATCTTTGTTAGTTAATAACTATTTAACTGAGACGAATTTCGAAAAATGGTATTAGACATTTCGATTCAAGTCATTGATGTGTACATGTAGTCCTCCGCTTGACTACATGGTAGCGGACACCCTACATTTTGCTACACAGGAGAGAATATACAAAATGCATAATGGTTAAAACGTAAAGATTTTGCATGGTTACATTCTATTATCGTTAATAAATAATATTGAATAAAGAAAATTGATAATAAATTTCAACAAAAGTAACTTCATTACTAAGATAAACCAGAAATAAAAAATATGCAACTGGTCAAATTGCAATCAACTTGGTATGTATAGTGTTAAAGTTTCGACATCCCTGGAAAATCGTTCTCGTCTCTGTTAAATTTTCATCTCAACCGGTACACCATCGAGTAATAAATAATAGAAGGATGATCGTCGGTGGTGGTAAAATTTTCATTTCCTTAATTTAAACCATCGTAAATCTCACATACTCGATGGAATGCGAATTGTGATCTATAAATATCGAAGTGCTCGCGGGTCGAATCCTTTCTTTTCCGTTTTACGCGTTGCACGGTGTTGGAATCACGAGCGGGCGTTTTCTCTCTACACTTTCTCACTCACGCTTTCTCACCATTTTTCCCTTCGGCAGACATTCTTCGGCGCCTTCCGTGTGTCTTTTCCATTTCGGTGCCATAAAATAGCTATTTTCGTTCCTTATTTTCTTTATCCTTATTTCCTCCCTCGCTCCCTCTCACTGACTCTCTCTCTCTCTCTCTCTCTCTCTCTCTCTCACTCTCTATCGATACGAAAAAGAGGAAAGAAGAATCTCGGCGTTATCCACGAATAGTAACGGGTTTTCGATTTTATTTTCCTCCCATCGTAAGAATCTATCGATATATAATTTGCATAATGCGAGTAACTCTGGGACCGCGCGTTTACGCGTACCTACCTAAATCGATTTGTGGCTTTCAATAAATGAAGAGCTCAGTGGATGAACATGTTAAGTAACAATTTTGTAAATTTTTAAAAAATACGTTCCATATTTAAAGCAGTTTATAAGATGTCCTTTCACCCAGAAATCTTCATTTTTTTTTAAAATGTTACTTAACATACCACTAAGCTCTTCAAATATTGTCACGTTGAGATGATAAAAACTTAGGCAAGAACGGTGAATTATTATGTTAATATAAAAAAGATGTATGCATTTATGTAGGTTAATATCATTTATCGATAAATTTTCATATATCTTTCCTACACTCACGTGTAAGAGAAAAAGAAAGACAAAGAAAAGAGTTGGCATTTTCACTTTGAGTGGCAAAAGTGCGTTTCGCCCACGTTAGACGCCTCGTGAGAAGATGGATCTCTCGTTTCTCTCTCTCCCTCTTTACTTCAAGACTAAACTCCGTTCCGGAAAATGGTAATGCGTAGGAATGATCGATCGTTAGCTCTCGCGTGGAATCGAGCGTGCGTCAAGGAAAGTATTTTTAATCTCGTCAGACTTTTCGTGCTCGTACTACTTTTTCTCCGTCTCTTTTTCGTACGTTTTCTTTTCTTCTTTACGATTTATCCATTTGTCGTCTCCTACGCTCTCACTTAACCTCTTCAGAAAAGAATTCTTCTTACAGTTGAAAACAAAATTATTTTATTTCTTAAATAACTAAACATATGTTGAAAAGGATTAAGAATACACTTGGACGTTTTTTTAAACGATTTGGGATATAAAAAAAAATTTTTTGATTCACTTTTCCATGACCAATTTAAAGTTTGGAAAATTGCATTCTCGTTTTAATAACCAGAATTCTAAGTTTTATTTTCGCTTAATTTTTAGAAACTTAGAAATCGCGTATAAAGAGGTTTAGTTATATTAAAAAAAAACCTTAAAAACCTTTTAGTAACAAGTTTAAGATATATAATACAGACCGAATGATGATTGTCGTTATTGTAAATTAAAACTAAACTCTCATTAACTTAACCCTTTGCACTCCGCGTCGAGTCTGACTCGACAAGACTGAGTTTGCGGATAATACGATGTCGAGTGGTCCTCGACGCGCAATTTTTTTTATACTCACAGATCGTACTCCAATGCACTTACAACTTGAACAATTTTTTTTTTTTTACAATATAGGTAATGGTATATTACTTGAAATGAAATGATATGATGTTGGACATATGGTGCCTCAGAGGGGACAGTGGAGTGCAAAGAGTTAATATAAAATAAAAGTAAACAACTAATTTAGAAAAGTAATTGCAATTTAATGCGTGCTTACATAAACAGATTTCTTACTAAAAGAGCAACGATACTTTCCACCGAGCGAACGAAAAATAGGGCGAGTTCGCGAAACGAGCTCGAAAAGCCACGATATTCGAAGAAGCTGAGCGTGCGTAGAGGGTATAGCAGGGAAAGACGCAGGGTGCTCTAGAAAAATTGTGGCGAGAGATCTTGCAAGAACGTTGAACGAGAAGGAAAAGTGAGAGAAGGAGGTACGGCGAGAGTAGAAAAGGATGCACAAGAAAGAAGGAAGCGAGAAAACTTGCGCTTGATTAATGCGTCAAGCGAAGAAAACCATCTTCTCTTAAAAAAAAAAAAAAAACAACGTGGAAAAGATGTGTTTACGTATTTCCGTGTATGTGTACGAGTGAGTGTGTATGTATTAACACGTACGTGCGTACCGCAGTCTTGATTTTCCTTTGAAAGAATATCTAATTACGTTTAGAGATTATTTTTCTTCTACCTTCGACTCACTCTCATCTTCTCTCTCCTGTTCCATTTTTTTCCCATCCTCGCAAATATCACGAGAGGGAATAGCAGGGAGTCCATCGAAGATTTTTCCTTTCTTGTTTACCATCCAACTTTCAACGATATAGCTCACAGCATCGATCGGGAGTTCTCTCTCATTAATATCTTTCCCGTTGGATGCCACGGGGATGGCTCCCGAACATTTTTGTAATTTCGCAAAAAGGAACTTGGAGAAAGATGGAGACCGTAAACCCAGCGTTTATGAACTTCCGTTAGCGTAACTAAACGAGATCCATTATTCAACATTAACGTCTCTAGAATAGTTTGCTACAATTTATATATGATTTCGAAAAAAGGGGCGTGTGTGGGCTTTAAACTATCGGGTCTTTACGTGTCTCGTCTAACGCGGACGTTTCGCGTCATCCGCTAATCCGTCTGATAAAAACCTCGACGATGAAAAAAAAAAGTGACGGGAGGTGGATAAAAAAGAAGAGAGAGACAAAGAGAGTAATCCAGGTTCTAGAGAAAAGCGTCGTGAGCGACAGCGCGAGTTCGTCCTTCTTAAATACATTTTTCCGTCGAGCCAGTCTTATAAATTTATAAGTAACGAGCTTGCGTATCAAAATGGTGACGGAAAAATGACGGCCATTTTTGAAAGTGTGAATAAAAAATTTCCAAGTAGATATATTCAGTTAGATCACA
The DNA here is from genome assembly GCA_916049575.1 of Ancistrocerus nigricornis. NCBI lineage: Eukaryota > Metazoa > Arthropoda > Insecta > Hymenoptera > Vespidae > Ancistrocerus > Ancistrocerus nigricornis. The sequence continues at coordinate 6,980,127 of OU696665.1, forward strand.
GGAACGAAAGAGTAGATACGAGATAATCTTCCTCGAAATCCATTCTTTTACGTCTCGTAAGACGAAACAGACATCTAGCCGGAAGAAACGGAGAGAACACGGACGGTACTTCGTCTGGAGAGAAAATAAAATAACGGGAGGAATAATTAAAGCTGCTGATGCAAATGGACGAAAGGAGAGAAGGAAAAAAGAAGAGAAGATAAAGATAAACGGTGAGGAAGAAGAGGAGGGAGAAGACGAGAAGGGGTAGGAATGGAAAGATTCTGTAAGTAGGAGAATAGGAGAGAAAGAAGGGAAAGGAGAGAAGTGCATAGGTACGTTAAACGTTAGAAATATCGTCGAAATATGCTAAGAGCAGAGAGCACAGCCTGGTTTCTCGTGGTCTTAGCATAACAACGTCCTGACATTCGGCGCAAAACTTCTGAATATGCACGAGATGGGTCTGAAATGAGACGGAGAAAGAAAGAGAGAGAAATTTTGGACCACCGTTATTCCCTCTTTCTCTCACGCTTACTTCTATCTTTCCTGCGGTAATAAACCTTCCCTTCGACTCGAGGAACCGTAGAAAATCTTTTTAAACTCTTCGACAACTCTGTTTCCGTCAATTTTGCTAGTTTAGGAGACTTCAAAATCGGGAGTTCCCCGAATGAATCACGCTGTACCAAGTCAGGATTATTTCTTATAAAGATTAAAATCTTTACGAACGTATCATAAAAGAAATTCTTTACACGAAATTAACTGCAAACTCAACCTACTTAATTACGTGAAATAAATTCTCGTAAAAAAAATGGAAACAAAAAAGCAAGTGGTATAAACGTAGACGTTGAGTCGAGCATAGTCGGTCGTTACATAGGACATAGCCGGGTTGGTGCCATTAACATCGCAATGGCGGTTGTTACGACGGACAGCGCGACGATGCGGTCTCCGCTCGAGCGACAACGGCCCGAAGAAGTTGCGTTCTCCGGGGAATACATTATGCGTAATCTCTTCTTCCATTTCCGGGAAAGCACGTTTCCTTGCGCTCGCCCGTGCCAACGCTCGAGCGATCCGCGTTTAGTAATACGAGACACGAGTTGGGAAATACAGCATGGTCTTCTCGAACTTTGCTCTTCCTCACGCGTATGTGGAATACGATAGTTTATGGTGTGTGGAAATCAATTATATAGCCTATGGATTGCAACAGTGAGCATTAATATTCTGACACCCTATATAACAGAGTAACTTTTTTATAGTTTAACCAATGAATTTGAATTCGACTTTATTTTGCAATCTTTAAACGTTTGTAACTCGGAAGAACATTAATCAATTTTGATGAAATTTAGAATATTCATATACAGGGTGTCCGATTCCAGGTGACCGAGCGGGAAACTGCATGTGCACATCGATAATTTGAGTCGAAAAGTTTAGTGAACTTTTTCGAAATTCGATCTAGTTAACGAGTTATTAACTAACAAAGACGGCCCGAAGCGGTAGGAGGAGCAATCCACAATAAGTCGTCTTTGTTTTTTGTGGAATTCTCCTAAAGCTTCGTCTCTTGCCTAGTATCTGCTTCTGCTCTATGTGATTGGTCGATCTTTATTAGTTAATAACTCGTTAACTGGACCGAATTTTGATAAAGTTTATTATACTTTTCGAATCAAGGCATACTTGTGCGCATTTAGTTTTGTGCTGCGACACCTGAAACCGGACACCCTGTATATCTTATCCGAACTTACAAAAGGCAATTTTTAATTTTAATTATAAGCTCAAATAAAAAAGTTGAAAAAATGACTTTTTTCACAACGAAAACTAATCCTTTTATTTTCTTGCCAAAATTCAGACAGTTAGGTTTATTTAAAAAAAAAGTTATTCTACTTTATAGAGTGTCCTAATATTAATACGGCCAACTGTATATAGTCTATAGATTGTTACAAATTTTTGCAGGTTCACGTTTGAAACACCTAGTTAAAACACTCGAACACGGTACTTCCGATTCTAGCAGAAGTTCGTGACACGTTATTGGATTTATGCGAGCTAGTTTCTGCCATGTCTAATATAGTTTCAATAAAATCATTATCGCGTTAAATTAACGTACGTGATTATGTTCAACGGAACATCAATTAACTATGGTAGGAGCGAGAGAATCGGAGAGCTCGTTTAGTACGGTCCAACATAGACCAAGTCAAAAGCGAACACGCGTCTCCCGTTTGCGACTTTAATTAATTACACCTTCTCCCTCGGTGTTCCTTCGATACCTCGACAACGAAACCCTCTCAAGGACCGTGGCAGTTTTCGTCAAGCGAACAATCGCTCTTATTTCTGTTATTACCATCGAATAGGATCGACGCGTCCTTTGCGAGAAAAGAAAGACCGAAATGTGAGGGATGAGATATAAAAGAAGAGAAAGAGATAGACGTGGAAAATTTGAATGAATTTTCGAATGGCAGTCGGTGGCAGGTGGCACGGAGAAAGAGACGAGAGAGTAGAATTACGAGCGAGAGCCACGAACAATCGCTTGGTTGAGCGAATAAATTTTTATTGTCCATCGTCCCATACCCTTTTTTCCACTCGCAAACCCTTCTTTCACTCTTTCCCTTTCGGCGTCGTCGAAAACGTGAAATTATTTCGGATTCCGACATTCTGTTCGAGTCCGTAATGCACTTCCCGTCAGGTGTGTTCTACGAGTGCCCCGCGAGCGGTCCGGACTATAAAAAAAATTTTTAATCGTCGAAGAGAAGGCGTCCGACAAGAGAGAGAGCCCAGCAACGCTTTTAACGGGCAGCCATGCGTACGCTCGCAACGCTGACCTGGTCACCAAGTGAGAGAGATGCATGGACGGATTTGATGTAATTGATATATAAGAGAGAAACACTACCGGCGTTGGTTTCCGTGTGTCATCGGCAGATCGGTTTATTTCCAACTCGAATCCTCTGCAATTCTAGGTTCTGATTCCTATTTTGATTATGATTGAGTACGGTCGTTGCTTCGTACTTTATTGCTTCGTTTCTTTCGTTTCATTTACGAATTTAAGGATAACTCATCCTTTTTTTTGGATGAATATACATTTGTAGTAAGAAAAGAGGACAAGGTTTTTAATGAAATTAAATGGAAATATGTTCGCACCATTCCTAGCAAGCGTCAATGATGGACAATGTGGGTAGGGGTGGAGTCGAAAAGATGGACAATGTGGGTAGAGGTGGAGTCGAAACGATGGACAATGTGGGTATAGCCCAGTCAAATTAGCATTTTGATTAGAAAAAAGTCGCATAAAACTGACAATTGGTACAGGTCTTAAATACACTATTACAAATGCATCTGTGCAACAAATTTTATTCCAGGTCAAAGGTAAAAAGAATCAATTTTTCGTATATTTCTTTTAAACGGTAAGTGTTATCATAAAAGCAGGTTAAACAAAAGTTGTAGATCATGCAATTGTCTACAAAAATTGTTGCGATACTTTTTTCCCTACGAGTCACCATTCCTGAGATATCGCGATTTAACACAAGGAGATTACCTACATGCAGGGATAAACTTCCGAAAACTGGATATGTCTGATTAGGCTGAAATTTTGTACAGACCTTCTATTAGTAACTAAAAGACCACTGTTGGATGGATTTTTGGCAATTAGCATCCGTTTATGAGTTATGGCGTTTTTAGGTGCTCGTTCGGATGGGTAGAGAATTGAGTCGCCTAGGCGCCTGTTTGAAATCGCGGTATCTGAAGAAATGGTGTCTGACCTATGGAACTTTTGTCTGACCTATTTTTACAATAACATTTACCCTTTAAGAGAAATATGTGAAACTCCGATATTTTTTTACATTTGACCTCGAATAAAATTTTTTACACAGGTGAGAGATTCGTGGGGACGTTTGATACTTCATTTGCAATAGTGTATTTAAGACCTGTACCAAGCTCTATGTGAATTATTTCTAACTTTCAACCGTTTTTTAGCTACTATGACAGGGCCAATAGAGATGGAGTCGAAACATACATTTGTAGTAAAAAAAGAAGACAAGTTTTTAATGAAATAAATGGAAATACGTTCGTACCATTCCTAACAGGCGTCAACGATGGAACCAAGAAGAAAATCGAACGAAGTGGAATCGATAAACTTTCGTGAAATGTTTCCTTAATGCCGAGATACAGCACCGCTTGGAAATTATGTCGCAGAAGCGTGGAAATAAACTCACTGGCGATCCTTTCTCCCTTATTCAACCCCCATCCTTTTCCTCTTTTCACGAAATGCAGTAGCCATGGCGCCGTCTCCGATCCGGTTCGACCACCCACACCTCGTCTCTCTCTCTCTTTATACTCGATCTATCGTCCTTCGACAATCCTTTCCCAGCTTCCACCTTTCTCTCTCTGTCTCTTCTACTTGCTCTTCTTGCCGAGACGAGTGTAATTCTACGACTCGCCAGAAATAGAAACGAATCGGAACGCGACAGTGCACGATCCCGAACGATAGACGGTTAGATAAGCTCTATACGAAAAAAAGGAAGTAGAAACGAGGGTGAGGACAGAGATAGATACACAGGAAGGATGCGTAGGTATGCATGTTCATAGATACACCTAGACCGAGAGAAAAGAGGATAGAGAAGTACAGAAACGATGCAGGATACTTCTGAGTAGACAGAGATAGCAAGAGAGACACGATAATAATTCGGGACACGTCTCGTCGATGGATTCACATAGATAACTCGAGTTCTGTAATTACCTGTCCGATATAAAATCGATGTCAAAGCGCAAGGGCTGCAGTACACGGCCTTCCGGGTTGCATCCGAGAAACTTGGTCAAAAATTCTTCTTCCTACGTTGACAGAACGCGAAATGCGCAAAAAGAGAAAGGACAAAATCGCGATTTATTATTCCCTGCTTTTTCTCTTTGCTTTAACAGGAGGACCCCCATATTTCTCGACTCTAGCGATCACCCGAGGTGTTAACTTCGGATCTCGAGATCGATGGCGTTGAGAGTGGTACATCGGAAGCTGTACCTTTCTTTTTTCTATTCGCGTATCCTGGATAAATCGTTCTTCCTGAATTTTCATTATTTCTCGATCGTCCTGGCAAGAGTACACATCCGTATTTGCGTTCACGGGATGATAAACGCGAATCGAATGAAGTATTATCGTACCACGTGGTTTATACAGGGTGTCCTAAAATAATCGCTCTACGGGTAATTCGTATGTTCGCATGGATGATTTGAGTCGAAAAGTCTAATAAACTTTTTCGAAATTGGGCCTCGTTAACGAGTTATTAATTAACAAAGATCGGCCAATCGCGTAGCGCGGAAGCGATAGGCGGCCACTCGAGCTCGTTCATGCGTGTTTTTTCACGAAAAACAGACTAGCCTCCTTCCGATTCGTCTCTCACGCATGAACGAGCTCGAGTGGTCCGCCTTTCACTTGCCTCGAGCGTGAGTATGGCCGCTTATCGCTTCCGTGATCTTAGTAGTTAATAACTCGTTAACTAAGCCGAATTTCGAAAAAGTTTATTAGACTTTTCGACTCAAATCATCCATGTGAACATGCTGATTCCTCGCAGGCAGTTTAGTTTGGGACACTCTGTATACCGACTCGAATGAAATCGAAGAATCCGATTCGTCCACTTAACTCGAGCAAAGTAATCGGGAATTTCTCGATTTTCTACGATAAAGGGAACAATGAGACGCGTTGTATTAAGAGAGAGAGAAAGAGAGACGACGTTAAAGGTTCGATCGTATCGACGTTGAACGATGAAGATTCTCTTTGACACCTTCTTCCACCTCGCAAGTCTTCCTCCCGTACCCGCTTGTGTCTCTCTTGGCCCTCGCTATCTCGTCCACCGTCCTACGATTTCTCTTCTTTCTTTCGCGCTGCCTCGTAAAAGGTGGAACGACACGCGATTGCCACTATCGATTACCTTCCTATCCCCGATGAAATCGATCTTTGTCGTTCTTTCTCAAATTTTTCTTCTTATCCTTCACCCTTCTCTCTTTTCTTTCGAACGGTAATCGGAGTTTTTCGCAGTGGTGAACGTAAAGGAGGTCGATGTGTCGAGGATCGAAGGAAGAAGCTGGGTGCAACGTCGTCGCTATAGGGATCGATCCCAGGGAGTTTTCATATTTCTGGTACGACGTCCCGATGAATACCCCTCGCATTTTCGAACAAATTCCTTCGGTCTTCATTAAAGTTTTTTACCGGGCGACGTATTATAATACAGAGGAATATAATGCAGCGTCCGTTCCGCACAGCTCGGCCAGAGATTTTTAGCACCCTGCTGCCGCTGTTGGAAACTCTCCTTTGTTCTCATCGTCCTCATCGTCAAAGTTCGCTCTGCTTTCGGCACGGTAGTCTATCGACGAGACAAAAATCGGCTGGGTGAGAAACGATTTTCGATTGTCTATCGTGCTGCTGGATTTTCTATTCGGGCGTCGCGTCGTTAAAAGTCAAAAGACTTTTCGGTGATCATTTTTGTGGAAGAAAATTCATTTCTTTTGTCCTCGCCTATCTATCGGGTTTCTCTTATTACCGATGCATTTTAAAAGGAAAAAATCTTTCCATAGATTATTTCGTGAAAATATTTTAGAATGACTGGAAGTTCTCCCAACTCGTCCACCTCGTTAAAATCGATATCGTTTAAACACCGCTGTTTTAACGGACGGCCGATATCGTTATTGAAATCGTCGAGCGTAAATTAATGTCGCGTTAAAATGCGCATTATCGGATAACCTTTATGGATTATGAACTTATCGACGAACCGGCTCCTCTGTAAAAGCGAATGACATTATTCTGTCATGAACGTTTCGAACAAAGATTTACTTTTTTCTTCTCCCCCCTTTCATTCCCAGCAATTGTTAGCAAACGATACGGCCGAACGCGTTTCATATTTCTCACTCGTTGTGAATAATTCATGACGCGTATCACTTTTGTATCGCGTAAAAGCGGTTTGCGTTTGTCCAAACGACGATTAATAAAAATCATCGTTTCGAGAGAGAGAGATGGAAAGATTGTCCTGTATCAACCCTTTGCGACGAGTTTGACTCGACAATAAAGATTTTTATGATAATACGACGTGACACTTGATGTTAATTATACTCGCAGATTATTCCGTAATTCATTTACCAACGAGTAGAATTTTTTTTTTTTTTAGAGCATAGCGAGCAATATATGTTTAACCCTTTGCATTCAATGTCGAGTGTGACTCGACAGGACTGATCTTTATAACAATACTATGTTGATTTACGTGTATTCTATGTAGATTCTTTTGTACTTGTAGATCTCTCTTTAATTCACCTACTTGCAATACGAATATGTTTTTTTTTTTAATAATGTAGTAAGTAATACCTAACTGTTCTTGAGTCCAGTTATCACGATTCGATATTTGCACGTAATTTATGCGTCTAAAAACAAGGAATAATATCGATAAAAGTATAAATGCACTATGACAAAATGTGATCATATTAACTGGATTCTTAGGATTAGATGGCCATACTAACAAAAATGTTAACACAGTTGATGAAATGTGGTGATTTTGAGGTTACAAAATCTACAAAAATATATTTATAGTATAAAACTTCTGATGCATTAAAAATTTTGTTAGTAGTCATAATATTAAACCAATAAAATACTGACTTTTGAATTTTTTAATTGCACGAATAACTGCACTACGTTATTTCTTTGGAGCACTTGACAACGTCCAAACAATAAACAGCGACATCTATTAATAAGTTTTAGAATTATTTCGACTGACCATGTTAAACGTCAGAAATTAACCCTACAAAGCTCAATTTTGTTTCTGTGGCTGAAATAGATATATGTGACGTAGTTAATGATTAGTAGTTAGGGAAATATAATTAAAAAAATCAAAAACAAATATTTCACTAGAAAATCAGCTTTTTAATTCAATTGCATATATGGTAAACAGAGCTTCAACTCTACTTTTGTTTTTTAACCATTGTTAGAACACAAAAAACGCACAATATTTTTTCCAGGTCAAACTTTTCTGACAGCAATGTTGTACAGTTGCTATGTTTGCGTAGTTTTTTTTAAATTCAACAAATTTCTATACCACTGTTTTATCGAGCTGTAGGTGAACAATAGAAGTGGTGGCACCGAGTGCTTTGTAGGGTTAAATAGTATAATTTAAAAATTATGTCCCTTTAGAGTGGACATCCGAGTGCAAAGGGTTCGACCTTTTAGGGTATCATATTTAGACAAAGGATTCCTATCAAGAATGAACCGATTCGATCGTATTTATCAGGGTTCGCGAACCGTGACACGCTCGTGTCACGTATAAGAGCATTTCTCTAGGACGGTCCCTTCGTTTCAACATGGTAGGGAGAAACGGTGAATCCTTCGAAGTAACGATATACCGAGGACCTGTCAGATATTTGCCCTCGACAAATACCCCATTTCAAACTGCAACTACTACGGTTTTCGTTATCCTGTCTCGAGGCAGGAGGCTTTATGACGGAAGACGACGAGAGGTATGGGAAGAGGTGGAGAAGGTGGTGGAGAAAAGGAGGAGGGGATAGGAGGTTGCGAGAAGGAGGATGAGGGAGGCTCGGGAACCGTTATTAAACCTCGAAGGGCGAAGGAAGCAATTCTCACGATATTCCGTGGGAACCCTTGTTATATCTCTAGACGTGTCTCTCTCCTACAGCGAAGGATTTGCCGACATGCAAAACCGATGAATATTCCGTGAGTACAACGCATCCTCCTTTTACTCGCTCCGATGATTAAGAAACAAAAGGTGATGGAGGTGGACGTAAGAGAAGTTCAAAGAAGTTCCGAATCGTTTATCAGGAGTAGATACCAAGAAAATGAATTGTATGAATTTGTAACTCGAAAACTGTCAATTCGATTTCATTCGATCGATTTTTATTGATAAGTATATACTTTATGACACGTTTAGGAATTTTTTCATGAAAATGCCCTAGGGGTATAATATGCCCTAAGTATAGTGAATCTGCCCCCGAAAGATTTTAAAATGATACGTAGAGGATACGTTGGTACTAATAAAATCATAAGATCCTGAAAGTTTCAGATCACGAATTCAATTGGTTTTTGAGAAAAAGCAAAATATGTAAAACACAGAAAAAAGATTTTTCTCAGCATTGACTGATACGATTGATCTAGTTTTAAATATGTTTTGGGGCCGATAATAGCTCCTAGAAAAAAAAATTAAAAAATTGTTTTTTTTTTAATTTCAATTTTTAACCACGATACAATTTTGGCACAATTATTAAACTATTTTTTAAAATCATTGTTGTTTTAAATATGAAATATTATTTTTAATAGATACAAATTATGTAAATATGCATTCAAATAAAATAATTGGAGCTTCAAGCATAAATAAATTAAATTATTTAAGCCAAAAAGTATTTTTTATTTTTTTCTACTATGGCGTACCTTTTTTAAAAATTTTAAAAACTCATAGTGTTATAGGGAAACATAAGGTTTAAAAAAAAATATTTTCATAATTGTACCAAAATTGTATCTTGGTTAAGAATTGAAATTACAAGAAAAACAATTTTTTTCAAGGAGGATTTTCATTTGAAAATCTTTCGGGGACAGATTTAACATACTTACACCCCTAGGGAATTTATTGATTAAGAGACACTTTTCTAGTTGACACGGTTTATGGTACTAAAGATTCCAGGGAAAAGAATTCTTAATACGTCGTGTGCCTAGCCAATTTTTAATAAAATCGGATGTCGATAGTATTTTATTAATAATTTTTGTCAGAATAAAAATAGAGAAAAATTTACTCTCACATTTCTTATATTAAACCTCACACTTTTGATGACAAATGATTATATTCTCCTAAATATTGACAATCAAGACTAATAAACATTTCAAATGCGATATGACAAATCCAATGTCAGTCACCAGTAACCCCCATGGCATTCAACATGTTAAGATAAAACATTACGAATGACAAGTTTGTCGTAAGAAGCATGAAGAAAACTTTGTTGTTAAACAATTAGAACGAAATACAACTTATCAGGTTCAGCTATCCTTTATCGGTATCCCCGGGTGCTTAGTCGGTGGCTCGAAATTTCGCAATTGATATTCCCCGATGCCGCATAAGCCGCTTATATCATACGTTCGATTGAATTCAGCTTGGTCAAATATGTCGAATACGAGAGCCAAAGAGAGAGAGAGAGAGGGAGAAAGGGGAAGGTACTCTCGAAGTGTAAAGAATAATGGAACATGGATTAAACGTCGAAGCTGTTTCGTCCGCTTTCCATCTAAAGCTATTTTGCGATGAATACTTTGAACCCAAACACGATTGTGTCTTCGATACAATAAAATGCATGGATATTAACGAATCATTTTGAAGCTCATTCTCTTTCCACAGCTAAATATCAAATTTCAATTAATATCACGATAAACCTCGTCGTAAATTGTTTGTGTCGAAGCAATATACTACAAAATTGCTGTTTTACGGGCTGCCGTAACGCGCTGAAAATTGCGCGAATTTTGTGAGAAGAGTCTATGCACCTTTTATGCGCCGCCAGCGTCTCTTTTTGTTCGAAAACGTTAGCCAGACGTAACGCAACGTTAGAGTGAAATTTCCGTGCAATGAAAATTCCTAAAATATCGGTAGCAGAGCCGGGAATCGATAAATATTTGGTACGCGCGCGTAAAATTCCATTCCTTTGTCGGGTGTTTGGAATCTTTAAAAAATTCTACCACCTTACTAACGTAATTTCATTTTTAAAAAAAGTAAAACCCTCTGACGGTCATCTTGGATATTTTATTATTAGTAGAATATTAATAAGAAAAAAATAGTAAGAAACTTATCTGGTTCTTCAAATTTTCCAATGATTGAATCGAGTGATCCAAATGGAAACAATTTGGCACGATCCGTTGGTCCATAGACGGACAAACTATCTCGTCGAGGACGACGAAGGAGTAGCAAACAGGACGATCTCTATAGATATCCGTAAGAGATTCTCTTCAAAGAGTGGTATAGAAACGAGAGGAAGGAGAATGATAGATATTCGGTTATATCTCCCTCAATAGCGAGGATAATCAACTACTCGAGAGCTTAACTGGCTCAGCATATATTAATTATTACCATGTTTCCTCCCCTTTTGTCCATTCTCTCCCATCCCTCTTTACTATTCTACTCAATCAATCTATCTATTTATCTATCTATCTCTCATATCGATGTGCTTCCATTCGATGCACGCATAAATTCAAGTTGCAAGCGATGACTACATATTCTCTCTACCTACCACCAGTTCGATCGTTCTCGATTGACTTATAGGCAGGCACCGCGATCATGGCTGGGAAGATTCACGGCGATTGTTGGTTATCTCGATGATGGCTCGTTTCGAGAGAGAGAATCACAGAAATAATGTTCGAAGGATGGTAGAAGTGCAGGTGCATATCATGTACGGTACATCAATCAACGATATATCGATAATAAAAAAGAGAAAGAACATTTTTTCTAATAGAGACAGAACCACTACTCGAGACGATGCATCGATGCTCATTAACAACCAATCCGAACATATCTTCGAGTATGAATTCATTGTCGAAATGTGCGAACGAGCACGAGAAAAAGCAATTAAATCGGTGTCGCGACACGTTCGTTCGACGATCATCTTTCACGAGCGTCGAGCATCCAACCGTATCCTCCCCCCTCTATACCCCGTTCTCTTCGATCGAAAAAAACAATGAACGAGGAAAAAAAGAGAGAGAGGAATACGAACGGAGCATCGGTGGGTTTCGTTATTTATTCATCGAATCGTATCGTCTCGCGAATTCCTCGATAAAGATAAAATCGAAAAAAATTCGGTGACCCGTTCTATGGTACACCGTAGTAAATATATGCACGTATATCGTCGATCGTAAATGTACGCGTGCGTAAATTCTCGTTCTTTCGTGCGAAGAGCGAGGCTTTCCCGTGAGAATGTCGACCGGTGGCGTCGAAAGCTCGTCGCTTTCGTTTCGCCGAACGTGAATGCACGCGCACGTTGTATGTACGAAAACGAACGTTGTCACTGTGAACACACGCATATATATACACATATACACGTGAAGCGAGGCGAAGAGGTACCTTGCTATCAAGCACGGCAGTGTAGTTACATCTGGATGAAAATTAATCGGCTTATCCTATTGGAAGCCTCGGACAACAGTTCCGTCTATCTATCTGCACTCTCTCTCTCTATCTCTATGTCGTTCATTCCCCACGTTTTGTTTACCAGACGCCCTTTCGTGAAACGAAAGATCGCTTGTTTCGCTTGACGATATAGGGTGAAGAATGGAAAGGTTGGAGGAATATTAGGAAATGTGGTGCGAGAAAAGAAATCAGTTATCGTTGAAGAAGGTAGAGTGATCATATTATATGGGGTGTCCGGTTCCAGGTGGTCAAGCGGAAAACTATATGTACAAAGTAATGATTTGAGTCGAAAAGTCTAATAATGTTTTCCGAAATTCGGCTCAGTTAAATAGTTATTAATTAACAAAGATCGGCCAATCACGGCGAGCAGCGACATGTAACGTTGTTTATTGTGGATTGGTCCTCCTACTGCTTCATCTCTTGCCTAGCTGCGAACTCGAGTGAACCGCCTTCTTTGTTAGGTAATAATTTGTTAACTAAGTCGAATTTCGAAAAATGGTATTAGACATTTCGATTCAAGTCATTGATGTGTACATGTAGTCCTCCGCTTGACTACCTGGAACCGGATACCCTGTACATCTGAACTTCTTGCTGATTGAGTCAAAGGAAATTATATGAAAAAAAGTCATGGAGATATTGTTTAGCAGAGGTTTATAAAACTTGTTTTGACACATTGTGTGCCAAGCTGATTTTTATATAAATACCCCCAGGGGTTGATAGGAAATATTTGTTCAGCTGGTTTGTGGCCTAGAAATAAGTTTTATAGTACTTACAAAGCACCTAATATAATAAATTATCATATAATTGCTTCATTATCATTATAATAAAAATATATCATTATGATTGATAATAAATAACTTCTAATAAAATTGTACGTATCATACATACATGAATGACGTGACCTACTGCGAAAATTTACTGTCATACTAATATGAATGACGTGGCTTACTGCGAAAATTTACTGTCATACAAATATGAATGACGTGGCACGCAATGTGTTAAAGGTTTCAAATTATACAACAAGTAATTTAAAAAATCTTTGTGACCTCAATATGATGCTTTCTCATATGAGATGCATATGACATGCTTCTGTCAAAGCCATCTGTATCTCTAAGTAATGCTCTTTACTCTTTCCTAAAAAATTGTAATCTCTCAATTTAAAATCACCGTTTCGCACTACTGTATTTATGTTTGTCAATTATGTATAGCAAAATAATCTCTTATGGAGATTGAAATTGCGTAAAAAAAAGGAATTTAAAACAGAAATGCCATGAAATCTAAAATTTCAATTTTCGTGATCAAAGAAATAGATTTTCTTTTTTTCTTCTGATTATTTTTACTCATCATTGTGATAGTAGGTATTCTTTGTATGTATTCTCGTGTCTTGGCATAATTCCAGAGCGAATCAAAATAATATGTAGTACAAATTGATCATGTTTGACAGTCTGACAAATGTAAACTTACATTTGAGCTGTTTATTTCTAAAGTGGTATAAAAGTCAATTTTCTTTTTTATGAAAATAATAGGATGATCAATAAATATCACTAACCCTTTTTTATTCAAATTTGGACTATACCAGTTTCAAAATAAACGGTTCACCTAGTACTCATACGCCTGACCAATTTTGAAACTTGCGTAACGATGACAAAATCGTTTAAAAAAAATCGTACAACAGTGAATAAATCGTGGAACTTTAAAATCGTGTCAAAAGAGGGTCAGGTGGTGAAAAAAGCTTAAAAAAGAATATGCTTCGCGTAACGCGATAGAAACATATTCTTCCTATTTCCGTAAAGGTATTCGTGCGTTGTAGGTACGCGAACGCGTTCGTTCGTTAGAAGCGAGCGCGAAATCCATGATTCCGGAGTACCCGTGGAAAGGGTCCGTGAAAGAGAAGGATGGCCGATGCGAGTGGAAGGTAATCGTCTCTAAATTAAGCAGCCCGTAAAGGATTAAGCGTAGCCGGTAGTCCGTTACTTCCAAGGGCTACCTCCCTCTACTCGCCTTTGCTGCGGTGCTTCCGCCTCGGCGAATTCAGAAATGCGACGTCGAGAGTTGCGCTTGCTCGATGGAGAGAAAATCCAAAGGGATGTTGCATACGAGGGTGCCACGTATAAGAGACGATTGCTTCGATGAAATTAATATTGGAATTGTAGGGGTCGATGATCTGTGAAGGATTATCACTAACAAATGTTTTTTAATATAAAAAAAATTATCTTAAGGGGTGAACTTCCTTGACGCAAGTAGGCCATAGATTGGGTAGTGAGAAAACAATTTTAGAAATGCATCTATGGATACATAGAAATGTTTATGATTTTTATTTATTTTTATTTAAGGGATGCTAAACACGAGGATGCCATGTATAAGAGACAATCGCGAAATTAATATTAGAATTGTTGAGGCCGATGATCTAGAGCTGGGCGTTATCCAAGTAAATTATTTGAAAAAAAAATCGTTAAGATAATAAATTATTTTATTTGGCTACATGTTATTTGAAATAACCATGTGTTAGTTTATTTGATCGGTCAGATAATTTTTTGCTAATTGTTTTATTATTCAAAATTCAAATAAAATAATTATTCATTTTATTTTTTATTTGATCAAATATTTATTCAAATAATTTTTCAAATATTCTCTATTCCTATCCTGTCAATATCACGTCAAGAACACTTTACTTACACTTTTACTACTATTGTAAAAGTAAATGAGGTTACAGAATAAAAATTCTTCCTCCTATGACAATTATTTGTTATTTTATTTCATTTAAGTAATTGAAATGAACAATTATTTGAAAATAATTATTTATTACCTTATTTCAAATAAAATATGCCCAATCTTTGCATTAATCTATGAAGAATGATCGTTAAAGATTTTTTTCGAATATAAAAAAGAAACTTATCCTAAAGTTCGTTGATCTCTCGGTGAACTTCCTTGACGCAAGTATCATGTCATACATTGCATAGTGAGAAAACAATTTTATAAATGCACCTCCGGATACATAAGAATTTCTATGATTTTTATCTTCCATTCTACCTTGGCGCAACTATTTTTTAATATTACGAATCACGAAGCGTCCAGAGGGAAAGAAGAGCAAATAAGGTCGGCGTTGAAACAAATCGTAAAGAGAGAAAATGAAGCAGACGGTGCATAGCCTGTGCAAGAGAAAAAAAAGAGATGAAGAGAAATATAGAGAAAGAGAGATAGAGAAATAACGACGTGTTCCTATGGAGATGTTCGTTCCGCGGTATCAAACCGAGACAATTTTTCATGCGGCCGGATAAGACGAGCCACGGAAAAGGAAGGAAATACTCGAGCGATCGTCTTCGGAAGCGACAGGAAAAATGCGAAATGGACGCTTTGGATCCTTGAAAGATCCCAAAGCAATTCTAGATCTGACAGTTACCTTGGCAAGAACGATAAGGATAGGAAATATAAGAAAGGAGAAATATCATTGGAAAAGTAAAACTGGAATCACGAGCATCACATTCTCTACCGATTCTTTCTTTGTCTTTCGATCTTTTTTCCTTTACGATTACTTTCATATTTCTTCAAAGTAGAGAATACCAAAGAAAATGCAACAGTTACGCGAACAATTCCGAGTGTAAAACGAGATTGGAAATATTTCATCAAAAGTATGATCATTTCCTTTGTTTGGCATTTTGAATTAAATGTGTTTGTGAAAACGTGTACGCGTTGATTACGAATAGCAAAGGCTTAAAATCTTGACAGCAAGGACGTAGAAGCGAAAGGGCGACATGTAACTGCTCGCAATCCAATATCCTCCGGCATGGCGAACGCCTCGGGGACTCTGACTGGCTTACCTCCGGCGTATAGAGGTTTTACCTTTCCATTGGGTTAGGCAACAACAGCATTATCCATCGTCCTTTCTTGGTACCGATTCCCCGTGTTTTCCGCTAAATCTGACAATATACAGGGTGTCCGTATCCATGTAGTCAAGCGGAGGACTACATGTACACATCAATGGCTTGAATCGAAATGTCTAATACCATTTTTCGAAATTCTACTTAGTTAACGAGTTAATAATTAACAAAGATCAGCCAATTACGGCGATTTGCGAAAAAAGGCGGTTTACTTGAGCTTGCAACTAATCAAGAAACGAAGCAGTAGGAGGAACAATCCACAATAAACGACGTTACATGTCACTGCTTGCCGTGATTGGCCTATCTTTGTTTGTTAATAACTACTTAATTGTGCCGAATTTCGGAAAATAGTATTAGACTTTTCGACTCAAATCATTGATTTGCACATGTAATTTTCCGCTTGGACACCTGGAACCAGACACCCTGTATACACATCCTAACGAGATCAAACTGCTCCGTTTAACCAGTTTACTAGTTTTCTTTCCAATTTTTTAACCTGGTCTAATTATAGATAGCATATTTCAAAGTTTTACAATAGATAATATCCATAAATTTCATCCAATTCCCATTCATCGTACTTATCCTGTTCGGCAGCGTGTAATACGAAAACTACATCGGATATCGAGAAGGGAACCCAGCATGGGTCGATATGGTTGAAATTAATTAATCAGCCCGCGAGGAACACTCGAATCGAATATCACGCGACAGGAATTATGTAAGTACTATTATCCTTGAGTGGTGGTCAGAGAGAAAGAGAAAGGAAATTAATACGATAAATCAAAGTAAGAAGCAGGGCAAAAGGGGAAAATTGGAATGAGTAAGAGAGTGAAAAGACAAAGGGGTTAGAAGCGACGATAGCGAGAGGAATACTCGACCGTCGGCCTTGTAGGATACCATTGGCTCTTCCCGTCTGTTTGCAGTAAGAGATAATGAAACCGGTTTAATCCGAAGCATAGAATGCGTTTATTATTTTCTTTTTTTTTTCTACGTACAACCGAATGCAGGTGCGTTTTATTGCCATTGCATATTTATATGCGCGTTGAAAAGTATTAAAAAACAACAAAAGAAAAGCTGCCATCGTTTAAAACAATTTTCTTTTATTCCCTGACGCTCCGAAAACATTCTTATCCTTTCATCCATTTTTATCATCGTTCCCTCAGCTCCTTGATCTTCCCTCCCACCCTTTCGTTTGATCTTAATTAACCCTTTTAATTTCCGATTCACCGTTTATCTTAATACCCTCGTTATTATTCCTTTGACCGGATTCTTTGCCGTCTTCATTAACGGGCCCTTATCTGTGTTATTTTTTTTTGTTCTTTATACCACACCGTCCGTGCTCGCCCCATTTTATTTTTTTTTTATCTTATTAGTCGTTTCTCATTCACGGGTCACGCAAGATCCTTCTTCATTTTCTTCGGTCGGTTTGCCGCGTAGGCTTCTCTCGCTTTAATGTCTGACGCGCAAATAGGTAGATCCACTTTAAGGTCTGACATAGAACGCCACAATTCCACTTAACATACTGCAAACTAGGAACGAGTTTGTTTTGTCGGCATGCGAGTGACGTCGGGCACAGCTAACGCGAGCCAGCTTTCTACTGGGCGCATCTAACTTGTCGTTTGTATAGAAAGATTGTTCGTAGAGTGATAACGCGGCCACGAACTTTACCCCCGTTGGGTTTAATTATACTTAAACCCCCCGATGGCTATTATGGCGATGCCCTGACCATGTAAGAGATAAAGCCAACGAGTTTTAAATGCCTTACGCGACGAGCTGAGGGGGAAAGAAGGGGGGATAACGGAGTAAAGCTTTCGTTTTGTCGAATGAAAGCTGGAAAATTTTTCGACTCTGCCGAAATTACGCGCGCGTGAAGATGATAAAGAATCATAGGAGAAGGAGGAACCCGGTAGATGGTGAACGGATGAAGGATTACGCGCGCGAAGAACGAATTTTTCCATTGTTTGGATAGCGTGACGCGGAATGTATCGGCTTATCTTCGTTCTGTCGGCTTTCACCCCTTTTCGTTCGCTCGAACACGGGAAATACGCGAGAGCGAGGGAGAGGAATAGATATAAAAAAAAAGTGGGATGGGTTTATTGACTGGCCCAAATCGCATAGGTATACACTGGGTCAATTTACAAAGGTTATATGGATTCGACCTGAGTAAACGAATATGTGCACGTATATATGTAGGTATGTACAGGGTGGTCCATTTAAATAAGGCTGTTTAAATATCTCTTTAGGTTATTATGATGCAAAAAATATTTATTATAGAGAAGAATCTCTATATATTATTCTATATTTATTATCTGAGAAGAATATTTGTTTCTCTAGCTTATTTGTTGTGCTTGATTGTGTTTGATGTGTTTTTTGACACATAACTACATTTTTTGGGTGCAGTTCCGAAAAGTGTCCATCTTTGATTGAGCTCATTTTTCGTGTGAAGTTAGGGTAAGGTTGCTTAAGTCGTACCCCCGAAGAAGAAACTTGCATAACAATGAGTATTTAGCAAATATGTAAAAACTATATTTGCTATTCGATTCTAGTGTAAATATTGTTTTTATTTATTAGAACAAATCTGAATAATCTTTGGGTTGTCATATAAATTAATCTAAATTAAAAAAAAGACCCCAAATACAGAACAGGTACGACTTGAGCAACCTTACCCTACTATTCATAGAGATAAGTAAAATTCCAAAAGGATTTTCATTGCGTCTCAACCATTTTGGAATTATAGAATTTTTAATTTTCGCTAATTTTTATTTCTTTCGCTAACTTTATTTCAATGAAAATCGATTAATATGTATGTAAAACAGCATAAAATATCTAAATAAATCTCGTTTCGGAACTTTATCCCATTTTTTTGGAATATGTGGTCAAATAACATGACCTTGATATCATGTTGATTCTCGAAAATTTAATATAAATGTATATAAAATATATTCTTACCAAATATTGGTCTATTGACACCATGCAGATTACGTAACAAATATTTTTTTACATCACAATAACTCGAAGAGATATTTAGATGGCCTTTTTTAAATGAACCACCTTGTATATGCAGTATTTTATATATTATACGTCTCCCGATGCGTCGTAGTTAAATTGTCTATGAATTTCTATCGTAGTAGTACGTAATGTTTGGTCGCATCCACGATTTCCACGTACCCGTGGGATTAGATAACAAATACTGGATGCGAAATTATTCCACGAGCGTCCCGTTTTTAATAAAAGTCCAAGACGTTCCATAAGATAGAAACTTATCGATGAAGTTACGGTAACGCTCGAGTCGATTCCACAAATGGCGCCATCGGTATTTTCTATGCGTTCCACTTTAAGACCACCACCACGTTCCGAATACTGAAAGTAATCTTCCGAATATGTCACGGCGATACGTAATGCGAGATAAACGATGGTTATTACGTCGTGGAATTTAAAATATATTCTCTATCCTCTTCTCTCCCATTTTTTTTTTTTTTTCTTATTTTTGATTAAACAATACGATTCCTTCGATAGAAAGTTTCTTCTTCCATCTACGATATATTTAACGAAGCGCGTGTAATAGAGAACTTCCTAATGGAAACTAATGGATATCTAATAAGCCATCTATCCTAAGTTTCTAATTACCCTTTACGAATTTCCCTATTTTCCGGAAATTTATTCAGGATTCTCTGCTTGATTGAGGAACTACACGAGGAAGCCGTAAAACGGGAAAAGAATCGATACGTCGTAAAAACAGTTAGGAAGAAAATAAAGATGAAAGGACGAAGTCTCGTTTGAATAAAAAGGAAGATGAAAATGCTCCCTTATTTTCCTTTAACGAATTTTAAAGTTCTAGGGTTCGTTTCGACGAACAATAGAAAACTTCGCATTCTCTCTAACACGCTCTGATTTTTTTTTTTATCATAGATTCTATTATAGAAATAGACGCATACCCGTTTGTCTTCCATAGAACAATGCCCGAAATTCAGACACACACGTGGCAGTTCCCTTTCGTCGCTCGCGTAAACTTGGAAGAGCGGGCCCGTAAAATCCGCGCATTCTCTCTCGGGTACGATCGATCAGAGTGCATCCAGCTGCATCGACGTATGTAAATGGGATAAATGGGAGATGCCTTAAAAATAGTAGAGTAAGGTTCGAGTGGAGATCGTTCGAGAATCGACTCGTTCCCGTATAATTTTAAATGAATTTCTTTCCCAATGGCTCGACGAATATCGCTTTTGCGTTTGACTGAAGAACACCGTTCGCAAAAAAATTGTAATGGTACAAATTTCACTGCCTTTTTCTATGCTTTAAAAAAAAATCAAGATTCTTTTTCTCTTATAACCATGGAGACTACATAAGGAGTCCGAACTCAAATGGGAGAATTTGGTCCGAAAATTGTACAAATAAGGTTTACTTTATTTACCACCAGCGTCACTACATTCCCTTTTGTATTGACGTGAATTAGGTTCAAAAGAACGAGTGAAGTGAGCAAATTAATATTTTCGAATCTATACATGACATACAGGGTGTCCGCTTCCATGTAGCTCCATTAATGATATTGGATAAAATAACATTATTATTACAAAAATTAAGAAATATATCGATTACTTGATTAGCCATAGTAGGTTTAACACTAAACCTACCGACATTAAAGGCATACTTATTTTCATTACATTTATGTATTTAACAAATACTTAAACAAAAATATACTTTTTGCTATCATTAAGGAATATTATTGAATAAATATTATTGATAATAAATTTCTATGAAAGTGATTTTATTATTTAAAAGAAACGTATATAGGGTCATTCGACCCGTTGTGGTAGGTTTAGTGTTAACGTATACAGGGTGTCCGCATTCATGTAGTCAAGCGGAGGACTACATGTACACATCAATGACATGAATCGAAATGTCTAATACCATTTTTCGAAATTCGACTTAGTTAATGAATTATTAACTAACAAAGATTGGTCAATTACGGCGATTAGCAAAGGAAGTCGGTTCACTCGAGCTCGCAGCTAGGCAAAAGATGAAGCGGTAAGAGGAGCAATTCACAATAAACAACGTTACATTCGCTGCTCGCCGTGATTGGCCGATCTTTGTTAGCTTATAACTATTTAACTGAGACGAATTTCGAAAAATGGTATTAGACATTTCGATTCAAGTCATTGATGTGTACATGTAGTCCTCCGCTCGACTACATGAAAACGGACACCCTGTATAAAGATCAAAAACGTTAGAAGATGGAAAGGTACCGATGCCATTTTTTATTTTCGGCTAATATTTGTATACATAAAGTTCGATCTCCTTATGTAGTCTCCATGCTTATGACGATCGACGGCGAGAAGAATATTCCAAAGGAAGTTAGCTCGCCGTAGCGCAAACTATGCGGTCAAAAGTAATTTCGGGCGATGAAAAAAAAAAAAAAAGCCCGTCTGTGACTTACTCGATGGCAACGAATTAAATGGCATTCCGTGCGTCCCCTAGCTACAGATTGGAAAATTCGCGATGCTCGACGCGCGCTGTACATTTTTCAGCCGGTGTCAAATACACTGTCGGCGTACGCGAGCGTAAAAAAAGAGATAGATAGATGGGAGGAAAGAGAGTGGGGCTGGAGAGAGAGAAAATAGGTAGGGATAAATCGAATCTCGCATCGGCTACAAAATGATTCGGCAACGCAATATCGCGTTTACCAAGCTCGCGAAACGCAAGCCAAACCCGTTCGTATTCGCTCCAAAGCTACTACTCCCCTACCTCTTCTCGACAACCCCTTCTCTACAAACTTTCATACGTTTTCATTCGGTTTTTATATATATATTTTTTTTTCATAACCCTACCTTACGCTGTCCAGGATTCACTTCGTCGGGAGGAAAAATAATAATCATTGATAGGGAATATATACAGCGACAAGCAAATACGCGACGTATAAATTTCATTGGAAAGTCAATAATGCCTATAGGCTAACGAGGGAACGAGGGAGAAAGATGTATGAAGGGATGGAATACTTCCCGTCCAGCAGTTGCTTTTTCTGAAGCGATCCATCACAATTCTCGTACATTTTAAATTTATAAAGCGCGCATTCAGCGTGAAACGAGACCGCTTCGATGGCGAGAAAACTCGAAATGTCGGTGAGGCGAAACGTGAAGTATAGGCTGAAAAAGAATGACATTAAAAAAGAGACAGACGAAGAGAGAGGGAGAGAGAGAGAAATGATGAAACATATAGAACTATACGTTAGATTGGGAATATTCGAGCGGATAAACTGAATCGGATTCTCGTAATTCTTTTTCACTCATCAAAAAAGAATGATTTATATCGGAGTAATCCATTGCCGTTGCTCGATCGTTCGCGCACAGTAAAAAAGCGGTAATTAAATTTGTTCTCTCTTTTTCCCATCCATCTATATATCTCTATCTCCCTCTTTTTTCTAGAATATGATCACTCATTATAAAGCAAAGCCAGTATCTCGTCATTATGCAGGAACAAAGCAAACGGATAGGCTTTTTTTTTTGGCCTGTTATTCATGGGGCTCTAATTAAATTCCACAATTTTGCCGATAGACATTTTTGGTTCTCCATTTTACGGTTATGTATACTTTGTACTGTTCGCCCGGAAAAATTTAGTCCCGGCGCGTGGTAACCATTTCAGTAGATATTCGAAATGTTTCGCGAGTTTTACACCGACGTATGTCCATACATTTCTATACTCACGCGTACAAAAAAAGGGAAACGCGTGTTGGTAAACGTAGACGAGTCATCGAGAAGCTCCGATTTTCAAATAACTCGCGAGCGATTTTTCCATCCCCTTTTTTTTTTTTTACTCTCTCACAAAGGAACTTATTCGCTTTGTGCGGACAACGAGGGCGGATACTTCTGCATTTATTTCAAACGAAAGCTCTTCCCGATCACCGCGCAACTTCACGAACGCACGCGCAAGTCCCTCCACGCTGTTCGATATATTGACCTCTCCTCCCTTTTCTCTCGCTTGCACGAGCGTGGAATAAGAAAGATTTTCAAGCGTATTACATTAACCCCTTTAAGGGTACTGACACACATGTTTAGGTTTAGTTTTCATTTATAACGGCGACTAGCAACTGAAGTGAATATTATTCTTGTTAATATTTTTAAGGTGTTAGGGTTAATTAGGAGCCAAAAAAAAAACCTTTTTTATGATTTTTTTTGCGGCTGGTTTATTTTTTTATGCCAGTATTTTTTCAATAAAATAATGCATGTTTGAAGAAGTTTCAATAATTTTTTCATGACAAAATATGAATTCGCAGCCGAGTTATAAATAATCTCCGGGATGTAAAAAAGGAAGGCATTTTGCGGTGTTGACAGCTACTCAAGACTGGATCAATTGTAATCAAAAATTGTAATGAAATCATTAATTAATAGCACAAGCTTTAAGTTGGACGAAGGATTCAGATTAATTTTGATTTTTTTACAAAATAGCGGATATGCAAATAAATTTGTATGTTCGCTAAGAACGGGAGAAAAAAAATTTCGTTTGCACATCCGCGTTTTTTTTTTTACGTCTTAATTGACTCTAACCCCTTAAATCCTTCAACGTATTTTTAGTCATTTAATCGCTATAGATTGAAAATAAAAAAAAAAAAACTACACAAGAAATTGGATAATTTGCTTCCAACTTTAAGGAGAATTCATCCTTAAAGAGGTCAATACAAGATCCAATTTTTTTCGTAACTGATCTGTCTTTAAGGTTGTTCACCACCCAATACGTTTACGAGACAACTCCCAGTCACAATTTTTGACCAATTGTAACGAACTAGGGCTTTATCGAAAGCTGAAGGATTTATTGTGACATTGATCTTTTTTAAATTTTCAAAAAGGGTTTTTACCTCCAATGTTTTTTGCCAAGAAATAAGTATTTTTTTAAACTTTGAAAAGGATCATACTAACAACAAATTTTTTAGCTTTCAAATAAGCCCTTGTTCATCGAAATCAGTCGAAAATTGTGACCCAAGAGTGTTATCGCGTAAACCTACTAGGTGGTGAACAGCTTTAATTTGATGCATTTTTATCTCGCATTTTATTAGCAGCCAACTCTTTGGTACCATTATCGCTTTAATACACTATTACTATTTCGTAGATACATAAAAAAAAGCGAATTTACAAATTTAAAATCTCATGGAAATTATCTAAAGGTTGGTAAAACGTGAACTGACTCCCATCTCCCTTCTGCTCACGTACCAAGAGCGGACGGCTGGGAAAGTCCTTGTAAATAAATTGCAACATTTCAATATACCATTTTCCACGCTTTTCGCATCCGGTAGCGAAGGAAAGATTGCAACGGCGGCCTCTGAAGTGTGCATGCGCTTTCATGCACCACTTGCAGATGTTGCGAAAGGGGCCGCATGCACCCTCTCTCTCTCTTTGTATGTATACCTACAAATATCTTTCGTCCGTATACGTATACTGGCGAGTGAGCGACGATGCCTCGAAGGTTTAAAGGCCTGGGGCTAAACAGAGTGGATTACACTTAAAGATGAAAGATCTGTCCGACCCATATACGTATGTATGTGTGTATACAGGTACATACATATATGATATGCATGGCGTGGTGATATAAAAGCCCTACCCTTTGGACGGGGTTCAAAGTTCGTGCTGTCAGTTTCCTTCCTGCGAATTGATCAATGAGATAACGTCCGATGCTTGTACGATCGGGCTGTAAAAAGAAATAAAAAATGAAAGACAGGATGAAAGTAATTAAAAATGACGAATGATAAATTTTAATATCTCATGCAGTAACATTTTGTATCCCTTTTTATATCCAGCATCGATGTTGTTTATTGACTTCGATCCCGGTATCAAAGGGTTGTTCGTTCGAAAATTGGAAAAACCTGGTCACGAATAAATTTAATTTCTCTCTCTCTCTTTCCCCCTTTTTCCCCTGACTTCGCCGTATGGTCGACGTTGTCGTTCCGGAATCGGAAACAAAGTTTCAACCATATTCAACGAGGAGGAAGCTCGGTCGTACGGCCCTGGCATGACGTCGAGTTAAATTCGTCCAGGCGAAACTTGTTCCACCGCTATCTCGATACATTCTGCCAGGATCACGCTTCGATCCGTCCCGTGAGATACGATGGTAGCGTGAAAAGGGCTGGGGGTAAAGTTTAGGGCGTCGATGAGAGAGGAGCGAGAGGAATGCGACCGATGTGGTGCTAGTGGTGATGCAGCAACAGCGATGAGAAGGGAAGAAAAGGGGTGGTCTTGAAAGAAAAGAAGAAAGGGTGGTTGCCACCACGTGGTTCGACAAGAGGCTCGAATAAAAGGGACTTGGTTTTACTAGGAAAGACGAAGGCCGAGTTTTCCTCTATCCGTCTACCCGTGTATTCGCATTATCCCACCACCGTTAGGCGACACTTCCAGCAAGTTTCAAGTATCGATCGACCGTACCCAGGGTTTACTTAGAAAACCCTGTTACTCTGGCTTTCGCCACTTTCCATTAAAATCTTTCCTCGAGAAGGCGAACTTCCTTCGAACTCGATGCTAACTAGACACTCTCTTGAGTTGAAATTTTGAATTTGCTTGCGGATAAGGGACGTTAGAGAGGTAAGACATGTTTATTGGAATTCGAAATTATCTTGGGGAACCGAGATACGGATAATATATTTCGTTTGTCCTGCAATTGTTGATTTTTTTTTATAAATTAAGGAACAACGTTGACAGAATTTTCGCCTTTCAAATTTATTCCTCCTGCAGCGACAGATTAAGTATGCTAAAACGGCGCGCTGCTCTTTTATGCGCGTCCGTGTTTCCCCTCCAAAAAAATGGGTCGACTATCGGAAGCTGCAACGGGATTGCAGTAAAACGGTATTGCGCAATAAATAACCAAGTGCCAGTTTTCGTCGTGCTCGGCTATTTAATTATGCTCCTGCAAATATTTCGTCATTAACGTACGAACATCGTTAGCGAGTCCAACGGGCCAAACCCGAGAGAGGGCTGCTGTCCCCGACGTTTAATATACTCCACCATTACTCGCTCTTTGTTCGATTTCATCGACGACGTCCGTTCTCTTTAATATATTTAACCAGTCTTTTTGATCTCGTATCTTTTTTTTTTTTTTATTCATAACATAACTATTACGTCGCAGTGTCACGACCTGTGTTCAAAAATATAAAAATTAATTTGTTACATTTTATCTTTTTCTTCATAAATGCTCCTTTCATATAAAAAATTGATTTCTGAAATTTTGCATTAACTTTCCTAGAATATTTTGTGAACACTTTTTGGACATCAAAACATCCTAAGTAAAAAAATCAATCAATTGAAATTTACTACTAAATTCAAACGGTCATGTAAACATTTTGTTCGTATTTACAGATGTGAATAATTTAAAGCGGTTCAAACCTTATTAGTGTACCATCTTCTAACTTTTATAGAGGGTGTCCGCTTCTAGGTGTCCGAGCGGAAAACTACATCTGCACAAGGGTGAGTTAAGTCGAAAAATCTAATAAACTTTTTCGAAATTTGGCTTAGTTGTCGAGTTATTAATTAACAAAGATCGGCCAATTACGACACACAGCAAAGAAGCTTCGCTTCGTCTTCCCTACCGATCGCCGTGATTTGCCGATATTTGTTAATTAATAACTCGACAACTAAGCCAAATTTTGAAAAAGTTTATTAGACTTTTCGACTTAACTCACCTTTGTGCAGATGTAGTTTTCCGCTTGGACACCTAGAAGCGGACACCTTGTAGAGAATTTAAAACAAAAACGAAACATATCGATTCTTTTATTTTTTTGTCCTTTCATGAGATTTTGTGGTTCAAATCTTACTTATTACTAAAAGAAATGTTGTTTTGCATTATGTCCCCTCTGTAATAATGAAACTTTTTCCTTTGAAGTTTATGTATACAATTTTTAATTACAGAGATATTTAGGTGATCCCATTTTGCTGGGGTACTCTGTAGATTCGTTTCATATTTATTTGTTCTTACACATTAAGTAGATTCAAATAAAACTATTTATTTTTTTTTCTATTATACTCGTTACACTGTGCGCCTCTGGGATAAAGTAATTTTTCTACAAAAAATAATTGATCTATTTTATAAGACACGATATTAAAGTTTAGAAACGTTTATCGGTGCGATCGAAAATTATCACCATTTTCGGTTGACACGTCGTGCAACGATCGACCCTCCGATCCCTTGTTTAACGAGCGTCGTTCGAGAATTATCGAACAAGAGTGCAAGTGTCTCATGCCATGCATCCTTGTATACCCTACATTATCGGCTCTTCTCTATCTCTCTCTCTCCCCATCCCTAGTTTATCCCCATCTCAATCTCCATTTTCGTACTGTCCTCGAGCACGATCGAATAAATTTCTACCCCCGGCTCGTATACACGGTAGATAAGAGTTTCTCGCGCCGAGAAGGTGAACGCAGGAGCAAATATTGTGACGGCTTATAACCTTGTTTCGGCTTCCTTAAAAGAAATTGAAAAGCGACACGGGTGTGTTAAGAGTCTTATCGGAAAAAGGAATCGAAGGCTAAGCTAGAAATTTGAAATAGACCAAAACTGGATCATCTTTGAAGGAAAGATTTTTTAAAGAAACTTGGTCGATGGTATGTCCAAGAAAAAAACAAATGTGTAAAGTTTTTCAAACGATTAAAAGACTCAAGGCGGATTGACGTTTGATCCTCTTTAAAATTTCCCGTAATCCTTGTTAATCTTTAAGGACGACGAAAGAAAAAGTTGTTTTCGCTCCCTTCTCGAAGAAAATTTCTACTCGAGCGATCAGCCGTATTCGACTGTGAGAAGCAACGAGTGCGGATAATAATAATGGAGAAGGGTTGCTCGAAAAGGGAGGGGGGGTTGGTATAAGGAAGAAGTATCAGCCGGAGACTTATTGGTGCAGTAATTACTACTAATAGCCACCCTTCCAGCCACCGTTGGAGGCGAGTGCCGCTGATGGTGGTAGGGTCTATAATACATCCTCCCTTTCCCCGGGCCAACCAACCATCCACCAAACTCTACCCCTTTCTTCTTCGTCTTCTATAGTTCCTAGAGAGAATTCCGCGTCGGTAAACATCCGGATCATAAATTTTTCCAAGCTCTCGTGGAATTTTCGCGCACTCCAACGGGGATCCTTCTCGTCTACGACACTTCATCTCGCGTTGGGGCATTAAGAGAAGGAAGAAAGAGAAAACGTTTGTCGTATCGCGAGACTGATGGAGCATAGTGGTGTGAGAATAAAAATTCTTTTACTTTTCCTATGTACTTACCCAGTGATATAAGCGTTCCTCTCGCATGACGCACCAACGAGAGTCCAGTTTACTCCAGTGTGAATTTTATTACGATTCAAAGAGCTATTATCTTAATAACAAAAACATCTTGACGATAATTCATCGATCATTTCTTCCTTGGTACACAATGCCCCGTCATTTTCGTATTTTCTCATCCATTCTACTGTTTCCTAAGAATCAAGGATTTGTCTTAACGCGTTCATCCTCGACGAACATTTCCCATTAGCGCCTCGAAAATCACCAGCGATAAGGATAACCCGAAACGTCGGGAGAGTAATGTAGGTGTACAACATCGAATGGGAGCAACGTGATTTATAACCTCGACCTTATCGTGCTCTTATTTCCTTCGCTTATTGTTTCTATATATACATACTATATATAGAATACATATAACTTCTAAATTCTATAAGACACAAGAGCGAGAACTTTCCCTGGATGATCGTATTACATAAAGTGGAGTCTAGAAAATAACCGTATCTTTAGAATTCCCTCGCATCTAAACCGCGCTAGCTTTCTTCGTCTCTTCTTACTTCGTTTCGATAGGAGATCTTATTCGCACTAGTTTCTCCATTGCTTCAGGATAGTACTTGCTTATTTTATTATCCCATGTATACCTCGTATCGTCTTTATCGTCGTACTCTCATGAAAACGTGCCGCGTAAGTGCGCATCTTGCACATTTCCGCGTCGTTCTAGGTAGAACGATCGATAAATCTTTCTCGGTGTCTCCCAAGGTATCGTTAGCGTTGTACGTCTGGTACAGGCGCATAGAGTATCTCTCGTTCTATGCTTTTCTCACGTAGATAAATTCTAACGGCGTTTGAATCAGTTCGTTAACCGGAGTAACGGGATGGGAATGAAAAATAGTGTCCATCAGCAATGTTGGGTTGAGACGACATTGAAGAAGCTCTCATTCGTGTAGGACTTTCGAGCAGCGTCATCGCGGAAGCAGCTAGCTGAAGATGCACGCGCAGCAGAAATTTGGATCCGGTGTGAGAATCTCGACGATAATGCTTGGCAACGCGCTGGGAACATCTAGACGTGGCCGTAAAGTCGTAAGACGTAGGGAGAAGCAGGACATTGAACGGCTCCCGGGTGATTTACGTCGGGTGGTCCTATCAGCGCCCTTATTCCCTTAGCGTGTCTACTTGCCTTGTCTCTCTCATTCTCAACGTCTCTCCCTCTTGCTCGTTCAAGCGGGTTCCCGAGTAGTGCGGCGTTCCTACGAAATAGAAACATCTTGCTGGTGCTTCCAGAACGCGGGCGAGCATAAGCCAACACTCGAGATATATTTTATGACGCTACATTTCCCTGACGCTGGGAGCCGGCTGTGTAGAAACAGCCACGAAGGAGTATCTCATACATCAGAGATGGTAGACTGTCTCTTCCCAAACGTCTCCCACTCCCAAATTCCTCTATGTCTTTCTCTTTCTCTCTCCCCTTGTCCTACCATCGGACCCGAGCCATTCGTCCCAAACGCGACCCTCGGAAGCTCCAGCTACCACGACCTACACCAACTCATCGTCGTCTCGGCCACCGACCCATCCCTTGCCTTGCCATATCGTTTCACCCTCGTCAACTCACGTACACCTCTTGAACCACGTACGTTCCACGTTCTCCGAGACCACTTTTTACAAGACACTTTACGATGACGGTGGTAGCACTTTGTCATACCCAACTCGCGCCACGACTATACCTTGGAAATTACCTCTCGATCTAGACTCTCCCTTTAACCCCCCTCTTCTTGTTTCTTCTCTCTCTCTAACATCGTCTCGGAGGTTTACCCGAGAAACTTGTGAATGAAGTTCCCTCGACGATGGAATGCGGTCGATGTACGACGATACCGCTTCTCGTAAAATTCGCACGAAACAACCACTCCTCGGTCAAACGACCCGAACGATTATCCATGGTACATAGTGCGATGAATTTTCAATTCGTCGTCCAGTCAATATTATTAAAGTTCTGAATAATTACGCGTGTGTCTCTCTACGAAACTTTTTAACTTGGCCCCGTCGAAAGTTCGGCCCTCGTCGCCACTCGAAACTTTTCCACGACGTCGTGAATACGTAATCGCTCTTTATAACTGAAAAGGTGCTCCCAGCCACGGAAAGTTAAGCGTTGGAAATCAAATCGTTTCTTATTAAAATTCTTCCAACTTCTCTCTTTTTCTCACTTCAATTTCTATCACCTTTGCACCCGGTTGGACATCGAACGAGCCTGAGTAACATACCCCAATACTAGTATAGGAGATCAGGGGTTGTAGTAACACTCAATTTTTTTAGGGAATTTCAACAGTTTTATTTTAAATCTTGAGATTAAAATCATTCTTATAACGGAAGGTATTACGTGAGTGCCGATAGTGGCCTAACAGACAGCACAGCGAGAAGATGTGGTAAAAAGAATACTTAAGTCAATTTTAATTTTAATTTTATACATTCAGTTAATAATTATTTGAATTTAACTGTTACGTTCCAAATATTAGAGAAACATGCTATCATATTTTTATAATTCCGCGGTATCTTAAGTTTCATGCTCTTCTTTTCGCAAAAAGTCCGTCATTTTTGATTGCTTGCTTTTAGCTGAAAGATCTTTATAAATTTCTTTAGATGGTGCTAAGAATTTATGAAGTTCTTTCTTAAATTTTATTCTGCTTTCAGTAAAAGGATCTTCATTTAGGAAATATAACTCCAACTGTATGGCTAACAAGGGGAGAACCAGACTTGTGGGTCACCGATTTTGCTAAATTTTTGCACACAGCTTCTTTAGCCGAATCTATTGGACACGTGTTTTGCCAAAAGTGACAACACTCAAAAAAAAAATCAAAGTTCGCCAATCGAGGCTCCCCCACAATTTATACCAATCATTACTAATTTCTGTACTTTTGATAGAAATACAATTCGATACAAAGATGAAATAATATTGCGAAGAAGGTACTGCTAAAAGGACTCGAATCCCAAAGCAAAAATCATAATCCTTCACAGTCTAGTACGCTGCTTGCACAGCCATACCAGATCTATAACAAGCTATTAACTTTTACTGTAGATCAGCATATCCTAATTATTTAAAAAATGTTTATTTGAATAAAAATACGTTTACGTGAACTTATATTTTTTACCTCAAATTAAAAAAAAAACGGCGGAGTGTTGCCACTTTTGGCAAAACACGTGTCCCATAAATTCGGCTAAAGAAGCTTTCTGCAAAAATTGATCAAAATCGGTGACCCTCAACTCTGGTTCTCCCATTGTAAGTTTAGGCCATTTTTTACGCTTTTTAGAATAAAATGTTTAATTTCTTTATTATTACGTTCACTGTCGTCTCAAAACATTACGTACTGTACGAGGGTTTTTCCCCAATACCTGAACCGTGTTATAAAAATGCCATGTTATACTGGGGTCAACTGTACAAGCGCTTTTCCATAAACTGTTACAACAAACCCTAGCCCCACTCTCCTATCTCGATTTATGATCCTTGAGGTAACCGGACGATGCTTTCGATGGGAATTATATTGGTGCTAGACGATGTACGTTAGGTGAGGACTGGCCCGATCGTAATATCGCTTTAATTATGTGCTCCGTATTTGCAGCAGCTCGCGTTATTAATTTCTGCTCCTCCGCGTCGGGAGATTTGCCGTTACGACCTCCGAGGGTTGCGCGTCGGGGATCCTGGAAACTCTCTCTCTCTCTGTCTCTCTTCCACAAACACAGACAGACAGACACGTACACTCTCTCTTTCTCTGTCTCGCCACTATTTCCGCTGAAAGTGCTAGGGCGAGGGCGACAAGGTGTGGAGATAAAGCGTGTGTATTCGTACATGCCTGTACGAGAAAGCGAGCGAGAGAGACTTCCGCAGGATGCGCCGCTGCACGCGCGATACGTCCGCCTAATGCCGCACACGGCTCATCTTCGAAACGTTATTGCTTGCTGTCGCTGTGTTTCTCTCGTCGCTTTTGCAAAGGCGAGCCTTGCCGTATGCAAATTATTTTGAGTGCTAAATTAAACTACCAAAACCGTTATACCTACGGGCAAAGAGAAGAGAGAGAGAGAGACGATGGTAACAACGAACGTGATAAGTCTGCCTGGAACAGACTCTCCAGCATTGATTTTGAATTTCGAAGAACGATCCTCGAGTTTATCGGAGTCGTTTTTTATTTGTATAATAAGTAGAAGATCGGTCTAGATTGTGGACTAACTTCATTGCGTTATCGACGACACGTTTCTCTCTTCTTGTAAATTTCAAGGTAATTTATTCCATTCCAATTAGAGATCAAGAACCTGTCCGACGAATTAAAACTTTCCTTCTTTCTTAGGTTTTTTTTTTTTCTCTGTTGGTGACTTTCCGACACTCGTGTTCCCTTTCTCGGCCACGGACGAATTCGAGTCGGTTTTAATTCCCCGATAAACCAAATTACTTTCCTACGAAACAAAGTTTTCTCGTAGTTGGACAAACGAAACGATCTCTATCTTCCCTACCGTTCTCAATATTTTCTCCTTCGCCTGTTTCCTCGTTATACAATCTTTGTACAGTACCTACGTTTTGTAAAGTCCATAGACGAAAACTAAGGGAAAGAATGGGGTGAGACAAAGACGGAAGGAAAGAAAAAGATGGCGAACCGGTAAAAGGGGGACCGAAAAAGGAATGAAACGTATGAAAAGCCTGTTAAAACTTGGTATACCCTACCAGCTTGTTTGTCGCACTTTGTACGCTCCGATTTCCTTCGTTTTCACGACGTTACTTAGAAGACCGGCGCGCCCGTTATCGTTTTACCGTAGCTTGCTGCAGGTGCGAACCAGTTACGACAATTTCGTTCAGCTCGTCGTCGTATTCGGAAGTGGAAACGTGGTCTATTATTTTTGCTGATGTAATTTTTCCTCGTTTTCCAGACAGTTTGCCCGTGCGTCTCCGTAGAAAATGCAGCGTGGATTGCGGTCACCGTGTAAAATAAATAATCCGTCTTTCTCCTTCTCTCTTTTCTTCCTTTCTACTTTTTCCTTCACTCACTCTCCTTTTCTGGTCCGTACCATTCCGCTTCGTTTAGCCATGCCATTCGTGCCGTTTCTTTCGCGATCGGTTTAACTCGGTTGCCTGCTCGCGTCTCTTTTTTATTCCGCTAGTATGTTTTTACGGCCAAAACTTTTGTTTCGTGGCTGGCCACCGAGAACATTTTCTAATATTCCACGTAGGACGGACGGTGATTAATTTAAGCGTGTGTTCTTGTTGTTCCCAACGTTAAGGACAGGAGACAAAGAGAGAGAGAAACGGCTTTTAATATACGCGTCTGTGAGTTTTACGGAAGAATAAGAGCATCGTTAATTATTACTAAGGAAAATAAGAAAATAGGTTGAGATCGGACAAAGGGAAATGTTGTCTACCTTGGTGCACAATTCGCTGACACGCATGAGAGGATATTTCTTCTCTACATTCGGGGTTTCTTGGTTATTTATAGCAGGTGATTTAGCGAGAAAGTGGAAATACTCGAAGGTAGCGTTTAACGAATAGACGCGAGCATACTGAACTGATGAAGCTCGACTTGGCTTTCTCTCTCTCTCTCTCGTTCTATCTTGCTCTCTTTATCCTTCGGTATGCGCAAACCCAGCTCTCTACAAGTTAGTAAACTGCTGTTGGTGGTATTAGAACGCGTTACACGAAGACTCGTAGTCTCTAAAAGACGCGGAAACTTGGCGTCAGGTTGATCCTCATCGACGAACAATCTTCGTCTCGTGTAGGACGAAATCCCCGTATTGCCGCGTTAATCAGACGCAAAGAAGTTTTGATTGGCTTCGAAACAAGATCAATACCCGTCCTTTCGCGGCATTGCTTTAGGCCGTTGGTAGGACGTTAATGCGCTCGTCGATCTACCAACTTGCCTTTTCGCTAGGTTATTAAGAACACTAACGCGTTCTCGTAATGGGTTTAATAATTTGGTGAGTGCAACTATTTCTAGGGTTGGTTTGAGATGAATGGTGAAGTTTTTGGAATAATCACAGTTTGGATCCAATTGGTAGTTATGTTTGCTTTGGAACGATTAAGGTTTACAATTATATTTATAAACTTGAATATTGGCCTACAAATTTTATGAGTCTATTACCCTGAATTTTCTGAGTTTAGATCAGTCATTAAACCTTTGCTTTATAATATAGTGTGGTTCAATAGTTAGAAGTTTATTTTTTTATTTATTTACTTTTTAATGTTCATTAGTCTTTATTAAGACAAGCTTGTGATTCATTGTTTCTAAATTTTTATTATTAATTTGATTGAGTGTCGAATTATATCATAAGGCAAGGGGTTAAACTTCAATTCAAAGTTAACACAGGATCTTGTAGAGTAAAAACGAGTTTTAATTTTGAGCGATATATAGAAACTTCGAAGAAATTAGATGTATAAACCGAGGTTACAATTGTGCCTCGACTGCTTAACCTCTTGCCGTACTATTTAGCTAAGCAAAATCACAAAACGAGTTAGAATAGAAAATAGTGACATATACTAAATAAGAGTATACAAATAAAAGCGTTACAACTATACTTTATACATAAACAATACTTAAATAAAAATTACAGTCTCCGTCAGCGGGATTTGTTAACACGAGTCAAACAAACTTGTTAACACGAATCAGACAAAATTGTTAACACTAGACAGACGAAATTGTTAACACTAGACAGACGAAATTGTTAACACTAGACAGACGAAATTGTTAACACTAGACAGACAAAATTGTTAACACGTGTCAGACAAAATTGTTAACACCAGTTAGACAAAATTGTTAACACCAGTTAGACAAAATTGTTAACACGAGTCAGACAAAATTGTTAACACGAGTCAGACTCGTCAAAGTACGACAAAGAGTTAAACCTCGCCGCATCTTCTATTACTTTAGCAACGAAATGACTAGACGCGATCGAAGACTCGTCCAACCTTTCGATGTAAATTCGACATCAGGGTATCTCATTCACAGCACCAGATCGAAGGATAATTTCTTAGCTTTCCTTTTCGCTTCTTTTGAAACGTCACGAGACGAAGAAAGAACGGCTTCTTTGAGCGACGCCTCGTTGAAAAGTTATTGCGGCGAAAGGACCGAGAAGCTTCAAGGACGTCGTCGCGAAGCCATTTTGCAAAGGCTAACGACGCGGCGAAACTCTTCCAAGGCGATTCAAAGAAAGGCAAAATACTGGTCGAAGAATAGGAAACGA
Source organism: Ancistrocerus nigricornis (assembly GCA_916049575.1). Taxonomy (NCBI): domain Eukaryota; kingdom Metazoa; phylum Arthropoda; class Insecta; order Hymenoptera; family Vespidae; genus Ancistrocerus; species Ancistrocerus nigricornis. The sequence continues at coordinate 7,015,527 of OU696665.1, forward strand.
AGGAAAAATAGCGACCTACTTTGGTGTATCCAAGAACGATCCATGCCCGTCTTCCATTCGACGTTTGTACCGTGGCTTAATGAGCAAACGAGCACGCTCGGCAAAGAAAAGGTTCTCTCGCGGTGGGTTCTCTGCTTAAAAGTCTCCCGCGACACCAACTCGTGACTCCGCGACAGAGTTATCAGAAGCATCCGTCTCCCTGGAATAATCTTTTGGCTTGATGCCCGACGAACTCTTGCCGAATTGCTGCTCGTGAAGCAGCTGCGCCACCGGAGCGCTTCTCTTACTTCGACTGCCAAATTCTCGATTCGCGTGTCCGCGGGTAATTCGTCTAGAGTTTCGGTCCAACCTGGGATCCTTTCTCATCGACAGGATCACGAAGGATGAACGAGATAGGAAATGATAACTTTGTCCTTCAATTTCCACCGGATAGCGTTCGAATCTTTCTGTTTGTTAGTTGGGAAGCTAAAGGAAGCTGAAAGGTGTCATGTTGTATTGATTGATTTGGTGTTGGGAAAAATTGTGAAGAAATTTATCAAAGAACTTTACCTATCAGTAGTTTTTTCGAGGATTATGGAAATTATTCACGAATCGTAAAAACAAAAGCAACTGGAACGTACCGTAAAATGGGGTTACTTTGAACATATTTGGAAGTTTTTATGTAGGTAACTTTTTTTTTAACATCCTATATTTTAACTTTTTTAACTTCAATAGAACAATGTGTCTTTTGGCTATCAGATGTATGTGAAATTCAAGCACCCACCCCATAATTTTATATTTTTTGTGTCAAAGTAACCTCGAGTGTTGAGTTTCTTTGACAAGGCATTGAAATGTAGCATATTTTAAGGATCCGAAACAGAGGGGTAACTTTGACATCATTTTGATAAACAAATTTAATATTCTATGCATTATATATGGAATTAAATGAAAAACAACGATTTTTTACAACCAACTTGTCATCTTTATCAATGCCGTTCACCACCCAATACGTTTACGTGAACAACTCTCCTGGTCACAATTTTTGACCGATTTTGACGAACAAGGGCTTATTCGAAAGCTGAAAGATTTATTGTGAGATTGATCTTTTTAAAACTTTCAAAAAGGGTTATTTTTTCAAATTTCACAATAAATCTTTCAGCTTTCGAATAATCCCTTGTTCGTCAAAATCGGTCAAAAATTGTAACCAGGAGAGTTGTTGGCATGAATGTTAGGGTGAACGGCCGCATAATCATCATTGAGATAAAAATCAACTTAAGTAACATAACAATCAACTTTAGTAACAGGCCGCGCTCGCTTAGCGTTCTGTTAAACTAGCCCTCAAAATGGTCAAAGTAACCCCGTTTTATGGTAGATATTTAACTTTTCAAATTGAAAGAAAATTTATCACACAATAAATTTTTTCGTAGATTTAAATAGCCAGAGAATTCATGAATTAGATCAGATCGCTAGTCGACTCGTCTTTAAAGTTTTGATATCGTATTGCATTTGAATCGATACGATCTTCAAACCTTGGAGTATCTTGAAGCACGCTTCGAGCATACCTATTCCGTCTAATTTTATTACGAAAGTTAGAATCTTTGAAATGTAGGCTATGAGTGTGTTAGATAAGTGTGAAGGTGACTGTATAACTGTGTGGTATACATATCTATGATCTGAGTATATGTGTGTGTGCTAAGAATAAGAGCGAGAGTGGAAAGAAAGAAAAAGCGTGAGGAGTAGTCCGTATTTTTACATCGCACCTTCTTACGTTTTATGTTCTCAAATTCCATTTTCTAAATATAAGTATAAATTAATTAAACTTTGAAGGATTCTAATCTTTATCCAACAGAAATAAAGATTTAGAGATGAAAATAAAATTACTGAAATGTATCCGTACATGATGAAAGGGTGATACTTTTTGAAAGAAAGCACGATCAAGTAATTACAAATAAAAAGCATGGAACATTTTTAATATAATAATGTACCTTCCCCTCTGTTTCGTCTATGAAACTCACAGAGCTCTCTATCCTCCCTCTCTCTCTCTCATCCGCTCTACACATTATAATTCCGTTCCAGTCTGTAATCACACGACCGCTCATAATCACATCAACGATGCAACTCAGTGTTCCTCATCAAGACAGGCTCTTCTTGGGGATTAACTAAATGCATTGACATCAAACCAAACACCTGGAGTAGCATAGAAATTCTCTCCCCTAGCACGAGTCTATTAAAATCTTGGTGAAAAATAAAATCTCTGCTTGATGCAGTACCTGAATTGTCTCGGTTTTAATTAAATCAATAAAATAAATAATTACAATAACAAGAATGATTGGAATTGTCACGGTATATCGACGACAGAGTCAATAATATGGTTCAATTCGTCGTATTCGACATTGGCAACATGCCGAATCCGCGAAAGCACCCTCCCGATAAGATTGGACATTATTCGTTACGATGAAAATGACAAAATCCAGAGACGTGGAATCGCGTTGAAAATTTTCAACAGAATAAAAGTAACATGAACTACGTTACCAATCGAAGAACTCGTACTACTCTTTCACAAAAATACATCCTTTCTCGAGGTATCGAATATCGCTATGGAATAGCGTTGCTTGTTTTCGATATCCTTACCGATCGTATCGATGTACTCCATGCACGAAAAGTTTTTTCACCAAATTCTTTTCATCATCGTTGCTGGATTCAATTTCGAAACCATAAGGTAATCGAAGGGTACCCACGAATGGCGGGTACCCACGATGGATCGAAAATCGTTTATCGCGCGTAGCGTGGTAAAATATCCAGGCAACTTGTAACAGGGTACACAAACGCGTAAAATAGATAAGCAAGGAATACGTTAGCTTTAGTTTTATCGTGATCCAAAGAGAAGCGATTGCCTCTGGCGTAGCTACTTTTCAAGTAACCCAGAAACGATAAGGGAAACTCGATAGCAACGAGTCTACGATAGGTCGCGTGTGACCGTTTCACCAAACGCAATCGAAGTTATGAAATCGAAAAGTACGAACCTTGACGTCACATTTCGAAAGGTTTGCCGTTTCTCCGATCGGTTAAATACTTTACTTTAAGTACCACACTCGGGCACAGATGCTAACACGTTCCTTCGCCATTCTATAGTAGCAGTGGCACGTGTTGCCGATACCCGGAACTGTAAAACTCATCTTCGCTCGTTCCATTTATCGTTGGGCGATATGTCCCGTACTATTTTTCTCGAATCGGCGCTATAAAGTATCGATTAAACTGGTCCTCCGAACGATCTTCGTGCAATTTATCGAGAACCTAACGACGAGAACGAATGGACGATGGAATTGAACCTAGCACAGGATTAAGCTTCTAGCGGGCCTTAGGCGAAATATAAATGGGGACCCATTTATATGATTGTTTTGATCTTGGCAATTTGGACCATCAACCAGAAGAGTGTTTGTTAGCAAGTAATTAGATTATTATATGATTTTTACGAATGAAAATGGAATATTAAAAAAATAAATTATTAAAAAAATTCGACTGCATACCTATTTGTTGTAAAAACTTAAATATTTTTACCTAAAGACCGCCACTTGGGCTATCAGGTGTCTCTGCCTGCAAAGCCCTTTCCAAAATTCAAGCTTGTTTTTCGCTTTTTTATTTTTTTTTATAAAAGTAATAATATATTTGGAATTTGCTATTTATTAGCTTTCATGTGATACCCATATTGTTATTATCAACAAACATTTTTTTTATTGCCCTCTTTTCTTGGGAGACATATTTAAATATTATACCTTATGTCACTCTGACAATTAAGACAAATCTAATGGCATCTTAAATATTGAAATCCGTCAAACCGTTTAGACTACAGAGCATGCCAAAGAAATAGACAACATACATTACCCTCTTTTGACAGTCGGGTAAAAATGGCATGCCTAGTGAGACAACATAATTTTGACATGTTGATAATAAATATAATATAAATATAGAAAAATATAGAAACTGCCCTAAACATTTATCTTATTTGTCTATTGATTAATTCGGCCCTGATAGAACCCTTTAATACGATCAGTACGGTATTTCAAAAGGAGAGAATAGAACGAGAGACTGAAAGAACGATAAATGCGAGTCACTCCATTATATCCTAAAACATCGATGAACAGCCGTTAGCGAGGAGACAAATAACTTCTCGAGTCTAGCACTCACCTCCTCGTTACTCTCCGAAATACCAGTCAGTCGAATCACCCAGAAACTGTTGCCGTGGTATCGTCGCTAGCGTGTTGTTGTAATAAAAAGAGTTACAACGTAAACGTTCGCACCGTGTATCGTTACCTCTCAACCAATAAAAGTCAGATCGACGATTCGTTGTTGAAACAAACAAATCGTAAGAGATAATGGCTAGCAAAAGGGCCGAGCCGTCGTGGACGATAAGGCGAAACGACAGTGACGAATAGGCGTTCGCCGGTTCCGCGGGGCTTTCGCGGCCGCAATTCCACGAGCAATGTGCCCCGAAGGCTAGAGAGAGGCACTATCATACGCTGTCCAGAGCAATTTCAATGGTCGATCCATTATCTTAAGCGGCGTTGATCAATCGATGCGCTCGACTCTCGCATCTGGACAGATCGCTTTTCTCTACCTCTCCACCCCTTGAACAAAACGCGATAGCCTAGTTTTTTATATTCTCTCTCTCTCTCTCTCGTTCGCTACTTTCCCCTATCGAGAGAAGCTCGATTTTTTCGTCCCTTCGATCGATACCACTTAAGATCCATTTGTGGGATTAGAAGCGACGCCGATCGATACTCAGTGGAAAAAGTAACGAGAACCGTCGAGGTTATTTATCAGGAAATGTATTTAGTTTTATGATGAAGCTTGGCTTTTTGATGGTTCCAAAAGGATGTTAGGAGAGAACTATCAGGTGGTAGGTTATTTATGAGGGGCGCGCACGCGGCTAAATTCCTCATTACGTAGCTCGTACGTAGCACAGGCTGATTACCATGAATAAACATAACGGCAGCGTGCGTTGGCTTTTAAGTAACCCCTATAACTCACGGGCCGCTAACGCAAATTAACTGGCTAGGAAGTCCCCCCACGAAAGCATTGCTCTCTCGTTCGAGATAACCGACTGATTATTCTGCCTCCGTGGGTCCATTCGGCTCGGTATGAAAATTCCAAGATGGAAAATGAAGTCAAAGAGATTTTATTCGAACGAAGCTTTTCCATTTTCTTCTTTCAGGTTGCGGCAGTATAGCGCCTAAGTCAACGTGGGGCAAGCTCGCCACCATGGGTTACGCCAGTCTCGGTATACCCTTGACGATAGTCTACTTGTCAAATGCCGGAGGTCTGTTGTCCAGGTGCGCCAGGGGTGTTTTTACCCGGGCTCTTTGTTGCTGCCTTTGTTCGAACTGCGGCTATTGTTGCTATGACGAGAGACGAATGCAGGTGAGTACTTTGCGGATGTCTCTATGCGAGTCTATTCTCTCCCACTCTCTTTCTTTCTTTCTTTCTTTCTCTTCCTTGCCTTTATACCGCATGCTTGTTAAATTCTTCAACGAACCACGTACGCGATAAATTGGTTTCGGCTCGTTCTCTGGGCGTAACTCGAAAGACTTCTAAAGGGAGACAGAAATAACGTGACTCCTCGAAGAATATTTTTCTTCGGGTTCCACCTTCGAATACGGGATAAGGGGTAGTAACTGTTTGAATTTATCGACGATGTAATCGACCGTAGAGCGAAGGAGGATTTTAAAACCATCGATACGATCGTTCTATAGCTAAACGCGATTTCCCCGTGATTATTTCCTTCCACTTCTCGAATCGATTCGATTTTTAACCATCCCTACCTTCGAGAATTCTATCTGGTAGATCACAGGGACGGGCAGGTGCTCGACGTAGCTTCAGAAAATTGTTTACCACCTTCTATTTCCTCATATACGTTTTCTCGCCGATCGTTCGAGTTGCTTATTCCTTCAATTCGCCTAGGAGAAAGAGAGACGAATGCGGCGTAAGAGGCAACAGGAGGAATTGGCGCAGCAGCAGCAACAGCAGCAGCTTCAGCTACAGGAACCCTTTTACGTGCGAGCTAATTCGTCGACGTTCACGAGCACAGTCGAGATCAAAGCCAGCCCGAAGGACGAGGTCTCGAGTCTCGGCTCGGGTGATAGACCCAACGTTACCATCCTAGCGCCCATCAGCATTTGTCTGGGTGCTATGTTATGCTATATCATCGCTGGAGCTTTCACTCTTCACAAATTGGACGGCTGGACATTCATAGGTAAGGTGAAAGAAAAAGAATCGAGAACTTTTCGATGGACTACCTCAGTGGTTGGCAAACCGTGGCTCGTGAGCTACATGCGGCTTTATAATAAATAAGATTATTAATAAGTATGATATTTATTGGGTTGTGCGGAAATTCCTTTCGGTTTTTTGCAACGAGGCACAATGTGAGGTAAAGACAAAATGAAAGGTCAGATCGATGCTGATCGACACATAACAGTTCGTAAGTTAAATGCAATAAAAACAACTGTTCCTGACTAGTTGAGAAAGATTCAATACGTGAAAGCTTGATGCGTGGATTCCAAATGAACTTAAGGCTGTTCAAGATGATTGCTAACTTCAGGGGTTGTAGGTTTTAGATTCCATCGCCAGGAATGGTCTAAAATTAAAAAAAATTCAAGATTTTATTGTAAACAAAAGTACTAGCTAAAGAGTAGCATATGGATTCTTTGATTGGATGCTTCGTTTTATTGTTGTTTTAATCTCTTAATTTCGAGCTTTCGAAATTTTAACCAAAAAATCGTCATGTTTTTTTCAAACAATTATCATTTCTATAAAAAAATTGTAAGATTTTTTCTGTATGCTACTTTTTGTCTTATTTGTTCAATTTACACCATTCCTGACGATGTTCAACGTCGGCAAGCATCTTGGAGTGGTCGTTCCACAGAAAAGCTCATATCTGCACCATTCCTTAATAATTGTTCAGAAACGGAAATAAAAGGCATTCTGTATACGTGAAAGTTGGGAAAAAAACGAAAGTAATTTCTGGACAACCCAATAGTTTTATTCAATCTCTCTAATTTCAACCGCCTCGCCATCCAAAAATAGGGTTCTTGTAAACAAATTTTACTCTCAAAAGAAATCTGAATCATTATACCCCTAACATTTGGCTCTTTTGACCAATGAGCTTGCCGACCACTGGGCTACCCAATCCAACCAACCCCAAATAACAATATCTTGATTCTTCTTTCAGACGCAAGCTACTTTTGCTTCATGAGCCTGAGCACGATCGGTTTCGGTGACATGGTGCCCGGTTCCTATCCCCACAACAGTCTATCTTCATCAAAAAACGCGACGATTTGGTTCTGCTCTTGCTACATAATGTCTGGCATGGCGTTGACTGCTATGTGCTTCAATATCCTTCACGACGAGATCGTCCATCGGTTCTGCCATCAGAACGAGAAGCAGGAACCTGTTAAGGCTAGCTCCAGCGTCGACGAGCTCTCGAGCGATCCGTTCGCCCTAACCTCGTGACAATTTCCGTCCGGTAATCTGTGCCATAGAAATGGCACGGAGGAGACGAACGTATGCGGCATGGAAGCACCTACCAACATATTCGCACACGAGAACGAGATCAACATTCTGAAGGATTCTTGTAATCAGGTCGACGTCACCAGAGACTGCAAGCCGATCTTGAAGTTGGAGGATCACGTGCCACCTATCGCCGCGGTCTACATGCTACCAAAGGTCGAGGAGGAGACAGAGGAGAACACCGAAATGTAAAAATCTACTTGACGTCCCCTTTCGGATGTCTCCTCCTACTAAACGGAATTCGCCGATGGAACTCTCGAGTTTCCGGGCTTTTCGGTGACACTTGCTCTCTCTCCCTCTCTTCTTCTCCTCCTTCTCCGTGAAGGGAACGTCGTAAACTCGAAATTCAAGACCGTTAGCGAGCCCATGGAAGAGAAAGATCGAGAGATTCCGTTTATTACATCGATTGTGGTCAACCTTCTCGAAGATATATCTTTGATTCTTCTTGGAACCGCAGTGCTAGCGGTACATTTCTCCTTGATTCGATCGCGGTTCTTTGCGAAAGGATTTCTGTGAAACCGCTGATGCAGTTTCGAGAATGCGTCCTGATTCAGGGGTTACAGGGTGCTCGCTGAAAAATTTATTTCGACCGAGTATGCTTCGATAAAGTCATTCGTATGGACACTTTGTACGAGTAACGAACCATCCATCTCGAACGATACACAGCTCGAGCCTGATCGATTTTAATATTTATGCGTGCAGCAATCTTCGTACGGATTTAAAGAAATTGGAACGTCGTCTTCGATGTCTGTTAATTTATAATCCTAACATTGTTTTTAAAATCTTTTGTAAAGAAGAGAGAGATATTTTTTTCGCTTCGTTTGAAAATGAAAAGTACACTCGAGGATGCGTTAAATTATAAAGTAAAGGAAGACTCGAGAGGAAATTCTTTGAACTTAATTTCCAATAATGTCACGAAGTCTGTGGTTAAGACGATAGCATTTCCTTTTGTCGTTGGTTTACGAGAGAAGTCGCTTAAACGAATCAATCGGTGAACTCTCTTGCGAATACGAGTTGCCCGTTTCATATTCAATGAGATTTCGAAGGCGACGTTATCCCGTCTCGCGATCTACCCCTCGAATACGCCCGCGCGAGTATACATATATATACAAAACGTTTCTACATGCCTACCTAGATAGGAATATTAATAAGAATTTTTATATTTCCGATATACTTTAACGCTCGCGAGATAAGGGATGTTCTTGTCTGTAAACGAACGATCGATTTTTGCGTCCAGCTCGTCGGTCAAATTAATAAAGATTTTTATAAAATCTTCTTTTACATGAGATACGTCTCCGTTTTCATCTCCTCGCAAGTTACAGTGTTCATTTTATCATCCTCGAGTATTACTCTCTTTTATGCTGTGATACTATATAAATTTACTTTAATAATAGTAATAATAAAAGAAATGAACGTGAACTGGACGCAAGAATCGCGAATATAAAATCGAATTCTGCGTTCAAGAACAATAACTAAGGTACTATTAAACGGATAAAGGCTAACTCGTAAATGATTAAAAAAAAAGATCTTGTTACATCTAGATGAAAATTATCTACGTTGTTTAAATATCGATATTCCCTATAGATTATACGAGATCACGTGAAAATCGTGATTATAACTGTAAATTAGCTGTAAAAAAAAAAAAAAAAACTAAAATTCATCGATCCCATCGTGGGGGGGGTTTTCGCGTCATGAATCAATAAAAGAGATATCGGTAGATTAAAGAGTTAACTGGATCATAGAGATCTCTTTGAAGTAATTCGTTTCAAAGATAAAATCTGCCTCGGGTCACCGTACGATGGGAAAAAGTTCGAAGGTACGGTGACCGATAGCGCGAAGTGTTCCTTTCGTTTCGTTTCTTGTAACATATCATAAGATGTAAGATATAATCTCAGAAATCGAAGGACAGGAAGAAAAGGAGTATGACTGCTGCGTTTTGATGGTTCTCTCTCGTTTAGATACCTTAAAAAAAAACGATGAAAGAAATTACGTGTACGGCGACTAATGACAATCGATACTAACCACTAAAGTTATCGTTATCGTCGTAGCTACGTCGCGGAGAGCTCGGTTTAGAGACGAGTAGGAATATCGTGGACTCGAGCCAAGGCAAACTTTACCCTTTCGTATCGAGGGGATAGGAAGAGTTAGCTGGTCGATCCAAACCCGCTGACCGAGTAAACTTTCTTCCAGTTATTCCACGTGCGATCTTCTAAGCGATTCCTATGATAATAGGTAGCCAAGCAGTTGAAATATTCGGTGATTCATCATTTTTATTTTCTGTCAGGAACGATGAAATAGTAGAGACGAACTTTCAACGATCGTTATCACGCTGTTCTTCTCTCGATACTATGCATAAACCCACAAGATACTCCCAGGAAAATGTAATAGCTATAAAAAATGTAATTTAAAAAGAATGGTAGTTCCTTCGTGACCGATCGTAGGATCGAGAGATTACGAGAATGTCAACGAGTGGGTGGACTATAGGAAAAATGGGAGGAACTTTTTCAAATTAGCGTTATCCCAGAGATACGGTAATAATGGCCCGTCGCTCGTAATTTCTTATATCAGATATAAGACTTGCCATCGGTTTTAGGTTCGGTTAGAACTCCCGTTGCGGGACATCTCGGTCTTTCTCGGTGAGAGAACCTCTTCCTTCTCTTGAATTTCCCTTCTACCTCTTCTCTTTCTTCTCGTCTTTCGCCCTTATGTTCCGGTTTCCCTTGTCGATCTCCGGGGAAATATAACTGAGTTCAAAGTACTCCGCATGGTTCGTCGCCCCACGGAAAACTTTAGTACGACGATTTTGCACGGGAAATATCCAATGAAAACCAAACGTCACGGAATTTTCACCGTTTGCCTGTTCTTCTTTTTATATACTCCCACCATCGTCACCCGGTCAAAGCCGTACTTTATTCTCTTTTTCAAAAGAAGAGGGTCTCTTTCTGTTATCGATTAGCTTTCAAGTGAAATTAATGGAATTACTTTGTTGCTTTTTTCGACACATTTAACACCGTATCACACGTGAATCGTTCCTATCTCGTGAGACTTCTTCCTATACGAGTCTTTCTTTTTTATTTGGAGATTAAAATAATATCCTTTATAATAATACCGTTGTTATTTATTTATCTAACGTAATTGATCACTGATCGACGTTTGGAATAACGCGTGAAGAACGAAAGGACGAGAAGAATATGAGAGAGAGAGAGAAGGAAAGTACTTTTTTTAAATGTATTTGCAGTCCGTAAATACTGGCAAAAATATTTCACGATAATCCTTGCGAAAGCGAATGCAATTTTCTGCATCGCCAGATAGAATAATCCCATTTGATTATCGGGACTGAATCAATTTTTAGCCTTTAAGCGTATCCGATCGTTGAGTACTGTGTTTCCTATCTATCAGAAGAGAGAACCGGTTTAGTGTTTGCAAAAAATATATAATCCTTTGCGATCCGAGATGCGACGATACGATTATTTCGTGTCCGCCGATTAACTTCTTTCGCGTAACTTCTTTCGACGTCTACGAATATCGATGAGAGACACAGAAAAGAAATAATTTTAGCGAGAGATCTCGACGTTTCTTGTAAATAATATTATATACATCGTTGTACTATATTAATTATATTAAATGATAGAGCTATCGTCCGATTTTTACAGATGGAAAAAAACTGACGCGTACGTCGTCGTAAGGAATTGTTAGATCTGATCGACCTCTCTTCTTCGTGCTTCTTTCCTCTGTCGAAGCTCGTCGAAATTGAAGAGACCGTTCATTATTTTTAATCGGATCATAAGAGCAAGAGAGAATGGAAGCGAAGTCGTATTTAAGAATAAATCGCTTTACTTCTTAAATCCTACAATCTTTTTACTAAGATACTTTTCTACGATTTCTTTTTTTTCGGTCGTCGAGTTTCGACCATCGTCTTGTCCCATGGTCATATTATAAGAACGTGGAATTGAGAAGAGAATTACGCGTTAAGGTATTACTGCGGTAAACTCGATACTGTGTAATTTGGTATACTCTTCATTTGTAGAGCTGTACCTACGTATCTCAACAAATTTTTAACATAATTGTCTTATATATTTATGACGAAATCATGGTTAAAGTCAATACTCGTTACATGTATTCCCTATCACGGGGCAATAAAAAAAATTTTATTGGCCTGATGTTAACCGTGATTTTGTCGTAAATATATGAGACAATCGTGTTAAAAATTTGTAAAGATATGTACCACTCTACAAATTAACAGTAGATCAAATTTAAGCTCGATTACACAGTATCGAGTTTACTGGAGTAATACCTTAAATAGAATCTCTTCTTTCCTTTACGTCGTAATCGTAAACCTTTTCTAAATGATATTCGTTAAGGTCCATGAAAAAACCGAAATTTTATATCGGAAGTGACGCGAATGGAAAACGAAACATCCCTGTGGTAATTTCCCTTGAAAAAGATGTCGTAGTTATTGTACAGTGCGTCCTCGAATAAAAATAGTAACTAAGTACGTAGGCGTGATACTGTGAAAGAGAACGAGTGCGAAGAAAAGAGAAATTGTATGTATGTATGCGTGTATGTATTTATGTACGTATCTAAAAGAACGAGTGAGTGTGAAATGGGAACGAGAGAGGGAGGAAAAAATAAATCGTGAAAAAAACCCGAGGATCCTCTCGAGGTGTTCCCGAAAATTTGATGTCGTGTATTATAAATTTAAGAAGATCCTAACGATGATAATCTGTAAATAGTGAGAACGATAAAAAAAAGTGGAAGGAACGTCGCGGTGAGAATCCTACGGAAAAGACGACGTCGTTGTAATATAAATGGAGATAAACGAATCGCTGGATATTGTACGTCTGTATAATCGTTTGTCAAGCAATGTATCTTATTATACTGGATAATAAAAAAAAAAAGAAATTATTAAAATCTAATCTTTCACGTATTTTCCTTTTCCCTGCTCTTTCAACGATTGTTTTTTCTTTTTTAGAAAAAAATTGAAACCGACTTCTCACTTGTTACTAAATTTTTTCATACTGTGACCATAAATTGTAAATTATTTTATTCTTTTTAGCGTTTATTCCAAATTACTTCTATCTAGTTTTTTTGATTTTGATTTTCACTACTTTCGAAGTCGATTGGAATTTTTTTCTTAAAATTTTGTTATTTAACGCTTTTTAGTGTAGGATCTTTCAATATCCTCATAATCTTATAATTATAATTCTACAATAACAATTTGAACATAGCATCAATTAAAAGATTTTCATAAATTATTACTATCTAGATTTTATTCGTGATATGATCGCAGTTTCTATTCCAATACGTAGATTCTTTGGAGCGTAATGTCTGAATAAACTAATAATTATGCAATAACAATCAAAACATAGTAACAATTGAAAGATTATCGCAAATTGTTACTTCCTAGATGATTATATTTATAACAAGGCCAATAAATCGACCTATTCGTGTACTTTTTTGCACTAATTTTACAATAACTTCGTTAATAATTCAACTACCGAAAAATCTTTGAAATGGGACCAAGTACCAACCTAAACAAAAAGAATAAAAAAGGTTTCATTCCGATTAGTCCATCCACTGCATAAAAAAAAAAGCACCAACAGAAGACATCACCCACTGTCAAATTGAGTAACCTCCTTCTTTTTCGAAGTCGGTTAAAAATTAATCAGAACAAAGTACCAAAAATATACGATAGAAAATGCTATTAAACTTGCCTATAGAAAGAGTAAAGCACATACGTAGCGACATTCTCTATAAAGCACGAACGACAAACAAGCCGATCATTACGGATCGGTGCACGGTCAAAGATTAATCACTGATTCGATCTTGCGCGACCCGACGCGTAAAACGAACCATGTCTAATCGTTAATCTTCCCTCGCTATTTTATCTATCCTTTCGAACAGACCTCGCACACGCGTAGCACGACCACCGTTAGCCGTATTATTAATGCGGCTGAAAAATAATAAAAACGCGATTCGATCGGCTAGAAGTTGACGGTTTAAAGACTTATTTCGATCGTTCAACGAGCAAGCAATAATACGGCTACCCGTCGCAACTTCGTTTATCGAAAAGCTGATGTCGAATTTACGGGCAACATATCCTTGTCGTCGTCGGTGCGAAACGACGCAATTACAATTTTTACGGGCGTCCTTTACTTTTTATTAAGGAATATTGAATATGTCACGGCAGCGATAAAATAACGTTTTACAAAATATTTATGATCGGCGATAGAGAAGCGTTCTGAAAAGATTTCTTTAATATCGGTGGAAATAAATGAAGTTTTCTGTAAACGTAAAGCAATATTGATTAAGTACCTTAATGGTTTAGCGTTAATTGTAAATACAAGTAAACGTTAACAAACTAATATTTTTTTATTCTCAACCTCTTCACGCCCTTGGCCACATATGTGTACGTTTAGTTTTAATTTACAATAACGACAACTAGCCACAGTGGTGTATATTATTATTTTTTAATATTCTTGATCCCTTCCAGCGTATTTACTATTATTTAATCGCTATCGATTGAAAATTAATCAAATCTAACTACACAAGAAATTCGATAATTTCTTTCTAACTTTAAAAAAAATTCGTCCCTGAAGATGTTAAAATCGGTGTTGCATCTTCAGAATACACAGGTTAAGACATAACTGAAAATGAAAAAATAAGAAAAAAAAATTAAATGAAATAAAACCAAAAAACTTTTTAAAAACAAGCTTTTATTTATTGTACTAAAAACACAATAACACAGCCTGTAACACATATAATATATTATGTTGAATTATTTATGTTGACATATTATATTGACAAGCTTTTAAGACAAATAATTCAACATAATATATTATGTGTCACAGCCATAACTTTGATACTACTTTTTATGGGGATCCACCCATTTGAACTATGACCGCTTATAAATAGCATTCAGCACTGTCTTAATCGAAAAATACTCTTATTATTGTCCTTTTACTACACTAAATAAAAGCTTGTTTTTAAAACGTTTTTTTTCATATAATTTTTTTCTATCTACATATTGATATTACCGACTTCGAATATTCGGTTGAATATTGTCCCTAACCACAGACGAGGTATAAGAATAAACCTGTCATCCTATGGGATTTCATGTCCTATGTACTGAAATACCGACCGTACGAAAAAACATACGCTTTCATACGCCCTCTACGATATGAAGCAGTGAGTTTAAGAACCATATTCAACCGAATAATTGAAGTCGGTAATATCAATATATATACTCCGTTCACCGAGAGAACGACCAAGTTGAATCGACCGAAAAAGGTCGATTTTCCGACATCCGGATTTCGACTCCGACCGCGCGAACTCTTCTACCGAATGCAATTTTCGGCCGATCTGCACGTTCTATGACTCGTTCGAAAGCTAAGACTTCAAGCTACAAGCACGTGTAACTATCATTTGGCTATGGAAATTACTTGAGGAGATATGAGCGTCTAAAGTTGAAAAAAGAAAAGTGAAAAATCAGGATTTTTGGTGCTCACTTAAACGCTTCTAGCGCCATGAATTCTCGACCGATTCTAATGATTAACAGCGCGTTCGATAGCTAGAAGTTCAACCTTCAAGATAATACCTGCATGGTATGGCTGTGACAATTAGAACGAGTACGGTAAGCTTGCAAACTTTCGGAAGCTATAACGACGATGATGCTGAGATGATACGGAACAAGCCACTATCCTATGGTGTACCCTGGACCGTCCTCTTTCGAACGAGCCATCGATCAGGCTATTCGGCCGAAGATTGGGGGCTCTGGACTACCATTTCCAAAGGGTCGATCCCAAAAAGTCGATTTTCTGACATCGAGATTTCGACTTCGACCGCGCGAACTCTTCTACCGAATGCAATTTTCGGCCGATCTGCACGTTCTATAATTCATTGCATACAAAAGCAGCTAAAATTATTTTTCGTCCGATTTGTTCGATTTCGGCTGATTACTTATTTCGACACTTCTTTTCTAGCAGTGTCGTTGAATTTGACGCTGCATTTTATATAGGGGGCAGTTCTGTCAAAATTGTACCACGTGACCAAATTTGACGCTCAAAATCAGAGTCAAGCGTCAGCATGAAATCGCACCTTTGGACAATGTGAAGTATGCTGGGGGAAATTAGTAATGAAAAATATTATTATTGACTAACGTATTCAATAAAAGAGTATATTTTATAAAAGATATTATAAAAATAAAAAGGAAAGAATCTTTATTAGATATTTATCTATATTTTTTCTGTTCAGAACTACTCGAACAAGTTGTTGCGTCTTCTTTTGAATATGTACCCTTAATGTTCGCAGCGCCACCTATAATTTCCTTCATAAGAGTGACACTTTCCATATACCAAAATTGTCCTCCTTACCTCTACCCTCCATAGTATATCCGATATATTCTTTACATCTCGTCTATGGTATTTATTTTTTATTGAGAAATATATTTTAGGCCTAATTAAAGGCCCATATACAAAATATAACGCCTAGTCTATAGAAAGTTAACTTCTAGGAAATTATAATTATACATATCACACTTTTATATTATATTTTTATGTTATATAAATTTGAACATCTATTTATTATATTTATTGCTATTAAATTTGGTCCTCATAAAAAGACATTAATATCGTATAGAGGTTCCCAATTGTGCTTTACTAATTTGTTAATCATTATATTTTTTCCATTTTCGTACTTATGAACATATCCAGAGTACATGGTTAAAATCATGTATTTCTTCTCCACATGGACAATATTATGTTTATTACCAATAACTTCAATATTACCATACATCGAGAAAACAGAACAAGAAACGTTGTTGGTATAACAGAATCACCGTCGAACACGTTCACCCAAGAACGGTCTCGTTAATTCTACCCAACGTGTCTCTGCCTCACCATCTATTTCAACCGGCGTACCGCTAGGAGTCGCTGCGATCGCCGGCGAATCGTCGAAACACCGGCGCACGATGTTAGACGGAAGAACATATGTTTAAAGACGGTGGCGCACGCGCAGTCACCGCTTCCGCGACGTACCTAGCCATCTTTCCAGTCAAGCAAAAGTGAATTGTTTTCAGCCTTAGTCTTATTTAACGGAACTTTTATTAATGTCAGAGCCACAGTCCGCGCTTCTACTACGAAAACAATTAGCAGGTATCCAAGGAAATCCGTATATGTGTTTGAGTGTTAAATGGTGCCGTGTATATCGGTGCGCGATCAAAAGACCGGAGAGCGAGAGAGAGAGAGAGAGAGAGAAGGAATGAAAGAAAGAAAGAAAGAAAGAAAGGAGGGAGAAAACGAGAAAGAGAGAGAGTGCGAGCGAGAGGAAAGATAAAGAAGAAGGTGTAAAAGAAGACGAAGAAGGAAGAAAGAAAGAACCTTGTTCGGTGTTGGAAAAAAAAAAAAAACGCGTCCTTAACCCTTCTAACTTTGAATATCTTTAACCGAAAACTCTTCTCCCCCCCCCCTCTTCCCCTTTTTTCAACTTGTCTCAAAGAGACACGCGTGGCTACTTTTCCGAAAAATTTGTCGCAAGGACGATTTTCATCCATCTTTCTCTCTTCCTCGTTCTATCTATCTGCCTTTCTCTCTCTCTCATATTCGATGACGCGCGTGCGGGTTGTTTTAACTCTTACACGGCCCTACGACTTTGGCACGGCCCTTCTTGCGACTCGCGATCGGGGCGTGAAAATCAATAACGTGTTCGCGAAGAGGAGATCTCGTTTTAACGGCAGCTCGGACCGGAGAAGCGAACGTTAACCTATCGCTCGAGCTTCGATCGAACCGTCCCCAGGAAGACGTGCTCTCTCTCGCTCTCTCTCACGCGCGCACTCCTCGCGTGGTCTTTTTTTTTTGTACATCTCGTTCTTTCCTAAGGACGATGAATATTCGTCTCCTTTTTTTTTAATCTTAACCCTTTTTTTGGAACGCTTGTCTTGCATGCACGCCGAAAAACCAATTCGAAAATAATCATCCTCGAGAGGCACGTTTTATTTATAGCTCATCGTCCTGCCTTCGAGTTTCGTGATACATACGCGTAGTATATGTATAGATATGTGATGCTACCTCGTGTTTTCGCACTTGGTAACGCCTTTGGGGAAAAAGGGATAGGGAAGAGAGAGAGACACGAATCTGTCGTACGCAGCGAAGGTCAATCGCCTCGGGACCATCGTGCGTCTCCTGGCTCTTTTTTTTTTTATTCTTTGTTTCTTCATTGGATTAGTTTCTTTTATCAAGTCATCTTTAATTATATTGTATCACGTGAATTTGAAATTTCGCATGAAGAAGATATATGGCATGTTTTTTTAGGTTTCGAGTGTATTCCTTCACGATTTCCTTTGTCTACCGTCACGTTGGCGTAGAATGGAGGGGTTCGTCAACGAGTTTCACGTTCGATGCTGACTCACCGTCGAACACGACAATGACAATTCCTGTCTCTGTTCGTTTAAAGATTTATCCTTCGACCGTCCTAACCTCTATGTTTAGCTAACTGCTTTTTAAGGAGAATCGAGCAACGTGCTCCGATCGGGGCACGTGAGACGTTCTTTCATTTATCTTCTCTTTGACATGATTATTACTTGTGACATTGTACGAGTAACTTTGTGCAGTGAGTTTGCAACTTCGATTTGACCATTCGTATCCTCCGTGACCTCTCTTGTTGTTATGTTTGTTGACCTTCGTTAGAACGATTGGAATCTTGTTAGGGGCAAAGTCGTCCGACGTCTAATATCATTGAGAGTCGTGGTTCTATACTTGACTTTTATGGTTGACGTTACATTTGCGAATGGAGGAAATGTATGTTTGAGGAGCGTGAACGATAGTATTGGTATATTCTGTGGATTAAATGTATTACGTTCTTTTTCAGAGTTAAATAAAAACCCAGTGGAAGGGTTTTCGGCAGGCCTCATCGACGACAATGACATATATAGATGGGAAGTACTTATTATTGGACCTCCGGATACGTTATAGTAAGTAGAAGATTAATTGCGATTCTCTGCAAAGAAGTTCGTGGATTTGTGTATTTTACTAACGTACTTCCATTTGATATTTACAGCGAAGGTGGATTTTTCAAAGCACACTTACAATTTCCAAAAGAATATCCACTTAGGCCACCAAGAATGAAATTTATAACGGAAATATGGCACCCAAACAGTGAGTACTTTTCTAACGTTCAATGTTCCATCTTTGTACACGATTCATATTATAATTACTACTTTGTTTTATTCTTGTTTTTACTCCGTTAGTTGAAAAGAATGGTGATGTATGTATATCGATTTTACACGAACCCGGAGATGATAAGTGGGGTTATGAGAAAGCGTCGGAACGGTGGTTGCCAGTTCACACAGTCGAGACAATTCTCATAAGCGTTATTAGCATGCTGGCAGATCCAAACGACGAAAGTCCTGCTAACGTGGATGCTGCCGTAAGTCGATAACATTTTAATCTTTATTTCGAGTATCCTTTTTCTCTGTGATCCGAATCAGTTCGAGGTCATTTTTGCTGCCTCCGTATTTTCTATGTTATAATTTTCATTATTCTTGTATCGTTTAACAGAAAGAATGGCGAGAAAGTTATCCAGAATTCAAAAGAAAGGTGGCAAGGTGCGTCAGAAAGAGCCAAGAGGAGTGTTTGTAGGGGATGAATAAATATTCAACTGGAAAGACTTATTTAATTCTGGTGAGTCGATGGATATTACGATAATAAATTTGGCTACTCGGTCGGAGATAAAAAAATGTGTAACGCTTATGCAGCCAACTTTAATTCAGGGAAGCCGTAAGCACTGAAAGAAACCGATGCTCGACATAAAGCTAACGGATAACAGTGCCACTAAAAACGGATTAAGCCTGACCCATCCTTACGCAGAGAGAGGGGAAAAGAGCGTGTGAAAAAACTAAGAAAAAATTCGCACGTCTCTATCGAGTCTATTAAAGCCACACCGTCACCGATGTACCATCCATCGAAACGAAGATCATGAAGAGAACACACACGCAGCTCACCTTTTTCATAATAAACAGCTAAAAACTAATTTACACGTATACATAATGCAAAAAATCATCTGTACGATTATTACCTTAATATTAATAGTTAATGTAAACTTAACTTCCCCACTCCTCCTGTACCCACAGTAAAATCCCATCCCCTTTCCGCCCGAGGAACCTTGTAATTTAAAAATAATACGTTTATGTTTATCGATCAATAATAATTCCTTAGTGTCGTTTCGTATTTTCTTACTTTCGTAAATATACATATAAATAAATTTTTGTAAAGTTCGAAAAAAAAAAAAAACGGGATATATTACAATCGTTGAATGTAATGTCAGCAAAATGGAAGAAGAAATACATGCGAATTAATGTAAACTATGGCGGATAAACTATATAATGTCAGTTGATGATGCTGCGTACGAGCGCAACGATGTAAAAGGAAAAAGAAATGGAAAAAAAAAAAATGGGAGAAAAATGTCAAATTCCGCTGAATCGTGCGTTGCCAAAATAATGAATTCTAATTGAAGTGATAATAATACTAGTAATAATGATAATAATAATATTAATAATAATAATTGTATCATTGTCAGCTAGCGAACATTGCGTAAGAATAGGTACACTTTGTACTAACTTTTGAATCGTGCCACCGATTGGCGAAAAATAGCCGCTGTTATCTTCTTCCCTTCTCTTTAAAATCTGAAATTACGGTACTACGCTAAAGGTTTAACTTTAAAATCGAAACGATTTTTGTCCGAATTTACATCATTTCATATTGTCAATTAAATTTTAAAACAGTGAAGTGCAGTGCTTGTCCATCACGTTTATCCCAATTTTTCTGATCGAGCATTCGATACGAATTTTAACGAGAGAGAGATAGAGAACAGAATTGATTCCGATCGAAGATGTTTTTCTACGTCTGTTATTATTAAAATAGTTATTCGAATTTGATAATAAGATACACATTGATAATTTCAAATAAACTACGAGCGACGTTCGAATTTTATAATAATTGATTTACTAGTCGTTACTGAAATTTCTCTGCGTTGAAGCGGTGCAACACTTTACGACGTCTGAAGAACAACGATGATGCGCTGATCGTTTAAGACGTCATCACAACTTCAATAAGTTTAGCTTTAATATTTTATATACACGTTGGTCGATCGACGAAGAAGTGTAAGTAAAATATTACAAATTTTTTTATCTTTATCAATAAACACACGTTCTAATATAGTCCACGATGGGTGATCCAAGGTGCCGATGATCGACAAAAATTTATTAAACTTTAATAGACACTCCGTTGTATATTTGCTGAATTATTAAACGATCCTGATTGTAAATCAGGGAAGTGTAATAAAAGAGGGATTGTTCTATGCAAGCAATCGTATTCTAATCATTCATTTTTCATACACATATTACAATTTTATCCAGACTTGTACGTTACCAAAGACTGTTAGATTTTTGATGATTACTAAAAAATAGAACAGCGAATATTAATTAAAAATCAATTACAGGGAAAAGCAAGTTACTTATTACCGAAAAAATGACATTTATTGAACTTACTGACGAAGACACGCGAATGCGGTCGTATCGATTAAAAATAATATTTGTAAATTATAGTCATACACGTAATACATTGTAAATGTATCGCAAATAAACGAATGTATTGTAAAATTTCATTTATCTTGTAATAATACAGTGTGATTGCTTTGGAATATTGTTATATAAATGTTAGCATAACAATGAGAATACAAATAAGTTTTAAGGACATTTTAGTTATTTATTTTATTAGTCGCATACCTTTTATAGTTTTTTTGTTCCTTGTATACCTGGATTTGTATTTATTGGTGGTAGGCAAGAATTTTAACAAATTGGTATGATATATTCTATGAAAATTTCTACTTTACCGACTACCAATTTTTACCAAAATGGTCCTTATCACTGATAGAATCATAACCGACCGTTTCTCCTTACCGATAAGCGCTTATGGCAAAGTCTAAAGTAATTTCTGTTTTATCGTTTAATATATATCATCATCCAATTGTTGCAAGGATTATTATTATAAAAAATATCATTGTTTAAATAAATATGCAAAATGAAGATATAAATGATTGTTTCATATTGCAAAAAGAATTTATAGAAAGGGCGTAAAAATTGAATACATACTTTTTTAATTGAAAAAGCTTTTAGAACGAGACACTGATATAAATAATGTAATTCTTGGTACATAGAATTAATAGAATCGTTATTAATCTCGTGCCAGTTAAAGATGTATAAAACAAGAAATGTAATTATAATCGCATATTAATCATATATCCAAGCGTGGTACGAGACATTGAACGATTTCTTATTAATTTCGTATCGATTTTATATTAATACTTCGTACTTTCTTTTAAAAGTTTATCTAATTTTTTTAACGAGTATCGGCAAATACGACGACATCTTTGAATATTAGAAAATAGTTTACGATATCACGAAAAGAAAAGTCGGTTCGATATCCGCGAAATTGCAAGCAGAAAAGGTCCAAAAGATAATCGTGAGAATTAGCAACATGGCCGTCAATATCTCAGCGATGCAATTTTATCGATATATCGTTAATCGATTCTACCTTAACGTAGTTATTTCATTTCTTCCTTTTTTTTTCTAAAAATTCTCTCATCCTCTAATCGAAAGAAACGGTAATAATAATAATAATAATCTTATTCCAATACATGCACAGCCTCCTCGTCGTCGTGGTAGATCGTCCAGGGGGATAATATAAAATAAATAACAATAATCTAAAAAAAAAGTCATTCAATAAATCTCTCATGTATCTTCAATATTTTGTATACCTTATTTATTTTTCTTTTTTATCTTCGTATAATAATCATAAACGTACAATTTAAAACAATAGTGCTCGTGTTGTTTATGCAATGTACAGGATAATCTTTTAAGCTATAATACAAGTTCAAAATGAAATACAAATCAATAGACTATTATTTTTTAGGTAAACCCTCGTGTTCGTTTCATGTATGTGTATGTGTGTATATCCGTGTTATGTATCGCATGTACGTGTCCTTTCATATGTCTGCTGGGGTATGTTTTACATGTATATGAGTGTGTCCGTGCGTGTACACGCGTGTGTCTCTTTTTAATACATTATTTTCACTACTGGATGACAGTGTCCTTTTTCGTCGTGTCTTCTTTTCTTCTTTCTTTTTTTGATCGTGTGCCCGCGCATATATATACATTTTGTATACGCCCCGCATATGCGCGCTCTCCTCTTCGTTTAACGGGGAAGGGAGGGTGGTAGGGAAATCTCTTTCTTTCTCTCTCTTTTCTCTTTCTCTCTCTGTCTCTTAAAAAGAGAGCGGATAGGAAGTCTTAAGGAGAGGGTATCGGGGATCTCGAATAACTTCTTCGAATATCTATCTACAGTTTACCTTTTTTTGTAAAATATTCATTATTAGGTTTACGATATGATTTTTCCTCCTCCACTTCCGCTCCTTTCGATAAAACGCTATTATTTAACCACTCGCGTATTATTCCGCATATTAAACGTTTTCACGAAGCTCACGCGCCGTTTTTTTTTTTTTTTATATTATACATTAACCATCTTGTAGTTCTCTCTCTCTCTCTTTCTTTTTTTCTGTCTTTCTATCTCCCTCTCACACACACTCTCTATCCCTTTCTTTCTTTCACACGCACACGCTTCTTCCTTTCTCGAAATTATCGACCATACACTCTCTCTCTTTCTTTCTCTCGAGGTTAAAAAGCCGTTTACCGGTTTTAAATAATTAAAGCTATCGGTTATCTATCATAAATTCTATTACAATATCTACAAGAACCTAATAGGTTTTGTATACTCGCTCAGAGATTAGGCGAAAAGTAAACACGAGGAAATAATTATTTATTCATTGAAAAATCATGTCGGGCCGTTTCCTCTTAACTGTCCGAGATGAGAAATAGTAAAAAAAAGAAGTCAGAAGAGAGTTGCGATCTACCATCCTTCGGACGAGATCAATCGAACGATCGAGATATCGAAAGAAGAAGGCTTCGGGACTTAAATGTAGATTCGTGAACACTTCGAAATAAATTTCATTTGGTAATGGAGCATTGAGATCGTTGTATATATATTGTAACTTTCTTATTTCTTTTAATTGGCAGCCCAATGTCGATCGAGGGAGTTGCTAGGACAAATTTCAGCAAAAGACTGTATGTTATAGAGAGGGAAAAGAAGAAGCTAACGTTTGGAAACAGGTGGTAATAATAATAATAAAAAAATGATATAGGAACCGCTGTTATCACGATCATTCTCCTTCTCATTTCGATCATCTCCTTTGTCCTTTTTTCTCACATTCTCTTTCATTATCTGTTTATCCTCGTCTTAAAAGGGTGAAGATCACCCTTTCTCCACCTGCCATTCCTTGATTCTTCTTTATATCTTTTAATTTGCGGACTAGAATTTAATCGAAGATTAAAATTTAATCTGGTAAATACTAGTTTGATTCGTAATATCGAGGATAACTTTTTTGTCTGTCTTTCTCTCTTCTTTACGAAGA
Source organism: Ancistrocerus nigricornis (assembly GCA_916049575.1). Taxonomy (NCBI): domain Eukaryota; kingdom Metazoa; phylum Arthropoda; class Insecta; order Hymenoptera; family Vespidae; genus Ancistrocerus; species Ancistrocerus nigricornis. The sequence continues at coordinate 7,039,587 of OU696665.1, forward strand.
CTGATTACTTCGACTCATCAAACACTCTGTCTCTCTTTCACTCTCTCTCTCGCACACAAACGCAACAACAAAAAAAAAAAATATTCTCTTGCTTCGTTCTTCTCCATCCAGGCAATCGATTACTCTTACTGCGATCCTCGTATCATCATTGATGTATCTCTACTCCTCCCTCTCTTTCCTTCCTCTCTCGCACACGCGCCACCTTTTAAATTAAGCCGAACGTCGCATTTCCGAGCATGACGAAACGAGTTATCTCGAACGTTCCTCTACTCGCAATTCGATCCTTTCCTCCCTCCTTTTCCTCGTCATCTTCATCAACCTAACTCGTTTCGATCGTGCGAAAATACGACGTTTTTGTCATACCGACGTGTAACTCGGCGTTCTTACTGTTTTTTTTTATTTATTTTGCGTGAATATACTTGGTATACTATGAGAAAGTTAAGTGTGTTTAATTAAGTATAATATACAAGATGTATATGCGTTCACTTCACTTCTTTGTTCGTATTCTCGAGTCTCTTTGTACAATTATTTACATAATAATATGCGAGCTTTAAGAAATCGCGCTACTTGTTCTATTTTTTTCATCTCTGTGTGTCTGTGTGTGTGGTTTTTGTTTTTTTTTTTACGCTTGCGTATTATCTCTCGCTTTCATACTCTCCCTCTCGTTCTCTCATACTTTCTCTCATTCTCTCACACGCCCTTACAACGCGTACGCTCGACGAGATTTACAATTCGCAACTCGTCCGCCTCTCGTATCTCTTTCTTCGCAAAAAACGCATATAAGCTCTATCACATTGGCTTCACAAGCCGTATTGTTATCGCAATAATAACTCGATCAAATAAAATAGCAATAGAATAATAATAATATTAATAATAAAAATATAATAATAATAATAGTTATAAAATAGTAGCAATAAAATATAGCAATAACGTAAGCCTAGTAATACAATGATGATGACGAATAAGAAAAAGATATTCGTCGTCCGATCGTCCTGCGCAGCCAACGATTTCATAGAAATAAAAGAGAAAAGCTAATGAAATAATTATCTTCCTGAACAGGAATAAGCTTATACGTCTTCTTAAAACTCTTTTTTTTGGTATCCTACACTCTTTTCGCGGTGTTTCTTTCAGACGAATATACGACGATAGCGATTCCTATGATCGTATCGGATAATAATAACCGAAAATAAATCGATAATCGCGATAACGTGTTATAACTCATAATAATAATAATAATAATAGCAGTGATAATAATAGTAATAATTAATAATAACATTGGTCTTAAGTGTTCTCTTGTCACGCAATTTTATAAATAGGCGGGCAAGCTAAGTATAATATTTAAGAAATAGAGCGGGAGGGATTCTTTCGCCTTACCAAAAAAAAGAAGAAGAAGAAGAAGAGAAATTGTCGAGAAAAAAAAAAAAAGACGAAGAAGTAAAAAGGTACACGTAATCGGGTAAGAGACAATTAGGATAGAATAACATTAACAGCTTCTTAACTTCTACGTCTCGTGGGGGGGTTGGGGGTAGAGGGAGAAGTATAAACAATAACATGAATCACAATTATGCAATAATCGTTGATCGCTCTCATCTCGCCGTCGCATTAATTTAGCTTCTTTAAAAATTAATAATAATCCGATCTAACAACTGTTTACTGGGAGATTGCACTGAGGCGAATCCCGGCCCCGTCCGTTCTCGCGCGATCACGTTCGAACGATCGAGTGTTAACTTCCTTTTTTTTTTGATAACTATCAATCCAAATTCGATCAGTGATTTTGTCGACGAGAACGAAAGTGGCCGGGGTTCTTTACGAAATTTCGATGGGGAATCGCAAACGAGCGTCGCGGTTTTTTTTGTCAACTTGTTTACAGCGACGCCACGTCTTCGCAGTCTTCCGATTAACGCACAACACACTATTCTTCTTCTTGTACACTTCGGTCGTTTCTCGCAGAGTCCACCTAACGCAACACGCGCGAACCTAAACGATCGATCGAGTTCTTTTTGATTAAGCTCCCTCCTCCGTCTCAACTTCTTCCTTTATGAAATTCTTTACCGAGAGATCGAACACTCTCGGCGAGCGAACTAACGAGAACTCATAGCTTCCGCGTCTACATACGTTTAAGAGTTCAATTTGTATCGTTCAATCGATAAATTAGCCCTAGCTTAATACGAAAGAATATCCCGACGAGTTCATCAACGTTCGAAAAACTATGTCCACTTTTTTTAATGTGGATACACAGATTCTCTCGTATACTGGTCCAATTATTGGCCTAACATCGTCGTGGGATATCACTATGGAACATCGTCCAACGTTCGAATCTCGTTGTTGACGTTCCTAGAGATCGTGGAGGGACACCTTCGACCGGTGGACCCAGGATGTTTTAATAATCCCAGGTTTCCTCGGGTTCGTGTTTGACGATCTCTTTGGGACTCGTTTCCGTAGACTGTTGCACCGTTTGTTGGACCGATGGTGACCTGGGCGACGTTACTGGACTGTTTTGGCCGGACTTTGGACTGGGCATTGGACTGTCTCTGTCCGGTCCGTTGTTACCCGAGACCGAGGAAACGTCACTTTGGGCGTCTTCCTCGTATCTGTCTTGTACCGGTGTGGGTTCGACCCTAATGGTCTCCTCCGCTTCTCTTTTAACACCGTAGTCGTCCGTCTGCATAACGCAGACTCCGTTTATGATCACTTCGTCACCTGTTCTTGCTGGTTCTTGCCATTCCGGATTGACCCATTGCGGTGCCGCAGGTTTCCTTCTATTGGACCTCACCGTTGTCGGTGCCGTTGGTGTCTCCGTTGGTTCTCTCTTTATGCTACCCGCGGATCCCTCGGAATCCTCGCTTCCAAGATTACTCATCGCGTCTTCTCCATCCTCATCCTCGAATTCCTGATTGGGTTCTCTTTTCAGAGCACTCATGGAGAGGTCCAATCCGGAACATTGTTCTTTCAACGCGTTCCCGACCAATGCCGCCAAGTTCGGGTTGAAGTACGGGGAATAAGGTAATGGTACGTTGCCCAGGCCCAACCTTTCTTTTTGAATTTCTACCAATCGTTGGTTCAACAATAATCTGAACTGTACGCGATCGAACGGTTGGCCAGGTTCTCTCGGTGATTGTGGCTCTGGTTGACCATGCGGCGTTTGCTGCTTCAGTCTCATTCGATGATTGTGAAACCAATTCGTTATCGTTCTCGAGGACAGCGCAAGCTCACCCGCGAGGAACTCGATCGTACCGACGTTGGGGTATGGATCGAGGGCGAACGCCAGCCTCAGGGCTTCCTTTTGTTCTTCAGAGAAAAGAACCCGTTGCTTCTTCGCGGAAGCTGGTCCCGGACCAGGCGACGCGGCATGATAGAACTCCGCGGTATCGTTGCTCGAGGTATCCGAACTGTTGTCGTGTCCGGGTCCACTGCTACGTCGTCTCTTGTTAGCCTCTCTTCGCTCGTTCTTCAACGCTTGCAATCTGTCGACGTTATGCGCGTCCGATAGCCACATTTGCATCCTGATGAACGGTTCCCGACCTTTTATACTTAACATGTGCCACGGTTTTGGTTTACTCAGTAACTCGCTAACGGAACCCTGCGACAATCCGAGAACTACCTCTCCGAAGATCTTCTGGCCTATGTTGTTGGCCAATAAGGCTTCTTTGATCTTCGTCGTGATGGTTTGCGTGTCGAGATCTTGCGTCAGCGCGGCCATCTCGTAAACGCTCGAGGAAATGTGTAAGTGAGGCCCGCGAAGTGGTGATGGTGTTAACTGATGATGCGGGGAGTGCAGGGTTAGCTGTTGTTGCTGTTGTTGTTGTTGCTTCTTTTGAAGTTCCTGCATGCTGAGTTGCGCGTGCGGGTGGTGCGGACCTGGAGGTGTTAGCATCATCGGCAAAGGTGGCTGAGGATGCGGTGGAAGCTGAGGACTCTGCTGAGGCGGACCCAACTGCATCTGACTCTCCTGCTGATGTTGCGCTGCTGCTTGAGCCGCTGCCTGAGCAGCAGCCTGAGCTTTTGCGGCGTTCTGCAGTTGTTCTTGGACCAATTTCGTCGGCGGCATCGGTTTCATAGGTGTTCCGCATGCTGTGGTAGAAAGAGAAGAAGAAATCGATTAAGTAACGGAACAACGATCGTCGCTTCATAGTCCGAAAGCTCGACGTTCACGAAAAAAATTGTTTCACTAATGAACCATCGTCTCGCGTTATAAAAGCAAATCTACATTTATTGATTCTCAATTCTAAATGAATTTTCGTGCCTGTAGTGAGTATATCCAATGCAAGAAAATGTAGTTGCTCTTAAACGATTTGCTGCCATGCTTTAGCGTATCGTATAACCTACTTGTTCTCGGTTCGATCGAAAAGTAACATACATTCTTACGCCGTGCTTCACACACACACACACACACGTACAATCACATATATATTTATTTACGGAGCTCTCGAACTATGTTCGTAGTAAAGTAACAAAACATCTATATTGACCTGAGTTAAACTTACGAGGCAGGCCGCCGTAGCCGCCGGTCCTCATCAGCTTCTCCGGAGCGATCTTATATTGACTGGCAACCAATTTGTGAACCGCGTTATCATCCTCGAGGAACATTTTCATTCTGATGAAGGGTTCGCGACCTTTCTGCGTCAGCATATGCCAGGGTTTTGGACGTGCCAGGAGATCGGAAACCGAACCCTGAGATAGACCCAGCACCGATTCGCCAAAGAGACGTTGGGAGATCGAGTACTGCGAGAGTTGCTCTTTTACCTGCGAACAGGATCGAGATGATAAAAATGTCGCTCGTTTCGCTCGAGAAGGGTAGGTAGACTTCGAAGATGCGTCAATTAGATGTCTCACCCTCTTCACGATATCCTCGGTATTAAGATTATTGTACATGTCGAACTGTTGTTGAGTAATCGGAGGGAGTACGGCCTTGAGCGGTCTCTGATTAGAAGCATGATGGGTCGGGGTGGACGGTTGGCTGATTAGGCTGTTCGTAATGGAGGCCATCCTTTGAAGCGGACTAGCGGCCGCCGCGCCGGAAAATTCTTCGCTGGGCGTCATCGCCGGAGGTAGTATGGAATTACCGAGTGGCGAGCTCGCGCTAGAACCACCGGGCGTCGATTGAGCTCCCGTTGTCTCTTGCTTAGGCCTCACCAAAGAGAACGCGCTACCGGCGTGTCTCATCGCCTCTTCCATTTTCTCTTTCTCTTCCTCGGTCACACCGTTTAGCATTTTATTTCTTATGTCCATTTTACCGAGGCTCAAATCTTGTACTCCACCACCGTTCGTCGCCAAGTGATGTTGCTGAAGAGCTTGCTGCTGAAGCGCCAATAACCCTGGAAGTCCGGGTAATCCGGGCAAACCCGTCAATGCCGAATTCTGGCCCGGCGCCGCGTTCAACTTTTGAAGTTCTCGGTGATAGGCGTCCAACGCCAATCGAATGTCCTCTTGGGTTCTCTCCATACCTTGCAGCCCTTGCGCACCGCTGAAAAAATGCGGAAAGACCGCGCTACGATCAATCGAGGTCACGTGCTGTCCTCAATAATGATCAATCATGTCGATCGAACGGGAAAACAGGGCAAGTTCGCGAACGAAGCCCGAAAGGCGATCGGTGAAATACCACTCGTAGGGTGTTTTCAATGTCTTACCTAGGAGGGAATTCTCGTGGTCCGCGAAGATCATCCACTCTCCTGCCCATAAGCTTGGTCAACTCTTCCTGATAAATCCTGACTACCTTTTCCGGGGGAATGTCATCGTTTTCGTACTTCTTCAGTCTCCTATTTTGGCTGTCGAGTCTGTCCTTACTAAACGGACTCGGACAGCCAATTCTGCTAGGACTCTTACTGTCCGCATCGTTCGAGACCTCATGCTCGCCTCTCATCTGTAGGTGACCAGATTCCGAGAGGATATGGGCCAACCTCTCGTCGCTCATTTCCGGCGGACCACTTTCCTGTGGTCCACGCGCGAAAGGTGGCATTCCCTGCTCCTTGCCTGAAACATACTCTACGGGTGAGACACAACTTGTGGTGTGTTCTTACTCGGTTTCATCTTAGGGGTACATAAAAATACAAGTATATTTATATAATAAATATTATTATGATCGAATAAATGCAAAAAGAATCGAACGTAATGACCCGACGGGACTTCGACGATCCACCATCCTAACAACTTTAGCTAAACCTATCTCGACCACCGATAGATCCTTCCTTCCATGACTTTTTTACCAAAACGAGTGCAACACCCTTAGCAGTCGATTTCCGACCTCGACGGAATAAATTCTGAATAGAATTAAATACTTCGACGAAAGGTAATTCAAGGAAAATCCCTTTGGGCGATCGAGGGCCTCGATCAAACGTGGAAGCAATTAATACGACGCAGAATCAATAGCACCGAAACGAATGCCGAAGGCGGGACGCGTGGAACTCGTCCGACGATAATTAAAATATCCTCTTCAGAGCCGCCTCGCCCTTGCGGTTCTTCGCTCCCTCGCTAAGCGTACCAAGAGTGTCGTCCTCCTACGTGTTTCCCGTCTAATTGACCAATCAGCCGCAAGATTCAGACGAATGAGCCATCGATCACGCGTTTGATTGCTCCCGTATGCTCGACGTTTACGTCGCGCAAATTCGACGCCTCCGTGATTTCGCATTCCTTTCGAGAGAGAAAGAGAGTGAAGGACAGGGGGTTGGAGGAGGAGGATAGATCGAGAGGGAGAATAACACAGGAGGCGCGAATTTACCGCTACGATCATCGAGCAGAAGCAATCTTTGCGTGAATCGCGCTCGAAATTATGTGTTGGAGGATGATTGCGGACGATCCATCAAAATCTGTCGACTCTTGCTCGAGGTACATACGTAGGCATTCCAAGACTTTCGTAACGCTGCCATGAAATCTGTTCGTTCTCATCGCAGAAATATGAGACAAATCCCACTCGTCTTCTAGCGTGAGAGGGGGTTCCCAGATAGTTCCTCTAACGTTTCCCTTACAACGTAGGTACTATTATTTAAATATCTTAACGTCCGCTATCGTCCAAGCATGAACAATCATTTGGCAAATATCAATGACAAATTACAGGACAAACTCACGAATATTCCAATGACAAACGCGCAAGAGCTTGTAAGAGCTTCCAAAGAAAATCAGTTGCTACGATGCGGATGAAACTGGGTGGTCCGGACCGAAACAAGAAGAAAGAGAGAAGCAGAAAAAGAGATACAACGATGTTCGAGGAGGGTGGGATTTCGATTCCTAGGAACGTACGGACCGTGACATATATGCACCTTGGTATACCCCTACGTACGCGCATTGTCGCAACGCTTGAATTCGTGCCAGGAGACTTCGACTTATGCCAACGATTCTCCCTGCCATTCCTACGAGAAACCCGTGTGGACTTTTACCGCTCGAGCACGCTCGTGGAATCAACCGATCCTGATAATCGTTCGAACTTGTATATTTCCAAGAAAATGGGAATTCTTATGAATATGTTTCTATCGATATTAGAAGAACGTTCACCCTAACACGAACGAGACGTTTACTATCATTAGCTAGGGAATTCACGTGGAAGTTGAATTTCTTCTCGAAGCATAAACGTCCTCCTCCCCCCTGCCATCATCTTTCCCCTAAGATAACCGGTAAACACGTGAGAAAAGCGTGCGAAACGAGCGTCGCTCGATTATATCCGCGAGATATCTACCGGTATTTTCTCAAGAGATTCTCGAAGAAACTTCGAAGAGAGGATTTGAAAGAGGCAGAGACAGAGAATAAGCAAAAGAGATGGTAGAGTTAGCTAGAGTTAGATCGCGATCGTTCGACGATAGGCCCTGGTGAACGATTGTAACGTGCGATGAGCACGACTAATTATCGTCCCGTATCTCCGCGCGAATAAAACTTCGGACGGTTTACAAGCCGCTGTGCGCGTAATTAACCCTTTCCGCTCTGATTTTTGTCTCTCTTACCTACGGCCTACTTTCCATCGAACAAAATTCGAAGAAAAACTCGAGATCGTTTCTTTGTTTTAACCGAGACAAACTTTCTCGTATCGAGACCATTTTCTATGAAGGAGGTTCGCGTTGAATACCCGATCGTCTTTCGCGAGACGATCCGATCGGCGAAATCGCGCGCGAGCAACGCATAATATAATACTGTGTCGCCATTGCGCGAAGCGTCGACAATGGCCGATTACAAAATCTGGAACGATTTCGTGAGAATTCCCTAGGCAATGTGGCGACGTCTTAAGAAACCATGCCGCCGATTATTGCGTCGACTTTACCGGTTGCGTCGACGGTTTCCCGAACGATACCGATGCTACTGGCTGAGTCGTACCAATGGCGGCCATTGTCTTTCTTAACGTCGCGTGGAAACTCGTCCTCGTCTTCGTCGTCATCCTCATCGTCGTCTAATAAAGAGCTACTCGAGAATCGGTACGCAGCGAATCGACCGTCTTATTGTGTTACAAAGAAAGAAAAAGAGGGAGAGAGAGAGAATGAACAATTAAAAAAGTATCTCGAAGGTTCGAGGACAGTGAGTGCGAAACGGGTCAGCGATCTTTTCTCTTTGTTCTTATCCCCCGAATGATGTATCGGCTTTTACCACTCATCTTAAAAGAAAGATCGTTCGATCGCTCGTCGAACCTGGACGTGATCCCTAGCTCGAGATCCTAACCGAATTCTTAGGGATCCAGTCTTTTTATCGAGTAATCGGTTCTTTAATCTCTCTTTCTTTCTACACGAGCGCACGCGCGCGAGTACTTTATTGCTTACCGACAAGAGAAGAGAGAGAAGGAGTGGAGTTGTTTTGAAATCGTAGACGCGCTTCGATAATATTATCTCCTTTGGATCGGATCAACGAACTCTTGCGAGATCGCTGACGTGTTATCCATTTTAGAGAAACTCTTTCTTCGTCCTGCTTTTAGTTGTCGATTCTACGATTTTTATTCAATGATGATAACCTTAGGCTAATCATATATTTTTTCTTTTAACTTGACGTCATTGTGGTAGGAAAATGCTAAACGTATGTTGAGGTGGGTCAATATGACCCGCGTATTTAATTGGTGATATTTTTATGTTTTTTAAAGAAATTATTAATCAATGTTATGTAGTAGCTTTATTATAGACGAATTTAATTATACTAGTTCAACAGTTTCATTGAATCTTGGAACAGCTCAACAAAATTTACAACCCTTAAATACCAATCTCTACATTTATTTACGGCTTTTCTAGAAACCATACTATAATATATTTGCAAAAAACTAGAATCCTCATTGTTAGTACAGTCACTCCAGATGAGTCATATGTACCTTTTAGAGATTTACACACGTAAAGCTTCCAGCGCGTCATCAGCCCGACTGATTTCTCGTCAGAAATATTTAAAGGACTGTAATAACTCCAGCTAACTAAAGTACAGTAACGTCCTATACATATTTGCAAAAATATTAGGGTCATTTTGACCCAACCTCAATAACGCCAGGTTAAATTGTATTTAATGACCAAAAAAATAAAAAATTCGCCACTTATCGACCAAGTTTGTTAATAATTCGATAAAAATATTGTTCCTTCGCATAGATGCTGCTTGTCGTCGGTGTTCAAGATGGCAGTGTCGGAACAACGGAGAAAAAGAGAAAAAGAGATAGAGTTAGTCAGTTAGCAGGCAGCACACGCCGAGAGAAGCCGACGACGACGAATTCGGCGAATAGCTCGCGGTAGAACAAGAAACAAAATCCTGCGATAAACTGACTTGGACCGGTACCAACTATCTTTATTACCGTAATCTCGTCCGTGCGTTGCTCTTGAAGGCAACCTCGCGCGCTGGTATGCTTAGATCAATTGTGTTGCGCTCTCTCGAACGCGCGTTGTACGTTCGAAGCTCGCGCGCGCGTGTTCGCACCACCGCCGCAGGGGCAATAATAAACGTCTCGGACGTGCCGCACTAAATTGTGGGCCAAGATCCAGATATGTTTGTTGCCGGATTAGCAAGCGGCTACGTGTAATGCGATTATTTTTCATTCGGACACCCACCTCCGCCTCCCACTCCCATCGGTTCTACCACCATCTCTGTAGTCTTTACGTAATCCTCACGATTTCCTAAGGACGGTGAACAGTTTTAAATTGGCACCCAGGGATTCGTACGATTAAATCTCGATGACTTCGCTGAGTCACTTTCACGCGAGTGCAATCCTTCTAACGTTTTAACGCTTGATCCTGAAGATCGAGAATATCTTTACCGGGTGTATTAGCTACTTCTTCGATCCCAAATGGATCTTTAATGTCTCAACGACTTTAAAAACGATCGTATCGAACGGATTCTGCAAATACAAATAACCGGTAGAGCGAGTAGGTACCGTCCTACCATCTGGACTATATACATATAATGATAATCCTTCAAAGACAGGTTGCCTTCGCACGCTCGAACGATTCCCAGTGTCTATATCTCTCTACCGTAATAAGTCGTTAGGCCAGCCGGGTATTTAGTCGATGAAAACTTATCTTCCCGACGCGAGCTTGACGATGGTCTTTTCAGGAGGAATAATGTCTCGATGATTTTTGCCCATAAATCACCCGTCGATTACGGAACTTTCGGTGGATGAAATATGAGTGTATTTATCCTATTGAGGATGATCACCTCGAACGGTGCTCGAGAATGACGGTCTCGGCGATTATCGGTGGTTGGAACAATGTGAGAAATTTTCGGATAACTTGCTCTAATACGCCAAGTAGTTTGAACCTATCGACACTTCGTTAAGCAGATGTTCTTCGGGAAATTGATTAATCCTTATATTTTTCTTCTCTCTCTTCATTCTCGTTCTCCATCCTGTTCGATACACGTTGCTTTCGTCAATCGCGAGCGTCGGCCATGATTATCATCGGCAGAGATTCCCGACGGAAACCGACAATCCATTGACGCATGACTCACGTGTTTTGTCACAGAACCCCGAGCTCACTCATTGAATTTATTTTATACGTTTTTATTTCGCACACCGGACGTAAAGGACAGAGGATGCGGCATTATGAAAGCGGCGATCGACATCCTCTGCGATTGATATTAATATTTTTTTGTTACAAAAAGAAGGAAAGCAGGGAACGAACGTTCCCGCTTCCGATCCGATCTCATTCGATTCTGTTCGACATGGCGTAGGAATAATAATAATATCGTTCGGTACGCAATGCTGATTTTTTTAGAAACGTTTTTTGCTTCGAGAATCGATCGACTAAAATCATTTTGGATCCTATACCCGCGATGAGATTGGAATTCGACTTTACATAACAAGTATAAATATCTGACCTACTCAACGAAGGAGAGTAAATCTTTATCTCATCGTATTCTCCGTTCGTTTCGTGCACAGACACCCTTCATAACCGCTCATCCTTACCTAACGCTCGTCTATCCTCGCTTCCTACCTACTCGGAGAAACTATTAATCTAAACAATATGGCTGCCAAATGCAGCAAATAATCGACAGAGCGACGGATAGATAGCGACGATGCTAGACGCGATCCAATTAAGTTTATTTAATCCCCTCTTCCTTGCATATCGCTTTACGGCACCATTCACCTAACCAAACAATGATTTCTATGCGATCGTTCGATTAACGTTCTAGTCGTCGATGAAGAGAAGATAGCAAGACGTCAACGCACGCGTATCCTTCTTTCTTTCACCGATTGGTCGCGGATGCGAAGAGGGATTCGATGTTTGGGATATCAGCGTTAAGTTTCCTTTCCTGCGGGGTGCGGTTAGAGTGAATAGAGAAGTAAGATACCATCGATTCCCTGATTATTAAGCAGCCAAGAAGAGAAGGTTAACGTTACAGCTTCGTTGTTAGTAATTATCGGCGAGTTGGATTATTGGCAGTGCAAGGCGAAAGAGAATATTCTGAAGAGATACGAGATCGATCGGGGCGGTGTCTTTACTCGAAACGTCAAGCATTTCCTGTTAACCGATCGAAACCAATTCTAAGCGAACGGTTCGATGGTTTCCGTTGAGGCGTTTCGATCAAAGTAACCGCCAGGTTAAGACCGATCGGTGATGGTTTCGTCGAAGGCGAGAGTCGAAGTGTTCGAATACGAATATAATATATATGTACAATGAATAAAAACATAGAGAGTGAGAATAAACGGAGAGAGATAGGTTGGAATTGCATCGGTACTCACCTTTTTTGGGTATTAGGGACTTGAGCAGCATTACGGCGTTGTCGTCGCAAGCCCAACCGTGCATCTTCCGATAACTATCGCGTCCTTTCTCGGTGAGCTTATCCCAAGGTTTCGGTTTGCTAAGTAACTCGCTGACGGTACCCTGACTCAATCCAAGAACGTACTTGGCGAAGAGCCTCTGACCGATATTGTGTATGGATAAGAGTTCGCGTACTCTTCTGGCTATGTGAAGTGTGTCCAGATTTTGAGAGGCGTACTTGTCCATATTGTAACGCAACATTTCTTGAAGTCTTGCCTCCATGGGATCACCCTTGGGAATAAGAGATTCGCCGAGTCTACCGGCCATACCGGCGGCACCGAACTCGTCACCAAATCTGAAGGGATGCGTTCTGTCGTCGAAGCGGAAAGGACTCTTTAAGGTGTCTAGAACGCTTAATCCGCCGATATTGTTGTTCGCCAGGTGATGGCTGTTGTTATTATTATTGTGACAGGACTCCTGATCAGCCGGGCTCTTCGGCGGCGGCGCCGTTGGGAGGGCGCTGGGCGTAACGCCTCCGTTGCCGTTTACGGAGGCGGAGGAGGTGCTCGTCTCGACCATCGACGTGGGCGGCTGAAAGCTCGGTGGCGATGTCAGTGCGCTCGTCGACGATGGCGTCTGCGGCGCCGGCGTTTCGTGACCGGGAACCGGCGTCGACGCCTTCTCACTCGCCTCCCCGAGACAGCTGACGAGTGGCGTCGTGCCGATCGTTGTACCGATCGTCGTGCCGATCGTCGAGGTGCCGAGGGACGCGGTGCCTAGAGGTGTCGATCCTAGTCCTGTCGCGCCTAGCGTCGTCGTGCCCAACGTCGTCGTGCCCATCGAAACTGTCCCGCCGAGTGACACGTTCGTTGTGCCGAGAGGCGTGCTTGATTTGGCTGGTACGTTCGAGCTTGACGACGGTTCGGTCGTCGGCGAAGGTAGGTGATTGAGGCTGCTCGGTGTCGTAGGTGGATGGAGTCCTAGCAACGGTTGGACTTGCTGCAGCTGCTGTTGCGTTAGTTGGGAGATCTGAGTCGTTTGCTGCTGTTGATGTTGCTGTTGCGCCTGCTGATGATGTTGCTGCTGCTGCACCTGCTGTTGCACTTGCTGCTGCTGTACCTGTTGTACCTGCTGTTGTTGCGCCTGTTGCTGCTGTTGTTGCTGCTGCTGTTGATTCATGATCGACCTCTCCAACGTCCGCCTCCAGTTAGCGACGATCTCCTCGCCGAGGAAGGAGCCAAAGGTTTCGACGTTTTGGAGTGGCGGCGGGAAGAGGAGGCTGGAAGTCGTCGATGTTGCGGAGGAAGGTGTCGGAGTGGATCGTGGCGGAAGGGATACCGAGGTCGGAGGTGGCGGTGGGGCTTGCTGGGAGGATACGAGGGACGAAGGTGGTCCACCTCCGACCCCATGGGGCGAGGCGGTCGAGGCGCGCTGCAGGGGTGACGATAGTCCACCTGCAACCACCAAAAACACAAGGGACCCCGTCAACACGGTTGCACGCGCACTAGAGATATTCAACCTAATCATCTCCGTCGTGAAACAGGATACTGACTTTCTGATCGTCGGCTTTCGGACTCCGTTTGTCTTTTTTTCTGCTCTTTTTGTTTCGTTTTTGTTTCAAAATTCTTGCTCGTTCGAGGGATTTGCGATAGTGGAAAATTTTGAAGGTACAAAAATGGGAATGGCGACGACACAAGAGAGCGAGCTTCGGTCGGTTTAACTGGGAAGAGGGGCTCGACGTTGATGTATCCCTCTGGCTCTCTTTCACTATCTCTCTCTCTCTCTCTCTCTTTCTCTTTCTCTATCTATCTCTCTTTTTACATGGGCTGCGTTTCTTTTTCTTTGTCTCTCTCGCCACGTGCTTTTCTCTCCCTTTCTCTCTCGCCACCTCCGTCGTCCTGGATCGATTCATAATAAACTCCGTCCCCCGAAACAATAGCCCGGGCCTGGGCAAATACTGCGAATATCGTCCACAAATTTGCGTGCAAGAGATTTGCGTATCCCAGCGTATAGACGTACGGTTCGTACCGCGTAGGACACGAAGGGATGGGCAAAAGTGTGGGTGGGACCATGGAGAAGCGAGTTCGGGAACGTTTGGCAAGAGGTCGATGATAGGGGCAGCAAGGGCAGATGTCGGAGGTGTACGTGGAAGAGGGCAGATGGATAATGTGTTCCGTTACGTTAGTACCTTCCGTGGATGTACGTTAATATACATATGTACGTACCGATGTGAGAGTGACTCGAAAAAAGTGCAGCCTAAGCAACGAGGGATTCGAGAAAGAAAAAAGTTGAGAGAGCGAGAGAGAGTAGAGAGAGAGAGAGAGAGAGAGAGAGAGAGAGAGACAGGCAGACAGAGAAAGAAAAAGAGAATGTTAGAGGGAGAATGGTAGTCGTTGGAATCAGAAGACGGTAGAAACAGAGACAATCAGAGATAGGAAGAGAGACTCGGAGAAAAGTGCGAACACAATGGCAAGCAGGGTTATTTTGTTGTTCTCTTTCGTAAGCTTCTTCAGTCATCCCTCGACTCTTTATATCCGCGCTTCTTACATCCGCGTTGCGTGACTCGTGCTTGGTTTTGTTATGATTGATTTCATTATAGCTAGCCAATATACATATATCGAGCCCATCGATGGAGGCTCGAAGAAAGGGAGTTCGGCGACCGAAGATCAGAGCAGTAGCGTAGGAAATCAAAAGCGATAATGCGGTGCTGATAATGCTAAATAAGAGATTCTTTCTCTTCTTCGTGCGATGACCTAAGTTCTCGTACGTTCGGTTAACCTATCGCGATATAACTTTCTAATTGCCTAAATCAACCTGACGTTCGAACCAAGTTACGAAATTGCGTGCGTCTTTTTCCATATTCCAAAATTAGTAAAGCATGGTGTAATCTCGGAACGCGATTCGAATGGCAAACCAAGGATCGAAGTATCGATCGGATCGTATAGGCCGATTTTTTCTATGCCGCAAGATAATCGATGATAAAGACAATGTAGAAACTTACCGAGTGCGTCTGGTGTGTTTGGTGGTTTCAGGCTCTCAGCTTGTTGAAGAGCCTTGGAACGTTCCATTAAAAGGTGTTCGAGACTCTTGCCAGGTTCCCCAGTTGGAATCTGAGAGAGATCGACCGACCTTAGCACGCTGATCTCGCGCTTCAGGTCATCGTAATCTCTCTGCCGTTCCAATTTACTCTCCAGTCTATTGATGTGCTGTCTTCGCGCTTCGAGTTCCTCCTCGAGACGCGCCGTCGCTTGCGCGCTCGTTTCTTGAAGGCGTTGCAGGTTCTGCTGTAACCTTGAAACCTCTTCCACCAATTGACTGATCTGAAAAAAAGAAGAAAATCCTTCGTTAGTATCGAGGTAAGAAACGTAGGGGCAACGTGCTCTTTCCATCGAACGTCCGTAAAACACGCTTCTCGTATTGAAAACGTTTGTTCGATAAAGACGATTTCATCGCATTCGTTCTTACTGCCATTAAACCTTCATGGAGTATCACCGCTATCCGTACCTTTGCTCGAACCCAACCCTAACTCCTAGTCGACTGGGTGGTTATTAAACATGGACGAGAGAATAATCACATTATCGACGACGCAAATATGGAATCACATTCACGACGTATTCCTTTCAACTCGATCCTCAGAAATCGGTTATCCATGGGCAATACCACCAAAGGAGCTTAGCAAAAGCTCGTTATAAATTTTATCAAGGATATGTACCGAATCGATAGACGAAACGGTGGCTATTCTACCTATACTTTCGGTTTAGTCAAGTCGCATGAATAAGAACGAGATTGGAAGAACACTGAAGGGACCACAGACAAATCTCCAGATCGTTCAGTGGGTCGTTAAAAATTCACCGAGTTGCTGTCATCGACCAATAATCAGGGTCTACTCCTTTCAATTTTCATACTTCCCGTTGATTTACCCCACCCCCGGTCTCTTCAATTTCCCGTCACCATCGAAACGCACGTTTTGTAACCGAGATTTTTCCTTCTTGTCACGGCTAATAAAGAACGCAAATAAGCTGGTTCCCTTGGCAAGTTGTTAAAAAAAAAAAAAGGAAGCGAAATCGGTGGGGAAGCGTATTGTTTCTCTCGACGGAGATATCGCGTCATTGACGACAGAAAACCCGGCGGAAGGCTCCAATGTCGTCGCATCATCTGCATCATCGATGACGGAAGAATCGTCGAACGATGCACGCGCGAGTCGATTATCGTTGCGTTGCAACACGATCAATCGCGATGAATCGCGATGAATCGCGAGCACTCGAAACCTATCCATGTGTTTAGTCGAATTCATGCAAGCGAATGCGTATCCGGAGGAGCGAACGAGTGAGAGAGGGAGATAGTGTGGGAGAAAGAGAGAAAGGGAGGTTTGGAAGGTAGGAAGAGGTTGGGAAAGGAGATAGAAAACGAGCCGGGCTGGAGGATGGGACGAGTTTAAAGCCGAATGCGTTTGCACTGTAGCGCGTACGGTGCAACGGGCGATGTGAACGAGATCGTATCAATTGTTTTTCCTCGTCGAGGCATCGCCCCCTTTTTTCCGTGCAACGGGGGTTAATTGAGGAGCGAGGGCTTCAATTTTACAAAATTCACACCTCCGACCGTGCCGTATCTACTCGTTCGCGCTCATGCTCGCCAACGACTCCGGGATTGCCAAGAGACGATAGCTCGTTCTTTCGAAACAAATACGGTGTGGGTCATTCCACAGGATTTGCGTCGATGGAGCATAACATGCATTTTTTCTCTCTATCTCTTCAAAATGGAAACGTCATTCCGGAGATAGATTCTTTATGAAACCCTGCCAGTTCCTATCGATATCTTTAAAAAAAGCCCATGGCATCGTTTCTATACGCATAGCAAACGTTTCGATCAACTTCTTAATACTTCTCCACGTTGGAAAAAATCGAAGAACCTTGCCGTACACGTTGGACACGTGTACATTTTTAATCGGTGATTTATTTATTGCGGGCTAGCTATCAGTCGATTGTCCTCCGTTTTGCACCTCCGCCCATGATCGATACGGGCCTCCAACCTGAGCTAACTTTTACCGATATCGGTTTACGCTCTCTCTCTTTTTCTCTTTTTCTTTGGTCTTTTCGTTCACCCCTGCGTGTTCCACATCCCTATACCATGGTATACGTAATGTATAAGAAGGTTTTGCTGGCAACTGTATACACAAGCACGCATCGACGTTCGGTAGACCATAGGTTGTAGTTGTTTTAAGTAAAAATAAGTTTCCTAACCAGCGACGATGACTCGTAATAATGTTGGACGTTAATGACAATGACGAGTGGGTACAGGACTGATGTTTTTTTTTTTTTTTGTTCTCCTGATGGTTTATGAAATAATATACACCACCGGACCCCACCACCCTCCCTTGGAATCGTCGAGCGTACGTTGTCGTTTTCCGAGAGTCTTCCTAATTATTGGATTCAAAATCGTGGTTGGACCGGGTTTCCGCGAACGTCATGGGGCATAATTAAATCTTGCGTTATGGATAGCGGATCGTAAATTCGCACAAACACGGTGCTTGATAAATCAACTCGGCGAGCTCCGGATAACGGATAATGTACGTTGAGTAACGTTACGTCTAGTTAAGGCAAGGTTAAGAATTTACTGCTGCGACATATTGGAATCCGGAAATAAATGAAATGTGACGTGACGCAACGACGGTAATATAGATAGGAAGGTTACTGTCCCTAGAAACTCGCTGGCTCAGATATCGATAGTATTAATAACTATGCTCCATTCGTCCACACGCAGCGGCAGCACCGTTGAGTACACGGTGGTATATAAAGAGAGAGAGAGGAACGGTGAACCAAGCAGTGGCTTTCGTTAAATTTAATGTATCCGGCTAGTTCGTAAAAACCACGGCACCCCACCCAACTGTTTCGGCTGTATGTCGTTCGCCATATTGAATTTCGATTCGGTGCCAGATCTGCCACGGTTGCTCCACGATTCAAACGGGGATCGCGTCCATCGTCGAGTGTTCCAAGACGTTCGAATCATTCAAGAATTTCCATCACGATAAATTTGGAACGGAATACTCGTTTCATCGCTATACTCGAGCGTGTCTTTAACAGAAACGATTTAAAGGATCGAGGTCGTGGATGGAGAAGCCAAAGGTCCAGAGGGGGGTAGGGCAAAAAGGGGCAAAGAAAGGGTGACGTTTCCACCTTTTCTGCTTCGGGAACAATGTCATCGAGGAAAGGAGGAGTCCCTCGTTAGCGAGATTCTCGAGTAAAAAAGGGAGGTGAAGTGGCCGCGTTGATGTGCGTGTACACGTACGGGTAGTATATGGGGTAGTGACCACTGGCTTCCCTATACGGAATTGAAAGAGTGAGAGAGAAGGAAGGAGAGAGTAGGAGGTGGAGGAAAAACAACTGGGGCTTGATCGATGGTCGCGAAGCATGGCGATGGAGGTGGTGGCGAGGACGCGAAGGTGAGTCGAATCGGAAGACACGATCGGTCGTATGCAAATTAAAGCAGGGCGGTGACGATGGTGTTGGTGACGGTTGTGGTAGTGTGCGGGAACTCGAAGGGAGGATGAACGAACGGGGTAGGAAAGTCGAGGAGCGAGAGAGAGACGGTGTCGCGCAAAGGACGAAGTAGCCGCACACGTCGGTATTGTTTCTTGACCGTCGGTCCACCGACGCCCTCCCACTCTCTTCACCCCTTTTTCACCCCCCAACGAGTCCCTAATCCTCCGTGATTTTTGCTATTTGCATGATATAGGCGTCGGTGGGCCTTTGTTTGTCGAGCTATTGATCACATTTTCTCTCCCGCGGTATAATCAATCTTCACGCACACGTCCACAACCTTTCTCGCACTTACGTCGACTACTGCATTCATGTTGAGGATGATGCGCGCGAGCGAACGATCGTACGCGTTCGAATGTGGGTATAACACGCACACGTGACGGACCATCGCGACTCTCTCTCTCTCTCTTTTTCGCATATACGTTCTCTCCCTTTTCCGACAGCGGCACTGTGTGCTACGTTAGAAATACCCATCCCCTTTTCAACCCCATCCTCCTTCTCCACATTCTCATCCTCCACCTTTCTACCCCTTTTCCTGTGCGCGCGTGTGAATACGGTGTACGAGGGCAAGATGGCCGTTTGCTTCGTATTAATTTCGTGGCTCGCCCACCAATGATGAGTCGGGACGAGAGGTCGTTACAGCCGTCGAAACGCGGGGCTCTTGCGTTCCGTCGCTTTTCCGCGGCTTTCCTTTCCCCTCTTTTCCTTCTCTCCATACTATGTTGAAAACGTCATGGCCCTCGATTATACCATGTGAAATTTTTTTAGAATTTTTGACTCTCGTTGTAAATAGTTTCTTTTAAAACATTTTTATGTCGTAATAAAAGCTAGTTCGTGTCTATCGTCGATCATCCCGAACGAGTCACGCTCGATTTCGTGTTTATCAATCGGGCAAGTTTCAATTTTTCCTTTAACGAGACTGGAGAGAAAACCTTCGTTGCGAAAAGACGGCGAATCTTTGAGAAATTCCTGGAACTTTTGCAGGTCCCCGTACGTATCCTTCTGATCCTCATTGACACGAGCCGAAAGTTTGTCGGCGAGTTTTCGCGAGTTTTCGCCAAAGTTTCGTCGTTAAAAGGCGGCTGCGGCAGCGCGTTTCCATGCCGTACGACAGATTCTCTTTTTCCCTGATCGAGAGGAGGAAAGAATATCGCTATGAAAGCTGTCCCGGGGCAAAGCAACCTTTTACGTCGTAGAAGAGTTCTCCCATGAAGGTTTCTCTCGCTTACTCTCTCTCTCTCTTCTTTCCCTATAGGAGAATGCCAATTAAAAGCCGCGCTCGGAAAGAAAGCCCAATCGATAGGAGACGGCCTGGCGTTTTCTCTTTCTCTCCTTCTCTCTTCGTGTTTCTCCTGCTTATTCTCCTTCTCTCTTTCGCTCACATTCGACGTTGGTAGTGAGGCAACCGAAGCGAAGGGTTGCCCAAACTGGGAAGTGGGAATTATGGGCAGGATTAATATGCAAGGACTGGATACGTGCGGTGGCAGGAGGTGGAGGAGGATAGAGCCGGCTAGGGGTTCGCGGGAGGGTGGCGAAGCAACAAAAGGGGTCGAAGGGGAAGTATAGTAAGAGAGAGATTCTCGATTCTCTCCCTCTCTTTCCTATCGGTCCGATACCAAAAGAGGGGAATATCTGGCTCTGTCTCTCTCTTTACCATCCTGTCTTTCCTTTTCCGTCTCTATCGGTTCGCATCTCATCCCCACCAAAGAGCACTCCTTACAGGATACACGACTAACGGACACCCCTATCGATTTTACAACTCGATATATGTGAATACCCACTTGTCTAATGACTGATCGGGCATCGAGCTCCGGTACCCCTCTCCGTCGCTCGTTTCTGGACGAGCTTCTCCGCCAACCATCCTCGATAGCCACCCCTTCGAGTCGCTACTACTACCCTCTCGAGAAAGAGACGAACGGATGGATAGAGAAAGATGGAACGTATATGTGTATAGAAAGATACGGAGAGAGTGAAGGAAAGGGGTGAAGTGTATATACATGTACACTTCTATATATATATATGTTGTGTATATATATTATACATGTATATCGGAGAAAGACAGAGAGAGACGAAGAAGAGATAGAGAGTCGAGGCCAAATGTATCTCGCCTCATTACACCGACTACGTGCCTTTGGCCAACATCTCGCGCTGCATCAACGCGCATACTCATGAAAAAATCCGACAGAAAGAACGGCCCGATCTCCAGCACCACTACTACCGTTCTGTGCTTCTCGATATGATCCCTGACGTTTTTTTCATAGATGGAAAGGGATCTCTCGTTCCCACCGTATCTCTCTACCTATCTCTTGGTTCTCTCGTGGCAGAAGGAGGAGGAACTACCCCAGTAGAGAAAGAGGAATTTGCAATCCCGTCGGACGAAGGCGCGTCAACCGCCGATACGGAATTACGTTTCTGCATTCTCGCTGATTGCTCCCGCGACGCTGTGTTCGTTATTCAATTGGGCACCCCGCGCGATTTCTAATTATCGCGCGCATACTGCCGAATCGTTCTTCGGGTTCTATTAATACTCGAACGAATATCTAAGATTAATCGATATCGAATATTTTAGATTCTCGGTATGTCGGTGGGAAACGATTAAACGACATTGAATATATCATCACGGGGAATACGTTCTTTTTATTAAAAAAAAAGAAAAAAGTCACCACTTTTGTCGACTTCTCTTGGATGAGAGGTATAAACGCGGCATAGCTTCGATCGCCTAGCGCGTCGATTAAATTTCGAATTCTCGAGGGATACGTCCCTATCGGTTACGGGAGTATAAACCGAGTACACGTCGAGTTCACGAATCGAAGACGGGGGTATTCGCGAGAGAATAGCTAGTGGTGAACGCGACGATGCTCGTAACGTACTTCTCTTTCTCTCTTTCTTCGTACGAAGGGTAGAAGGCAAAATGTATGATATTTTATTTTAGCGTTCTTCTGGGCGCTGCTAGATAAGCCTCCGGAGGATTTATGCTTATTACGAGCGAGCACACCGGCGGCAAGGGCACTCTTTGGCCGAAACCATTCCTATATACGGCCGCACGGCTGCACGGTACGCGACTCTTTCTACTGCCTTTCTCCTTCCTATTCGAAATCCCCCTTCTCTCTTTCTACTTTTCTTCCTTCTCTCTCTCTCTTTTCCCCTATCTCTCTCTCTCTCTGATACACGGCGGGTTATGCGTAATATACATCAGATTATGAAGGCTAGTAATACCGCGCAGACTCGACCGTACGATATTGCCTTTATAATGGAACGGCACGTTAGTCTCACGGCGCCTCCGACCGCGTTTCTCCTCCACCTCCCACTCTTCTTTTTCCTTTTTGCGATTTTTAATTTCAGACACCCATGGTAACCAACTCGCGAGATGGAGACAAAGAGATAACCAGAGAGAAAGGAACGCGATTATCGTTTCCTGGTAAAATCGAAGAACCCTTCGATCATCGGAATCTCTCGCTTTAACGGAATTGAAGCTTCCCATTTAGTAACCGCGAAGCGTCGTAAAAGCGACGCGACCGACGATTTTACGATTCTTCGACAACCCTGACCGAGGGACCGATCCTCGAACTAGCCGAATTATCCCCGAGCCGTTTGTCGTCGCTTTATTCCGGCATCTCCGCATGTCCGAGCGTTCGTATTTCGGATATCCGTCTGCAAATATTATCGCATATAACCGGGGAGAGCTGTACGCGTATATGTATATATATGTATATAGATATATACTACATTCGAATACGATATGTTAAGGGTGGAGAATCTCAGACTTCGATGTCCGAATCTCAGTGATTCGCAGGCCAAGCGGACCGTAGCAACGGTGAATTAATATTAACCGCATCGTTCCTATCCCTCCCTCTTTTCAACCCATCCTACTCACTCTCTCTCTACCTTCCACCCCTTAGATTCGCCAGCTCTTTCTCTGATTTGCATTACGAGGACTACGCGTTTATGAATACGTACGTCCACCTACACTCGGCTCTCGGTTGCTCGGCAGAAGCCATATATTAGTCGGGGTATTCGCCGCACGGAGAGAAATATTGAAACGAGAAAGAGAGATTGCGAGGGTAAGGAATGAGAGAGAGAGAGAGAGAGAGAAAGATGTCCGTTCGTACAATGTTCGGTAAAATTCGTAATGGCCATCCACGAACCCTTCTCTTTTTGCGTCGGCCGCCACGAAAATAGGGGGGCGGTAACGTTGGGAAAAAGTTTCGGGCGTAACGAAGTTATCAGGGGGGGTGGTTGGAGAATGTTCGACGATAACCACGCACGAAGATCGAAGGGAACTCGATTATTAACCCTTGCCTTAAAATACAAGCGATATTTCCCGACCTCTGGCAAGACAGAAAAAAAGAGCGAAAGAAGGAGAGATGGAAGCAGGGAAGAAGGGAGAAAAATTATCTACCCGCAAAGTGTGTACGAACGAAAAAGCTCGCGCGGAAACGAGGGGAATTACGCGTTTGTATCGGATCAAAAAACCGAATCGTAGTCGCGGCCGAGATAAGCGTTCGGTGAAGGGGTGAAGAGAAAGGGTGCGAGAAGGGGGTAGGAGGGAAAGGATGATACGTGGTAGAGGATGGAAATGATCGCGGAGAGACGAAAGAGATGGTGAGTATCGCGGAGGGTCGCGTAGTCGAGCATTTATTTCATAATCAGCAGCTTTCGAATCGTCGGCATTGTGCCTGCCGACGCTTATTGACAGAAATGCTCGATACGAAACGCTCGGTCGCCTAGTCTCTGACATTTATGCACGGTTCTTCCTCCATTCCCTCTCTCTTTCCCTCTGGCCTCGTATGTGGGAGCGAAAAGGGGTGAGTTCGGGGTGATAGGGTGGTAGCAGGTAGGTACGAAGGCGCGAGAGCACATAACACCAGCAGCAGGCAGCGCGCGACTTGAATCGCGAAGGGTGAGCAACGACAAGCGCCGATCGGGCTGAAGCACGCGTTATTATACGACGTCGCGTCGGCGATGCGCGTATATATACATGTGTGTCTATATATATATATATATATATATACCACTCTCTGTCTCTCTTCATCGGTTTCATCGCACTCGTCTACCACGTTCTCGTATGGGTGTCGCTTCGCACGTGCACGTTGCCTAACGCAGCCGGTACCGCGGCATTGTCGCGCCCTGGCTAATGAGAAAGTTGCGAGTTTCGCTATCCCGGGATGAGATGTACGACAACCACTCCCACTCCCACCCCTTCCAACACCCTCCCATTGCCTCGCGAAATACCGAAATCCGTGCTTTCGGGAACGGATACGAGATGCGATGGATTTCGTGGAATTCCGTCTTCTCGTCGATTCGATGAACTTCTCGCGAGAGACCCAATGCTGTAATTTGGATGGTTAAAGGATCTCTTCCGTAGGTAGGGTTCGATTATATTCGTTCTTTCGCTTGAAAACGATAGGATAAAGTTAGACTCCTCGAGAGATGTCCGCATTACCTAGGAACCCTCGAACGTCACCATCGTCCTTGTCCAATATCGCGAGAGCTATCTCGCGCTTGGTGCGTTTTCGACGAAGGACGATGTTAACCTCACCGAATGAAACGGGCTTTTTATACGAGGCCGGGGAGTTTCGTCGTTGGGTGCGGGGGTTGGAGAGAGAAAAAAAAAAAGTATTTAACCACGTCGCGCGCGAGTTTATATACACAGGCGTCGTACACAGTACCAGCGCCGTATATACCACCATGGTACGTTTCTTCGCGCGGTCTAATTGGTGGAGCCGAAAGGGAGGAACTTGGACGTCGTAAAAACTGGCGCGATATCGAACGTACGTGTCCGTCGGTGTATGGCCCCACGTATGATACGTGTCGTTACTCAACCCCCCACGGCACGGCCTCTTCTCTCTTTCTCCGCCAGAGGAAACCCCTTTCTCTCTCTCAACCCAGCCACGAATCGTTCCTCCAACCCACACCCTCCGCCACCCCTAGAACCGGGAGGAAAACGAAACCACCCCTTCGGGCCATCGCCGCCGTAGCGCCGCGTGCTTCGGCCAGGCAATGCAAATCTCTTTTTCTCGGCGCGTCTCGGTTTTAAATGGTATCATCTCTCTCTCTCTTTCTCCGTATCTTCCTCCCTTACGCGGTCGACCACCCTTTCCGCCTATCGTTCCTTCCCCATTGCCTTTCTCCCACTCTCCTTCTCTATCTCACTCTCTCTCTCTCTTTCTCTCGTTTCCGCCTCATCCCCTCGGCAACGACGCCGACACTACCATCGCGCGCAACGGCCAATACTACCACCACCACTACCATCACCACCGTTACCACCACGAGCGTGACTCCCTACACATACCATCGTCGTCGGTAGTATAACACGAACGAACGCGGCCTCCACCCTTCCTTCCTTCCTTCGCGGCGTCGCTCGCCGCGCACCGACTCTTTTTGTCATTGTGGCTTATTCGATATATTGTCCGCGGCGGCGCTTCGCACGGAGGCGCGCCTGTCCCGAGGGCGTCGAGAGATATTGGAGACAAATGACGGTACAAAAAATGCCCGTGCGAGAAATAACCCTCGCGGCGATCCTCGCTGGGTCCCCTTCATAGCATAAGTACTACCACCCCTTTTGGAGGAGATACCGGGGGGCTTAGACCCGCTTATCCGCGCTTGCTACGAAAAACCAAGATGTCATCGTTCGTGAAAAGATCTTTTTCTTGTTTGGACGTTACTCGAGGATGAATACTAGCTAGGTTGCTTCGATCTGGACTCCAAGCTTGAACTTATGTATAAAGGATCGAAACGGTAAGAGCACGAAACAATGAGAAAACGTGAAAGCTACTTGGAGAAGGATCGCAAAAGGGGTGTCTCTCGCGCGTCGTTGAATATTATCGCGTACGCGAGATCTCCCCCAAGACTAACGGTGCCGGTCGACGGGCCACCTACGAAGAGAGTGAGAGAAAGCAAGAGAGCGAGACAAGGAGGATTGGTAAGAGGGGTTCGGGGGAATCGGTGTTGCGGATAGGTTGGTTTCGACCAGGCACGGAGATGCAGGCCGTTCTCGAAGTCAGCGAGGCGAAGAGCGCGAGCGCTACGGGCTAATGAACTCCTCATTGATTGGTTAAAATTTCGTTAATACCCTGACGTGTGCTCCCATGGCTCGCGTCGCTTCCTATGGAACAGAGCGAGACGGAGGAGCCGGTCTGTTGCCGGTGTAGTCCTGCAACCCGTTCCTTCTGCTAGAAACTCTTCCCCCTTCTCCGTCTCCTCTCTTCCTCCTTCTACCCCTTTTCATCCTTCCTCCTTCTCCACCTGCCCGTTCACCACCCTAGTCTCACTCTCAGAAGGGTGAATTTCGAAGGGTGGCTTCGCGTTAGTTAGGCCTCTACGCGGTAGCAGCAGGAGTACACCACCACTACCGTACCACCGCCATCACCTTTTATGACTGGAGGAAACTAACGAAATTTCCCTATCGGCGATCAATCCTCCTCTTCCCGCTCGCGCAAACCCTTTTCATTGATCTGCCGGTCTCCTCAGTCGAAGCAGCGCAACCCCTTATCGTAACACCCTGCTGGTCGAGCAACCGTCCCCTCCGGACTCGCCGACCTTCTCTCTTCTCCTCTTTCTCCTCCAGCCTTTCTGCCTATTCCATCTTTCTCTTCCCCTCTTTCTCTCCTACCAACTCCTTCTCTCTCTCTCTCGTTCGTCCACCTACAACCACCGCCAGCACCCTTCTCGTCGTGTGCCATCGCTCACTCGAAATATTACCGTCGTCCGACTCGTCCCTACTCTCGTTCTCTTTTTCTCTCTTCTTCTCTGTCCATCACCCTATCTCTCTTTTTCTCTTCTACTCGACAAGGACAGAGAAAGACGAATAGGGAAGGAGAGACGGAAAAGAAGAGGCGAGCG
The DNA here is from genome assembly GCA_916049575.1 of Ancistrocerus nigricornis. NCBI lineage: Eukaryota > Metazoa > Arthropoda > Insecta > Hymenoptera > Vespidae > Ancistrocerus > Ancistrocerus nigricornis. Next base: position 7,066,099 of record OU696665.1, read on the forward strand.
CGACGTCAATGACGAATCTCTAATTTTAATATCGCTCCAGTTCGCTTTGAAGTGCCCTCGTTAGGCCGGGTACACACAAGGTGGATCGGCCATCGCCGTCTGCCCACGTGTGGATATCCCTTCCCACCTTTTCCATCCCTCTACGTTCCCTCTTTTTTGCTTCTTTCCTTCCTTCTCCTTTTTTCGTTCTACCGGGACGGCAAGCTCCGATCGTCCGCTCGCGCGTGTAGTGGTGTACCGTACTACCCCTATCCACTTTCTGAAGAATCACGTGTCGTAGCATGGCTCGATTGTCCCGAGGGATTTCAAGTAAGATCGAACGAATATTGGAAAATTTCTTTACCGATTTGTCCAATTTGTTTTTATTAATTTCTGGCAAACACTTTTCCGGATTTTATTAATATCAAGCGTCGAGTCGTTAAATTCCGAAAGATATCTACTGGGCCTAAGGTTGCCATTTGGATGATTATGACGGGATGAATGGAGTAAAGTCTGTTAAGTTATTATAAGATCAAGAAAAGGTAGAGGGAGAGAATAATGAGAATCTCAGGAAAGAAGGAACGAAGCGCGTGGGTACGAAACGCGTCTCCTTAACTCGAGCCAACGACGACAACGAGAGAGAAAGGAGGAAGAGAAAGGGAAGGGACGGAGGAGGAGACGTTGAAGGGTCGAAAGAAGTTTCTGACCTGCTTACGGGCCGTGCGAGCCACGGAGTTCCCGCTACTTTACAAGAGTTTCCGAAGTGGCGAAGCAGACACCGCCGGCAGCCTTACTCCCACCCCTTGACTACCCTCCTTTTCTCTCTCTCACTCTCTCTTCTTCAACCATCCTATCTCCTCCTTTCAAACCACGCTCACACCTTCACCCTTCCCTGCATTACCGTCCACGCTCGCTACTACTACTCGCATAACCGTTCGACCGTCTATACGTTGCTTGCTCCATGTTGTTTACCCCTTTCGCAGTCTCCTACTCGACAAGGAAGCTTTACTTTCGTTCTCCGATGAAAGTGAACGCGTTTCTCCGGCACGTTTCCTGACCCAACACCAACGTATACCACGTTTAACCAGGACGCGTCCCTTTTGCCAACGACGCTTTTGGGGTTGTGCTAAATAAATGCGTGCTGCTAATGTTGCGTCTCGAAAGGGTACGGCGATCGATGCCCGATCAATTATTAGGGCTAACTTTTCATCGACGATCTAATATGCAGGGATTAGCGAATCGTGAATAATACCAGATTGAATCAATCCGAATTTATAAATGTTTCATTACTCTCTTCCTGGGTTACGTTTATACGTCGATGTTTGCTTTATGGATTTATGCATAATCCAGAAACCCTGCTCTTATTATAACGCATGAATGTGGTAAAACGATTTTCGATAGAACCGAAAAGGTGAGAGAATACGATATGGAGGAGTTACGAAAACGTTGATCGTATTGTGGCTTTGGCGTTTGGAAGGAGTTCGGCTTCGCATCGATTCGCTTCCGAAGGAAGGAGGTATTGGTCAAATTCAAATGAGATACGCGATGGCGTAGGATAGATAGATGGATACAGCTACGGGATAGAGCGCGAAGACCCATGGGGGGTAAAGGAGAATTCTGCGGAGCGAGAAACATAGGAGATACTCAGAAACAGCACCCTCGACGAAACTCCCGGTGCCACGAGCTTCTCACTCCCAACACTCATTTGCAGGAACGTATCTAGCAAAACTTTATCCCCTTTTTCGACAGGTTACGATAATTAATCTGAACTCGACATTCCTATTCGTTCGGGAAAATTTCACGATATTAATCACGGGATTTGAAGAGTGAAAATTGAAGGCTCGCGATATCGATTCGTCCTCTTATTGTTCGAGAAAATACGATCGGAGAATTTTCAAGTAGTGGCTATAATGAGGAATTAAAAAAAAACTACGATGCCTTCGATCTCTCCCCGTTCCATTGTAATTAATTAAAAGCTTTCAAACTTTTAGTCTGTTTTCCATCGATCGACTATCATTATCAAAACCAACCCATTCTGAGCACCGATCTCTAAGTTTCCAACTCGAAGGTACATATACCCGTGACTCTTACCGGATCAATTGTATTACGAAGCTATCGTCGAGTCTGAAAGGGAAGCAAAGAAGCGAAAAGATACGCGGGAAATTCATTGTCACTGTATTCAAGGAAAGACGGTTGGCAATCGGAAGGCGAATAGGGCATATCGGAAGGAAAACGGAGGGTTGGATGGTTCCGCTCCGGCGGAACCGATCGCGGTGGTGACGGTCCTGATCACTCGATGAATGAGAGCCAAGCAAGTCAGAAACCCGCATCGAGGCTGTACCTAGGCTACACGCGGCTCGAACGAGGACGATGAGGAGGATGGGACGGGTGGTTGAAAGGGTGGATGACGGTGATGGTGGTGGTCGCGATCGTGGTGGAGGAAGGTATAGGGTGGGTGGCTGGATGAGAAGGAAGGAAGGACGATGAGGAAGAAGCGGTGATGGAGGGAGTAGGAGGAGGAAGATAGAAAGAGGAAGAAGAGAAGGATTCGCTTATATAGGTGGTACTAGCTCCGGTTCTGTATCCTCATCTCACTCGCTATCTTACGCCGATACCTAGCTCTCGCTTCGTTCTAACCCTTTGCCGGGCGATTCATCCATCCCCTTCTCTCTTTATTTGAGTATAATTATTGATTATTGGACGACGGAAGGCCGGCTACTCTAGGACGTGGAGGAGCTAGGGTTGGTGTAGGTAACAACGTTCGAGAGGGTTGGCTGGAGGTTGAAGAACGGTAGGAGGGTGATTAAGCTATATGCCAGGCATATCCCACCCCTTCTCTGCTACCGGCAGCGCCGCCGCCACCGTCGGCGCTGCTTCTCCTCCACCTCCATCGTGAGCCTTTCACTCCCTCCGCCACCTCTTCTTCACCCGCCGTACCGTTCTTCCGATACCGCGGTCGCTGTCTCTCTCGGTCTTTCTGTACTGACAATTAGACTGATAGGTATATCTTAGTCTGCTATCGATTTGATTCCACCCTATCGTGTAGGGTGCACCCGCACACGCGGGCGAAATTTACATCGTGTATGCTACAGCGACGTCGACCGCGGTGCCGTCCTACAGGCACAAGCCGCTACCGCTTCTGCTGCTTCGAACCCTCTCTCTCTCTTACTCCCTTCGTCTCCTCATCCCCCAACCCCTTCGGCACTCGCTCGCGTCCGTGCCTGCCTGCTTGCCTCCGTCACCCTCTTCTCCTCCGCCCCCCCCCCCCTTATCGCCTTTCTTCCTTCCTTCCACCCTCCAACACCCCCACCACCCTCTTCGTACTCGTCCATGTCCACCACCCTCCCGAACCGCCTTCGAATCCACCCTTCGAAGCAGCCTTCGATTATAACCAAAACCCCTGCGTTCTCGTCTCTATAGCGCCAATACATCCGCCTTCCAAGGGGTTGATTAGTGCATTACCACTCGAATTTCTTCCCCTTCCACACACACCCAACGCGTCCCTTCGTCCGGATCTGAGAGAGTTGGATAGAGAGAAAGACTGAGAGAAGACCAGGTTCGTTCACGTCGACCTCGTTCGCGCCGAATTCATGCTCGTCCTTCTATCCGGTAATACCTTCTCGTCTCTCTGCCTTTCTCCTCGTGAAACCTTCTCGAGCTCTTTTTTACTACACTCTCTCTACCGCATCGTTCTCATCCTCCACCTCCTTTTACCACCACTATCGCCATCCCCCCCCCCCCCACCCACATCTCTCGTCCCCCTCTACCCTTCTCGACCTCTTCCTTCACCTTCGACGTAATCCTTCGAGCCGGATTTCCTACGGAGCCGGTTACCACTCCGGCGATCGGTAATTGTGGGATTAATTATGGAAGCTACACCCCGCGCTCGCGTCCGGAGCGCCACAAGACCGCGATAAATTCGTAATTTCGCGTGGCTTGCCAGGACCCACGCCCTGCCTCCCTCTCTGCTTGCCTACCTACCAGTCAGCCTCTCTCTCTCTCTCTCTTTCCTTTTCCCGCGAAATACAGAGCGAGCTTCTCGTCGAATCCTTTCCGTTAACTCACCTGGAACAGAAGAGAAACAAGATAGGGATTAGTATATCGTCCTAACTTTAACTCGTTTCGGTATACAGGGTGTTTAAATGTAGGCAACTTAATATCTTCTTTATTAGTTAAAAATTCATGAAAAGTATTTTTAACACGGCATAAGTGAGGTGAACATTTGTAACCCAAGCTATGAAGTGGGTGTGACATACTATTACTGTAAATGGGATAATTTGATTACAAAAATAACTCAGCCTATATTATTTAATTTATTTAATTTTATTTTATGTCAAGAAATCAAGTGTTTTAGAAAAATCCGGGTATAATATAACCCAGACCCAATCCAGACCCGACCTCACTCATGCTGGGTATCACTGTATTCCTCAGGTTATTTCTTACAAAGTTTTCAAAACCATCGAGATTTATGTGGCTACATTTATAAGTAGATGAATTTCGAAGAATATTTTATCCTCCCCCTTTTTTAATTGAATTAATTCTGAAACGAAATTTGATTCGTTCTCGAAGGACTGTCACACAGTCAGTCCCATCGAAAACTACGGGAGAAAGGTGCGATCTTTGGTTGATGCCGATCGGCCGATTATTAAAATCCTCCCTTCGAGCCGACATCGATGGGAGCGGGATCGGGGTAGAGCAGGGTGGCGGTGTAGGCGCACTATTAATTGTCGTATAATTAACGAAGTTAATCGACAGTCCGACGAGTGTCGACGAGTTTCCCGCCTCCACCGCGGACATCACCTTTATATCATTATATGACGCCCGCTAATGAAATTTTCATAGCGTCGAAATATCGACGCGCGTTGCACCGTACAGAGGCTTGTATCGGTCTATCAATCACACACGTATGAGTAAGAGAGAGAGAGAGAGAGTACGTAGGGATACACACCCTCCACCCGCGCACGCTGCTCGATAGATGTATACGTGTACAGTGTATACACACTCGTATCGATCATAAATCCCTCTTTTCTCTCTCTCTCACTCACTCTTTCGTTCTCTTTCGCTCCTTTCATCAAACCCATATACCACCCACCCACGCACGCACCGTGGAATATAATTGACATCCGTCCGCCCTATAAAACGAGTGTGTCCAGTCGCTGTCATTCGTCGAACCACGGCGTCGTTCCTTCCTCGAGGCCGTCGAACCTTCAGCTCGTTGGTCACTTTATCCTAGCCCATCCAGTCCCGAAAAAAAAAGAGTGAAAAAAGAAGGATAGAATGAGAGAGAGTGTGGAAGATAGGCAAAAGAACTTCGTCGTCTTCTATTGCGTGTGCATCGAGGCGGACACGTGTAATGGAAGTGCTACGAGTTTTCGTGGTGATAAAGAAATAGGAGAGAGGGAGAGGAGTGGACGATGGCAGACGGGAGTAAACGCAGATCGGCTACGATAACAGAAATGCGAGCACGCGACGGACGGTCGTTCGTGTTTCGCGAATCGAGTCGTCGGCTCGGAGATAACGCCTTTCGTATGACTCGATTGGCTGTGGACAAGCATTACGCGAAGACTGGTGTAGGAGAGAGAGAGAGAGAGATGGCTAACTACCAATCGTTTGTTGTGTTTGTTTCGATATGGTCACCTCGATGTTTCACAGCTATTACACAAATAACTTTGAACTTTAATATTCATTTTTTTTTATAAATTATGTAATATATTCGACAAAAGTTTTACTAATTTTAGAAGACCAAAGAGGGTTGCTAAAGTTTTATCGCTCGCAAGCCCCAAGTGACAGGCGGCTTGTCGTAAAAATCTCAGATACCACCCCCCATCGGTATACAGGTAACGCTTGCTGTAAACATCGTACGGCTCGATCGCGCGTGTCCCGTTATTACCGTATGAATCGTAGTCGCCAAGAGCGAGAGAGAGAGAGAGAGCGATGCCTTGAACGTAGGTAGGGTTAATGGTCGTCCTGCCACGGTAGTTACACCGAGAGGCACGGTGTTTCGTTGACAGGCTTGTAAACCCATAAAGAAATTTGATAATAAATAGAGAAGCTCCAACGAAAAAGAGATAGATAGATCGGGGATGAGAGAGAGAGAAAAGGAAGGAACAGGCTCCTCTCGTTTGCTTTTTATCTCGCACGCGCACGGACGCGTGCTTTGCTTGAATTTATAATGCTTGGAGCTATAAAAAAGAGAAAGAGAGAAAACAAGAGAGAAGGGTGGAAAGAAGAAACGCCGTTGGACCAACGAGAGTGTATATTACGCTCGTATGCGAGTCTACGTGAAGAGGGAGATAGAAATACAGTGAGAGAGAGAGAGACTGATCGTACTATCGTACAGTGTGGGAGATACAGCACCGAAAGCTAAACAAAACCACATCCACGTGGCGCGCGAGCGTGCACGATTTTACGAGCACGAAGCATACCCCCTTCTCGCTACTACTGGAAGAAGAAGCCGCACTGTTTTCGACTTAATACGCCCAGACGCGCGGACGTAACGTAAATAAATAGTTTGTCGTTCTTACTGCGAAGGAAACGAGAATTACGTGCGAACGAACGGCCGGCGCTTAGTGCGCTCGCGCGTACACTCCATCTTCCCCTTCTCTCTCTCGCAATACGCTTTGATATTCGCGAAACGTTTCACGATCGTGTGAGCGTCCGTGTATAACGAGGAAGAAACGAAAATATCGTAAGCGTTAGATAACGATTACGCGCGTTCGATGTTGAAGCTACTACAAGCGCTAATCGCGCACAGCGTAATCGTCTTGTTTTCCGTTACGAGATGGGAGATAAACGGCTATGGAATTTGGTAATGAAGTTTTAATACTCTTCGATATCCCATTTGGTAACATTAACATCGAAGGCTACTAATGAATGAAAAGTAGCTGGTTTTAAACCCTTGCCTTTGTAATATCGAGTGGGACTTGTAAGGATATTATGACTAATATGAATTGTAAGGAATTTATTTTTTTTCATTCTTTTGGATTTTGTGGTCCTCCCTAAATCAACAAAGATAGCTTTGAATCATTTTTACACAATTGTGTAGGTATTTGTTTTGGTGAAGTGTTTGGAGAAGGTTACTTTTTTAGGGTTAATCTCCATTTGGACAAGATTATAAACTACATTGCTTGTAACAGCATTATTTTTTATTAAGCAGTTATAACCATTACAAGATTATTTTGCTACACAGTCACAATCTTTAAGAAATAAAAATTTCTAATAATAATTTCATTGTGTGCCAAATCAAATAATAAGGCAAAAGGTTCACCCATTAACTCCCATGCAAAACCAAGGCTAGAAAACGCCAAACAAACTATACTATTGATTGCATTAGCAAAAAACAATCAAATCCCAAAACAAATACAATCAATGCAATAGTTTGTTTGGCATTTTCTAGCCCAGATTTCTCATGGGACTTAATGGGTTAATAAACGTAAGGTTACAATTGAACAATCAATCGATATAATACTAGACCAAGTTGTCAAATGATCGATACGATATATGAATCAAGGAGACTCGATCTTGAAAAGGGTTACAGACCGGAATCGATGATTCAGCAAAGGCAAATAGCGGTCCGTGTTACTTGGATATTCGCTTCTCTTCGTAGGTTAGGCAGCAAAGCGCGCGATCGGCAGCAGGACCGTCCATCTACGAGCCGTATCGACAAGCGAGAGCTCTCCTATCGGGTGTCCCTTCAATAATGAATACTTAGCGCCCCACCCGGGGTTACGAGCTACGCGCTTAAAGCGCGTTAACGCGAGCCACGAGTGATTGATCGCGGTCTGCCAGGGAGAACAGGATCGAGCCGATGAACGATGGAGTAGAGCTGATATAAATGAAGGAAAGGAGATGGTTAACTGACCGTTCGAAGAAGAAAGCTTTTCAACTTATTCTTGCTACGTTATGCAGTGGTGGATCTTGATTTTGTTGGGCCCTAAGAGTAACCCGATCTGGGGGCCCATATTAACCCTACTAATAAGAATGGTTCACTAAAATGAACAATGCAGAAAATGAGTGCACTGTAATCAGATGTGAGCTGGGTTGCAAGTTTTGGAGATCTAGAACTGAATTGGCTACCTTTTTTGTTTAATTTAGCATGCCTTTTTTAATTAACATCAATTACTAAGAAAATAGGTTTTAGAAGATACAAAATTGCCTAGAATTATTTTATAATTCTCATATTAACAAGCAATAAAAATTTAATTTTGCTTTTCAAGGATAAGACACCCAGCGATTCTGAGGTCCCCGTTTTGCTGAGGCCCCAGCTACACACCTTATACGCCTGTGTTGTTATCCGCCACTGATGTTACCCGATCTACGGATTAGAGATAACGCGAAGAAATAAGAAAATTGTAAAACGTTATAGACATTAGTACCGGTTTAACTATCGACAGATAATAATAAAAGGTAGGTATAATCTGGTATCATAAAAAAGGTAGAGCCGAAGAGGAATATTAACGGCCGGTCTTACAATTATAAGAGACAGAGAGAGAAGACGAGAGGAGTGGGGAGCAAACGACGATAACGGTCGCGTGTACGTTCTCCTCGAATATCCATGCTGGTCGTCCGACCGATAATGCCCGGATTCTAACGAGCCGCTCAATAACGCGCATATCCAATCCATGAGTTATTAAGGCCTGCGTCGTGTGCTTTCCCTCCGAGTAGGAGGAGAAGCGTACCGAGCAAAGGCGGTCTATGGCCGGGGACTATCTACTTCGATGATGCTTCATACGTTCACCACTCACTCTCTTTCGATTATCTTTACTCATGCGAGTACTTTTATCGGAGGGAATCATTTTCTTTCTTTTTTTTTCACGAATCAACCACGAATAATCTTTATCACCCCCTTTGCTTTTCTCATTATCTGAAAACTTCGAACCACGATTATTAATTGCATTAAAATTTTTTAACTTTCCTTCGTTCCTTTCAAAGGGAAAAAATGATTTTTTGTACTCGTCACTGTCATCGAACGAACACAAGGCTTCTTTCATTTTTTTTTCGTCAGATTCGATCTCTCCCTCCCTTTGTCTCTTTTTTTATACCTCTATAGAGATCGTTTCTATCTTTATCCTGTCGTTTCCTTCTCTCTTACTTTGTCTAGCTGTTCTCTCGCTCGCTCCGAAGTAGATACGGCCTCACGGCTGTCGGCCAAATGGAATTATCCATATTCTACGGCTGGATTGGCTGTTCGACTTGCGAATTAAAAGGATCCTCGAGCCGGACCGTAGAATAGACCGTCACGATTCATTCTGTTCTCTTCGACGCCCTCGTTTCCTCCCCGCCACTTCTCTTTCTTTCTCTATCTACCTAACCACTCGTCGATCGTCCTACGGCTTTTCACGGGAATGTCCAACAAGCTAGAACGGTATCTCGAGCACGTGCGACTCACGTTTATGTTCATCGAGCGACATTTTCCGTTCGTTACGTCATCGTTCTTATCGATCTCCTTATTTTTCATTGGGAAATAACATTTTTAATATTTTTCCAAGGTAATTTGATGTACTGAAAAATAGTGAAAAAAAATCCTAAAGGCATCCTGGACTTTCAAAAAGATCATTTCAAGATCAAATTTGTTTTCCTATTTTGAGCTCAAACATCGTCCAACGTTACTTTTTAGGACTGTTGGTCAATATAATATGTATATTAACAATTTCACGTTGAAATGACCTTTTTCATTTACATCAATTTTTTTGCATAATATTTCCAGGGACCACCTGTTTGGTCGAAGTCTTGAGTTATACATTCGATTTGAATTACACAATTTGAAAGAAATCGATTTGCACTGAAAATTTCCCATCCTCCAAAAGTTAACAAACGATCGTTTTACGAGAGATAATAAAAGATATCGTTTGAAAGAAATTTTCTTCGGATACGAGAACGACTTCGCACCAGTTTCTCAAAGTTTTCTCGTTGTAGAGCGCGAAGCATCGAGGAGGAGCGAGTATTTTATTGCTCGACCGTCACGTCGATGATTTATGCACGGTTGGAAGGGCGAGCGTGATGTCGGTGGAGAGGCACGAAGGGAGACATTGTAAGATAATACAAGCGTATAAGAAGATAATAGGTACCAGCCACTTAAAGGATGATTTAAGATAGGCGACCTCTACGCGAACGATCGTCTTCGTCATCGTCGTAGAAATCCCCCCTTCTACCCGTTCGCTTTGGAAGAGTTCGTGCCACGAATCGTGCCTTCTATTGTTGGCAATGCTAAGAAAATTCACGGAGGGTGGTTTTAAAAAGAGATACGAGAGGAAAGAAGAAAGTAAGAAAAGGAGTAGTTGCATCGCGTGCCGCGAAACCGTGGGAGTTCTATGAAATAGAGACGCCCGTTGCCCTCTTTTCCCTTCTCTCTACTTTTTACCCTGAGACACCGAGATTCGAAGAAGTAACGTTCGAAACAACGAAATAAATCGCCAAGACGAAATACCCGACTTATTCTCCAATTTTTCTTTTCTATTTAGTACTAGATAGTACGAGAACGAAGTTTTGAAAAGGACGAAACCCGGAAGTAGAGACAGAGGAAAAGGGGATCGTGCGAAAGCAGATAAAAGACTTTCGAAAATGAGCGAAAATTTCTTAGCGGCACTTGTCGTCAACGATGAGATAACAAAAACTCGTTGAAGAAGCGTAGAAAATAATTATCGAATTGTCTTTCTCTGTTTGTGTCGGTGAAATCGGCTGTAGGAGCCGAGGACGCGCCGCTCGACTTTTTACAGCGCCACGAAACCGTGGGAAGATAAAGGAAGGCGATTAGTGTCATTCAAAGAATGCGAGGAGAGTTTTTTTTTTTGTCCCAGGGACCGCGGCACGCTTGACGGTCGCGGTTGGTGAGAGCGAGAAAGAGAGAGATCGTCTCACCGACAAAAGGGTCGACACTGACGTTCGTCGTTGAAACGTTAAACCTTTATATAATTATTATTATCGTTTTTGCGAACGTATTATCGTATTTATGTATATTACACAGGAGCCGAGATAAATTTTCTATCGGTTTTCTTTAAAAAATCATCCGGCCATCTCTAGAGAATTTTTTGTTACGTACACTAGTCCAGGATATATAGGAGTCGATAGACTCGCGACGATACCCAAGGGCACCACTGCCAGAGCCATTAGAATATTTCAGCTTAAAACCAAAAGCTCGTGGTGTGTTTACCTGAGCAAACCACCGACTCACTTCTTCTACTACTTTTTTGCAAACGCGCGATCTTTCCTTTGACTTGTTGTAAGCTTCGTACTAACAAAAAGTATGATATCTTTTTTTCACGTTTTTTCGAACACGAAAGAGATGCTTTTCAATCGGTGATTTTCCTCGATCGAGCGAGGGGTTAAATAAGTATAATTCTTAGCAATTTTATTCGGCAGCTTTTTTTGCCTCCGGGTTCTCGGTGCCATGGTCACCCCTTCTTCATCTTCGGGTTATGCCAAACCCCAAGGGTGCTTCGCGGTTAAGGACTTTCGAAGGAGAAGTGTACGAAGAAGAAGTAGAAGATGAAAAAGAATAGGTAGAGAAAAAGAGAGAAATCGCTCGGATATTGATACCTACCCCGCTATTAAACTAATGAATTTAATCAGACCGGATTGAAAATGCGATAGCTCGAGACGACCGTCGCCCCCCTTCGCCGCGAGAACCGTATTTTTTATCCTACGGACACTGCCAACGATCATTGGAGATTAGATTTTTAAATTGGAGACGATATGGGTACCGACGATCTCTTCTACCCCTCCAGCTCCTTCTTCTTTCTCCTTTTCCCTATCGTCGCTACCATCCGCGTTGAATTTCTCTCTCCCTCGTTTCTTCTCTTTCTCTCTTTTGGTTTCCCTTTACTCGTTTGAAGCCCCACCACCCACCCACCAGCAACTCGATCGTAGTTAGTACAGTTCTCCGGGTAGTACCCGGTTTCAGCGTGGAATTAGCATATCTCGGAAAGTGATCCCCGGACCCTAATTGAATTATTCTTAAATTCCCATAAAATCGCGCGAAAATTACCGGAGACCGCACAGCGTTACGTCGCAACGAGTATTCCTCTCTTCTTCTTCTTCTTCCTGGAGGCAGCGTCCGCTCTTCGAGAAAGAGGGATAAACCGAGGGAGGAGAAAGACCTGGTGGTATGATATTGGACTCGATTCATTTTCTGGAACGTTACATCGGCGATCTCCCGACACTCGAATGGATTCCCCGTTAACTTTGATCGTCGATTACCCGCAATCGAGTCATGATCTCTTAATTTTTTGATTTTTTTTTTAAAGTGTCTTGCCGAATTTGTTTTTTTTTTTTTGAATCGTTGAGATAAAAAAATAAATTCTCGAGACCATACGAGTTAACTGGATCCTCCACGTAATCACGATACAGACTGGAACGCTCATCCATCCAGTTAAAACTAACTGCACGCCAGAGACCGTGAAAGTTCCGATTAGAGAAGGGAGACTTTCGGGAAGGCGCGAGAGTATCAAAGTCCCCGCGATGATAATTTTAATTTTAATTCCGATTGAATCCCCCCCGTTCTCTCTTTTCCGTTTTCATCCCTAAAGATTCCACCCTCTGGAAGAAGTTAAGGAGTCGATCTAAAAACGTAATCCACCGTATACGCTGCGAGCTTCTCTCTTCTTCAACCAACGTTCCCTGTCTTTTTTTTTTCCCTTTTGCCCTTTCGAAACACCGTCTATTTGCTTAACTAGTTCCCTCCAACTCGATTCTACCCTCCTTGTCGGTGTCTAAGCGAGTGTCTCTCTCCCTTCCTTCGTTTCCGCGCTGGCACCTCGACTTTGTCGCGATATACGCGAGCGAATCAGCTCGCGACCCGGTACATTAGTACTGGAAGACGAATTAATTTCGTTGGCCTTCGAGATTAGGAATTCGAACGGTAGGGAAGGTATACGAACGGTGTACCATCTTAGTTTGATTACATTGCCATTAGCCTGTTTTAGCACGAGAGAGAAGAGATACAATGATATCGCTTGTCTCTTGGACGAAGAACGGGTCCAATATTCTGGATATACATATATCTTTCAGGCTTATCTTGGAAGTAGAAAATTGTAATTTTAAAGTGGTGCGAATATTCGGGACTTCGACTATGTGCTTTGACAGTGCCAAAAATTAGATGTACCATATGACGTGAAATGATAGCTGCATTTGCCCAATGTAACAATAATGTGAATAATTTATCAATTTTTGACATCCTGTCAAATGGAATTAAGATATAGACCATCAAATAACTAATATGTTAATTATAAATGTACCAAAGTATGTTATAACTTTGTAAAAGTTAGAAAAAAAAAATGATAATGTATGAGTTATTCCATCTAATTTAAGGAGATAATAAAGTCGTTCAATTTTAACACGATGAATGTCATTGTGGTCATTGGTGACCGGTATTCGATTTTTACGAGAATGTAACCATTAGTCACCAAAAGTGTGAAGTTTAGTATAAGAGATATGGTAGACAATTCTTTATGTTTAAATATGTTGTTTTATTTGTCTATTATGGTCTATTATGTTTTTTAAGTATGTATGAGTTGTAGGTGTTACTATCACTACTAAACAACGTTCATTGATTTATTTAATGGTTAATGTAAAATTAAATTAAATAATGGCTCAGATACCCCAAACTTGGCCCAGATACCCCGATACACGTCAGAATACACACAGATTTTTTTTTCAAAATTCTCTCGATACTCAACGTGTTAAAAACAAGAACTCCCTTTTTTTATTAAAATTATTAAAATATAACCAATAGTAGAATGAACACCAACGATACGAAGATACTTTTTAGGTTATAAACGTGATCCAGCCCGCGCGATAACTCCAAAGCGTCCGTTTATACTACCAGAGAAAATCGTTAGATTCGTTCGATCGTTAATAATCTACTGCTCTTTACCGTGCACGCTTCCGTCTAATTGCTTCATCGCGCATCGACGAGCAACGTAGGAAATTTCTTCGACGACGCATGAATTCGCGATTGAACCAGTGATTGATAGCCAGTTACGGTGAGCCCAATGATTTCGAACGTTCGTCGAACATTGCAGGGATATCCGAAATGGTAACCGGGGTTGATCGAGCTTCGATCTCGAAACGGGCCTTGCAAGAATTTCGAGGGATTTCTCCTTCTCTACTCGTCAGATTGAAAGCGTAACCAATTGGGAATGAGGGATTCCGATTTTGAACGGCTCGTAGCACCATTCGTTCGACTTGCCTTTCTTTTTAATCCGAAGTTCCTGAATGGTACTTTTTTATTATAGTCGAATAAAATCAAAGTAATTGTTTTTATTAAAATTCTTGTAACTTTTATTATTGATATTTCATAGTGAGTAATATAAGGTACTACTGTAGTTGTGTAAACAGAATGATTGTGTGTAAACAGACAATAATCTAGCTGAAATCTTCGTTTAAACACTTAGAATTCTCTTTGTTTCTGTGTATGTATCATCCATCCCTTAGTGTAAGTTTCTTTTTTGTAAAAAAAGGGCTTTTGTTCCCCTAAACAAATAAATATCAAATCCCATTAATTAACCAAATTTTCATTCAAGACAAATCACTGTGACAATTCGACCTATAAAGTTCGGAGCCAGCAAACGTATAATAATATCTAGACTCGATAGAAGAACACGCCGCGGGCGCCAGCATGTCAGTAACGTTGCCGTAACGATGCCTTATAGATTTTTCGCCATGGATATCTGACGTGGCGATCGTACGAACGCTTATGTTTATTTCAAACAGGCGAGCAAGAGGCTCGCTTATAGGCTATCCACGATGGCGAAGTTCGAAATGCCGCGACAACTGCCGCCTTCGATTTTACGGACTTCCGACCGATCGATCGGCCACGATTGTCCCTCGACGTTTACGCCGATCAAGTCCCTCGACCTCACACTCGCTTTCCCCTTCCATCGTCTTAGCCTTCCCTTTCTCTGGTCGTTTGCGAAACTGGTATACAAATATTACTATAGATATAACGTATAAATAGAAAACGACACGTCGATCGTTAAAGACGCCTGACCGTTTCGACTATTTCTTCGATGATGGGTAGAAAAATATATTCGAAAATTGCATGATCTATGATAAAAAAAAAAATATGTAGGACAAGCTCCTGCAATAAAACTATCGATCATCGCGTGTAAAGAACGTCTTACTTTTCTACTTCGTTCTCACGTGCGATCGCAGTTGGCACTCGTGACTCGACGATTCTAGACCTTCCTCCCGAGTAACCGATTATATTCATGTGTAAATACCTTCGCGACTCGCATATACGTGGGACCGAAAGTCGACGTCTATTTGACGTACGAAGACCGAGATTTCCTGCTTTTCGATCTCCCCCTTTACCCTTCTCGCGATCAATCGGTACGTCAATTTTCGTCGAGTTCATTAAGTTCTTAATCGAGTAGCCGACGAGCGGAATCGGCCCGTAAGTGAAATATAAGCGGAACACTCGTACGATTATATCTATTACGAATAAGAATTAAAGTACGTTAAACGATCGGGAACGTCAGTGTATGTGTGTATCCGATGCGTCGATTAAATTCATCGAACGAGGTTGAACGGGGAACTCTCTTTATTAACGAACCTCATTCCGTCGACCGTGAAATAAATTTCTCAGTAATTTTCGGATATTAAGAGAATCTCGTCGCTATTTATGCAACTTTGATATATTCGATCGAGATCTAAGAAATACGAGGATTAAAAAAGTATACGTGGACAAATTAATTTAGCTGGAAAAGTGGTACGCGATTTAAAAGTTTTTTTGTCGATTAAAGACAGCTCGGATGTCTGCGGTCGATATTTATGCAACTTTGATATTTAATCGAGATCTATGAAATAGGAGTAGGGGAGACTGGGTATGGTTGTAACAATTTTGCTTTGATTGCTTATAGTATCAACATTATGCTTGTGAGCTTTAAGAAAATTATCTAAAATGTAAGAGTAGGTATACATCTGTCTTGAAATGGAAAATGGAATTTTATGTCCAAGCACAATAATTTTCTTACGGGAACAGTTTTAGAAAAGGTCAGTTGTATGGTGAGTCAGTTGGGGGTATGGGGGTCAGTTGTAACAGTCTGTATTTAAATCAGTTTTTTGAATCAGACATTTAACAAATGTAATCTACTGAAGACTAATACGTCAACATTTCTTACATTTTCCTGACAGTTTTACAGGACTTAAAATTACTTAAATAAACAGGAACCAACTCAATACCCTATTCATATAATTAAAACAGTAAATCGATAAAGAAATCAACTGGAAATACTTATTTTTGGCCACCAAAACAAAATATGGCCTCCTGCAAGCAGTACATCGCGCGACGACTGACGCAACACTGTGAAATACGTAGACAAGCAAGATGCACATTTGCCTCATTGGACTCGTCATCATAGCATTTATAGCAGTCTCCCCTATTATACATGACCAAATTCTTAAAAAATTACAAAAAAAACCTGTATGTTGACATATTAATCAAGCTGGAAAAGTGGTACGCGAAGTTTTCCTGTCGATCAAACACAACCCTGTTCTCTGCAACTCTGCTCTCTTATGCAACTTTGATATTCAATCGAGATCTAAGAAATACGAGTATAATACATGACCAAATTTGTAAAAAATTCCCCCAAAAAAACTATCCATGAACAAATTAATCAAACTGGAAAAGTGGTACGTGATTTAAAAGTTTTCCTGTCGATCAATGACAGCCCTGGTGTCTGCGGCGAATGGTTCGAGAGCGGTTCGGTCGATACGATTGATCTGGGTCCATCGAGAGAAAGGGTAACCGAACTGAAGGGGGGGTGAGTGTCAGAGGGATGGTCGCGGAGAAGAAGGGGGTTGGACGAAGGGGCTGCACGAATCGGCTCACCGCCGCGGCTAACGGTGTAGGTAGGAGAAAGCTTTTCGCTTCTAATTGCCGTAATTAAATTCGAGAACTTACCCGATATCCTCCCGCGGCGCTCGAGATCTTACGCCTCGGAATTCGAAATCGTTCCGGAGCGCGCACGGTGAGTTCGAAGGCACGCGCCCCGAACCGCTGCCGTATTATTTCCAGTCACGATGCCGAATTTTCCGCTCACGCACGATCGATTCTTCCTTTTAGGAATAGCACATTTAATTGGAAGACTTTATTAGTACGCTGGTAATTAACGGCCCACAGGTATTTGGGATTGTGTATATATATAGGTATATATACATACGTACCGGTCGAGGGAAAATTTGAACGTTAGTCCGTCTTTAATCGAATTCGATTATCAAGATTCTATTCGCACGTGGTTATATCTATTCGTGAATCACAGCACGATTCATCGTTCGTATAAGTGGAAATCACGCGGGAGAACGTCGCGCTCGCGTCGACGAAACGAGAATGAAAGGAACGCGATCGACGAGAGCAAGGGGGGGAGCACGATCGAATGGCTATATTATCATTCTCGACTTCCCATCTCATCGTATGTTTTATGGGCATCGAAGAAACACAGTAACTTATTTCATAAAGATCGAACGGTGCCGCACCGATTAGCCGAAATGTATAAACTTATTTATTTCTTAACAGATAACCCCAGCTTCCCGCAACAAGAGACTCGCTGAGTGGCGCCGAATTTCTTCGTTTCTGATAAGAACATTCTCTCCTTCTCTCTTCTTTTTCTTTCCTTTTACTACGTTTCAAGAACGATCGGTTCCTCGTACGATCTTGGCTCGTTGATAGAGTTGAATAACTTTGTGCGGATGACTTTATTACGGTCGCGTTAGATTCATCGAGTAACGAGCGACAGGATGATCCTAGTTAGGAAATTTAACCCTTTGCCTTATAATATCGTGTGAGACTCGTGATAGAAATTTCAAGATGAGATTAAAAAGTATTAGTCAAATTCATAGCACTTTTTAGTGTTCATTCATTTCTTTTTTCTAAATTTCTAATATCATAAGCCAAGGGGTTAAAGGGAACGTTCGAAATAATTGTTCAATTTTTCAATTCAAAAAGGAAACTTCGATTTACTAGAGATCCCTCAAGACTTTACACTACGGAAAAAGGTCACAGGTCATATATTGCTCCTATTCGAAAACTCACAAACACATCGATCGTCGGTCTACGATCTCTCGTGGGTCTATCTTCCTCTCTGTCCTTCTCGCTCCACGTTCCGACTTGTCTAAGAGGCGATAAAGATTTCTCTTCACGCCGTATCATCGATGCGTGTATGAGAAAGAACGTAGAGAGATAATCGACTTGAGCTGTTAACGTAGTTTGACACCCGAATGACGTAATGATTCGAAATATCGATTAATGAACTACGTGTTCCCTAAATATTCCTGCTAAAGATAAAGCGAACAATTATCTATAATCGTTGGGTCGATGTCAGCTTCCTGTTGAGAATTTGAAACCCTTAAATACTATTGAGATCCAGTTAGTTTTTATAATAAAAATTATAGTTCCTATCACCTGACAACGTACATTTTGATAACTTGTTCAAATTTAATGATGCACTTATATGTAGATAGAACAAATGTGAAAGGATAAAATAAAAATGTACTTTTCGAACTTATCTGTATTAGATATAACGACTTAGCAAAAATTGGGGTCCATTTGGACCCACAAACATGCCCCACGCAGGGGTAAGAGGATTAGCTTTGTTCAGCCACGAATAAAAAACATTCTATGAACAACCAATTGCAATATATTAAATATAAGCTTAAAATCTTAACATACACTAAATTTAATAATAAATTAATCAAGAATGAACAGAATGACTACATTATTTTTTGCGATTTCTCAAAACTGGAACTTATACAATAGTAGGTACTAAAGGTATATAAAATAACAATAGTATTTTAGGGTTAAAAAAAGAGAAATATAGAAAGAAGAAGAAGAGAGAGAATCGAGGAGAAGGAAGGTAGACGCGCATAGGTAATTAGTCGATAGAGTGATAGCGCGATCGGAGAGCCGCGGGGAGTATTCCGGAAGCGGAAGGGCGATAAACGTCAGGACGGGCGATCATCGGACTACCTTTGTGGCCCCGTGTGTGCAGTCGGATCGAGTTACGATCAGCGATCTCGCGGGTGGAGGAGACGCGGGATAGACGTTGGAGTACCCGAAGGGATTTCTACAGGAGCAACGGCACAGATTGGTCCTGAGTAAATGACAAAGCGTGGATATGCGCACCGATGGAAGACGTGGAAGAGGGTGGGGACAGAGATATACTGAAATGCGTGTATGCGAGAAAGGGAGATAGAGATATGGACTTTAAAGGACGGATGCTTCTAAGAGAGAGGTCAAAGTATAGGGGTGGAGGCGAGATCGAAGGGTGGTTTCCTCGGCTAGCCGCAATCTGTCGGTCCGTTCGTCCAGCCACCCAGCTTCAAGATCCTGCTAGTTATCCAACGTAGTTTAGGAGAGACCGCGATACACCGTTTGCTCATGCATCGTCGTCGAAAGGGCACAACGAGGCAGCTTGGAAATCGAGTCCGGTGTCCCTATTTATCGCTTTACGGCCGATGGTTCTCAACTTCCCGATAAATCTATCGACAACCGAACGGGGCTCGATATAGTCATCAATTTGATGGGTGTTCTTATCGCTTCGTCGAGCAGTAGCGCTCATATCATTCATCTTCTAGCGTTTTTTACGAAGGCATTAGCTCGTGTGGATGGTCGAGAGTAGGATGTAAAAAAAAAAAAATTGTCGCAAGAAAGTGTCCACCGGTGTACAGCTTTGACGATCGTCGGATGTGTGTCAAGTTGTTCGGTCGGGTATTTAGAAAACAACACTCCTAATAGATTTCTAAGTATATAACGTAACGGTGTGGCCTGGCGTTGCTACTTCTTGTCATCAGAATTAACCCATTAACGCCCACCGTGTCGACTTTCGGTTGCCAAGAGTAATTGACTCCGCATTGAGATTTAGAATGAGCGCTTTCGCGCGCGTGCGCGTTCTTTGGTAGAGAAGGAGAAACCGAGCGAGAGGGACATTTGTCATCGGAGAGAAATCGCCACGAGTTTTCCTCTCTTCCGTTCGTTCGGGAGCACTTCGGAAAGGACAGAGAAATATTCGTGACACGCCCAGAACGTCGACGAAAGGTAACACGAGAAATTCGAGCGTGACTCCTCGAGAAGATGAGGAAGAACCTAATCGTTTCGACGAAACGCACAAATTCATCGTCCCCTGTACCGTCGAACGTTTGGTGACCCAAGATCCACGTTTCGGATAGGTGTACACACTTTGATCGAAAAATACGACGGAAGCTAGTCCGGTCGAAGTGCCGGGAAATATGATTCGAAGGATCTCGTTTGAGAACGAGTCGTTCTATAAATAGTAGCTGGCGTGAAAATTCAGTAGGAAGCCGCGGTTAATTCCACTGTATTTCGCTCGGCTAGTACACCCGACTGATTTATTTACACTTCGCAAAAAGATCAGAAGCGTATCTCTCCAGTCGTTAGACGCGGTCGTGGAAAATACGAGGAACATGGCGAGGATACGACGGGTGACTCGGCGAATGGAAAAGACAAAAAGAGAGAGAGAGAGGGAACAGAGAAAGCAATGGAAGAAGAGAGAAAGAGGGAGAGATGCAGATATGGATGGAAGGAGGGTAGAAGAGAAAGAGGTAACAGCCGTCAAAAGTTGCCGAACTAATAGGACGATTTTCAGCGCGGAGCGTTTAATTAAATTAATTATATGCGCACCTCGCCCGTAATATAAATTGTGAGCAAGCATGGAGGATGAACACGGACGGTGAGTTCCGGAGGGTGGAGGCGTCGGAAGGAGAGAGAGAAAGGGGTAAGGGCGCTAGAGGAAAATGCCGTCGAGCTGCGATCGCCAACTTTGATAGTTACATTTCATCCATCTATCCTAGATACATTTCCCGCGGACTGCTGCCGCAAAGTTCGAAATCGGCTAACGGCAGCTTCGACGGAGCGATTGCGCGCGGACGCTCTGCTGCCACCACTGCTGCTGCTTCTCGTGTTGCGGCCCGTTATGTATCCGTGCGCGCGTTTACCCCCTCGATGAAAGTTACCCACCAGTCTCTCCCTCAGCCCCTCGCTTTGACTCCCAAGACAATGGCTTTATAAGCTACGCCGCCGCGCATCGGTTTCGCTCGAATTTGTCACACTCCTGTCTCCTCGATTGTTCTAACGAAACGAGCATCTTCTTTACCCCGTATCTCAAGGAATAAAAGGTTGAGTGATAAGAAAAATCACGGTTTGGTTCTAGCTACAGGACCGATGGTACCTACCCGTGTCGTTAACGATAACGTAGATGGAAAGCCACATCCGCAACCCTTCAGGATTTCTACATCTCCGTGGCTGAAGAGGGGCGATCCGTTGGGAAGGAGGAGATGTAGTCGTACCAGATCCGGATTCTATACGAACGCTGACTCCATACACGCATGAAGCATGAGGGAAAGAGATCGAGATATATAGGTAGACACAGAGAAAGAGAGAAAGCGAGAAGGGTAAAAAGCGAACTTCCCAGGCGGACTGCGGATCCTTGCGAGCCAGACGGTAAATACATTTTTAAATAAGAGTTTTTTGCCCAGCCCCTCCCCCTTTCTCTCCACCTCATCCTCCACCACCTCTCTCCCGCATCGCCGCGCTCTCGCTCGGATTTCGTCCCCGTATCGGGGAATTATCCTTTGGTTTGTGCATTATCCTTCGACTCGTGTCGGGGAAGGGTAGCATCAAAAGGTAGCCTCGGACCGAAGCCAGCCTTGCCACCTCCATCCTCCTCTTGCGTTTCCTCGTGGGGCTCCGCACGGCTTCGAACGGAGTTCGAGCGAACCCTTTCCTTTCTCATTCCGCTCGTCTCTTCGTTTCGTTCTCTCTTTTTCTAGTTTCATCCTCCCTTTTTCTCTCTTTTCGCGTGTACCACGGACCAACGTCTGACTTGCAGACAATATTGCTACTTAATGCTGACCGATACCGTTTCCCCGTACAGAGATATACGTATATTTTAAACAGTCCTGGATGATCATAGTCGAGTTCCAGTAAGAATTTTTTGTTTCGAATATAGCAGACAACTTGATTTTGCATCTTCCATTCCTTTTTACTCCACCTCCTCCCCGCCTTTTTCCTTCTTCATCCCTCCTGCATGCGCGTCCTCATCGCTCGAGTTCAATTGTGATTGATCACCGACGGTGATTGAGGATTCGAAATGAAAGCCTCACGGTGCCGGAGACAAAAAGACGAACTATTCCCGTCCAAGCCGCTTCCAACTCTTCCTAGAATCCGAACACTCTCTTTTCTTTTTTCCCGATCTCTTTCCTTCTCTTCTTCGGCAGCCGTAGCGGTGGAACGAATAATGGAGTAAAATTTATACGACTCCATATCGGTATGATAAAAAGACAGACGGATAGACAGAGAGAGAGAGTTGGGTAGAAGGGTGCTGGCACAAAGGAAGGATTAATTTTAAATATCATATACTTGCCAGGCTAAAAGCAAAGGTTCAGCCTAAAAAGGGGTAGCTTCGTTATTGAAAAGCGTATGTTGTGTCTTGTAGGGTAGGCTGGTCTATGAGTACGCGATTCTAAAAATTATGATGTTGTTTGCGGCTAAGTTCAGTGCAATTTTTTCGTACAACTTTTGACAACAGAACAGAACTTAGCTGTGTATCCCAAACAACTCCATAATTTTTGGGATTGTGTACTCATAGACCAGTCTACCCTACCCACAAATTAAACTTTGTACTCTACCATGTTTTACATTCGCATCGGTTTGTAAGGAATCGCGAAGAAGTTGGTCCCGTAAACGGTTCACGGCACGCGCGATTAGAGATTCCATTTGGTCTATTACGGCGGGATCGATATTGCGCGGCCACACGAAATTTGCCGTAAAGTCGAACGGCGCTACGGAAAGGGCGAGAATCGAGGTAAAGAGATAGGAAGAGGGAGTAGTAAGAGGGAGAAAGACAGAGAGAGAGAGAGTTGGCTCTCGAGGCGGATTAATCGTGAATTATCAATCGGCGGAGTCGAAAGCTGAAGGAAGCAGCGGGACAGGCTGAATGTGCTGAGGTGGGGGAAAGGGAATCGAGAGAAAAAGAGAGAGAGAGAGCTAGAGGGACGTAGACCAGAGGGACCATCCCCTCTCTCTCTCACTTTTTCCCTTCTCGAAAGAGAAGAGCCCGGAGGGCTCGCTGAACGACGTTTCTGGTTAATCGCGTTTGCGGAAAAACGGAGATAATTCCCGTCGTCCGTCTGGACGATGGAGGCGTGGTACGATGTAGGTGGAGAAAGGTATAGGTTAGGTATAACCGGCCGCGCAAATCGTGAGCTTCGTTCGCTTCGAGGGGCTCTGAAGGGAGCTGTCCGGAGAACGGCTCCACGTACGGTGTAGGTGGTACTCTCTCTTTTTCTCTCTTTCCCTTCCATGCACGACGAAAGGGGGGGACGCAGAAAAGGAGGAGGTAGGGTAGGGATTGATATTCGCGAGCACACGGAATTTTTAACTAGCCCGGCCGGCCTTTAGTCGTTCCGCCACGAAAGCGCAGCGGAAAAGTTATGAATCTAATTTTCAGCGTATTTTTGTCCCGCGCCCCGCCATCGTCTCCTCTACCACCACCATTGCCGTTAGCATCGCCCATCTAAAAATCTCACCCCCACTACCAACTCGCACCTCACTTTCCTCGCCATCGTTCTCCCTTGTAAACCATCCTTCCAAGCTCTATCGTCGAGACTGTTTCTACGCGAATCACTCATTCCATCGTCTCTCCCGCTGTTTTTATATATATTTCTACGTTTATACGTGCTGCAGTACCTATATTCGGAATCAATGTCGTTCCATGGGATCGTCAAAATCGTTATCAGTTTTATCAAACGTTATTATCGCTCATTACGAATCGGAAGTGGGATAGCGTGAGAACGCGTAGAGATCGATAAATAATTCGAGGGGCTTTGCTGGGGTAGTAAAATCGTTACCAACATCGCGATCGTTACCTCGTCCCTTCTTTTCCTTCCTTCTTGGATACAAAAGCTCTACTTTTCTCGATTTATCGGTCCCGCAAATCGAGCAGGTAATTTTCAAGCTTACCTCTCCGTCACGGTTCGCGAATGATAATTTCAGCCGATGCTTGGGAATACATATACAGGGTTTACGCGTTCACGGACTCGTTTAAATACACGAGTAGAGGTGGTACGCGCGTATCGTGCTCCAGATCGACTCCTCGACTTCGTGCAACGTGCACTCGAGTCATGATAATACACCACCACGACCCGTTTCTATAAATCTCTGTTGACCCGATAAGAAAAAGATCGAGCCTCTAACGGTAAACCTACCACCAACCCCTAAACTGGTCACCCCAACCCCCCCTTTCCCTCTTTTTTTTTTTTGTTTTTTATCGTACGTCAAGCGATACGAGGTAACCCTGCCGACGGTTAAATCGAAAGTACTCGCCGAACTTTGATCTTCTCTCTCTCTCTCTTGTTGCTTTAGCTTTTCTTCTACTTTTCCTCCTCATTCTACTTACTCAAGAAACGAGC
Organism: Ancistrocerus nigricornis; assembly: GCA_916049575.1. Lineage (NCBI taxonomy): Eukaryota > Metazoa > Arthropoda > Insecta > Hymenoptera > Vespidae > Ancistrocerus > Ancistrocerus nigricornis. Next base: position 7,090,498 of record OU696665.1, read on the forward strand.
TCTTGATGGAGTCTCAGGCAAAACCTCGCGTGCAGCCTTCGCAAAGTATATTTAAAACCGTAATAACGATAGGATCGGAGGTCGCTGTGACCAGATACGCATCTCGGTAGAGAGCTTGCGAGTATGAGAAGTAGTGGGGATACAGAGTGGGGATATCGATCGAATTCGAGTAAAGAAATGTTTTTTTTTTTATAACCCCTCTCGAGGAATCGTATCTCCGACGTATCTAATTGTCCATTTATTTTCTTAGATGTGCCTGCCTGGGTACGTACGTATATGGGAATAATTTGGATGAAAGGATGGGAAAGAGGTGAAGCGAGAGGATTAAAAAAAGAGAAGGGAAAAAAGAAGGGAAGAGAGAGAGAGATGAAAGAGGGAGCAGAAAAGGTTCATCAGCGAGGTCGACGGAGGAAAGCGGCTTCTCCAGCCACGAGTGAAGTCGAAATGCACGTGAGAGTCGTCCACGTACGTGTACACCCACGCTCATACGCGAAACATACACTCACAAACACAATGACACGCACACGTAAACCCGATCGGAGCTACAACGCTGGCGCCGGGAATGGCACATACGCGAAGCCGAGAACCGAGTTTTACGCATCGCGCAAAAGTTAGTTCCTAATTATTCAGATTTTCAAATTAATGTTTCAGCCGACAATGATGGAGCATCCGGACCGTCTTCCGTCTCCCTCTTTTTTCCTTTATCGCTCGGACGCAACCCAGACGTGCGCGCATACACGCTCATATCGTACGTTAGCCAGTAGGAAAGCATACGAGTGCAGCCAGGCCGTTTACAAGCCTCTTCCCTCCTGGTCCACCTCAGCCGTTCTCTTTCTCCAACTCCTCGCGATTCGGGAATACCACGGGGATCACGAAAACACCGAAAACTGATTCTTTCCGGACGTATATACTCTCCTTTTTCTCTGCCGCATAGCTCTATCTCCAAACGTAGGACTTTGTAATTTGCCGAGTTCAACCTCTTGAAAGGGAATTACGGCTCGCCGAAAGTTTCTTTTTTTTTTATTTAACTATACGCATACGTGATACCCTCGGCCCTTCTCCGTTAACGATAAAAGAAGGAAGTTTCGTTAGGGGAAATTTTTTTATATCGCGGAAAGATCGCGTTTTTAAAATCTACACACGATGAGGGGTTGTGCCTACATGCTGCTAACTCGGAAATATCAGCAGAGACTTGGCCATTTATGCTTTTGGTTCTACCAACTACAACGACGACACGCGCGGAGACGTTATCAAGTGGTATGCGGTTTCGTCGACAGTATCAGGGGTCCACCTTGTTCAAAGTGCCCACGAGAAATATGATACCATCTGAGGTGGAACGGGCGTGAAGATAAAGGAGGGGTTACGAGATGATGAGAAGAATTAGAAATTATTTGGTGAAAGATAAACTGGTATTAAAAATCTTCGTTATCTCGTTTCCCTTGAGCTACAGTGGAATGCCTAATGTAAATAACTGGGCATAGCGATTACTTCTAAACTACTCAGACTTTTATTGTAAAAACTTGCACACGATAGTATGAAGAAAAACTGAGACAATTTTGAAAGCAATTTGACAAGTATAACCTACAATATTAGCCACCTCAAATTTTAGCTGATGTCCAAATCTCTGCGACAGTACTTTTAATATTGCCTCTTCTTATTTCACGAAATCTCTAGCTTTTACTCTCGGCCACCATCTTGGACTCGCTCTCGGGAAAAGGGTGAAACCCTGGCTCGCATCTTTCTCACAGTACGGAGATTCGAACCCGGATGCGAATCGTACGAGAGATTATACTCTTGGCTCGAGAAAAGAGGGCGACTTTCTGCTAGCAGACGGGGGAGAAAGAGTACGGTTTTCGTTCGTTCATGGTCAGGAAGGCGAGATCGAGAGAGAGAAATGATGGTGGTGGAAAGAAGGGAGAGATGGGAGACGAGGGAGTTATTCCGCGAGTTTCTATATTTTGTTCTACTTCAAACTTACGAAATGAATATCTAACGATATTGGCTCTCCTGGCGTCCCGCACAAGCCAACCACGAAAACCATCGCCGTACGAAACGTGGAGAGGAAGTGAGAAAAAGATAGATGAGAGACGAAAGGAGAGAGAGAGGAGGAGGCAACATACAGCGAGGCCCTCGTAAGCACTCGTTGCACTTCCTCTAACCCACGTAATTTTCGCTCGAGTGCAAATATTCCCAGGTTTTTAACATACCGCCGCCTCTCGCCACTCCCCCCTTCTACCGTCACCCTCTTCCCCTTTCTCCCTCTTTTGCTAGCTATTCCCGAATTTACTCTCGGGAAAAACCTCAAATTGGTAATCCTTCCGATGTGTTCCCTCGCGAAGAATAGTCACTGATTTCTTCATAACTATACGATGACTTGTACTTTGTCTTGTATATATATACCAATGGTTCTTGAAGAAAATGACATATACAGGGTAGTCCACCTAAATATATACCTACTTTATTTATAATGACAATAAACATTTTTAATTTAATATAAATGGTTTCAAAAAGTGAATAGTTTACATGTTTTTTTTTTTCAAAGTAATTATTTTTTCTCAAAAGATTTGTTACATCATAAACAAAGGTGATATTCAGATGGCAAAATTTAGGTGGACCACCCTATATATTCCATCTTTTCAACGATAACAGCACGTCTATCTATCTTACAGTCTAATCCGTCCACTTCGGAATAAGTCTAATCGGTTTTATGGCGCACGGAGACTCGAGAATAGGTGCGCCATTGCATATCGTAGACCAATTAAATGCATCGTGTCCACGTGCACTTGTACACAGGTATATGTGTGTGTGTGTAGATGATCGTGCGTAATCGGTCGAGTCGGAGGCTACGATAAAATTTGTCGTTTCGTCCAAGCTTCGCCGATTGTTTGTCGCGCCGTAGCGTCGTCTATTGCGCACTCGATTGCTCCTTATCGCGGTAATTATCAGCAAATCTTCCTATCAGAGCAAATATGGTAATATCGTTATGGATATTTTTTTTTGCGTACCTATCATCGGCATCATCACCGATATACCACGTGCCAACCGATGAAAGAAGCCTAACTTTCGCGATAACTCGATCGGTCGTGGATAAAATCTCTTCTTGTTACCATTTAACGTCCCAATTGATGATCCTGGATGTCATAAATCATTGATCTTTCTAATGGAATTTTAGGCATATACTGGGTGAACCAAGAATCTTGATCAGTAAAGATTACTCTGTTATTAGCAATCTCATCGAAAATGTTTCTATTAGCTTTTGCATGGTTTTGAATGAGCTTTAATGTGATTATAACAAATTATTTGTTATGTTTTTTTAAGGTTATCTTAAATTTTTTCACAAATAAACATAATTCTTTTATGTTTATCTGGTAGAAGATTTTTAAGACGAATTCGGTACATATGGGAACATACGTTGTTATTTATCTGGGTCGAAAAAATCACAAACTTTGTATTATAAAGAGCTTCATTTTTCGATAAAGAAATTACACAAAAACATTTTTGATCGTATCGCTGACGATTCATGTTTCACCCTGTATAATCTGATCTATTCTTCCTAATGAATGAAAACAACGTTTGTATCGTTGATGATTCTCGTTTAAGCTTTCATCAACTCGGATCTCTTGATAGCTGACAAATCATAGAAAAAGGAGATAGTAAGAAAATGTGGTAAGGATAAAAGGAAGTGGTTGTACGGGCGGCGAAGGAAGCTTACGTTTACTTGAGAATCTTACCGTGAAGTTCTCTCTCTCTTCGAGGTAAGCGTTATGGCAGGAGTCAGCTATGAGAGGAGAGGATCGCGTTCTCGGTTATTTCTTGATCTACCGTGCTCGGTACATTAGCCAACGTGTTTTGAAACACTCGGCAAGCGTGTTTGCGTTGGCACCCGTACCACGGTGTCTCTCTTTCATCTATTCGCGATACGAGCCTCTTCTCTTTCTTTCTTTACCCTCTCCTTTCTCCTTCCAACGAAACTCGAACTCTAAGTTGTAAAAGACACGCGATGAGGATCGAGAAAGGAGGATCGAAGACGACTAGTAACCGATCCCTCTTTTATAGCATTTTTTTAGAATCACAGATGGTTCGTTTCCATCGTACTCCCTCGTCGATCTTTTTTACTTTTTTTACGATCTCTACATTTATCTTATCCTCTTATACATTCGACTAGGATTTGTTTAATTATAATCAAATGTTGTAAGATTTATATATTGATTTCAATTTCTTTATATCCAGACGCGAATTTATGATGCCGGGATGTGCGATAAATTTTATTCGTCTCTTATTTTTACTTTTCTGCAACTTGATTCTCTCTATTTTTTTTTTCAATAATAAAATCGTTCTATTTCCATGGAGCGGTCACGTAATCGGTTCGCAAACGACCCGGTCCGTAAATTTTTGAAATATTTTCAACCGCAAAGATCAAAGACACCGAAGGTGGTAGAGAGACGTGCGGCCAGTTGCGGTGAGAAACGACGATTTGACTGATCTACCAAGTGTTTCCAACTGTAATTACTGTCGATACCGTCTGTCTATACAACGTGTTGGTATTTTGAGAACGCGAATAAAAGCGTTGCGATGCTGGCTATTTAAAAAAATCATATGAAGGAAAAGAAAACTAGAGATATAATTTCGATGATTATCGTTATCGACTCGAACGAAATAAAAAGAAATATAAATTGTGTGAGATTGCCTTTTACTAATTTTCCGATTGATTCGGTTCATAAATAAAATATATATCCGTGAGCATTAAAATCTAATTTAAAATTCATATTCGGTCTGTGAATAAATATAAAAACATCGTAATTGGAGCGTTATCAAAACGATAGTTTGGCACTTATTCGACAAACAATACGATATGGTAAATAACTGCTTTTATTACCGTATTTATTTATGATTTTTCAGCTTGCATTTCGATTCGAATTTTAAAAGCGAATTTCCACGTAAAAATACAACGATCGATTCTCTCTCTCTTTCTCCCTTTGTCTTGGTCTCCTCTCTCAAATTAGAATTTACTTCGCTCAACCTTTTTTTTTTCTCTCGTTAACTGCATTCTACCAAAACGAAACGGCCATTTCCTCGTGGAATCGAATCTCGCACGATATTTCGCACGTGGTGTCGTCTTAATAACACCGATGCCGCATCGACGTTGCATAACCGGAAACGGAAGCAATCCAGAGGGAGCTAGGAGGATGCTTATCATCGTATTATCAATTGCTCAGAGCCGCTCGTAATTATTTTTCCCTGATATTCGCAATCCATTTTATATTTTATGCGGTCGTGTAGCCCACATCCTATCCGGGAAATTTTTTTGCCTTTTTTTCTTCTCTTCTTCCTTCTTTTTTTTTCTTTTATCAACGACAGTTGTATTCCAATTTTTAAACGATTTGACTTTCGCGATACACTAATGTATACAGGGTGTCCGATTCCAGGTGTCCAAGTGGAAAACTACATGTGCACATTAATAATTTGAGTCGAAAAGTCTAATGAACTTTTTCGAAATTCGAGCTAGTTTACGAGTTATTAACTAACAAAGATCGGCCTATCACGGAGAACCGAAACAATCGACGAATGATGACAGCCTACTCGAATTTGATAATAAGCGATAGGAGGAGCAATCTGCAATAAGTCTTCGTTTTTCATCGAATTCATGCCTAGTATCTGCTTCTGCTCTCCGTGATTGGCTGATCTTTATTACTTAATAACTCGTAAACTAGACCGAATTTTCATAAATTTTATTAGACTTTTCGACTCAAGACATACTTCTGCACATATAGTTTTGTGCTGCGACACCTGAAACCGGACACCCTGTATAAGAAATATGATTTAAAATACGATAACAAATATACTAGAATCGTGTCTTGAAACTTCTGATTACATGTATTTATGTTATTTAAAAAAAACATCGACTTTTCTCACATTTTACTCGTATTATCGAAATAAAATTATTACTTTGTGTCTGAACTTCTCTCTTTCACTTTTTGTTCTCTACACGTGCATCGTGAATCACCAGTGTCAGAAGAGTGATTTATTTTCGGAGAACTCCGTCTTCTCCCGATCCTCGAAAAAACGATCCTTCTTGATAGTCCACTCGGTTGAAACGTTAAACTATGTTAAGCGCACGTAGCACATACCGTTTGGACGTCTGCCTCGACTACTGGTATAGTCACCACGAAACAGAGACTGGAAGGCATTAAGATAATTGGCGTCGACGACGTGGACTGGCTCGAAAGATCGCTACTTTGTCGAAACACAAACACTAGGTACCCTCTCTTCCTCAGATTTCAACCCGTGAGATAAGTCTGATAAGAAGACCTTCATGATTTATGAAATAAAAAAAAAAATCGTAGCAAAGATCACAATCTTTTCTTACCGTTTCATTTATATTCTTTTCGAGATGGTTACGACGATGTTTTAAAATAATCGACCGATATAAAACCGATGACTTCGTTTTATTTATAACTCAAATACGTCGGAGAGAAACGAGAGAGACCCGAACGTAGGTAGAATCGATTACAATGATCGTCTATTCGCCCACTTTCGACCATTTGCTATTTAGACACAGTCAATGTTCTCAAATTGGATAAATAAAAATTTCCGTACTTTTTCCCTCGTTTTCGAAAAATTCGTGCCAAATTCCAAGGTGCCAATCGACAAACCAATTTTCTACAAACATCGTTCTCTTTGAGGTAAGAGAAACGAGAGAACTGCGGACGTTAATGTGTTCGTGTAGCTCGTTATTGTCACAGATGTGTCTCTATCTTTCTCCACGACTTGATATTTTTACCAGTTCCTTTACAAACACTACGGTAACACGAAGAACGTTCTCAGCTCGATAACTAGTAATCTTTTCCTGGAACGTAATACGGATCCATCGTTCATTCGATCGACGAATGATCGGCAGAAATCATAACCTTAAAATTGACGTAGCCATAAAATCAAAACACTTGGTGTTTTCATCGGTATCGAATCACAGTCGATTGAAAAAAATATTACATATAGGGTATCTCTTCTTTCGCAACCGATAACTCGCGAAAACGATAGCCAAGGAATCGTATCGCCTCGTTATCACGAGCAAAGTAATTGGATCATTCCCGTCACTACTCACGGGAGCCGGCACATTATTTACTCCTCGTTATCGTCTTCCTTCTTCTCTCTACCTTCGCTTCTCGTCACGAATGGCACACCAAACTTCCATTAGCATCCCTTTAATCGACGAATAATAAAAATGATTTCTGGTAGGTACTTCCGCGAGCGCTATGCCTTCTCAATAAAGACATTGTCCACGGAGCAAATTCTTATCCGTTAAAAGGCATCGTCGATTTCCCTCGTCGAACATTTCTCCGGAAGGAAAGAGAGGGATGGATGAATGAAAAGGACGAAAGAAAAAAAGGGTGGGGTGAGATTGGGGATTATCGGCTTCGGGGATTACAACAACGGGGTGGAGGTACCTCCGAAGGCTTCGAAGTAAACGATTTTCTTCTCGATGTTGGAGAAGAAAGAGGAGAAGGTAGGGTAGGCGTGAAAGAAAAGAAAGAGTGAGAATCAAAGGGACGCGAGAGCTCGAGAGACTGTTATTGGCTCTAAGGAGGATACTTATTGAACTCTTAGCGGCGTTTTTATCACTCCTTTCTCACGCGCGGCGCTTTAAGTGTTTTCGGCTTTTGTTTAAGGGCCAACCCTTTTCCTCTCTCCAGCTTCTTCGAGATTCCCGTACAGCATTATGCGCTACTCGAGCCACGCTTCCTTCTTCCATTTCTATCCTTTCGCAAAAGATTTTTATGATCCTGATATCTCTCTCTCTCTCTCTTGTTGCACGTTGTATCGTAAACCTGGCTAAAGTGCAGCATGCATCGCGGGGTTGAGGGATAGCTACTACCACTTAAGCTTTTTCCTACAGCCGGGTGCGAAAAACTCCGGTTACGCGGATAACTAGTTTTCCGCATTATCCGTACCTACGGCCTCTGTTCTCCCTTTCCTCTTATCGGCCAGATAGGCAAGAGATTTATCGTCTCTACGTACGTTGATTAAAATTCACCTATCCCAATGTCGATATAAACGCGCGCACGGAAAACCGAAGCGATGAGAACCTATTATTTAAATTATTCGTAGCACCATGTTGGATATCGCTTTATGGCTGAATGTAAGCTTGTGTTGGTTTACGCACGCCAATACACGTATGTTGGTATTATATAGATGTATAAATAATATGTATATATATAGGTGTAGAGGTAAACGAGAGGAAGTTAATGTATTCCTGGAGTTATTCATGAATTTACTTGCTAATATCCTACCGAACGCTTTTATTTTCGTCATACTCCTTCTCTCGTCATGCACTCTTTGATACTATTCGATATCGATAAAAATATGTCTCTTGGTATGCAAATGCACTCGACGGCGACCTTTCAACTTTTCTTTTACCTGAGATAATTTTTACAAAACGATTTTTTTTTTTCGGTCGAATTCCAAATGAGATCTCCCTCTCTTTATGTTTTCCCAATAAGAATTCGAAAGGCAATTATTTAAAACGTCAGAACTGACGAATAATTTTATAAAAGTCATATTCAGATGCGATAAAACGCTTTGTAACATTCGATCGAAAAGTCAGACTTTACTCAGATAATACTTCTTTTTTCTTACAGTAGGATTCCCATCATCGGAAGTAAGTACCTTGGGTAAAAGGGAGACCGCTCTTGGTTCTTCGGGCAACGCGTCGACGTTCGCGAGATACAATGATTGATTCGCTATTTAGAGACTTCCTGCACGCTCGAGCCCCGATGCTGCTCTACATTAAAACCGAATGATGACCGTCATTATCTCCGATCATCCTCGTCGTAGCAGCTGTTCGTGGTGCACTCCGTTCTAGACCCCCTCTCTCATTCTATCTCACTCTGGTACTCTTGGAAGAGGAATCGCGGGTGCGAGAGGAAAGAAAAGAGGAAAAAGAAGAAGTGGGTGAGAGAGTTTCTGCAGTCGCGCGCGGCTATTTTTGCCGAATCGTTTCTATACGTGTATGAGTTCGAGGTACGTGTGTAAGAAAAAGAAATGAAAGAGGAAGAGAGAGAGAGAAAGGGTAGAAACAGTCCTCGGTTATTTACCCTCTCGATAAATATACGATAATGTTATCGCCGCTAAAGCGCGACGGCGCGCGAAGCTTCGAATTCGTACGCGGATTGGTGAATCGTAATAAAAGGTCTCCTCTCGGGAAAGCGAGCGAAGCGAACTGGGCTCTTTCTTTCTTTTTTTTCTCTTTCTCGTCTTCTTCTTCGTCTTCTCTCCTCCAAACTCGCACCGCATTCCGCCGTCTTAACGACCCGCGCAACGGGGACCGAAAGTCCGAGATGCCGCGCTCTCGACGTGTCTAAATATAACGAAAACGTATATCTATTCGACATCGGGAGCGAAACGCGCAGAGCGAGTCTTTAACTCGGACCTCGACCCTCGGGAGAAAGGGACGAAAGAATCGGATTTTTGACAAATTTATTCATTTATCTGATGTTGATGTAATCTATCGATAATGGTGATAAATATCATGTGAAGTATACAATATGGTATTATTTCGGGTTCCTTCGAAAGTAAAATAAATATTGAGAAAAAGGGGTCTTATTTTATGGAGAGGGGTGTTCCCTGAACATAATGTATGTTTTCTGCTTTTTTTTTTTTTAACATTTAGCCAAAAGAATTTTACAACAATCGGATATCGATTAAATTACGACCTACTTGAATGATGAGAGGGTTCGAAGGGGGTGAATTTTAGGAATTGGACTTTTGAAAAATAGATTCATTTATCTGATGTTGAAGTAACCTGTCGATAATATCAAATACTTCTTCAACACTTCTGTTAACATTTTTAGGAGCAATTTAAGGTTAGAATTCCGTGACGCATGAGGATATGGTTCTAGCATAAATTGAGGCTTTCTATCTAATAATTATAGCCTGTAATAATTCTTCCTTTTTTACTTATATACTATATTTTTGTTGTGTTTAATATTTTATGATTGTTATAAATACACGTGAATAAATAAATAAATACAAAATATAGATTATGGCATAATTTCGTATTCCTTCAAAAACAGGGTAAATGTACAGAAAAAAACACATCCCCCCCAGGGATCTTATTTTATAGAAGGGAGGTTCTCTGGACATAACATATGTTTTCTTAACATTTACCCCAAAGAATTTTACGCATATCGGATTTCGGTTAAAGTACACCCTGCTCAAAGGTAAAAGGGTACGAAGGGGGTGAATTTTCAGAATCGGATTTTTGAAAAATAGATTAATTTACTAATTTACATATAAAATATGCTATCACTTTAGGTTTCTTTCGAAAACAAGCTAAATGTTCAGAAAATAACCTTAACCCACGGAAAGGCTCCATTTTGTAGAATAGTGTAATTCATTACTTCATTGGGCTAAATCCCCCATGAACGAGAGAGAAAAATATAAAAAGAAACAAGAAGGCAGTAAAGGGGTATATACAACAAAAAAAATAAAAATTGGAATAAAAAATAAAGAGAGAAAAGTTCCCTGAACATATGTTTAACCCTTTTTCTTAAAATTAACCCAAAACAATACAAAATTCCTCGTTAGGTTCTAAGCAAACACGCTCGATCGGATATCGATTAAAGTACGCCCCGCTCGAAAGGTAAAAGGGTACAAAGGGGGTGAATTTTGTAACGACGAAGGGAAGCGTGATTCGAGGCGTTTATCGCAAATCAGAAAAGGTGAAGTGCGCTCCGTTAGCACGGCTACCGCAACGAGTTGCGCTTGGTATTCGGTTGTAAAACAGGGGGGTTGAATCTATCTATCTCTCTCTCGCTCCCTCGTTCATAGTCGCGGGCGTCCGTTTCACGCGTGCGATCGCTCACCAGTCGAGGGTGGGTAACGAATAGATAGGGATGGAAGAGGAAGCGAGAGACCAAAGGGGTGGTAGGGGGGTGACAGAGAGAGAGCCAGTGGCGTTAGTCATTCACTTCTACGCGCTTACGCACACTCACGCGTGTCGACTCTCGCGAGTTACGCGGGAACCCTCGCGTGCAACAGTTAAACGGCGAGGTCGAGTCGGTTATATGAATTTCGAAGGCAGCTAGAGTAAACGCATGACCGTGATTTTCTATATACACGATGTCTGGTTCCAGGTGTCCAAGCGGAAAATGACATGTGCAAATCAATGATTTGAGTCGAAAAGTCTAATACTATTTTTCAAAATTCGGCACAATTAAGTAGTTATTAACAAACAAAGATAGGCCAATCACGGCAAGCAGTGACATGTAACGTTGTTTATTGTGGATTGTTCCTCCTACTGCTTCGTTTCTTGATTAGTTGCAAGCTCAAGTAAACCGCCTTTTTTCGCTAATCGCCGTAATTGGCTGATCTTTGTTAATTATTAACTCGTTAACTAAGTCTAATTTCGAAAAATGGTATCAGACTTTTCGACTCGAGTCATTGATGTGTACATGTAGTTCTCCGCTTGGACACCTGGAACCGGACACCCTGTATACTGTTTTCTATTGGGTTAATATTTTAGTTCTGGTAAAATGGAGAACATTCGTGAACTTTGATTTTGTTTCGTTGATTGATAAGATTTTCAAGGTCGACTCACCTCTTTGTCCTTGGCCTGTAACTCCTGCTCGAGGTTGCTGTTCGGCGTTCTCCTGGGATTGCTCGCGTCGTGTTGCTGCTGATCGCTTCCCTGCGGAGTCTGGGACAATTGATGTCCCTCAGTCTTAGAATTGCCATCGTTCGCTGTGGCTAGTTGCTCCTTTAACGCGGACACTTCCTTCTCCGCTAACGTTGCCCTCTGGAAATATAGAAAATTATTATATAGATGATTGATTTATTTTGGAGTTTTTTTATTTGAAAAAATCAACGAGAGAAAACGTGTAGCTCGTAATAACTCGAGGTGGAAACGATCGATGGATTAAACGAGCCGTTGGGAATGCCGTAAGTTCACCGTGGCAGTTAATAACAATCGCGACGCAAGTTCGAGAGCCGTTTCGCCAAACGAAATCGCTTTCGAGCGAACACGTGCACGCACACGCATCGACGTCTACGAGCTGTAAATTTTCACGATTCTAGAACCCGAATCGTTGAATTACCGTTCAGTACCGTGCGAAATCGATCGATCTCGCTCTCGTGCCTCCAATTTCGCGAGTACGAAAAGCGAAAATAGAAACCGAGTCTCGCCGGTACCTCTCGAGCCTCCTCGATAATCTATGTATATCGGTGAAGAAATGACGTTTGAAAAAAAAAAAAGTTATAACTCCTCATCGAATTATATTGATCATGGTTATAATTCTTTCAAAAAGAATGTCTGATAAAGTTCGAAACGAGGCTGCGCAATTTTGAAAATTCATCCAATGAAAAACGTATCGAACTGTTCCAAGAACCTATAGTTCGACGACCGACCCGTTTTAGAACCACCCATTTCTCAAGCCAATTTTATGCTCATTTCGAACAAAGAATCAAAAAATGCACTCTCGCATTTTCGCCTCTGGAACCTTTAATTGAAATCTTCAGCTGAGACCGCGTGCCGTTGAAGAAGGAGACCGCGATGGACGATGGTGGGATTACCTTTTTAAACTTCACCCCGTAAAGTATCTAATAAATATCGTTCGTGGCCCTGGTACCTTCGTCCGGATATTAATTATAGATGCTTTTATATTCAAAGTAGCTCGAGCGCTTTACCGATAGTCACCCCTCTCGTTCCTCGCTGCCACAAAACCCACCCTCCACGTGCGGTAATTCCTGCCCCGTTCGTTCGTGTCTCCACCCCTCTTGCTTCAACCCTCATTCTCTCTCTCTTACCCCAGGCTCTTCCCATCTACCTACTTCGATCCTGCTGATTCTACCAGCAACGATTCATACGTGTACAAGAGGGAGGCTGACCGATCGATTGCTCGAATCAAACAGGTTACGCGACTCCTCGTGTCGTCCACACGAAGAACGGGGGAGAGAGAGATCGGATTCCCTTTGACCATCAACGATTACTATCGAGTCTCTACTGACCCATTATGTATCTCCAACGAAACGAACGTTTATCATTCGCTCGCAAACATTTTTTCAACCGCGATGATTTGTCCTTTACGAAATAAATCGAATGAAATGAATATTATTTTTTTTTTATTTCTTCCGTTTATTCGAAGAAAGAAATTATTTATGGAACGGTTCGTGCGTGTACCAAGAATCTATTCCAGAACGAAAGGTCGAAAGCTACATGACCGTGCAGGTTAAATCGCTATCGAGTATCGACCCTGAGTCACGATTGCCGAGGTTAAATGTGTGGTTTCCCTTCTAACCTGCGTACTATCGGCCACGAGTACAGGTGCAAAGTTTCACCGTTCTATCATGGAATAGTGGTATGGTATGATCGAGGAGGGGTCGTTCGCGTTTGATCGAGGAGATCACCCTACTAGACGTCACGTGATGTGTGTAAGTATGTAAGATTTTTTAATTCTTTGATCAATTCTCACAATTATTATAAACGATGTACCAGAGAAACGTTTTTACAATGAATCATCTTTCGTTAAGCGAAGAATCGTTGAAACGAGATTCCCCGAAGGAATAGGAGAAGGTTGAAAGTCGAGAACCCGGCGCGTACGACTCGCTTCTACTAATCACTGAGATTATATCAAGAGATAGGCTATCGTAACGTGAAAAATAAACACTCGTGATTATTATGTCGATCGATCGATCGATACTACCCTCTCTCTCTTTTGATCTATCGTTTATGAATCAGAAAGGAGAATAGAATTACGCGACAAGTAGGAAGGAAACAGCGATCGTTCGGTGAATCACGGATGAACGTATTTTACGAGTACGAGTCAATAAGAACGAGGAAGAGAGAGAGAGAGATAAATGGAACGAGAGAATAAGCGAGGAGGGGCAGAACGACGGAAAGACAAAAAGAGTAAGATAGAAAGAGATGGAGGTAGAAGCTACGGCAGATCGTAATGAGCCATTGTTTCCTGCAAAAAGCCTTGACGATGTTATCGATAATTACGAAATGATACGGGAAGCATAAATACATATCCGAGAGAGGAGTATACGGTAATGTACGACTGGTTCGAATGGCGGATGCGTATCGATAGCTGTCGAGTTGCATCCTGCATATTTGTCACGTGGAGCACGTCCGCCAGGAAAAGCAGGGAAGCAAGAGAGAGAAGCTAATAAATTGCCTTTCAAAATCGAACTTAAGGCACCCAGAAAATCTCGATCTAGTTCTCGGTAATACAAAATTCATGAAATTGCAGTAACAATGTTTGGTTTCGAGTAAAGTTACGGTGATTAGGGTTGGAATGATATATCAAAATATCGGTAATATCGATATTTTTATGTGTAAACACGATATGTATATATCGATATTCTTATGATCGATATATCGAACTTCTCATGATCGATATTTTAATTTATTTAATTTAATTTAATTTAATTTAACGGGTAAAGACCCTTTAGTATACAATAAGAAATTTACAAATCATAGAAAGAACTGGACAATAGAATAGAAATATAGACAATATAACAGTATAACAATATAACAATAGACAAAAGCATTACAATGCATTGCAATACAATTCTCATGGTCGATATATCGATTTTCTCATGATCGATATATCGATATATCAATATTTTAAAATGACTAGGAAATTGTATAAAAAAATAGATTTGCAAGAACACGCGTATGTACTCATTGTAATATAACAAAAATTTGTTAAAACAAACGATTCAATTTTACATTGTTATAGTCACTAATTGAAATAATCAAGAACCTTTTTTAATCATTACATCTGCTTTCAATATTTTCACCTTAATATCGATTATCGATATTTTCTTTTACTTGCATCCCTAACGGTGATCGACCGTTACAACGGGCGAGACGATATTTTACCACCAAATTTCGTAATTACTTTAATTGGCTCCAGATGCTAATTAATGACCTAAACATATGCCGCGTTATATAGATCGCTGTCCGATAGGCCAAGCATTACGTGTGCCGTCACCCCGGGGGGGATAGACGATCGGGGTGAGAACGCATGTGTTTGTCATTACAAGCTATACGACGGTGTTATCGCTTCTGAATATCTATCTCTTTCTCTATTTCTGCTCTCTTTCTCGAGATTGACTAACCGCCGATCGACTAATCGAGAGAGACTTTGCTCGTTGCCAGTGTTCTATTTCGGAATACTTTGCATGAAATAATTAACCGGTCTCTCGCGAGCATCCAGTAAAAGGAAAAGATCAAGAATATCATCGAGCTGGATTAGAAATATTTACCTTAAGAAAATGTGTGAAAGTCAAGAATTTCGAAATGAGCCAAAAAATGAAAGAAAGATATTTTCGTCCCTGCTTATGTTTACAGGAATGAGAGAGAGAGAGAGGATACTGTTTGCCAGCAGCTGCTACGATTCGATCGTTCGAGAGCATCGATTATATGCCTCGCTTGAACTTCGAAGATAAAGCAGAAGCACGTGTAGAAGGGAAAGAAGAGGCGTGCAGGATGTATAACAGCGGGTCCGACACTTCGATCGGGTCGATCGCGTTAAGGCGTTTCTCCTCGCTTCTCCCTTCTATTGCCCTCCTCCCTCGTGTTGCTCCTCTTACACCCCTTTACAAATTGACGGTTACTCGACTTACCACGGTGCAAGCCGCTCGCCGATCGATCGGTACTCACCGATTCGATATAGGGACGGAGAAAATCGCACCTTCCTCGAGAAACCCAGGGAAGACCAAAGCTCTATAGTACGTTCCCTATCGTTCTCTTATTATTAGTCACTCGACTACAATATTTTTTTTCCTCCTCTACACGATTCACTCGAAATGGATATTTATAGATAAAAAAAGGTTCGATGACGCATGATTGACTTTATTCTAAAAAAAAAAACAGATTTTCCAACGTGACAGGAAATAAGAAATCCCAAAATTCGAAGCAGATAATCGTTAATTACCTTTGGAACGGACACGCGTCCAGCTTGTACGCAGGTTGCCACTCATGTTAGGATCGGGACACGCGAGTATATAGGTCGAGAATGTATGCGTCTGTAATGCAGGAGGGTATGCTTGTATGCGTCGTGGACGGCATGCGAGTGCGACACAGCTGGCGCGCACGGTCGTGCCCTGTCAAACGCCTCGCATTCTTTGTGTCGCTCTCCGCGGTAGAATCTCTCGAATAGATCACCCTCCTCTCTCTCTCTCCCACTCGAAGCATTTCTCTCTTTCTATTTTTGTCTAGTATTTTTATATTAGTTTTTCTTTTCTATCTATCGCTCGATTTTCTATTTAAACTATATAAATAACAGTGTAATTGCTCGTTTGTTTCTAATCACTGATCTCTGAAAGTTTTTCACCGATTGCTTTGAAATTTTGGCAGAATATTGCATTCGAGTAGCAGCGTTTTCATATACCTCTAGGTGATTGAAAATAAAAAGTAAGTCTTTTACGATGTACAATTTAAATTTATTTGAAGTTCTATTTGTTCTAAAGTTCTAAAGCAACAAGAAATAGATAGAGAGAGAAAGAATAATTTCTTAAGTCATTGGGCTGTGACCATATAAAATATGTAATACAAAATAATACATTATATAGAATATAGAATACACAAATTTCAATCGATCACATCTTTTACCAATGCCCGAAATACTACGTCGAAAGAATAAAATACAAAAATACCAAACACAGGTAACATACTAAATGATACAAATTCTTGTAAAAAAGTCTTAATATTTTTTAAAGATTCCTTTTATAATCAAATATAAAATCCTTATGTAAATACCATGGTTGTAAAACTTTGCTCACTAATAACCTAAGAAGGTGCATGTGACCTTAAGCATTCAGTAAAAAACAAAAGTAATAAAAAAAAAAACCGAAAATAGAGGAAAAATTAAGAATGAGGTCTGAAAAAACTATAGTTTCCTAGTCTGTGGAACAGAGAGAGAGAGAAGTAGAGAAAATTGAAAAATTTTCCTTCTAACTACACTGAGCCACAGTAACGCATGGCCGAGAACAGCTAGTAAAATAATAAACTTTTTTGTGGTACGAGTAGTATCTTTTTTTTTTCTAATAACGATCGATAGTACATCCTTTTGACGTATGTCACTTTTCCGGCCCTTTTATATATAATATGTATATATATCCGATGAGCAACGCTATTTTCGCGACAGGTGTTCGATACGATGGGGAAAAGAAAAAAGTTTTCTATGCGGATCGATAGGTCGGCGGTCGATCGACGTCGCGACGCCAACGACTACGTTGTAATCGCGGTTGTCCACGAAAAGCCCTTTCTTCGTCGTCGTTGATGGTGGTAGTGGTGGCATTATAGGGTGATACAGGGAGAAAGAGAGAACGAAGTGCCTTATACCAGCCGCCTTTATAATCTTTCCACGAAGGACGGTCGGGTGGGAGAAAAGCGGGCTACACGGATCAGCCGTTTATGACTGCCGGCGCTGTTATATATTTTTTTTCTAGAGGATAGAAGAAGGAGAGGATCCGTGGATGTTGAAAAGAGTAGTGGGAGTGAGAAAAAGAGAGAGAGAAAGCAACGGGAGACACTCGCGATATTTCAAATTTTCTCATTACACCTCGAGGTGCGAATGATATCCGCTCTCACCCTCTACTTCTTTCTTTCTCTTTGCACAGAGAGATAGTGTTAAAGGGAAAGAGAGAGAGAGGGAAGAGAGGATATCCTCATCGACGACGATAGCACGGTGGCGCCATTCGACTTCTTTCTCTCTTTCCACCCACCCTCCAATCGCCACCCCAAAACACCCCTCCTTCAATCTCACACCAACCAGCCATCAGAACGAACCCCTCTTGTATTTATTATTAAGATATCGACCGGCTCTAAGCCCCCAGTAGGATACTGCAATATGCGGCTGGAAAACACTCGAAGCATACGCGGAGAAAGCCGACGAGATCCTTCCTACTTTATCTCTCTTTCTTTCACCATCTCGTTCTTTTCTTATCTTGCCGAGCCGAACTCTCGGCGATGCCGTAACAACATAGAACCCGAAGAAACGGCGAAAGAGCCCGACGTTCTCAATAATGCTCGCTGCTAATGGCGACGATTAAATTTAATTGCGAGTCGGTTCGCGACGCGAATCGGTTATACGCGTCGTCTTCGACGCGTTCGAACGCCATTTCGAACGGATATAATCCCTTGTTATCCCTTTAAACGAATCGAATCGTAACCATGGATGAAAATGTGATAAAACATCTAGCGAGAGAGCTGCTAACGTCCTTCGGACGAACAAAGTGTTGAAACCAAACGGAATGGTTCGTCGTCGGTATAGAACAAAAGAGAGAAACAGATAGAATCCGGTCCATGGGGTCCATTAATCGTAGGACAATAAACGTGCTCTCGTAAGAGTTCTTTGAACGAGATATTTTTCGGGGGAGGGGTCATCGACCGCCGGCGTTCGTTTGCTTTGGGTACTCTTTCGAAGCATGTGTGCCTCGCTTTAATGGCTAGAAGGACGACGGGGCAATGCGTGTGGCAAAAGGGCACAGGTTCCCACGTGGGTCGGGCTAACTCGTCGCTTGGAGCTCGAAATGGAACAAAAAAGAATGAAATACTAAGCAATAATCGAAAGCTTTTTATTTAACTGTGTTGGTATCGATTTTGTCCGGATTTACAGGAGCGTGGTAATATTTGAAAAAGCTTCTTTGGTGAAGAGATCAGGTATAATATGACGTGGTCGATAAGAACACGTTGGTACGGGAATATTTAAGAAATGTCAATACGTCCTGCTGGTTTGGTAGCGAAACAGAGGGTTTCGGACTATGGCAGCAGTTGGGCGAAGCGATGACAATAAGACCACCACCTCTCCTCGAAACTAGCCTCGAGGCATCGGTTAAAAAATGAAGGAACGCCTTTGATGTTTCCCCGTTGTCCTAATGAAAAATTAAAGCCCCTCCTTAAACATCATTAGACACAGAACACTTTCAAGTTCGCTTTTCGATCCTCTCCCTCCCATTTTTCGTCCTTCGTTCTCTTCTTGGTTCCTCTTTTGCCCCACCCACTTTCTCCCTTTCGCCATCTCTGTTTTTCAGAGCGACTCGCCTGCAGCGTGCAATCACGGCCCTTATTTCGAATTTCCGTTTTCTCGTTAACGATCAGAGAACGACTCTCTTTATCGGTAAAAGAAGGGTTCGATGTAATTTGAAAAATCAAAAGGATTATATAATATTTACGTTCATAGAAAATATTAATGTCTAGATCAATTTTTATTAAGTAGGTACTATCCTGGAGCAACTGATTTTCTTTGAAATACACCGGAACGTACATGTGGCCAAGAAGGAGAGGATCCAGATAAATATCTTCTCACGCGACGGTGTACTAATAAATCATGATGGGATATAAGAAAAAAATCGGTGATCATCTGCCGGGTAAAAGGAGAGAGGGAGTACAAAGTGATCCATGAAGGGGAATCGTTCTTCTGAATGGTATTCTCGGGAAGCGTCGGCGTCGATTTCCTCTTGCCTCTGCAAGCGTGTTGTCTGACAAAAAACGTGTCTCGCCGGTCGCGCGACGTTTCTTCTTTTATTTTTCTAGCAAAGAAACAGAGCTGGAATCGATCTCGTTGCGTTAGGATCTTCGCACGATAAAGTGTATCATTATTAGATCAGCGTGTTTTATGCGATCTTTCGTTGGAAGAACGAGTAATCAAACGGAAAGGATGTTGGTAGATCCGGGATCGTTCACTTTTGAATCCTCTCGAGAAAAAGGAGAAACGTCGAATTAAAAAAGTGCGAGAACGATAGGTAGACGGCCAGAGTCGAGTGTGCAGGAAAAGCCGTCGAGTAGGATCGGTGCAATTGCGGGCCAGTTTTTCTGTGGAAGTATAGTAGTCGTAGTAGCGGGTAGGTGGAGGAGTTAGCGGATTAGCTGATCGTCCACATCGGGTAGCCAGGAAAACACTCGAGGCTCGTGTCGGGCAGAAACGAATTTCGCTTCGGACAATGGAGGACTCGATACGGCGGAATCGGCAAAGGGACGGTGAATGCAGGTTCGCGAGTTAATCGAGGGATGAGAAGGTGGAACGAAAAAGAGAGAGGTAGAGGGTTTATAGAGAGACAGAGAACGAGGTTGAAGCTGGGAGGTTGAACAACGACGGTAGCAAGTGGAGAAAGAGAGAGAGAGAGAGTAATGGGGGTGGGGGGACGAACGATTGTTGAAATTTGCATGAATCGATCACGATTGTTTGGCCGCGGAATGAACACGCCACCACAGGAGAAATAATTCGCAATCCGTGTGCAGGCCGAGCAATCGAGTTACCGTTTGCCATTTCGATTCTGCTCGGTCCAACGGACGACAATGGCCCTCCGCCAAAAGCGAATCATCTTTGTGATCTGTTCTGAGCCGAATGATCGCTGCTGCAACGATGCCGTCGATGGGGACTCGTGCAGAGCTACCGTAACGTTTCGTTCTTAAGAACGTTAACTGTCTCTGGGAGTATAAATCTCGAGGAAGATCACCAAAACGATTTGGTGTCTCTTACGTTGAACGGGTTCGTCATCGTTCGAAAATAGATTCTTAAATTTTAATAAATCTCTCTTCGGCATCGTTTACCGCGAGAACAAAAGGCCCCTGTCCATCTAATCCGTATCCCTGACTTTTCGACAATAACGTAGTAGATATCTTCATGCGTGGAGTCGCACTACAGGTATATCCATCTCTGAAAGAGAAAAAGAGAGATGGAGAAAAAGAGGGGTAGTAGGGTACTTTTAGCGCGCAAGGATATCGGTACCTGAGCGAGCACAATACGGGCTATATTTTTATGGTGCCGCGACGGGGGTCTAATGGCACCCTGCGGAAGAAGAGAGAGAGAAGCGAAGAGAAAAAGAAGAATAGGAGCGGTGGGGATTTGGTATAGACGTCATTGTTTCCGTTCGGCACCCTTCTCTCGTTCTCTCTCTCCCACCACCCCCGCGTTCGCTGGCGTCCCCGCACCGAAAACTACCCCCTTACAACGAGGAGGGGGTTGCCTGCCATTCAAGCCACTTTTTCATCTCTCCTCTGTTTCTCTTCCCGCGTTCTTCCACACATAGATTACAATATTACCACCTCCACGCTTCACGATCCACTCCGTTCTCTACCATTCTTCCCCTGTACGTCTCCGGCAATAGCACGCTCGACCTAGCGAGCTCTCTCTCTAGCCACCCTCTTTCCCGATGGTGGTAGCAGCTAACACCGTGCGCCGTTAGCTCGCTGACGTTCCTCTCTTCCACTCTCTCTTTCTCTTGGTCTGATATATATACCCCCGTGCTTCTGATCATAACATAAATTTTAATGATAGCCCTGATGAAAATATAAGAACGCCGAGATATTTATGGCGTCTGTCGTATCCCGACACGGTATCTGAATATTACAGGGTTGGGATACGAGAGAGAGAGAGACAGAGCGGGCATTTCAACAATCTTTTGAAAGGTAGTATACAAAATCTGGTATAAGATCGTCTCGGACTGGCAAGAACGATAATTCTACAAAGTCTAACACGAATCGTTCGAACTATCCCATAGTCTAATGGAATCCAAGCGGAATATCCTCGTTCTTTAGACGTTCCATCGTTCGTCGAGTTTTCCTACGGCTTAATAAGCACCCTCTCTCTCTCTTCCTCGTCCGTTCGTCCATTCCTCCAACCCCCGAGGTCCGCACTTTTGACGCTTCGCTTTGGAAATCCTTTGATTCCCATCTTTTCGTGAGCACGAAAACGTTGATGCGCCTCCTCACTGAAAAGGGGTTCCTTCGAAGGGCGTCCCCTGATTGGGACGATAAAAGAGGCCCCCGGCGAAGCGGTGGGGTGAGCGAGGTAAAACACTAATTAGTTATCAAAGGGCGAGGAAGGGTTTGGTGACAAAATAGTAGATCCTGGAACGAGGAACTTCGTTCTCTCTTAGCCCCGTACCTCGATGGATATACCTCCTGACTGTCTTTCTCTCTCGAACAGCAGCACCCAGCCGAACAACCCTCTTCCACACCCTTTCGTCCTTCTCTCTTTCATCCACCGTCGATCTCTGTCTTCCGATGGCGTCCCCCCCCCCACCCAACGATGTCTTAATACTCTCGGGAGGACGGCCCTGTATTGATTTTCGAATCATTAATTCTACGTCTAATCAGAACTTGCGAGAGACGTATATATACGATCGAAGGGGCTACATAAACGCGTTCGTCATTCATCTACAAATCAGTACACAGGGTGTCCGAATCCAGGTGTCCTAGCGGTCACCTACATATACTCATCAATGATTTGATTCAAAAAGTCTAATAAACTTTTTCGAAATTCGGCTTAGTTAACGAGTTATTAACTAACAAATGTCGACTAATCACAGCAATCAGGTTCACTCGAGCTAGGTAAAAGCAGTTAGCCTGTATATACGAATACCTGTACAGCCAAGCTTCTAGATATACTTTCGAAGAGCAAATCTCGATGCTGACGTTACCGATGGACGCGAGATTCCGGAATACGAGCGTTCTTGAATACTTAACGTCAAACTAACGTAGATATAGCATACCAACTTATTCGTCGATATATCTCGAAGGTATTTCACGATGACGGCAGCACGATGAAAATCTTTCCTCGAGTTCCATCACCCCCCCTCTCTTTACTTATCGGGTAAGACGCGCTTTTCGATGCTATCGAGCGAAATTTCAGGTCATACCGATGGAATATAACGCGTCGTTTCTTGCCCTCGCTGCCGCGAAATATCCGCGCTAATTCGGCAACGTCGTTGAACTTTAACCCCCCGAATCGAATTCTCCCTCTCTCTCTCTCTCTTGCTTCCTCTCGTTCCGATAGGACGGCCCGTCTATCTTACGAATATGTTTGTCAATCCAATAAACGCGCAGCGCGGATTGAAACGTCGTACGGAAATATCCAATTGGAAATTCATTCGCCGCTTCGCCGAGCGAATCCAACCTCTCGTATCCTTTCTCTCCCTCCTCCGTTCGTTTTCCTGGCGTCCACTTCTACCCTCCCAGGATTTTATAAATTCCCTCTAATTATCCGTATAACCTCACCGCGAATCGTCCGATTATTATCGTATCGCACGCGGAGGGTTCGCGCGTGCGTCCGTCATCGGACTCCTCGTCGCTGTCGCGAGAAGAGAATTTTCGAATTATACATCACGTGTCGTCCCTCTCTCGTATATTTTTTTTCTTCTTCTTCCTATCATTTACAGTTATAGAACTGCGCGAAAGAGAATCCCGAAACATCGAAGGACGGACGGTGCTCGAGAATTCGGTGAGAAATGTAAGACGAGTGAGCGTGACTCATGAGACTCTTCGTTCTTGAGAGAAGTAAAAGAGAGAGAGAGAGAGATGGGAAATACATTAGTCATTCCTCATAAGCATCGTAAGCTTCTTTCCGATGATGATAGAACCGGGCCGTTTGCGTAATCCACCAAGACTCGAGAGCACGAAATCTATCGATGGTTCACGAATCGTGGAAGCTGGAGTGCCTCGAGAAATCGAGCTCTTCCTCCCTCTCCTTCTATTCCTCACGATTTCTGCGGCCGCGAATAGCGCTAATTATAGTGATGACTAACGGGCGCGCTACCAACGTCGACGAATGTAGTGCGACCCATTTCGAGGGACCGATGCCCGACCCGGGATTCGCATTGTCTGGCAATTAGCGCGGATTCCGGCTGATAATAAAAATTAATTGCCGTCGCGTCGGCTTCCCAAGGCACACCGGCATTTCTTTCAAATCTCGCGAACGATGCGTGGACCTCGCGAAATTTAACATCGTAAAGATCGGATGAGGTATGTATTTATTGGGTTGGCAAGAAAGTCATTTTGGTTTTAATAAATATTGGCTACGTTTAGAAACTAGGTACTTCATCCAGTTGAATTAAGTTCCTATGAATTTTTGGGATGTTGTTTGATTTGTGAGTGTCAAAATGATATTTGTATAATGTGGCCAATTACTAGTTGAATGACTGCCAGTATTTAAATTGGCCAATTAATACTGGAATACTGTTATTTTTCAAACAATTAAAATTTAAATACATAATATTGTTGTGGTTTACTTTGTAATAATTCAAATCTGTAAAAAGGATATGCTTTATATGTAGGTATTGCAAAAATATTAATTTTGTGATCCATTTTAACAAAACGCTGAAGTGCTAAAGTTACTGGGAGGTTATGTTTGTTTTGAAGGACTTCTGTCAATGTTTTAAAAATTTTATTTTTCTATAATCATATAAATAAATAATGGAGTCCTTTGATTTGTCTCTTCGGGTCAATCTACCTAATTGTTAACTACGACTTCTTGATTTGACTGTTTTGCTTTCCTTTCTGTATTGTGTTACTCGATCATACCTTATGTATAGATTAATGTAATTCACTAAATAACGTTCTTGCCCATAAATTTTTGATTGAATATTATTTATAACCAGCCCTGTACAAGTTAGATATATCGATATTATAATTGTGATCGATAATTAACATAGACTATCCCGAAAAAAACGATAAAGGAAGAGATAGAATGAAAGAAATATTCCTCCTCGTTGATTTTTCGAGATTAGAAATAATACGAATAATTTCGAAATCGTTTCTTCTTATTCCTCGGTTAAATGTACGAGGGAAATGAAAATTAAAAGGAATCCAATAAAAATTGGATATCCGTGAAATTCGCGTGAATCGCATCGGGATCCACTCGTACGAATAATACTAATTAACCGAGACATCAGAAATTCTCCCGTAGGAGTTTCCACGGTGACTGCGGCCCTCGTGCACCTTCCACCGACCCAAGTTCGGGGCGTTCGCGTAAGGACGGGCGTTGCGCGCTTAACAGTGGAAAATTGCCAATTTTCCCTATAATGAAAACTCCCATCGCGGTTAATTCAATTCCCTTCATTTCTTCGCATTGAATTCCTACTCTCTCTCTCTCAGTCTGTCTCTTTCCCGTGCTTAGGATCCTCTTTGGAACCGATTAAAGATAAAACGGTGATTATTACCATTCGGAAATAAAACGTTTGAAATGATTTCCTTCTATCAAAAGATCGCTAATTTAAGAACATCGTCTAATATCGAATGAGATCATCCACTTACGTCAATACGTTCTCTATGTATCATACTTTCGTAGAAGAAAGAAAAAAAAAGGATTAATATCGTCTCGTTTTTTCCAAGAACACAAAATCGTATGGTAAATTCGCAGGAAAATTATCTAAATCCGTAACCGAGTTGCGATCGGTCGAACGTTGCGCGACGAGCTCTTCAAACATTACGCTTATATTGGATTCTATCGCGCGAACGAGCGTTAATATTTGGACAAAAGGATGGACGGAGAGTGGGGGGGAGGAGTTTGGGGAAGAGTTGGAGGGTAGAGGAAAAGTTAGAGCGAGAGAGCAAAGACTATACCCTGCGTAAATCGAAGCGGACGATCTTATTTGCGATAAATCCTGAAGGTAAAGACCAAGTCGCAGCTTCCAACTATATCTCGAGCCGACTCATAATCGGCAAACAATCGACACGAGACGATCGACGAGATGATTTTCCTGTTGGCGCCACATTTGAAATTCCACTTGGGTGATTCTTAACCAAAGCTCGATTTACACACGAACGATAAAAGCCGAATAGTATCGTATTATTGACCCAAGGCGCCTTTTTTCTTTTGGCACGTGCGTTCTCTAATAGGTTGTCCGACTTAAGGACAACGCAACGACGATTTACGATCCACATCTTCGATAACGAAACGACGTCTCTATCGCGAGAGATAAGAATGTGGCAAAGAAAAAAAAAAGAACGATGTATTTGTAACTGTCTTCGGAATTTATACAATCTGATTACGATCTCCACCAAAGCTGGAGATTACTTTTCTAATATCATTTTTTTTAGATTCTCTTTTTTGAAAGTAAACGTTATGATTTTTATGATCCACTAGATAAGTGTTCGATGGGTTAGAAAATCACGTGTTGGGTCTGGGTTGGGTCTGGGTATAAACATTTCTTTCATTAAAAATTCCTTTTTATTTCCCACGATTATCGCAATTAACTATCCATCGATATGGCTCTCATCTCCGATCGGGTATAATATCCACGCAACGAACGAAACAAGGAGAGGAACGCGCGAAAACGTTGAAGAGCGGCCCATCGATCAAAAGAGCTTACGTAACGACCGTGAACAATGTAAAAGAAAGGAGCAAAAATACCGAGGCCGTATCTGGCGCACGAGAATTCTCGATTAATCGCTCGTAATATCGTACATCTTATTTCGCCGACGTAAAACCGTCTCCAACCGCCCCCCCTCCCGGACGTGTTCTCCCCCTCAAAACGCGTCTCCTTCTACGGCCCTCGCCAGAACGATTTACGATCGCGACGATAAAGGAAAAAATCCGCGAGAGCAAACTTTCCTCCGCTGTCGTTTCGATCGCAGAAGATGGCATTCGTTTGTAAGCCATTATCGATATCGGTCTCGCGTCGCCCGTTTGCAAATAAGGGAAAAAATGAGGAAGAGAAACGGGTCGGATGGAAACGTAATGCCGTTCGAGTCGAACAATCGTCCTCAGCTTTGCTTTTTAACGTCTTCCGAGAGGATAATCTTTATGCGAATCGAATGAATGATTTGAGAAAGGAAGGAAGGGTGTGCGTGATGTAGGATCTTGGGCGAGGATTGAGATATATTTTAATTAAAAAAAATAAGTTTAGTAGGGAAATATGTTTAGTAGTAATAAAAATGGTTACTTTTCTATCTATCTACTTTTATAAAACTTGGTTAATCTTTGGTAAGGCCTCATTTGGAAGCATCCCGGATCTGGTCTGGCAAAGTTTCGAGGTATGTTATTTTAATTGAACGTGTCCAGGACTTAATTTCGACGATTTTTGGTCATTTTGTTTAGGTTCTGCTATTACAAATTTTTAATCATATCTATGATCAGT
Source organism: Ancistrocerus nigricornis (assembly GCA_916049575.1). Lineage (NCBI taxonomy): Eukaryota > Metazoa > Arthropoda > Insecta > Hymenoptera > Vespidae > Ancistrocerus > Ancistrocerus nigricornis. The sequence goes on from OU696665.1 coordinate 7,117,363, forward strand.
TCATGACCATTTTGGTTTTGGATCTTAAGTTTTTATTTAAACTTATAAGGGAGGTTAATTTTAATCCTAATTTATTTCAGCAAATTAATTTTAACATTCTTTCTAGACATTTAAGACGCCTCCCTTTGCTGTTAATTAATATACGTCTCATTTTGCGAATAGTGACACTTTGGATGCTCGGAACAATCGGCTATCTTCCTCTGTTTATTAGTAAGGTAACCTGTTAAACTAGGATCGAATCCCGACGAATGTAGTTTTTTTTTTTCTTTTTTTTTTTTTTATTTGAATAAACCAGTAATATGTTACTCTTAGATTATAATAAAGATTGTTTTAAGGACGAAAAAGTTTATTTATAATTTTTAAATCCTACTAAAGTGCAAATAATAAATACTTTAAAATAAACCTAGAATCTTTATGGAAAATTTATAGAAACAAAATTTTATTTAATAAAATCAATGGTTCAAATTCATTGGTGAAAATGCTTAATACAAATTATTGTCAATCATATTACGTGTGTTGGGCTAGCCTAACCCGAACAGACCCATAAAGAATAGCAGATCAGATTTTCTTTAAAATTCCTGGAACGACTCTCTGGACCGTACTTTGTCGGCAGTTTGTCGAATTGCCGACACCGCTACCCATTTCGTTTCCTACAACGACATTATACAAGAAAGAATCTTTGTTCTATCGACAACAAAAGTCAGGTTCTTTTTCTGCAAAGTGAAGAATCGATATGACTATTATTTAAATTACACTCATCACTCTCGTCCGTATCAATGAGTACGTACACGTATGTATACGTTTATACGAAGGTATCGAGATATGGGTCCAAAAGCGATGCGTGACGTAGAGTCGAAATAATGCATAGGGAAAGGGTGCCAGTGAAAGAGAAAGAGTAGAGGGATGAGTCGACCAAAGAAGGAGGGAGTCTTCTCTATCGATTTTATCCGCGTTTTAAATTATTACCCGCTCATTGTAACCAACCCCCACACCCCCTCTCCACCGACCGCCGTGCCATCCGTACGTGGCTATATGACGAGGGGTCGGCCTTTGCATATCGGTCACGGTGAACGAGAAGGGTTAAAGGGTGGGAAGAGAACTTTGCTTCGGCTTTTTGTTTCGATATTCGTGCCACGAAAAAGGGAGAAGAACGAGGAGAAGAGAAAACGAGAAACGTGGATGCGTTCTTGTAAAAGACGTTCGGTATTCTTCGCGAGAACAATGATCGGACTGTCTCTCGAGATGCTCTTTTGAAGTTTTCCGCGCTAACGTCAACACGAGTTGTACATATGTACAGGGGACTTTCTACGGAAATCTTGCGGGAAAGAATTCTAGTATTTTTATAATAAGAATTTCTAAAGCAATGAAATATTAACGATTATACGTAAGATAGCTGAAGGTAACCAATTTTGAATGAACACATTGGGTGTATATTATTTTGATAAAATTTATTACTGTATCTCTTATATCAGACTTTACACTTGTTATGACTGAAGATTATATTATAATATTAGAGAAAATTATATTTAAAATATACTATGACAAATTGAGTGCCGGTCACTGGTAACTTCCATGGTATTCAATGTGTTAACCTTCATCACTCCAACCAAATCCAAATTCCTATTTCCAAATTTTTGGTATAATATTATTGCAAAAGTCATACTATAATATTGTTAGAACGATAAGGATAAACTTTGAAAAATTATTGAAAGTTAAAAAAAAAACCGAGAGAAACTATGACTGTAAGTACTGCAAGAACTTGTTTACTGTTTAAAGTATGAGTGGGTGTAGATTAATCGATGCATGCAAGAATGTTAATCCCCTTTTTTTACAGCTTAGGTCTTATTACAAGCAGGTACAATCTTCGTCGATACAAATAAGCAATGTCGAAAACATTAAGTTCGATCGGTCGTAATGTTACGTAGAGAACGTATCGCATCGGAATCTATTTAAAAAGGCAAATAGGAGTGATCGATGAATGGTCGAGAGACTATCGCAATTTCCAAGCAACGATCGCCATAACAGCCTCGAAAGACCGATATCGAGCGACTGCTTCTCAAACGCCTCCCGTTGCTTTTGGATCCTTCGCGTTTAGAAGAAACGTGGGAGAGAAAGATTAAAGATAGGAAAATAAATTGCGATAGGGAGTTAGTCTAAAGAATGAAGAAAAAAATCACGTCTTGCAGGAAAAGAGAGATAGAGAAGCTTTTACCGTAGAGATTTGAAAAGCTGACAACGACGATGACCCCGAGCACGGTAATGGTCTCGAAGAGTAAAATTAGAGAAATCAAAGGATATAACCGTGCTGCAATTAATTATCTCTATCGATCATTGAAACGTTATTTTCTCAAAAGAGCCTCCTACGGTAATATCATTTACCTCTTGAAAGTCCATTTTTTATCGTGCTCATCTCTTCCCCCCATTCCGAAGACGGAATCAATCATGGTTAAATATCTCTCCAGTTTCCAACGATCTCGCACGCTCGATATAATTTTCTTTCGCATCCACGACTCGAAATTGGCCTCCTTTCGTGACACGTGATCCGAGAGATTCACTCGCGATACGAGGGATCGTGGCTTGAAAAGCTGCGTTTAATTAATACCGGATATCTGTTTCGTACAGTATTCATGAATGTCTTTTTTTTTTTTTTTTCCATTAATGAATACCAATGACGATTGCACGATTACACAATTTTTATACCAGTACCTTTTACAATTACACTAAAAATAAATTTTCTCTTTATTTACCGATTAAGTAAAAGAATGAAAATCGATTCTAAAACGGTCGAGAATCGTAGAAAAACTGCAAGTTTCCAGCAACGTGGAAAAAGATGAAGAGAGGGGGTGGGATGACTTTGTGGTCGAGGGCAGGTTTTCTGAAGCGCGTGAAAAAAAATCGCACGAGAATCTTTCCGTCGCGATCTCACCCGTGGATTCGGCGATGGCAGACGATAGATCGCGTACGATGCACGTACGGTCGGAGTACGCGAGTATACTTCGTACGCCTGCATCCGTGCATTCAACGAGGCGTCATAAGCGTATCTGTCGATCTCTATGGATCGTAGCTTTTCAATCGGAAAGAATTCTCCGCGGAAAGCCGTGGAGTAACGAACTAAAAGAGAGAATGAGAGATGTATACGTAGATTCGGTTTGAAAGAGAGAGGGGAAAGGGACTGGAACGCGAGAGAGAGAGAGAGGGTGGTAAAAGGGGTGGGAAAAATGAGAACGGCTCGACGAAGGGAGGGCAGAGAAGGTTTGGAACACAGAACTGCAACGACGCAATATTCAATACGGACGAAGTTACCTACGGGGCAAGAGTAACTTGCCATTTTCCCGTGGATAGGGGTGGTTCGAGGGAAAAGCCGACTGGAGGGGGTGGAAAATAAGCGATAATGCACCGGCTTTACTTAGCTAATTAGGGCCTCTCTCTCTTTCTCTTACTCGCTCGTTCTGTCGACCGTAATAGCGTTGAGAGAGAGAGAGAGAAGAAAAAGTGAACCGAGAAAGGGATATACAGGAGAGAGAGAGAGAGACGAGGGGAGTAGTCACTTCTGTCTGCTCATCCTCCATCCACCTTCATCCTGATCCTTTCCTCCACCTCATCCTACTTCTCCTACTCCTCCTCCTCTCATACACCCTTCATCCTCTTCGTCCTTGCCGTCGCCCTTTGGCCAACCCTCTTTTGCGAACGCTGACGGCCGGGTATTAATTCATTTAGATATTATTTTGTGCGAGGCGGTAGGTAGGCGGAGACATTAACATTCTCAATCAGATTAATTAAATTATTTTCCTCGTCCGCAATGCTCAACGGCGCGTCGCGCAGGGTGGATGGCTGAAACGAGAGTGAGAAAGAAAGAAAGAAACGGGAAAAAAGGGGTGGTTTTACCCATAGGCTGGCGTACGTTTGCGTCAAAACATGGATAGATGTATTCTTCGAACATATTTCCTTCTCTCTCCCACGATCTCTCGCGATACTCTGCTATATAATATTTATATCCACCATGGAAAGTTAGAAGTACAGAGGAAACCGGTCGAACGAGGTGAAGAGGATACGTGATGGAGTGAGATCGGAGGTAGAATCCAACGGATTCGGTACGAGAGAAAATCCAAGAGTGTGGAGAAAGCTAGAGGAAAGGGACGTAGAAAGAGGGTGGGTGGAGGCGGTTGGAGTGGGTGCAACGGAGCGACGAGCAAGAAGGGGTTAATGCAAAGGTCCAGGATAATTACCCACATGGCTGGCAATGCGTATTTCACTTTGATCAAGTCTGTGTTTTTCTTCGTTCGCCTATCAGTACCCACTCTCTTTTCGTCTCTCTTACACGAAACTCCCCCAACCTTTACCTATCTCTCTCTGTCTTTTTCTCTTTCTTCTTCCTCACGCGCGCTCTTTTCCTTCTCTCCTACCCTTACATCAGCGCCGGCCTGATGGGTAGGTAACCGGCTTTTGTCTTTTCCCCGGGACGTTTTAATTATTTTAAACTCGGGCTCGCGAGGGTCTAATTTTGCGAGGTGCGCGCGCGCAAAAGGATTATTCTGCGGACTTTCAAAGCGCGCCACCACTCTATGGACGATGTATTACTCGCTCTTAGTATAGCGTAGAGAAAAAAAAAAGGAGGGGGTGGAGGAAGAAGCTGGAGGGCCAGGAAATACGAGAACAGTACGGCTAACCTCGACGACGTGGGAAATGAGAAGGGAATTCGGACGAGAACGGAATGTGGAAGATCGACGTTCCAACCGACGACGACGACGAAGTTTCTCCTTTTGTAAAAAAGAAGCGTGCGAGTTTGGCACGCCCCTTTCTTACTGACATTTTTATCGGTTGCTTATGACTTTTGTTCGAATCTTGGTTGATTTTAATGAGATTACGAATTATTACTCTTTATTTATTTTTTTCCTCTCGCTTTTGATAATTACCGCAACATTGCGCAGCTTTGACGATACCAATTGAGCTACCGACAAGACGCCGGTATTAAATCGACTCGCGTTACGTCACCAAAGACTTCGAAGAGGATAGAGAGGAAGAGAGAACGAAAAGATGAAAATATACATACAGGGTGTCGGGTACCAGGTGTTAGAGCAGAAAACTACATATGCACAAAGATAAATCGAGTCGAAAAGTCTAATAAACTTTGTCGAAATTCGGCTTAGTAAACGAGTTATTGATTAACAAAAATTAGCCAATTATGGCGATCCGCTTCGTCTCTTACGTTGCCGACCGATCATCGTGATTTGCCGATATTTATTAGTAAATAACTCGTTAACTAAGCCGAATTTCGAAAAAGTTTATTACACTTTTCGACTCGATCTATGCTTGTGAAGATTTAGTTTCTCGCTAGGACACTTTGAACCGGACACCCTGTATAAGTATATATATATATATGAACGTTCTCATTCGAATTCGTTTGCCCGGCATTGGAAATACATTTTGCATCGAGATTAATTAAACTTGCTTCTTTCCGGCCGCGCGATGGATAGGCTATGAATACCTAATTTATTAAGTTCGCAGGTAGAAGAGCGTTCTCTCTCTTCGTGGGCTGCTAATGATCCACAGGATCCAATTATTTGATTCGTTATCATTACTATTATTAACGAAAGATAAAGGAGAATCCTTGCGCCCTTCGTGCCCACCCCCCTCCAGCCACTCTATCACCCTGCGTGGAAGCATAGAAATGCCCGAGGAATACGACAGCGGTAATTAATGCAACGTCGTATAATAAATATCGAATGCGACTCCCATTTCGCGTGGAGGCTTTTCCGTTAAATTCAATTCCGTATCGTCGACTGGCAACACTCAATACCGATATGCTTATCCTTCTCTCTCTCTTTTTCTCCTCGTCGTCTAAAGGTAACGGCCCGAATTGGAAATCGAAGAAACGGATTCCTTTTGTCATCGGATTCTAATGATCGGATATAATTGTGAGCAAAAGCGATGAGCATATCGAATACCGATAACCAACCAGGTACGAAGACTTATACCCGACGATTTAAAGTTCCAACAAAATAATCGATGGCTACTGTTCCCTACGTCGCTAATTACCATCCCAACCTACGTTTTAAGAAAGATAGGATATCGATATTTAGTCGTATTAGCAGGAGGCATCTTAATGTATGGAAATATTCAAGAAATCTTCTCGAAGAGTTGTTCTCGAGAAGGAATGCAAAACGAAGGCTGGTGGATTCGTGTAAAAAAGAAAGAAAGAACGAGAGAAATTCGAGGCAGTTATCCGATCATTCTATGTTAAAAGGGAGGACCGTCGTCTGCCCCCACACCCCTCGTTATCCTTCGTTCCTTCATCGAGACCCATCGACAAAAGGACATCCCTCGTGCGTTAAGGGTTCCACCGCGACACGCGAAAGAGAGGAAGGCACCGTTCAAAGCAGCCTTGTTCGCAAATAATGGCACGCACTCATTGTTCTAATTATTCCTGCATACGATTAACGTTCCACTGTCCAACGACGAAAATGTTCCTCGACCATGTGTGACAAACTCGTATATATGGTAGTCTCTCACGAGATCCTACAGAAGAACGGAGAGACGACGGAAAAAGGTAGATAAAACGAGTGAAAAACAAACCGAGTGTTTGCCAAGGAAGGGCTCTAATCGCGGTACAGAGAGAAAGAGGACATAGGGTAGGGAAGAGTCCCTCGTACACACAGGAAGAACGTGTGTCTCTCTCGAGCATATACCCGTAGACGAGTAGGTATATACGCGAAAGCACACTCGTATAATCGAGAAGAGAGAGAGAGAGAGAGAGAGGAACGCGTAGAGAAGAGACGACGTAGCGGAGGCTGCGAGAGAGAGCTATAGAGACCAGGTACAAAGCGTGTCAGCCGGATACAATGCCCGCCATCTGACGCTCAATTAACGAGTTAATGCGGTACCGTTGATAATTAAACAAATACACGGGCTTTTTTCATCATCAGCCCTCCCCCATCCAGGCAACTCCTCCAACGTAGCCGGACACCGTTCTTCACCCCCTTTCCCCTCTTTCTTTCTTTCTCTTTACTCCCACCTATCGACGATAACGCGTGGAATCCTTCGTACGATCCTTTGCTCTCTTATGATTCTCTCAATCAAGAGAACGTACTTTACGTTTTCTCTTTCCTTCCCGTCTAAGGTAGCCCACCAGCAAATAAATACCTCATTGTCCCATACGATTATTTTATTATATACCCCCTTTCGACCGGAAGCGGATGTGTGAAACACGAATATATGCTTCTCAGCTCGCGCGAAAAAGGTGGGACCAAAACGACGATGGTAATGAGCCATGCGTTCCTATTTCGCGAAAGATCGACCAAATAATTCGAGAGAAAAGAAGAATCAAAAACGCGAAAAGGCTAGAACGGACGTCCCATATCCGTTCTTAATGGGTCCTGGAATGCATTGTTGATCCCGTTCGCAATGCTTTTATACGCGACAATGCGCGATACCAACAAAAAGTTTGCGAAATGTTGGAACGGGGTTTCATCGATAAAATATTGTTAAAGTTCGGATACTTATCGAGCGTTCCCCCCTGAGTAATAATAATAATAATAACGGCTTGAAGTTTCCACTTTTCTTCTTCTCATCGAAAGAATAATAGAAAAAAAAAATTGGTATACCATGTAATTGGTACACGCGCAATCGTCGAGCACCGACAAAAGTATGTTTTGTCTTTCTCCTTCGACTATATCGTATCGCGTTAGCTTATCAGCTTCGATACCAGTTATCGACTTCGTATTATTCTCCTCCTACTCTGCGGTGGAGCCAGCGGAAGTGCGGTATCGATAGTATTAATACGCCCCTTTGCAATCTGTCTCTCAAGAACCTTTCTTCTTCTTCCTTTGGGACATTTCCTCTTTTGAAGGTTAAAAAAAAAAAGATTGCATTTTCCTGTTAGAATTGACTTGAACGTCGTCCCTGTGGTGTTCCTTTCTACGAAGCGGATGAGAGAAAAGAGAGAAAGAGGATATCGGAGGACGATGTTATCTTAACGAGCGTGGGACGATGATAACGGGACGATAGTAATGGCTACTTTATACAGGAGAGAGAGGCTCGATCGACGATACGCTGGTACATCGATCGCTTCGAGGAAACCGATAGGACGTTTCCACCTGCTGCGACGAGCCTTATCTCAGCCAGTGTTGTTGACAGCAAAACATCTTTTGGAATCAAACATCAAACAAACACGCTAGTCGATCTACCGTTGTAAACAATTTCGAAACTGGGGTCTTATTGTTCTTTACCACTGTCAAACGGTTCTTCGAGGGAGACCTCCCTTTTTGAAAGACGATACGTGTGCGACGAGATGGAAAGTTTCCCCTACCGGAAGGAAAGGTTTTGGGGGTTCTCTAAACGTTGAAAATAGTCAACAGGATAGTATGTTTTTCTACAAAACGAGAGAACATTGTAGTAGGAATATCAAAAGGATCGATAGTTTAGCCCTGTCTCGCGGGATAAAACGAAACGTATGCGAGGCTATCGGGGTGTTGCGTCGAGTTTGGATGGTCATTTTTCCGCGAGGTGGTTTCGCATTTTTCGTCGGCACGTCGATGCCCCAACAACGAGAGTCGCGAGATTAACGCGACTCCGAAGGGACGAGCTCGAATTTTTCGACGGGGGCAGGAGGAGAAAGTTTTCCGGCTAAGGAGGGTGAGGGAGAAAACGCGTTCGAAACGATGGCCGAGGGAGAAAAGGAGAAAGGGAAATAGAAAAACGATGGGAGCGTGAGAGAGGAAAGAGTAGCGAAAACCACTGACGGCGTCAAGTGCAACGCTGACCCCGACACGTCGCTTGTCAAATCCCTATTTACTGACCGACCAAAATGACCAAACCCAAACGAACGCATACCGATTTCCGTGTGGCCCCCGACGACAGCCAATCATACGTGTTGCCCAACGCGTTTGCCGCCGGCCTTCGACGTTTTTCGCCCTCGGATTTATTCGCCGGAAAATTTTACCGTGCCTGTAAATCAGCTACCTCTTCTTTCTCTCTCTGTAGAAATATCCCTTCTCTCGTCCCACCCTCGTTTAACCCTTTTCTCTGTCTCTATGTGTGTATATATATGTAAAATATAGAGCTATCGACCGAAACGTGGAAGAAAGTTTAGTAATACGATGAGTTTTGAAATTGGTCGTATCGGTTGTATTAACGCTGGTCCATGAATTTAACGCATGTTCGTACTTTTATACGGACGTTGGTGGCATTGTTTAACGTTCCATCACCATTTACACGAGAGCAGCCGACATTGCACCAATTATAGATTTTTGGAAGCTGATTTGGTTCTTTCTCTGCTTGGGAAGATACAAGTCATTGAATTCGATAGCTTTGGTGATGGATGGTAAGACTCAAGACCTCGTTTTCTTTGCTCTACTGCTTACTACATTGATGTCACAATTCGAGGGGTAGAATTTAAAAAAACAGTATTTCAATAATTTTTATAAAAATGAAATTCTTGCAAGAATTAGGAAAAGACATTGATTGTCGAGATTAACACATACAATATACTAATTGTGTAAACCAGGCCTAGCCAACGTGCGGCCTGCCATGATAAATTGTGCGGCCCACGGGCGATTTTATATTTCTATTGAAACTTTTGTTTCTCCTTGTATGTGTACATAAAATATTAAATAGATGAAAATTTTCAGGTGTCATTGTCATAATGTGCAAGTATGACTATGAACTGCAGTTCTATGTTGGATATCATAATTGTGGTATTGTACGATACTCTTTTCACAACAGTTAATTTCTTTAAGGTGAATCTTAGAAAACTAGGTTTGACTGTTTGATGACATTGTCGCTACCAACTTAAACCTCACACTTTTATTTCAATACCAACAATAATATATAAATATTTTAAGCACATTTACCTAAACTGCAGCCCACTATAACGTTACTTGTCATCAAAGTGGCCCACAAAACCATTTAAGTTAGCAAGGCCTGGTCTAAACTGTACTAATTCTCAATTTTAAGAAGCCAATACAAGATTTGTCTCATCTTTATACTACCCCACGCAAGATTCGTCTCTACAACCTTTTTTTTCACCACCAGCTGCGTTAATTTGTTGACTCTATAATCGTAGCCTCGTAAATCCTTTTTAATGGATCGAAAAAGCAGGTGCTCGATAATTTTCACGAACGAACAAGAACCCTGGTGATATAACTACCGTTCGTTTATTATTTTTACGAGAAAGTTAGACAGAGCGTCGTCTTTGTTGACAAATAGCAACAGGTACTCTCCTTGCCAAAATATTATTACCGTGACACGCTCGCTTGAATTATAACGCGTGTCAGCTTGGCCGTACCTATAATAATCTTTAATCAAACTTTTATTTCCACTTCCACCAACGACAACGCGTATCGCAGTACTCTGGTAATATTTGCGATTGAATCGTAGCGTCAAGGAAGAGAGATGCGAAACAAATTATCCGAGCGTTGAGATACTTCGCGTTGAATAATTAGAGACGTATACAAGATACACGAGACGTTGTTACGTTTTCCCAAGTTAAATTATTTGACCTTCTTTCTATTCCTATTATAACGCGGCATCGATAAACTCGTAACTCGTTCCACTTTTTATCATCGTTATTACGTCTCTGTCTCACGCTTTTTTATCGCGAATCATCGAAGTCATTTTTTTTTTTTCCATTCTTTTCTTTCATCGTTGAGGACCGATCATCGTCGGGAACGTACTCGCGAAACGGAAAGCGCCGCTGTCCTCGTCTCTTAGAAATACGAAGAAGAAGAAAATGTCCCGTACGGTTACGAGAAGTGTGTCTGGCGAGCTCTCTCACAGAGACCCTAAAGAAAGGTCGGTTTGAAACATCTGTTTGACATCCCTGTTTGTCAAGGCGTGACTCGGCACTTGCCGGCGCACCGACGCTACTATACAAAAGCGATCGGCCGACGAGGAGCGCGCGCCGAGCGATCTTCTCCGCTTTCTTGGCACACCGTGTCGATCCTATAAACGATCGATCTATGAGCTCTCGACTCTCTCTCTTTATAACTTCTTTTCACCGTACGCGGCCATTCTGCTTCGATTGAGCGTGAAAATCGTAAACAATGTGTCTGTGAGTAAAATTTTATTTCGATGGGAAGGAAGGAAGGGAACTTCCGAGAGGGGTTTAGTACTATCTGTTTTTGAAGAACAGATGGTACGAAGGAAACAACTTTTCGTAGCGATGACGAGTAGATTTTCTGTGTCCTGTAACTTTTGATGAATCTTGGATATGATATTCCAAATTTTTTTGTAAATAATTTAAAAAAAAAATATTTCGTGGCTAGAAGATTCGATAGATATTTAATCCATTTTCGAAGGAATCGAGCGAGTAATTGAGCACGGATAAACGGACGACGAGGGAAGAAAATGGGAAGCGAGTATAATGGGAGGGTTAAAAGGTGAGGCTTCGGTTTATAGGGTATCCTAGCTATATACCATTGTGACACAATGCCGGCATTCCTTTGTACCAGCACGTAGTTAGGGGCAAAGTTTCGTTGTTCGACGCACGTGGATCACTTGTTGCTGGGACGTACGGCTAATTCTACGTTGACTCGAGAATGACTTAACAACGTGTAAAGGAAGAATACTCGAAGAAAAATCAATGTTGCCTTTTTTACTATGAAAAGAATTCTTTTAGTCTGGAAGGATCAATCAGAATGAATATTGGCATACAATTCGATTCGTGGAAAGCTAATCAAAACTTCTAATCCAACTACCCTAGCTGTAACCCCGTCGTTTCGATCGATGCTTCGAAAGGCGAACACGTTACAGCGATGTCGCGTTAGGTCTCCTCGACTTTTTGCTCCACATAGTTCACTTCAATCTGCTGCACACGTGACGATATACATAGAGAGTCCGCTTGCATCCGATCCAATTATACGTTTCTAACATCGATGCAGGAATATTCTCGAAGGCGACACTCGAGATATTTTATTTTCTTGAATGTTTTCAAATCGAGGAATACCGATGACGTCTGGGGAACGACATAGAGGGAAATGGGTATATAAAGAACACCGACACCGAGTTCTGTACGGAACACGTGGATTCAATCACTGGTCCCTGCGACGAGTTAAAAAAGTTGCTGTTAGAGTATACGTGAATTCTAATGTGTATCGAGGAGAGCGATACCTGAGTGTGAGTGGGGAAGAGTATTAGCCAATGTAGGATAGTCCATTGTTTCTGTTAGTGGACACTTGCTTATAGAGATTATCTTTCCTATGTATCTTATAATTATTATGTACTTTATTCATCCTCTTGATTGAATGTTCGAAAAACGGTGAAATACGTGTTTTTTTTTCCAAGTAGAATATAAAAATCAATTTTCATATATACAAGGTATCCCGTTCTGAGTTACCCATCGAGAAACTACAGATAGAGTGAACTAATCTAAGCAGAAATATCAAAAAAATTTGTAAACAAATTCGACTTAGTTAACTAGTTATTAATTAACAAAGATTGGCCAATCTTTGTTGATTAGTATCCATTGTATGATATTATTTATTGTGGATTACTTCTCCCTCGCCCACTACTGAGATCGAAGCCTCTCTATGATTGGCCGATCTTTGTTGATTAGTAACTCGTTAACTAGGCCGAATTTGTTTAAAAGTTTGTCGATATTTCTCTTTAGATTGGTCCAATCTATCTGTAGTTTTCCGATGTGTAACACAGAATGGGACACCCTGTATAACATCTTCGGAATCTGAGATACAGGTATTTTAATCCAAAACAAATTTACCCTCTTAGGAACAGAATTTCTAGAATCCTTCCTTAGTGGGTGAAACAACTGTACCTTCAAAATTTCAGGTTCCTAAATTAAACAGTTTGAATTAGGCGATGATGAATCAGTTAGTCAGTCAGTCAGGATATATAATTTTATATAAATAGCTAGCCATTGAGACTCCCGAAGTATAATTATTTTAACAGATCCCGATCGGGATTCTCACCGATTAGAATACCGAATATATATCTTCTTCGTCCGGTGCAGAAGGAAGAGAGAGTGGGGTTAGATGTATCGAGTGCACGTGGGCTTCGCATCTCTCGATACGCGTCGTGTCTAAGCCGTTTCCTCTTCGCAGCATCTTTTTCCTCCCCTACCGTGTGTCTCTCCTTTTTTTTACTTGGCGCTTCGTTTTCTCTTCCTTTCTAAGGAGTGTGTATGCAAGAGAGAGAAGCGAAGAAGCAAGCACGGAGGAAGAATTCTCTGAGCTAAAAATATATTTTTATGGAGCCCCTGCTGCGATCCCACGGGGACACGCCAAGTGTGAGTAAGAGAGAGAGAGAGAGTCACCGTGTGGCTTCTGTATGTTTTGATGCTTTCGATGCGTTACCCCCATCGGCCGCTGTATCGTCAACCGGACGGAAGTCGCCGGCTATTAATGACAAGATATGTGTAATATTTCCGGTGGTACGCGCTCGAATCGTTCACAAAGGGAACGGCAAACTAGAGGAGAGCCACTCAGGACCCTTTTCTTTCTCGATACGATAAATCTTCTCAGAAGGGAAGTTGCTCTTGAAATATCCCTTATTTCAAATAATAACTTTGATCATTTGAAATCTAAAGAAACACTAATTCCTAACATCGATAAATGTATTAACAAGTATCACCGACTTATCGATCACCCATTTACTAAAAGACACGACAAGCAAGCCAGGATAGAGTTTCACGAGGTTTGATACCTCGAAAGAATCGATTACGACTTTCCACGAAATCCGTCGTCCTTCCAATCTTATCCAAGCGTTCGATCAGATATCAACTACACGACGTAACGTGCCCCGCCACCAGAAACCAATTCACGATCGTGTCGTGCACCAATACGAGCCGACTCTGCTACCATATACCGCGTGTCGCCGATCTGCCGATCTCTCGTTTATGCATATATACCCTTGGTACATATATATATACGAGAAAGCGTGTGTAGAGTCGATACTTTGAGCACGAAGAAAAGAGAGATAGAGTGGGAGCAAAACCGTAGAGAAACATACATATATACATATATACGTACACGCAGAAGCCGCGAAGCGCTAGAGCACCGCGAGAGATAAACGTATCGAGATAAAACCACGCGATACGATTGGCCGAAGCTCGCGTTCGTTCTCCCCACCAACTCTCCCACCTCTTCTCCTACGCTCGTGCCAGTGATCTCGCACACAGTTTAAACGGGCCACGTAAGAATTCGCTCGATGCGAAAGGAGCTGTATAGGTGTGTATCGTCGTGGATATCGTTAAACACGTTTGTAGAAACTACGCGATCGCTTTACCAAATGAGAAAGAGAGAGAAGGGAAAGGGTGGATATTATAGCAAAGTTCGTTGCTAAAAGACAAAGAAACACGACCCAATTCCCTCCTCGTTTATCCATTTCTCTTACACAGACATTCTACCGCAAGATCAGACCGTCTTGCTTTCGATCTTGCTACTAGTCTTCGTCTCCTTTTCTTTTCTCTCTTTCTTACATCTCACGTCCAACCGGATGCGAGCTTGTATTGGTAAAGGACTCGATCCGCGGTCCTGAGTTCGATGCCACACGGAGTCCGTCCGAGGAGAGGGGGGATTGCAGAAGAAGTAGAGAGAGAGAGAGAGTGTGTGTGCAAGAGAGAGAGAGAGAGAGAAAGGAGCGGACACACGGTAAAACGTCGGACCAGTGAGGGGAGGGAGAGAGGAAGAGCGCACGCGAGTATCGACGGTACCGCCCCCTTTTTTAAACCACGCCTACCCTCGATATAATATTATATCCACCTCTCATTCTCTATCTTCTTCCCACCCTTACCTCTTCTTCTCTCTCTCACTCTTTCTCTCGGTGCACAAACACACACACACACGGATGGTACACACATCGGCACGTTACCCTCGCGTACCAGCTATGCGCGCCAACAGACAGCGACGGATACGTTTATATAGGACACATACATAGACGTTGGAGAAATAGATGATACAATGCACGATTTGTCACGATATACCTCGCGAATTCCTCTCAACCCCGCATCCCTCTTTCTACTATCCATCTTCTCATCCTTCCACCTCCTTCCGTAGCTCCACGAATCTACGTTGGACGCTGCTCTTGCGAACCATCTCAACCTTGCGTCTTTTCTACTACCGATCGTCTTCTTTTTGGGCTCTTCTTTTGATATATATCTATCTTTTTACCTGGATAGCTGTATTTTAGCTATTTATACGGAGAAGTCACTTTTTTTTCTTTGGAGCACAGGATATCCGAAACTGTTCAATGGATTGATCCAAAATTTGGACGAAAATTCCTTGGCACTGTTTACAGTGTCTGTGGCTATATTAATTATCAATACCTATTATTTGTAAAGAGAAGTCACTTTTTTGCTTTGTAACACAGGATATCCGAAACTGTTCAACGGATTGATCCCAAATTTTGACAAATATTCCCTGACACTGTTTAGAGTGTCTTGGGCTATATGAGTTGTCAATCCCTAGTATTTATAAAGAGAAGTCACTTTTTTGCTTTGTGGCACAGGATCTACGGAACTATTCAACGGATTGATCCCAAATTTTGACAAAAATTTCTTAACACTGTTTAAAGTGTCTTGGACTATACCAAATGTTAATGTGTTATAAATTATACACTATACACAATAATCGCGGCCTAAACCGCGACGTGGGATGCTAGTATGTTACCACCTTAATATCTTTTTTGTTTGTAATTAAATAAAAAATATTTTGAATGCAATGTAAATGGAATCACAATTTGTTACTTGACGTGAAAGTTATTTTTTCCTCCCTATAATATTCCAGAACGACTTTGCTAAATCTTACATCTATACACGAATGTTTTACAGGTTTATCTAGTTTGTATTGTTTAGTTGGTAGTACTTAACATTGGCGTAATGAGCTATAATAATTTAAAATAAAAATACTAATCTATACATATATGAGTACCAAAAACCATTCTTTCAAATTTGATTCGACGAATTGGACTTTGGTAGGTTTTTTCACAACTTGCAACGTCCGTATGTACCAACCTCGAAAGTTACGCATTGCCAACAACGCACAATGTTCAATTCCAATAAAATCGCCTTGATTTACACTACAGTCAATTCTTTTTCTTCCCGATTGGTTCGAAATAGTAAATAAACATTTCAAGACTGCTAATAAAAGCTCAGAAGGTTTAGATCATTTCCTACATTCAAAAAACATACACCATGATTTATTAATACATGCTATTTCGATGAAATCGACTACTGTACATCGTTGACGACCACGAGTCTCGAGACGAAGGAGTGGGAGTACTCGACGTGAAAAAAGGTTTGCGTGATCTCTCGTCTCTCTCTCTTGAGAAGATGTACGCGCGCGCGCAAGAGAAGAGAAAGGGAAGCAGCGCGATCCGGTTGACGCCGGCAAAGTGTAAGGGGGCGGGCCGAGGGTAGATTAATACAAGAGTAATCTCGTTTGCTCTCCCGCTACGAGAGCACCGATAAACGTGCTTCTCCTTTTTTTTTTTTTTTTCGACCAGCTCTACCTCTCTCTTTCTCGTTCTTCGTGTTCTATGCTACGAAGCTCTTTGAACGTTTGCTTTTCGTTTAAACTTCTAATAGCCGTGTAGACGATCGAGTAGGAGGGCTTTAAGGTGTAGGAGGAATTACCGGGGGACGCGTGTGCGTTTAATTCGAGACTTCTTTTGAAGAATTCGTACTTTGTCGATTCGTTTACATTTTTTTCAAGAAGAATAATGAGTAAGGGTTGGTATTAGAGAGGGACGTTAATTTTTCAACGAATTTTGAGAATCATCGGTCGGTGTTTATCAGAGTGTACGCGATTTACTCGGCGGAAACGCGTATGCGGCCGATAGATTTTCCGTAATGATGTAGTCCCGTGGTAACGAGTTGTTTAAGGGTAATTGGAGTGCGTAGAGGGAGAGAGGACCCCGCGTACGGTATGCGCGGTATTGCTGTAACGAGAAACTCGTTGAAAAGTTATTTGAATATCAATCGATTTGTACGCGCGCTACTCTCACAGTGCTTACGCGTATACGTTCTATGTATCTACTTTATACATATGTAAATTTGTGTAGGTATCTACATACCCGAACATCGACTTGCCTTCTCCATCCTTCGATCGACGCTCGAAATTCGTACGACGCGGTTTAATCTCATGAGTTCCAGACACATTTTTTTTTTTTTAAACTATTGTAGCATGTTAAGGTAAAAGTATTAGTTATGGATCTTTTAAGAGCAGTTGGTTTTAAATTTATTCGTAAAATAATGTATTAATTTGTAGTCTAATGGTACTATGAAGTATAATGGATTTTGTGAACGAAAATTTAGACTGGTCTAGAAATCGATTCTTTATAGTAGTTTTTGTATTATGTTGAAAGTCTTATCCATTGGAAGAGTATTGAATGTCCCAGTAATAATTTTCTACTTAGAATAATTATAATACATTTAGTAAATATTCTCAATTTTTCAATCACTGTACTCTTGTTGACTTTACTAACAATGTGACCGTTAGTAAGAGGTTAAAATATACACGCTTCATTTTACAGTATTATTTTATATACAAGTACAAAACACGGAGGAGATAGTTTCCGAAAACCTTTTAAAACACAAATTTTTTTTATATCCATAAAAGCAACTTATTATATTACTTAAAATATTAACATATGTATGTATAATACAAAGCAAAAATAATAAATTCGTGATCGTGTTAGATCGAAACCTTGTCCTAGAATGGTTACTTGTAATTACTTTTGTCAGCAATTCAAATATTTCTCTTATGTCGATATTTAGATTGCAATAAAAATAAGTAATCGCAAAATATATTCAAAAAGGTCCTAGACTAAAACAGAGTCACAAACTGGTACTTTTACCTTAATAAACAATAATTTAATATCAGAAAAATAATTTAAAAAAAAATGAAAAGAACAAGAGAATTGTACGTGTCATACTACTGGAGAACTCAGGAGGTTAATCAAGGATATAACACGAAAGTAATAAAAAATGATCTTCCTTGTCTCTTTTACCAATCGAAAAGATCGAAAAACAGAGTCGAAAATATGCTCGAATGTTAAAAGAGGTCTCTCTCTCTCTCTTTTTCCATCAGCGCAATGAATTACGTAAAACGCTGTCGCGAGCAGATGACATCGTGGTAAGAACGTGAAATTACGAGTTTCCTGCTCGGACTCGAAGTATTAATACATGGCGCGTACACGAATGCACGGCCGATCGGTCGCGGTAACGAAATATAAGGAATTCTTTTTCCGTCCGATCGAAGTATACGGTCGAATCGTTAACCACATCCGATTTTTCTCAGAATTTCGAAACCCATCCACAATTTTTTTCCAATACAACCATTCTATCTTTCGCTCGCTTTATAAACATCTTAAACCGATTTTAATGAAAAGAGGAAATTAAGTTTAATTTTGTCACGAGACAGCGATGAAAAAAAAAAAAAAAACGTTTCGAATAAAGAAGGATTAATCCCTGTGCCGTGCTTAAGAGCACGTTACGCGTACGTAGGTAGAAGACGAGTTAAAAGAGGGTGACGTAGGTAAAAGTGATGTTTACGGAGAGCGTGTTTGCATTTAGCGTAAGTAGCCAGCCCTGCGGGGTAAAACGCGATCCGCTCGGAAGTGGGGTGTTGCCGTCCCGTTGACCGATGTAACACGCGCAGGAAACACGTGCGCGTTCACGTTCTTATGCTCTATAGAAAGACAGAGTTAGAGAAGGAGGATAAATAGAAAGAGAGAAAGATATAGAGCAAAACGTACAGGTGGTTGTACGTGCAAACATTCACGTAACTGTATAAATATATACGAGTGGTTGTGTTGCATATACACATAGAAAGTAGAAGGAACTATTCGTAACACGCACGGTTACCACGTGGCAAAACCTTCGTCCCTTTCAGCCCTTTTCGTTCAATCTCTCTTTCTCCCATTCACCTTCTCTTCGACCCTCTCGCACGCGAGACAAGTGGAAAAAGGGAACGATACGAAATCGAACGAGTACCAACCGTTTGCAGTGGTCCCACACCATCGCAATCTATACACCCACCATCGGTAGCGTACCATCCGCTAACGGAGCTGTATTTGCGCGAGACAAACGGAGAACGGAATTCCGTCGTTCGGGAAATGTATCGCATTGATTCTCGAGAGTGTCGCATTAGCGTAATTATCGCGTGTTACCCGCAATTATCGACGAGTAGCAGACGGAGACATTTTCAACGGAGACAAAGGAATTCGTAACGTTAATAAATCGTCCTCGTAGTTTCTACGTATATAATGTAGGTATAAATTGTATATGTTATGCAATATTCCATTATTGTTATTAACCTTTCGTGTACTATGTGGGGTATGACACACCCCAGTCCTCGAATATTCATAATCATTTGAAAAATGTTTCTGTTCTTTTATTGATAAAACTAATAAAAATATTAAATTATTGATTACAATGTACAAATATTATTCCATAAACAAAACACTCAAATAATTGAAACAAATTAGTTTTATTACATCTTACACTTTTTGGGTATGTCACACGCCACCTAGTATAGGACAGGCTTTTTAGTCACCTGGTACACGAAAGGTTAATTGTATTGATTATAATGATAATAAATCTAGAATAATAAAAAAGAGTTTGTTTTTACTTCGATTCGAAGAAGTCGAGAAAAACCTTCGAACTTCTCGTCCATCGGTTCCAAAGATACGCGATCGCGCTTAGGTAATGGCGGAGGTGCAGTGAAGCATAGATCCTTTCTGATCTTCGTGGCACAATCACGCGTCAGAATGCATCGAGCAACGGAGCCCCTTTCCGTCCCTCTCCACCGGAACCCTCCTTCTTCTCGTTCCCCTTGACCCTCCGTCGCCAAACGACGTATGCAAACGACTCTTCGTGAGCTCGATCGCAGATGGTACTCGAAATGCGGGACGTTCGAGAATTCCTTTTGGTCTTGGAATCGACTATTGATGTTTTATTTACGACTGGATGATACAATATTATTTTTGGGTAAATCAGACGGAAACGGTGGACTATGATGGACTATGATTCCGAGTCTTTTATGTAATTGTTTCACGATAATAAGGAAAATGTACCAGTTATGGATATTTTTATAAGAATATTTCAATTGATATCAAATTGATGTATTTATTTATAGTCTAATAGTATTATGAAGTAGAATGGATTTTGTTGAATGAAACTGAATGTCCCAGTAATAATGGGCCATCATTTTATTTATTTAATTTTATTTTACGTTAACCATTAAATAAATCAATGAACATTGTTTGTTAGTCATAGTAACACCAACAACATGTACCAACTTCAAAAAGTATGAAAAATGTACACGGTGTGCCAAAGAGACAGCATGGCCTAGATGCCCCTGGAACTAGATACCCCGACATACTATAATACATTTCGTAAATATTCACAATTCTTCAATCACTGTACTCTTATTGACTGTACTAACAATGCGATTTTAGTAAGATGTTAAAACATACACGCTTCATTTCAGAGTGTTATTTTATAAAATTACTGTCAAGTATTTAAATTGCAATAAAAATAAGTAAATACAGAATAAATAAAAAAATGTATTCAAAAAGGTCCAAGACTAGAACAGAATTACCAAATGATACATTTACTTTAAACTTATGTTTCCAATATAACTCATCAAAGGGTTAAATAAATTAGAAATAGAGCATATACAAGATCGCAAAAAGCGCATCGTCTCGAGGATGAAGAAGAGACTAGGAAGAAAATGAAGGTTACCCAGATGAGGAGAAGGAGAAGAACGAAGATGACTACTGATGTCGACGACGATCTATATAAACGTTGAACCGGACGCATATTGCTCGTTAACACACGGCCGAGGATCACTGGTGAAGAACGAGCCGCGGTCTCCCCTCGTTGTTGTTGATATACGCGTGTATATGCGCGCGTCTCGCAGCGTGCACGTGCGCGCGCAACTATCCGCGTAACTTCTCGCAACGACGAATCTACTCGTTATAATTTCGAAATCATTTAATATTTCAATGTTTTCTGACATTGGATTTTAAGATGGAAGACGAGAGAGGAGCATCGACGGAAGGCATCATCTCGGGAATGCCGAGAGGAAAAATCATACAAAGCGAGAAGAGAAAAAAAAAGTGCATGAGAGTGGGGAGAAGAAAGAAATACTTCCGGCGAGTCCTTGACACCGGTCTGAACGGCAGAAACGAAGGAGGAACTGGAAGTACGAGTGGGGAAAGCCACTTCAAAGCCACGGGCGCTAATTGGATTTACAACGAGTCAGACCTCCGGGCCTTCCTGGACGAAGTTACGAGTAGCTTCTCGGAGGACCGGCTAAGCACTGTATGCTTCTTCCTTTTTTTTTTCTCCTTCTTCTCCTTCTCTCTCGCTTTCCCATCCTCATGGTCCTTTTCCAGAGCAAGAGGAGATCTTCGATAAGTCGCCGTCTAAGTGAGCCACCACGACGATGACTTTTCCTTGGAAACGCACGCTTTTTTCCCGCCCCTCTCGATCATGCGGAACGAACGACAAGATTTCGAGGCGATTTTCACACTTTCGGTTAATTACCTTCGGATCGTGCGAATCTTGCTTTAGTAAAGGGAAAGAGATGCTTGATTAAAAATTGTAATTGATGTGCACGTAGGTCATTTAGTTTGAGACACCCTGTATAATGTCCCACGTTAAAAGAAGTATAAATTAGAGATGTACCGACTTTCTATCGGCCACTAGTCGGCCAGTAGTCGGTATATCTGTAGTCATTTTATTTTTCCCTAAAATTTTTACTTCATTGGCACTTAATATTTATAAATATTAATATAAATATTAAGTATTGAATGCCAATGAAGTAAAAATCGAAAAATTATATTACTAAACTCGGTACACGTTATAACCGGTTGACCAACGACGACAAAAACGAAGTTCATTGTCACATTTTTTATTGGTACTTCAAAACAGTTGACAGAATCAACTAGTCGGCTTCTTATCGACCGATTAGTCGGCCAAAAGTGTAGTCGGTACATCTTAAATTAAAATACTTGCAAGAATTAACATCAATCTCGACAGGAGTCATTTGGTATCTCGTAAGGCGCGAAAATAATTAATTAAAAATATCAGACGATCTCGATAACAGGTTTACACTCTACTCAGATATTTCAGAGTAGGGAGAATTGATTTGTCGTTCGGCAGGTTTCGTAAGAAGCCTCGACTCTTCTCGCGACATACCATCGCGAAGTTTCGCACGACCGTTGAACGTCAACGGCGTCTTTCGAAGATATGGCAGAGAACATTAGTTATGCGATCTTTTCCTCTCCCTTTCTTTCTATGAGAGTAGTACACCCCTTGGACGAATAAAAAAAAAGTATAAAAGACGAACCATAAAACACACGCTGAACACCAAGAAGTAAAAGAAGCGATTTATTATAGACTGCACACGTGTACATACGTGAAAGTGAAACGAAAATCGAGGAACCAGTTTTGGAAGCCTATTCTCGTTTCTTTTTTTCCCTATAGTCGTTCCCTCTCCTTTCACCCCGGGCAGTACTACGATTTGCATGAACACTTTTCGCCTACCGATCTGCATATCGGGTATCGCCGAAAAAATTAGGCGTGTTCTAACAGAGGGACACCCTTTTGCTAGGCGAACCTTTCCCGTTCTCTTCCCTGACGTAGCCTAAACCAGAAAAAAAAGAGGGGTCCCTATGCCGTTCTATGATTGGCCCTTCGATCCTTCGATCAAGCTAACGCTTCAGTCGTCATTGTTAAATCAGAATTTCGAAAGGTGTCGAGCTCGATTTTTCGAACTCCCATCCCCCTTCTCTACACTGCAGCCGTTCCTGAGATACGTCGATTATTTATCACGCTAAAGTGTTTCCTGTGGAACTGGTATTATCAGACCTCCAACGTGACCGTGACGAATCTCTACGTCTAGAGTGCATCCATGATATTAAAAAGAAACACAAAATAAGTTCTCTTCGATGAAACGAATCGATTCGATACGAAAATTAATCGTTCGAATCTCTTCTTACTATCGGCTAACTCTCAAGACGACTAGCTTCAGAGACTCTCGTTCTCTTGCATGAAATCGAGGCGAAGTGCAAGGTGCAACTCGACTGATCGTAATTTATTAACGCTAGAATTAACAAGCGACATGAATTACCGTCTCACGGGCGACACTTAATCCAGATACGCGAACGTAATCCAGACAGATACTTCCAGGACCGTGGTGTATCCATCGCGGAACCTGTTTTATCTGCTTTTGAATGAACCAACCCTCGCCCTGCTTGTCTTCTTTTCCTTCTTGGCTAAGCGTGCTCATTTACAACCGGAAGGAGCAGGATTCTCTTTCCTTCTGTCTCTTTCTTTCCGCGATGCAACCTACCGCGTCGGTAGGAGTCGAAAACATTGTATCTGGAATCGCTCGGAGATCGAAACGAATGGCTGCACGTGTTATTTGTCTCGCATCCGTACTCTATTTCGAGCGTTCGCTTCCTTCCACGATCGTTGGCCCCTTTTTCTTTCTCTCTCTCTTATATGTTCTTTGCTCTTCTCTTTTACTTCTTTGCCCCCGACTGGCGACTCTCTTTTTTAGGTCTCGACGAAAAAGAATCGAAGAGGACCACCGAAGAGAACCGACATCGATACTCGACACTGGATGTCTTTTTCCTTATTTACATATTTCGAGGCGTCGATTAGACCAAGAGTGATTCACGCGATCGGATCCTGTTGAGATAAGATGTCGCGAGGTGCCTTCGTAATCGGCTTCTGAATCCGGAGACCGGATTTCCAAAGAGAGGAAGAGAGAGAGTAGGGGTTAAATGGTCCAAGAACCGAAAGTCATTAAGGCGAAGAGATAACGTGGACGAATTCGACTAATTCTGGGGGTCGAGAAACATTTGTGATACTTGTTCGACATTATTGCGAGATATGAAAATGAAACCTCTTTATTTTTTATGTGTATGTAGGTATAAGACAATATAACAACTTCGATACTTCAATATGTGAAACTTACGTTATGTTTTATAAACTATTTTTTTGTTAGTTTATTTTAATATAGGAATGTTATGCGAAATAGTTTAATATATATATATTATTTTTTTTTTTTACTAATTAAACACTTTTGTATCTCTTGTATCTGTTGTATAATAAATAAGAAACTTTTATTTTACGTATTCGAATGTTGCCTTCATATAAATGAATATCTCCCATTTTTTTCAACAACCATAGGCGAGAGGTGGGATACTTGATCGCTATTTTATCTTTTTTTCACATTAAAAAAAATTATGTTAAATACAATACATACACAAATAACATTAAAAATGTAAAGTGGGCCGTCGCTGTAGTTAATATAAACAATAAATCGTGCTTTTTCTTGCTACATAAAGATATTAAATCAATGATGCGTCGCATCTTTATTAATAACTTTTTATCAAATATCTATAATTTTAATTTCCATATTAGTTCTTTAGACTTTGTTAAACATTGTTGACTTCATAAATTACACATTCTCCTTCAAACAATTTTACTAAAATAACAATCTCTGTAAAAAACCTTGTACAAAGTACGCGACGGCCCGCTTTCTTCGTAAACGTTAAATATAATATAACATTTTGGTACATCTATCAATCCAGGAACAATATTTAACATGTTAGTATAGATAATAAATAATTCTAATTTTTCGAAGGTTATCCATATACAATTTTTAGATAATTTTTGAAAATTGTTTATGTAGATACAGTAGGGATACAAAAATTTATTTTACTAATCTTTAATCTAAAATTTAAATCAATCGGTGAATTTATGATAACATTTAATTTATTAAACATTTTAATGAATTTATTCAATTTTTATTGTTTCCTAGTTCATAAATAACCGTATAACAACCGTCTAATAACCTGAATCAAGTACATAATTCATTTTCCTGCGCTAGAGTTGCTCCACCCCATGCTTCCATTCATTCAATTAAAAAATACAAAAAGGTAGGCTTCGCATATTGCCAGGTTGTATTTTTTCATTTTTCGAAAAAAAAGCGGGCCGTCGCGTACTTTGTACAAGGTTTTTTACAGAGATTGTTATTTTAGTAAAATTGTTTGAAGGAGAATGTGTAATTTATGAAGTCAACAATGTTTAACAAAGTCTAAAGAACTAATATGGAAATTAAAATTATAGATATTTGATAAAAAGTTATTAATAAAGATGCGACGCATCATTGATTTAATATCTTTATGTAGCAAGAAAAAGCACGATTTATTGTTTATATTAACTACAGCGACGGCCCACTTTACATTTTTAATGTTATTTGTGTATGATTTTACATAATTTTGTTATAATAAAAAATCCTTGTTTCAATTTAAAAATAAGAGCAATTATAAATTACAGCGACGGCCCACGTAAAATTCCTATTGTTTTTTTATTTTTCGACATACGTAGACTATGATGTTATTATTTTCTATTGTCTCTCCAAGAAAAGTTCATACCTAAGCTCCATTTGACGATCTTTGGCGATTTTTTAGCTACTTTCATACTTAATAGTGTTCTTGAGTGCGTACTCACTAGAAAACTCTTAGGGATCCGAAATTGGATGCTTTTAGAGCAAAGAAATCCATGCGATTCCAAATTAAAATTATACATTTCGAGGAAGATTGCCGGCGTTCCAGTCGTATACTACGACCTTTTTCGAGGGGACCAGGTTAACTAGAGGACATGTTATATTATATTACAATGTGTATAATCGATGTAATAGGTGTACAATGATGGAAAAATTTACCGAAAAAGTACATAACAGATGTGGTATACATTCAGACTTGTTGCAATATTATTCATAAAAACGTCTACGAAGATATGATAGTTCGCTCTGAGAAACTCCCGGAACGTATCCATATGAACTCATCTATAACATTTACACACAGCGAATTTTACTTATTACTAATTCGAATCTTCTAATGAAGTAAAAAATTAAAATTATCTGAAAAATGATTACATAAAGAATAGTTAGTTCATATCTTTATTAATATGTCGAATGGGATTAAAATTAGTAAGTACGGGTTTTTCTAACCTGCTTGATAACCACTACCCTGTATCTCCTGCGTGTGACGGACGTTATAACGAAAAATTAGCAACTTCTTGTTATCTAAAATCTTCGATAGAATTAACCACGTTCTCAATTAATGAGAAAGAAGTCTACTGCCTTCCTTAATTATCCCTTCTAACCACACATATCCTCTACGTTTCTATAGACAAGGAAGATTGCAATAGTACTGACGGGTACAATAAATAAATAAAATGTGATAGGTTAAGAATATCGACATGTCAAACATTCCAGCGCTAGCTAGATTCCCACCCGATATCGACGCTAACTCCACTGGCTTCACTAACGGCGAAATTAGGAAACTGGACAAAATTCTATATATATAGATATACTCGCAATGTTAACGAAAAAGGTCGGAAAAAAAAAGACTGATAAAATTGATATTTCATAAAATTTCAAAACACATAAATTAGATTATTAACTTATTGGAAGCCGCGATCCTAATAACTTATATATCAACGAAAGGGAAAAAGTTCCAGGATTATGATGAAACAAACCAAAATTATGTAGCACTTCGCGTCGATGAGATATTAGCATTTTAAGGTTTCCCCCTCCCTTCAAATTTACGATTTTGCTGTAAATATACAACCGGCGTTAGTCCGATTTTTTGCGACGGACAGCCTAACTGCCGTTAGTCTGTAATATATGATTTTTTTTTACAAAAAAGAAAAATTATAAAAATTACCCAGAAAATTGGAAAATTCAGGAAAAACTGAAAGTGCTTTTCCGATTTCAAATTAAATGAAAAAAAATAAATAATTTGGTTGGCATGAAATTTGTACAGCATATTTACTCGTAAATCCGAATGCTTTAAGAAAAAATTACTACATTTAAAAAAAAAATCATCAAGTATCCCAATTCCTTTTCTCTTAGTATCCTTCATGCAAGCGTCGCACAGCTTCTCCGAATCCATTCAAAAGTTTCCCGATCGGTTCAAATCCTTTTATTTGATAAAAACGTTCACAAATGCACATTTGCCTTTTGGTATCGTTTAGCGGCCGGTTAGAACATTGTTTCAAGCCTTTATGATGAGCGACAGGAGACCGACACGGCATACGTGTCACGCATATACCGAAAGCCTGCCGGCTTCGCGTTGTGCGGGCATTACAGTAATAGTATATCCGCTGCTGCATCGCATTATACCGAGTTACCGCTATTTTCGCGCGGCCACGCTTTGTGCTTCCCTTCTCTCTTTCTCTCTCTCTCTTCGAGCTCACACTCCATCCACGACCAATCGTTCTTCTTCCTACGGAAAAGACTTCGCACTAGAATAATCGAGCGAAATTGCTGAAAATTGAGCCTACCACTAGCTAACTCGTTTCTCTTGGCAAAGACGCTCAGAAGTCAAATTGCTGGGACAAACACCGGTCGAAAAATGATTACTTCCTATGGATCGACTCCCTATGAATTTATTTAACTCACCTAGAATGGATCGTTGCAGAAATTTCCGCGAGAAAGTTATTAACGATCGTGCGCTTAACGGGCCACCCGTTAAATAAATTCAGGAATTACGGAAGAGCGAAAATAAATCGGATTTTAATGGGACGCGGCGTTTAATAATTCGTATGGCAATTGCTCTCGCCCGGTCGTACTACACGATCGCGTCACCGTTCGACGTTGTACTCTTGTAATTTCGTCCATTCTAATTGCGCGAGGACTTACGATTAGAAAGTGCTTTAATTGAAATTATTTCGCAAAAGGTTATGACGCAAAGTTTGCTGCTACTGGTACTCGATGCGTGAAAATGTTGGCTCGGGATGGGTAAGGTATAATTTTTTAATTTGTTCGAACAAAATAAATGTTACGATAAAATTTAAGCGTAACCGATCGAACGCTTCTTTTTTTAAAACAAGTACCTCGTTATTTATCGCTGATGTCAACGGAGTTAGCGACGTAACGACGATTAAATAAGCGAAACGTTTATTTTGTCAGCGAATCTCGGAAATGTACGAGTTACTCACGCTTGGCCCGCTGACTCACGAAAGCTTCCAATTAAAGCACGTGCACCATGGCTACTTCGAGTCTTGATTTTAAGTTAAACTACTAACGATTATGGAAAAGATATCACCCGATTTCCTACCCAGTATTCGCACTGAAAGCCGATATACTTAATAAACTTCCCTATACTACCGGATTACGCGTAGGTGTTCTAATTAGGCTTAATAAATACGTGTATTTATCGTAAGACTACTCGGTGCTGGTGCACCGGAGTTCCGTGGTTCTCAATTTATAGCGATACGAGGCCACGCGTTAATTTTTTTTTAAAATTCCAAAAATTGAGTAGGTATATTCACTTACTTGATGACAAAAATCCGAGAATAGAAAACGTTAATTAAGAGATTTAGAAAGATAAGTATTTGCTCAATAACTTACTATCTGTATAATGTTGGTATTGGCAAATTTAGTGCATATTGTTGTATACAACTGTGCCCCTTTTCAAGGTTGGAAGGTATATCATATTTCGAAAAATATGGTCTTACCTAAGAAAGGTTTACAATAGTCATACAGGGTGTCCTAAACTAACCACCCCAAAGGTAATCAGCATATTCACATCGATGATTTGAGTCAAAAAGTCTAATACAATTTTTTGAAATTCGGCTTAGTCAAAGAGTTATGAGTGAAGCGCGGAAGCGATAGACGATACGGATAAGTAAGAGACGATATTTGATATAAGGATATTTGATATAAGGTCTGACAGGCGCTTCGTGACTGGCCCATCTTTGTTAGTTAATAACTCATTAACTAAGCCGAATTTCAAAAAATGCTATTAGACTTTTCGACTCAAATCATCGATGTGAACACGTGTATTCCCTTTGGGATGGTTAGTTTGTGACACCCTTCATACCTTCAATATTAACAATAAACACTTGTTTAAGTATTCCTTATCAACTGGTTCCTTAGGACGACATTACAATCCAAGTTCTGGACCAAAACAGCCATAGTATATTTCAATAAAGCATGTACAAAACAATATGCTCTAAATTTGCCAATACCAACATTATACGGTTAATTAAGAGAGTTCCGTAGTCCGCGACACGATGTCACGGTAGGGTACGGAACGGATGGCAGTCGTCGATCTCGCGACTCTTCGTCGATAGGAAAGTTCGATAACACCGTGTGTGTATAGAAAGGGGGAAAAGCAGGGGGTCGGAACGAGAGCTACTCACCGCTCCGAACACGCGTGCGTATCCGCTCGCTCGCTCGCTCGTCGTAGCGGTAGGTAGATTGTACCTACTACGGACGGTGTTTCGTGTCGAACGATGCGTACGAGCTCGTGTCGTCTCTATGTATCTTCTACCTCGCTTCTTACATGTACTAGATATAACAGACTCGCGAGAGAGCAAGCGAACGAAGAGAAGGAGGATCCTCCCGTGCGCGCATTTAAATACAAGCCGCGGCGAGCGGCATTCAGTGCCGTATTTATGCGTACTTAGAATGTACTCACGCTCGATGCACAGATAACTTCGACGGCTTTACGCGAGTAACGCGAGTTACGGCACGAAGCGGGAGCGCTCTTTCAGAAGGAAGCGAGAGAAGGGACGATCGCTTTGCTTTACGAGCGTTTACGCGCGGCACGGCCGCAAAACGCGAACTCGTTTCTCGCTTTTGCGTCCACGATCTGCGTTTTTCCTTGGTATCTACTACTGCGAATTATGATCTTGGGAAAGTCTTTTATCATTTTTTTTTAATGATTCATCGATTATTTATTTGTTATTTTGAATTAGTAAGTGCTGGAGTGGTCAATTGCTAGAAGGTTTACCTTAGAACTTCTATTAGAGGTATTATTTAACTTTTTATGTACAAGGTGGGGTGTGACAAACTCTACTTTCGTGGTTTTCTTATTGCTTAGACCACTCATTTACGAAAAAAATATTTATAATATCAAGAATGAGTCATAAACAGTAAATTAGTATTAGTATAGTAACCCACCTTGTAATTTTTTACAGGAAATTAAATAGTGATGGTATTATTTTATAATTTTTCTCCTTTGAGGAAGGCCGAAACGTAAGGTTTGGAAAGAAGTTTGAATCAATTACATTAATTAGAACTTCGATGTAATTTAAGTATGGTATGGTTTATTCATTTCCAATTTTTACAAAATTTAATGTTTTGAACAAACGCTAAACACTTTTGTACTCTTTACAGGGCATAACTTTCTACATTGTTTTTTCAACTTTTTACAGTTTATTCTCGCTAATTAGAGTTCAGTGAACATGAATCGACTAGGTATAGAAGTGGTCGAAATATCGACCAGTGTCCTATAAATACTGATGGACTCAAGACAATACAAGAATCGGACATAATAGACTTTTTACAATCGAGAATTAGTACATTGTATGTCTTGGTCTCGACAATCAATGCCTTGATTCATGCAAAGATTCTTCTTGTATTTACTACATTATTTTTTATAAAAATTATTAATAATTATTATACAAAATTATTATGATACATAAGTATCAATCCATTTTTAATCTATGGAAGAATTGACTATAACATCTTTTACAATTAGATCTCACAATTTTAATGACTGATGATTAAATTGTCCTAAATATTGCTAACTAACATTTCAAACACAATATGACAAGTCGAGTCCCGGTCACCAGTAGCCCAGGGAGCATTCAACGTGTTAAAAATAGCTAAATTCTTTCTCAATCTTCAGATAACTATAACAATCATTAATTATCGCGTTACGAACAAAGATCGCAAATTTTCAATTCCCTAATAGATATCCAATCTCTTCGTTTTCTCCAATCTTTTTTTTTTTATCGCTCGTTTGCTCATCGTACCGGCAAAATCCGTGTCAGCGACTCGGCACGAGCGTGATAATAAATGCGATTGTTCTTTCACTTTGACGAAAGAGAAAGAGAGAAGGAAGAAGAGACGATGCACCGTTTGCCAAGATCGCCGACCTAGTCGGCCGATCCTCCTCTCATAATTTTACCAGTCGGCCCGAACTCGCGCTGCGATTTGTAAAACTTTAGTGCCCGCTTCTCCTTCTACCGCTAACACAGCCTCTTGTTTATGTCTCGTGCAAACGCTTTTCCTGATCGCTCGACTTTCGACGCGCGCGGAACGCGAACATTCGAGAAAGGTTCACTGTAATTACGTCCGTTTCTTTACAAAATTACTACCGCATGCCTGTCTCCTTGTCGTTTTACTTTCCTCGAGTACTTTGGTACTAACTATTCTTCTTCTTCGTCGTGGCTTCCAATTGGCCATCTATCTATAATAATTTCCAAGGTTCGTCATTGTAGTAAAAATTAATTGATCTTTTCTTGTAATAGGGTAGTAAAATAATATATATTAAAGAAAAGTTTTGGCTTTCTGTATACTAAAGGGTTCCTAAACCCGTTTATCATGAATAAATAAATAAATAAAAAAGTTATCAAACAGGTATTCTCTTGAATTCCCTTAATTTATATATATTTGGTAATCAATGTAATGTACTTATAAATTTTACAATTTTTTTTCTTTACAGTACGCCCGTAACACGTTTTTGATAACATCGGGAACAAAACAGAGTGAAGAAAAGAACGTCGATTATGCTAATTGTGCCATCTATCGATACTCTACTATATCTTATTGGTTATTTACTTAACCCACTTCTTATTGGTAGATTCCATCATCTTTAAACTACATTAATTGATATATAAATCGATCGACTAGACAATTTATCGATTATACTAATCAATTTTTCGATTCAACGACTCAGTAATCACCTTACAGCTTCGAATTACCTACTCGTTTGTTAAGTCTACCCAAAATTGAATCACTAACCCTGCAGGATAATACGCTTTCGAGAGCATGGGTGTACGAGAGAGAGAGAAAGGCGAATGCTAATTAATGGTTGCAAGTTGGCACGACAACGGGTTGCACTTCTCTAAACGTAATACGTAAGTGGCCAAGCACACGAAGTTCCGTCAGAGTCGTTGGCGTAGGCTAACTGACGGATTCGGTTAGAATTCGAAGGAACTTTTCCTCAGAAACGATAAACCGATTTCGCAGGAGCCGGCAGGCTAGTTAGCCGGACACGAGACGGCCATATACGCGCGTGGCACCATTATCCTGTTTCGGACGCGTCAGTAATTAAGCCTGTTTTCGAGGATTAGCATGCGTGGGCATAGAGAGAGATGTCTATAGGTTTCCTGAGGGTTAGAAAAAGATGTAAAGACAAACGAATGATTATTAACAAAATCCATGTTGGTAACAGTTCTATACTCTGTCGGTAAATCAAAAAAAAATATAAATTCTAATCAATTGAAACTAGATAACACGAATTAAACTTCAACGTGATGATATTACAGAATATAAAGAGCCCCATAATCGAGCATGATAATCATAGCAAGATATTTCCCACGTATCATCGAGTTATTGCAATTCCTCGGACGATCGAGCCAGTGGTATCCACGAATACCGACTACAAAAGAGACTATTCTTAGCCACACCTAAAGAACCACGAAACTCATCTTAATCTTATCATTTTCGTCACGCTCTTAGCAAAAGACGACTCGATTCGACGATCAGTCAAGATAGGTATAGTTTGTCCGATTTTTCATAGGTAAGGCCTTTTAATACGTTCGCGCTTGCGATCCGGTCCTAAAGTGGTGACGCAACGGGGCGAACGGGACCCCAATAGGTCGAGATGAGAGCCATTGTATGGCAATCTTATAATTTAGACAATCACCGATCAATTGAATGGGCCTTTACTACTGCTATACATGCAGCACCCGTACACCGGGCGAGAGTGAATGATGAATGAATGAAGGGACAAGACCGAATGAATGGACAGATAGTTGGCTCGGCTTAAACGTTCGTAAATAACCGGCCGCTTCATTCAATTACTTTCAATCGCTACGGGCCAATAGATACAATTTAGAAAAAAAAGGGACCTCCGGGGACCGGAGGCTAGATACGGAGTCGCGCTTAGACTTCTTCCGCGTCTGACAATGACACCTTATCTTCTTCGTCCTGTTATCTTTTTTTCGTTTGCATCCATGGAAATTAGGAATGGGAAATAATCTTTTTGATGAATATCATGGTCTAATTTAAAGATCCTTAATGATTCGTCTAAACCAGAACAGTGTTATCGAACGAGGAAGTTTGGTAGGTCGACCAAAAGGTCGGCTATGTTAATCAAGAGCTGATAGTATTCGTGAAATATTTCTATGGAAAAACCGCAAGCGTTATCTGTTGATCCCAGCAGCCTGTTTTTTTTGGTAATGGAAAGTCGGACGAAAGAAATCTGGAAAATGTGTAGCCCAAAAAAGGTAGTCCGCGATACATCGTGTCGACTTAATGGACGCCGATTGGTACAGATGGCCTTAAGCTTTGATTCGGCCGCGAGACTCGTTCCACGTCACGTCCGGATGAATTTACATGCGTAAAACGATAGCGACGGGGAGAGAGGTGGTCTCGATCGTCGATAGCGAGTTTCCTTTTTCCCTTGGCCGATCCTTCGATTTGGTTATTTCGGTGCATTCCAATGACATTTAAATCTACGGTTGACAATACCAGGATTCTCCAACAAGGTACTATTTCTTTGGGTTATAAAAATTTAATCGGATTTCCGATCCGTTGTGTCACATCTTCTGGAACGATTCAACTCGAAGGCTTCCTGTCGTTTCCGAAATGCAAAAAAATCGTTAAAAAAAGCCAATCTCTATAAAGACCGTCCGGTTGGGTTAAATTTTATTCGGGACGATCGATGATAGCCAACACGAAGAAGAAAAAAAAAAAAAGAAGTAATCGAGAAGTCCGTCGGTCGTTCGACCAGCTGTCCGTTCGCTATCAGAGCAAAGAGGAAAGCTGGGCGTTTACCCGCGACCAACTTCCGGCTGCTTATCAAACGTTCTTCCGTTCGAACGTTCCTTTCGGGAATTGAATATGGCGTAGCCGCAATTGCGCCTTCGAAAGCGGATTTACTTTCCGAAGGTCTCGCGAAAAGTCGTCATCGGTAAAGTAAACCGATCGTGAGCTCCGATTACCATTGCAAAGGGTAAAAATTAAAATCAATTAAAATCCTACATACATCCGCACGAGCTCGACGGATCGAGTACACTCGTAGAGACTGGATCGTTTGATCTCTCGCGTCTCGGCTCGTAACCGAAAAAAGACGGAAAATTGTCGCCAGCGAGCTTAATTATGCGACCACTAGACACGTCCTCCCTCTTTCTCCTTTTTGCATCGAAAGTTGAAAAAAAGTCGACTCTAAAGAGATTGGAAATCCAGTTGAATCTCATCAATCCCGATCCTTTTGATCCTCGATCCGACCGACAAAAAATATCCTGCAAAAATCCTACGGGAAAGAACGGAAGGAGATACGGAAGGAAAAGGAATGGTGAGATTCGTATTCGAGAGCATCGATATCGCGTGACAAAACGCGTATGGCTAGTACCAAATAGACGGGTTGTAATGCCGCAGAGAACCACCACCATCGCTGCCACGATCGTTCGTGAATATTCATAGGCGACTTGCCACCGCTAATTGGCGATAGGATGACTATTCATGATTTCGCGATTTTCAATAGCTATTACTTGACATAGGAGAAGGAGGAGTCGAAGAGAAATAAGGAGGGAGAAAGATAGATGAGGCAGAGGAGAGAAAAAAAAGAGAAAGGTAGAAGAGAAGTGGGGGGAGAGAACGAGAGCGTGTGCCTTCAAACGCGCTTATATTCCTTGGTTATGGCAATCCCGCGTAAATTATGTTTCCTAAGGTAATTGCCCGCACACCAGCCGTACTCGCTAAACTCCTTCGTTGCGTGGCGTCGTCGTCTCTCTCCCTCTTCATCTTGTTAAAACCATATACCACTCTCTCTCTCTCTCTCCTTCTCTTTCGATCTTGCGGCGCTCTACGCGTGTATCTAATGATCATGTAAGGTAGCCAGGAGGGTATCTGTCCGCGATAATTGCACATTGTCGAACATAAATTCATGCGTATATCGCGCTTGCGTCGGTAAACAGAGAATATAAAGGCACGCAAGAACGCAGACGTGGAGCCTCCTCCGATCCGCGACGACGACGCCCACCAGCGGGTCGTTTCCATCGCTACGTCGGCGCGCCACGTTTAACAAACTTAACGAGACGATCTGATACTGTAAAAAATCATTGAAGAGTGTCTTCTACATTGGTTTGGGTCTCTAAAGACTACTTTTATTTGTTTTGTTTATATGTCAATCAAATGAAACTTTGGTTTGACCCTACAAAGTGTGCGAATAGGAGCTAAACAAGATTTCTACACTTCGTTTTGACACTTAAAAGCCTATATTTGTCTTAACTTTGGTTTGACCCTACGGGATGCTGTGGTAGGCTTAGTAGGATCAAATCGAAGTTTAAGCAGTGATCTAAACTTTGGTTTGACCCTACGGGATGCTGTGGTAGGCGTAGTACGATCAAATCGAAGTTTAAGCAGTGATCTAAACTTTGGTTTGACCCTACAAGATGCTGTAAAAGGCTTAGTAGGTTCAAATCGAAGTTTAATGGGTAGTCTAAACTTCGGTTTGACTCTACAGAATTATCGGAGAGTAAGAATTGGAGCTAAGCGAGAATTGTAAACTTCGATTTGACCCTACAAAAGTCTGGAAGAGTGCGAATAGGAGCCAAGCAAGATTTCTACACTTCGTTTTGACATTTAAAAGCCTACATTTGTCTAAACTACGGTTTGACCCTACGAGATGCTGTGGTACACTTAGTAGGTTCAAATCGAAATTTAATCAGTTATATTAACTTCGGTTTGAACCTACGAAATTCTTGGAAAGTGCGAATAGGAGTTAAGAGTTGTAAACGTCGATTTGACCCTACAAAAAGCTGGGGGAGTGCGTTACTAAACTTTGTTTTGACACCTAAAAACCTTTTGGTTTCGCAAAAAAGTTATTTCGGTGTTGTAGTATGAAATAAAACTCAATTTTTTTATACAAATTATATAAAATATATAAAATTATATAAAAATATAAATTTCATAACATTGACAGAAGTCTTTCAAAGCAAACATATCGCTATCTATTTGTGAGAACCGAAACTACTTTCTTGCCAATCCAATAGATTTGTATGGTTTAGAGGGTCATATCGAGGTTTATAAACGTCAGTTTGACCCTCAATAGGTTAAAAGCGGACATAATTGCCACTTAGAGATTGAAACCGATAATTATTCATCATATAGGTACTTTTCTTATTCCACAAGCTTCACTTTTAATCTCAACCTCTTTAGACAGCATTTTGCAAAATATCGACTCAGGTTATTTCTTCCATCCTTCAAAATATCGACCAGTCGATTCATTGTAAAAAAAAAGGATGATCATTCGACGTGTCGTCAGGTTTATCGTCAAGTTTTACGTATACGGTAACAAGGGACTCTTATTCTTGATGCAGAAAGTACCGTAGAGTCCTGTTCAAGATCGATCTCATCGTTCTTTACGATCAACGTAAACGCACAGGACACGAAGCTACCAAGCATGCTTATCTCTCTCTCTCTTTTCCTCTTGGTGAAATTAGCGAGACACTCGCACGAGTCAATGCTTGCTTGCGCGGCCGCGGAGAGGGTTATTGCTGCCTTAAATCAGACGGAAGCCGAATACGCGATCCGTTTTGCGGGGCAAAGTTTATTTAGCCTCGGTTTACGGCTCACTCCGAATTCACTTAAGCCCGAATCGCTGCAGGAATCGTCGCGATGTCGTCCCGTGCGATTCGGAATTTTGGAACCGCTCCAAGCGACCTTTGAATAGTCTTCGAAAGCGGCGGCGGAGACCGGCTGCTGGGTGGGGCGAGTGGACCGAAGAGGATAAGGGGGGAGGGAAGGAGAAGAGAAAGATGGAACGAGGGAAGAATGTAAAAAAAAGGATGAAAAGGGGGACGACGTTGCGATGAGATCGATTCTCCTGGCACGAGGGAAAAACAACTATTGTGACAATTTCTACGTTACTTCAAAGTCTATCATTTGTGTAGAATAACGTGAAATATTTTGGCAAATAAAGAATAAAGAAGGTTCCTCGACGAAAGTAGTAATTATTTCAAAAATACTCTACCGATCCTGCTGTCACGTTCGTATCGAATAACGAGCCGTTTTCTCGATGTATCAAATATTCTTAAAATGTCGTTGAAATAAGAGCAAAACTTTCGTCGATGATCAGAACCTTTGTTCGAGATCACGCACCGTGACGAACATTACTCGAACTCGGGAAATAATTTCGAAAAAGGCGAAATCGATTCGAGAATTTCTGAAATGTCTGAACGACCGATATGACACTCGACGACGGGCCCGACTCGGTGATGCGTCAAAACGTTAATACTACGATCTATTATTCCAAGAATAATGCACCAGACGACGGGGTACGGAGTCGATGAACGAAAACCGAAAAAAGAAGGAGAAAAAGGTAAAAAAAAAAAAGTTGCACACGCACGGACGCGTAAGTCGGTGTGGGGTACTCTTGCAATTGAGAGAAATAGAGAGACGGGAAAAAAAAAGAAAAGGAAAGACTCATTCGGGTCTTCCATCATCGTTGTGGTGATATTGGTGAAGTTTAGGGTAACTGAAAAACGGAGACTCGAAATTGAAGTGTGAATTATAAAATTCTTTTATAATATAAATTTAAATCGATACAAAAAAGTAACAAATTAAGTTAATTGGAGACGTGTATTGCATTATGTTATGCAATTCGGTCACGTTACTATATATTATGTAATTCACTAAAGGGTTTGCCCATATATCGAATAAATGAGCTGTTTATTCTGGAAGTCCAAATTTAAAAAAAAAAGTTTTAATATTATATTGCCAGATGTAATACAGTCTATTAAAAACAAACATAGTTCTAATAAAAACCAACATATATTTAAAAAAAAAAAATATTAATAACTTGTATTAATACTGTTTATTAATAATAAACTTTTTCTATAACAATAAAATCGTAAATGAGTCAAATTGATTCAATCCAGCAATCTAGTGTTTATCATATTTATGACTATAATCTGATCTAATCATCTAATTTTTTCACAAAAATTAGAATCAGGAAAAATGGACACCACAAATATATAAATAAATTCCAAATAGAAATTAAAGACGAACGGTAAAACTTCGATAAGTGCTACACAGTAGGGGGTTTATGGTTGTCGACGACGCACGATTAAACGTCGAGAATTCGTAGGTGTCGAGCGAGAAAGTCCATGTCCCTGTATGCGATGATAGAACACGTGCGTCCGAGTTACGTTCATGTATGCGCGTGGCCGTGCACATGCATGTTGCACGACCTCCGGACTGGGAGAGCTCGGGTCGGAGGTCACGTGGGCCGCGTTAAAGTAATTAAGAGGCATCGTGCCGGATAGTAGAAATGTCGATATAATAGACGCGTAGTATTATCTGTGACGGTACTTCGTGATTACCATCTCATTGTTCTTCTTATTCCTAACGATAATGACTAAAAAAATTTGGACGAAAAAAACGTGAGTAAGAATATTTTTATATCGCTTCTTTTACTTCGATATTCGAGACGATTCGTAGAAGGATTGAAAATTGCACGATGCAAATAAGGAACAAAGGATCTTACGAGCGTTTATGCACGTGCAAGCGATGCATCGATAGGTCGGTCCGTAGAATCGCTGAACCACGGAACGAGCAACGTTATCCGCTTTCACCGACGCGATCCGCTAAAGTCGATCGACGGAGAGCGACGTTTTTAGGTCTTTGCGATGAGGAAGAACTCGAAGTGTTAACCTTTCGACCGGCGATTAATTTGTAATCATGTTTAATAAAAAATATCGACTCGTGTCTAATATATACAGGGTGTCCGATTCCATGTAGTCAAGCGGAGGACTACATGTACACATCAATGACTTGAATCGAAATGTCTGATACCATTTTTCGAAATTCGACTTAGTTAACGAGTTAATAATTAACAAAGATCAGCCAATTACGGCGATTAGCGAAAAAAGGAGGTTTACTTGAGCTTGCAGCTAACCAAGAAACGAAGCAGTAGGAGGAACAATCCAAAATAAACATCGTTACATGTCACTGCTTGCCGTGATTGGCCTATCTTTGTTTGTTAATAACTACCTAATTGTGCCGAATTTCGGAAAATAGTATTAGACTTTTCGACTCAAATCATTGATGTCCACATGTAGTTTTCCGCTTGGACACCTGGAACCAGACACCCTGTATACAGTTAACGTTACGATATTCCTACCTTACAACTTACGATACATAACCATAGAGTTATTTGTACTGTACTGTCCAACCAAATGACTGCAAATTTTGTATTCATTCGAATATTCCCGTTGATAAATAAATTATTAGTATTAATTTGGAAAATCTGATCGATCTAATAAAATCACGTAAATTGCTTTCGCAAACGGAACGTCAGAGCGTAAATTCGTCGAAGGTCATAAAACAAAGGCTGCGATAAAAATCACCTCATGATACTTTCTCGTTTCTCTTTCTTCTCCCACCACTTTGCCAACTCCAAAAGACTCGAACTCGTCCGGGTGTTTAACGTTGCTCCTAAGTCGCGGCCCATAGCGCGATGCGTGTATTTCGATATTTTTAGAGCGTGGGTGAATCACTGTTTGGCCGCGGCGGCCAAGCTCACCGACTTCCCGGCTCTCCGACAGCTAAATCACCAATTTCAGAAATAACGGCCACGGAAAATTAATAACCCGTTGATTTCCAGCCTCGCAAACGGCAGCAGCGGCGGTGACGGCGGTTCGGCGACGCGATGTTCCATTGCGTCGATCTCGATAACATAAAGGGTAATTACTAGCTCTGACTCTACCAATTAATGTCACTTTTCTTATTCTTAAACTCGATATCCTAGAATAAATATAGATGTGTGTGGATAATGTGTACTATACGATAATTTTAATAATGATTGGCGTCTATTCAAGTTGGATATAAACTTGGTTTGATTAGTGATTAAATTTGTTCAAAAGTTATATTTTGTCTAAAGCTTTACATTTAAGCAATTATTTGTCATATTCAGTAGAAGAAAAAAATTATTCAAGTCGGATACAAACTTAGAGAAAAGAGTGAGATTAGTGATTAGTGACACAACCTTTTCGCAAGAACAAAAAATGATTAACTTTGCCTACAAATTAACAAAAATTTCCTACACTGTTTATCTAATAAATAAAATAAACCATATTTACAAGCAAGAAAATAAAACAGTATTCTAGAAATAACAAGCCACTTGTACCATCGTCGAGTAAATATCGAAGCGATCTTTGCCACCGAAGCGTAAAGTATCATTTGGCAACGAAAAGCGAAAACAATTATTTCCAAGGAGTAAAAGATTTTTCTAAAAAATCGAACAAGCTCTACTAATTACATTCTAATCACTTAACTTCACTTAAATGTGTG
The DNA here is from genome assembly GCA_916049575.1 of Ancistrocerus nigricornis. Taxonomy (NCBI): domain Eukaryota; kingdom Metazoa; phylum Arthropoda; class Insecta; order Hymenoptera; family Vespidae; genus Ancistrocerus; species Ancistrocerus nigricornis. The sequence goes on from OU696665.1 coordinate 7,157,718, forward strand.
AAAAAATCTAAAGGGGAAGGTGTAAAAGCGAAAAGAGCAAATAGCAAACGTATAAAGCAAGGAAGATGCACCTGCGCCCGCCTATAGGCAGCACCCAACCGAGTCGCCTACTATCGGCTCGTAAAACGGGCGAACCTCGGTCTAGTACGGAGGTCTAGACCAGCTCTGGACTAGACCAACGAGACGGCGCATCCGAAATAAGCCTCTATATTCTATTTCGAGGCCGACACGCCGTGCGATACAGTTTCTCGTGTCGGCGTGTCGGTATAACACGGTAATGACTCCTTCGTCGATTCCACCTCTTCTCTCTCTCTCTCTTTCTCATTTCTATCTATCTATCTATCTCTCTCTTTCTCAGTTACTCGCTCTCTTTTCATTCCGAACTCGCGCGCGCGCGTCTTCGTGTTTTCTTGTGACCCTCCTCACCGATCGCTCCCCTCTCTAATTCACCCTATCGAGCACACGTGTTCTCGATGACGACGCTTACGTTCGACTGTCGAACCATCTACCATTTGGAAGAGATAAAAAATGTTTAGCGGTCCAGGGTGAATCCAGTCTCTTGACGTGGTAATATAATAGTAGAATATTTTTTTTTTTCGTTTTTTAATAGGTTAGGTTTTTGAGTAGTGACTTGGTTTAGTCATTTATTATGTAGTAATAACAATATTAGTTATTTAATATTAAACCTACCAACGTTAAAAGCATAGTTATTTTCATTACATTTATCTATTTGACAAATATTTAAACAAAAACATGCTTTTTGCTATCATTTAGAAATATTATTGATAATAAATTTCTATGAAAGTAATTTTACTTATAGAGTTATTTGAACCGTCTTGGTAGGTTAAGTGTTAAAATATGTTCCTACCATTTATGTTTTTATTTATTTACAAACGGGATGAACCTTTTAGGATACAATAGAGAAATATATGAAACAAAAGTAAAGTGAATATAGAAAGCATAACAGCTGACAATAAAAGCAAAACAGTTTATAACGAGGTGCTATGGGAAACTAAGGAGGTTAATGTTCGATTTAATTGCAGACAAGGACAGAAGATATAGACAAAGATGCGGTTTAAACAATTAAATTGACAAAGATGCATTAAAAAAGCAACATTTCTAATTTTTAAACCCAACAAAATAAGATTCGAATTTGTTCATCCACCATCCGTAAGACACCCACGTTAGTATTTAAAGGTTAAGAACGACGAAGAGATAGAAGTAACATTGATCATTAAACAAGCACCGTAACCAAAGCTATTTTTCGCTAAGATTCGATATCTCGTCGATCGTAAAGATAAGAAGCAACTAACCGGTAGATCGAAGTTCACCGTGTGAAAATATCGTATCAACGACAAACTCTGCTTATATTTTTACACCTTTTACGTGGCGAGTTCTCGACGAATCGATTAGTCGACCGTAAATTAATAACGACTGTAGATTCGTATAACGTAGGTATATATCGCATTTGGCCCCAACGGTTACGCTTGGCACGTAGCGACGGTGAATTCCCGAAAATATATCGAAACTCGTATGGACTATTTTTATCGAATAGCAAACCATTTCGATTCTTTCGAGGTTTTCGTTCGAAGGCCGGTATTACTTCGAGAATGCGATGAAATTTGTTGGATCCGAAATGTCAGAAATTTTTATCGATACGAGTGAAACGAAATCGATCGAATAGTATACCAAAATTTATAGACGAGTGGTAAGTGTATCTTTAATTAATGGATCGTCGAGTCTAGATCTTTTGGATCTCGATAATTTTCTCTCTCTCTGGCAGCGAGATCCTCCGGCCTCCGCAGAGCCCGCGTGACTCACGTCGTCGGTCCGAGAGTCGCGACGGTTTGACACGCACCTCGACAAGTGACGCCGCCTCTCGGGGATTTCGAGAAGCGCGTCGGGGATTCCCCTACCTCTGCTCTGACTGTGAACGGAGGCGGAGGCAGAGGCGTGGGTGCTACGAGGGTGCGAGCGAGATAGGGAAGAAGACGAAACGATGGAGAGAGAGAGAGAGAGAGAGAGAGTAAGAGTGGGGGAAGACTAGCCGCCACTGCCACCACCGTCGTGGGGGCGTCCGTGGAAAGGGTGCTGCTGCTGCTGGAACACGCGACGTGGCAAAACTTTTGTCCATTCAACGACCGACACGTTCCTAATTGGGAGTACGCTTCGAGCTCTCGTTCCACGCGCACCGATCTTTATTTTTCTTAATCGATGATTCCGTTCGATAGAATTTGGAAGATATGTTTTGAACATATTTCCTTTCTCTGCTATGTTTGTGTTTTATCGTTTCAAGCTTATCCGAAAGGAAGTAACGCGTGCCGCTCCAATTTCCGCTACGTCGCGTCTCTTTCCGAAGAACTCGACCTCGAGACGCTCAATCGAAATTCTAGGCTCTAGTCAATTTTTATTTCGATGACGACGACTTTGTCAAAGCCATTAGGGTTCGTTAAGCTACCGCCGCCGGCAGGTTCGAGCCGAAAGTCTCGTATAACGGCGAAGAGAGAGTTGACGGTCGATCAACAAGGATGACGTTGCGCCGTTGTCAACGTCGAGAATCGATGCGACGTTCGAAGGCGAAGGAAGAGAAAAGAGGTGGAGGATGCTAACGAGGAGGTGGTGGTTCACTTCGGTGGAAGTAAAAGAGCCGCGAGCCAGAAAATTGCGCTGCAATCTTCCGCACGTCGGTTCCAGCAGAAGAGCAATGCACTTTGTTCCGCGAGTGTTAACGTCGAAATGCAACCAAAGTCCCATTATCTCTCTCTACGAGAGGTCTTTCGTTTCACGGCCAATGTCTCTAACTGGACGATGGACGTGATTCCAAATTCACCTCGTTTGATACTATGGTAATTAATTATAGAGAGTTCCTATCGTTACTCGTCAAAGTTTAGCCAGACAAGATTCGATTCATTGTAATCCCGTGGTATTTTCTCGCGTGACCCCTTCGAATAACCTCTACAAGTTTGTTACCTCGAAATTATCGCGCGTACCTTCGCCACGCTTGCTAGCTCTACTCCCGGAGTGTCATCGAGGATAACTCTTGGACTTCGTTTCCAGAGGCTTAAGCTCAAAGTTAAACGCGACTCGCATATATGTCATCGTATTTACGGTAATCGTCGCACGTGCAACTTAAGACACAACCAACGATATCCTAACGTCCGTCTAGAAACGCGCACGCGCGATCTCGCAACACACGGATACACAGACTTCCCGTTTTGCTTTCGGCGTTTTCACTTTCCTTGGAAACGTGTCGGCAAGCTGTACCACTTCATCGATCCTCTCACTATGCCATGGCGAGACGATTCATTGATGTTACGTTCAGAAACTTATGGATCTCTTTCAATTTGTTTTTTATCCTAGATGACTGAACATTCTTTCAATAGTTTTTTCAGATCTTTTCCTTAATTAATAAGTAGGAAAACATTATTTAAATTTTGATACTTTGTTTGTAATAAATAGAGGTACCACTGATTTAAGTTTAGTGGTCTAGGGTTAATAAGAAATACTTTCTTGTGTTAAACAAAAGATCTTGAATGATAAGTAAGAGAGATAGATACATAAATATTATAAATATTTTCATTATATAAATGCCATTAAAGATGGTTGGGCGATGTAGGAAAGTTGTAACGGATATTACTGATATTGCGGCTAACCCAAGAAACTTTTGGTTATCGAAGAGGTTTCTACGAAACCGGGCGGCGTTCCTACGTCATTAACCCGTAGTCTAATCAATAGACATAATTATGAAACTATGCGCCATTAATAGTCTCGAGCCCGCGCGGCACCGTCATAATATCAGCGTGAGGAAGGACGGAAGACTTGTTCGCGCGTTATTAAGCGGGCATATTTTATTGGAAACAGGTAATTGGGCAATAACGAGGCACCGGCTTTCTGCCTGCTTCGGCACGCTCTTTCTCACTCTACTCTCTTCCTTTCTACCTGCCCTCTTTTCACCCTTAACGTACCTCTATCGTGGAAGGAGTAGGACGTAAACCGATAGAATAACACGAGAGTATCGAAAGTTTCTTCGCGAAGGGTGAACGTTATCGCGTCAAGGGGACTTTGCGTCTCTCGACTTTTCTCCTCGTAAATGTCTCCCAACGATCAACTTGCCTAATAATAATACAATTTTAGGCCTATCCTTGGACGGGAAGAACTCGCGTGAAATCCGGTCAATCTCGATCGTTGAAGAAGAGAGAGAACAAACTAGCCGCGATAAAATCCGACGATAAAATCGAACGAGCCGCTCGTTACGACATCGGTCGGTCAGCGGCTAATTAACGAGCTGACGAACCTCTAACGAGCGAGAGAACAAGAGAGTGGGAGTAGCTCATCGTCCATGAGAGAATCGCGAGTCTCTAGCGAATTCTAATCGTTTCGGAGGACCGATCATATTTTTTTTTCCCGGGAGAGACTTTATCTATCTATTCTTTTATTACACCTACGATGTTCATTCATTCACAGTATACAGACAAGTTCGATAACTTTTTTCTTTCGCGAATAACTTTATGCGATAATCAAGAAGGATGCGAGCAACGTTTGCATTTCCTGTGACGCTCGTTAACGGGTCGAACGTTCCGCAAAAGGCTTATCTGTTATCGGTCGTGGTGACGCGACCCCTTTCGTTCTCTTTCCCTCTTCATGATCCCTATGTGTACGTCTTCGAACGTGTATGTGGGCCACTTCGCCGCAAGTCGGTCGAGCCATCCCCAAATCGTCGAACTATCCTCCAAACACCAAGTACCGCACCAAGGGAAACTTCGACGTTAGTAACCCTCGCACCCTCTCGGACACGCGTTCTCTCTTCGTTCGTTCATTCTCTATCTACATCTCGACCTCTCTTAGACACCGCTCTCTCGACCTCAGAATCGTACCGAGCAGCGGTCCGAGAATCTGACCAACGAGCAATTACTGGGAAGGTGTCGAAAGATTTCGTGCGGCAAGATTTAGCACCTACCGACGCACTCACTCGAAATTATTTCACTGCGCAGCAGGAAAATGCTATTTCTGTGCTTCTTAACGAAGGATTATGATAGTAGTGGTATCGGTACTGGACCACTCGATTTCATGACATTTCGCGAATGTAAACGTTTGAAAATGTCTCTAACGAAGACACGATTAACGAAACGGTGAAAAGTAAGTTTTCATCCGACTGATATCTCTGTGTGTTGTTTTGTTGATTTTCGAGCTTTTTCACGCTGATCGATCGATTATTTTATCCTGATTAATTCGAACCGAAAAAGGTTTGACCGAGAATGCTAACTTTATGACATATTCCAATGCATCGTATTAGACAATACTTTTTCCGCATATCGAATATGCGTTATGAAAAATTCAGATCTCCGATCCTCAATATTTTTGCCACTGTTATTAATACGACACTTCGAGTAATATCTAGTAAAGACATAGTCTAGGTCATATTTCTGATCTTCCCACATCGAACATCACTTTTCAAAGTACACGTAGTTTCCATGTGTTCAGAGAACACCTCCCACACTGTGCAAAGCATCGATAGACTCTATGGCCCGCAACCGGATAGACCGGGACGATTTAAACGTTCCACCGGCAGGGTGGTGCAAGCGAGACGGTGAGAGTGCCACGCGCTGCACGGTCGAACCCTCCGGCAACCCTTCGGGATTATCTCACCCCCATTGGACGCGAACCGGCCCACTTCCGGATACTAGCCGAACGGACGTTAGCACGAGGGTCGTTCGAAGGCGCGAAATCCGGTGGTTGGTTCGCTCTCGATCGGTATAGTAAAAAAAAAAGGATGATCGTTGGACTTACCTGTTGCCAGAATTGGGCGAGTAGATATATTCGCTCCTTCTTGAAGAGCCAGTCCATGGACTGCATGGCCTGTATATCCAGCGAGTTGGCCTCCGCGGAGGCCTGCATACTGGCCAGTGCCACTGAGTTAAGGCTCGCTAATACGGGCTGCTGGAGCGCCGCGGTCACGACGGAGGTGTTGCTACCGGCTACCAGATTGGCGTGGTAAACGGTCGCGGCCGGCGCATCCTCTGAACCGCCAGTAGCCAACAATTGGGCCCCGATCGGCGCAGAAGGCCCCTGGAGCCCCAGTGAAGAAGCCACTTTGACGGCTTCGAACTTCTCCGGCGGGCCCAAAACTCCTCTTCCCCGCGTCCCACCGCCTCCGCCGGCACCACCGCCTCCCGCGCCGCCACCTCCGTCTCTTCCACCTTCTCCTCCTTCGCCACCTCCTCCTCCACCTCCTCCACCTCCTCCCGTTCCCCCGTCGCTCCTGGAGCACGTCGTCTGAGGCAGAGTTTCCGTCGGTACCGTTCCTCTTATTCTTCTTCCTCTACTTTCTTCCGGTTCCCTCGATGGATTCTTCACCGATCGTCTATCAAACTCTCGGGACACTATCTCGCGATCGGGACTCGCCGAAGATCGTTCCCGGTCTCATCGAGCACCCACTACTACTAATACTACTACTATTACTACAACTCGATATCATTCGAGATCACCGAGATTCTTTTCGCTAACACCACGCGCGACACACTAGTCTTCTTCTGTCACACAGATGAAATACTTCTATTCCTTCTCTCTTTCACACACGTCCACGAGATTATCACGATACTTATCACCGGTTTGTCCGATCGATCGATCGATCGTATCCGTTAGTCAATCTTGACAAGTGGATTCTTCTTCTTCAAGTATCGTCCGACGATCGTTCCAAGCGATGATCCTACTCCACGGTGGGTGGCAAGTCATTTGCGATTCGGTCAATCTTTCTATCTTTTCTATCACTCCGGTATCGTTCTCGTCATTGACAACCACCGTGGCACGGATCCTGTCGCACTCCGTCCACTAACCGATAACAGGCCGTTAGGGATCCCGAATCGTCTCGGTCTTTCCGATTAGAATAATTCGACCGATGATGATCTCACTCGACTCGCCACCGTAGTCTTCGTCGTTCACGTTGCGATAAGAACGACTCCTGTCCCGTAGTCGTAGCATCACACGAACCGAGCAACGAGAAATTCACTCGCGCGAACGACTTCCCGAAAGTAACGAGCACGATGTCGCGAGACACGGCGGAGGAGAGCGTTCATCGGATTAAAGAAAACGATCGACGATTTTGTTTATCACTCGATGGAGTAGAAAACTCGTTGGACATTTCGACGTTCGAACACTCCTCGCACTATTAAGATCCAAGACCTTTTCTCCGAACACCAACAACAGCACTTGACCGATACGTCACTTAATCCGTTCTTCCGCCGGACGAGGATTCAATGATATTTTCGAGTTTCGGATGTACTCGTTCCTCGACGATCGTTCCAGGTCTATCAGAGAGAAAAGGTAAAAATCCTGGCAGGAGTGGTCCTCTTCTTCCTTCTGGCTATCTCTTCTTTTTTTCTTGGTATATCTCTCCTCTCTTTCTCCACGTTTCGTGCATTCACTCTTTGCCGCGACCGGTCTGCGAACACCCGTCCGCCGCCGCCGCCGCCACCGCCACCGCTCTCGTCCGGGTACCTCAAGAAGAGAGAACGAGACCCGTCCTAGCAGGCTCCTAACCTGAAACTAAGAGCTACCGGACGACCGATGCAATGCCTGGAGGAGGTGCAGAGTACGTGGTGGGGATATGGGCGGGTCGGTGTACCGGTGGCAGGGGTAGGCCGACCCCTCGCACGGCCAATCCGCGTACTCGATTCGTCCCCACTACCACGGCGATACGCCCGACGGCGAAGAGGATCGTCGAGGAGTGGGGATAAGCCGGCCACCGGAGTGGGAGGCCACGGAACGAAGCGGAGGCTGGCTAGGTGGTCCCTACCAGAACGGATCTCATATTTTCAACTACCCGACCGCCCTTTTCCAACCCCTGCCGATCGCTGCCTGCTTCCCTTCTTCTTTCCTTACTCTTTTTCTTCGGATTTCTCCCTACCTCTCTCGTTCTGTCTCTGCTTCGTCTCTATCCTTTCCCCCCAACCCCTTTATCCCTCTCTATCTCTCTTTCGCACTACCGTCTCGTCTTTCTACGTCTACTAGTTTCTCTCCCATCTCTTTCCATCTCTCGCGCCTATACCGAAGCCCTTTGCGATGAGCGAGTAAACATCCTTTGTTGGAAAAACACCGTTGAGAAAGCGTCACCGTAGCCGCCATGGCTCCCGATCGCCAGACCGAGATTCTTGTCTAATACCCTGACTTTGTCGAACGTTCTTAAGACCCGTAGAAATACTTTGGAGGGAGAATCACCGTGAAATTATATCGATTAAACTAATACGTCGTATAATTCTTGTCTCGAGTACCGGACCTTGTCGCGATTAAAATGACAGGTGAGAGACCGAGAGAGAGGAAACTTCTTGGATGGAACTTTGCTTTCTAAAGAGAACCCCTCTCCTAAGCGAGGTTACACGCTAAAGACGTGGCGCCCTCGAGCGAGGATAGAGACCGTCTACGCTTTTACTCGATTCAAATTACCGTAATGAGCAACGCCGAGTCCACGATCTTGACAACGACCGGCGAAGATTCTCACTTACCGCCTATGACAAATCGATATGATATCACACGAGAAAATCGATTACTTATTTTACTCATTCTAACACTGGTTACACCGATTTTGGAAAGAAGAAGGGCACGAGGTTTAGCGAGTTTGTCATCGACTTCGCCCGGTTCACCACCACGAAATCTGCCACAGTTATTATCTTACTTAAGTATCAGGATAAGCATAAAGTTTCTTTTCACGATACCTACACGATTTTAGTATCATTTAAACAGAACCATTATAGAAATATTAAGCAGCTCGCGTCGATAAGAAACCCTCAACGTCTTAGACACTTTCGTTCGAGCGATCGCCTTTAAGAAATTTTCGTCGCGGTCAACGGAGAATCCTTCTTTTCGCGTACACACACCCAAGGAAAAAAATAAAGACCAAGAAACAGGAAAGGGGAGAAGAAGCAGCACGCAGTTAATTTTTGCATAAAATACGTACGTATACGTGACGATCGGCTCAACGGCGCACGCACGCACGTAGTTACGCTCGGACGAACGCCCGGAACCCTTTCTCTCATTTTCGCGCGCGCGTGTGTACTTGCCGCTCCGTGCCCGTTCGGTACGCGTTGTCCCCCTTCTCCTCACTATCCCTCTAGTTTACTCTCGGTCCTATCGTTCCACGTTCGCGTTAGACGTCGTAAATAAAAAAATAGGCTAAGAGTATACGCGTGCGGATAATAGGTAGGCGCGAGAAAAGGGGGTTTCAGTCGCGTCACAACTCCGCCCTTTTACCCTGGTGAACGCACTTCGCACGCCGATTAACTTAACGGCTATCGAAACTTCCTGATTCACGAATTCGTCACTTAGAAAGTTATTTGGATTTAAGGTTGTTTTCCGGGTTGGACATAAAAATTGCTTGGTATTAGTTTAAACTATATCAGGGATGAGCAACGTGCCGCTAGGCAAAGTTTTAGTGTTTCATTCTCAGTGTTGTCATGTGTTAAATTAGAGATAATTTATGTTCGTCATCTAGTGTCTATATTTTAACCCTCTGCACTCGGTGTAAGGGATTTCGAAAATGATACGATGTCGAGTGCAACCTGCGGCCCGTCAAATTTTTGATTTTACAAATAATTTATGTTCGTCATCTAGTGTCCATATTTAACCCTTTGCACTCGATATCAACAGATTTTGCAAATATTATGATGTCGAGTGTGACTCGACGTACAATCTTTGATTCAGCTACCAGCAAGTCACACATATTTTTTTCCCATCATATAACCAATGACATATCATTTGAAATGAAATGATACAACGTTAGAAATATGTCACCTCAGGAGCGATATTCGAGCACAAAAGGTTAATATGCGGTTTGCACCAAATTTTGCTAATCCCAAGACCCTTCATCGATACCCGTTTGATGAAAAATACCTAATTCATTTATACCTCTATCGAAATCTGGTAGCGATAATGACATCGAAATCGACGCCGTAATGATCACGAATTTATGCTCCTTTCTACGAGGCGCTCTCCCCGTTAACTTTCTCGGAAGTTACGCGGCCGGAGAACGTCGACGATAATCCCGTGTAACGCGATGGCTCGAGTACGTACGTCCTTGTTCGGGCGAACGTTAGCGTGGCGAACGCGTTTGGCGCCGGCTAAACTACTCGGCATCGAACTCGGTACGGAACCGCACGTACTCGATGTTACTGGAGTGGAATCCGTTGATTATGTCTACGATCATCGTCCGAGTTCTAACGGAAGGGGGTTATCGACTATATCCTACCACTACCGAATCTAACCAACCTACGTGTTTTCCAACATAATTAAAGCAGAATAATTATAAAAAAAATATTTGTTATTTTCGTTTTCAACCCCGTATGATCAACCGCGTACCAATTTATAATGTTGTCAAAATATCGCAAACTTATTCCAAATCTCCATCCATTAATTTTTTTTCGACAATTGCAAGAAAAAGCTCAAAGTACCTGGGTGTACCTCGATTGGCTAATAACGGTGAACATAAAAAAATTAAAATAAAAAGTAAAAGAGCGTTTGCTATTTTTGCACTCGATCGGATCGTAATAAGAGAAAACGTTTGATTTCGTCGCGACACGGGGCAGACATCGAGGCACATATCTCTCTCCTTTTTGCTCCTATATAACCGAGCCAGCGGCTCACGGATTTTCGAAGCATACGGCGAAAGTTTATCAGACTCGAGCCGCCCACGAAAATACTACACGAGCGTCTGCTTGTCAGCGCGTGCTTTACGATCACCCGGTATAACGCGAGGATTAGTTTGTCAACGCCGAGCGAGCGGCGTACGAGACGCGTGCGTGTGTGCGTGCCGGCACGCAGACATTTCCACTTTCGCGTTTCTACGATGCATCGGTGCGCGCGTTTCACGTAGACCACTATCGTCGTCCGTTCTGACATCTCAGAAAATTATCAACCGTGTCTAGGCTATGCGTTCCTATGTCTTCGGGAAATCGAAATATTTTCTTATGGAAATTAATTAAATTTCTAATCAAATGAAAACTGATTTTTCGATTAATTTGATACACAATAAAATTGAGAAAACAGTAAATGTAGTTCACAAGCTTGTTCAAACACTAAAAAATATAAATTGAATCACGTCAAACTGGAGCTTTACAAATTTGTCATAACATCTGCACCAAGAGTCCCACACGATATTATAAAGCAAGGGGTTAATCAAGCGTCGGATAAATTTTTATACTGATAACACAAATTCCAATCGAATTCGAAGATCGGCACGAATTTCGAATAATCTTGAGTATAAAATTCACGCACCCACGAGCGTATCGCGGGATAAACGCGGATCGAGAAGTAACACGGCGAAAAAGAAGGGATCGTAAACATCTTCTCTGGTTTGCGCGGCGATATAAACGGCATTTCGGTGACGCGAGGGCTCGGACTTCAAACGGATCTTGGAATGTGCTTCTCTCCCTTCTCTCTCTCACACACACTTCGTTCTTCTCTCTTTTGCACGACGAGAGGGACGGTGACACGAAGAAAATCTTTTCGAGTATAAGCAAGAATCGAAGTATTTTCATTGTTTATCTTTGGATGACGAATTTACTCGTGATTCACAAGAAAAAAATATTTTATCGATATTCTCTTTTCACTTTCCTTTCGTCGAGACGTTTCGAACCTCGGCGATTGGCCAAAAAGCACAAGAGAGAGAGAAAAAGAGAGAGAATATGCGTGTGTACGTATGCGTTACCTCCGCGTTTTGCAACGAGTTCTCCTCTTGCGCGCGCTGAGACAATTTTACTGCTCGTATATACCCGAAGTATGACCGGTCGGTTCTCGTAATAGTACGACAAGTTAATGCGCCGTCTGATATGCGACGTTGGTCCCCGTGTTTTCGATGTACCGTGGAATAACTCACTCGCGACAAATCATTTCTGAGCTTGAATTACTCCTTTCCCAGACGAACGAACGAAAGAGAGGGAGAGACCGAGTCGATTCTTCATGATTTTATTTCTGACGAACTAACGAAGTGACTCGATACCGACGTCTCGTTATTACCAGTTATCACAAATTTTTTTAAAAAACTATTCTTTATGATTACAAGCTTTTATTTATTTATTTCACAGAACGCTCTATGGCCAAAACAATTGTCTGAACCACATCGCGATCAATGTAAATTCTTTTGTAAAAGATCTACACTTATTCTGTTCACTAACAAAATTCAAACGCCAATTTTACCATGTAATTTCTCAAAACAGCTCTCGATAACTTGTAATTTATACACTAAAGGATTTTTAAACCCGTTTATTATGAATAAATAAATAAATTTTGTAAGCTAAATTTTGTTATTTCGTCAAAAGTCAAATAAGTCTTCACGTTTGTAATCAATGTTCGCGTTTCCGGATATACTAAGTATCGTCGTCTCGCGAAAAACGGTATCGTCGTTTCGGAGGTCCCGCGTGAAACGTCTTCGTCTTGGAATTTCGCTGCTCGCAGCACAGAGACTCACTTTCTTCGAGTGGTCGCACGCTACTCAATATACCGCTCGACGATAAAAGACTTCCCTCTCGCTCTTACTCATTTTATTCCGTTCACCTTCTCATCTTCGTACAGCAACGCGATTCTCTTTCTCTTTATCCTACCGATGGCGATTGTAACAATATCTTTTGCGCGAAGGTTCACGAAGGATGCGCCTCGTGTAGTGTTTAAGAGAGCCGGTAAGTTCAAGAGCCGCGCTCAGGGACAACGGGCGACACGCTCCTCCTTCTATTCGAAGGAGGTGACACGAGACCATCTTTCTATCTGTCTGACGAATTGTACTAAGCAAATTTTTTTCTTTATACCGATAAGATATCACGAGATTCGACCGTGGAAGAGAGACAACGATGTATCTCGCGATTCAAAAAAAATATTATCTCGAACGTTATTTCGGATAACGATAGAAAAATTCGATTTAATTTTTAAGACACGAAAAAAATTCCTTCATTTTAATTAATCAATGTTTCGATAAATCGAATGAAGAAATAGTTGCAGAACGTTTAATAAAGAAAGTTCAAACGATCGTCCTTTCCAAGAAGACGCAAACTAAGGAGAGTCTCTCCCTAGCGATCGTGCCAGTCAGCTAGGCGCTATCACGGAAAGTCTCGAGTTCTCTTCTACTCGGAGTACACTGCGATTTCTCTCTCCCTCTCGTCCACCGTTACGATGCCACGAGGTAAGTTGGTTGACCGTTCGCGATAAAGAAGGTACGCCATTCGTCGACGATCAGGAATCCGTTGTACGGTCACGTTCGCGCCGCTCGCGTTTCGACTTTCAGATAATCCTACGTAACCCCCCGCACGTGCTAGCCTCTTTCAAGTATAAAGTAGTCAAAATGAATTAAAAATAAAAAAAGGTTGATTGGTAAAAAAATTTGTTTAAAAAAGATGAATCACGATGTTTTGTACGAAAACACCTCTCCCTCGTACGCGTCAACGATCTCCCCTCGTAAAATCCCCCAAGGTCATTCCCGTGCCTCCATCCACCGAACGATTACCGATACATACGCGAGCTGCATTTTACACGTGCGTGTATCGCGAAAAGAGAAACTTTTTGATCTCGTCACTGATAGAATGGGGTATATCACAATTGGCACAAGCACAAATCTTGGAGACAATCACCTTGATGCACTTTTCTTCTTCTAATATTCTTCTCCTTCCTATCAAAGATGATTGGTCGAATGAAAGACGAACGATCGGTCCTTCCACGAGGAGTTCCGGACTCGTTGGTGCATCCGACGAAACTCGGCCGTACGAAGTAGCGGCGACAGGAGGAGAAACGAGGAGGAGGAACGACGTGGAGGTGGATGAGGAGAAGAAGAAGAAGAAGAAGAAGAGGGGAGAAGGAAGAGGAGAAGCGCACGAGGTGGCAGGAGGGAGGGGGTGGGGTTGTAGGTCGAGAGTACTCGCGCGTACGTGTGCTCGGTAGCACGCTGCTTCCCGACGCGTCGTCGTTCTCAAAGTTATCCTCGTCAAAGTTATCCTCGTCTTTGCTTCTTCTTTCGGTGAACGATCCGTGTGAAAAAGGACGAAAAGAGTACGTTCCTCGTCCAGTTACTACTCTTGTCGGTAATCGTGGTGATGGTTTTGATAGTGGTAGTAACGCGAGACGACTTCCTTCCGTCCTTAGACAGTTCTCCTCTCTTTCCATTCACGCACCACACTCTTCACCGTTCGTCCCGACTGCGTGAACGATGATCCTACTGGGCCTGTGTTCTGCCCGAGACTAACTCGAACGCTCGGCTCCTGCAGCCCTCGCAGTCATCCCTCCAGCCACGCACTTTTCCACCCTGGCAAAAGTATTGTCCAGCGGTTACTCAACCTTTTCATACTTTTCCACACTTTTCCTACGTGTTTGATATTTTTTTATGATGTCTTCCTCATCCTTTAATTCAATCCTCTTCTTCGTATTTATTACTGAAGAGAGTAGAATATTGAGGAAAGGAGAAAAGTCGATCGAACGAGCGCATCGTGAAAGGACAAAAGTTCGTCGGGCCGGCACCGAGGGACGGCTACGGCGCAGGCCGTACGGTGGCGCCACGGCACGGTGATTCTTCGAAACTTGGCCGATGGAACGCGAGGGTGAACTACCCCTCCACCTTCGGCACCCCTACTATCTCTCTTCGGCCACGAGGAGCGTGGACCGCGCTACGTCGGGGGATGGTGCGCGTCGTGTATCAGGTATCGGAAGTATCGGTGACTTCAACGGGCTGATCGGAAAGAAGGGTTTCCCGCTGCTAGCGAGATGAGTGCTCGTAGAAATTCTATGTTGGAGGGATTTATGGGATATTCATTGATTCTGATCAATTATCTTCGCGTTTTTTTTAATTGACATATTTTTATTGACACTTTGCTGTACTATTTATCTGTGTAAAATCTGGGTCAAAATGATTTAATCCCTTGCCTTATAATATCGTGTGAGACTCGTGATATAAATTCCGAGATGAAGATAAAAAGCACGAGTCAAACTCATGGTTCAATTGTTACAAGTTTATTATTTTTTTTTCTTGGTTTTTTAGTTTTCATTAGTCTCTGTTAGGACAAGCTTGTGATTCACTTTTTCTACATTTGTAATATTAATTTGATTGAATGTCGAATTAAATCATAAGGCAAGGGGTTAAGGAGATGTTCTCAAAATGAGTCATGGGTATCTTCAAAATATTAGAATACAAATAAAATCTTTTGAACTATATTTCATGCATAAACAGTCTTCGTTAGCAGGGATGTAATAATCAGATTTAGTTTTGACCCATACTTGTTACCATGACTCAGACTCGTGATATTCATATTTGGCCTAAAATTATTGTCACGTGTCTAACTCGTTAAAATACGGCAAAGGGTTAACGATATCCGATACGCGATCGAATTGCATTGACATTTTTATATTTATTTTTAGAAAAATGAAGGCAATGGATACAAAAACGTTACTTGCTCTTTTTAAAACTATAAATAGATATTAATTAATTAAGAAAAAATAAAATTTCTATCAAAGGTACATGACATGGCATCACCGAAGAACTTCTAGAACGCTTTCTTTCCTACTCGATCGACTTCATTAATAATTCTCCGCTCGCTCTCTCGAAATGTAGATACGTTTCGTCTGAAACCCAAAACGAGCACAAACCCATGCTAGTTCCACCAGTTTCCAAAACGGTCTATAGATAAATGTAAAATGTACGATTCCATCGAAAGGTTAATCTGATTCCGCGATATACGATTATCTCAAGTACCTGGTTATCCTTCGAACCGAAAACTCGAGTTCCTCTCGTCATTTCTGGAAACGATAAAAGCGGAGCTATAATAAATCTTCGAATCTTTACGACATCGAACGATGATCTCGATATATCTAACTAGCTGTCCTCTGTCGCCACTTTGCTGTCGATGAGGTCTTCATTTCGGACAATGGCGATTTACAATTTACAAAAGAGAATTCAAATCTCAATTTTCACGTCTGTAATATCTTAAGTTTCCAAGATGTAGGAATACTTATTCAAAAATATTTATGATCTCTTTTCGGAAAATGGTGAAATAGGTGTGTTTTTATTTTCAAAAAAAGAAACTTAATCCCAATTTTCATGTCATCTGTAACATCTTCGGTTTCTGAGATACTGGTATCCTTGTAAAAAATGAATTCGCTCCATTTTTACCCCCATTAGGAACGGAATTTCTAAAAATCCTTCCTCAGTGGTTGGTTATGTCACGAAACAAATGTACCTTCAAAATTTCAGGTTCCTAGGTTAAACATTTTAAGCTGGGCGTATATGAGTCAGTCAGTCAGAACATTTTTATATATACATATAGATTTCCAAAAATCCTTCTTTAGTTGTTACCTACGTCACAAAACAGCTGTACCTTCAAAATTTCAGATTCCTAGGTTAAACATTTTAAGCTGATCGTATATGAGTCAGTCAGCCAAGACACTTCTTTTTATACATACAGATAAGCTTCCATCTAAAAAATCCCAACCTCTCCCTCTGTCTTAAAAAGTGAAAAGAAGAGACCAAAAGATGGAAAGGAACAGAACGGATCGCGCTTACTCGTTACGAACGACTATAGAACTCGCACGTTCCAATAGTCGTACGTCGTACAAGATCATTTACGAGTCCCCAAAGTCGTATCTCAAAGGACGTGTCCGGTTCGTCTGGCGAAAGGCGGATGGTTCTAGTGGAGGGGGAGTAGGGTGGGGGGAATTTGGTTGGTGGTGGTAGAGGTACTTTTTGTCACTCCCTCTCTCTCTATTTCTCCCTCCCTCTCTCTCCAGCACCGGTTCTTCTTTCCGATCATATCGGGAGTCAAACCTCGGCGACAAGAGTGGGAAAAGGGGTGCAGGAGCATGCGCCGGGAAAGGGTGAAGTTAGGCGCAGGTTCTAACCCCTCCGTCCGATATTTCCCCACCATCTAGACTCTCTCGACGGTGCTGGCAACGGTGGCGCTCACCGGCGAGCTTCTCGACGGTCACACGACTCGACGTTTTTCTACCCTTATCTTTACTCCTTTCTCATCCTCCCGTAGCAAAACGGTATAGGCACTTTCTCGACTCGTTCCACGGACAACGACGCGTGGACATAGAATTTTATCTTCACAGTCGTGTCAAGAACGAGATTCTAATCGTCCTTTTCGCGGTAGCAACAATTTCTATCCACTCGTCACGATAAATTCTCACTTGGTATACCAGCTCGAGTTTATATGGCTGACGGGACGGTAGTATCCAAGCTTATTGTTTCGAACGATGGCGTAACGTGTCTCTCTCTCTTCGGGAATTATTGATAGCGTCGATTCTCTTTAATCGAGTTTACGTGTTTGCATCCGCGACGTGCCGTAAACGAGTTGTCGTTCTTTCGTCATTCGAGCAGTCGCGCGCTCGATTATCCAGAATTTCTTCGTGGAATTACATAACTCGAGCTGCTCGTATTTTTATGATATCTACAGTTATCTTGATTCGATAAGAAACTTTGCGAAGATAAAAAAAATGTTTTATATGGGTTGATTCGATCTGATTCTCGATGAATATGTTCCTTTTTTAATCGTCTTTTCGTTAATTAGTCTTCGTGTTCTCTTTTCTCGCATCACGTTCGCAACGCACTTTCCGCGTACCAAGCGAAACTTCTATATTCGATTACGAAAGAAACACAAGTCGCCGCCGGAACGAACGGGATTACGACTACTTTTAACTTATTTTTGCCACTCGATGCCACGCGAGCGTAATTCTTAGGATCTCACGAAACAAGATCCCGCTTCTTTGCGTTGGACATGACCATCTGTTGTACATTACCTCTTTCCTTAACTACACGGACGAGTCACCGAGTAACGTAAACCCTTAAATGACCGTAACGGTGTTCTTCTCATCTGGAGATTCGTCTTTGTTTCTTTGTCAAAAGAATTGTTCAAGAAATCAATATGTGAACCGTTTATTTCGAAAGTGGTAGATACAAACTTATACTTTATGATTCGAATTTTTATGAAAAAGTAAAATTATCAATCACATCTACAAATATCATCAATACTTTTTTTCATATATACCACTTTCAAAATTTCATTTCATTTATTTTCAACGGGGATAATCCCTTTAGTAATCCCTTTAGTAATAATCCCTTTAATAATAATCCCTTCCATTGTATGTTCTTGAATATTCCTTGAAGTAAATTACTTTTAATTTTCAAGTAAACAATTTTTATAAACTTAAACGGTTATATTTGGTTCCTATGTATGGTTCTCAAGATTAAAAATCTTTCGTTGACCATTAAGCCTTGAGAAGGGTCATGGTATTTGACCGAAACATCGGCGAACAAAAATGTGAAATATACATTTTTTAACAACAATTAAATGTTATATTCTAATTACCAATAACACTTCCTGAATGTAAAAAAACTAAGATACTGTTAACACAATTCTTACAACTAGTGGTTCATATATTATAATAATGACATCAAAAGAAACGAAGAACAGGAAACACCTACTACAAAATAGTCGCACGATTTTTATCGAAGATAAAGAAACGTTAGAAAAAAAAACTACTTTTATAGTAGAAAACCTGTTGGAATGTAATAGAACGCTCTTTCGAGATATTACACGAAGGTAAGTTTTCCTCCTTTAGAAGAAGGAACGACGGCGGGGCCTTCCGCTTTCGTCCACGTTTCCGTGCATCTCGGCGTGACCCATTGTTTCCCGTTGTTCTCGGCGCGCGACGCGCTCCGCGCGCTTAGTTTCGATCACATAATGAGTGGCAATGTAGGCCAGGAACGTCCACGAGATTGTATTTCACCGTACGTGGCGACACTCAACACTCACGGGGGCTCACCGGGCTCCTGTGCTCTATCTCTCTCTCGCTCTCGTGTCGCGGGGCTACTCTCCTACAGGGAATAGACGATTACGCGCGATAGCGTACCGTATTTCTCGGAATTCGAAGCAATCGTCGCGTAGTACATAACAATAAACGAGAATGTTATACTTTGACCACCTATTCTCGTTTCTTTTTTTTTATTTAGTTTTTCTTACGCTCGTCGATGACGCACGTCGATGGATCGTGGAAACTTTTCGATGTACTCGATAATAATTTATTTATTAACGGGTATCACTCTTTTGATACAAATTAATAAAATAATGAGTAAAAACTGGAAAGTATTAGGTATATACAAATGGAGATATGATATATGTAGTTGATACAAAGCAAAGTAGGATGTGCTAATGCACGGTAGGCAGATCTGGGCAAGTTTTGTTTGAAATGAAAATAAGAAATAATTGATTTCGGACCTTTATTATTTGAAAAGATAAATGTTTATTGATTCATTTGAAATAATGAATTATTTTGTTATTTTGTTAATTTTAAATTTGACAACAAAATAATACTCATGAGAGGCAGACCTGATAATCGCGGCATTTAATATAATCGTGAAGAACAGCTTCACCATTATTTCAAATAATTATGAAATAAAATAACATATTATTTGAAATAATATCTTGGTATAATATCTTGGTAATATAGATATAACAAATGATTATAACATTTTGCATCATAAAAAAAAAAATCAATTTAAAAAAAATTGGTAAACTAAAAAGAACTTCATATTTCAACATTCTCTTTGACTAAAGAACAATAAAATTGAGCGTATATATACAATTAATGATGCAAATGGATTTGATTCGATCGATTTAAATTTAAAAACACATCCCAATATTTTTCTTCGAACACGCAAAACACTCAAAACGCAAGCACAGCAAAATAAACAAATTTTTTCGAGCCTCGCGATGCGATATAATGTTTATCGTGCGTATAACAAACATCATCGAACGCATACAAGAGGCACGCAATCGCGTTTAGATTTCCTGAAACAATACGACGAAATTTCGTGATATGCTTGATCAAGGGGGGAAATCGAAAGAAGGAACTCGCGCGTTTCGGCCTTCTTACGAGCGTGACAAAATATTATCGATATCTTCGTGCTCGGTCACAACGATCTCGTAAATCGTACGAAATGAAACGAGCGGAATTTCGTATTTTACACGCTTCTCGGTTATTCGACCGTCTGTCGCCGAGTCAGCGAATTTTCTTCGTACTTTCGCACTTTATAATTCGATCCTTCCGATATTGTCATTAACCGATCGTAAACACAATTTTTTTTTTTTTTATTAAGACAATAAAAAAGACACTCATCAAAATGTTGCCTGGAAATTTAAATAACGAGAATAATCTCTTTAGAAATAAAGTTCGGATTACGGTGGAAGAAGAGACTAGTTGAGCCGAAGTACTCGAAACGAAAGACAAAATCGACGCACGGATTCTCCCGTTGTCGCGCTCGGCCTTCTTCCGAGGACGACCGTTCTACTTTATTGTGCAACGTGAACGTTGTAATTTTATCTAATTGCTCGGTGCGGCAAGAGGCAATTCGCGATGAACGTCTACTCCGAGGATTAATTAAGATCTTTCTTAAAGGCGGCATTTAATTTCCATACGTTCTGAAAATTATTTTACGGGAACGCGGAAGAAAAGTTTGTAGATACGACGATGGACTAGCTTTTTTCTCTGGTCGGTAAAATATCATGATAAATAGAGTAAATTGAATTATAATTATTTAATCGTATGAATGTCTAAAGAAGGAACGAAAGTCGTCTCTCTATCCTTTCCAGAAAAGGTCTTCAACACTAAACCTACCTACTTTTTCATTACATTTTTTTATTTGACAAATACTTAACCTCTTCAGGGACGAATTTTTTTTTAAGTTAGAAAGAAATTATCGAATTTCTTGTGTAGTTGATTAATTTTCAGGATCAAGAATATTAAAAAAAAATAATATACACTTATGTGGCTTGTCGTCGTTATTGTAAATTAAAAATAAACGTACACATATGTGGCCAAGGGCGTGAAGAGGTTAAACAAAAACATGCTTTCTGCTATTATTAAGAAATATTATCGATAATAAATTTCTACGAAAGTAAATTTATTATTTAAAAAATCGAGAACTAAGAAACGTAGGTATAAATGGTCATCTGACCCGTCGTGGTAGATTTAGTCTTAAAAAAATCAAACTCCTCAAACAAACTTTACTCTTCAATTGTAAAGAAACTCCTCGTCTATTAATAAACATAGGAAGGATTGTTATCCGAAAATTTCGTATTAGCATCCGACATGTGCGATGCTGCGGCCGGTCCGAAAATGTATGCAACGACTACGAACGTCGTGTATGCGTATAGTATACGAGAGACAAATAGAGAGAGGGAGAGTGCATCCAATCGGCGAGCATTCGCCAATTGTCATTAAGATTCCTCGGCATGGGTCTACATCTCGATGTTAAATTTGATCTCCCTACATAATTAATGGTATTACGTTGGAGCCCTCGGTCTCTAACGGCTACGACAGACTTTATAAAATACTTCGTTAAAAAAGACGTTACGTTCTGCTCGAAGTTAAAGAATTTTTGGTCTCTTCATGGTTCTCATTCGTTTCCGAAAAAGAATCGCTCAAGTCGCCTTGCCGAAACGGTGCTGTCGGTAAGCATCGCGTTACGCAAGTCCGTAGTAATTACAGACGAGCGGTTGTTCCGCGCCGATGAGTTATACAATCGTTATACAACGATCGGAGTGGAGGGAAAGAAAAACGAAGGAGAGTCGATCGAAGTCGAGGCTAAAGACAAAAGAATATGGCGGACTTGGGAAGGGTTGTAGGAATAAAAAAAGAAGAAGTAGTTTATAACGAAACGAATTTAGGTATGGTAGGTATAGTTGGTCATAGACTATCTCTCTCTTTCTATCTCGCTGGACGAACGACGTAGACGATTGCATCCCTCCTGGAAGCCATTCGTGATGAAAGTCCAGCATGGCGAACGTGTACGCGGGGGGCAATAGGGTATAGTCGAGTGTGGGAGTCACATTCCGGCTGAGATTAATTCAGAGCAAAGAGGAATTTAGCATTCATCTCTCCCGGACCCGGGCGCACCATCGCCGCTCTCTCCCGCGCTCTCGCGGAACCATTTTCGTGCAATTATTTCAGCAACATTGCAAAACGATCGCGGCCGAGCGAGCAACGCTGAACATCGCCAACCGGACGACCGGGATTGCATCCGTGTTTAAAATGTTTCCAAGGAATGGAAGTCAAAAAAATCGATTATTAAAGTATTCAATTCGGTTCTATAGAACGGTCTTATTGGCATGTGTGTCAAACTTGAAAGATTGAAACACATTTGTACGATACAATACTGAAAACATATAGAGTCATTCAGGGTAACTGAGTGCAGAATGATAGTTCTTAAGTTTTGTTAAATTTTATATTTTATAAACGTTTACTTAAAAGAATTTGTTATTTTTGTTATTTGAAGCAATACGTTCACATCCCCACGTGCGCACACTTACCCCTAATAAATGCTTTATCTAAAAAGAGTTTTCAGATTTTCCTAGCCCTTATAGTTTGGTTGCAGCGGAGCTTCAAAGACAAAAGTACGCACACTTGACCCGAATGACACTATATTGATTAACAGCAAAGAGTGGCGCCTGTCTTTAATGTCTAGAAAGAATGTTAAAATTAATTTGCTCAAGTAAATGTGGATTAAAATTAACACTCCTTATAATTTTAAATAAAAACTTAAGATCAGCAACAAGCCGGCGATTTTCCAAACTGATCATGAACGGGTCACAGATATGATTAAAAATCTGGGCCAAAAAGTTGTGCTGGACACGTTCAATTAAAATAACATACCTCGAAACTGAGGGAGACTAGATCTGGGTAATTTATAGGTAATATCATTTGATAAGCTGTATTAAATTTTTAGTAAAGTATAATGGGAATGAGAAAGAACTTGGGATGCAAAATCTTTAGCTGTTTAAAAAAAGAATCTAGCAACGGCTATGCAATTTGCTCTCCAACATATGCTTGTGAGTCATTATTTCATGAAATAAATTTTATAAAAGACAATTCAAGAATAGATTGACTGACGAATAAGTGGCGAAATATGAACCAGATATGAAGCAGTTGGCATCCAATATACAACAGCAAAAATCCCATTAATAAGTCTTATAGTTATTTTCAAACCTGTTTCAATCAAATTAACAAAACTTATTTTGCCCAATTAAAAACAAGTAGATATTAGTTAGGGATTTTTGGTGTAAGCAAGGTATGCCACCATTGCTGTAGAAAAATAAAACTCTTGTGAAAATCTTTCGATTTAACGGCACAGGATTTATACAGGAGCTACACGATTATTTAAATAAAAACTTCTACGATCGTCCGTTCTCACACTTGGACAAAAGCGAATAGACTAAACTCGTTTGCCGAAGAAGAGAGACGTTCCGCATTAACAAGACCGAATATTAATTAATTCGATCGTTCGTCGAAACGAATGGAATAAATAATACATGATAAATGAAAGAAAAGGCGAGGTATTACGAGGTGGGGTCCGTTCTTTGTCACGAGAAAATCGGAGCAGACCTTCGAAGACAGGATGGAAGATCACGGTTAAGAAGAGCAAAACCGTAGACGCGCAATATAATAAGCTGTTTAATAATCAATGTGCGCGGGCCAATAATTACGATTCGTGAAGGGAGCGGGTATGCAAAGGAGTACAAGCGCGAACTGGTTTCAGACAATGACGTCTCCGAATCGTACGCGATACGTATTGTAATATTATTCCGGTACGTCTGCCCGCCCGTTTTGATACGCTTTCGATTATTATGTCGTCATTTCGATATGCTAAGTCTTTGCTTCTCACGATCGCCAACTTTTTGGACGTGATTGGAATCTAAACAAACGAAGACGTTATTTAAATGACTAAAGATGCATATACCGATAGTCAACCTTACGTTTTATAGAAAAAAACAACCACAATTATTTATCATTCGTAGGAAGAACGATTCAAAAAAACTCTCGCAAATTTTCGTCACGTAATCCAAAAAACCACTCGAGCGAGGACACACTCCGGAAACAGGAAGACGAACCGTCGTTCTCAGAGCCCAAAAAGGAAGATCCTGGGAACACTCGAGGTTATCTGTCAATTCTTGGCAGTGGGTTCGATTCAAAGTAGATATTCGGATTAATGGCTCGGATCAACGATCGAGCGTGAAAAGGAAAAAAAGAATTCTCTGTCCCATCCTCTCTGTCGGTCGCTAGAGAGAGAACCCACGTTTCTTGGTACAATGGTTCGCCGATATACAATGAGAGGAAATATCCAAGATATGCAAATTCGGTAGGCCGCGTTCCCGATCATCTTCGGGGCCCGTTCGAAGCGGTGGGCCGGGAAAAAGGGTTTCGGAAAGACGAGCGCCTGAGCGGACGCGCGCGCGCACTCGCATGTGTCCCAGTGGGTATTTGCATAGCACCCTGTTTTCGATTTGCATACGAAGAAAATTTGCATCGTTCGTGCGCGCGCGACAGTCTTCTCCCTCTTGGTACTCCTTGCGCGCGGGAAGGAAAAAAAAAAGGGGGGGCATCCCTAGAACATGGTATCTATCTATTGAAAGGGTATAGACGCGACGGCTGGCAAGGAGAGGAAGGAGAAGAAAAAGTCCTCGAAAGAGGAATAATATATCAAGGGAGCAAAATGCTGCTAATGCCTTTGTACCCTCTCATTCTCTATCCCTTTCTATGTATCTCTCTCTCTTTCTCATAGCTTCATACCGAGGTATAATGCCACTTTTTCCCTTTGTGGAAATCCTAATGTATTTTCATTCTCTTTTCTCCGCTCACAGGCTCACCACCAGTCTGGGATTTCGAATCTCGAGTGGAACGCGCGCGCTCCACCTGAAAACGATGTCTCCGCTTTAGCTACCTACCTACTCGATGATCCCTCCCTCTCCCTCTCCCTTTTTGTCTTTCCTTCTCTCGTCCTTGCATCTACCAGTGTGCTCGAGAACCGTCATACGAGTTTCCGGCTTTCCTTCGACTACCTTACACAGTTGGGACGATCATAAATCGTTCGAATTTTATCATTTTCAGTGGCTGGTGCTTAACAGGAAAGGGTTCAAACGATCTTTTTTTTTAAATGAACGATCTCTTGGTTATCGAACGATACAGAATCTTCTCTGAGATTTTTCTTACTAGTATGTTCGATCGAAGTGCCACGTCGCCTGTGCAGGTTTTCCTTCCTCGAGAGTGTTTCTACCTGTCGCTTTTGTTGCACCCATCCTGACCCGCGTCTCGTGTTTCCAGGACACCCCGTAGGCGCAGGAAGAAGAACTGGATGAAAGACCGAATGGGTATCGTTTTCCGTAGGTACACGAGACACGTAACTTCTTTTCCACCGATATAGAGAAGCTGTGCTTTCTCTCTTTCTTTCTTGGACAATAGACGACGAGGACTCGCTTTCTGTACTACCTGTCCGTTCGACCGACTTTTCTCCTATCTTGATTCCCGTCCATTGACGGGGGCGATTCATAAAGGGTGGCAGATCGAAAACTGGCCCAAATACTTCGAGTCTTCTTCGCTTGACTTTGATCTACGCCCCATCTCCCTTTTTTCTCGAACCTTTTTTTCACATTTCTTTAGGTTTCTCGAGATCTCACTTTTCGATATCGAAATCGATGAGAGATACACTTTTCAAAGCTATCCCAAACCTGTGAAGTTTTCGGGTTAAGTTTGTCGAGAGATCAACGAAGAATTATAGAAATTTCAAAAGCTGCTCGACTTTTAATACCAATGAACATCTTCCTGGGAAAAAGAAATCTCTAAACCCTAGAATCGAACTCGTTTAACCCACGAGCAGACGCGCTATTGGAAGGTACAGGACTAGGCGTGTGGTGAACTAGGTTCACCAAGTGAAAATAATCATCTTAGCATTGTTATATTTGAAGTATATACTTCAGAATAGTAACTTTTGACTAAATGTAATGGGATAGCAAAAGAAATGTATCCAAAAATATAGTTAATGTATTTAAGAAACACCAAAATATTGAATAAAACATATTTTAAATGGCATATAAGAAAAGAAAGGAATAAAACTCAGAGGTTGAATTTAGAAAACATAAAAGTGGTATATAGACTAATTATTCTAAATTGCTCATATCTCTTCGGATTCAAAATAACAGCAGAGCCCAAAATCTTTTGAATGTTCTTTGCAAAAATTTTTCCTAAATTTTGCCCTATAAGACAATTCATTTTTATATAATTGAATGTATATAAATAAGACAGAGAGAGAGTGAAATTTAGTTTGCGACATAATAATGGAATTACAGTAGAACCCCCATTATCGGAACACCTACTATCCAAACGTTCTGTTAACCGAACAGTGTACTTGAGAGTTCGAATGTGAGTATTTCAAACAATGTTTACAATTTATTAAGTATATAACGATCCAATTGAAAATTTGTGATGAAATTGGCCAATGAAATTCTTCATTCTATTATCCAAACAATTTATGTCTCCCTATTAGTTCCGATAATGAACATTTTACTGTACTTACATAATGGGGCACTGGGTCTTGCGCGATTGAAACGACTAAAAAACAGAGACTAGTTCGAATTAGACAATTAAAAGTAAATTGGCACAAGCATCGGAGGATAACACGATCGCGTGGACCAAATATTTTTTTTTTTTTGTTCATGACATAAACAACCAAATGGTGAACAGAATCTATCAAATTCCAACCGATTCGATCGTCCTCTCATCGAGACGAATTAAACGGGGTCGTAGAGAACGGGTAAAGAAAATATATTCCATCTTCGGTTCACACAGACGGGAAAAACTCGAAAACTCTCGGCCCCTCTTCTAGCACCTTCCTACCGATTCGTAAGATATGCAGACATTAAACGTGGCGCAATGCTAATCCGCGCTCATCGATCCGCAAACCCTTCGTAACGATCGAAAGACAGAGGAAACGGGTTCGACCTTGGGCCGGCCCCCTTCACCTGGCCCAATAAAGGAGAGGTAAACCGGCCGTAAACGCGCTTCCTCGCGCATCCTCCTCGTCCATATACTACACATACAATTTCGTACATGTACGTATCGTATCGCTGGGTATCTACCACGTTCTTTTTTCTTATTATTCCACGCGCTATACTCTCTTGTATGTGTGTCATACGATCCTCCATTCGCCATTTACGAAGTGCATCTTCGAAAAGGAGTATTCTTGTGAGAGAGAGAGAAAGATGAGCAAAGGGCTGCTTTATCGAGTACCTATCCCTTCTAGGAGAGAGTCGAGCCGTCCGTCTCTTTGCCACCCATATGCGTTGGCACGTATGCGCGCGAGCACACACCTCTCTCTCTCTTCTTCCACACCGTGCGTATAGGCGATATATACACGTGAATATGGTAATTCACTGGCATCGTCGGAGATATGTAAATAAGTTAGATTTGAGTTTTGTTGCGGACCGAATAGTGGGGTGGTGGCCCTCGAGAAAAGGAGAACGTCGATGGGAACTGTACCACAGGAAGAAGTAGGGAGAGAGAGAGAGAGATAGTACGCGTAAGCGCCTTAGTAGCCGCACGCATGATCCGGACGACCGGATCCAGATTTATTGGTTCCTTCGTGTCGGGGAGGAAAGAGAGAAAGGGAATGCGAGTTCGGAGGGCCGTTCGGTGTGAACGGAAGCCAGGGATTTTACGATCTTGATTCGGAAGCCACGACGTTTCGTTTCTTCTACGGGCTATTAATCTGCCTGCGATCCGTAAATGCGACTATCGTTCGACGACGCGAATATTGTCCTCTCCTAGGGATGATGTTTGTTGTTAATCGTTCTCTTCGAGCCTTAACTCTCTACTGCATGGATTATGAAATAAGTGAAATATACAATTTTTTTGTGGTTTACAGACTTTATTTTGGATAAAGAAATAACAAAAATCAGGGGAAAAAAATTTAACTTTTTCAACATTGCAGTTGTATTGTATGTGACTGCATACTAACCCATATGTGGTTTATTGGAAAAAGCCACCAAAAATAGTAGACAGGTGCGAAAAAATTTAGTTTTTCATTTACAATTGATAAGACAGAAAATCACCTTCCCAAAAAACTTTATTGAATAAATTCGTTCCAAACATCACGCCAGCAAACGAAAAAGTGCATGTGGAATGATTTGAGGTTAGACCACAGACTCCTGTTTTTGTGTATGCATCAGCAGGACCATACACAACGTATCTCAATTGTGTTTCGTTTTTCCTTATATTTAACATGTTCAAACAAAAATAGTGAACTTATCAGACAACATATGGGTCAGTATGCCGGTAGAGGGTTAAGTCAAATTTGTGTGCATGGATTTTATCGTTCTCACAGGTTTAGAGAAACGATTTCTATCGAAACTGCTGAGTTCTGATTTCTTTTGGTAGAAAGAAATATTAAGAATTCGAGGATGAAGTATATCATATCATATATCTATACAACGAGAAGTCACGGTTGGAATCGTTCGATTCGTGAACCGACAGAAAGAGAAACCAGTCTTTCTTTCTCCTTCTCTCTCACGATCGTCCGAAGGACAAAGTACATCGCTTTATACTTTCGCACAAAAGGAGACCTTTCGAAGGAGAGCTTCCATTTTAACCGGTTTCCAGGACACCCTCGCTCGTAAAAAAAAAATCTAACACCTTCCCAACTATGATTTACATACGCAATATCGAGCCCCCGTTCTTCCCTAACTCTCTGTATCTCTTATACCACCCTCGTTCACCCCCTCCTTTTCACGGATCATTACGTTTACACGGACCAAGGCGAAACGTCTTCTAGGAGTATTCGAATCCAAGGACTTTCTAGGCCGCGTATTGTGCTTCTCGTGAAATTGAACATCGGAGGACGATTCAAAAGGGATAGGAGAGAGGAGAAGATCCAACGTCTTCTAGACAGAATCGGGTCGTCCAAAGTCGTCATCGTCGAGGAGAAGGAGGACCTTGCGCGAGTGCTTCCTCGCTTCGTCGCCCCTTTTCGCGTAGCGTGGTATTAACATCTGAAAAGGGCCGAATCTCCGAGTTTCGAAGACGTTCCGGAAGGCTGATCGGCCCGCGAGTGGGACGAGAATCTTTTCGAACTTCTCGCTCAACTGTTTTCACAAATATTCCTGCATCGAGTTATGCCAGGGAACGTCAGGGGTGACGACGAAAATTAGATCGAAAGTTCGAGCGTGCCCGAAGTTTATCGGAATATATAGCGAAGCGCGAACAAACGGGTTAACAACGAAACGAGGAGCGTATGCTAGCATGCGCGTAACCACAGATCGCGCGCAAATGAATGAGTGTCTAGACAAAAGGGTGTATGTTATCAATTTTTTAACAAGGGTTTTTCTGTGAACTAACTTCTACTGTGATGTAGACCAGGGGTGGCCAACTTACAGTATTTGATCGATTTATTTTCTTGAAAATGTGTGGGGATCTATTTGCTAAAGTCTTGATATTTAGCATATGCAAATTTTTGTCTTGTGTACTAAAAAGTGATAATAGGGTGAAGGAATATTAAATCAAGATGATATTTTATTAATAATATTAACACTTTGCACTCGAGTGTCGCCTCTGAGCAGACATCTTAAGAGTTATAACCAATGTTTTTTAAATTATGGTATAAGAATTAATAACTTATTTAAATGATTAAGCATCTATAAGTAATCATTATAGATGCTTAATCTTTTTTTTGGTTACTGATAAACATTACCAATGGCGAATATTACCAATTACAATACATTATATAACATTACTAATGACAACACATTTTTTCGAACAAAATTTTCTAACAAAATTCCCCACGAATCACTGATTTTTTTTTTCGAAAAAATGTGTTGTCATTAATAATGTTATATAATGTATTGTAATTGGTAATATTTATCAGTAACCAAAAAACAAATTAAGCATCTATAATGGTTACTTATAACCAAAATCATTAAAATAAGTTATTAATTCTTATACCGTAATTTAAAAAAAATATTAGTCATAACTCTTAGGATGTCTGGTCACACTCGATACTGAGTGCAAAGGATTAATGATAACTATGATACTAAAAGAGCCACGACCGTTTATTTCTATGAGTTTCGACTAACAATAAGTTGGGTTTGTGTGTTGAAATCGTCCATGTCAGCTGCGATTGACCAAAAATAACTTATTGGCTACCCCTGATGTAGACAATGCTTTGATAAAGATTTTAAAAAACAACAATGATACTAAAGATCCAGAACTACCCAGAAAAAGATAGTGAACAATAAATGAGAAAGTGACAGAAGGGCACATATTACATCAGTTGCTTCTTCAATTGTAACACTGCCCAATGAATTATTTCCACGTTCTCCTACACATGTCACGAAATATAACATACGCCCTCCTTCTAGACACCCATTCAAATTTGCTTTCGTTCCCGTAAATTGTAAAACAAAAGCTCGACGGGAGTTTTCCGTTCCAGGAATCACTTATCAATGTACAAGATACGAACGGTATACCAGCTGGCAATCGGTTCCAACCGATTTCGATGCTTTCGAAGTAAACCGGTCCGTCTCGTTAACGTTCGACTATCGGTGTCACGTACGAGCCCGGGGAAAAAACAAAGCGATAGTCTGGAAAATACGAGTGGTTGAGCGGATGATCGCTCGGTAGGTATTAGCATAACACGATATAAACGTTAAAACAAGCGAACGCGTTTTGCCATGGCTTAAATATATGCCTAGGTAGTAGGTAGTAGCTATACATATGCTTCTTTTTTTATTTGTCTTTTTACGTAGTTCGGTGGCCTGCCGTTACTTCCCTGCCGATTTCCACGAGCTCGACTATCGAGGAACGTGGAACGAAACGAAACGATCTATCAAGCGACTCGCTAAAAATTCAAAGCGACCTCCCCTCTTCCTTCTCTCTCTTTTGCCAACGATACGGCCGCAAAGACCGGCTATACGATAGCATCGACCATCGTAGTAGCCCGGTAGCATAATGCGAACGAGGTAATGAGGT
This sequence comes from Ancistrocerus nigricornis, assembly GCA_916049575.1. Classification (NCBI taxonomy): domain Eukaryota; kingdom Metazoa; phylum Arthropoda; class Insecta; order Hymenoptera; family Vespidae; genus Ancistrocerus; species Ancistrocerus nigricornis. The sequence goes on from OU696665.1 coordinate 7,188,525, forward strand.
CCCACCCGTGGTAGTTGGGTGGAAGAGGAGCCGCGAGGGGAGTCCCCCGACTGTGCGTGAACTTTCTGCTGACGTTTACCAAACTGTAACGCGAGTTTACTTTCGTTACCGAGCACTCGGCATTTATTAAACGATATTTAGACGCCAGGAGAGATCCTCGATCATTTCCTACGTCCCACGTTGGTAATTATTTCTTAAGAGTTTCATTCGAATCATCTCGATCGGTGAATCAAAGCAAACTTCCTTCCTTCTTTATACCGAAAGAAAAAGAAAACAAAATATTCAAAAAAGGAGTTAGCAGATTTAGAAAATTGACGCCTACGAAAAAAGTACGTTAGCAAGAAATAAATATATGGGTTTGAACGGAAGGCCCACTCTATGGAGGAGAGAGAGAGAAAGTGAGAGATAGAAAGAACGTTCCAGCTGTGCGTGCGTGCCTATGGAAAGTCGATTAAAATCTCGTTTTATCCTACTCGGAGACCCAGTAAGAGTGAGAGAGACAATAAACTTGCTTCCCCACACCGGGTGGCGCGATCGAATCGATCGGCAAGATCCAGTATTCCGATTAAGTACGTAGCACGAGGTGGCAGCACCTGTCCGTGAGTATATCTCACCCTCACAGCCAGGCTCGTTCGAACTCGGTCCGTCACGACCAACACATTCGCACTTTCGTCACGCGTCTCTGAACAATGGCATTAATAGGCCCTGGCGAGTTATTAATTGCCGGTGCCCGCCGGATATGACTGTCTATAGCTTCGTTCGTCGAGCGAACGTCCCTAATATCTGTGGTATTCCGTCAGCCGTCTTGGCTCTCTTAAATCAGGGCCAGTCTTTTCAACGAAGCTAAAACGCGTATATATGTCTCCGTATATGTATTTCCTTCCACGTATGTACGTGCAAGCGGACGAACGAGGTTTCCTTTATGTCCAGGAGAACCATTCCGACCGAGCGAGTGAAATTAAAAGATCCGTACTCTTCGGGTTCGGGTTTCGGTTTATCCTCAGACGTGGCTCTCAGCCTGCGATTTAACGTCTTTATTAACGAGATCTGGAATGGTCTATGGGATTTTTATCGTTGCGTGACGTGTATCGCGAATGGTACACACTTTCTGGTGAAACTTTTGTCGTCGAAGTGGGTAATACGTTTGGCGAAATTTTGATTGAGTTTTTGAAGAGGTAGATGTTTTAACTGATGTTTCTTAAATCGTTTGTTTTTTTAACCTTCAAACGATCAGATGGATCCATTGGACTTACTTGTGATATTAGGATAAATGTGTTTTAACACGTTGAATGCCATGGGGGTCACCGGTGACCAGCATTTTTGTAGTGTATGTGAAATGTTTATTAGTATTGCTTATGAATATTTGCATTAATGTAACTATCAGTCATGAAAAGTCTTAGGTCTAATATAAAAGATATGATCAAAGCCGGTTTTAGGGAAGGGCCTGGTAGGGCGACTGCCTTGGGTCGCTAGATTTTTGGGGGCGCCGTTGCTTATAGAAAATGAAATTGCTACAAATTTGGATTTCACTGACTTGATTAGAGTATTTATCGATAAAAAAACCCGAACAGTACAACTTTATTAGACTTTCGTAAATCGTAATCCCACTAACATAAGTTCTTAAATAATTACATATTTATAATAATTAAAAAAAAAATATAATAGAAAAAGTGACTTTCCCTTGTAAATGCAACCAAAAATTTTGCCCTAGGGCACAAATATTGTTGAAGCTGGCGCTGGATATGGTAGTAAATTCTTCCATATATTTATTCCAAATAAAATTAATAATAAAATATTATAGACTCACGGGTTTACCCTAAAGTGGCTCAGCACTCAACGTGTTATGAATTCTTGGCGTATATTTGAGTCGAGTATAGACAGTTGTGATAAAAAATTATTGAATTTTAAATTTAATAAAATATAATAAGCAAATTTAAAAGTTGACAAAAATTAAAAAATTTTTTTTCCTTAAAATTCAGTAATTTTTTATCGTAACTGTTTATACTCGACTCAAACATACGTCAAGAATTTTAAAAACACATTATTTAAAAACGTGGTCGATTAAATTTTATAATATTTATTATAACAAATGTTACGTATAAGTAAAATGTGGAGTATAATTTGAAATTTTTATTGTTTTTACAATGCAAATATACTGTTAAAAATTGATAACTTTTTCAGTCTTTTAAGTTGCTATTTCTTGTGGTCGTTTGAAAATTAAAAGTGCTATAGCGTTTTATCATTTGGATTTTTATTTAAATACAAGTAACATTAGACTAATAGCATTCAGTTTAATTTATAAAGATTCTATAATACCTTTTTGAATAAATCATTGAAATCTATTTTTCTCCCCCCTCGAACGTTCCCAAAAACGTAACGGTCGACCGAAGGTGTCTCGTCACCCTCTCGTACATCCGTTCGGCTTTGCATTTATGCTCTCACCCCTCTCCTTTCCCCCTCCTTCCCTTTTATTCCGTCTTACGCACGATACGAGGAGTCACATCGAAAGAATCGAGTGTAACCGAGCGATCTTTATGGTCAATCTACGTGCGCGCGAAGTTTCGAGCTGGCGTAATTAAGAGCGAATACCGACTGTCGGGACTGATTAATAGAGGAGACGAACGCTGAAGATAATCGAAAGGAAGTAACGAATGGAAAGAAGCTAAGGTAAGAACGAGGTAACGTCCGACATCAGCGCGATGATGCCATCGAGTGAAGTAGGAAGAAGGGAAAAAAAAAGTGTCGGCGTCTGGACTTTTTCATAGCCATCGTTGTTGTCGACCAGGAAATTACGACTATTTGTTCTAGAGACGAACAATTTGATCAAGATTAAGAAATAATAAAATAAAAAAAAAACTGATCGAAGTTCGATGATTACTTTCGATATCTCGTTATTTTCTTCTATCCTTCCAGCACATCCTTCACATCGAAATATTACGAAACAGTCGAATTTCGTTTTCTACTCAACGATGCGTGTCTAATCACACCGCGGTGGCCCGGTAATTCGATTTTCAAGGAGGAGCCTTCGGCTTTCTTCGTGGACGCTGACGTCGTCGAATGACAGTTTGATGAACGAACAGGAAGGGGAGGCCCACCTGGCTCCACAGACAATTAGGATCACCCGTGCAAGGTGGTTCTCTCCATCTCTTTCTTTCTCTCAAACATATTTTTCTCGTCAGGCAAACTTTCATTAACTTATTTCTGCATCGATCGTAAACTTCTCCTACACTCGATATCTCTGAGTACTATACGATCTTAGTGAAAAGAAAGAGAAGAGAGACTTGGACGAGTGCGTGGAGCGCGTTCAGAAAGGATGATTAGAATCGTTCGCCGTTTCGGACCAGCGAGCGAAATCGTCCACGCGTGGAAGACTCAGCTGCCTGCCAGGCCGCAATTACAATACGTCGGGGGCCCCGACGCGTGTCCCTCTTCCTCTTCTACCCTCTTTCTACCCTCCCACTTCTCTTCTCTCTCTCTTTTACTCGTCCCCACGGTCGGTCACCTACCTAACTCGACGGCCAACGCCGAGCGTAGCGCGCGCGCGATTCTCTTCTTTCATATGTGTCCTCGCGAACGTCTCGCACACATACGAACGAACGGCGCTATGTACTCGCATGGAGTACCTCCTGCACATCTCATTAACTCGACTCTGTTTCAACCTGGCGATGTATCGGCCGGCTATCAAGCAGGCATCGACTTCGGGCGTAGGAAGTGATTCACGGTTCACCGTGCATCGCTCCACGTGAATTCGAGGCCAGTCTCCGGATACATACCGACGATTTATCTATTCTTTTCTCTTTAATCAACGACGATTGTATGTCAATGCGGTGTTGATTTTTATTACGATTAGGCACACTGAAAAACGTCGGAATTTTCTTTTAATCTTCTGAGTTTTTTGGTACTATGCATAGTGCGTGAAAAATTTTTATAAATTACATGATAGTATTATTCCCTTGTTCTTTGAGTAGGATATAGTGAGGTTTTCAGATTTTCTGGTGCCTGATTTTTTTAATTATTTTTTCTATATTAAATCATTGTTGAATATTATGCCACAAGAGTTTCGAAAGCAAATTAAAAAAATATATATATCTTGAACTAAGGAGGTTAATGAATAATCAGCAACTCGTTAACACGTTGAATGTCATGCCAAATATTGTTTATCAATATTTAGGGGCTTGTAAGCATTGGTCATAAAAAGTGTGAGATCTGATATAAGAGATGTGATAAGAATTATTAATAAAGTTATATAGATTCCCCCATGAGGGCCCCATTTATATTATTTTGTTTTGTTTCTTGGCAACTTAGGTCATCAACTACAGTAGTGTTTGTTATCAAAGTAATCAGTGTAACATAAATTTAAAAAAATATATATATATACATTAATTTTGACAAGTGCAGGGCTCGATTGAATTTGGACCCCTCCGAATTATGGGCCCAAAACATTTGTCTTATTTGTCTATAATAATGATAAAAAAAAATATTTATGACACTGATAATGACAATTCGGTTATGATTCCTTGTTCCCTTAAATGGAGACGCGAAATATCGAGACACTAATTTCCGAGTACCTACAACGTACCAGGATTTGCTCGCGTCCGCTAATTTGCAACGAGCGAGAAAGGCAAGGTGCGTGGACGCCATTCGTTCTGTATAATTATCATTAACTTCGATAATTGTTCCTTGGCGATTATCATTAACGGTTGATAATTGGTCTCGTTCAGGCGCATCGCCCGCGGCTAGTACTCGGCACCGGCTGATAGACCGAGCGAATCGCGAAGGTACTTTCTTTCGACGCGAAGAAAGATAGGATTCGCATTCGTTATATCGACTTGTATACCTATTTTGTCTAGTATCTAAAGTGTACATTTCCTTTGAATAATATCAACTATGGATGGCAACGATATATCGAATATATTTTAGGAATATATCGATATATTTAATATATTGTGTATATTAATATATAATATATTAAATATATCGATATATCGTCCTAAAATATATTGATATATTTAATATATCGATATATTTTTATTGATAGATTTTCTCCGATATATCGGTACCCTTGGAGAATTTTTGCGCCGTTTGCGTGATGAGTGATTATTTTTTTTAGTCATCAATTTCGGATTGATGGACGTCCATTACATCATTCGCGGTATATCGATATATTTGACTCGATATATCAATATATCGTTATATTTGGCTCGATATATCAATATATCGACATATTTGGCTCGATATATCGATATATTGAGCTCGATATATCAATATATCGATATATTTTTTTCATTTTTTGCCCTATTATCAACCGAAAACCTTATAGAATTTTTTCCCCTACATGATATTCTAGTACCCTTCATATGGCACAACTTTTCACATAATTTTCTCCACTTTTCATGGTTTATTCTCGCTAATTTTCGCTCCTTATCTCTTATTTTATTTTATTTTTTTTCACTGCAGTATATTTCCTCTGCCCAATGTATTCGCTTAGCTGCACAAAATGTTAATCATTGATGCTTACGTGACTCTATTTTTAATTGTAGTTTTATTACTACCATTTCTAACGCTATTGTAATTACACTATCGTATTTTTTCGTTCATAAAGGCCATGCCCGAATACTTTATAAATTCTTATCTAACTACCTAATCAGGGTTTAGTGAACATGAATTTAACTTGTTAAAAAGAAGTTATAGAAGCGATCGAAATATCGACCACTGTCTTTACAAAGCGTAAAACGTTTAATTTCGCACTTACTCATAAACGTCCGTAACGATCGTAAGAGAGAAGACGAAAGGAGAGACGCGAACAAAGGTGATACGTATAAAACGTTATACTTGGTCGCGGCATCAACAAGCGCGATATACGCGAAACATTATCGCTCGCTGGCTCAGCTAGCGAGCTTGTCGGAGTCACGGAGAGAGAGGCAGCATTTTTGAAATAACCACGACAAAGCACCGGGCGCGCGTTTGGTCCCTGCCAAACGGTCTCCGCATTAAAATCACTCCCACTCCGTGTCGCGACAATGTCCTTTTGAGGCGAGCGCGACGCGTTCGCGATGATTGAAGCGGAGAACGCGATGACGAACGATATTCAGCCTCTCCGATCCATCAGCTCGGTAACGTTGGCTGTATCAGCGCGATGGAAACAAATAGCACGGGTGGATGATGCGAGAACTCAGGGGTTTGGGGTAAAAAAAAAAAAGGAGGGAAGAGAAGAAGTTGGCTTGGAAATCGTGTCGACGAGTTTGCACTTTAGGTCTCGAAAGGATCGATCTCGGAGCCGACCTCAACGGCTCGTCGTTTCAACTTTCACGATCGGCTCTCTCTCGCGACACATACACACATATATACACACTTAGGTACGCGTGTTTTTCCGTCTTCGCGTGTGGGTATGTCGAAGCTCGGCTTTGAGAGCTTAAAACGCCCGCTACCAGCATCCAGTCTCTCGGGTACAAAGAGCGAAAAGATCGCCGAACGGGGTGGAGTCGGTGGGGGTGGTCTGGGGAGGATTTGTACCACCTAGCAGTCTCTTTTCTCGTAGCCTATCCGAATGGCACTGGTATATGTATATATATAGATATCTCTGCACGTATAGATACTTGGATATATACGTATCTGTTGTTCGACTGTGCGCTTTCCTGTCATTACCGCATTCTCCGTGTCCCGTGTACCGTGCACCGAACACCCGGTGCATGTCTACTCGCTTCGATCCCACGAGCAGATACGATCCTTCTTCTTCTTTTCCACTTTTTTTTTTTTTCTTTTACCTCGCCATTACCGGGTACTTTGGTCTACCCGCGATGAGGACAGCTTGGTTGTTTCTAGATGTCTTTAAAAATCGATCCGACGTTTCGCGCTAATCTTTCGTCAAAGTAGAGTAGTCTCGATCGGAAGTGATCGTAACGAGGTCGTACACGACTTTTCAATTAAGTCTAAACGAGAATAAGGGAGATGAACCAAGAGTGGGAGGACGGTTAATTTCAGAGGAACCGTACGACGTGAGCCGGTAGACGGATTCTCATCAGGACCCGAGAGAGACGGTAGATGAAGGAAGACATCGCCTATCCTCTCATTAGTCGGTCGACTTTACCGATCGCAAATTAATTACGTCGTCCGACAACGCCCAATTAGGGCATATGAAGCGTGAAGATAGCGATCGGCTTCCTTCGATAGGATGCGAAGAAACGGGATGAGACGCACGAGCGAGCTTGAGACTCGTTCGCGCGAGACCATCTTCTTCCATCATCGACCGAGGCCGATATGCGTTCGTGACTTTAATAAAAAGCCACCTTCTTGGTAGAAGAAGAAGGTATGTTGGATAAAGCGTCGGCCTCTTCCTTTTGAAACATCGTTCGTTCCACGGCGACAGCTAAGGAAACAATGGGCGGAACCACTCGGGCTAGGTTGTTGACTCGATCGTCACCCGACTTTTCTTCCGTTCCCCTAACGAAGAACACGATTTTCCATGACGATTCTCTCGGTCCGACGTGCCGCGTTTACTTGAGAAACTTTCTAGTTTATCGAGTCGCGTAATTATCATCCTCGGCTTTGCCGCCACAATCCAACGAACGAGAACACGACTACGTCTTTATAAAGATGCGATTCCGATCGGGTGTTTCGAAGCTGTCACGATTCTCATCGTGGGCGAGGACACACAACAACCGACGTGGTTCTCACGAGCGAGCATGTCTCCTCGATTTAAACGGACCCGAAGTCAACGTAATGTGAAAAGACGGAGGAAGAGAACGCAGGAATACCGGAAATAGATATCTGCCTGGTGGCACGAGGACAATGGCGAGACGACCTACGGTATTGACAGTCGAACGGAGGAACAATGAAAACGCGATGGCGGAAAGAAGGAGAGGGGAAGAGTCGTTTTACCAAAGAAAACTCAACGATTCGATGCTCACGCGGGTTTGTTCGAAAACGTTTCTCATCCGAGAGGATAGTTTTTTTTCGAGTTCCATGACTCCTGCATCCATCGAGCCATCGGCCGACGATAAAGCTCGCGCGTAATCAAAACGTTGCTACGCGAGTCGTGCGATCTCTTTTAACGAGGTTTTATTCGTTTCTTTTTTAAGTGCTGTTTATTCAGAAAGCAGAAGAATACAATTACAATATACAGATACTTATGTAGGAAAGTACAACAGGACTAATATTGGGTCACTATTGGTGGCTATTTTCCCAGTAATTGTTCGATAACAGTAATAACGAGTGGCCCAGATGTGATTGAGAGTCGGATGATAACTTGGGCCCAGCATTGGTTAGTAGTCTTGACCAGTAAATTAAAACAATACTGGCCCGGGATTAGAGATAGTATTAGCCCAATAATGAATGCAATGCTGGTCCATTAAGCAAAAATAGTATAGGTCCAGTAATTGTCTCTTATTTTTACATTATTTGTCGTTATGACTCTAGTTTATTTAAATTTAATAAACCAGACTTTGCACTTATCAAACAAACGTCTTGACGCTAATTAAATGGAAAGGGTTGATGCGAAACTTGAAAAAAAAATACATGACCGAAGAGTCTTTGAACCGTCTATATAATACATTGTAATGCGATGCACGTGGAAATAAAAAAGAATAAAAAAATAATGAATGTTGAATACTAACGTTAAGAAATAGGCAATCCTCGATGGCCAAAATCGATAGACATTACTCTACCAATGATTGGCAATTGTATATTGACCATATGTCAGTTAAACAACGGCAAATATAAAAAATTAACAACCGTGGTAAATAATTGACAGCCAATGATGGCCCACAGTTAACAGTTCATATTTGGCCGATCATTGGCAGCAGGACATCGGCCGAATGTCGGCTGGAATATGACAATTGTAAAAAAAATAAACAATCCCAATCATCGCAATGTACGCACGGCCAATTATCAACAAACATGTTTTGGGCAAGACTTGGGCCTGCTGTGAGATTTAGCAATTCCTACTTGGGTAACTAATAAACAAGATATACAGTCGTATCATGATGATCTTGGTGACACTGGCCATCGTTGACCCTCGGCACCCGCGTTGCAGATGTTTGGTCTAAGACCATTTTTATATGATCTCTTCTTTTAAACTACACTACCACTAAGAGAAGCTGCAATCCTACTAAGATGATATCGAATACAGAAAAACTATATGTCTCATTCGTAATACACCTACCATGGCACGTGTGCAACACGAAATAACCGCGAACGATCAGCGATACGTATAACAGTGTAACGACGATTATAATAAAAGGCCAATGATTAAATAGGGTAATTAAAATAGTTTTATCGAAATTTAAATAACACGAAAGGTCCGAAGCGTGGCGGCGGCGGGGTACATTTTACGGGCTGTTCGTTTCGCTTTAAAAAGTGTATCCGACGGAGAGGGCGAGAGAAAGAGAGGGAGATGGACATACACGCGGGTCGGCCGTTCCCGATGGATGAGTATAATTATATGCAAATTGCCCAATTAGTCGTGCCCGGCATATTTGCAGTACTTGTTAATTTCACTCTTGCCGCGCAACAAATTGCAAAGATTACGACTTTGTATACATTTTCATGCGCGTACGTTTACTTAGGCGATTAACTTTTAGCACTCGTTTTTTGATAATAATTCGAACGTTGGTGACGGGTCGTCGATTTCGCGATCCCTTCTCACCTAACAAATCTACTTCTAACGAATGGATGTTATTTCTAAGCGAGGAGGAATCGAGCCTTTCCCGTTATTAATTAAAACGCGATTACATTGTCTCGGGGAGTCTACGAGGAGCCGGCTGCGCGTGGAGGAATCGTAACGCGAATGAAAAAGCCTCGGCGATTTCCGTGCGTCGCTGGAACTGAAAGCGATTTTCCTTCGTTCCCTTGTGCGATATAAAAGAGAAAAGGTTCGCCAAAGGCGTTACACCCGATTCTGGTGCAACGATTATCGCGAAACGCCTCGGTGCGTGGTATCGCACGATAAGGAAACAAAACAGATGCAATTAAACTAATTGCACAAAGCGACATATAGAAGAATGAGAGACGAAAAAAAACAAGAAGCGAAGAAAGCAAAACGCAAAGCTTGCAATCGACCTCGTATTAAACGGCGCTCGGGACATATTGTACTTCAGAAAAAAAACGTACCCTTGGAACGGGGTATATACGAGAAGCTAGGAAAAGAGAAGGCGGTGCTTCAATTATCAAGCAACAAAATCCCCCGCGTATAACAATTTTCCTCGGGTGTGCGGAAAGATATTACGCGGCGGCAGCAATAAAGAAATAAAGCTATATAAAATGGTTTATACTAATTACATAAAGCGCATATCGCCAAAATGAAACTCAGCCCACTGTGGTTTTGCGGGCGGGCTAGTGCGCGCGCGCGCATACTTTGAATTTCCTCTCGCGTTCCTACGTGCCGTAGTGAAAAAGAGAAAAGCTCGCGTGGCACACGGCCGACCCTATTCGCCCTTTATTTTCCGCAACGAAATAATGCGCGTTGCGTCGTGGACGATGGGCGATAAAGAAGAAGAAGGTGGTGGGGTTTAGTAGCTGGCCGAGGGGGGGGGGGGGGTCCGGCGCATGGGTCTGCATTTCAATTATTAACTTACAAGCCCCGTGGAAACTTCAAAGACGACTCCGACGGCTATAAACGAGGAAAGCGCGGAAAACGAAGGCTGAGAGGAATGGAGAGAGAGAAAGAGAAATAGAAGAGGTTGGGCGGACCCAATTCCGTCCGGGGTTCCGTGCTCCGGTTCGAAACCAATATTGCGATGTTCACCGCGGAAAGTTCGTCCGGTAATGCCATACAATATCTACTCCAGCTTCCATTACTCCGGTCTGCCCCGGTTGCCTTCCTCCCTCCCCCTCTCGCCCTTTTCCAGTAGGATAGAGGCTTCCTCCCCACCAGTTCGCTCGGCCGGCTGGTGGGAAGCCAGGGGGCAGCGGTGGAACGGCGGTGGCATCGTCGTCGAGTGCTCGAGTCCACCTCTACATGGAACGCGCGTTTCCTCTTCTCTCTCTTCTCTCTTACCTTCGGCTCGTGGACTTCCATCCGGTGGACGACGAGAAGCAACGGGAGAGAAGAGGGAGAAGAAGAGGTGGAGAGGGTGTGCGTCCTACTCCCACTCGACGACGTTTCTCTCCACCTCCTTCTCCATTTTTCCCTTTTTTCCAATTATCGATAAGACGGAGACGGCGCAATACCGCGAAACCGTACCACTGTCCTCTCTTTTTCTTTCTTTCTCTTGGTCTCTCTTGCATTCATCCAAACCCCCCTCCACTATATTCTCTCTTAGCTACGTCTCACTTTTTCTTTTCTCTCGGCTTCACTCGAGCGATAAAATTGCCTCCTCGGTCTTGTTCGATTCCCTTCTTCTTTCACCTCATCCTCCGCCCATTACTCCTTTCCGTCGTTCCTCGTATTATACTCCACGGTCGAGGTACAGTCGTCCGTTCTTCGGTCCACCGTGGAAAAGTAGTGGGAGGAAGTAGTAGAGACCAGTGAGGAGGGAATATCAAGTGTGAGAAAGAGAGAGAGAATGAGAGAGAGCGAACGGTCGAAGCGATTTAACACGATTGGCCGGTGGGAATAAACTGGCAACACGCGCATTGGTTCCATCGGTTCCATTGGCTATCGAGAGCCGCCGTCCTCTTCCATGCTATCTCTCTTCTTCACTGGTCTACCGATACTCCGCTCTACTTCTCTCTCTCTCTCTCTCTTTCTGCTTTCGCTATCTTCCTCTCGCTAGCGTACGTTCCTTCGACGTTTCTATCGGCTCGGAGCGCGTCCTCTCTCTCCCCACCCATTTCCACGATCGTCGCATCGCCGTACCGCGCCGTTGCTGTTCGAGCCACCGTTCTCTTCTTCTTTTTCTCTTCTTCTCTCTCTCTCGCTTGCACACTCCTCTTATCCCTTTCCTTTCCACCTCCATCGTCGATCACCGTCGTTCTTTCACGTTATTTTCCTTTATCCTGACGATTCCTCGCGACCTCGATCGGTTCTCACCTCTCGATCATTCTTTCAACTGGTCTCTCCCACCCACTACAATCTTTTCTCTTCATTTTTTCTATTCACCCATCGATCCAACTCGCATAAACGCGTACCGATGGATGGGAGTTTGCTCGTTAAAAAGCAGCAGCGGAGTCTAAAGCAGTTCCCAGGCTATTTTTCCATTTCCAAGAATCACAAGTGTCCATATACGCTGGCGTGCACGTGCACGCGTTTACGATCGTGCGCGGGAGGTACGGCAGGAACGAGAGAGGCAATTGGCACGATTTCTCGTGACGCGCCATTATATTTCCTCTCTCTCTCCGTGTATTGTCTCTTCCATGTTGCACGTATGAACGTATTCACGTAGGAGTCCTACGTAATTCGAGCGAATCTATCTGTGTGTACGAATGCATGGCCCTACGTGAAAAATTGTCTATCCTTCGATCTACACCGGTCGATTATTTTCCGCGAGAGATACGACCCGTTGTTTCGTCGCTTCGCCCGGTAAACAACAACCGAGTGAATCCACGAAGGCGTATACTTACTCGTTCACCCAGCTATACCATATTTATATACGTATACAGGGTGATACAAAAAAAAGGGTTCGTAACTTGAAAGGCTTGTAGTACTCATGGAGAGGTGTCAAAAATGTTTAATAAATATGGGTCTTAAAATTAATCCTTTCGTTGTAAATTGACTTTTATTATTAATGAGTGTGGAACATATCGATACCAATTTCCTGAGATGACATATCCCACAAAATTTGAACTACAATGATATTGTTCAATTCATGCTAAAGTTGTAGAGGTTACATTGTTTCTTTATATCCCACACTCTGATTTTCACGTATTCCAATTTGTCATATCCCACATCAGGTTAGGTTAGGTTAGGTTTACGATGTGACAGTTACACTCAATGTGTGATTAGTTTGAAGTAAATTTTACCAAATTACCTAATAAAATCAGCAAGAAAGTAATTACAACTACTTTTTTATATTTTTACTTGTCTTGTGACATATATTTGAATGTTATATGTATGCCAAAAACGCCCAAATTTATCCAAATATATAATAAAGTTTATTTTTTCTTATTTGTAATAATGAGCAGTTTTTATCGTTTTCTAAACAATTTTCTAAATGTGGGATACGACATCCTAAAAAATTGGTATCGATATTGAATGTAAACAAAGGAATTTATTTAGAAATACAATAATTCAAGGTTGCCAATATACGTTTATTATGAAAATAACCAAAAACTATTACTAAAATCAACCAAAATTATTTCGCATACGCAAGCCGGTCACATACGGTATCGAACACATATTAATAACAAAAGTTAATTTACAGCAAAAGGGTTGATTTTACTACCCATGTCTATAAGACATTTTTTACTCCTCTCTGTGAGTACCATAACCCCTCCAAGTTACGGAGCCTTTTTTTTTATCACCCTGTATACGCTCACAGTAGGTACGCGACAGGCTCACCGTTGATATCTGGAATCAATTTCAGCGAAGCGCGGCGAACGCGTTACTCATCGCGATGGCGGTAACAAACGATAACGATCTAATATGTTATTACGTACGGTTAAAGGGACTTGGGAAGGAGGGAAGCTCGAAGAAAACCAACGAAGAAAAGAGGAGGAAGAAGTGGAGGAAGGTGTTTCAGCGGACAGGGACAGGTGTCGGGGTTTCGTTTCGCTCTGGCAAACGGCTCGCGAAACGCGGCACGTTCCGCTGCCACCGTTGCCACGAAAAAGAGAGAGAGAGAGAGGAGAGCTATTTCTCGCGGCAGCCGCGAGAATATTACGCCGGCGAGAGGAGGCGTTGGCGTTGCCGAGTTCGAGACGCTCGATTGCCCCACGGGCGCCATGTTTGATTGCCCGACGTCGTTGATCGCCGTCCGCCAGGAATTATCATAACTCATCCCGGTAATCTAGCCACCGACTGGAAGAAAGCGACACCGTCACGTGGGTGTTATTTACCCGGCCCGGAGAGATGCGGAGGGAACCTTTGAGTCATGGTCATCGCGCGCGGCTTTCCCTCCTCTTCCTCTACCTCCCACCAACCCGCCAGCCCTCTCTCCTATTCGTCGCGCTGCTTCACTGTCCGAGAGCAGCTATATTGGACTTTATGTGACTCGACATTAGAGCCGTTCGCGACGAGATACGAGAAGGAGCGCTAATAAGACCGTCCGCTTCCAATTCGGTTTTCATGGAAAAATTTGAATAATTAGGAGGGTTCTCGAACGACAGCTGCATCAGAGTTTCAGTCGTTTTTGACATCTCCATGACCACTTGGAACGATTAATTATTCTTTTTCTCCTAAATTACAATCGATTTTGTTTAGTTTAACAGCAACAAGGGGGTAGATTTCCCAGGATTTTCTAGGTATTCTAGAAAAGAGTCTATATTCTCCATTAGTTTTCCTACGTTTCTCCAGCTCGAAGTTTTCCCCACCAGATATAATACGAACCGTAGTGGCGCCAGGAGCACCAAGCCTCCTTCGTGCATGACGTACTCCGGAGAGCTATAACGGTAGCCCGCTATTATTTATCTTTTGAACACCAAACAGTGGCCAGCAGCGAGCATTGTATTATAATTTACTTACCGGTGTTATAATTACAATTTCGAGCCAAGTGACCGAGCTACCTATGGGCTTCGCGAGGGCGAGTCACTCTCCAACGTTTTCACGGTTCCGCGATGACGGTGGTGGCCTGTTTGCACAGGCCGAGCATAATATTCAATTCCAATTCATCCACTATTAACCTTGCCGTGGAATATAATGGGTTACCTGATACCCAGTGTAACTTTCGCTCGCCTGTAACGTGTCCGCGCCCGCGCGAACCAGTGCTCGCAAGAGAACAAGAGAGAGAGAGAGAGAGGAAAGAGTAGTCGAGTAACGTCTACCTTCTCTTGCTCCCTTCGAGCACGGACTCGGAACGGTATGTTTATTTGATCGTGGAAACGGGTACCGGTACTGCTACTAGAATTTTCAGCTTTTCTTGCGTTCGCACGATTTTTCTACCTCTTCTCTGGTCTATTATATTTTCATAGGACTCTCCTCTCGTCTTCTTCTTCTTTCTCGAAGCATCCTCTCCGGTATCATCTTCTCAACAATGCGACTCGATAGCTGTCGAGTTTAATTATTCGGGTTAATCAGCCTGTTTAATATTCATTTATTTGAATAAACACCATACGTTTAATTTGAATTATAAACAAACCCCTTTAATTACAAATAATGTCGGTCGAGGGTTGCTCATATCGCGTCCGTTGTTCTATTCTTATTTCATCGCTTCGTAGGCGTATCAAAGGTTGCGTAGCAACGATCGACGTAGTTTCCTCTCGACTTTGTGGTAAAGAAAGAGAGAGAAAATGAGGGTGGTCGATGTGGAAAAATAAAATACAAATGAGGGGACTCGATTCTGATATACCTACTCTAAGTAGTATTACGAAGTTATGAATATTCATATGAGCCGTACTCGCGAGATGGTTATCTTTGATACGATATATTATCATATACGTGCTGTATCGAGTAGCAGTATAAAAAAAAAATATATCATCTTCGATATATACCTACTTTCTTGCTCAGAACCGTCTATTAGATCGAAGAAGGCGGTACCTACTCGCGTCTAGTCGATGCTGCCCTAATTTTATAATAATGATGACGGCTCTGAGAAGGAAGTAGTACGTCCGTATCCGTAGGCAAAGGGTCGTTTAGAAACGATCGACGAACGATTAGTATCGAAGAAGGAGGGGCGAGTGTGCATCTGGCGCACCTGACGGTCACTAGCCTCTTCTTCCTCCTTCCGAACGGGACTCCCTTTCTCGCTTTCGCCCTTTTCCCTACTATACTACTATCGACCCTCCACCCGTGCAACGTACCGTCCAAGCAACTCTCCTAACGTTCGCTTCTTAATGACCATTATTGAAATTTTACTACCTCTTAATTGGAAATTAATGGCGGGTTACAGGCAGGCGCATCGCTCGTTAGGAAATTAGCGAGTGCTGGACCTTGTTGTTAACCAGTCTTGGAATCGAAGCATTTTTTAAGCTGCGGCTTTATCGATCGATAAGAATGCAAAATAAATGATTAAGTGAACGGAAGAGGCAAGGAAAAGAACTGTTCCTCGCTCGAAACGATAGCTATTGGGGCCACCGTAACGATAGAAATTAAAATTCGGGCAACGTTCACGAAAGCTAACACGGTCTTTCCTGCGGAACACGAAAACGAATTTACCGATGCGATAAAGTCACTTTCCTCGTTCCGTCGACGATGATCCATCGGACACACAGCCGACTTACAATCTACGAATTCGTGCGTAGACAAAGTATCCGGGGTAATAAAGGAAGGAGATACGAAGTGGGTTACCTTGTTCGCTTATGCGAACGGCCTCGCTCGAGTGACTTTTCGAACGGAATTTCAGCGACATCTGCGCGAGTTTGCCTTCTTCGCGGCTTCCTTTCGGTTTCCTCTTGGACATCGAACCCACCCTGTATCTATGTACGCATGCGTTGTTACGTGTGTTTCTCTTCTTACGCTTGTCCCTCGCCAAGCTGCACGAGACACGCACGAAACTTAAAGGTGTTTCGTTAGGGACGAACGAACACGAACGACATACGGACGTGGGATAGAAGCCTTGACTGCAGGTAGTCGACTTATTTTTCTTTCCTCGATATTTTGCTTTCTCTTCGATCCACTTGAATGAAGTCTAACGTATACAATCCACCGTTAAGGATCTAGGCACAAGGTGGAATGTTTGGGGATGTAACGATGATGATAAATGGATAGGTTAATCGGTAGAACTCTGATCGATACTTACTATCTTTATTATGGATTCAAGACAAGAATTGGACATATTTGTCTTGTATTAACTTCTAAAAACCGAGCATTAGAACAGTTTATACAATTAGTACAATTTATTTATATAGAATATGTTTTTTAAATTTTACAGCCTGAATTATCACATCAATGTGGCGAGTAGTAGAGTGAGAAAAATTAAGATTAAGACAAGATCTTGAAAGGCTTACCATGCCTTTCATCACTAATCTATATTTAGAATTCCAAGAAACCGGTCAACATTCGCAAAGGTATTATTTTATTCACGAACGAGAATGCTCGAAATTAATTCCATACCTCCAACGTTTCTAAAACGTACCTACCAAGGGAAGCAGGAAGTTTTCCTTTTCTATGCCTCGGAAATGCACCTCGGTATGCTCGCTTCGCTACAGGTGTAACGTACCTGCCCCTCGTTGGCCGCTATATAGAGTGGCCCATTAAGGAAAAGGTGGCGGAGAGACAAAGAGTCCAAATTGAAAGTTAATTTTCTGCGGCTCGTTCTTACGCCTTCCTCGCTTGACTCGTCTCTCTCTCCCTCCTTTCCCCCTCTTTCTCCGTCCCTCTCTCTTTTCACGGCGGCAGGTACTTAGCACCGATGGCGGTTAAGTACCTACCTGCTGCTAAAGCCACAGCGGCTCCCGGCTGATCGTTTCGGGCGCGCGGAGTCGCACGAGCCGTCGGCCCATCGATAATTAATATCTTCGGCTCGTTTCGCTGGTGCCTCCTAATTGACGATCGCAATTAGTTCCGGGCGATATAACCGCTCCAATCGGTACTACGGACCATCGGGGTTTGCTGCGCTTCTTCGAACGATTCGCTTCGTGTTACCCGGAAATCGACTGGATTAGGGAAACCTCAAAGTTTCTCCCGCCTCTTACTCTATCTTTTACTGATATACTCAATCCATATCATCTCTTTCTTAGCTATTGGGGCGAGCAATAACTTAAACGTACGTAACTTGAAGAAAAATGTAAAACTGGGCTTCATTTATACCATTCTGTTTTATTTATTGGCAACTTAGGCCATCAACTAGAGCAGTGCCTGTGGTGCGCGTACCCCTGGAAGTACGAGAGGTCCCATTGGGGGACGTGAAAATTATATTGGTAATGGAAGAAATACTGAGAAGTTAAAATGAACCTTATAACTAATAACTTACTAAGGTGTTAGACTATGAGCGTTGGGTTGGTAAAATACAGTACATTCGTTTGTATACCGCCTGTCTGTATCAGATCAAAAATCAAATCATTTTTGTCGAAATTTATTGCAAAACCCTGTACCACCAACTGTTATAAGAATATCCTTGAAAACAATAAATAAATAATAAAATAATAAAATTTTGTTAATGTACATAAAAGGACTCCTACAGTAACTCTATTGATCACAAGTTTCTAGAGACAGTACTAGGTATATTTCAAAGTTAAGATTGACAATAGATAGACCTTAAGAGAACACACATTTTTAGGAGTAGGTATAAAGTTATCAGGGTGGGGGTACTCATAAATGAAAAGTTTTATTAAGGGGTACGAAAAAAGGTTGGGAAGCACTGAACTAGAAGAGTGTTTGTTATCAAAGTAATCAATATAACATAAATTTAAAAAAAAACACACTTTTCACAAGCACTCGATTGAATCCGGGCCCCAAGACATTTGTCTTATTTGTCTATTGAGTTAATCCGGCTATGCGGGACAAGTTTATATCAGGGTTGTAAAACAATTTTAATAAAGATTATACTTGAGAATAAAACTAAATAAATGTCGTGGCTTCTAATAATCGACCGATAATACCCTGGCATACCTCAGATGTTCTACATGATGACTTGTTTCGTGCGATGTCTCGACCGTGGTCAAGGGACAGAACATTTCGCGGTTTGGGTCCAGCTTTCCGTCTTTCAAATACGATTCTCGAGGCATCCCATGTTGTCCTCGTCTCCCTTCTCTCTTTTTCTCTTACTCTATACTACACCAAGCGCTATTAACATCCAGTAACGTGTGAAAAGGGCAGTAAATTCTGGGCGGCAGGACGTAATGGCTTGCGAGGACTTTAAGGATGTATAATACGAAACGGGGTTGGACTATACTCCTTCTCCTCCTCGTGGCTTCTCATCGAAAGCCCTTTTCCCGCGTAGGAGACACCCCAATCGACTATTTCCATCCTTTTTCCTCCTCCATCGGAAGAACGTGTAGAGTAATACACTCCCAGGCTGGAGGAAAAGGGGTAAGTGAAGTCGCCTACGAGAATACCGCATAAACATAAATTATCAGCTGGTAATTACGAGATACAGCTAAGTCCTACCCGCATCGTTCAGGACCACGACCACCACCACCACCATTACTATATAATCATCTTTTCCCTCTATTCTCATCCTCTTCTTCTTCTTCTTTCTCCAGCGTTACACCGCGAGACGCGACGGTACTTTAACCGTTCGAAGAAAGAGGGAGAAGAATTAACGCTGAGAGATCGTTTTCGCTCGCAAAATACCCCCACCCTTTTCCTTTTCAGAAAGGACGCTTAATTGTTATATACATTCCATTAGGTTAATTGCCGAATTAAGACTTTTGGAACAGACTCTCTCGTCGAGCGAATAATTATTATTTGTCGTACGATCGAATTTCTGACGTTTCGATAAATTTTCGTTACGATTAATTATCGTTCTTTGTACGATCCTTAAACGTCATACCATAAGGAGGTTTTCAAGACAAATGTACTTGCGGTGGACTCTCGAGCTCTTTGATGTGACCTTGAAGGAAGCTTCAACACTGAACTCTCTCTCTCTCTCTCGACAATGGAACAATTTCTTGCACACATTACAACGAGTAGAAAGACGACGTGCCACGTGTAAAAGCGACCTTCGATGAAGCGACGAGTAGTCCTTCGTCCTTTTCTCTTCGCCACGCAGGACACTGCCTCCTTGGGACTACGTGATTGCGTGCCCTGTGGGAGGGCAGACGCAGAAAACATAATATAGCGCGTAAGTTGAATCTCTGGAGAGAAGAAAGAGAGATAGTACGTAAGAGAGAAAGAGTAACAGAGTGAACGGGTTCCAGGGGAAAGGGGAATGTGACGCACTTGGTCGCTTTCTTACTAGTCGCACGTATCTCTCGTATGCGTGTGAGTAATTAAAGAGAGCGACTGTCACATCCGGCGACCCACGCGAGAAGGGTGCGGCCAGTGTCCCTCCCTAGCCCTCCTTGTCTCTCTTCGACTTCCCCTCTCTCTTTATCTTCCAACCGCCCTGACTCACGTCACTCTCGCGAGTCCTTCGACCTTTCCTTTTTTACTTTTATAAATATATCTCCCTTTTCATCCTATTCCAATTGTCCTCGTCCAATTCTTCGGTCATTTATCATCTGAAAAACAAATGGGTAACGTTTTAAATATACGGTACGATATTAATTTATAATATTTTCTTTCTCGATGAAACTTACGAGATAGAAATCCGTGGGGGAGATTTTGTTAGAAACGACTTTGTTAAAATCTTCCTGCATTCGTGAGAAGCGGAGGATACGTGACACAAAGAGCGTCATGTTTTGCGTTACGAGGTGGATTGCGAGTAAAAGGTGCGAGGAAGGGGGAAAGAGAGCAAGAGTTACGTTTTCGTAGAACTCGTGGATAAAGTTCTCCGACTTTGGTAGCCTCGTCTTCGTAGGAGTAAGAGAAAAGGTCGAGTACATAAAACATGGAGAAGGAGAGAGAGAGAGCACGTTGGCTTTTCGGAAGGGGTGGCCCGTCGTTGGTGTTGCATTCAGCGCGTGTCCCGGCTAATAAATAATTAAAACTTTTGTTTCGAAGATGGCGGTGATGTACGGCTCCTTCCTACCGGTCCTTCTGTCCCCGCGAGCGAGCGTGCAGAGCTGAATAATCGCACTTTATGAATTAAGGTTATGCTTTATGTTAAAAGATTCGCCCGGCATCTGTTTCTAATTACCCGTTAATGGCTTATAGCGCCATGGCGGTGAGGCATTCGTTACCATCAGGCTTTCTCCTTGCCTACCCATGTTCTAACGCACGTTGGATTAATACGTAGAGAAATCTTGTTGTCGACTACTCTGGTAAGATTCCGAATCGATAGGTTCAACTTTGTGAGATAGCCAGTCGTGTTTGTTAAATTTAGAAGTTTGCCGTTTGCTATCTTGGAATCAATAAAGAAATCAACGATAATTCACGGCGAACATAAAATTAATTTCACCGGTAGAAGGAATCTGGAAAGGAACGACGTCTTCTCTCCGTACTTTGCCTGTTAACTCGCAAGCTAAGATGGGGGTGCTTCGTTGGAAAGGCACGCTAGGCTGGCAATGGTTATCTCGCCTCGAAGCTTCCCCGTGCTAACGGTAAATCAAGGATTTCTTTTAACGAGCATTAATTGTTTTTGCGATAGCGAGAATAGCCTTGGCGGGACGGTTAAAGCTAACGGCGTCTGCCGCTCGATATTGCCTGTCGAGCAGCATGTAAACGGGCTTTCTCGCCTCCCACCGAGAGACGCGTTTACCATCTTCGCTCGTTCTTCTACCTTCTGTTTAGCGTCCCCTCTTTTTACACAAATTAAAAAAGAAAAACTTCTTCCATCAGCAGCGAATCTTCTTTTTACCCCGTCGGGAACGTACACAAAGTCGGATTGCCTTTCAGGACGAACGAAGTTCTATTAAAAATTCGATCATTGATCTTAAAAGATTTCTAGACACACTGAAGATTTCCAGCTCATTGTAGCAATTAGCTGCTTTGGAATTATTTTAATGCCCAATGTATGCCACCCCTTCAGGTTGGAACATTAGAACGGCTAGAGTAGAAGGGAAGTCGAAAACGGTCGTAGAAGAAGAAGAAGGTAGGGATTAGAGAGAGGGAGGAATAACACGTAGCAAGGAAGAAGGGAGTCGGTAATGGTATACAGCGGGTGAACACAACTCTTTGGCCCATAGATCAATGGTTGGCAATTATTGTAAGTTCATTAGAGCACGCTGCTGCTAGCATCCTGCACCCCTTCTCCTCTTCCTTGTCTCGCCAAACTCCGGGGTTACACAGGCTTGGTCCGACCTTCTCCATCTTCTCTCCGACCCTTTCGCGTTCCCAACGGATGGAAGAAGAAGTCTCGGTCGCTTGTACCATTTCTCTCTCTCTCTCTCTCATCTTCTCTACACCCTCCTCTTTTCAGCATACGACTAGCAGAACCCACCGCCGTCGGTCCGAGCACCCCTTCTCGCGAAGCTGAAATTGCGACATTCCGCGCGAAAACGCCGAAACTATTTGACTCCGTAATTTGTGATTGTAGTTTATTGCGCGGATAGACTAACGGACTTGCCGTAGCGGCGACGACTGTGTCTCTGCAACAACCGAACCAGTGTTGCTTCCGACAATTCTTCGAGCGAGGCGATTCCTACCATGCAATTCCTCTACGTTTCGTTGGTAAAGGGTCGTGAGTTGTGAGAGGAAGACACAGAGAGAGAGAGACAACATAAGTGATGGAATTCCTTTTAGGTCTTTCGAAAGTTACAAAGTGATTTAGTATCGATGAAGTTAAAAAAGATTATTACAAAGAAGAAGAAATAACTGTTGAGAGTTGTAACGTGTAAGGTCGACGACGTTTCATGACAACGTTTAACCGCAAAGTAAGTGCAATCGTAGTAGAGCGGAAAGAAGCCCGCTCGTGGCTAAATAATAAGAGGAACCCAGAGCGAGAGGGCTTGTAATTTAATTTCGTTAGTTTCGTTATATCCCATCTCGGCCGATCTCGAGCTGGGATTGAGAAAGTAAGCGGGTCTAAGGTATCTCTCGCTGTGATTTCTGTTACAAAAGAGAGTTGTTTGTACACGAGCATTATACGTCCCACCTCTCCTCCTCCTCCCTTGCCTTTTTCTTCTCGTCTTCCCCTTCTTCTCTTGGTTGGCCGTGCTCGTAATTCCCGACGACACTTTTTCCTCCCTGTAATCTTCATAACGATGTCGCGAGTGCCGTAACACGGTAAATTACTGGATCAATGCGTTTTAAGAGCCTCCGGAGTTGCCTCTGCTCGACGATGCTGATGGCAGGGTGGGCTGTCGGGTGTTTAGGACGCGTTCGAAAGACGATGGTGCGCGAGACTGGACGATATACATGTATATAAGAGGTAACGAGAGACGGGGAATTGAAAAGGAAGGGTCCCACCACGAGGAAATAATCTTGGAAAAATTTCAATCAGCAAAATGCGTTACGTGTTGTTGCGAAGATACGGGCATATAAATAACGACGATTTAGGGATATTCGTGAAGTACGAATATTTATCTCGCGATGATCTTTAGTGCTAGGAAATAATGCAAACAAGAGCTGAGCAGTAAAAAAGGGCTAGAAAGGGCCAAAATAAAAAAATAGATTATTAAAATATTATAATAAATACTCAAGGTTTATGAAGTAAGGAACCGTAGTGGATAATTTGTTTCAACACGTAACAACAATATAATACATAATCATTTATTCGGGAATATTTGATAACAGAAGGATAGGTGAATAATCAGAAAATGACAAATTAAGTTATAAATGTTGAGAATTCATTTAGGTATTATGTATTATCAATACATAATACAACTTAAAAATATGTTACCCAATCTTTTTAGAAAAAAATCTCGCTGGGTATAGTGAAAATAAAAAAATTAGAAATAGGGCAAGATTGCCCTTTTGGTGCTAAAGCTCTAAAAACAGAGTTGGATCACCAAAAATTTGCTAGATCCTCCCCAAAAAAGGCTAAGGTGGCAACACTGGAGCTGAGTAGTTGTTACCGTTGTTAGGTACAGACATTTTAAAAGACACTTTAAGAATATCTAATTTATCGATGCGTCGAATCTCGTCTTGTAATTTCCTTCAAGATTTTCTGTCACCTCGTTGCCGGCAAAAGTCGACTGGATCGCTCGAGATACTCTAAGTAATTACTATCAGCGTGCCGTCGTGTCTTAATTAGTAATTAATTTCCGAAACCTTTTGGGTATAACGAAGCGAGATTTCTTGCGATAGGTTCGCATCATTCAGGCGAAGCACCTCTCGCAATTAGCGCGTAGACGAACGAACTAAGAGTAGTCGCCCGATAAAAGAACGTCGAGTAGAGTTACGCGAAGAGATTAGAAGTCTTTTGAATTAGCGTAGAAGGAGATTTCATTCTCGTTGAATTTCTGGGGACTATGAGATTTGGTCGAGATCGAGAAGGAAAAGAGGGATGGAAAAAGGAAAGGTGAGGGAGGGAGCAAGAGAGATACAGAGAACGAGATGCAAGCCCCTTCGCGCAGACTGGTAGTTAAAAGTTACAAGATGATTCGTTGAGTAATCCTAGACCGTTTCCAGACGGTTGCAAATTGCAATCGTGAACGCCGCGATAATTGTCGCGCCAGTTCGCGTAATGACAATTTTCATCGTGTCGTCACACGGTGCGGACTACGAAGGAGTGTTGGGGAGGGGAGAGGCTTGGAGAGGGAAAGAGTAGATGGTAATTGCCCTATTGCATCTTTCGAGGCATCGTTATTATTGTATGCACGTATAGACAGCTCGGAAACCGAGGCGGCCCTTTCCACCGTTCTTCAATCCTCACTTATTAACTCCGAGTTTATCTTAATTGGAGGAGACGTACTCGCTCGAACGTCTCTTAAAAATAATCGTTGCTTGGAAATTGTTGGGGGATGAGTAGGGACGAGAATCTTGCGTTCGACGCGAAACGTCACTTTTTTTAAAACAAAAAGACGGTCCCGAGTGTCAAGAAATCTCGAGCTTACCGATTCTCATGTACATGGTGATACTCTGAAATAGGAATCGTAAGGGGGATAAAAAAAATGAAAATTCTTTTTAGAACGGCTGAAAACTCGACGAAGGAGATCTTATCCCCCTCGTCAACGGTCTCGACGGTCGGGCTCGCCGACGTTGGCAATAAATAATAAATAATTCTTAAAACAGTCGCCTATACATCATCGTGTCATTTTCTTAACGTTATATCCGTGGCGTCGTCGTTGTTGTCGCTGTTCTCCTCGCTATCCTCTTCCTTCTTCTCATCCTCGTCGTCGTTCGCGGCGACAACGCGGAACGACGCGCCGGAAAATTTATCGATGCTAATTTCCCGGCCCGTGGTCCTCTACCATCGCGAAAAAGAATTGTTATATCTTTCTCTCTCTCTCTCTTTTACTTCTCTCGCCTTCCTTCGTATCCGTTTTCGTGGCGAGTTACCTGGGAGGAGCGTGTTTTCCCGCAGAGCGCGTCGCGCCGACTAAAGCTCCTTTTTAAAATCGTGCTCTTTTCTCCTCCTTGCTGGAGCTTAAACGGCTGACACGACGTGTCGGAGCGATTTGGAATGGGCACGAAAATTTAAGCTACCCTCGGTGGAAGTTCTCCTTCTACTACCTCGCTTTACTTTTCAAAGATCCTTTCTTTTTTTCTTACATTTCTTTTACAGGCAACTGCGATATATACAGCGTGAGGCATCTAACTCGATCACCTCGAATAATTTCTAGGTTATGTGTTGTACACAAATTTTTTTCTGCTAAAGTTACATGGTAACATTATGTAGACATCACTTGTTTGTGGGTCGAGGTATTTAAGAGATTTCAAAATCAACTTTGTTTTTTTAAATGGAACACCATACTTGTTTTGTGGCATTTTTAAACAGCAATCATTTTCAAATGTAAACATATTGAACATTTTTTCCTAAAGTTATTAATTAACGAAAATTTAATCCACGTGAGATGACATTTAGAGACTAATAACACCGAATCATTTACAAACGGCAGTGAACCCACAAAAAAGTTATGCATAGTACATGATGCCCCCCCCCCCCCCCCCCTAGTCCCATGTAACTTCTAGACCAACATTTTTTTATAACACATAACGATTATTGATATAAAATTAAATTAAATAAGTTTTAAAAAAATGAATAGAATCAAATTCGACGATGACAACATCGCGACACGCCTCGGGGGTGGTGGTTGCGTGTGAGCCAGCTGGCGCAGGTGACGTCAATCTGTTTGTTCGTTCAAATACCATCGTTTACATTTTATTATTATTGCCCCTACCCCCATCGAGCATTCGCGTTACTGTCATTAACGCCGAGCGTGCTGCCTATTTTCGCTCGCTTTCGGCGTGCGCGCGGGCGCGCGTCGCATCGTGTCGCGTCGTCTCTCGCGGTCGTGGCATAATTAAATATGAAACTGTATAGCGTTTCGCTGCTCTCGGCTGGCCCGAATTTAGCAACATCTAATTTACCGTCTAATCTCTTCTCTTACGGAACTCATTTTTTTCCGAGGGACGATGAAACGTTAAAGTCCGATTTTAAAGCAAAAAAAAATTATAGGATCAACAAATTTTTGATCATTTTAATATTCTAATCGGACCATGATGTTTTTTTCGAGCTTTTACATTAACCTTTAACTACCGACATGGTTTTATTGTAACGTAAGTACCGATTCCAAGACCGCTATGTTTAAAGTGCCAATCTGTAAAATCTGGATGGTTTATGTTAATAATTATGATAAATATAACAAAGTTAGGAATTATAAATAAAACTAAGCATAATTAAATAACAATTATTATTCTTTTTTATTATTGCTACTGAGCGATACAAATCTTGCGCGCTGGGAAGAGTGTAAATTGAGAAAGTAAGGAGCCTGTGAGACCGCACGTCAGTATTTAAAGGTTAAATTAACAATAAACACAATTTAGAGTTAGTCATAATATAAAAATTATCGTAGTATGATTCGTTCTAAAAACACATAGTACGATTAGAATTAATAATCTCAAAAACGACTAGTATACGCACGAACGATTAAATTCCTTTGATGACGACGAGAAGATTCGATCGGCACGAACAAAGGCCAAAGTCGCAAAAGCAATTTTCTCTGCTCGATACTCACAGGTGCGAGAGAGCTGGTCGCGTCGATTCGTTGGAGGGTTACAGCGAAAGCAGTTTACACCGCTTACACAATAAGATCCTTTAAGAGGAAAGCAAAAGCCTAATCGAGAGGCGAAGGGAGCTGTCACCGATGGTCTTCGTTTTTGCCATCATCGTCGTCGTCGCGTCGGTGAATTCGTCGAAGGCGCTGAAAACCTATTAACTGCCAGTCAATAAACAAAGGAACGTTTTGGGCGATATAATATTGATTAATGGGGAGGTTAAGGAAGCGTGGAGGCGTTTAGTCGAAGTTCTCTCTAAGGCAGCACGTAGAAAGAGAGGACGAGGGGGGAGAGAAGGCAAGCACGGGAATGTTGGACGAAGAGAGAACGAAGGGTAGAAGAGAAAGGAGAGAGAGAGAGAGAAACGCGTTGCCACGAGACTATGTGTGCGTGAGGCTGTATGTCGAGCGATTATCGAATTTCCTCTACGTAACAATGAGGTCCTATTAACTCCCACCCTCGCACCAGTTTCACCCGATACAACCCCCGCTTTTGTGTATTGTTAAGTCTATCCGCATTAAGCGATCCATAATGCGGAGTTACTCTTCGCGATAAATCGTTTCAAATTGCCGCGTCCGTTACGGATACCCGCGCATAGAGTTCAAACGCGGAGTTCGGAACGTTCGGAGCAGGAAAGAAATAAGAAAATTTGAAAGAAATTGGCAAAGGTGGATGAAAGACTGATTTTTGTGGCGATAACGCGTACGGGCAAGTTTTTTCGGATATCATTTTTAGGTCGCATCTCGAGCGGTATTCTTTCGCGTAGATATTTCAGAGAACGTCAGCGTCGGTAGTGGATACGCGATTTGAACTAGTAGACAGAGCTTCATGCTCTAATTTCTCGTTTGCGTTTCCTACTAAAAAAGGAATGATTCCCCCCTTTTATCTTTGAAGAGGCCCAACTATCTTTCGCGAGCCTGAAGCACGGCACACACACTCGACGACGACGGTGCTCTAGAATTCCAGATACTAGGAAAGATCCCTTTTTCTCGTTCTTCTCCCTTACACGGCTCTCTTTTCGTTTTTCCCTCCCTTGTCCACTCCCCCCATCTCGACTTTCTCTCGTTCTCCCTCACTCACGTCTTCGTCCTGGTTTTCGTTGCCCCTTCTCCTCGGTATGCTTTTTTTTTTTCTTCTCTTTTTCTACCTCGTCTTGTTTGCTGCAGAAACTGTCCAACGTCTTTCGAGGGGCACCAATTAGTTGCATTTTTCCTTCGAGGATTTCTCTACGTCGCGTTTGCCGAACGCTTCTCCGACCTTCCTTCCTTCGGACGCTTCGCAATAATTGAAAATATTTGTCCCTCCCCGTGGAGCTTTCCGTCTTCTTATAACCTCTCCTTTCGTTCTATCGACTCCGTCGAAGGAAGAAACGGAGGAACGGGCTCGCGAGAAAAACGAGACTCGCCTTTCGCAAGAATTTCACCGGCTGCGCGCAATCCTACCGGTCGCTATTATTTCAGAGTACAACCAGTTTAATTGCGAACTGGTCTGCCTGTCGCAACGCTGGACTCTGTAACGCTCGACGAGCGATGTTCACGGAGTATCGTATTGCAAAAGTAAAACCAACTAGGAACAATCTCTTGAGATCAGCTTCGTTCCGGCTCTTGGCAATCAATGAAAAGATAATCTCCAATTTCAAACAAGAAGAGACACTGGTCTATCATCTTTCGACTCGAAGAACGCGTAGACAGTCCACTGCTAATAAAAGGGATCAGTAAAATCTATAGGAAAATTGCCTTTCGATCTTTATCACGGGTGACAGTCATTGGAGACACCGATCAGGAAGGAGCGAAACGAACAATCGTCGCGGTCGCGACTGGAAGTTGTTGGAGTGTCGAACAACATCGTGCAATCATTCCGGAAGCTTTGTCGAGGATCCGAGTAGCGATGTACGGGAACAGAGGTAGCGGCAGTAGCAGCTCGTCGTAGTCGACTGTTTCCTCCGGTATTGAAGAGCCTCATTAGTACTGTTTGTTATTGTTTGTACCGTACTCGGGGTGAAAAAGAGCGTGATACGAGAGGGTGCCCGAGGTGTCGCGCGGTGATTCCGCTTGATTCTCACACTTCCTCCTCTCCCTCCACTACCTCTCGTCTCGCGTCAACCGGCACAACACCGACGAACCAAGCCCCGGCTCTCCTCCCCAACCCCCCTCACGGCTCTGGCTACTTGTCCTCATTTTTGGTTTCCTTTTAAGCATGTTCCTCACAATGCGTGAAAGCTTGTTAAGTAGAAGCACACTTGGACTGATACACGGAAATACCGGCAGCGCTGTTTCCGTCGTCGGATGGCGACCCGAAAAAAAGGGTTACCGAGCGAGAGTGTCTCTACTCTTGCGCCAAATTCGACGTTACTACGGAGTGTGCTTCTACCACTCGAACTAACGAAAAAAAAGAAGTCGAAATGGAAAACTGGAGCTTGAAAAAAAATAGTGGTCTCTTCCAATCGCTATCTAAAACAATTTCCATTTTTCTCTCTTTTCAGAGTCTCGCGTTCGAGTATTAAAAGTGAGCGGGTAAGGTAGGGGTGAATTCGAGGGTACCGTTTGTTCCTACCTTAGTAGACGCAGACAATTACTGCACTTTTTCCGTGCAACTCGCGCTCTCTCCTCTTCAACCCCCACTTCCATCGGAGGCCACGCTCAACGTGGCGCGTGCTCCCGCAGTTATCTTGAGATTTGCTCCTCATTAGTCGCCGGCTGCTAGATATAAGACTGCGTTCTACGCGAAAGACTAAGAAAGCGAGATAGAGCAAGAGAGTTGAGAAAAGAGGGAGTCAAAGGTACAGGACGCTAGAAGCGAAGAATGTTGTGTTTTTCATCCTTTTCCTTCTTACTGCCTCTTACCTTCGCTGTTTTTTCTTCTTCTTCCACGAAGCAGAGCAATCCGCACAGCGTTTACCCACGGCCCTCTTTTCCTTTACTCCCCTGCAATTCAGGACGAAGGACCGAAATCCAGAAAAGAAGTCGCGAATAAGACAGAGAGCAAAAGAATCGCAGGGGGTGGCCAGGTGGGAGGGTAGGTATGGGATATGGACGAAGTAGGGAGGCCTTCTTCATTTAGCGGAGGCTAATGGTTCAGCCCCGGGAAGAAGGTTATTATACGGAAGTACAAAAGCGATACCTTTGCAATTAAGGGAATAGCCGTAAACCTTGGCGAATAAGGTATACACATTTACACATGCGCGCACAACACGGATGGTGGATATGCACGTACGTAACGGTGGCAGAGGGAGGGCGGGAGAGAGTGAGAGAGAGAGAGAGAAAAGGGATGCAAGCTTGGCCGGGTGCTCGCTTTGTTTGCCCAGCGAAACGGCCTGAAAGGCTCTTCCTGGCCCTCTCCTCTTATCGCTTCGCGTTCGTCATTCTCTCTTTCGCCCGACCGTTCTCCTAGTCCGTGCAAGTTTGATGTCCTGCTAATTCTAAAGGAATGGGTAATCGCGCCCTCGCCGCCACTATACACGCTCGCTCGAGTGGACACCCTCGACCCCTTTGCGAGCGCGGACTGGGTCACAGTAAGAAATTTGTCAAGGAGCGATGCTTATTTTCGACATTTCTCTACTGCCTTGCATCTTGAGTCTTTCTTCGAGTCATGGAGAACTCATCGAATGAATCCGATCGAACCCAAAATCCGCGGGGTCCACTTTCCAAAGAGGAGAGACGGATTGCGAGCAACGAAGAGACACGGCCTGCTCTGAATTATTCAACGGGCGTCTTCGCGCTTTCACGGGATCTTCCGGCGGGAGAGGTCGATGGAACCCCTGGTAAGCACTTTGGCAGTTTCTCTCGTCGCGTGCAATTAAACGCGCAATCGTACGCGAAAGAGAGAGAGATGGAACGGTCGATCCCGATCGAGGTGGCGATCTCTTTGAGAGAATCCAAGTCGATCCCCCTCGAGTCGTCGTCTAGTCATCGCGCGCGCGGAAGGCTAAGTGGACAGGGATAAGGAGGAAGCCGTCGAGTGATGGGGTGCGAGTGTCGGGTCTGCGCGAGAACACTGTGA
Organism: Ancistrocerus nigricornis; assembly: GCA_916049575.1. Lineage (NCBI taxonomy): Eukaryota > Metazoa > Arthropoda > Insecta > Hymenoptera > Vespidae > Ancistrocerus > Ancistrocerus nigricornis. The sequence continues at coordinate 7,219,198 of OU696665.1, forward strand.
GAAAGTGAGAGAGATAGAGAGAGGGGTGGCAATGCCGGGGGTACGATAGGTGGTGGCGAGGGTTGGTTCGGGCGGCAGTAGGGTGTACTCATCCGTTGCAGTGCTGCAACTAATGAGACATCGCTAAAGGGCACGGGGTAGGTGGGTAAAGGCACAGGACGGTATGTAGGAGGGAGTGGTGGAAGGCAGGCATATACGCGGGTGGGTACAGGCGATACACTTCACCTGAGACTTCGCTGCAGACTGCAAGAGATAGACGACGACGTCGACGACGACGACGAGGATGAGAGTGCAGGCACAATTAAAACTGACGCTCCTAATGGCAAGTCAAACGCCGACGGGCTCAAGAGGTTCTTGACTTTCCAATGAAGCGATTGTTTCATATTCCTCTGCGTTCCTCTACCTCCTCTTCCTACTATTCCTCTTCCTGCCTTCATCCATCGACCTCCCGTACCTACTCGGTACTGCCTGTCGCTTTAGCCATCTCTCTCACTCGTCGTTCGCTCTATCGTTCCATCCTTTCTTCTTTGGCACCGCCGCCGACACACGATTCCTGGCGCGACGCGATAGAGCGAAAGAGAGGTTTGAAGTAGCTCGCGCGCGAGAGGGAGTAGAAAGTTTCGGTGAGGAAGCGACTCGACCGCCGTTTCCGCGGAATACGCGCCGCCGTCACCAAAACCTCGTCGACGGAAGATGTCGGCTGCCGTTGACAGCTAGCACGATTTACTCCGATTTCCTTCGTTGTCTACTTTATCCTCGAGGACCGATGATGTCACTCTCGTCGAAGGGTACTGAGAGTTCCTAGAAACTGTCGGGAGATCCTTCTGATATTAGCGGATAAATCAACTCGATATTTTTGTAACATGTCTTCGTGAGAAATTGCATCGGGGATCGTAATGCATTTCCTTCTAGGAAAAAGAAGACGTCCTTGTGAGACTCGATAACGGAAGATCGCTGGAACAGCTTATTCGGAATGCTATTTGATATACGAAACGAACGACGAAGCCGTGCGACGACTCCGATACGCGGAGACGACAAAGTGCAGTAAGAGGAGGAGGAAGAAGAAGACGAGTGCCGTGGTAGGGGGAGGTCGGACGACGGAAGGGTGGTCGGGGTTGGAAAGGTGGATACACAAATGCTAGATAGTAGCTCCAGGCGGGGCTTGATTATTTTCCGCTAGCTCGTTCATTCAGGTGGAGAGCGTGGCGCACGAGGGGTTCAATTGGAAACAGCAATCACTGCTCGCCTGTATTTTGTTCTCTTCTCGGGTGCAGCGAACTCCAATAATAAGCTTTCTCCTATATTGCCTCTTCAGCCTTCCCTCCTTTTCCTCCGTCCCACTCCCACAACCACCCCTCGACGCCAGCCGACGAGTCTCCGCAGAACGGGCGAGCAACGGAGCCACCCATTCACGGACCCTCTCCGCCACCCCTTTCGCACCAACCGCCTTCGACCCTCTGACCCCTCTCTCTCTATCCCTTTTCTCGCAACCTACTCAAAGCAATGCTCTTCCTTCGAGTTTCCAACGTTTCGTCTCCGTACGTTCCTCGCAACGATCTCGCTTCTACAACTCCAGTCGTTTGCCCTGATACACTTCCCACCCTTCTCTACACTCTTTTCTTTTCCCCACGTCTTCTTTCGTTTCTTTGGCACGTGTCTTACCGAGTTATTCGATCATCGAATAATTTCTCGAAGGACGGCATAAGTAGAACGATGTCACTGCGATGTACAAATCACGGAAACATCTCGGATGGTGAACGAGTTTTTCGGGAAAACGTGACTGATTTATTTATAAAAATATCATTCCAGTTATTTATGTCCGCGAGAGTGGCAAACGTAAGTTGGCCCGCCGTTCATCGTCTAGTTCTCTCTCTTCTTTCTTTCTCGCTTCCTAAAATATTATAGTTATTTCGGAGAATGGTGGTCAGACGAACGAACGAACGAAATTCGGAGAACGAGAGAGAAAGAGAAAGATAGTAGATGGAAAGAGTAGGTGGGGGATGAGGAGTAGAAAATGCGCGGCACGTGAGCGAGGTGGCGCTATATCAAAAGACCAATTACAATAAATTCCGAGGACGCCGTTTACCGTGCTGGAACACGAAAGGGCATTAATCCGGGCGGGATGTCAGCGGGTTCGGTGATAATGAAACGAATCGGTTTTTATCGGTCCCGGGAGGTACGCGATGGCCTAAAGTTCAGTCGTCGTTGACAAACCACGAAAATATCACTCCAGTGAAAAGTAAAGTTCGAATATCTCGCTTTGCGGTCTCGCTATGACATTTCGACGAGACGCAACACTGGAAAATCGATTTTATGCGTACGTAATGGTTGTGGCCTTTTCTACGATATCATCACGTTTGAAAAACAAAAAGGAAATGAAACGTTTCGTTTGAACAACTCGCATCAGTTTAGGCTGATCTCTCGAAGGGAAACTGTTTACTAGCTGGATCTCCCAGCCCTTTTCGAAGGAACAGGTTGGATAACGTCCACCGCATTGTGGCGCGCAATTACACGAGTGCCAACCCTATCTCTCCCTTTTTCCACGTAAACGGTACATAAATATATCGATTCAATTCCGTTTCGACGATGAACCCCCTGTTTGCCGACGCGATCTCTACCACATCCCCTCTCTCTCGGATCCACACTTTTGGCTGGTGCGTACGCGCCCTTCTATAAAAATTTATCGACTGGCAAATTGTTTCGCGCGGCGGTTCGGTGCGTACGCTCGCGATTCCACGCAGATAGATGCAAAGTGACGAGTGCTGGCTGGTTTCGACTGCTAGCTGTGGAAGGGGGTTTAGCTTTAACGAACGTTGGTATTTGTTCCTACGACCGATACGAGTTCCGCGGTACGCGAGGGTCATCGGCGAATCAACCCAGTGCCTTTCCCATCTACCTGAAAATTGCCGCGAACTGTGCTACGAGTAAAATGGTTGCTGTAGGAACGTGCATGTTGATAGTATTAAATTTTTAGAACGAAACATTAGCTGAATGGATTTTTTACACTTTAGAATCTTAACATTTGCTAGTGGGGTTGTCTTAAAATTGGTCAGTGGATCGTTTTGGAACACTGGAGTGAAAATGGGCATTGGCTGGAGGTCCCTTCGGTGAACACGTAGACGATTCGTACGACACAGCGATAATGACGAACATAACCATTACTGACCCGTGGTTGGTAAACGGTAAGCCCAGGAAGGGTAGATTTTCGGTCACGGTACCAACGACACGAGGGTTGAAAGATAAAAAAAGAAAATGGAATATGGTAAATAAGGATAGAATTGTGTAATCTTGGACGTTCGATCGATCCTGACGTTTATTTCGTTATTCTTAAACACGATTACGTTAACGATCGAATCGCTTATACGCGAGAGCGTTAACGACGTAGATGAACTCGCCTTTCGCGTCGGTTGCCAAGATTAATTGCCCGTTGTAATTCTTTATTTAAAAGTGAAATCGAGTCTATCGTAAATTAAATCGCACTTCTCTCGAGAGCGTGCAACAATGGGATTAAAAAAAGAACAGGACGTTGGCCCCGCATTAAGAACTCATTTAACTCGCCCTCCACTTTTGCTCGCACCACCGCAACCTCTTTCTCCTTTCGCTTCTTCCCTCTCACTCTTTCTCTCTACGTTCAATCCTCCTTCGACCTGTAATCGTCGTTTCGTACCACGGAATAACGTTTCAATTCCAGAAAGAACAGTTTCACCGAACCCGCCACCGTGTCCCTCGTTACACAAGTCGATTAATTTCGATGCGAACCAAAGTATTTCTTCGCATTGGCGTCGACTACATTTGCATTTTCCCTGTAGGTCAGAAACGTTTAGATACTGCTTAAGGGAAAGGACTAGTAAAACGTTGATCGGTCCTACACCTTTGCCCAAATGAGAAACTCTCTTCTCGATCCACCCTTCTTCGTTCGGCAGTATAAGCCAGAGTCCTGAGAAGCCTAAACACCGCAAACCCAAAACGTGCACTAATTTTCCGTTTAGTCGTAAAATAAATTCACCCAGGGTCCGGCGTGCTTCGAGGAAAATGGTCTTCTGTATTTGCAGGCACCTTCGGTCCGCTTGCCTGCCTACCTGCACCCTTATCCGCGTGAAAGGGTTGAGGCGTCGATGGCGATGCCATTTACCGAGCGGCAAAATTTCGAAGCAGAAGTAATCGAATTTGTTGGCGTCGTTTAATGAGAGCCACACGATAGTTGTCCGTATAATTGGTACACAGCCCTGGCGGCCCGCGCCATAGCGGCAACCCTCTCGCTTCTCTCTCTCTCTCTTTGGTACACACTTTCCCATCGTTGCTCTCTCCTGGCCATCGTCAACGACCGAGTGAGAGAGGAAAAGAGAGAGGTAGTCTGCTCTACGCTGTAACTATTTGGCTCGAGTGTCTTCGCACGAGACCGCATTCAGTGGTTCTCCGTTATTCCGAGTCCTCCGACGATCTTCGAGACAATGAAACGATTTCGCACGTCGTTCCTATCATCGTCAGATGACTTTTTAATTTAACAAATTGCACACTACCAAGAATGTTTTTTTTACAATTTTTATTCTTCCTATAAATACTGTATGGTGTATACAAAATATTAGAATTACTGTCCAGTAAAAATTTATAAGATCAACAAAGATATGTTAATTTTCTATCAAGAAAGTTAAAAAATTGTGTCTAGAAGATACAGAGATTGGATGTATATTCCCGTTGGTGGTCGGAGAATCCCTGTTTCGGCTATTTACCGATATAGTGATTAAATGTTCCATGAAATCACGAGTTCCACGTCATAACATTTTAAGAGTGCCGGGCTACGGTCCCTCCTCCACCGACTTCTCCTCCTCCTCTCTCTAGGACTTTAATACTCCTGGACGGGTCAAGTGCGTATAGGTATGCGACGTTTCGCACACGGTCGCATTAACGCGTCGCGTTGCACTTTAACTCACTCCCTGTAGCCATCTCTCTCTCTCTCTATCTTTCTCTTTCAGGATAGGCTCGAATCGTTGGCTCCCTCATCAACGTAACGCTCTCCTTCGCCTGCCGTTTAATTACAGCGCATTTGCCTCTATCTCTTTCTCTTCTTTCTCTCCGCTCTTTGCGCATTTCCCTGCTTTATCTTCGTTCGAGCTAGCAGATAGAGATAGAAAGCAGGACTCGCAGGACATCTCTCCTTCTTCTTCCTTTTTCCGTTTCCTATTTCGCGACGGTTCCGCTCGGCAAGAAGCGTAATGGTAATTAGTCCTCCTGGCCGGTATGTAGCCAGCATAGAGTATATGTCCAGCGTGAACGCTTATACCAATCCTCTCGTCGTTCTCCTCCTCCTACTTCTTCCTCCGCTTACGGAATTGCAAAAGCCGGAAAGAACCTTCTTCCTTTTTGGCGCGGATCGCGTCCGTAGGTATCTACCTCCGACGACGACGTAAATCCAACGCTTGCGTCTCGTAATCCAATCGAGGTTCGTCGAAGCGTGATTTTGAAATTCGCTGCTGGTACTCTATCGAAGAAGCAGCCGTTTTCTTTCTCGAAATTACTCTCTCTCTCTACGCTTTTAACGAATTTTTATCGTAATTTCTTTTCCACGTATGTAAGTGTGTATGTATAGAGTATTCCAGGGTTTTTTTTTTTTTGTCGAACCGTGTTAGTACGAAGTTAAAATAAAAAAAGAAGAACGTTATATAAACGTGGGGACGATAAATACGTTATTACAAAGTTGCAACAAGAAAAGAAAACAATTATATCCCGGATGTTTGTCGTTAATATTCTTTTTCTTATTTTTATTCATGCTGACACGGTATGTCCGAAAAAACTTGGGATATATTTTAATGCGGTCGTCGTACTCAGATTTTATAAAATTAAATGGACTTTCGTAAATTGAGGAATATTGATCGAACCCGTTGCGAAGAGTTCGAAGTTAGAAAAAGAGTCCATGTTTTTTTTTTAAAGGATAGAGGAGGGAGAAGTTCGTTGCATCGCAGGTGTAAAAATGTTGGTAGAGATCCAAGAGTCAGCGAAGGGAAAAAAGAGGATGTAGATCGGAGGGGATGGGAGTCGCATGAAATATCGTAGGTGTCGAGGGTGGAAATACCGTTAGATTATACTTAAGATGTCTATTGGCTACCGGCCAATCTTCGGCTCGGGGGATCCGTTCGTTCGTTTCCTGCGTATACCGTAACGACGTGAAGTTGCGAGAGAGAAAGAGAGGGACAGAGTTATAGGCGACAATGCGAAGAATGAGAAATTGTATTTCGCGCCTCCTCCTCGAGATCAAATGGTAGTCCCCCCACTCCATGCCAATGTAACCACGTGTTTAAAGAAAAGAAACACGCTCGTGCCGGCGCCCTCTCGCCGCGCTTCTCATTCCTTTTCTTTGTGCCAATGGACTTACATCGCTGTGGAAAAAACAAGATGGGTAAAAAACGATCGAGGCGTTCAAGAAGTACATCATCGGACTATTCAAGAGAGGAGATTCGGAAACGTCTTAAGAGACTGGAAAAGAGATATAGACGAAAAAAGAACAAACATTCAGGACATCGTAAAAGATCGCCTTCGTCGTCTTCTGATCGCTCACCGAACGGAAGTAAGAATTTCTTTCTTTTGACCTAAGAAAATTTCTTTTTCTGCTTACAGTTAACAAAAAATCAGTCAAGCTGTTGTACGCAGTCGTATTTTATCATTACGAAAGTTGTCACAGACCTATTCTGTGACTTCGACAGTACTTTGTCTCTCGAACGACCTAACCTGACCTATTCAGGTTCCCCTCATATCATTAGGCTCTATCCTATTGGTATATAAGGTCGCTACCTATTTATTTTAAGTTATAATTCAGGCCTATCCTGTCTTATTTCTTACAAAAAGCGGTTTTTTTCTCATGGTTCATCAGGGAGGAGATCGATTTCAAGATCGATCTACGAGAGACGCTCATCAAGCGAGAGAAGTTCGTCACGAGGCGGAAGCTCGACCCGAGAAAAACAATCGCATGACAGAAGTTGGTCACGTGAGAGACACCCGGCACGCGTGAACCGCTCGCCACGATGTACCTACGCTGAAGCGGAGAAAAACGATAGAGGGCAGGAGAAGTCTTCGAGATCGAATGCGTCAGTCACGCGCTCAATAGGGGTCGCGGAGGAACACCACGACGATCGAGAAGACATTATCGATACATCGGGTAAAGAGGTTAGGGACCAGACAGCCGTGCAAGAGGGCAGTACTGAAAAAGATCTTAGCGGCGACATATTAAATGTCATCGGTAAGAGGTTATCAGAAAACAAAGCTCTAGCGGCTCCAGTCCACTCAGACTTTGCTGTGCGCTGGTCCGAGATCGTACGTTTGGGGTTACCTGCCGAAGACAGATCGTCTTTAATTAAAAAATACCCCATTCCTGAGAATTGTACCTTTTTGATTCCTCCAACTCTAAATGCGGAGGTGGACCGTGCCATAAATGATATCGCTCGATCCAGAGATAAAAGAATCATGGACAAGCAGCATAAGCTAGCGGCTTGTGTATCGGCTATCGGTAAAACGATACACAACTTATTGGACAAAAATTTTCTGGGTGATATACCAAATATCGAGTCCCTGAGCGATGCGTGTAGGCTAATTGTCGATTCAATGCATGATGAAACGGCAATAAGAAGAAGCGTAATTTTGGCTAACGTAAATACTTCTATTAGAGGAGTCCTAGGAAAAACCGCATCGGAGGAGTTTCTTTTTGGCAAGACTCTGTCAGAGGACTTAAAGGCCGCAAAGATAATTAATAAATCGGCAGAAGAATTAAAAATCAAGGTACAGCCGCCCAAATTTGCAAAAAACTTCAAGGGCCCGCCTCGACAACACAGCAAGACCACAGCACCGTCGAGCGGGCAGAAGTCATCACAGCGGTTTCAGAATTCTCGCCAGACGGATCCGCCTCGGAGATTGCATCAGAGCGACTACAAGAAGTCGAACAGGAGACCCACAAGGATTCGTTAAAAACGTCTGTAAGTTGCGTTGCAGGTCGATTAAGATTCTTTTATGATAACTGGGTACAAATTACATCAAACCCGGTTATACTGTCATGGGTAGAAGGTTATGATATACCCTTCAAATCTACGCCAGTTCAATCTAGGCCTATATTAGAGCGAAAATCTTCGGAGGTGGAAAAATTAAATATAGCTAATGAGATTTCGAGCCTTATAAATAAAGGCGTTGTAGTCGAATGCGATCCGGTTCCGGGTCAATTCCTCTCTAGTTATTTTCTAGTATCAAAACCAGACAAGTCGTTCAGATTTATTCTAAATTTAAAAAAATTGAATGAATTTATTGACACACAACATTTCAAACTTGAAGACTATAAGACAGCCATTAAATTAATTGATAGCGATTGTTTTATAGGAACTATTGATCTGCAAGACGCGTACTATGTTGTTCCAATTGCTACAAATCATAGAAAGTTCTTAAGATTTGAATTTAATAAAAGAATCTATGAGTTTACCTGTTTGGTTTTCGGCTTGTGTACAGCTCCTCAGGTGTTTACAAAAATAATGAAACCAGTCATTTCCTTGTTAAGAAAATCGGGTTACAAATCAGTAGTTTACTTGGACGATTTTTTGCTATTAGGTAATACCTATGAGGATTGCGCAAATAACATTAATATTACGTTAAAAACACTAAATAAGCTTGGTTTTATCATAAATGTTAAGAAGAGTAATCTATTACCGTCAAAAAGCTGTAAATATTTAGGTTTTATTTTTGACTCGTCGTCTATGATAATAAAACTTCCACAAGAAAAACGATTACGTATAAAACTATTAGTTGAGAAATTTAGTAAATTGTCTAGTTGTAAAATTCGAGATTTTGCGCAATTTATTGGTTATGTCACATCATGCTGCCCTGCACTTAAGTATAGTTGGCTTTATACTAAAAATTTTGAAAGACACAAATTCTTAGCACTTAGACAGAGTAATGATGATTACGGTGCTGTTATGGAATTAAGAACCCATACTGAAGATTTTAACTGGTGGAAGTCTCACATTCTTTCAAGCGTTAATACAATTGAAAACCTAGAGTTTACTATGGAAATTTTTTCAGACGCGTCCTTGACTGGTTGGGGAGCTGTATACAAAGAAAATAGGGCAAATGGGCATTGGACGGTCGAAGAAAGAATCCATTCTATTAATTATCTAGAATTGAAGGCAGCTTTCTTCGGGCTAAAATGTTTCGCATACGATTGTCAAAACATAAGTATTTTGCTTAGAATTGACAACACCACTGCTATATCATACATTAATCGTATGGGAGGCATTAAATATAAAGATTTAAACTCTATTACAAGAGATATTTGGCAGTGGTGCGAAAAGCGTAACATTTGGATTTTTGCTTCATACATAAGATCCAAAGATAACCTTAATGCCGATTTTGAGTCACGAAAATTGGAGCCAGAGACCGAATTTGAGTTGTCTAATGCAGCATTTAATACAATAGTAGAAAGTTTAGGCGCTCCTCAAATTGATTTATTCGCAAGTCGCTTAAATACAAAGTGTAAACGTTACGTTTCCTGGAAACAGGATCCCGGGGCAGAAGTTGTAGATGCCTTTACTGTATGTTGGAGAGAACTGGTTTTCTACGCCTTTCCACCATTTAGTATCATCTTAAAAACTCTTAGAAAAATCAAGAAAGACAGAGCAGAGGGCATAGTGGTAGTACCAGATTGGCCGGCTCAGCCCTGGTACCCAATTTTTCATTCAATGAAAATATCTAAATTATTAAGATTCAAGCCCAACAACAGACTTTTATTCTCTTGTGACAGGTTACCACACCCCCTCTGGAAAAACCTCACGTTACTGGCCGCGAGATTATCCGGGAAGCGCTAATTTTTCAAGGAATTCCTTCTGCTACACTGGATATAATGATTTCGTCGTTGAGCGAGTCAACATTGACGAGTTACGACGCAGCGCTGAAAAGGTGGTGGCTATTTTGCAGAAATAACGCAGTTAATATTTTCACACCATTAATCGAAGAAATTTTGTCCTTTCTTACGGATTTATACCAGAAGGGGTTGTCGCACAGTTCTATTAATTCTATTAGATCGGCAGTATCTTTAATCGTCACGTACGAGTTTGCTCAAGACTCAAGAATAAAGCGATTTTTTAGGGGTATCTCTAATCTTAGGCCATCAAAACCAAGGTACGACTCTACCTGGGATCCTAAAATAGTTTTAGATTATTATGTATCGAAACCAGAAGACAAAGATTTAGAATTAGGAGATTTAACTAAAAAATTAATTACGCTTCTCGCCTTAATTACAGGCCATCGTATGCAGACATTTGCTTTAATTAAGACTGATAACATTAAAAGACTGCATTCAAAATTAGAGATAAGAATTCCGGACCGCATAAAAACATCAAAAAAGGGCGCGTTACAGCCGTTACTGATTGTTCCTTTTTACACAGACTCAAAGATATGCGTAGCGTCAACCCTCTTACAATATCTAGATATAACCAAAGATTTAAGAAATAATATTAAGAATTTATTCATCTCAATTAAAAAACCGATTAAGGCAGTCTCTTCTCAGACTTTAAGCCGATGGGTTAGAGAAACTCTGACCAAAGCAGGTGTTGATACCACTGTATTCTCGGCGTATAGCACACGTCACGCTTCGACTTCGGCTGCTAAGAGAGGTGGAGTAGACCTAGAGGTTATTAGAAAAGCGGCAGGATGGACAAAGAATTCACAGACGTTTGCACGTTTTTATGATAGGGAGATTGCCTCCGATAATCAGAATTTTGCATTGTCCATTCTGCATCGATAAGTTATACAATCTGTCGATCTCTTTGTTTGTTTTTTTTCTACAGCTTGTATTATTTTCTTCCCTTTAGGTTAATTTTTTAATAAACTATCAACTATGTAAAAATTTAATTTTTGGGTTTGCCGTAATGACTTCTCTTTAAACATCTACCATTTGATCTCGAGGAGGAGGCGCGAAATACAATTGTAAAATTGAACGAACTTACCTGTAAGTGAAGTTCGATTGAAATTGTATGAGCGCCTCCTCCGAATAGATCAAACCCACCCTTTGATATCCCTTTATTATCTATACTTAGATAATCCCAGGTCATTACGGCACTTCTTTAAAGAAATGAGAAGCGCGGCGAGAGGGCGCCGGCACGAGCGTGTTTCTTTTCTTTAAACACGTGGTTACATTGGCATGGAGTGGGGGGACTACCATTTGATCTATTCGGAGGAGGCGCTCATACAATTTCAATCGAACTTCACTTACAGGTAAGTTCGTTCAATTTTACAATTCCCGCTCGTCTTTCAAATCCCACGTCGGATCGCCCTGACGTGCCAGCAAAATCTACCGAAAAACTTGTTCTCCCCACCCTTCCTCAACCACCGACTCTTCCCACCTCAGGAAGAGCGTCCCTTTGTTCTTTAAGAAGTTTCCAGTGACCCAACGATATATTTCATCTCGCTCAGACGGTGCTTTTCTCTGGAGAAGGAAGTAACCTCGAAATCCGTCTGGATATACAAGAAAGAACGAACAGGAAAAAAAAGAAGAAAAAGAAAGAGAGAGAAATATCGGTAAAGAGAAGGTAGAGAGGTCAAGAATCGGAGGACAGGCTCGAAACTTGGGGCCAGCGAGTTTGCAGTTTGTTAATTAATATCCCTGTAAATTAAAAGCTGTTATACGAGTTAGGCGGTCTCGTTGGATCAGCTTCTTCGGGACACGCAGAGACGCTCGCTTGTGGCTGAGGAGCTCTCTCTCTTCGTGTGTACGAGGCGACAACGGGGGTGAAGCGGAGTGGGGGCAGTCGTGGTGGCGATGGTGGTTGGTGGGTCGGCTGGTTTGCGGGGTGCCACCATGGCTGCGCGAGAGAAAGTGGATGAAGGAAGAGGGATGAATCGCGAAGGCAGCCAAGAGAGGGGCGGGAGGGCCTTTAACCCGAGTAGAGCAGCAGCGTACCAGTCAAAGAGGGGGAGGTAGATGCGGGGTGAAGAAGGGAAAGATACCTTCCTAGTTGTGGCGGTGGTGGTGGTGGTAGCACGAAGCAAACATCGAGAGCTTCTCATACCCGGCTAGTCGGCTAACGGCGGAGTTTCCTCATAAACTCTTAAGAAACTTCGCAGACAAATACAGAAATATTTTGTAATAGAAACACGTAGCTCAGAAATTAAATATCTAGAGAAACGGAGAGAGAGAGTGTAAGATGGTAAGGATAGAAAGAGAACGTATCTACGATCGGTTGGCAAGACATAAATTAGATAGATTCTTTAAAGATTCTTCTGTGTAAAATGACGGATTACTCGGTACCAAAATCAGAAAGGGAGTTTTATTGTTTAACGAGATGAGCAGGAGAAGACGAGAGAGCTGCTATAAAGAGCTCTTCTGGTTTCACGATCGTTGCCAGATTTTTAGTCGGTCTAATTATTGTCCCCGAGGCGATTACAACCCTCGATATGCTAGCCGTAGTCGAACTACAGCAATCAACGAGATCGTAACCCTCTCTCTCTCTCTCTCTTTCTCTCGTCCTTCGAACCGAGTAGAACCTCAAGGACTTAGCAAGTAGTTTGGTCCTCCGACTTTAACCGTACCACGAGCGTGTCGTCGACATCGAAGAAACGAACTATCCTTCCTCCCTCCTTACGAAATTCTCCATCCACTCGTCGTTGGTCCCTTCTCTTTTACCCCGCTCTCGTCGACCATTAAGCTGCGTGGTACCATCGTAACGGTAAAAATATCTGGCATCACTGCCAGATTGGACTTATTATTGTAATTTCTCTAACGACAGTCCCGTTCCACCAACGTCTTGTCTCCACGATAAGACAGAAGTTGCTAAGACTTAGCTCGAAAACTTCTTTTTTTCATTTCGTCGATTATTTGTTGTGATGACCGTCGTGGTTAGTATGGCCAGATATACATCGATACTAATTTTTAGAGATGTACCAACTATCAGCCGACTATTCGGTCAATTTTATAGTTGACGATTAGTCAGCAACTAGTTGGCAAAAAAGCTGATTATTCGGCTTTAAAGTTTAGTATTATTAATGGCCGTAATATAGAGTAGTTAATTAGTTTTTCTATTATTAATTTTAAACTTATAAATATTAAGTGCTAATGAAGTAAAAATTTACGAAAAAATGATATTTCTTATCTTGGTACAAGTTATAACCAGTTGATCGATGACTATAAAAACGAACGAAGTATTTTAACAAATTTTTTATTGGTGCTTGAAAATAATTGACAATACCAACTAGTCGGTTAGTTGGCCAAAATTGTAGTCGGTACATCTCTACTAATTTTACTTTTTTTTTTATATAAACCGATTAATATCAAGTCAAAATGTCCTACTGGCATGACTGCCCAGGTTCGATTCATATCGTACGTCATAATAACCTGGAAAATACATCCGGGAACCATCCACGAGGCGGAGCACTTAAACTCGAAGCGCGAGCGGACATGGAAAAGTTGACGGATAACGACCGCCTGGAGATTAATCGGCGGTCATGGATTCTAAATTTTGCAACGTGGTTTAACCACGACCATCGTTGCGGTTTACAATCGTACGAGTCGCTCGATGGAATAGGGCTGAGTTTATTGGAAAACAGCTAACATCGTTTTGCCTTTGGTCTCACGTGTCAAAAGTTGAAACTCTAATACACAGGGTGAACCACGAATCGTGATCAGCAGAGATTACTCTGTTGCATGGTTTGATAAAAGTTTTAACATGATTCGTTTAAAGAGTACTTTATCGAAAAATGAAGCTTTTTGTAATACAAAATTTGTAAATTTTTTCTCGACCCAGGTGAAAAAATTATGTTTATTTGCAACAAAATTCAAGATAATCTTGAAAAAACATACAAATTAGAATTGACAAATAATTTCCTAAAAACTATGCAAAAGCTGGTCGAAAACATTTTCAACCGACTTTGCTAATAACACAGTAATCTCTACTGATTCTTAATTTAGCCTGTATACTATTTGTTATTGCACAAAAATACATCCGAGTGTATAAATTATAAGCATGATGATAGATCGATCACGCCGTGCAAGAAAATTGAAAATTCCATCTCGAAACGAGACGATGCATCTGGCTGTATATGCTCAAACAAGACGAGTTTACAAGAAAGAATAAAGAAGAAAAGAAGAAAAGCGAAACATAAATAGAGAAATAAAAGGCATCGACTGTACGCATATACCTACATATGTGTATATGGTACGAACTCGATGATTCATCGAGCCGGTGTCACGCTCTCCTTCTGCATCATCCGAAGGAATAAAGAGAGGGACGATATTATATACGAAAGAGTCAGGTTCGTGCTACGATCGTTGTCCGTTCTAGCGTAGCGCGACGATTTCGGTAAAATGTGTGACGTTCGAAAGCGGCGAGCAAAGCCTCCTTTGACTTCTCTCCCGTGACCATAAACCTCTGATTTATGCTACTTCCAGCTCGAGTCTCGCTACCGTTCGGCCAAACCATGCATGAGATCGACCTGTCGCGAAAATCGGATTAGCGTGCTCCTCGAGGCCAATTTTTTTTCTTCTCTGCCCTTTGGTATCCTACCAAACAGACAAAAGAAAAATTCTGATAGTATTAGGCTTCGGGCATTTTAGTTCACGATAGAAAGTGCTCAATATAATTCAGATCTCATTACTGAACTAGTTCGTTCATCTAGTTCAATATAGTTCATTGTTTAGGCAGCACACCGGTGGGTGTTCAACAGCACACTGGTAGTTTGTGACTTGTTTGAAATATTAATAAGAAACTCTCTACTGTTGTGCCTAAAAAATTACTGTTTGAATAGTCAAGAGGCATTAACTGATACTTATTGACTGAAAGCAGTGCTCTTTTCTTATGACTTTGTTCTCTAACTTGGCGTTATTGTGGTAGGAAAATGTTACATGTACGTTGAGGTAGGTCAATATGAGCCGCGTTAACTGATGATATTTCAATGTTTTTTTGAGAAAATATTAATCAATGTTATGTAATAATCTCCGTAAAAAAAAGAAAAATTTAATTGTACTAATTAAACAGCAATGTAGCATGCATACTTACAGAAGTATTGGAAATTCTAAACACGACGGGTCACTTTGACCCAATCTCAATAACGCTGGGTTAAAAGGTGACCATAAGGCACTATACTTTTTTTCGATATTTTAATAATAATATCAAACAATACAGAAAATAAAAATCGTCTGAAACTCTAAACCGACTGAACTTAATGCTAAACATATACCTATCATCCGAATGAAGAGTGCTCTCGAATCAAGATTGGAAATCAAACGAAATATACAGGGTGGGTCATATAAATGGAAACACGCAAATATCTTTAATATAAGATAAAAAGTTACATTATTTAAAGGGAAAAATGTAATGATAAATACATTTTTTTTATGTTTGCACCTATTACTTTATAAATCATAATAAATGGTTGCTATTCTCATTTATGCAATGTTGCATAAAAAAACTATTTTTTTTCTGGTATTCACCGAATGTAGTTTTTTATTATCTATCATGCAATGGTAAAAAAAATATACTGTTCTATTTAAAAAATTACCGATGATCCTGAAATCTTCTTAAAAAAATGAACCTGAAAAAAATTGTTTTTTAGCATTACATTTTTTAAATATAGAAGATATTTAGGTGTTCCGATTTATGTGTCCAACCATATACCTACAACGAACTAAAAAAGTTGAAATCCCCGAACTGGACCTTTTAGTTCACCTGTATAATCGGTTCATTTGACCTATTTCGTTCGTGAACTACACAAGCCTAGATAGTATCGGACCCAGATCACGATACGATCATTTTTCTTCTCGATTATCACCCAACCCAAAGCTACACTATAATCATTACCCAACATTCGTCGTTAGTACCAGAGATAAAAAGATTACTCCGAAATCTCTCGCGGTACGCGATGCCGCCAAAGTCGGCACGAATACGCGCGCACGGACGAACTTACATAAACGAAACTTACACGGGCTGAAACGGAATAAACGTGGCTCCTCGTGCGAGAGGAGGAAAACGAGAAGACGCCGTTCGAAGATCGCAGGGGAAGTAGCCAAAGCAAACGTAAGTGGAGTGCACGTCGGTTTGTCGGCAGAAGCTGTGGAAAAGGGGAGAGAGAGAGAAAGAGAGATGCCGCAGACTGACAAAAAAGCACTCGTATAACCAGAGGGATAGGGAAAGAGATAGAAGAGAGAGAGGTCGGCGGATCTTGTATAGCAAAGCGCATGTATCGCATATGCTGGCCGTTCCTGCAAAGTTTCTTCTTTCTTTCTTTTCCTTCTTTCTCTTATACCTTACATGTTTCTCTCTCTCTCTCTTTCTGTTTCGTCGACCGTTATTTGGTCTCCCTGCAAAGCGACCGAACGATTCAATCTACTGCCGATTGTAAAAATAAACCGAACGCCCTTTTTCTTTTCGTTCGATCTCAGAAGGAGGGCTGCGGACTCTGCAACGTCTTCTTTCTATTTCCGTACGTAAGGAAAGCAACTTGGTGCTTCGAATCCTTTCTTTCGATCGACAGAACAGTTTTCATGACATTCACAATTTTCTTTCTTTCGTTCGATTAATAATCCTAATGAAATTCGTCCTATCTTCCGTGGAAATGTCAGAATCGATGAAAATTTGATTTTGATTTTTTCGATGCATTCTATTCAAACAGAGTGATTATTTTATATTGGTTATAGTAGTGGGCGAATTCGATACTCGTGAAAATCATGCGGTCACGTCGTATTCGGTACGTTCGGTTTCTCGTTCACGAGTGTATTTATAGTTTAATTTGTGGCTTAGGACCTCGTTGAGGGTCGCGAGTATATTTACTTGGTCGTTCCCCGGGTTTAGAAGAGAGAGAGAGAGAGTGTGTGAGAGACTCGAAACCCGTTCGCTCCCGCTTCTTCTCTAAACACCATGGTGGTCGAACGAAAGAATTTTTATGAGGACATTAAACGGCCGAATGTATCTCAAGATTTTCGCCTCCCGGCACGATCGGTTTATCGTTCGGGGAACGATCGCGAGCTCCTACTTCTCTTTCTCTCCTGACTCGTGTCCTGTCTTTTCGAGAAATATACAAAGAGTCTCTCCTTGGCACTAATCTCGGTCCTACGATGATCACCCGAGAAAAGAACGTTATTGGAAACATGTTCCATCCAATGAGATAAAGGACTATTGAACCCGGAGTCATTGTGGTGGGGAAAATGTTACACGTTGAGTTGGGTTAATATAACCCGGGTATTTAATTAAATGTTTTTTAAAGAAATTAAATCTTGTAAAAATTCAGTAAAGTTGACAACCCTTAACATTATATCACTTTTTTTATAAAATACCAGTCTTCACATTTATTTATAACATTTCTATAATATCTTTGCAAAAAACTAATACAAAGCTAACTAGAATTCTCGTTGTTAATCCTTAATTACTCGTGTCAATAAAGTTACACTATTGCTAGCATGGGGCATATATAACCCCAATTTCAAAAGTAAACTAAAATACATTTTTTACTGTTTTTGGTTATATTTATTAATAAAATTATAAAGAATCAACATCACAGTAAAATATGACAGTCTTCTTCAACAGCCAACAAACGCATATACCCCATGCGAGTAATTAAGGGTTAATACAGTCATTGCAGAAAAGTATATGTTGAATATGAGGATATGTCATACTTACCTTTCTGAAATTTATTGATTTCTTATCAGAAATATTTAAAAAACATTGTTATTTCCGAGACTAGGATAAACAGCGAGTCAAACTCATGGTTCAATTCTTCAAAGTTTATTTTTGTTATTTATTTGCTTTTTAGTGTTCATTAGTCCCTGTTTGGACAAGCTTATGATTCATTTTTTCTAAATTTCTAGTATTAATTTGATTGATTGTCGAATAAAATCATAAGGCAGGGGGTTAAGTACAGCAACGTCCAATGCATACTTACAAAAATATTAGAAATTCTAAACCCACCATGTCATTTTGACCCAACCTCAATGACACCGGGTTAAAATGATATTAAAATACAGTTTCTAACCAAAAACATACTACCAGGGAGCACTTCGATCCGTGAGACGCGAGAACGCGTGTTGCGTCGACGCGTTATAGTCGTGGCTGGTAATGAAACGATTACTGTATTATATCGTCAAGTGTCGAGGGGAATCCTCCTCCTTTACCTCCGTCTCCTCCTCGCATCCGTGCGCCAAGTCGGCACTTTGTTTGCTTTGGCCAACATCTCTGGCGGATCTCTCCGGGCCGCTTCTCATTTTCCACGCGGCATGCACGCGAGTTACTCGCACGCTCGCTTCTCCCCGATCGCTTCTCTCTTTCCGTCTCATATGCATACGTATATATACGTTGGTACGATTACTTTGGCGGGCAAAAGGAAAACAATGTCGACTCGTCGTTACAGATGCTTTTAAATTGGAAATGAGACGACCGCTGACACGTAGGTTGGTTTCAAAGGCTAACTCGAAAGGACGACCGATTTTCTTAAGTCTTTTACACATAGCTACGTGGACCCGGGTGTTAAGTGTAGAGAATTATGTCGAGTTACAGGCTGAATGGATTAACTTCATTTTTGTTTTAAATTGTAGTGTCAAAGCACTTGATCGATGATTAACTTCTTATATTTTATCCAATTTTTACAAATGTTATTTTGTGGTTCATTTGTGTCGTTTATTTTAAAAGTAGTAGAACTCCATATTTTTTAAATATGTATTTTATTAATTGGCTAAATATTAGATGGGTGGGGTTTGAAAGGAATCATTCTTTAGAATTTTAATTTAAAAAAACACTTATCCCTTAACACCACTCGCTATTTCAGTCTACACATCTACACTGCATAAAATGTAAAAAAAGTTAGGATTTATTTTTGTGAAATATACTAAAGGGATATAATAGTTGTAATTAAACAGTTTTATTTAAATTTTAATCATACCAAATATTTCCGAAAATGTGTGTGCTGAGGAACTCTGCTTCCCTGTGAGTGACATTAAGGGTTAATTCTGACACATCCTTTTATAAAGTAAATTTATCTAAAAAAAGGCAAAAATGACAGACCCACTTGTACAATATTCTACAAGACCCACTCTATCCATCAATATGAACAATCTCTAACGTAAAGAAGAAAGCTCGTTATTTTCAAATTCAATTCCAAGAATTTACACCAACTTTTACAATAAACGACACATTTATTCACAAGTATTTATTATATAATCGATAAAGAACGAACAATAGTTACGTCCCTGCGTGGTATCGCACGAACGCATTTTAGATATATATCGTGGTCGTTTGTTACGTACACTTACAGCCGTGCTCACTACGGTGGGCAATGGAGAAAACATTTGTCAAAAATGAAATAAATCTCGAGAACGCAGTCGATGCGGATCATCGGTAAGAGTGTACTTAACAGTGCGTCGTAAATCTAGCTTGAGCCTTGGCGAACCACACAACTAGGCGGCACTATGAAACTATTATCGTGTCGTTTTGCAATTCCCTACCTCTTTCTCGCTTCTACGGTGTGTATATGCATACGACGTCGTTTCTGTTACACCCGTTTTCTATTTTCTTTGGCCAAGATACGTCTCCGATGGAATTGCCTTCCATTTTCCAAAGCGTTCTAACACCACATTTGATATCCACCGGAGTATTTACGATGATCGATCGATACACGAGAGAACGATGAGTCTGCACGTGAAATTCGTCTACTAAAAATAAGAATAGAAGAAAAAAAAGAAGGGAGAGAAAGAGAGTGACGTTGGAAGAGTACGAAGAAGCTGCCGACGACGTGTGGGAAGAGGCAAAAGTAGAAAGAGAAGGAAGGAAGACGAAGATTAAGAAGAGGATGAGAAGGAAGATAGGGGAGAGAGGCTTTCGTTTCTGCACGATGGTCTCTGCTCGTCGTCACGCTGTTAGCGCTGAGTTAATCGGGGCCGGAAATGAAGTGAGGGATAGAGGAATATTAATAACTGAATCTAATCAATTCCATGAAACGAGGCTGGCCACCCCGCGCAACACTCTCGAAAGAGCAAAAGCGTCCTCTTCTTCTCACCCACCTCCTTTACCCACCCTCTCCGCAGTACCATCATCCGCACCTTCAACCTCGCCAGCGATCTAATCAAATGCATCGCATTAAGCTAATTTAGTGGCGCTGGTAGCATGGCGAACCGCGCTTTCTCTCTCTCTTCTCGTCGTAGCTTTCCTTTTCCTCTTCCTTTATCTTCTCTTGCTTCTCTTTGCGTGCGTGTGTGCGTTACCTTGACGTTCTCTTTTTCCCCAACCACGACCATTTCCTTCTTACCATACGTGACGAGTCACGAATTTTCGATTGTACTCGCGTTTATGGCACTTCGCAAAGCGCCCACGTTTATTTTCAGCAATGATGCGAACTGCTTTTTGCCAATATGGTTTTAACTGGTGGTATTTCCTGTATGAATATTTTATCAGGCTTCGAGGCAACTTTATCTATTAATCTGCGAACAACATTGGACTTTGTACGGCCAATTAAATTGACTAAATCGAATATTTATTAATGTTAATAAGTATGCTATTAATAAGTATGTATACGAAAATTCCAACCAAGTGTGAATTAATTGCGTTTTCCTTTTGTATCACAACGGCTCATCTTAACTTGTTTTTATATTATTTGTACCATATACTGAATAAATAAAAAAAAAATTAAAAAAATAAAGATCTCGTCAAAGACGATTTCCTCTGCCAATGGTAATTCATATGGCTTCATATGAGGAGGAGGCGAACAGGAAGTCACTTTTCCATATTTTACTTTTTTTTTTTAAAACCCCACCATGTGCACTTACTGTTTCCTTTTAAAATGTGAAATTTTCATTTGAAATAAACTATCGAAATTGCCGAGTACCTAAAAAAAGTAACATTTTGTGAGACCTGTAAAAAAGTAACTTCTCGCATAATAAATGAGTTGATTGATAGGCAGTCTAACAAAATGCAACTTTCCTAAGAAAAATTTAACAACACCGACTATGTTCTGTCAATGTCATTGTTTTTTAACCCGGCGTCATTGTGGCCGGGTATATGATACCCGAAAGTTTAAAAAATTTAAATATCTTTTGAACAATGCAAAATTTTTGCTCGACGCTCACAGTAGCTGGAGTCAGTGATCTCTACTAACGCATTAGCAATTTGGATTAGTGTTGCTGTGTACAAAGCCAGAGTTATAGCTGTACAAATTGTTAGTGGGTAAGTTATACCCAGCCACAATGATCGTGTTATAATTTTGGTATCGAATGTATTCATTCTTCTGACTGTTTCTTCAGTATATTCCTATATTTTTTTTATGATGTGTGGTTTACTTTTATCGTTTCTCGACAGTCATTTACTATTGCGCCGAAAACAAAGTAATATGCGTTCTGACGAACGGCGGCAACGGCCACGCGATAAACAATTGACACATGGTTTCTTTTTCAAGGGAACAAAGGAATTTATCGTAGTCAATTGCTCACGAGTATCCATAGAATAAACATCTTTTAGCCGAATATTATTCTCTCTGTATCGCCATCCTAATCAGTTACTAGTTTATCAGTTTTCCCTAAAAACTTAACATCAAAATGTCTTACGAGAAGAACCAGACAAAAATTTTAACATTATTTGATGCGGCTTCGAGTGATGAAGAGTCTAATTCTGATAGTGTCGAAGAAATTGACCATGTTTCAGAACGAAGTGAAGATAGCGTTACCGAACAAGAGTTGAGTGTTGATGAAGAGGATGAGGTGTGTTTACCACTAAACGATAACCAGCCTTTTTACATCGCCAAAGATGGCGTAACAAAATGGTCTTCAATACCTAGCCGGACCAACATTCGCACGAGGTCAGAAAATATAATATCCATTTTACCTGGTGTAAAAAAAAGTGCTCGAAATGCTAAAACTGAAATAGAGTGCTGGAGACTGTTTTTAACTAATGACATGATGGAACAAATACTTTGTTGCACTAACGCTAAAATAAAATCAAGGCAATTATTGAACAGTAAGCCTTCACAAGCTTACTTATTGAAAGAAATCACCATGGATGAATTATTAGCTTTGCTTGGTTTGATGTATATAGCTGGGCTAAATCGTTCTAATCGTCAGAATTTAAGTGACTTGTGGCGAACCGATGGGACTGGTGTCGAAATTTTTAGAACAACTATGTCTTTGCAACGCTTTTACTTTCTGCAAAGCTGCTTACGCTTCGATGACGAATCAACACGCCAAGAAAGGAAAAAGGTTGATAAACTTGCTCCTATACGATCTATTTTTGATAAATTCGTTGCAAACTGTCAAAGATCATACACCCCGAACGAGTATCTCACCATTGATGAAAAGTTGGAAGCATTTCGCGGTAGATGTTCATTTCGTCAATATATACCAAATAAACCTGCTAAATACGGGATAAAAATATACGCACTAGTGGACGCAAAGATTTTTTACACTCTCAACCTTGAAATCTACGCAGGTAGACAGCCTGATGGACCATTTACATTGAGCAACAAAGCTTTTGACATAGTGGATAGATTAGTACAGCCAATCTCCAAAACAAATAGAAATATAACTTTTGACAATTGGTTCACAAGTGTCCCACTAGTTACACATTTGCTAACTAATCATAAGCTGACATCAACAGGAACGCTACGTAAGAACAAAAAAGAGATTCCGCCTAATTTCGTAACCACACGGGGAAAAGAGGTAAATAGTGCGCTGTTCGGATTCCAGAAGAATATGACACTTGTATCTTATATACCCAAAAAATCGAAAGTGGTTCTCGTACTATCTTCACTCCATCATGACGGAAATATTGACCAAACAAGTGGCAATAAGCAAAAACCAGAAATTATAACATTTTATAATTCAACAAAAGCTGGAGTGGACGTGGTCGATGAACTTAGTGCGACGTACGATGTTTCACGTAACACTAAACGTTGGCCAATGACAGTGTTTTATGCGATGATGAATGTGGCTGCCATAAATGCTCTTATCATCTATCGTGAAAATAACAAATCTAAAATAAAAAGATCTGATTTCATAAGAAAACTTGGTTTAGCGATGCTTGATCTACACCTCGGTGCTAGAAAAAATAAAGATAACTTACCTAGAGAGCTACGTAAGCGAATTCATAAACAAATGGGGGAAACAATCGTTTATCCTCCTGCAAAGACCAGTACATACAGAAGATGTCAAGACTGTGTTTCCGCCAAAGATAGAAAAACAAAACATAACTGTATCGTCTGTAATAAACCCATATGTATGCAACATGTTGTCTTTATGTGCAAAAATTGTACAGATATCGCTAGTGATTAAGAATTATATATATTACATTTTTTCAAGTAGGTACTATATATTATATTGCAATTAAAATACTATTATTTGTTAAGTAGAACTATAATTTTTCATTTAACTTGAAAGTCATTATTATATTCTTACTAAATTCACTGCTGTGAAAAAGTTCCTAATTTTTATCTTATTTTAGTAATAGAAATGATATTTTATAATATACGAATATTCAATTTGTGTATATATTGCTCCTATTAAACATATACTTGATGTTATTAAATAAAAAGTAAAAGAAAACCTCCAAATGCAAACCAAATCCTGTATGGGTATAATAAACCCAGCCACGATGGCAAAGTTTCTTGTAGTCACCACAACGGCGCCGGGTTAAATTGAAGTGATCATTTCGTGTGTACCAATTTATGTGTGTTGCATAGAATTTGCATTTAACTAGTTGATACATTGTATTTTGAATAATTTTAATAATGGCAAAGAAAACGAAAAAAGGGTAACATTAAAACATTTGCATTCATACCCCTACCAAAAAGTCACAATTCCAAAAAGAATGCTTACAAAAGGTAACATTTGCAATAACGTCCAACACAACCTTACTTTTCCAATTTTATAACTGAAATAATTTAACGGCCCATGTTCAACAAAATAATCAGTAGATCTATCTCACTTTGTCAGTTTTTCCAAATAAAATGATAAAAAAAAGTATTTAATATTAACATTTTTATATATTTTCGTAAATTTCCCTAAAATATTGTAAAAAGTGACTTTCTGTTCGCCTCCTCCACATATAGCATTGCTTTGTAGGTTCGAATCTCGTTGTTAAATAAACACAACGTATTATACGTATTATTAAAATTTATAACCACGTGACAGTGATTCAGTAGATTACTAATCTTCTCCCAGTAAAAATCAAGCGCCATTGGAGTGGCACGAGACAAATTCTCGATCGCACACATTCACGCTTTTACCAAGAGACGTTTATTTTCGACGAGCCGAAATTCAATTTCTTTCTTTTTTTTTTTCCCCAACAGCGGCAACGACGACGATAGCCCGGGCTCGTTTGTTTCGAAAGAGTTATCGGCACGCAGAAAACGGCTTGGATCAGCGAGGCCATACGTAAACGAACGTAAATTGTACGGACGCGGTGTGCACTCGGCGTATCGGTGTGCGTGCTCGCGCGCGCTTCTCTCGCGTCTCTCCCTACCTAGCCGTGTGGGACGTGCTCGTTCGGCTCTAATTTCGAGGATAAAGGTCGAGAAAAAATCGGAGGATATACGGCAGCAATGGATACGACTAATTACTTCCACACTTCAACGTGGCTTTGCTCCGTTATTTATAAGCAGCTGGTATAAGCTGTAAGAAAAGACTTGGACCAAGCGAATCTCATGTCCGGATGCTGATACTTTACCTCGAGAATCTTCGATACGCATCGACGATTTTCGCAATCATTGGTATTCCCCACAGAGTATATCTTACCATTTGATAATCCAATATCGTTTGCTTAATTATCTTTCCACCTTGGCATTACCCACTCGTTAACCGTGAATTAAACGTATATGTACATATATTACGACCAACCAACCGGCTCGCTTGCTACTAAGAAACGTATGAATTATCAGAGCAGTGCAATAAAGTCTATGTCGAATTAATATATCGTTATATTATTCGATCCCTAATCCAGATTTTCCGTAACGAGCTGAACCATCGCGCATCAAAGAGGAACGAGCGATAACAGGACTTTCATCGAGTTTGCGATACGCCCAACCCATCCGGCGGTCTTTTACTTGTAACCGCCTTTCTTCAATTTATATCCTTCTGTTATATTGTTGCATTATCACGATTTCGTGTACGCTCGTTCCTTACTCACGTTGGTGATTAATTTATATAGTCCAGATGTTCGATAAGTATCCAATTAAGTCCAGGATGACGGTGTAATATTTTTTAAAGAGATTTTATTCATTTAATACCTCGTAATAAAATAGATCGTTTGGGATTGATAAACCCGCATAGAATAATCTACGGAGTCAAGGGTAAGTACAGGAAGACGTGTACCGGTAAGTTTGACCCTTTTCCCAAAGAAGTTCAGGAGTGTTTCTTTCCACGGAAGTCGACGGTGGTCGCGTCATGGAAACAGAGAGGGCATACTTCAAATCGACACGATGATTCACGAGGCCATTAATCTATTTCCACGTACCGCGGCACCGATGCCGATTTCCACGAAGTGGCCTTTTGATCTGCGAAGATGAATCGGCCAACGAGAGAAAGAGAGATTCGCTTCTGGAGCTATAGCAAACGGAAGAGAGTACCCCATCTACCTTTTCGAGGGTTGACGTCGCTTAGATCGGACGCCGTAAACGTCGAGTGGCCGACTCTTTCGGGGTTTACAACACTCACTCGAGAAGAAACAAAGCCACAAATCTTTCATACGATTTCTTCCAATCGTAACTTATCGTTAGTTTTTTTATGTCACCTAGAGAGAAATTAGCTCTGTTATGGCACGGGATCGTACATGGTTTCGTTCTAACACGATAGGGAAATTTGTGAATATCCTGGTATAACACTGTACTTTTACTATTTAATGAATACACGTATTGGATTGGCAAGAATGTAATTTCAGTTTTGTAGTGTAAAATTAAAGCCAATTTTTTTATATAAATTATGTTGGGTAAACCTCCCAGTAACTGGTCACTTTAGCACTATGGCCAGTTCACGTTAGGGTTTTGTTAAAATGGGTCACAATAAAGCATATGTTTTATTATAGATTTGAATTGTTTGTAAGTAAAACAAAACAATATTATGTATTTAATCTTTAATTTAAGTATAAATTAAGGCAGTCATTAAATTGGCCACATTATACAAGTATCATTTTGACATTAAGAGATCAAGGTAGGTACATCACAAAAATTCATAGGAACTGAATTCGAGTGGATTAAGTACCTAGTGGGTAGTTTATGAACGTGGCCAGTTACACCTCATTTTACCCTATTCACTTCCAAATAAAAGAAATCATAACATTGACAGAAGTCCTTTAAAACAAACATAACGCCATCTATTTGTGAAAACTGACATTACTTTCTTACCAACCCAATATTAACCAATCTAAATTATGCCCATTAATGAAAATAGTTACATCTGATTAAATACTACTAACAAATTTGGGTCTCATATAACACAGCAATTTCTAGGTACTTATCAATCGTGATACAAAAGGGCTACCTGTATTCTTTATTATTAATCT
The DNA here is from genome assembly GCA_916049575.1 of Ancistrocerus nigricornis. Lineage (NCBI taxonomy): Eukaryota > Metazoa > Arthropoda > Insecta > Hymenoptera > Vespidae > Ancistrocerus > Ancistrocerus nigricornis. The sequence continues at coordinate 7,245,681 of OU696665.1, forward strand.
TTCTTGAAAATCAGAAACGTCACTCATTTGGAACGTAAATCTTCTTAGTCCAATTTTCTGGAAACTCGTATTTCACCTAGCTCATCTTCCGTCGCATAAATCTGTAGCAAACTCGAGTAAGACGGGCGATCGACGTTGGTGGTCAAGCACGGAGGTTTCTCGGGCTTGGAGCCCGAGAGCAGAGTATCTGGGTTGGCGTTTTTATTGTGTAAGTACTTAGTATCGGCGGGGACACGCCGGCGAATGTTTTCGTCTTGTAAATATACCGTCTATATTCGCGGTTGGCGCGTGTATATTTAGTGCGTAAGACGCGTGCGACTAGCAAGCGAGAGAGACAGGCTTTTGCAACGAAGCTCCTTCGTCTCTTTCGCGAGTAGGAACGAGATGGGTGTGTCTGTAGAACTCACGCGTCGTGAGGGACGATGCCTCATCCTTCGAGCGTTCCAAGCTTTCGTCGAGCTTCGCAAAATTCCTCACCTATCGAAAGTTTGTCAATATAACCAAGATTTTTCTACAAATTTATGTGAAAAGAATTGTAATCTTAACTTTGTAACAGATAAAGGACCAGGTTCTTTTATCAAAGTTCCAAGAAACATTATTATAAATAACTTATTCCATTCGAAGAAAATTCTGAAATCTTTCCCTTCGTTATTGGAACGAGAGATCCTCTTTGATTTAAAGCGGCACTGTGTGTCGACAGCTGCCATATGTTGCCTCGATCGTCTATTTATTCTTCTCTTGGAAGAAGAACCGTTCGAAACTTCTTCAAACTCTTTCTCACCCAAACCGTTCACGGTCGCAAGCATCATTGCCGAGTACAGACACAATTTTCTGTGATAATGTAAGAACATCGTCTCAAGGTTGTCTTATAAGGTCCAAAGAACGTCAGAAATATCGAATAAAAGAAATTTATGTCGAAGAAAGTGTCGACGACCCGCAAAGATCGTTTGCATCAACGATCTCCCTTTTGCATCAAATCCGCGTGGTGCCAGAAAATTGTAGGAACGGTATATGGCTGCCACGGGGATCAGAAAGAGAAGAGAGAGAGAGTGGACGTTTGGTCTCAAACTCGATACCATTCCCAAGTCTATATTAAGACTTGGTGGTGGTATGCCATGAAAATAAGACCCCACCCCCGGTCGCTTAACGGCGGTGTCTCTGTGGGACGACAATAAGAGAGGGTAAAAGACGAAGAGAGAGGGAAGGAGGAGTAGCCGGTAAATGAGGTTGCCGCACCCAGACACAAAGACAGTTCGTTTTGGCATAAGTCAAAATCTTTGGTATGCGAGCACATGGTGCGCGACAGACGTGCACAGTTTCCATCTCTATCGTTTTCCTTTTGCGTCGCGCGGTTTCTCCCGCTGGCCCTCCTCTCTCTCTCTGTTCATCTTATTCTCTCCCTTAGCCACGCTGTCTCACTTAAACGCCGCGTGTGACAAGCGGTCGCGAGGAAAGCAAGAGAGAGAAGGAGTGTGAGTCTATGCGAGAAGCAAGCGGCGACGACGCAGCGCCGGTTTATTTCCGAGTCAATTAGGCTCGTTTGTTTGTAACCCCAGGATCTTCCCAAGTAATTATGCCGCCGTTAACAGCTAATGCCGGCTCTTACGCGGACAGGTGGCCTGGCACTCTCCCTTGACGAACCGATCGCGACATGGCCGAAGAATCACGATCCTCGTAGTTGGATTAAGCCTATAGACGAATAAGATAAATGTCTAGGGCTCATAATTTAGTGGGGTTCTGGATTCAACCGATTCCTATACTTGTGGAAAATTATGAATATATAGACCACCTAAATATTTTATTTGGTTGTAATGATGCTGCAAACTGTTATGGCATATTTTGAATGGGTTGGAAAGAAATATGTTATGAATAACAAAAAATTGTTGTTTATCTTTCTAAACCATTCCAAGTATGTCAAAAGTTTGTTTCATCATTAGGAACAAAGAAAATATTTAGGTAGCCTCCTTTAGCTGGGACATCAACCATATATTTTTTTCTACATTTATATTGTCCTGATTACTTTGATAACAAACACTTCTCTACTTGGTGGCCCAAGTTGCCAAGAAACAAAATAAAATGATATAAATAGGGCGCGATTTAAATTTTGTCTAAAGCCCGCTGAAGGCTGGTATTCCCGGTATTCACGGCCCTTACTCCTTTTCAAGTTCGATGGTAAAAAATCTTGGGTAACAAGATCGAAAATTTGGTTTAATAGAAAATCAAATAAAAAGATGATGACTCCATGCTATGGAAAAGTCTAAACCTTGAGAGATAAGAAATAAGAGAGAAAAAGGGTAGAAATAAAGAAAGAAAGATTCGAAGCATCCGATCCGAGGCAGGAAAAAAAATGCCTTCCTCCCTTCCGTTCGACATTCTATAAACGCCACGTCTTTTCTCGTCTTATCCCGTGACGGAATGAGCGATGGTACCCCCGGCGCGGAGTCGGACGCGTAAAAAGAAAATAGACCGAACGTCCGAGTAACGTCGGCCAATTAACCGGGCCGCGGCACCTCGACCCCGTGCGCTCTCTTGCCCCTTTTCCCTCGTCTCTCAATCTTTCTCTCTCTTTTTCTCACTAACGCACACCGGAGCAGTGGGAGCCCGCGCGAGCGTACCATCTCACAAAGAGATTCACGTTGCGCTTTCGAAAAGAAAAGCTCTCTCCCGACCTTGACGCGTACAAATGCGCCGATGAATAACCGAGTCATTTTATTTAGAGAACCGATCCGTCTTTCCACTGGGTATAAAGAGAGCGCCGGCCCACGAATCTCTCGAAGGGGGAGAGAGGGGGAGGAAAGTCGAAGAGGCTCGAAGGCGCATCGTTTCTCCAGGAATAGACCCACGTAGTCATGGTTTTTCGCTTCTTCAGGATCATCAGCGACAGCCTTCTCTCTCTCTCTTTGCTTCTCACTGATTCCAACTTCCATCGAGCGAATCTTCTTCCCCCTTATACTCTTCTCCCCTTCCCACGCCGTAGGCGACCAATTAATGCCCTTTCCTTTGATTCCCGAATAGAATTTCACGGTGAGATTTCGCGCGGCCGTCTCGAGGACTCCGAGTGAGTTTATTATTTCCCAAGTGCGCGCGACTTACATTAGAGCCGCGAAGGAAAAAAGAGAAACGCGTTTTACCCCTCGTGCTCGACGTAGGGGAACGCGGGGTTGAAAGTGCCGGAGGTAAATTGTGCCGATGACCATGTCTCAGAGATAGCTATATTGTCAAACCACGTCGCGAATTATCTATTAGCCGTGCTGTCGTGGCAGCCATTTTAGTTACTCTCGCGGTCTGAGTGGTTATGTGTTTTAAGGTTATCTGGAAAAACGTGTGGAAATATTTTTGGGGTTATACTTTTTGGACTGTGTCATCCGTTTTTTAGGTAATCGATTCTAATGATTTTCAAGATTAATGCATTTCCATTTAAGAATTAGACAACCTTTTGAAATTATTGACTTGAATAACGAATTTTTTTAGAATGAATAAAATGTTCGTTCTTTCGTAAAGGGGTTGAAAGTACCTTTTATCGTACCTGATTAACCCTAGATCACTTAACATTCGTAATAGCTTTTTCATTTTTTCTCTATTTCTTAATTAATAACTAATAATATATCTTTTAAGTTTTGATACTTTGTTTGTAATAAATAGAGGTGATAGAAGGAAAACACATGTTTTCATTTCGTAGTTTATGAGTATGAATACCACTGATTTAAGTTTAGTGATCTAGGGTTAACCAAATTATAACCTGTAAAAATGGATTGAGTGTGTTGTGTGCAAAAATTGAGCTCACTTAAAATGTACAGATAATGAAAATAGGTATTCGTATGTCTGTCCTAATTACCAGTCGGATAAGTCGATTGCAGATTAAAATCTTGATTCAAAAGGCTGATTTCTTCTTCATTTTAAATGTTAATAATTATAAATACTGGTTATTTACTATAGATCTCTTTAAAAGTAGAGGTTTAAATACTGTATTTTGTTTACTAAGGAAGTGATTTTTTAATTCAAATGTATTTATATAAGAGTTAAAATTTGTATGGTTATAATAAACCACAGAGGAAGTACGAATTCTAAATTAAGAAGTCCAACCATGTTTAAAGTTATGCGGATGTTCAATAAAAATAAATGTTTCTAAAAGATTGTTCCTTATTCCTAGTATTTGATTGATATATCAATAAAAAACAAATATTGTAACACTTGATAAATAAAAACGTCTCTAGAAGACGAATTCTGTGTTTTTTTTTTAATACTTAAATGTTTCCTTGTGAACGGGACAATCAACCACAGTACAGGTACAATTCATCCCAAAGCAAGATTACTTGTGCCTCTCAGCCTCATAACATAAAATCCTGTTTTCCCTGAACCTTATTGAAAATTAACAAAAATTAGGTACAAATAAAAAAAATTGTATTTAAATATTACACCATATATTTAAAACTCAAACGACTAGCTACTGTTTTAACAGTTTTATTCAGAAATTACTCTTTTATTCAGAATTACTTTCAATCCCACCCTCCCTTACTTTACACCCATCCTTGTTTTCGTTTACACTTTAGTTGTCTTAATTTTTAAGCAAGCTACTCTAGAAACGAATGAAATTCGATGGACCCGAGCAAGATCGATCGAAATTACGAGCAAAGAAGACAAGGTCGATGCTATCGCGAGAAAAAGGTTGGCGTCGAGACAGCGATTAGTCCGGTAAGACGGCCTCGATTCGTCGAAGAGATTCATGCCGGGGTGATACGGGAACGAGGAGATATTCGAGACGAAGGTGATGGCTCGTCCGCGTTTTCGAGAGTTACGGATACAAGCTGGAGTGATTTAGGGTGTATTTAACCGGTAGAGCGATGTCGAGTGGAGCTGCATTCGCTCGTACACTAACGGAATCAACGGAAGGAGACTGGAAATCCGTATTTATCGTCCCGATGAAGTCAAAAAAATGTTCTATCTTTTTTCTTTTTCGAAACGTCGTCCTCGTTACGGTCGAACGACACTCAAGACTTTTATATTCCTTCCATCGTGTAGATACACGTTTGCAAGCTCGTGTGAGAGTTTCGTTCTTCATCGTGAAAAGAGAGTGGGGAAATAGAGTCGTTACTTTGCCGAGTGGCGCGTAAGTTTGCGCGCGAGCGCGGATTGATCGTCTATACGCGCGTTAAATTATTTTTGGTTTGTCCGTCGGATTTCACGGCGTGCCATAAACGTCGGAATAGATCAAATCTTCCAACGTTATTAGGTGTGTGCTAATATGAGAGTGAGAAAGAGAGGGGTAGGTGTATTCGTACGATGTTAAAAGGCGTTCAAGAAAGAGAGAGAGAAAGAGAGGGAATGATAATTGTATAAACGGTCTCTGAAAATAAGTCGAAGCTAGTCCAAGCTCTGCTTTTCATCTATCTTTAATAAGAATCTTTCCTCGTATCTTGATCATTTTATAGATACAAATCAATATTATCTATGGATGGTAAATTTGTTATTTCACATAATTCTAATATACGATAGGATCATCTAAGAAATTTATTAGCAAACATTACTTTTAGATGTTGTAAACTCGTACCTCGTAACTTTCATCGAAGGATTGGCGCAAAATCCAATCTACGCCCTTCGCCTCGAAGTTCCTCCGACTGTACGTGACCTAAAAATATTCGTTTTGCGAGATCCTCGCTCTTTTCGTGTTCTTCTTCTTCGTCGTCGTCGTCTTCTTTTTCTTTTGCTTCTTCTTCTTACTCGTCGTGGTCGTAGTCGTCGTCTCGGTGCATTCGAGCTATGCGCTCCTTCAACGATAAATAAGCGGTTTCGCATAAACGACGTCTCGAGAAAGCCGCGTGGTTCCTAGGAGCTGTTAAGATATGACGACACACTTAGTGCCTCGAATAAAGCAACGAAAAGTCATTATGGTATGAATTTCTTTCACTTCTTTTTTCTTATTCTTTCTTTATATTTGCCGATCGTTCGTGCCCCAATCCGAAAAGCATCGATCTTTATCATTATTCCGTTGATCTTTGGCATAACAGGCTGTGGTACGTTTAAGGGCAATAGGCAATCAAAAAATGTTTTTTTATATGTCACTTTTCGAAAGTATGAACCTTCCTCTTTTGAATTCTGTTGGAATTATTTTGAATCTTGAAATATTCCTAATTTGGCAGCTATTATCGTGAAGTTGTTCAATTTCGCACTGTCAAACTCTAAAAATCTTTACCCATAGCTACTATGAAGTTCTTATAGATCTTGATGTTCTAAAAACGAATCTGAAATATGTTTGGCTTCATTGCCCTCAGTTGTTTAAAAGATCGATTTTCAAAAAAATTGGTATTAGCGCTAGACAATTCTGGTTTGCTTCATTGAATTCTGCAGACTTTTACGAACAGAATGATATACAACACCGTTGCAATACGAATTTCCAAATATGTTTAAACATTAATTAATGTGGTCTAGACACATTTCTGTCACCTTTTTTACGGTACTTTTTTTCAATTTTCCGCTGAAACTAGACGTCTGGCACTGATTTTTCTGTAGAAATCTATCATAATCACGAAAATAATCGAACATTATTATACTATGAAAACTTTAAACGCGTTTATCTGGAAAACTTTTTTCTGTTTCGTTTTGCAGTGATTGCGAACGAATAGAGGTTGAGATGAACTTGAAAAAAGTTGAGCATGTGTAAAATATATGTCATTTCCCGTAGAACTTCCAACATAATGCATACAAATCCTGTTTTTCCCCCAAAAATGCCTAAATCGCGAATCTTTAGTGTCGTTTCTTAAAACTTTGAGTTTCCATAAAAATATGACAATGTTTTGGCTCTAAAATGAATAGTTTTGTATTTTTTTGCGGATTTTAAAGGTTTCGCGGGAAATTACGGGTCAAAGGAATAGATTGTTACAGCTTTTCTTAATCTGAAATAATTGCAAAAAAAGAGATCGAATTGTTTAAAAATCAAAATCCATTTTGTATTGTTATTAGTAATTCAAACCAACTTGTTTGTAGTCTATCTTTAATCAATGAACATCACCTAAAAGTATTTCACTAAATTCCTATTCAATTTCCTTTACAGCACCAAAAACGTAACACGGAGAATCACAAAAAACGATTACCTATCCCCCTTAAGCTAAAATTTGAAACTATCGAGCGTAAGTAAATAATTGAAAAAATAATTTGCGTGATTAAAATTATCCAACAGAGAGTCTATGATGATTTTACATTGCGTTACAACGTGGGAAAAAAAAAACTCCTCGGTATCCGCGATGTTCGAATTATATTTAGCTCGCTTTTTTCGCTTCCGTTTTAGCAATTTCACTTCCCCTTTTGCGCCTCGAAAATAGCACGGATATTAACCCGTTTTGAGAGCTTCGTCGGTTCCATTTATGAACGTAATATATTCCGCTATACATGTTTGTTCAATTTACGATTTTATATGGACCGAGACCGTGTCCATACGGTTCGTGGTTATTGATGAAAATACTAGAAAGGAAAAAACCTAATAAAATTTACCAACGAAAAAAAAACAAAAAAAAAAAAAAAACGATTATGTATAATTAAAGTAAAAAGAATTTATCCTTCGATTGGATCAAGAATGACCTCTTCTCGTTCCCTCATTCTCTCCATGCGACGAGAACGCGGCAGTGGATGACGAACGAGCCTTTGTAACAAGCGATGTTTCTGTCTCTCTTCCTCCTAGACACCTCCTCTCTCTATCTTTCTCTCGTTCAGTGCACGGCACGGTTACGGCTCGTAGACATAATACTCTCGACAACAACAACGGGGGCGGTCTAATAAAACCGCGAGCAACGCGGAATGCAAGAGAGCGACCGATAGAAGAAGAAAAAGAAGAAGGCGAACGCGTCTCGTAGAGGAGGAAGAGCGTGGCGCGTGGAGGTGGCGAAGAAGAAGAAGGAGGAGGACTGCACTGCCTCTCGGCTTAAGCGCGAACGCATCGTCGACGACTTCAGAAAGCTCAACCGTAGATCTGAAGCGGAGATATGACCAGCCTTTGTCGTGCCAAAATTCTATCTCTCTTTCTCCATCTCCTTTCGTCGCTTCTCTCAGCTCGAATGAGAAAGAGAGAGAGGGATGCGTGGGCGGGTGCAAACGCGAGGACAAAGCGATGGCATTTCCGCGAAACTTCGACACAAGTTTCGGTTATCGCGTAAAGAGGGGTGCAGTCGAGGGGTAGGGAGAGAGGGAAAAGGAGACGGAGAAAAACGGTGGATCCATTATGGCCAAAACAACGATCAAACGTCGCCTGGCGCATTAACTCGCCGAGTTCTCGCTCACTTTTACTTCGAACACGATGTTACCAACGGGAGTTCGCAAGGGGAAGCAAGGGGGACACTTGCCCCCCTCCCCTCAAATATGAAAAAAAAAAATTCATAATCAGAATTTATTTTATATTTTCAATACCTACATTTTTTCGATGAAAGTTATATAACTACGAATTAACGTCAAATTAATTACGAAAGAACTTTATTATTATAGACTAAAGAATCGTGTAACTTGTAAAATACTTTTACGAAAAAGCACTTTTTTACATCCTATGGAACTGTAATGATCCCATGCGAGCAGTTTAAGGGAAATTTTTCGTCACCCGTGTAAGAGAGACAGAGACGACACGATATACATCTCGCGAAGAAGGATTTGTAAATTAAGTTATTGATAAATTCGGGCATAATGAAAGAAAACTGGTTTTTCTTTTCGATTAAAAATTTACTTTAAAAAAACTGAATTATTTTTTGATTTTTATTCTATAAAAAATGTTTAAATATTTACAAAATAACAAATGACAAAAAATCTTTCTTAATTTACATCTACCTTGTCGCGATGAGATTAATACTAAAAGAGGTATAAATATCAAAGCATACATTTCTGTCAATTTGAGTGACATTTCATGTCACGCCCCCTCCTGAGAAAAATCTGCCCGACGCTCTTGAATGTTACGCGTACGAGATTACGAATGATATCAAGATACGAGTTCACCGAAGGTTATACTTAAAAAGACATTAAAATTATTCGATTATAATAATCTTCGTTTTGTTAAATCTACGCATAATTAGATTTTCGTTCCATCGCGAAGATCTTCTCCTAGCTCGTTTGTCATAAGACTGTACCATAGTTATAGTCTAAAGATAAAGAATCGAAAAGTCGTAGTAGGTAGGGTTCGACGTTTATTAGCCTCCATCCTGGCGGCAAAGGCCGTGTCGGGACACGACAGAGGCGGTGACTATATCCTAGCAGCCACTGTTCTTCCGTTTGTTGTTTTAGCAGTCAGCTTCAGAGAGCGTGGCAAACATATCTGACAGAAGATGGAAGTAGCCCGGTGCTACATTCACATTGTCGCAAGGGGGCTATGCAAACACGCTCGCGGAGTGGCTGCCTTTGCTACGAATTTCGTAGCGGGACTTACCGTTCTCTTTACATCTCTCTCTCTCTCACTCTAACACATAAACACAAGCTCTCTCTTTCACTCTTCCTTCAAAGTTCAACTTTCGATCGGATCATCTCCTTCTCGTTATTGTTTTCGTCCAACTTCCAAAAATTATCCCAATAAGTACCCCTATTGGTATAACCCTCAAGATCCAATAGACATGTCAATGACAGTGATATAACAAAATGACCAAGATCTCACGGCTTTCCCCGTGAGTTTCAATGACTCACAGAGACTTCTCGCGAAAGTCAACGATCCGACTTCCTCAAAGTTCCGTTCACGGAAGATCTCTGATCCAGATCCCTGGTACGATTCCCGCGATAGAAACCTCTAAAATCGATCAGCTTGCTCGTTTTTCACGATTCGGCGAAGAGCTTGATCCATACTCAGGATGGGCAGCGATGTAGCGTTATGAATTTTGTTGGTGCAGACCCCCGACTATTATACATAACGTATAACACGCTTCGCGCAGAAGCTCGACGACGCTTCTGATGGCGGGGTTAGATATTATTGGATCGAATGCATCACGTCAAACGATACGTGAAATAAGTTATAGGTTAGTGGCTGCATTGGCACCGCTTCGTGACAGCCTATTCCTGGAATGCCTTCTCTCCCGCCTCTTTCCTTCTCTCTCTCTCAGTCACACTCACACAGATACATACACCCTCTCTCCCTCTAACCCTCTCTTCAGAGTCTCTCTCTCTTGCTCTTTCGGCATCGCTGCTCTTTCTATAGATAGCGAAGAATACAAACCACTCACGAGCGCGATTCACGTTCCGCGTGAATCACTTCGTAAATGCAGTCCCAGTCACGATTATTCCACCGTATATTACGCGAGCGGTATAAATGCGTCGGCGAAACGACCGCGGACGTCTATATTTTATCCGTATTTAATAACGGCGATATATTCAGAATAGATCTAGCGCGTTACGCCGGTTTGCTTCGTTCTCTCCCTCTCTGTTTCTCCCTCCACTGTCTTCTTCACTGGATACTACTCCACCAGACACGGAGAAATACTTTTAAACGATGAGAGGACCACGAGAGACTAGTCATAGGCGTCGTTACGTTGACTGAGCGTCACGCTCGATCGAATTTAATCGAGCGATGCTTGCAGATCCGGCCGACCAATAAACGTCTGGAAGGCGACTTCGTGATACTATTATTGCTGGCATCCGATGGACCGTTCAACCGTGCTGATTCATCGTTGGATTGACGGGATCCACCGCGTTTATCGACCATTGACGAGGAACGTAAATCGAGGGTGTACGAGAGATTGGACATTTTACATTGTTTATCGTGACTTTGACGAGTCTTGTGAAACCATTGTTTTTTATGGGATGGATGGAAAGTAGTGAGGGTGAAGGATTAGAAAAGTTAGGTTTCTAAAAGCAACAAGAGAACCCCGTGACAGTCACCACGTTCTTAACCCTAGAAAGATAGCTATGAGTCAATTTGACACAATTGTGTATTCGTTCTGGTCAAGTGTTTGGAGAACGTTACATTTCTAGGGCTAATCAACCGATTGACAGGTCCAACTATCTTATGGTATTTGGATCATAGCAAGATCTTATCTATTTTCGTTGAAATTTGGGACAAAAAGAGAAGATACTTCAACTCTCTGTATGCGTGAGACATTATACTTTCTCTCTCTCTATGTAACACGACGGTGGGCGTTTCGCTGCGTTAGTGATAAATTGCAGTAGATCGTACTCCTATCTTCGCATAGTACTATCTTCCGGGTATCGTTCGCCAACAAGTATAGACGATCTCTTCTCTTACCTCTTTGGAAGAGTGTCCCCGATCTAAAGATATCGCATTGGTTACGATGGCTTTTTCTTCATTGGTTGCCAATGATTCGTGATTTTGATACATCGGTCTGTGCGACTCGAATTTGTTCCAAACGTCTAAGAGAATTATTATCAATTGAAACGAGAAGATACTGTGAAGAAAAAGCTCTGTCAAAGCTTAAAGCAAACATCCAACTGCATTGGACTTGTAAACGAACTTGACCCTAGCTCGGAGGCTAGCTCCTTCGAAGAAAGCACTCCCTTTGGCGTCTTTCATTGGTAAACGAGTCGTAGAGAAAGCCGGTCTCTCTCTTTCTGTCGTTTACCTCGTCTAACTACACGACGCGAAACGCTTTTACGAAAGGAATACCACCGGCACCGGCGTTGCTGGTAAACGATACGCGTTCTCGTCTCGCTGGCCACCTGTCCACGTCTTATTTCAAACTCTGCTGCGGTTGCTAGCTTCTAGCATCGAGGCCACCCGCTTAGAACCAACGTAAACGAGTGACGTTTCGCCGATATGCGCCATGCGGCTAGGAAGTCACCCTTCCACTTCGAATCATTTTGAAAAGATAACAATTCTAAAGTCAATAAACATTTTATAGAATATAAATTTGGAAAGGATGTAATTTACGAATCTAAAATGTATGCCTAAGTACCGTTACGTTAACCAGTCAGCTGTGTTTGACAAGTTAACTCGTCATGAAGAAATTGCCAAATTTTGTGTTATGTATACAAGTAAGATCGTCATGAAACAAAATTTTGCAATTTCTTAATGACGAGTTAGCTCGTTAAACACAGTTGACTGGTTAACCAGTTCACTGGTGGACTCGCGAGCAACGTGTTGTTCCAAAACTAGTGAGAATCAATAAACTCGCATTGTACGTGGAAGCTTATCCATAAAGGGTTTTTTTTTATCGCTGGTGACAAATCCATGATTGAAATTTCAAAATTCAAAATGGCGGAACCAATATGGACCAAACTGTATAGTAAAATCACACGATTTGGATTGAACTCAATATTGAGTGGATTTCCAAAGTCGCTGGTCACAAATCTGAACTCGAAGTTGAGAAAATTAAGATGGCGGACTTTTCAATTTTTAGTTTTTGACTTTAGAATTTTTATTTTCTCAATTTCGAGTTCAGATTCGCAATCAATGATGTTGAGGACCCCCGAGTATAAAGTTTAATCCAAATAGAGTGACTTTTTACATCTTGGTTCGCCATTTTGAATTTTGAAATTTCGAACATGGATTTATCACCAGTGATACAAAAAACATGAGTATATCAAGTTTAATCCAAATCCGTTAAAAATTGGCAGAGATATTCATGATACTTAAATATGAGTAATTACCAGTGAACTGGTTAAAGACCAAATGTTAAACTTAATGTAGGACTAAGACCAATGTAATTTAATTTTCTACACACTTGTACTTACTAACCTTGAATGTAATTTTCTAAAATAAAAAAAAATAAATTATACTAATTCTTATACTAATTATACTAATTCTATGGAGATAGCTTGTACCATGTTAACAAAATTGATAAGAATTGAAAATGGAGTAACATAAAGAACTATTTTGAAAGATCATTTTGTAGAATCTATCGTCTCGAAATCGTGATCTCCGTCGTTCCCTCTGTTTTCCTTTCCTTCGTCGTGATCTTGTCGCATTCCCTCAATCTCACCCCCCTCCCCCTCTCTGTCTCTCGCTCGTTTCGAGTCTAGAAACTCGCACGAAAATAACATCGGCGGCCGCTATCGAGAACATATATTATTCGCTTCTCTAACCGAGAGACGGGTGTCGTCGAATGACTAATTGCAACAACAACAATGGATACGTTTTACAACGAACGGGGGTGGTCCCCGTGGCCGACTTGATGTACATTTATTATCGTGACCCCCCGGGCTAGAAAAGGCGCGATCGAAATTCTGTTTGTAGAAGACGAGGAGAAAAGAACGGGAGAGAAGAGAAGGGTGGGAGAAAAGGGCACATCGCTCTCGCTTTTCTTCTTCCTTATCTTTCTCACCGTAAATTAATCTCGAGCGTTCGTTGCCCACACCCCTTCTCTCTCTCTCTCTCTCTTGTCCAACGCCGATGAACTTTCGTTACTCTCCCTCTCCAACGTTTTATCTCGATGTTTCGAAAACGTTTCGTTTACCCTGTAATACGATTAAGGAGAGCAGGAGTTCTTTTAGGACGGACAGATTCCTTCTTCATTAATTCCTTCGTAGCTCTTTGGTCCATGCAACGTTTTACAGCCTAAAAGAATAAAAAAAAAAAAAATAGGAGAAAACGAGTGGAAAAAGACACGCGTGGGAGATAAAACGCGAAAAGGGAATTACCTGTAGAAAACAAATGAACGCAAATGTCTTATGAACGCGTAACGACGACACGTCGCCTACAATGTGCCCGACGATTACTCATGCTGGCGCGAACGGCCGAGCGAAAGGGGAATAAACGTTGGTGTAACATGAATTTCGACGATGAGCGTATCGGTGAGAAAAAAAGAGTAAGAGAGAAAGAGATAGATAGATAGAAGGAGGATGGACCAAGTCCACGAAAAGACGCCAATCTCTCGCGGTTACAAACGTAGCCGCGAACGTGGCAACAAATGCGCCGTGTTAGCATAAATCTCGAAATCCATTTGGTGGTGCGAGCCTATTACGTTTCTTGGGAGCTACACCCGTATTAAGGGAGGCTCGAAAACGGGACGCAGGAATCACGGTCCGTCTTCGAAATCTCTTTGTGACGCCGTTCACGGTACGCGTTGCTAATTACACAAATGTAGCGGTAGATCAGCTCGCGATTTTCGGGTACGAGCCCTTTGAACTTAATTTGGAGATTGGGAGTAGGAAAAAGGAGGATTGTGAAAGAAGACTATTTTTGATTGTATTTATTGTTGTTTGTTTAAATGGTAAATATTAAATTTTTTTGGCCCTTTGAACTTAATTTCGAGAATGGTAGTGGGAAAAAGAGGATTGTGAAAGAAGACTATTTCTGATTGTAGTTATTGTTGTTTGTTTAAATGGTAAATATAAAATTTTTTTGGCCCTTTGAACTTAATTTTGAGATTGGGAATGGGAGAAAGGAGGATTGTGAAAGAAGACTATTTATGATTGTAGTTTGTAGTTTAATTTTTAAAAATTAGCTGAGTATAGCACAAATCAAGGTTCTATTAGAAATAACATTTTGAGTGAAATTTACAAATCTTACACACTACTTTAATTATCTTTTGTTCGTTAAACTAAATGAATATTTTTATCTAATTAATTTTGAATAATTTATTACGACTTAAACGATGCCAATAACTATTAACTATAATAAGAAGATATATTATTAATTTTTTTTTTATAGGTAAATCGAAGAAGCGACGTACGTTCGAATAATTAATAAAAAATCGTACCAAATTTCTTGACAGCTGTCGCAGCTTCACATGTACTCTTGTATCATAGAAAAGAGCGATGTTCGAATAATACGATTATTATTAATCATTTAACGTAATTAGAAGTGACTAATATTCGATATAATATTTCCACGTTTCTTAAAATTCTTAAAATATTAAGCAGAATAGATACTTCGTGCAAGCATGCGAGAAAGTATGGAAAACGGGAGAAAAGCCGGAACATCGATCGGCACGATGTGAATATTTACAAGAGTAGCCGCGTTAGCGGAAAATGTCGAAAGTGCTGCCATTTTCGAAGAACGTGGTAATGGCGAATTTGTCTGAACAAAAGAGAGGCAAGAAGAGTAGCAGCTCGCTCGCGGGGGTCGCAATCAATAGGAGTCCTTCCCGAGGCAGACCGTCTATCTCTAATGCCGAACATAATTTAGGCATTAAAATGCGAGAAGAGGGGTAGTGGAGGAGTCGCTATTAGCGTTCTCGCGAGTGCTCGCTCCTAGGGCAATGCAGCAACGGCAGTCGATGCAATTATATTTTATGCCTCCCGCTACGTTTGCTTCTCCAACCCTAAGCGTTCTTCTCTCCTTTACCATCTCTTCTACCCTATCTCTCTTTCTCACTCGTTTTCTCTTACCCGCTTCGTCTTCATCACCGGGCAAGTATAGATTTATAACTACTTAAAGTTTCGCGATTTATTTCCCGCTTATCGCCCGTCCGGATATGTCTACGGGGGTTTACTTATCACTTAGCGGATGCAAATACGATAGCGAGAGAAAGAGGGATCGAAGGGAAGGAGAAGCACTCGGTTTTAAATTAAACCGACGTTAATTTAGAAAGAGCTTCGTTCGAAATTGATTTCGAAACCAGTCGTCGATTCCTCGAAAATATTTTCATCTTCCATTTCTCCAAGCATTATTCTTTTTCTAGCTATCGAACGGCTTCTTCTCGGATGGTCGATCCGTAGAAAGAGTCGTTGAACCGAGGGATCGCGAGAACTCTTACGTAGAAGCGTGAACATCAATTTGGCACTAACTAAGAAGACTTCGTGAAAATGGTTCGCGCCGCGTACCGCACGGAAACATTAATTATATCAACGTGCGACAGTTACTTATTAGCTAAAGGAACTAAATTGCCACTTTGGCATCGACGGATTAACGTTCCATATCTAACTTTGCGCGAAGCGGCGAAATGAACCGTATGCAGAAACTATTTTCAACCCCGGCGGTGCTACCATGTGCGAAAAGGCGTGGAAAGTGGTGACGTCACGCTTTAAGCCGCGACGGATAAATTACGACTTTTCGCGGCGCTAAGATACGCGATTACTTATTACCATCTCAACATCCGTGGAAAACGTCCGCGATATTTAAATATATCGGTTGGCCTTTTAAACGGTTCGGTCATTTAACCCCCACTTTAAATCTGTAAAGATTGGAAAAATCTGCTGGGAGGGTGTAGTGATGGATTCAAGGCAAGACAAGAATCAGTACAGTGTACACAATTAGGCCATTGTATGTCTTGATATCGACAATCAGTCTTTCCTTGATTCTTGTAAGATTCTTGATTCTTTATTTACTACATATCGATTTAATATTCTTTAAAACTTTTATACAAATTATTAAAACAATGTCTTTTAAATTTTACAGCTTCAATTATGACATCAATGTAGTGAGAGTAGTGTCAGTCTTTTCTTGATTCCTATAAGATTCTTGATTCTTTATTTACTACATATCGATTTAATATTCTTGAAAATGTTTACACAAATTATTAAAACAATATGTCTTTTAAATTTTACAGCTTGAATTATGACATCAATATAGTGAGAGTAGTGAGTAGTAAAGTGAGAAAATTCAAGACAAAATGTTGAAAGACTTGTCAAGTGAACGAACGAACAACTAACTGTTGATACGTTATTTAAACCATGTTGGACCGTAAATTTACGTCGATCGATAGCATAGCGTAACGCGTTATTACCATCGATGGTTTACCAGCGAACGTAACGTCCGTGAAATACGATCCATGGTGCATCGAAATATAGCGTAATTCTCTCTAACGTTTGTAGGTAGCTTATACCTTATTACACGGCATTAAAAAAGGCGAGAAAGTACGCTCGGCTCCACATCGCAATTAGATCGAACTCGGTGATTTTTAATTGCGCCGTATCTCCTCATTGGGTGATGCTACTTTAAATAGAAGGAGGTCAGACGTAGCTACTTCTAGACTAACTACGGATGTCATTGAACCGGCTCTCGAGGATTAATCCTCTCGTTACTGACAGAGATTCTGATAAAACGTGCAACTATATTTAAACTCTCCCGAAAAGCTATTGTACATTAGCTAAAATCGTGGACTTCCTTCCTCTGCAATGAAAGACGATATGATTAATATAACGACGTGTAGAAAAGAAGCTAGGTATCCCTCAACTTTTCGAAACCCTTTTTGCGATTACCTACCATCACGATACGGAATACTCTAATAGCGTAATAATGCATTTTGCTAAAGGAGGAAAGTAAAGTAAGGAATTACGTGGTATGGTTGTAGACGTTATTGATAAAATCGTTGGGAATCCGAGCGTAATCTTTTACGCTACGTGTATCATCTTCGACCGCCTTTCGACGAGTCGCTGCGTACGTTCACTGGGAATTTAATGTCAAATTTTATTGTGTTAACGATTAGGAAACATGTTTTTTTATTGTTATTTGAATCGATCTGTTTTTCTTAACCTTACTTTTTGATGGACGCAGTACCTGCTGACGGTTCGAACAACCGCAAAGAATAGCCTGGGTCAAGTTGAACCCGTAGTCCGTTCTCACTTCTTTTATCTCGGAAATGGTCAATGGTAATAACAAAACTTATGTATTCTGTGTAATATACAAAGATGATAAGTATAATATAACTGAATGAACAAATAATACCTTCGATGGAATCCTATACGTCTTCTCGTTCTAAAGTCCCACTGAGTACTGCTGGAATATAATGTAATGTAAACAAAACATGGTTGGAGTTCACTGTCTCAGAACCGACGCGAGCCTCTTTGTTTTCGGAGAAAAAAGACCCAGACGGGGTATTGCAAGAGTTCATTGTAATCTTTTAAGTGTTTACGAATAAAGGTGAACGGATCAAAGTACAGTGAAACCTTGATTATCCGAACTAAATGTGTTCATGATAACCGGATAATCGAACTACTGAACTAAATTTCATATGAAAAATTATGATTTTTTTACATATTACCAATGTAATACATCTATTTTAAAGATTTTTATTCTGTCCTGCTAAATTGGAATATTTTCCAATCTTAATAATACCGCTGGAATACTTTCTTGTCATACCCTCTGATGATTATATCTGATGCTGCTGTACAAATATAGACGATTACATTCATTTTTCCATAAAAAATCGTACAACTATACCGTTCAACTTACCTATAGATAACGATATAGGGTCGACTCAAACCGTTGAAAGTAATAGCACCAAAGGTGATAGTGTTGGTGGTGTTGGAGGTGAGGGAGGAAGATAGGAAAAGGCGGACGAGTAATAGCTACGGAATATTGCAATAATATGCAAAGTATATGAGGGATATATTAATTTCGCGAAAACGGTGGAAACGTAGATAGCTGCCGGTTGCCTCGGCACCAAACCCGGTTTCTCTGCGGGCTTCCGTGCCCAAAAGAGGTGCCGGGTAGTCGGCCCGTTGCTCGTCGCTGCCAACGTGGAGAAGCGAGAGTGCTCTTCCTGGTGGTAGTGGTACTAGCAATGGTGGTGGTTGGGGCCTAGGAAACCGGTGGTTTCACAGACAAATAAATACACGATATTTCACCAGATGGGAAATGAGAGTTTGCCACGGCTTGCTTACTACCTCTAGACTCTACGAAACTGAATTTTAATTCCGAGTTGCGCCCTACCCTCCGGCCTCGATTAGCCCGCTACCGTTTTCCTATCCGCCGTTGAATCTTTCCTCGTTTATTGATATTTCCTTGGAATGAAAAATAGTTTCCCAGGGTGACGTCGTATTTAGAGAAAGATCAAGGATATTTCCCAAAGACTGTACATGGTAATTCTCGGTTCAGCTTCGTACGATTCAACGGAGAGAGAGAGAGAGAAAGAGAATTAAGGAACTAATAGCGAAGACTCGTCCAGGTTAGCTCGATCGTAGCGACTCGAGCAATTATTGTATCATTGGCACGCAACCAAATGAAACACGTTCCTATACCGAAGCTCCGGTGTAACCCAGTTTCTCGGCTGAACTCGGTGTTACACACGCGAAGCGGTAAGCTATTAAAATATTTCATCGGATCGGATTAACGGGAAACGATCGAGCGATTAAACGAACGATTCGGTATACCGCTTTTAGCAGGATATCGAGATTTACGTATGTCGAAAGCTGCTGGATCGAGACGGCCTTTGACCAGAGAAGAATCATGGAAGAGTAAAAGGAAGAAGAGATAGGCAGGCGTGTGAAAAATCAAAAAATCAGCAAAAGTCAAGGTAAAACGTTGAAGTTGGAAAGGCTCGTTAAGCGGTACGTTCTCTCTTCCTCACTGGCCGCGAAAATCCAAGAGAATCAGAGAACTCGAAGTCTGGCCAGTGCTTCGGGGGGTTGCGAGTTGGTTATAAGTTCGAGCCAAGAATTCGCACGGGAATGAGGAATTGAAGTAAGTTGCGGCTTTGCGGGGCTTTAGTCGTCGTCATCGTCGTTCTCCTGTTCCTCCCTCTCCTCGGCAACCAACGTTCGTTCGTAGTTGTCGTTGGGATCGACGATGGGCGGACCGTCGGTAGTGGCTGTGTGCTACCGCCGGATAAAAAGTTGAGAAGAGCAAGAGTCGAGATCAATACCTCCGGCCGCCCACCGTCCTTCTACCACCCCACCACCCTCTTCGTACTTCCAGCAGCCAGGATAGAAAAGGTGCTCCTGCTGCTTGCAAGCAGGACTTTTCTCCTGGATGAGAACTACAGGCACGGGAGGAGAGAAGAGGGGTTGAGTTTCGATCTCCTTTCTCCATTTCTTCTCTCGCTTTTCCTTTCGACGCGACCCGTTGAAAACGCGCGAGAATCAGGCCGGCGCTTCGCAAAACCGCGATACCTTATCTCGAATCTTCGCGAGTTGGAAATTATTTGAAGTTTCGACTCGAACTTATTTCGTAGTATGACCCAACGCTACGTATTCTCTGCGATTCCTAAAGGGTACTTCGGTAACAAGATTGTTGGTTAACAAAGTTTACCGGTATCTACTCCCGCGGTAGTTTCCCGCCCCCGGAAAAGAGCAAGGGGAAGAAAATTGAATACTTTGCGTGATTTCGTGGATTATCGAGGTAACGATTAAGCAGCGTGTAAAATTAGTACCAAGCTTGGAACGGTTGTACTCGAGTGTTCCAGTGATGATTTCTTGCGCGTGTCGAAAAGAAACGTGGTTGGGTTCGAAGGCATTTCGATGATTAAACTAGATTTTGGGTGTGCAATATCCGAAATGGTTCTTGGGTATTTACGGAGGGACTGTCAACGATGCGATGTTAGGGCTGTGAGAGGGAAGAAAGAGAAGCTCGTTGTCTCCTCGTAGCGTTATAATTCACTGCTAATCTAATCCTCCGTTGGCTGCTGCCTGGTGTTGGTACGTCGGACGATTTATAAAAGTATACGTCCCGCGCAAAAATACAATGGGTAGCGAGCATAGTTCTCAAAAGGAAGGTAGAGAAAGAGAGTAGAGTGAGAAACTGTCGGGAGAAAAATAAAGAAAAGGCGCACGCGTACGTAGACGCGATCTCGGGATACACTGGGCAACTCACTCGGTGACTCTACGTATATTCGCAACACATAATCTCAGATAGCACGGAGGGGTAGATATACGAAGAGAGCCGAGCTCGGCCGGTCTCCTCCGTCTCCGGACACCGACGGCTTCCAACCCCCCCATCCACCAACGGGTACACCAAAACCGAGCCACGGAGTTGTAGCTGCTAACTTAGTTTGTGAACTGCAAAATCCTCTGGCACCCACGAGGGCATACAAATAATAATTCTTTGTTTCGTCGTCGGGGCAAGGAGACGTGTAAATACCAACGGTGGAGGCAGCATGGTCCTCCTATTCGTGCTATGGGAAAGGTAAAGAGATGAAAAGAAGAGAGAAAGAGGAAACGAAAGGACCGGCTCACGCGGTAACGTCTAAATCGCTCCAACAACTCATCCGCTGAAAGTTGCGACGAGCTTTGGAGATCTACGACGAGAAAGGAAGCTTCGTTCGCGTTATGCTTTTTTTCAAGATACCTTTCTCCACCAACCTACTCGAGCTAGATATACGCGTAATCGCAAAGATAAGAAGGATGGGGTATATAACTGGACTTCGCGCGAACGACATGTCCGTGGGAGTCCGTGAAATCATTAAAAGAAACTTTCGGTCCCGAACGAAAGTTTCTCTGTAAAGCTTCGACGAGATTACGGGAACGGCATAGGCGTAGACCGAAGGGATATTGACCGCGGGGAAGGTAGAATAAGGTATAGGAAAGAGAAAGAAAGAGAGAGAGGCTGCCGATAGACGTCGAAAGTCCAACGCAGTCGTCCTGGACGGTCTGGCAATAACGGAGTAAACTCGAGGAGCCTGGGAGAGAGAGAGGAACGAAGCGACTACGAGCGACTGGCCGTTGGGGGTGGAGGAGGAATGGAAAGAGGTAGTGGAACTGTGAGAAAGAGATAGGAGGTCGTGCCTAGGTTGTCGGGAGTGGAAGAAGGAGAGAAGAGAGAGAGAGAAATACTCGGTGAGTAGAAAGAGGATGGGAGAGACGATGGTGGAGCAAAGACCGTGAGAGGGAGGAAGACGGATAGAGGAAGGAAAGGAAGAGACAAGGAGAGGAAAAGAGAGGATGAGAGAGAGAAAGAAAGAGTGCAGCCGTACCGGAGCTCGGCGAAGAAAACGCTTCGGTTTATTTCTGTTCGATTTTTCCAGTGTCGCCGTCGCCCTGACGACAATTCGCAGGCGCGGCACCGACCCTCCTCTCCCTCCCGTCCTCACCGCCTACTACCTATACGTAGCCCTCTCTATCACTCTCCTCTTTCCGTCGGAAGGAACGAATGGGTTACGCCCAGATGCGCGCATCGAAGCCTGGTCAATAGCGGTCTCGTCGTCGTATCTTCTCTGTCCCATAGTTCTTCTCTCGCTCTCTCTCTCTTCCACTACCCTCCTCTCTACTGGCTCTCGAGCCAACCGATACGGCGGCATCGACTGTGAGTCGGAAAGGGGTGTGCGAATCGAAGGTGGCGGGGAGGGTGGGAAGAAGGGGGTTGCGTGTAGGTGCGTTCGGTCCACCTATAGAGGAAAGGGTGGACCCGCGTGGCAGGGGCCGATGCCTGGTGGCTGTACGGGTAACGGGGTGAGAGAACGAGCCCCACCGAGGACCACCCCCCGCGCGATTGGAAATCTATTCCCACCCTCGAAGTCGAACCTCGACCTATCGGAGGGTTCGGTTCGGAGATATTGAGTCTGCGCTCTTCCATCCTCTCGCTGTTGCCGGCTCTTCCTCGCCCTCCGCTTTACTCTACCAACCCTTCGTCCTCTCCTTTCCTCTCCTTCCGCCACGATAACCTTCCTTTCTCTTCTTTTTCCTTTACCATCGCGTACCCTCTTTCGACTGCTACCCTCGGACGGGTCGTTCCACCATCTTTTGCAGCCAACCGGTACCCACACCCTTCCCTTTCTCCAAATCGAATTTCCCTCAGAATGATTCTCCGTTGATGATCTTTTCGATACGTTCGTTAGCCCGAATCGTCACTAGCCTCGCGGCGAAGCGCATTTATGTCTCTTTAGCGGTACTACCGTGAAATATTTTCGCTCGATGGGCCGCGCGCTCGCACGTGCGTAACTTAACACTCGACCTAACACACTACTCGCTGGGACCGACCGGCCATACCTCATTGCGCCGGGCAGTGGTCAGATATTTTCACAATAGGTTCCGCGCCGGTGCTTTCATTGCAGGAAACTTCGTGGCTTGCCGGGGTGTTAAATGGCGGAGCGCCATTGAATACGTTTCCACAATACGCTCGGTATACGCAGTATCGTAACGCGTTTCTACCTTTGCCCGCCACGGACGATAGGAACGAGTATAGGTGCGGTGTAGATATATAGAAAGAGAGAGAGAGAAATCTATGTCGTGGGTATACATATGTACGCGACTCTACATAATATTCTCAATTCCGTGATGGTAAATTCGTCCGAAGCGCGGAAACGCCCTATCGCGTCTGCGGTTTTGCTGGCCTTCGAAACGCCATTCTATTCTCATTTTCGAATCTTCTCTCGAAGCTGAATTACAGAAATGAGAATAAAATTTTACAAGGGGGTTT
Organism: Ancistrocerus nigricornis; assembly: GCA_916049575.1. Taxonomy (NCBI): domain Eukaryota; kingdom Metazoa; phylum Arthropoda; class Insecta; order Hymenoptera; family Vespidae; genus Ancistrocerus; species Ancistrocerus nigricornis. The sequence goes on from OU696665.1 coordinate 7,268,602, forward strand.
TTCAATTCATCATCATTCAGAAATATTAATAATAATATAAATAAGTAGCAATTCTCGAGATGACAAATATCATACAGGATTAATTTATCTTTCCTAAAAGGTACCCTATTTCAGTCACCCGTACAATTTTCAACGTTATCAAAAGCAGCGTGGCAAAGTTAGTCGGTGATCGATAATAAAGATAAGAGGAGGGTGGTGGTGGATGAAAAATAGAAAAGGAAGGAGAGAGTAAGAAGAGATCGAAGAACGGGGGAGGCCATCGTCGGTGCGTCGCTCGACCGGCCATTTCTTCGACAATGCGTTCCGTAGCCAGCCGAACGAGCAGCCAGCGGCGCACGGCGCCGATAAAAAAGAGGAGTTCTTCTCCTCTCTCTTGCTCTCTCTCTTGCTCGCTCGCTCTCGAGCGTCTCCCTCTTTTCTTCCGGCGCCGCGCGCGCGATGCCGTTGGGGGCGGTGGCGGTGCGTCGAGGAGCGTCGACGAGGTGGAGGAGGGCTGCTACGAAGGTGGGTGGCGGCGGCTGAGGAGAAAGAGGAAAGCAAACGAGTGGGAGGAAAAGAGACGATGAACGGGGTTGAAAGAGAGAACGCGCGTCGCGGCTGGGGGTGGAACGACGGGCGGGAGGAAAGCTCTGAGAGAGAGTGAAAGAGGGAGGAAGAGGGATATAGAAACTATCGACGTTTTTACGTAACAAATCAGTCGTAACTGGCCCGGCTCCGTTGCGACCGTGCGCGGTGGAACGACCAATGGGAGAGCCAGCCGATATTCGATACCCGATCACATCATAGGTTGCCCGGCCTTGGCTGAAACACCGTGCCAGTCCAATAGCCTGATAGGAAAAAGCGAGCTCGGTGAGAGAGAAGAGGAGACTCGGGGTGAGGAGGAGACACGGAGAGAGGATGAAAGTGGGAGGGAAAACGAATGAAAGGAGGGAGGAAGAGGAACATCTAGGCGGTGGTGTCGTGCTGCAGGGGCGCGAGACAAGAGAGGAGGGAGAGACGGGAGTTGGAGAAGCGATTGCACCCCGAGCAGTCAACCTCTCGTGGCAGGCAATTCGTCCTTGGCATCGGGATTTTTTTTTCTTTCTTTCTTTTATCTACCTTTTTCCGTCTCCCCCAGCAGCCACTATTGGATTTCTTTCGGAAGACATTCTACATTTTCAATAATAAATATATTTGCGTTTTACTCGTTTTCTTTGTCTTCCAAGTTTAATCGATTTTATTCGATCAACATACAAGCTACATTTAACCGGTCCAGGTTTGATCGCAGAATCGTATAGAGTCGCGGGACGGCCTCGGCATTCCGAGCACGAAAGGATGCTGATATCGATTTCAGAGTGCATCCGAACGGCAGGAGGAAAGTTCCACGGAGCGAGGCCGTAACGTCGCGCGTTAGTGGGCGATACGGGAGGAAACTCGATCCTAATATCGCGCCACGATCCTGGATATGTGGAGGACGAGGATAGAACGAGATACGCAAGGACGTTGGGAGACGGTGGACGAGGGGGGGGGGGAAAGAGGAAAAAGAAGCAAAGTGAAAGAGACGAAGAGAGAGAAGCGAGATGGAAGGGAGGGATGGATATAGGAGGAGACGAGGGCTCGTCGCTTCGAAGTAAAGGCGTGAGCGTAGAAGGAGCGTTTTAATCTATGGTCGCGCGGAGAAGAGAACGTTCGGGGATAGGTCCTCGCTCCCATGCCCGGATTATAATCAACCCTTTTATCCTAGGCTTTCCATGTCGCTAATTTCCATAATTACACAGACGCTAAAATCACAATATCCTCTGCCGGCAGAAAGGAGTAACCTACGTGAGCTTCCTCCTCCCTCGAAAGCCCTCCTCCACCTAGCCGCTCGCCCGGCAGCGTCACACGAGTAGAATGGTGGTTCGAAAAGAGTGGGAGCGAGTGAGAGAGAGAGGGGACGATGAGATGGAGGTAGAAGAGCAGAAAGAGAGAGAAGGAGGGGTGGTGAGCAAAGAGATAACTAGAAAGAGAAAGAGGAAAGGGTACGATATGCCGGTACCGAGGGAGGAAGCGGCTCGCTAGAGATAAAGGTACTCTTTAGCTAGGATGGCGCTCGCTCGTATGTTTATGCACTCGTATCCGCGTGGCTGAGCATGGAAGTGCCTGGATAACCAGCCAAGTGACAAGCCGGCACAGGTCTCCGCTTGGCAGGTCTCAGCCAGGCTGGCGGGGGGCATGCCTCTCGACTCAAATTTTGAAAGCCAGCCAACTCGGGAAAGTGGGTTTAAAAGTCTCTCGATAAGTGCCGTCTCGCGCTGGATCGGTCCGACTTTGCCGATGTTGTTGCCGCAACAACGCCCCTCTATCGTTGTCCTTGATGTTCCCGTTGTCGATGACTCCTTCGGACTAACTATTTTCATGTTTAACAGCAGATCGAGAGAATTACATTCGATCTAGCAAACGTACCTACGTGAATTAGTTTTGGAACGTGCGTGAGTAAGAAGTCGATGTCGTTGAAAGAAGGTTCCGTCGAAAAGGACGAAAGATTGCGAGTGCCCTTTAGTCGGTACAGGTCCTTAACCCGTTTCCTGGATAATTCCACGTAGCCGTCTAGCTCACTCTCTCTTTCTCTCTCTCCCTCTGGATGTTCCAGCACGCGGAAGGACTCGGTGGAGTGACTGGGGTTGACTTTTCTCACTTTAACCTCGCGATGCGATGCTTGGAGGGGTAGAGGGTGCTGCTGGGGCTGTATCGAGCGGCCCTCCTACATACATCTATCTCCTCCGACTCGCTCTCCTCCACCTTCTACCCCTCCCGATGTTCCTCTCGCCCGGCACCGCGCTCTCATCGTCCTCTCTCTTACTCTCGCTCTTTCTCTCTCTCTTTCCCTCTTTTCCCTCCAACGTTCGTGGCCTTCCACCCCTTCCATCCTTTTCCTCCAACCTTCTCTCTGCCTCCTCCGCCTCTTTCTACATCTCCTACTTCTCTGCCTCCCCTCGAGTCCGCTTCCCCCATCCTTCGCTACTCACCTACCTAACTCTACCCTCCGCAGCCACCCCCCTCCTTCCACCCTCGGCCTCGTCCTTCTTCTACCAACCTCTTTCTCCTCTCTCCACCCGCGGCAGACTCCCGCTCGCTCTCTTTCTCCGTTCGCCTCTTTCCTACTCCGTGTCCGTCTCCGGCAACCCTCCTCCTCACCTACCTCTCCTCTCCCCCAACCTTCACCCTTATCCTCACTCTCTCTCCTTCCGCGTTCCTCATCCCATCAACCCCATACCCACCCCCGTCGTTCTTTCTCCGAGGCCTTTGCCTCAAAACGCTCTCGCCGACAAACAAACCGCAGACACTTTGGAGTTTTACGCAATCGTAAGTTTCTTCATTTGTTTGCACATTCAACGTTGATTCAAATATTGTTGCTCCTGGTGCCACGGGAGGGTGTTCGGTCCTCTCTTCCGAGGGGTGAAGGTTCCGTCACGTGAGAAGCTGTAAGGATGCAAGAGATGGAGAGTGCGAAAGGCAAAGAGAGAGACTACTACTGGAATAACTTATGAAACTACGGGGACTAGTCCGTCGTTCACGCGAACCATAAGTTTTGCGTCGATTTAATTAAATCAAAATTTCAGATATAATGTTGCTAAAAAATTGCCAATTTCTGTTGGAAATTTAAGATCGATTGTATCGATCATCACCAAAAGCTATCCCTCTGATTTTCTTTATCGCTCAACGATACGAGAGAAAGCGAAGGGCATGGAAAACCGGAGAAAAGGACAGGACTCTCTTTGTAATAGTAGTGGTGGTGGTAGTCGTGCCGGTGGTGATGGTGGGGCTTAGTTGACGCCGAAATTGCTTCCAGTGTCGAGTTGCCGAGAAACTTTGGATTTTAGGCGAGAGCTAGTCGAGGAGCGTGGATGCGGAGAGGATGAGGTGGTAGAGAGATGGAGGGAAGAGGAGTACAAGGTCACGCGTCGAGTCTGATTATTAACTTTTTCACCGAAGATACTCGAGGCTCCTCGGACTCTCATCTACTCTTTCTCCTTCTCTCTTCACCTCCTCTTTCTCAGTGTGTAATCATAAGAACGCGAGCATTTTAAGTCGATGAGGAACTTACAATGGAGTTACTTTCGTTTTCGCCATGATTTTAGCTTCTCGGCAATACTTTCTTCACTCCCTTATACTTTATAAATATCATGCATATATAACCATCTATTCGAATGAAATCACAAAACTGATTTAATGAATGATCCGATATCGAACGTGAAAATGTCATTCAGCTCGATTCATCCGGATGAATTCACTTCTAGGTATACACATACTTATGAGCGTGCTCGAAACGTCTTAGGTGTACAAAACGAGGTTGAGAGGAGAGAGTCGATGAGAGGGGGTAGTGAACGGTGAGATAGATAGAGAGAGAGAGAGAGAGAGAGTGGTGGACGAGGGAGGATCACGCGGGAGGGTGGAACGACGGGAGATTCGCATGGGGTGTGGGAAGAGGAACGAACCGAGGATGGAAGGAGGGAGGGAAATGAAGAAAGAGAGAGAGGGAGAGAGTGAGATAGAGGAGTAGGAGCAGTATCTTGGAGACTTCGCACTGTATCTTGAAATGAGTTTTGTTGGATCAATAAGTTCCACTATAAGAACACTCTCGCTCTGTCCCGGTGTATCGGAGTGTTGGTTCTATCCGTGTTTATCTGTGTCTGCAAATAGATACACGACGTACATGGGTCCACCCTCTCGTTCCTCCTCTTTCTCTCTCTCACTTCCATCCCTTCTTCGGTTCTACTACCCATCTCTATCTTTCCTCCTCCTCTCGTTCTCCATCCTTCTCTTTCTCTTTCTATCTATGTATCAGGCGCACCAGTCGACTATGTACGAATAGGATAGTCGCTACAAGCATTTCGAGATGAGTCGAACTCAATCTCGCGGCAGACACGGCGAGTTCTCCTATCCAGAACGAATCCACGTAGCAGTGATCACGTGAATATGGATATGCGAGAGTTTCCGTGATTAACGGTGAAATGAGGAGGAGGAGGGCGAAGGGATGGTACTCGTACGAGTATCTGCGCCGAGTGATAAAGGACGAATCGGCTTTTCACCGAATATTCGGTCTACCCCGCGAAAAGTAGAGCACGAAATTGAATAATTTCGATCAATGACAAGAAACAATCACTGTCATTAAGGATATCTATCCATCCTGTAATTTGTCAAATTAATATAAAAAAATGTAAAAGAATGATACCGGATAATCATCGTCCATGTCGATTCGATGTTCTTCGAAATCGGTCAGAAAATCTCGAACGAGACGTGAGAAATAACCTGTTGTCGCTAGATCATAAATCGCGAGTATTACATCACCGCTATTGTATTTTTAAGAGACGGACAGAGTTTTGGAGACGGTCTGTACCAATGCCAGGAAAGCATTAGCGTATGTACCAATAGGATTGAATCTATACGTAGTCTCGTGGAGCGTTTATATAAGAGACTTTACTCTCCCTCTCCTTCCTCTCTTTCTCTCTCTCGAAGAGTCTCCTCTCTTCCTATTTCACCAACACATCGAGAAGAGCGAGCCGTAAGTAGGTATACGACACGTACACGTATTTCCTTATACAACGGCGCAACACCAAACAGGCAGGCAGTGCAGCCAACCGAACGGTGGGCTGCAGTGTCGCAGTGGAACTCGTAGATAGGGGAAACAATTGCTATCGGTCCGTAACAAATGCGCGGCAACCTGCGTTTTGAACCTACGCCACCGTCCCTCGCACCAAACCCTCCCTCTTGTTCCCTTTCTTACTCTATCGCATTTTCCTCGCACTCTATTCTAAACGTAACTATCCTTTTCATGGCCCATTCTGTGAGCAGCTAGACGATCATCGTATTTCTTGATCAATTATTTCCTACTTGGCAGAATTTCTCTTTTAACACTAAACCTACACTGAAATATTTCTACTAGAAAAACTGGCCAAAACTGTTTTATGGGTTTTTTAAACAGGAAATGTTAATTTTTTCTGGATATTTTGTCTTTTCGATAATTTTTTGTTTCATAAATGTCAATTTTTTATGAATTTTCTTATTTGGGCACTGTTGAATAAGTCTATACAGGGTGTCCGGTTCCCGGTGTCCAAGCGGAAAACTACATGTACACATCAATGACTTGAGTCAAAAAGTCTGATACCATTTTTCGAAATTCGACTTAGTTAACGAGTTAATAATTAACAAAGATCAGCCAATTACGGCGATTAACAAAAAAAGGCCGTTTACTTGAGCTTGTAGTGCCGTGATTGGCCTATCTTTGTTTGTTAATGACTACTTAATTGTGCCGAATTTCGGAAAATAGTATTAGACTCTTCGACTCAAATCATTGATGTGCACATGTAGTTTTCCGCTTGGACACCTGGAACCAGACACCCTGTATAAGGCCATTCTAGTTAGTTCTAGTTATAAGTACTTATGTTTATCACATTTATCAATGTCACAAAAAAATATGCTTTTGACAAAAGTAACTTTAGATAATCAGGAAATAGGAAACATGTAACCGGTCAAGTGTACCGACTTTGGTAGGTTCAGTGTTAAATGGGTACCACGTTGATTTGATAAACATTTGATTTTTAAACACAATGCCTTATTTTTTTTACAAGTTCGAGGTATCGATTTCTTTGGTTTTATCGTCGATCCACCGGTTCGACTATGGTGAAACGAACGACGACATTTCGAGGGGAACCATTCTTGGCCGCGTGCCTCTACGCGCCTCGACTTTCCTTGCCTGTAACGCCCTCGTAAATTAGAAGTCCGAATTACCATGCGATTGATTTTACGACAGGTACAAATAATTTAAAGCGTTCGCGCGAGACCGAAGTTATGTGCCAAAAGCTCGATTCCCTTTTGTATTTGAACGTTAAGCGCGTTGTTTGATGTTATTTCCGATAGTCTAATTATAAGCATTGTTCCTTAGCTCTCGACTGAAATATTCAACCGTTCGAATACTGTCACGAGTTTATCGAAATAGAAAAATTCCAACGTATTTCCCAAGAAAGATTGTTTAATAAGAAAATATATAACAAAACGAAATTTTAACAGAGAGAACGAGCATGCTCCTTGATCTTCAACAATGAACCTGATCGCGAAGTCGCGGCACGGACTACCCGATCCTTTCTTTCGCATATAAACATCTAAATCTCGAGGGGTCTTTTATCGCGAGGAGAGGCTCTCTTTTGTGCGAACAATCTCCAACGATAATCAGAGCCCTCTTGTGTCTCCCGTGCGTGGAACGGCGGTACCGTTTTTACGAGGAGCCCCGGTAAATCATTCCAGGATCCCCGTAGAAACGTCTCGGCTATGTCATAGGATTCGGTACGTCCGTTTTGCCGACGAGAATTTTTCTTCTCTTTCTCCCTTTCGTCCATGCCGACTTCCATCTCCGATTTGCGTCTGATAACGAGCTCGACTCGACACTGGTTACGAGAGAGAGAAAGAGAGGGAACAAAAAATAATCTCCTTCTTCCTCTCCTCTTTATTTCTTCGCATTTCACGAGAAAAATATTTTACGCGTCCGTACATTCCTTCTTTCGCAAGATCTACGTTAATTAAATCGTATTCGATCATCGTAAAAAAAAAATATATATATATACATGTGTAGATAGTACGTGTATAGATCGAAGAGCACGCATGTGCACTTATCCGTGCTTCTATACCGTTCTCGTGCGTAATTAGAAGCGGCAAGGAACAATGAGAAGTAGGTATAACTTTTATTTCGCTTATCCACGACGTCGATCTACTCCACCTTCCTGCTCTCTTTCTGTGTCTAGGCTCGAGCGCGTTCTTCTTTTACTTGTATGTCTACAAGAACGACTATGAGGACGACGACAACGACCAGGACGACGCAGGAAACTATTTTAACTGATTGTCGTTTTGAGGTCAGTGTTGGGCAGAATGTAATCTGATTAATTTAAAATTAAGTTTTTAATCATAACTACTGATTACCCAGCAATCATGATTGCTTTATTTATCACTAATGATAAAATGATTAATATTTTTTATTGTGATTGAATCTGAACTTTTGCTGTAATAACATTTCGGAAATATATTTATTTTTTACATAGTTATGGACAACCCTTAGATTATGTTACTCATTTACTTTTAGTATAATTTGCAAATCCTTAAAAAATATAAATAATCATTGAATGATTTAAAAATAACTGATTAATGATTACAAATTATAGAAGGTAATCATGATTACTGATTTATCTTAACGATGATTGACTGATTAATAATTACAACTACTATGACTATATTATTCCTTAGAGGGCCGGCATGACGCCATATGGCATCAAGGCCAATTTGACCTTTATTTGGTTTTAACTTGGGGACCTCAGAAATAATGAATTTCTAATTTTTAAAAATCTAAATAATCGATTACAAAATAAATGATTATTACCCAACTCTGTTCGAAGTAAACTTTGCACTCACTTTCCTTCGTGATTTTACTAGTAAAAAATGTCTGAAATATTTATCGAAAAGAAACGATCAAAATTGATAAATATAAATGTATAGCCCAATATTCTTTAAACTCTGAAAAGACAACGATTTGTGGTTAGAAGGCAGAACGATGTATACCTGCTACCGATTAGCTCGACGCTGAACGTTTTAGTTGGCATCCAAGAAGCTAGGTCGCTCGGAGCCCGCGCGTACGAGAGCACGAGTTAACAAGGTTAAACACCTCAACCGAGTTAACGGGAACATTAACACTCCACGGCGATTACGATTAGAGACGTCTCGAGCAGAGAGAGGGAGAGAGTATATGTACGTGTATGTATATGTTCAAGGGAAAGAGCAAGAGAGACAAGGAAAAGAGAAGGAAGGGGTTTAGAGTCTGCTTTAAGAGAGTAGCGTGTCGATGTCGGTAGATGGTAGTACGAAGAAGGAAGATATCAAGCGGTTGGAGGGCAGAAAGTAAGAAGATTCGAGGTGGAAAAGACGGATTTTAAGTTGGAAGCCGCATTAAAAGTTTCTCCTGTAAAGGGATACCCACTCTCGAGACTCGCGCGCGTACCTTCACTGTGTTGGTGCACTCCTTCGCGTCACGCGTTTCTGCTGACGTAACGAACGGATTTATACGACTTATTAAGTCTAACTAACGCGGTTTAACGAACAACAAATGCTACGGCAAGTTAAAAGAGCGTATCGTTAATTTGCGTCGCGACTTTATATTGAGATGTTTAACCCAGAATCCGTTTACGATTCTGTACACGGTTCTGAAATAGTTTTAGACTTACGTGATATAGACTAGTTAAACAATATTTTTATTCATTACTAGGATGAAACTTCCCTTCGTACCTTGGGAAGAGCGTTAAACGTGGTGCGAGCTTAATCTAAAACTAATGTACCTGCACAGATTGATACCTCGATTAACGCGAAGGGTTTAATCGCGTAAGCCGCCTCTCCAAGGGCGATGTCGATGAAGCGAGAGGTAAAGGGGTAGGTAGGAGGGGGGTCAATCGACGGTAGGACAATTTCTCGAGCTATTTTCGAGCTCCCGGCGGACACCGGTCTGCCGTAGGAATATATCGATAGAACGAGCATTATCATATTATGGAACTCTCTATACAGTTTCAGCCGGCCCCTTCCTTAATTTAAATTCTATTACACCCGATCTCTATTCCCTCTTTCCTATGAATATTCAAACTCCGAGAGAGCCACCCCCAGCGTCACCGCCATCGCTGGCAACACCACCCCCCTTGCCGTCGCCACTGCTTTCGTTCTTCTTCTTCTTCCTCTGGCATCTATCGGCTATCCAAAGAATTAAATTAATATACCGGGCAAAACAGCTCTCCGTGCTTTTCTACGCCCTCTTGCCTCCGTCCATTGAGCTTCCTTCCTTAATTCATGAAGAAGAGATACCAACGCGACTGACGCCAGCTCGGCCTTCCATCGTCCCTTCGACGACCATTAAGATCCCTCGACGTAACGAGATAATTACTTTAAGAAAATCAGGATTCGATCGATTTTTTAAGACCTAGTCAGTTTACAATTTTTTTTTTTTTTTCGGCAGTGGGCATTTCCCATGACCTTGATGCCTGGGATCGGTCGAAGGGTCGGGCAAACTTTTTACAGGGCACCTTTTACCGAGTCGTTGTACCTACCTCCTCCTTGTCCTTGGCTCGCGTCTAGGATCTAGATACCCGCTTCCTCGAAGCTATATATTTCATAAACGATTAAGATCACCCCAGGTACGTCTTCGAAAGACAGTTCCGTTAGCCACGATCGCTATCCACACGGTCTCTCTGTCCGCAACATTGTTGTCCCTTATTGCACGTTACGTGTTATACTTTACCCAGACATCGCTCGGTTAATTCTCGTTAATTGTTATTCCCTGAGGGTGGAAAATCTAATAGGATAGGTATCTCCGAGATCTCATAAATAATCAATGCCAACTTCGTTTGGCCTATCTTTATTAATGACCGAGCTTCATCGTGACCGTGGTATTAAGAACTCGAGGTAATAACGCATATTGCTTGGGAAAATGAAGTTACACGTCAGTGACTTTATTATTAGTTCTTGTACGATCCGTGTACATTAAGCGTGTTAAAAAAGAAGAACAAGGAAGAGCACGAGACATGCTAAGCGCGATATTATTAACATAAATATGAACGATCCTTGAATAAAAATTAATTCGATGTAAACTAAACTACAGCGAAAAACGTTAAGACCGGTTTGAAAAGGGGAAGAAAAAAAAAAAAATCGATATCCAAGAGAAGCATCGTAACGAAGAGATAGGCACGCTTATTACGTTATAAGTAGATAAACGTAATTATTGATAAGCGTTAATGAGCGCTCAACTTCGCTGTAACGTGCCCATCTTTCGTAAGAATCGCGATGGCCAGCTCGCTCACGCACGACCTGCACGTATTGTTCTCTTCTTCTCGTCCGTGCTTACTCCTTTGTTTTGCGGCTGACTCGCGGCATAAATAAATATAGGTGTTGTTGGATAGCAATGGTGGTGAATCGAGGGAGTAGCGAGACGGTAAGACTTCCATCGATGTAACTTCTGGCCTCAGGGCTCGGAAAACTCAGCCGGTAAGATCACCGATAAATATAGCGCGTCGAACGAGCCGCCGGCCTCAGGCTAGATCTTACGATCTTGATCGTGGACTTGCCTTCCTGACACGCCGGCTTACGCGTCCGCCTTCGTCTTCTTCTTCGTTTTCTTCTTCTCCCTTTTTCACTCCTACCTATACTGTTTTCCTTTGTTCATTTCATCCAACACCACCCCGCCTCATCCGGTTCGTTCCTACGAACGATCTTCAACGTCTTACTAGGCTGCTCGCATCGCCGATGGCGATGCTGATTCGAGAAAGCGCGAACTCGAAGCATCAAGTTATTCCGGGAGGATTTCGTTTAATTGAGTGATTATTACGTGGAACGTTATGGACCGGCACACTTCGTTAATGAGAATGTTTTTTTATTAGAACGTTTTTAGATAATCACGAGTTCGATAGATTCTCTTGGTTTATTAACCCTTAGAGAGCCGGCATATGGCGTCAAGGCGAATTTGACCTTTGTTTGGTTCTATTTTCTCAGAAATAATAAATTTCCAATTTGTGTACATTGATATGTAAAAGATTCCAGCGAAAACATCATCTACTTTCAGAATTTCGAAATTCAAAATTACAGATGTAATATAGTAAAGAAGGTTGATGCTGTATTTTTTAGTTTGTAAAAAACGAACTTTTTTGTTTGTTTTGTATATACATACATAAATACATACATAACAACTTTTTTTCGGAAAAATTTCAATCGAACGTGTGCCCTTACTGTACCGAGCCGACATGACGCCACATGGCGTCAAGCTCAATTTGACCTCAACTTGTCCCTAACTTGAGGAATTATGATACTTTTTCAATGGAAATAATGCACTTTTTTTTGCAATCCCAGCCCTCTAAGGGTTAATATAGTTTGGATCTGGGGAAAGGATGGTTGGAAGAGATGAGAAATTTTCGTAGTCCGATTTGGCGGAAGTTATTGAATGGATATATCCCGAAGGCTTCGCTTTTGTCTCCTTAAATAATATCAAATTCATCTGCACCTTACGATCCGCGATATAATCAGATTCGCGGTGTCAGTTCAATCTCGTTAATCAGCCGATTCGGTAACGGAGGCTAGTCGCAACGGATTCGATTAAACGTGACGTAGATATTAGTGACAGACAGGTCCAGAAGGACAGAGAAAGATCTTTACGTCAGCCGAAAATCAAATCAATTTTAAGTTCGAGGCAAAGTCTTATCGGGAACGAGGCTGGTGGTAATGATCGCTAGAAACCTTTTGAATCTTCCATAAAGGTAGGTCTCGTGTAGATAATAAGAACTTTTTAAAGGTGTAGCTTTTTAAAGGAAAGTAGAAAATTGTATCGAAGGTATCTCCAATTTGTCGTCGGTATCGGGGTGAGTGGAACGTGTGTTGGAAAGAGGACATGGGAGACGCGTTTTGAGTCCACGACGTCTCGAATGTGCTTCGGCGTCACTGGTGAAGAGCCACGCATACCATATCTAATAGTGAAATAACTGAAATAATTCAAACGGAGTTATGCGAATGCCTTATCGTCCTGACGCTTTGAATTACTCGGTCCAAGCGGAGGCAGGACGCGAGAGAAACGGGAAGGGAGGTGGAAGAGATGAAGGAAAGAAGAGGAATACGAGAAAAAGAAGATCGAAAAGACGAGGTTAACATTTTGTGGGGTGGTGTTAGTGGTCCAACGTGACGATGGTGTGAGCGTATTTTTAGAATGATCTATGTTTTCGTTTGATTTCGAAGATTGCGCTTTCGTGGAGCACCGCGATCTCGTGTCTTAACGGGATCTGGTTACGACCCTCCGACGGCACTCTGTGTTTTCGGATTCCTGCATGTCGGTGTCGCTCTCCCGCGACACACCGCCCCTCGGCTATCGCTACTAAGAATCTTCCACCGGGACACGTCTTTCTTTTTCTTATACGCCTGCTGACAGACCTCGGGTGGCTCGATTCGCACCGACCTAGATGTCCCATGCTTTTCATTCTAATCTTGGTTGATAACATTTTGCAAATTGCTCCTTTTTAACAGGTTAGTTTTACTTGTAACTAAATAGCCATGTAAGCAAATCTTGGAAGTCTATTTTAACCAACTTCTAGTTGTTGTGTCGGTTTGAAACGTTGCAAGTAGGTATATGTAATGCAGATGACAATACAATAATTTGAGGCCAGGAGGTGGATAGTGTTTCATGATCGTGCTACATAGCAGTTTTTTAAACTATATTGTTTTTGTCAAATGAAAATTAGCTTCGCTTGTAACTAATTAACTATGTAAGCAAATTATGGAAGTCTATTTTAACCTGTTTCTAAACGTAGTATCGATTTCAAACTTTGCAAGTATATGTAATCCGGATGTCAATACAATAATTTCATACCATCGAGCTGATCTGATGATGAAGCCAGTAGGTTGATAGCGTTGCCTCCTTAGCCCATTTTTGGTGGTTCAAATCTTTTTTTAGTGCTTTAATTGCCCAGGAAGGCAATCTAGCCTTATTTCGATTTTATGAATTTGCTAGGAAAGACGCGCCGATTTTTTAATTTTTGTTTTTTCACCATACAGCCAGAAAAAATCGGGTAACATATTTTTAAATTGTCCACGTTTATTGATAATACATAGTAAATAAATTCTAAATATCCATAGGTTAATTTGTTTATACCGTTGTCATTTTCTGATTATTTTGTTTACCATCCCTCCCCCATCTAATATTCCAGAATAAATGATTACCCCTCGGTCTTCTTCATCCACAGTTCAATTTAGCAGTTTTTGCACACAATACTGGGAAATCGGATACTTTAGATCATTTTCAGCAATTTACCGACTTTAGCTAATTTTTTATTTTTTTCTAGCCCTTTTTAGCGTGCTGAGCAACTCGTTTGGAAAAATCAAGGTAGCAACACTGATTGATAGTGTTTCATGATCGTGGTAGATATCGTGTTTTTTAACCTATATTATTATTTTCTACAAAATTAGACAAATATTTCTACTCAGCGTCGAGCATAACTCGTTCATCAAAAGTAACAGAGTCATAGCTCGATGCTTCCGTAAATGAATTTCAGTTCGAAATGCAGTCCAGGATTTTGTTACTCTCCATCTTTCGCTTCTGCATCGATTGGTTCGTAATTGCCTCGAAGCTTCGAAGGGATTAATTCGAATAATCATGCAGAAAATACCGGCGGCCATTATGGTAGAGAATTAGGAACGAGCGAAGCATGATTTAATTACTTTCCAACTACTTTAAATTAGTTACACTTAGCGATGCTACCGAATACGAAACGTTAATAAAAACAGTACGCTATCGTTTACGTACGGTATTTCTCTCTCTCTCTCTTTCTCTCGAAATATCGGAAGGAAACGAGGTTACTCTCGGGGAGCATTTAATCGGTATTTATTGGAAATAATTGGTAAACATAAATTACGCGATAGTTGCTCGGCTCTCGTACCTTCATTTAAATGAAAGTCTTACCGGTTACCTTAATTACTCGTTTTTAATCACGATATAATTTCTTCCATTTTCGATATACCCGTCACGTTATAATACTTTATATAGTCTTATGAAAGGTAATAAAAATTTGTTAGAGAAACAAACACTGTGATCATTTAATTTTCCATATTTTTAAAAAAGAATTATCAAAGTTGAGAATTGAAAACTTTAAAAACGTTATTATTATTTTTTATTTTGCTAGCGATCTTGTTGTTCAGCCAATAACAGCAAAAGAGTGTCTATAATATTGTATATATCTTATCCGAACTAATTGTATTCATGAAAATTGGATAATCGAACGACTCATGTTCTAACAAAATTTCACATGGAAGATTATAATTTTTTAAACCTACATTACCCATTTTAACCATCTATTTTTCCTTCTGACCAGCTACATTGCACATGTTTTTTAATGTTAATAATTCCACAGGAATACTTTCTTGTTATGCTTCATCCCCTCTGATCATTATTTCTGATTGGTTAACCAATGTCCTACTGTAATACTTTATAGGTATACCCTCAAGAAAATAAAATAAAAATTAGTTAAAAAAATAAAATCCATGACCCTAAAATTGTCAATATCTCTAAAAAAAAGATTTATCAAAGTTGACAATAAGAAAATATAAAAACGTTCTTATTCTTTCTCATTCTTCCAGCGATCCCGTTGTTCAGTCAATAATTGCAAGAGAGCGTCTCGGCTCGCGGTCGCGTCGTCGCGAGCTGTGACGAGTCGGCGTCTCGACGATTATCGCGTCCGTGGCGATTAGGCGACGCGTCACGTCCTTTTGATAGTCCTACACGCTACGACGACGGTGACGACGATGAAGAGACGAATAGAATAAGACGGTGCAACGATAAAGACCAAAGAGGAGAAGAAGAGAGGAAAAGGTCCTGGGTGAACGCGCTGCCGTCGGACTCACGCACGGTAAACTCGTGATTTTTCTAACTGTTTTTCTAAGCGCTCGCTTTCCGGTTTCTATAAATTACGTCTCTTCTCCTACGTTCGTGGTTAAGAAACGCGACCGATTCTCTCCTCTATCCATATATCCTTCTCTCTCTCTCTGTTCTTCGTACTCGAGCATAGGTTGCTTTGATCTGTGGGAAATACCCTCTCCCACCATCCTTGGTGTCTTTATCTATTATTCTCTCCATCTCTTTCTCGAGTCTTTCTCGCCTTTGGTCTTCCTATCCCCGAAGTGGGGCTGGGAACGCAAACGCGGTTTACTCTGCTCGCTCGCGAGACTTTTTATCTCGCTTCCTTATTTGATATTCTTCCCTCTCTCTCTCTTTTTTTTTTTCTTCCTTTCTTTCCTTCTTTTGCCCCTCTCTCTCTCTTCCTCTTTCTGGTTAATCGAGGCGACGCTGTCTGGCCGGGACATTAGCCGCTCACCGCCATGAAAGTTCGTTCGACCGTATTAACTATGGCCGCGCGATTGTTCGCGCCGGTGGAGGCGCGATGATTTCACCGGAAACCAACGTGGCACCGGAGAGCGTCCACGAGTCGCCGGGCACGTTCGTCCCCTTCGATACGCTCCCCGGACCCTTTTCCCTCGTTCCTCGTTTGACGCAGTTTGCAATTAGAGCGGAAAGATCGGTACTGATTTTTTTAAACGATCGATGACGATATCTTTCGATTGCTTAAGGAGGATTTGCCAAATCTGAGAACAGGATCAAGTCTTGGCCAGTATATGAATATTAATAATTGGCCTATGTCAGGGTCATGATTGTTTATTTTTGTACAATTGCTATTATCCAGTCGATGTACTACTGCCAATGATCGGTCAAATATGAGCTGTTAACTGTGGGCCATAATTGGCTGCTAATTATTTACTACGGTTGGTAATTTTCTTATATTTGCCGTTGTTTAACCGATAGATGGCCAATATACAAGTGCCAATTACTTGTACAGTAATGTCCAACTATTTTGGGCCATCATTGGTTCCCTATCACATATCAGTATTATTTATCATTTATATCTGCTATGATTCAACCGATACATGGCCGCCAACGTATGGTAATCAAACAGTAGCCTAGTAAGATCTATCAATCTTGGGTCATCGAGGATTACCTATTTCTTATCGTTAATATTCAATTTTCGATTATTTGTTGATCCTTTTTTATTTCCACTTGCATCGTATTACAATGTATTGAAAAGTCTGTTCAAAGACTTTTCGGTCATGTATTTTTTTTTTCAAGTTGTAATTTCGAGTTTAATTTATTACTAAATTTAAATAAACCAAAGTCATAACGGAATATAATGTAAAAATGAGTTTGACTATTAAAATAACCCAATAAAATTTGATCAAAATATGATTATATTAAGATTATTTATGTAATTTAAGGGTGAATTTAGAATTGACAGATGAGGGAGATAACTACTATTTTTTTAATGCCAATATTGCATTCATTATTGTTTTCATATTTAAGCCAGTATTGTTTTCATTTATTGGCTAAGATTGCTAACCAATGCTGGACCCAAGTTAACATCCGACTATTAACCTTTAAGTGCGGACATGGGGTCTCACAGCCTTTTGGCTCTTTCTGATTTTCGAGAATCATATACTTCTGCGATCCCCTATCGCGATTGAAATAAAAAAAAATGATTATTTCTACTTATAATCTTTTCATTTAAAGTCCATACATCCACTTCAAGAGCTTTTTTCTTTAATTCCATTTATACTTAGGTACTGAAAAGCGACCTTTAACATATCTAAATCTGTGAGACCCCAAAAAAAGTGTCCATAGTTAAAGATTAATCACGTCTGGGCCAGTCGTGGTTGCTGTTATCGAACCATTACTAGAAAAATTCCCACCAATGATGCCCCAACATTAAGCCTGTAATACTTCCCTACACGTCTGCATTAACATAAACTTGGATCAATCTTATATTATTAAAGATTATTGTAGGAAAATAGGTCGTACCAACGACAGTGTCTCGAATAAAATTTAGTTGGAACTCGAAATCAGTCGTCAGCTCATTGAACAACTCAACAACGATGGCCGTTCAATGGCTCGTAGAAAACTGCCGGTGGCTGCTCTGGTGAAATTCCAACGTCGGCGACTCCATTACGATTTCTCGCGAATCGTTCTCTTTCCCTTGCGTGCACGATTCTAGTAGACTCTGAAGAGAGATTTGATTTGTCGCAGAGAGTCGCTGGAGTTCACGGTTTTGAGCTACGATAATGTCCCCTTTCCGCGTTTACGCGAGGTCGCCTGTCTCTTCGAGTTAAGCGTCGTATATCCGACGATACACAAGGATGTCGCACGCTCGAGTTCGTTCCACGCTTTTGCAACGGATTCCACGGCTCTCCCGGTAGCGGAGCGCGCGACCGAGAAAAGCCTTTACTCTTCTTTAGTCGCTCACTTATCGCGTCGCATTGTCAGCGAGAGCAACGAGAAGGGGGGAGAGAGAGAGGGTGGGACAAAGAGAGAGAGAAGCCTGGGCTATCGATTCGAAGTCATGCGGGCGGCAAAATCGTACGACGTCGTCGTCTACGAGAATCGGCCTTCCTTCGTCTCGAGCCATTCTCGAGTCGATTAATTCCAAATGGTACCCTGACTAAATAGATTTTAACTTCGTCCTTCGGAAAGGGAAGGCTATATCGTCGCGTGTGTCGTCAAAAGGGGGGAGAAATTATTTCGATCTTAACTCCATTCGCACGATAATCGTTGTCATTAATCATCCTCTTTCTGTCAGGATATAAAGAAGGTATTATCCTTAAATCGGTTTTGTTCGATCTTTTGTGTTCCCTCTCGGTTGATCGTTAGCGTTGACCTGGTAATCGTTGGACAGTCATATTTTCTTTCAAGTTTTTATCATCGATTGATTTTATTACAAGAAAAATGGGGAATAAGTTCGATGGATATGTCACAAGGTTAATCGTAGTTATGTCTTATTACAGGATTCAAGCTGGGAGTCCTCCTTTAACGAGGATCGTGAAAGGGAGTAATGACATGGCTGGACGCGGTTGAGAGACGTAACCTTCTCTCTCTATCAAAAAATGAGAATAAATTTGCTTACCGGTTTCACAGTAGTGTTGGACGAATCATCGTCGAGCATCTTTTCGTGATCTTTTCCGCTCGGTTCTCACGACCGTCTTTTAAGAGTTACTCTACCCCCCCCTCCACAACCGTACGTCTTTATTTCGCTTTTCGGACACTTCATTATTTTTATGTTTACCCTCGATGGCTTCACGCGCCTGTGCCCTCCAATTACTTGACATTCCTCTTTCGTAAGATTGTCTGACTCTTCTAGATGGATCGAGCACGTTCGTTAAATAGCTTCCTGACGCTTAGTTCCGATCTCGTTTGCGTCATTGCGAAACCACCGAGCTAAGGTCGGGCTAACGATATTCTACTATCCGCTATACGAGTTTTGTAATACTCGGAATTTCTGGATAGAATCGTGGGAACGTTTCTGTTAACGTTTAGGAACGAGTGACGTTTCTGTGATTAATTTTTACATAAATCATTATACATTACGATAAGAGATACGGTACTCAAAAAAGGTAATTGATAGTAGTCTCGTGTTTGACGAATTAAAAATTCTTGGAAGATTATTTTAACTTAAAAAAAAAGAATAAACGGAAGCAACGATTCTACAATGGTCAAGGTCGTCTCGCTTAGAGAGACAGAGACCGTCTTCGTGGAAAGATCTTAACGTTTTTCGCGAACAAAGTCGTCGCGTCATCTCGTTCATTTAATAACGAATATCCGAGTCGACTTAATAACCAAGAGAGAGAGAGAGAGAGAGAGAAATAAGGAGAGGGGGGAGTGGGGGTGGGTTAGAACGGCTAGAGAGAAGGAAGACACTCGGTATCAGCATCAATGATGCGTCGGAGTGACTTCGCCGTTGAAATTCATTATTCTCAATTCTCGTAAACAGGCGGTTATAAATTATTCAGGCCGAATGCCCGGCCACGGTTGGAATGACCTAAGCGCTCGGATAGCCGCTAACTGCCGGTAAATTAGTCAATTGAGGGCTTCGAGTATCCGCGGATATCTTATTACACACTTGCCAGTTACAACGATGGCGCCCGTGCGCTTTACACGTACGGTACGTACGCTTGTCTCTCTCTAATCTACTTCCTCCCTTTGGTCATCGAGGACCGAGACGATTCGTGATTCGTCTCGATCGTCGTGCTTTTATTCTCTTGGTTGTATTAACAGGTTGAGTGCCAATCAAATTTTGAATAAAATCGGTTGTCTATATAATCTTATTAATAATTTTTTTCAAAATAAACATAGAGAAGTATTTACTATGATATATTTTATATTAAACCTCATATTTTTGATGATCGATGGTTATATTCTCATAAATATTGATAATCAAAACTAATAAACATTTCAAATGCGATAAGACAAATCGAGTGCCGGTCACCGGTGACCCCCATGGTATTCAACGTGTTAAATACAACCTTAAAAAAAATAGAGGTTGTAAATTGAAACGATAATTAAGAAACGTTTCGATATAATTTTAGTTCTAGCGAGGACGAATTAGATTTTAGCGCATATCCGGCCGACTTTGAAGCTACTAATAAATGCAATATAACTTTATTAAAGGGTTCGTCGACAGAGTGTGGAGAAAAGAAGAGAAAGAGAGAAGACAAATTCTCGATTAGCTCGATCGTAAATAATAATGAATATCAAAGGGATACGCGAAGGTTATTTATGGTCGAAAATTCGGACGACTTTACGACTCGAGATAGTACCTACTCCTCTCGGCGATGCCGCGAGGAAAGGTTTACGACGACGAGGTTGAGACCTGAAATTCACTTTCGATCGAAATCACGACGATGAAAGAATTCGATTTTTTTTTTCTACAAAATTTCATATGGTATACGGAATAACAAAGTGAGACAGAGAAAGAACAGAAAACAGTACACCTAATTCAGTAAAAAAAAAATATATTGCAATTATGGAAAAATAGTTCAATCAACAAAAATAATAGAATATACCATAAGTTTTCATGTTAGGATCTATTTTAATTTTTATTAAATTTTATAAATAAAATGCAGACAAAATTCCATATTGAGGTTATAAAATTTGGTAATTTTCACAAATGAAAATCTCACTACATTCTTCGTCTCTAATGTCGCAGTTATAAAAATAAAAATAAAGCAAAATTTTTTTGTTAGAATTTAGGTCAATCGTGTTAAATCAAAATAAGTCGTGTAAAAAAAGAATTAAATTTTTTTTCCAATTCGCTTAAAAAAAGTTCATTCAAAACAGAATTGGGTGTATATACATACGAGGGTACACAAAGAGAAAATCTATAGTGTAAAATGCACGGTTTACAACTGTGTAAAAAGTTAGAATATAATAGCATTGGACTTAGCTGTTAGCATTGAGACATCCAAGGACTAAGGATTACGAATTTGTTTAGATCTTTGATCATTAGACAAATATAACATTACCAAATAACATGGTCAAGAGTTCCATTTCCAAGGTTACATTAGCACTAAGGGTTATTACCAATACCTATCCAACCAGCGGGTTGCCACTCAATGCTAAAGGATCCGGACCTTATTTGACAATCCCATTCCGATACAATAATGGCTGAATCAATAAAGTCTCGGAATAATAGCAGACATTTCCAGTTTCCCACCATTTTTTATGACCCACACTGTCTGGGTTTGTCTTTTGCTGTAATATTTTTCATCCACTCTAGCACAAAATCACTTATCCAACCTACCAACACAGATATGATTGTAAAAACCCAGATGAACACATAAAACTCAATTTTACTTTATTAAACTATTTCTATGGTTGTTGCATTGCTCAGCAATGGAAAGTAAAAGGGATAAGACGTGTCAGCACGCTGTATACAACCAAAAGAGAAAATTCGATTCGAAAGGGAAAGAGTTCGTTGATCGCACACGAGCGGCTAGTTTCAATCCGGTCGTACTTGAAACCGCTGCTGTTGCTGCCACGAGATAGACGCGTCCGAGTAATTCGCGCGCGTGGGTGTTCGGCATCGGTCCGCTTCCGGTGCTGGAGTTTGTAGGGGACCCGTTGAAAGAGAGAAAGAGAGGAAAGATGAGGGGGTGAAAGAGGGCCGCGGGGTACTCTCAAACAGGCCGATGTAAGTGAGCAGTCAGAGAGATGGCGCCTAATAGATTGGTTTGTAGGTGGACGCATTATCTTTCTCTCTCGCTCTCTCGCGAACGAACACTCGTACGTCGGCGTGCGCGTGTGTTTGACCGATGTGTATGGCCCGGGGCGGAAATTAGTAATGTAGCAATGAGCAACGCGTCGACCAAAGCTCCGGAGCTCGTGAACGAGAAGTTAAGATGCGCGAGGATGGATGAAGAAAGATGATCTAGTCTTCGTTCAAGATTCGCCATTTCTATATTTTTATTTTAACCACCCTATTCCTCTTACATTTTATTAACCATTCGAGATCCAAGCGATGGAACGTGTTTCCTTCGTATGGCATAAAATTTGAAAATTATTCTTCCGTTAAACGCGACAAAGTTTTATCGATAATATCGTCGTCTGGGCTTAATAGGAACGACGAGGAGGATGATAGGGGAGAATTTCTATTTTATTTTATCGCCGGATACAGCAGTTGCTCGTATCTTCGTTGAAATTTCAAACGATCGGTTAATCGATCGGGAGGGAGAAAATCGATCGACGTATATGTTTGTTAACGTGCCATCAGGATTTCGCTTCTCTCTCTCTCTCTCACTTCTCGTGTCCCTCGTCGCATCCTCTTCTCCTCTCGATCTCTTTTTCGCCGATATAAAAAGCGAAACGAGCGTAAAAAGCCGTACCGCGAATCTAATCGACAGCTACATAAAATGAAAGCCATAAAATCATAAAATCGACCACTTCCCAAGGGGATGGCCCGGCAGGAAAATATTTACAGTCCTTTTCGGCCGCTCTCGTTCGCTACGATCTTCCTTCGTTCAGCGATGGCTTCGAACCGTCCTCGAACTATTGAATCTACAAATCGTTATTATGAATTTCATTTATGAATTAGCTGATTTTTCCTTTGATTCTTTCTATTGTTTTTATTTATACACTTATTTATATTATTTTAAACTTACATACTTATTTATTTATTTTGTTTGGAGTTCTTCACCATCTTATATATTTTATTCTTTTTGTATCTCTTGTACACCCAAGGGCATGTCGCCCGTATATACAAATATATTATTATTATTATTATTGTTGTATAATTTTAATTTATTTTTGTTATTTCTTGTAAATATTTTGTTCTGTATATAATCCTATTGTAACTCGCATTGTATTTAAGGGGCAATTGCCCATAGATGTAATAAAACTTAATGTATTCATTCATTTTCCTCTGAACAGAGTACAGTCTTCCTTCGACTACCATCATAATAAAAGTATTATTTAGAAAGAAACAATGAATTAATCCTTTTCTATATTTGTTGTCAAAGCCATCCCTCGAGGGCGTTCGAAATCGGGAGATCAGAAACACGGTCGGTGGTCAGCGGCCGTTGGTTATCTAGGAGCTTTTACTACCCGCGCCAATACTCACTTTAGTGGCGGATCGATTCGGAGATATGCAAGCAATAAGCCTTTAATTGCACGGGATTCCTCATCTCGGCAGCAGTCTCTTTAGAGCCGCCTGCAGTCCCGCGGACTATAAAAGGCATCGGACCTATAAAATGCATCCTTGGCTCGACGCTCGTTCCCGCACCATTGTATGCATGCGTGCGACCGTCTCACCCCCTCTCGTTCGTTCGTTCTCTTCTACCATCGTGCCTCTTCGTCTTTTCATCCACCGTCTCTTCGATATTCCATTCGTATTTCTTTTCTCTCTCTTTCTCCACGTCTCTCTTCTCTTCTTCATTTTCTCATCATCCTTCGGACTTGCTCTTTTCACCAGCGTGAACGTATAGAAGAAGATACGATTTCACGATCGGTTTGACTTGTGGCGCACGCCTCTTCGTCCGTCATGAGATTCTGAAAAGTGTCGAGCGAACGACGAAGAGATGGCCTCCACGGTTCCCGTTCGGATAATATAGGATTACGACTCTACATTATTGCACGATGCGAACCGTACGCGAACGTGGAAAATAATAGGATGGAAGATCGGTATTTTATGTGGGACGAGCGTCCGGAAAATGCCGGGCGGATTCTTTGAGACTTTACGCGCGCGAGCGTATACTTTATCGCGGTTACGACGTCGAACGGACGATTCCCTTTACGTTCGTTTGAGTTAGTAAAGGGGAAACGAATAATCTACTTTTCTGTTTCTTCTTTCTCGTAGGGAGATAGATAGATAGAGTGGGAGAGACGATCATTAAATGGTAGGAATTTATTGTATTTTATTCGAGCATTAAATGCTTAAGATTATTTTATTAATGTCCTGGGGGTATGAGTATGGTGAATCTGCCCCAAAAAAATTTTTAAATGATAGTTAGAGGATATGTGGGTACTAATAAAATAATAAGATCCTGAAAGTTTCAGATCCCTAACCCAATTGGTTTTGGAGAAAAACTAAAATATGTAAAAAAAATTTTTTCTCGGGATTGACTGATTCGATTGATCTAAATTTTTAATATATTTTAGGGGCTGATAATAGCTACTAGATAAAAACTAAGAGTTATATATCTCCATAAGATCGTTGAAAAAAAAACAATTGTTTGTCTTTTAATTTCAATTTTAAACCACGATACGATTTCGGCACAATTATGAAATTAATTTTTTTTAAACTTTGTATAATTTCCTATAACACTATGAGTTTTTAAATTATTTAAAAAAGGTACGCCATGGTAGAAGAAAATAAAAACCACTTTTTGGCCCAATTAATTAATTTATTTATATATTTAAGTTTTATTTTTTTTTATTTTAACGAATATTTACATCATTTGTATCCATTAAAAATAATATTTCATATTCCAAACAACAATGATTTAAAAAAAAAATAGTTTAAGAAAAACTTTTCTTTTTTCTCAATGATAGTTCTTAATTTTTTTTTAGGAGCTATTATCAACCCCCAAAACATATTAAAAATTCAGATCAATCGGTTCAGTCAATCCTGCGAAAAAAAAAATTTTTCTGTTTTTTACATATTTTGTTTTTTCTCAAAAACCAATTGACTTGGAGATCTGAAACTTTCAGGATCTTATCATTGCATTAGTACCTACATATCCTCTAAATATCATTTAAAAATCCTTCGAAAGCAGATTCACAATACTTATACTCCTAGGGCATTTTAATCGAACCAAAGGTATCTAACCTATATTAAAATGAAAATTTCGTCAACGTCGTTATAAGCAAAAGTCGAGGATAGAACATCGTCGTACCACTCGCGTTAAAATCGATGATGACGAGGGATGCTTCAGGAGGACAGGCTACGAATCTCCCAAAGGAAGTAATTCCAAACATCTGGAGAGTCTTAATTAATGGGATATCTTACCGTCCCACTTCTTTCCCAGAGCTTAGCGTACCTACCGACCGATCGAGCAAATATGTATCTTTCGAGGAGCTTTCGAGAACGTTGGACGACGAATTAATCGCGATCGGTACTCGACGTTGAAATTTACGATGATGTATCCGTTTCATGGTAGGTAATTTCCTTCCAACTATCTCACTAATTTTTTCCCCCCCTTATAAATACACGTATAGTCTGATACTCTCCCTAGAAAAGAGAGACTCACCACCGGAATATCTTCGTAAGAAGAAGGAAGTTATGCGCTCGCGGCTTATGAGAATCGCGATACGTAAATGACGGCCGGGGCATTACATAAAATGGAAGTTTAATTGAAGGCAAACAATAATGCGATGTGCGCGAAACCACGCGGGTCGGGAATGGCATTCGTTATGTGTCTCCGCTGCTTCATTCCCTCTCTCCCTCACCCTCTACTCTCCTCTCTCTTTCACTCTCCCCTCTATCTCACCGCATCCCTACTCCCACTCCCGGTTTCATACGCTCCGCGTCTTCGTGTCGAACGTATTAAATTTCATATATCGCGTCTCCCACACTCCCACGATTCGCAATTGCTCGCATTCTCCGCAATCTAGAAATCTAGATCACTATTAATTTTATATCCTCCTCCTACTATATGTACCCATCCCTTCCCCCTCTTCCCTCTAATTTCGTAGAGTCGTTTCGTTTCTGCGTCGTTACGATTCCACCGAGAACGATTTATTATATATTTTTTTTTTTATACTTCGATCGTTGCGTCACGATTTATTTATATAAACCTCTTCAGGGATGAATTTTTTTTTAAATTAGAAAGAAATTATCGAGTTTCTTGCGTAGTTAGATTTGATTAATTTTCAATCGATAGCGGTTTAATAATAGAAAATACGCTGGAAGGGATCCAGAATATTAAAAAAAATAATAATATACACTTATGTGGCTAGTCGTTGTTATTGTAAATTAAAACTAAACGTACACGTATGTGGCCAAGGGTGTGAAGAGGATAAGGTAAAAGTATAAGTTTGTGACTCTGTACTAGTCTCGGGTCTTTTTGAATTCTGTATTTACTTATTTTTATTGCAATTTAAATGCCGATAGAAATCATTTGATTTTTTATCAACCTAACATAAATATTTGAATTTTTGACAAAAGTAATTATATAAAATAACACTGTGAAATGAAGCGTGTATGTTTTAATCTCCTACTAATATCGCATTGATAGTAAAGTCAATTGAAGAATTGTGAATATTTACGAAATCTAAGTTTGAATTATTCTAACAAGTAGAAAATTATTATTGGAACATTCAGTTTCAAGATGGTCCAATACTCGGCCCATGGATAAAGATTCTTAATGTAATACTAAAAATACCATGAACGATCCATCTCTGGCTTCAAACAGTCTAAATTCTTGTTCACAAACTCCATTGTACTTTATAGTACCACTAGCATGTAGTTGACTCGGGCTTCGCCCCGGCGAAGGTTTGAATGCATTATATTACATAATAATATCGTTATTACTAATTATAATATTATTATTATTATACATCTCTCATTAGTATTAATAAGCTGCAGTTAAAGGTTAGATTGAATGCTCCTAGTCTCTACTCTCATCCCGGAATCCTGAAACATAAAAATACATAACTCTATTTCTGGAAGTCGTAGCGTCATGAAATTGGTTTTAAAACCTAAGCTAAGAAATGCTTGACAATATAAAAAAATGTATTTAAATCCGTTTATTAGTTTCAAAACCTTTGTGGAACAAACTAACAGACAGACAGACAGCATAAATATCTTATTAACTTTTTTACATAAGTACTTATATTTATATGGTTGCTAGAGTTGATAGCGTCCTTTCTTCCCATCTATATAAGCCACCGATCGTTGAAATGGGTTTAATTTTATAAAAGTTATAGACAAAAAACTGTGATTTTCCATTTAGAACTTTATATATAAGATTAGACCATAAATAAATACAATATTATTTTGCGAATAAGTTTGAAATCAACTGAAATATTCAAGGGTCCATAACTGTTACTTTTACTTTAATTATTAAACATTTTCTATAATATTTGAGCCGTTTATTTTTAAAGTGACCCAAGTCCATTTTCCCAAAAAATCAAGCTTGCTATTTTAATATTCACATTACTACCTTATCTTTGTATTTGGATGTAAATTGTAACTAATTAAAAAATTGACTTACAATTGTTAGAATGATTGTTAGATCACTTTTAAAATAAACGACTCATTTATTTAATTGATTTTCTAAAAAAAAAAATGAGCAAGATCGTTCTCTAAATGTTGATTCAACATCCATAGGATTCCAAGCAAAAATCTGAGATTTCGGATCAGCTGTGGCCAGGGGCTCGTTCAGGGTACCATTACTTTTAACTAGCGCGAGAGAATCGACCTTCTCTCTCTTTCTCGCAGGAGCCACCTAATCTCGGCAATTATCATCGCGTAGCAGCAACGAGCCAGGCGGACTTTTACGAGGCGATTCGAGGCGAGAAGAAGAAGAAGCCGTCCAGGTAAATGCACGAGAAGTCGACAAACTCGATGTGTCACGTTTTAGTTGGCGATGACCCGCGAACGACTTCCCACGGTATCCGTCGACCGAAGGACCGAAGAAGGACCAGTTTTCTCTCTTTCTCACTCTTTTTCTGTAAATCCCCCCCTCTTTTTTTTTCCTTCTTAGTACCTACCAATTTCGTTGCTCGCAGTTGAAACGTTTAATAAACGCTTTTAGATATAGAAACGAGACGTTACTTCGTCGACGACGATATTTATCTTCAAAAAATTTACATTCTACGTGCCGAGGTTTTAATTACGATACGAGAAGTGGCCATGTAGCGACAATTCTTGGTATCGTTCAATTTTTTTTTCAGAGAAACTCGTCGAATGTAAAATCCAACGAAGCTTTAATCCTAATTAATAATGGATAACCATATTCGAGAGTAAAATTAATTGAATCGATCCATTTCCCTTTTTGATACACGTTAACTCGGCAATCAAATTTTTATGACAACCAACGACTCAAACGTTCATTTTATGACGAAGAAGAATGGAGAATGCATAGATGGAGAGGAACGGAGGACAAGGCGAGTAGATCGCTCACGAGCAAAGGTCTCTGCATCTTTGTGACAGGCCAACTAGCTCGGATGAATTTACATGACTGCGTAAACCGAGCGAACTGTCTCTTCGGTATACTACTCGACCGTCGGGAGAACGCGTGGATACGCGCTTTTAGTGGAGAAAGAGGGACAGAGAAGTAGAAAGAGAGAGAAAGCAAGAGACCGGTATTAACGAGCTTAAATGAACGGAAACCGAGTGTCCCCCGGCTGGGAGGAAAATTAAAAATTAAAAAATTAATCGCAATCGCCTAAAGTGTTAGTCTCTCTCTCATCCCACTCGGGTCCATCTTTCTTTCTCACTCTAGAAATCATTCGTTATCTCTCTTTCTATATCTTTTCAAGATATAAAACGTGCTTGTAGAAACTAATGTTTCATTTGCATATACGCCAAGGAAATTCTTTCGCGCCTCGCCCGATGAAACCGAATAACCGATAGCCGATAAATATCGGAATTCGTGGAAAGTATCCATTCGCTACGAGCAGAGAGAACGTGGGTGGCTCGTTGTGAGTTATCGATGATCGAAAGATTAAGTGGCATCGATGTAAGGTAATAAATTATACGGTCGTTTGGAATCCAATCGAACGTTCGTTTTTTTTTTTTTTGTTATTTTTTCTTCTCGTTGTATTTTTTAACATTCGCATAAAACGTGTATACGAGAACGCGGCTTTATTTCATCGTATACGTTCTCACGTAAATATTCCCGGCTCGAATAATCCTCGAATTATTACCGTCGCGATGTCCTACGTGTTCGAAATATTCCACATGCTTGGGAACAGGTCCCGAACGATGCATGTATTAACTAGGATATCTGGTTTTTCTTCTACAAGTAAATGAACCGATATTAGTGATGAATTGACAAGAATTAATGAACAAGATAAGAATTGGACATACTTGTCTTGATTTTTGTTAATCGAGGATTAGTTTGTCTAGTTGTCTTGATTCTTGATGTTTATATAATATCTATACATATTTATTTACGATATTTCGATTTATTATTTTTGAAAATTTTTATAAAAATTATTGAAAAAAATAGTTTTTAAAATTTCACCGTGAGATTTATATCAATGTAGTGTGAGTTGCATGTTGGTAGGCATAGCATTATAGTTCGGCATGTTATGATCGGCAAATGTTTGAAAAACAAATAAAGTTCAGTCGTTAACTTGGTCTTCCGAAATATCCACTCATTGTTAATTGTGAGTCTTTTTGTGTGAAGAAACTATACAATATAGAATCTATAGAATATTGCAACTTTTATGAATATTTAACTTCCAATAGTTACTGTCGTGATTATATGTGCAATATACTATAATTACAATTATTCCATACATAAGATACGGAAGGGCAATATGGCCACCTTAAGATTTGAGCATTTACAACAAAGAAAAAAAAGACAACAGAGCAAAATATGACTAAATCTTTATCAATAACAAGGCAAACTAGGAACTTAGAGTCATCAATTTCTTTGGAATAATTTAAAACAAAAAGAGTGCCAAATGGCCATATTTACATACCTAGAAGACAATATGGCTACATAAACAGTACTAATAAAGTAAGTAAAATAAAAGTAAATCTTTAAAACTTAACATCTTTTACACACAAACTAGAATAAAATAGCTATCACTTTCCTGTATTCCAATAGAAAATTCGTTTACAATATCCTCTTTTTATGATAAATTTCTTCCGATAAAATTTCTAACCTCTGTTAAACGATCGCACTTGTGAATGACATCTATGTTTTTTAAAAATTCCATAGACAAGATAGAGCGACCCTGTCTGGACCAGTTACTTAACTGACCATGTATTTTACACTGATAGTGTCATTTGGTAATTAGTTGCCACATCTATTGAGTTATAATAAAGTGGCTATATTATCCTTCTGTATCTTACATATGATTGTAGTGTCAGTTGCCACGAATCAAAAATCTTGATTGATTTTTCTTGTCATGCCCCATCTGGTCTTGTCTCAATTTTATCAAGAAAAAGAAATTTGTAGTCCTGTCTTACAAAATCAAGACCAGATCTCGAAATTCTTGTCTTGCCTTCCATCGCTAACCGATATACATCAAATCTCTACGTCATTCGATGGATCGATCAGCTGATTACTGACAAACAAACAAACTTCTTCTTTTATCTCTCAGCAGAGGCAGGCATTCACGCTTACGAATTTAACGTTTCGAATTCTTGGATACAGGGAAAAGTCTTGAAAGCCGCGAGCGGTTCTCGAGAAACTGGGGGGAGGAAAAAATATTTGTTCGAGCGGGGAACGAAATGCGGATGGGTCGAAGCACGAAGGAAAACGCGAGCCACGCCGCAAAAGAGAAGTTGGAGGAGGAGGAGGAGTGACGCGCGCGCGTCTGCGAAAGGAAAGAATGCGCGATGGCCGCCGTTGTTGAGCTGCGACCCCTTTGTCTCTCCTTCTCTTTCTTTCTTTCTCTTTAGCAGAGGCCTGCTCTTCTTAGGTGTATAAGACGGTGCACGCAGCAGCAGCAGGTGCCCGTAATCGTTCACAAATTAATGTCGCCGGTGCAGTTTCTTCTCTTCGCGTTCGGATTTACGCGCTAGCGGCCATATAAGGGCAATATAGCTGTGGACCGTGCCCTTAACTCGTGCCGCGGACGTATTTCAATCATTTTGCGAAACCAGCCGCCTCGACCATAGTCGTTCTCTCTTTCCTCGCTATTCAACGTCTTTTTCTTTGTCCTTTGTACGGGGAGAAAAAAAAAAAAGAATTTGATCAAAGAAGACATTTGTCTCTTTGATTTTCACCTTCCAATCCAGTCTACCACGAATGATGACATTTTAAGGAAACTAGCTGTGTTGAAATTTTCTTAAAGGATTTTGACTACATTTAAGCCTAATTTAAAGCTACTTGATCCCAGGACAAAATTTACAACTGGCCCGATATTGGCCCAACTATGATTGGCCAGTAAGTCTACAAGTCTTTCTATGAACCTAAATATGCCACTGAAATCAACTTCTGTTCTAGTAGAGCCTACCTCTTGCACAGAACCTTATACTCCTACATGCCCAGTTTAAATAGTCCTGCCTACTCTTTTGATTCTGTTTAAATCTATACAGAGTACATATGATCGTCAGAATATTATGATTACAAGAATAATTATTATTTTTCATTTACTAATCATCTTAAAATATGTATACATTGATGTATGTATGTGTGCGTAATGCGTCCATGTGTGTCCGTTTACGACATCCTACTTAGCGCCTAAAAGTAGAGAAAAAGGAAATTTGTTCCCATTTTAGGCATCAAGTAGGAGTTCATTTTACATTAAATTCTTGATGCTACCTATTTTACAATCTTTATATCCTACCACGTTGTCGAGTTGCAGGGTCAAAGTAGCCTAAAAATTTCGACTCGAGTATCTTATCGTTTTATATCTAAACACGATCGATTCTTCGAACCTATAAAAGTCTAAACTATGACACTTTTACTACTTCCAATAAATTCCCGGGATTAATCGAGGAAGAATTAACGA
Source organism: Ancistrocerus nigricornis (assembly GCA_916049575.1). Lineage (NCBI taxonomy): Eukaryota > Metazoa > Arthropoda > Insecta > Hymenoptera > Vespidae > Ancistrocerus > Ancistrocerus nigricornis. Next base: position 7,300,121 of record OU696665.1, read on the forward strand.
GGGAAGATGTTATAGGAATAAGCTACTCTACGTTGGATGGAGCGAAGCGTTGACGAACGTCCGTCGGCATTATCCGAAAGCTACACAAGGATCATCATCGTCAACATCGTTGTCGCCTCTTATCCAAGCACCATCGTTCTCACACTCTCCACGTGTTACCGATACGATCTACATAAAAATCCGGACTGATTGCTCAACGAAAGGTCGACTCGCGCGAGTTGGAAAAGTCATCGCTTCTTATTCTCGCGGTCCGCGATGAAAGGAAGAAGAGAGATGGATAGAATAAGAGGGGGGAACGACTTCGTGCGATGCTCGTTCAAACGATATTCCTGATTTATGAATATTGCCGGGCTCCCGCGAGTCGTCGCACTCTACGGACACGTGTAATAAAACGCGACGGATACGCGCGTCACCGGGATAGATATCTACGTGTGTGTGTGTGAGTCGGTGAACCGATGGTAGGGAGAAAGAGTCCGAGAAAGAGAGAGAGAGAAGGAGAGTAAAGAGGAACGTGGAAACCATTCTTGCTTGACCTCACGAACCCACTCACGCCGGTTTCCAAAAGCCGATGAGACTCGCGGACGACCGTCGAGCTAATTGGTCCGGTGTTGATGACCGCGACAAGTCGCGTCTAAGTAGAAAGCTATGCGCGAGAGAATCGTGCTGGTAACGATGCCGCGAACTCGTGTAGCTATCTCACAATTCATTTTAAATAAAACAATTTTTTTTTTTTATTGTTAATACATTAAATATGGGAAGGGTATTAACCATTTGGAATCGTATTAAGTTTAGACATAGGTTTCGTGTTGGTGGGAATTAATTTTCGTTGAACGAACAGTAATATAGAGGGTGGTCCACCTAAATGTAACCACCTAAATATCTTTACTTTTTTTTTAAATTTAAACATTTTTTTTCATATCCTTAAAGTAATTTTTTAAATTAATTAAAAGCGATGCTTTTATTTGCTCACTTTTGTTATTCAACGTTAATTTTTAAATTAATTTAAAAAAGTACTGGTATAAAAAAAATTTTTTTAATTACTTTGAGGGTATATTAGTCACTTATATCTCGATGACCTTGAAAATCTTGGCAGAAATGACCTTAAGAAAAAAATATCATTTGCAAAGTATTCAACTAGTGATACCAATTACATTGCATTAAAAATATTTGTTATGTAATAACAAATAAAGAAGATATTAAGGTGGCTGCATTTACGTGGCTGTATAATATGTAAGATTATGAAAAACAAAATTTATTAATTCCTTTTTAAACTTTAGTATTTTGGTCCATTAGGTCCAACAATCTGAAATTTCGTTGAAAAATTAGACTGGGACGATAAAAAAACTTTGATGGCTGAGAACAGACATACATACGACCACAAAGAGTTAATACCTTTCTCTGACTTTTCGGTAATTGAATACGGGAAGGGTATTTTTATCGATTTTGTAGTCTGGTGATTATTGGCAGGAAAGGTATTATTACTTGGCATGTTTTGTTAACCATTTATTTTTTAACAAACGCGACTGTCCATATTATTTAATTTAACTACAGCAATTTTACTACAAAAAGTAAACTATTTCGGTTTCTATTACATTTACTTATAAATTTATTGACTCTATTTTTGATCCCAACACAGCTAAGTGTGTCAAAAATACCTGACGCGAGATAGACTCGTTATTTCAATCCAAGGGATTAAATATTTCACATTGACATTGCAATAAAGGAGTATATCACTCCTAAAACTTTCTATTACTCGATCACTATCTTAACCTCTACAGATATACACTCATATCTAACGTGTTAATGTACCACATCGACTGGATACGATGGTAATTCGGTAAAACGTATCCCCTACCGAGAGACTACCGTAACTTTTGACGGTCTTCAAAATAGTATTACAAATACGTTTGAAATATAATTTGTATGCCAATAAAGGGTAGGTACAGGTGGCTTTCAAAACTAACCTTCCGGTGGCGTCGTTCCACGAGGAAAACGAAAGACGGACGTGTTTACTCGAATGTAGTAGAAATTCTATTCCTTTCTGCCTTGGTAAGGTATTCCATGCTACGCGAATAAATATGACGTGAAAAGGATACTTTTAAAGAAGAAAGAAAAATACATAATATAAACGCATGCCAGGCCGGATGTGCTCGACGTTCGTTCAACGATTTTGCCACTTCGCGTGTCTGGTATTCCCGATAAAGTTCTCCAGTCAAATTATCAGAAAACTCGTAACACCGCCCGGCACCGGAGAGAAATTGGTTTATTATTAACGTCAAAGCCGTTTTCATATTTTCTCACGGATCGTGAGGTATCGTTAAAGGCAACGCTCATAACGGCCGATAAAATTACTTCGAAGGAAAGTGGAAGCATGTACTGTTCCGTACTTGCCTTTCGATGTTAAACTAACGTCGATTTCTCTTATGATTTCTGACGTGCCAAAGATCGAAATCACAAAATTAAGAAACGAGAGTACCGTAACTAGAACCATTAATTATTTTCTGTAAGTATATTCTTGATGTGAGAAGAAAATACAATCAATTTGTAAATCATTAAACTTATCTGGATTTCTTCTCATGTTGGGATACAAGGTAACGAAGATGAGGATTCAGCAGCCAAATCTGGAACTCATTCAAGGCCACTTGACATTCTTAAACGGGCATTTCAACAATCCAATGAGCACGTTAAAAAATTGGGGGCAGGCAAGAGTAGAAAATATTTTCTCCAATTTTTTAAGGAAAGTCCTTTACCTTGGTATGTATATAAAAACCTTAGTAGGGAGATGGTTGTCACATTAAATAGAATGAAAGCAAATCATTATAACTCAGCCGCCTCCATAGCTTGCGTTGGCATTATTAACGACCTGAAATGCAAATGTAGTTATGAGTATGAAGATTAAAATCATGTAATTTGGCAATGTGAACTATATGACTCAAAGTTACTTGAATCACTAGGTAACTTAGGGTACCAACCACCATTGGATATTGATATATTTGTAGCTACACCAAATATTAGATCATGTACCAAAATATTTTCATTTCTTAAAGATTGGGACCAACATATGTAACTATGATATTGTAACATATCTATGTCCTAACCAGTGTTCATTTTGTATATTCACTCTTGGGTAGCAAAATAAACCTATAATGGTTTTAAAAGCTTCATAAAAAAAAATTTTCCGTAGGAGTACACAAGTTTCGATGAAAAATTAGAAAATAATACCATCGATCATAGTCAAGCTCGAAGATCGATTCGGGACGATAAGAAAGACGCTTAGACGTAGCAACTCGTAAATTTTCTCTCGCGCCTTTCTCGCTTTCGCTCTCGTGCCTTCTGGAAGAATGGCCCGGAGGAGGGACGTAAGCCCTTCGCTTGATTTAGCATTCAGCACTTAAATCAATTCGAACAAGTTCGGTACTTAAGAGCTCCCCGAGTTTGTACAGAGACCGTTGCTCGCTCGTTCCGCCTTTCGAAGGAGCCGTACTCGCGGCTTGGGAAATAACGAGAGAGAGAGAGAGAAGGAAAAACGGTGCAGAGGTAAGGAGAGGGAGAAACGTGGACGCAGATGGGCTCGCAGAATCTCGAGGCGTTCATTACAATTATCATAGCCGCCCCACAACCGTAACAACCATCGTTGGCTATAAAAGATGGCGAACGATGTCGGTGAAACTCCTTCCCTTTACTCTCGTACACCATCGATTCTATTCTTTTACAAAATTTCCTTCCTCGCTTTTGCCATTCTTCCAACGATCATCATAATTTTACAATTATTACCGTATAACGTTACTCGTCATCTGTGTTAAACATAAAATCAAAGTTTAGTTTCGTTTAATTTTGTTAGATTTATTTTGAACAGACTTTATAAATAAAGACGTGAAATTTCTTTTAAAGAATAGTCCTCGTTAGTACGAAGCACCATTACCGGACGTACTCTTTACTCTCTCGATCTTCGGTAGTCCGATCAAAGGGCTTGGAAGAAAACGATTCTGAGAGAGAGGGTTGGAAGGAGGAAAGCTAACAGTGAGCCTTTTAGCGATTGGTGCGAGCAACCCCTTTCCTTGTAATTCGCCGAAATAAACACCGAACGTTAGGACCGAAAGCAATAAAATAAATCAGACCGCGCCGAGTCGGGAAGGAAAACATTACCGCCCGAAGCATCGTCCTAGCAAACGAGGGTCCTTCGACTTCCGTCTAAAGACCTTCTCTCGCATAGACAACGTTTAATGCGCTCGAATCTATCCTTTGGCTGTTCGACCTATCCAAATCCTGGCTTTAAGAGAAGGACGAAGAAGACATTCGAATTTTTTTTTATTATTAAAAATGTCTAATATATTTTAAAGAACGATAAGAAGAAAAGATTAAGACATCGAACGTAAATCACGTAGCGGGCGTCTTGGGATGATGAACGTTCAAAAGCTATATAAACCCGGTAGAGCGGTAAGGTGTGACAGACCGCACGGTCAAGGTGATTATTAGCGATCGTAAAATATTGATTGATTTTTCCCACCTAATTTTAACGACTGCCATCAATTATCTTTTCGCTGGAAGCAATGGTTGTCCTTGTTTCTTTAACCCGGCCCATGTAGGAAAGTACAACAGGCCTAATATTGGGCCACCATTGGTGGCCATTTTCCTAGTAATGGTTTGATAACAGTAACCACGACTGGCCCAGACGTAATTCAGAGTTGAATGATAACTATGAAAACAATATTGGCTTGTGTTAGAGATAGTATTGGCCCAATAATGAATCGAATATTGGCCCATTCGAAAAAATAGTATAGGTTCAGTAATTGTCTCCCTCATCTGCCAATTCTAAATTCATCTTTAAATTACATAAATAATCTTAATATAATTATATTCTGATCAAATTTTATTCTTACATTATTTATCGTTATGACTTTGGTTTATTGAAATTTAATAATAAATTACAACTCGAGTAATAAACTTTGCACTTATCAAATAAACATCTTAATGCTAATTAAATGGAAAGGGTTGATGCAAAACTTGAAAAAGAAAATACATGACAGAAAAGTCTTTGAACCGACTGGTTAACAGCTAGTATTTGGCCAATCATTGGCAGTAGCACAGGTTGGATAATGGCAATGGTAAAAAATAACAATGATGCCGAGTAATACAAACCCAATCATGGTCAATTACCAATAAACATATATTGGCCAAGACTTGAGCCTATTGACAGATTTGGCAATTCCTACTTGGGATAGTCTCACTCTTCGCTTTGTTCGAACCATCCTTTAATCCAAAAAGATTAAAAGCTTAAAGTTGTAAAATATACCCAGAATATCGAATCTACCCAGATTAATCAGTGTCGTATTAACGAATCCGTCCAACGATCGGATCTTCGAAGAGTTGCGCCAATAAATCAGATTGAAGGAGTTAAAAGGATTCTCGAGGTACTCTTTAGGTTGCCACCCTTTTCCAGCCTCGACGAAAGTTTCCATCACCCTTCGAGAGGTATATATACCATCGAAATCCCACCCCCGAAACCCTGACTGCTATTTTCAGTGGCGCGCTTCTTCTCGATAAGGATCGACGATGCTTCCGAGTGAGCTGCTATCCGATGAGAAGGATGGATCGGGAATCGGGGATCTCGATGGTGAATTTAAGGGTGAAAGAGAGAAGGAAGAGGGTCGGGTGGTCGAAGAGTTCGAAAGATACGGCTACGTCGCCAACGAGAAAGGATGGCTTTCGAGGGGGATAAATACGGGCGCCGTCGCTCCTCGAGAAACACAAACAGTAATTACGAATATCTCTGCGCGGGATCGAAAGGACATCGCGAATCTTTAACTGCTTTCAACCAGCCGCTTTACTTCGGATGAAAACGAGGGCGAATCCACCCTAGTACCTCTTCTTACCCCTTCTCTCGTTCCACCACCGTCTGGTAGAAAGGTATCGAAAGATGAATCCGGAAAGCAGGGCTCTACTTCTCCTCGTACTTTTGGATTAACCCTCTCTCTTTTCCTCACCTCATTTCGCGCCGAAAACTTATTAGTAATTACGCCGGATATCTGCTCGTCCGATCCAAAGGGATGAACGGGTAGGTGGGTGTAGAGAAGGGAAACCGTACGGCATAACCGTTTTCTTCCCTTTTGCTTTCCTTTTCGTTTCCACACCCCTTTCGCTCTTTGCTCTCTTTTACTTTTACTCGCTTTACCTTCTTCGATTTTGCTCGCTCCTCTTTCTCCTCAGACTTTTCCTTTAATTCCACGTCTCTTGCGCTTCGATAACTTCTGGTAAATAGCGTCGTAGACTGAGGAAAAGTCGTCAGAGGCGTCGACGTCGTTATCAACGTCTTTTCTCCTTTCGCTCGTTTTCAGAGATTCGAACCAATTCGAACGTTTTTGGTATAGTGTCGAATTGTAAACGTTTAAGGCAGTGTTATAGTTTAGAAAGTGATATTCGGGAATTTTTTTGTAAGAGAAAAGTAGGGTGAAGTAGCAAGAAAGCGGGTTCAAATGATTTATACATATTATGGTCAGTGCCTTGGTCTACCTCAGCTATGCCTAAATTGTGTTAATTTATAACACAAATCAAGCAATTGTCAGTTGTGATGTTTGTAATTTAATAATGAAATATAATATGAGTTAACAAAAGTGAAATTTTAAAACGTTATTTTCAAGCTCTTTGGTATTTTCGTTAACAGTTATTTATATGTGGTTAATGATATGGCATTATATTTATATGCAACGTTATCCATAAGTGAAATATGAATTTTTTTATTCATCAGTAGCCGTCTTACATAATCAACTATAAAAGAAAGACTAGTTCATCCACTATAAAATAGTGTTTAAATGAAAAATATTTTCGGTTACTTCTTTCAGACAGAAATTATGGGCTCCACTTTTCTCGACAATTAAACGGGGCGTTTCGGAGATTTCCCTAGAACTACATAATTTATCCATTATATGTCAATAAAAATGTGTGTATGTGTTGTTCAAATGTATAACAAAATATGTGCAAAAGTTTAAAAAGAATGATTACTATCTTCTCTTAAAAAAAATTCCCGAATATAACCTTCTTTCTTGACCCTTTAAACTAGAACACTGCCTTAATCCATCGGGATGTAACGATCGTGGTTAACCACGTACTTTACGGATCTCGTTTGAATTCTTCTTTTACAGAAATTAGAAGAAAAAAAAAAAAATAAAATAGAGAGAAGGGTCGATCGGAAAATATTTCTTTACGGGCTCTGACTCACCCCTCTTTTCGAACGCGTCGTCGAGCCACGCGCGCGTTTACGTCCGCTACGCCCCAAACACGTCATAAAATCACCCTCTCGCTCGCCTTTTTCCTATACGATACGTGGGGGCTTGCGAAGCACCATATTCTCCCTCTCTTTCCACACTGGCGAGAGAATACGACGGAAGGAGAGAAGGAGAAAAAAAAAAAAGGAGGAACGTTGCATATCCCGTCCGATGCGAAATTCCGTGGCTGTCCCCCTCTTTTCCGAGGGTGGTGCGATCAACAAGTGTATCCGCGTATAAAAAAAAAAAAGGCACAACCCCGACCATTATCGGTGGAATTGGGAATCAATAGGCCATGAAGTGGAGAAAAAGAGATGGTGAGCTCTCGTGCGGACTCTCATACCCTTCTCATCCTCCTCCTTCTTCCCCTTTCTATCGTGTGCTATTTTACCCATCGTGTACGCAGCTCGTTTTATTCCTTTTTATCGCACAGCCCTTTCGCTCTCCGAAGCCGTGTGCCGCGCTTCGGATAATTCGATTGTCACCTCTGGCGATCGTAAAAAGAGGAAAGTAGGAAAAAGGAGAGCGGCGAAGAGAGAGGTGAAATCACCGAGGCCGACGTTCCGTTCGCTCGGCACCGATTCGCTGAGTTAAGTGCTCATTGACTTCTCGTGTTCCTCTTTCTTTTTTTTTTTTTCTTTCTTTCTCTTCGTTCTATCCTTTTCACGCGAGTTTCGTTCGCACAACGATCTTCCGGCAGTGATATTTATTTCGTACGTAGTTGTCATGTGAGAACGATCTTGAATGAAAAGTGGATCGTTTAATTTTGCCAACGATTAAGATTTATTAACCCCATCGCCCGGCGGATGTAGGGTCATTTTGAGCCTATTGTTTTGGTGGTTCGGTGTAAATGAGTATAAAAATTATTTGTAAGTGTTCACGCTGTTCTATTGGTGTGGGAAATAATAACAAATATAGTGTCCGGTGCCAATTATGTAAAAATCATACGACAAATAGGATAGGCTGGTCTATGAGTATCAGCAATCCCAAAAATCATGAAGTTTGTTTGCAATATGCAGCTAAGTTCAGTTCTGTTGTCAAATGCAAGGTAGTGCCAAATGCTGTACGAAAAAATTGCACTTGCAAACAGCACTGAATTTAGCCGTGTATCACAAACAACTTCATCATTTTTGGGATTGCGTACTTATAGACCAGCCTATCCTACACCAATTTTATGTATTAATTGTTCGTAACTGTAATAAATTTTACATATCTGTAATATTTTAAACAGACATTCCCCCCTAAACACCGCAGAATTACAAATTTTTGCAATGGGTCAATTTGACCCTGCATCCGTTGGGCGTGGGTTAACGTGGTAAGTTTGGTAAGAAAAAAAAAAGAGATATAATTAGGAGAAATTGTCATTTAACCGAACACCTTTCATTTTCTTATCGCTTAGCAAACAGAAAATAGAGAGATGCGGTGGTCTCGGTATAGCAACAATGAGTACCTAAATAAATGCCGATTTACGAGCATGCTAGTGACACCACCATCGTTGGAGACGAATCGTAAAATTTTCGTTTACCTCATCCTGCCATTCTTTCTCTCTCTGTTCCTCTCTCTCTTCTTGAAATCAACTCGCTCTCTCGCACAATGCGTGCCGGCCTCATAAAACTCACGCCTTCTTTCAACGATTCTCACCCCGCTCCCTGTTATTTTCTGACTTTATTGCACTCCAACGCTGGCCAGGCCGCGCGCGTCGTTTGCAGAGTTTCGTTTACATCGTCGAGAGGTTATGAGAAAGGAGGAAGAGAGAGAGAAAAAAAAAACGAGTGAGAAGAAAAATGTACACTACCAAGAGGGAACTTCCCTTTCGCCGTGCATCCAAGACAATGTTTCTATTGTGGCCACCTGTAATCGCTTGTCCCGGGTTTGTACCGTCCTGGGGCGGTTCCTTCCGCCAGGTGTATTTCCCGAAACTGATAAGTTCCTTTAATTTCTTTATTGCCGCCATGCGGACCCGAGTAAACACCAAGCGAGGCACTCGGAGGGCACAGGTGTCACGGGGATTAAGCCGACCTTTATATCCATTCTCAGCCGTTCGCCTTTTCTCTTGCCTGGAAGTCGTCTTCCGTTCGTTTCTTATCGGGGCTAGCTTATCCAAGCTGGTATCTACGTAAAATCAAAATAATGTTATCGAAGGCAAAGAATTACTTACCTCTGTTGCTCCCAACGAGAAAGGATAAAGAAGGGAAACGTCGAGAGGTAATGGTTTCTAAACGAAGGGAGGAGGGGTGACGGGGATTTTTATCGAAGTTGAAGGGAGATAAAGAGAAAAAGAAAGACCTTTATAGATACAAATGGCGATGGGCTCGCATTGTTATGCGCGATCGGAGAGTCGGAAGAAAATGTAGGAACTTTTCGGGTATTTTATATCAACAGGAAACGGAGCATTCAGGGAGTCCTCCACCACGATATCCATGCTTCCTTCTTCCTTTTGAAGCGTAGCGGAGCGCGAGCAGGAAATACGTGGTCGATCGACGCGTCCTTTATGGGTACGAGCGAACGTTGGAATATACCCAAAGAATTACCATATTGAGAGGACATCTCGTCACCGGGGAATCCGCCATTCTTGGCTTCCTCATCAAATAGTCAAAAGTCGATATCTGTCTCCTGTATGTTCTCTTCCCCCTCTTTCTCTCTCTCTCTACGATATGTACATATATACATCTCTACCGCGTACGTACCTCTATCTATATAGATATAGTATTTGAAACGACGACGAGTCTACGAAACGTCCTGAATCTCCCTTCGCTTCGTCGAGTCTCTCTGGATATTTCTCTCATCGCGAAATCGATGGGGACTTTTCGTCGCTCATTGTTCGCCATTCAACGGCGACCTTTTTTTTTTTTACTCTCTTTCCTTCGCTTCTTCGGTCTCGAATATATGCAAGAAGTCAGTCGCGCGTCCTTTCCGATTTTTCTCCAGGCTTCCAATTGAACATTTCGGCTCCGATGGTCGTCCACGATGGAGCGTCCTTCGTTTTAAATTTATTTAACCGGTGGTTAATCAATGTAATTGCGAAGTTAAAGCACCGTTAACACGTTCCATGTGGCAGGGGTTTTGAGCTTGGTCATTTTTCTGAACAGGACTTTTTTCTTTTTGATGAATGGATTCCTTTTGCTCTACTTTACATAAATCAAGACTTATTTTTCCAATGTTTACATGTCTTTTACAAAAAAAGGTGATTGAACGTGTTGAAGATTATTTTTCTAGAAAAAACGAACTCTTTTTAATCGACATTACTTTCGAGTCCTCCCGATGAATGTGTACAAGGAAGCCTTAAGCGATTCTAAACGGAGATGATATCAATTCGCGTGCATCTAGACCTTTCGTGGAACAACTGATATCGATGAAAACGATCTAGAGCGGTAATGATACTAATGCGAATCTATGAGCGTTTCTAATCTTTTAACGATCCCGTTTCCCGGAATCGCTGGCACTCGGTAGCTTTCGCGTTCGCCAATCCAAATCTTTTCCTTCTTTCGCCAAAAAAGAAATTTGATTGGAATAGCTTTCCTTTTATCTTATTCGATCCAATTTCTTCTTTTTACTCGGTAATGTGTTTGACATTTTTCATATGTATGTATAGATGTTCCAGTGTAGCTTTGCCCCTATTGGATCGATTTTGATGAATGAGGTGTCAATTGTTTCGTTTTTATCACAAGAGTGCTATGGGCTATATGGTGTCACGCTAAATCCAACATGGCGGATAGGATAAAAAAAATAAAAATTGTTGAATCCATCGTGTTTGGTATCTAATAAAAGATATTAATTACGCGTGCGTTCTGAAAATATACTGGGTGTTCGTAAAGTCCTGTAGCAGTTTATTTCTTGGAAAAGTACGCATCGGAAAAAATGTTCAATGGCTTTTTTAAATCTATTTAATTCCCCCTGTAGTGTAAATGGGGGATAACTTTTACATTTTTAATTGAAAACCCAGTTTTTTATTACATATTCTGATTCTAGGTTTCAAAATAAGAATTTGTTGTCTAAAACATTTTCCTCGAATCATGTATGTACTAAATTTATGATAGTTCAAATTAGATATTCGCCGTGTTGCGTGGTTTTAAAAAAGAATTTTGTTGGAATTAGTTGGCCAGTGCTTAAAAATCTTCAGTTAACTAAAAACTATTACATAAAAATTTGATTCTTCTAATTCTAAATTCTAATTTGGTTCTCTCTTCTGATTTATAGATAAATAGTACCAAATTTTATAATTTTTATTTTGTATTTTATATTTTATAATTTTATATTTATATTTTATAATTTTTATTCAGTTCTTAGTTCTCTTTGCTATCATTGATGAATCATGAATTATAATTCCTATAGATTTGCATAAATATCCGCAGTCTAGTTACTACATAACAAATAATTTTAACGCAACGTAAATGGTATCACAGGTAGAATGCTTTGCAACTGTTATTTTTATTCCAAGGTCATTCTTCCCAAATTTTCAAAGTCATCGAGATATAGGTCACTGAAGATATTTACGTAAACCACCCTATATAAAGAGGAAGGTTAAAAGTATATTACAGCATATTTTGCATTTGATAATTAATTCAAATAAAAATCACAAAAATTAACAACTAAAAAATATATCATCATGGCCCGGTCCCCCCTTACCATTAAACTATCGATTAATAAAATAAGCATTAATTTGATTGCTCGTTCATGGACGAAAAATACGGTTGAACGAATCTCTACGAGCAAATATTAATACCTCGACGGGTGTACACATCCTGTCCCGCGCATACACACACAGATACTGCTTCCAGCGATAAGAGGAGTGCTCTCGTTGGCGTAAGCCGCGAAAAGGCGTGCTCGTGGCACTCGAGCGCTGCCGCATTCCATCCTCGTAAGGATTCCCAATATCGTCCCCCGAAACTCTCTCGAATTGTTGCGTCGTTAATAATTTTTAAGACTCGACGCCGGCGGTTCGCCCGAGAGACATCAAAGGAGGTCCTTTAAGTCGTTTCACCCTCTACTAGCAGCCGGCGAGAGCCACGCGGTTGAAAGTTAGACGAGTCGTCTCGCTCTCTCTCATCAGATTGAGAAGAAGAGTCGGGAGCTTGTAACGGTGGAGTCCCGAGTTCCGTATTTAAAACATCCTGCCCGCGAAATACCGATACCGGGTGAGGATCTTGACGTGAGGGGTTGAGGAGAAAGAAGGATGGGGGGCTTGTTCTCTTCTCCAACGAAGGCGAATGCTTGCGGGGTTTGCCGACGAGCTTACGCGAGAATTTGCTATGCCACCAACCCTTCTCTCTCTCGTTCTCCCACCTTCTCTCTCTCTCTCTTGCTTCCTCACTCTAGCTCTGTCTTTTCGTCGACGAGAGGTATGCCTTTGGCCTTTGTCATTTAATATCGGTGCCGGTATGCGAAGACTCGGGGGTAAGGAAGCCTCGGGTGATCGCTTTGATGGCTGGGCGGTCCGTTCTCGAATTTATGGCAAGTTAACTCCCACTCTTGCTTCCTACATTAGAATCGTGGCTTATCTTTTTCCACAACTTTTTCCAATATGATCCTACAGATCTACTGTTCAATCTCGTGAATTTATTCTGTTACCCATTTATGACAATTTTCTTTCAACCAGAAGGAAAGTACCTAAACATTCTTACGTAGTTAATAATCAACGATTCTACATCTGTGATTAAACAAGTATACACTTCTACATGCATCATTTACGCACACGAGTCTCATGTAGTTCCTGTTTCTCGAACGTTTCACATCGAGTCCGCACTGACGCGTATTCAGTGATATACTCACAAGCACACTGAAAAAAATGACAGGGACGAGGCATCACGCTCGCGCGCACACAGATGAGAGACGTATAGCCTGCCATAGCTCGGTTATTACTTTCCTTCGAGTTTCCCACAGAAGTCACGATCTGTGGTCGCGGATCATAGCCCGGTCCGCGATACAAATACAGTGCCGCGTACAATGAGCTTCTATATGCGAATATGAATTAACGGTGGGAAATATCCGAGGTTGCACGCACACGCACAAAGGGGAAACATGGTAGAGAGAAAGGGAGAGAGAGAAACACGAAAGGACGAACCGATTCGAGGAGGACGACGCGAAACGCCTCCTCCTCCTCTTCCGAGTTCTTCTTTCCTCTAGCGTGAACCGTACTTTATGCGGTTTTGGTTACGGTCGTTACGGTTCGGCCGTTCTCCAATAACGCGTAGTGTCCACGGAACCCGAATACCATCCACAGGAATGCAGATGCTACGGTCCACTCCATTTACGAACTACTCGCTATTAATAAAGCATCGTGCCGCACGAAATTTCGTAAAGCTTCCTACCGAACAACAACGATATCGCCATAAACGAAAGTACAATTGCATCGCAGTTTCGTAATCGTACGATTACGATCGACACGCTTTTCATTCCTTTCTTTAATTATTCGAGCTGCAATCGCGAGTGAATTATACTCGTGGCTGAGGATGTTTAAATCGCGAAAGATTCTCTAGGTCCGTTATACTCGATCTGTGGCCAGCTAAGCTTTTAGGTACAGAAACATGTAATCATTAATCTAATTTTTTTTTTATCTTAGGATTTTATTAGGAAACCAATGAGTTTCGGTTGGCATGTTTTCGATATAACATGAGACAAATTAACTATGTTTATGTATATTTTTAGTTGGTAATGTATAATATGTTATAATAATAATTAGGGGGTCTGGCCACCTTGGCTGCTCGGAAAATGGGTATATTTTTAAAAAATTCATTAACTCTAAAGTATCAAGCGAAATATTTTCATTCTTTAACAGTGGATAAGAAACGGTTTTAAGAATGTCACAAAAAAATTTTGAAAATATTAAAAAATGGCGGCGCTGCAGACATTTGCGCGGAGGCCCTTCACACGACACGCGCATATGTTGTCTCAGATGTATCACCGTTATGTTGCATCTGAAAAAAATACCCTAAAAATTAGCTTATACATGGTTAGTGGCGCTATAATGTAGCATAGCAATTTTTTTCCGATTATTAGGTAAATTATGGTGAGCCGAAATTTCGGTGAAAAATACACATTTTTTTCTTCAGTTTACCATAATTTCTTTAATGGTTGAAAAAAATCGCTACGCTACATTGCAGGCACACTGTCCACGAAGAAGCTAATTTTTTTTTTAATTTTTTTTAGATGCAACATGATGGTGATACGGGTTAGGGAAATTTCTGCAACGCCGTCATATTTCAATATTTTCAACTAAAATTTTTTTGTGGCATTCTTGAACCCGTTTCTTATACACTGTTAAAAAATGAAAATATTTCGTTTTATACTTTCGAGTTTATGAATTTTTTCAAAAATATACCCATTTTCTGAGCAGCCTGGGTGGACATAAAATTAATAAAATTATATAGGTTGTTAGGTAAGTAATTTCTTTTTTTTTCACGACCGACGTTATTTTATTTCACGTTCACGAGATTTTAAAAGTGTTGTTTTTTTTTATGTATAAAAAAAACGAAATTATTTGTCGAATAATCTTAGAAGGGTTGATTGTGTAGTGTACTATGTTGCGGGTCCTGTACCGTAACGAATATAAAAAAAAAAAACAGCTTGACGCTGTAAAAAAATTGGGCCAAGTATATGCTCGAGTATGATAGAATAAAATATTATGTCTCGTTACAAAAATATTTCAGATCACTTAATGTTCCCAAGTTCCTTGTAGATTGAATATTATTTATAACTGACCGTTCACAAGCGACATGTTTCGATACAAAATTGTTATAAAAATTTTTTAAATTCGTATACAATTGTATTCTATTAGAAAAAAACAATTTATTTATTGCCCAACATATGGGATTTTTTATACAAATTTTGTTAACTGTTATAATAATTTTGTCACTTATACACAGCCCGTTATGAACATATCTACATGACCCCCGACAAAAAAAAGTTGAGTACGGTACCTCTAGATCTACGAAACGTCCGAGACAAAATAAAAAAAAAATAAAAGAGGAAATGATCTTTGGCATAGCCGCGCGAACTCGTATCGAGACGAATCTCATCGCCGCATCCGGCCAGAGAGTTCGAACGATACGAAACGAGTTTTCTCCGGCAGCGCCAGCCGATCCGTCACACCGCCCCCGTAGGAGACCGTCACAATGGCGTGCGCTGCGATAAATTATAACGTTATGGTTTCTCTTGACATTTCTGTACAGTTGGGTAACCCGACCTGGCCTAACCTCCGAGTTCTTGCTCTCCGTGTACTCGTACGTTGCGAGAACGTATAGGAAGTTATAGGAAGAAAAGAAAGACAAGAGAGAAAAGTCATCGGTAGCGAGAGACAGAACAGTCAGGAGGTACTTATCTTTTGCAAGAAGGACTTTGCGAGGCCAACAATGCGAGCTCTGTACACGCAACTGTCCCTCTACTTCCGCTCTCATCGAACGTCTTTCTCTTTCTTTCGCCCGAAGAAGTTTCGGAATTAGAGACGAAGCATAAGGAAGAGAGAGAGACAAGGAGAGATGGATAGAGAGAAACTGACATATCCATGGAAAATTGTGAAAAGGACAGAGAACACAGAAGCTCGGGCGAGAAGAAAGGAGCAAGGAGTCTTACAATGGCCCGAGAAGAGAGATTGCCTACGAAGCCGCCGCGCATATTTAATAATTACTGTTATTCCGTAATGACCGATGTGGGGCATGGGAAGACTCGATAATCCTATGCATTACGTCCTCGATGCTTCATTATATCCACCGGGCTTTACCGACTTTTGCTCTTTCCCTCCACCTCCCTTCTTTTTATTCATACTATTAGAACGAACGTCTCGAGATGTTTCCCCCCCCCCCCACTCTCTCTCTTTACCGTGATATTTTCTCTCTTTATCTTTTTCTCCTTTTCTTTCTTTTTTTTTTCCCTTAACGGTGATCTCCTCCCTCGCTACTTCCAAGAAGGTGAAACGCCCCCTTGCTTCCTAGACTCGAGGAGACGACCTAGTAACTTCCGGTACCGGTGAGAAAGCGGACGCGATCGTAACTCGACTCTTTTGATAGACAATCCTGGAATGTCCCGTCCAACGAATTACACGGTTTAATCCGTCCCCAGTCGGAAAGAAAGAGTCTCTTTTAGCTTAGAATTACAATTATGGTTTAAAAACCCCTTTAGGTAGAAAATCTGCGTTGGAACTCGAGAATGCTTTCATCCGTTAATAAACTAGACGAGGTTCTTTCACCTTTGACAGATTTATCGATAAAGCAGAAGGGAGACTTTCTTCGAGTTTATCGTAGTGCGATCCGTAGGAGTAAATCGAACGATTTCTGTGATCCCTGCGAACGCGAGGGGATTTGTCAGGCGGTTTTCTGATTTACTCGACGTTACCACAGCGAAGGCAAGATGGAGACCTCGACAAAACGAAAGGTCGATGGGACTCGATCCACCGATCGATCAACCGAAATCCTTCGACCTCGCGGACTTAACCTCGGCCGTTCTCCTTCAAGGATTAGCTTCTTGCGAGACGTTTTCTTCTGGTGCTTGATCTCGCCAATTTGTTCGTCGAACTTTCCTATCCACCGATGTTAAGGCTGTTCACCACCCAATACGTTTTTACGATAACTCTCCTGGTCACAGTTTTTGACCGATTTTGACGAACAAGGACTTATTCGAAAGCTGAAAGATTTATTGTGAAAATGATCTTTTTGAAATTTTCAAAAAACTTTGTTTTCGTCATACGTCTTTTTCAGGTGCGTCTTTTGCCAAAAAATAAGTATTTATTGAAAATTTGGAAAAGATCATCTCCCTCAGAAATTATTCAGCTTTTGAATAAGCCTTTGTTTGGCAAAATCGGTCAAAAATTGTGTCCAGGAGAGTTGTTGGCGCAAATCCCGTTTTTGAACAACTTCGGCCAGATTCGTCCAAAACGTCCAAAAACGGGATTTGCGCCAACAACTCTCCTGGACACAATTTTTGACCGATTTTGCCAAACAAAGGCTTATTCGAAAGCTGAATAATTTCTGAAGGAGATGATCTTTTCCAAATTTTCAATAAATACTTATTTTTTGGCAAAAGACGCACCTGAAAAAGACGTATGACGAAAACAAAGTTTTTTGAAAATTTCAAAAAGATCATTTTGACAATAAATCTTTCAGCTTTCGAATAAGTCCTTGTTCGTCAAAATCGGTCAAAAACTGTGACCAGGAGAGTTATCGTAAAAACGTATTGGGTGGTGAACAGCCTTAAGTTCGATCATGGCTAATGTTCTATTCTATCTAAAAATTCGATCAACTTTTTAAATTGACTTTCATTGTTTCTTAAATAGCGTTTTTCAAATGACAAACCCATTATTCCATCGTCATTGAAGTTGAAAGGGCTCCAGCGCGTTTTCGCGAATAAGAGACACGTCGTGTCTTTGTGTATTTTGTCATACGTCATCCCCCCACAGACCGTCGACTACTCGTTCCTACTTTATTCCACGATCACGATCGTTCTTCTTATTCCCTCGCGTATTCCTCGTGCTGGAGGGTTTTGGCGTTTTTCACGGGAAAGGGCAAGAGCGGAATCGGCAGTTGACGCGTACGAAACGCGACGTGTTAGGTGAGGCGTGAATAAAACCATCCAAGAGAATTATTTTCTCTCTCTCTTTTCTGTCTCTTTTATATATTCTCTACTCGATTCACTTCTTTCACCGTTTTCAATCGAGACGAATTTATAACGATCTTTTGTTCCAAAATTAAAAGTTCTTTCGAAAGAAGTCAAGTTTTTGGACAATTTTTTTGTAGAACGCGAGTGCACTGGAGTACGAGAAGCAAAAGCTTTCGGTTTGTTCTACATCGTTTCTACGATGTATGGACCAAGGGATTTGGATTCAAGGCAGTAGACGTGGAAGGATCGAGGGTGTTGCTGGACATTTGTCAAGCTGAATGACTACCGAAAGGCTGACACCAAGCGATATGTGGCTACGAGCAGGAGACTCGTCGTGACGTTTTGACGAGGGTGCATCTCAGGATATCGTTATTTTAACCACTCCCCCCCTCCACCCTCGATAGCTTACGCCTTTCCCAAATGATTCATGATCGTATCGGAATCTCCTGTGTTTAATAATTCGCGTTATTAGAGTTCAACCGATGATAAATTTTCTTCACGGAATTTTATAAATTTAGGTAATTTTCGGAAGTCCTTGTATAACACTAAACTTTTCATTACATTTATCTTTTTGGCAATTACTTGAACAAAAACAATTTATTTGCTATGATTAATACTAGAACTACCAAAGGGGTAAAATGACTTGTTACGTGTTTTTTATTTCACAATTTTTCTAATAACAAAACTAATTTTGTACAAATTTATTACCTATATTATTTATTGAATATTATTCATTACTTATGGGAAATGAAATGTTTTTTTTTTATTACTTATGAGATAGCTACATGCGGTGAAAATAAATATAGTTTTATTGCGGGTAGTTCTAATGTTAAATAAGAATCGTGGAACAGGTCATATAACTTATCGTGATAGGTTCAGTGTTATCGTTCGTATGTATTTAGAAATCTAAATTACGCCCTTTAAATTAAGATTATATTAATGAAAATACCTTAGTTGATAATGATAATACCTATAATTTAGTGTTATAGGAGGTTACCCTGTAATCTCAAAACAGGTATTCGAAGCAGGGATGTTACAGATATCTGCATCTGCAATCGCGTTAATCGTTGCGGATCTAATGAGGAATTTTTTTTTTTTAAGCTATTATAGTGAAAAAGGATCCATATATCAGAAAGTCCTCTAAATTGGTGGAATACTAATTCTAAAAAATATGAATGTATTTCTCTTCTCGTTCGTAGATTTTTATCACTTCCACCGGCTAGTGTTCCAAGTGAACAACTCTTCAACGGTGCAGAATTAATTCATGAGCCTATACGCAATCGATTGAACGCCAAAAGAGATAGTAAACTATTTTTTTTAAATATAATTTGCCCCTATTAAAATTCTATTATTAATTAAAAAATAATTAAGAAAATGTACCTCTTTGTTTATTTTTATTTTTATAATGATAAATTATTTTCTACCTTTTATTTAATATTTATAATAATACATACCTGTATTTTTATTTTATACCATAAAATTTAATAGGTTTGAAAATTAATTATATTTTTCTTAATATCCGCATCTGCATTTACAGATGTCATAAATACCAACATCTGTAAACAACCCTGATTCGAAGTGTAGATATTTAATGACAGAAACCATAGCGGTCTAGCTTATCTCGATGAAAATATGTCTACCTTCGTGAGCAATTATATGACTATTACCAATCCTCGGTAGGGAAGCTAAGAATAAAAGAAAAAAAAAAAAATCGTGTGACAATGCCTTAAGACGTAGCCAAGTTTATCCGCGACACTTCCTTCCTGTCAGTAGAAGAAAGAAAGAGAGAGAGAGAGAGAGCAGTCTAATCGTCTACTTTTTCACGAACTTATCTTGTGTAGCGCATCGCGTCTGATTATTTGATGCGCCAGCGAACCGAACCTTGAAATAATAAGCGCCTTCCCTGATTCCGGGTTCTGTGTGTCGCCGTGTTCACACGTGTACCGGTGATGGCCGATGTGTGAACCACCATTACGCTCGCCGAACCTTGTCAAAGGCGTAGAATCGAAAGGAACGAATCAGGAAACCGTAACAGAGTTTTATTGTATCTTCAAACTTTTCAAATAATTTATGAAAAATAATTCGAGATCGTAAAAACTTTCTTCTCGTTAAATGTTTATTAAAAAGTGAAAACGAAACTTTTCGCGAGTGTTCATTAAATTATATAGGGTGTCCGATTTCAAGTATTGGAGCACAAAACTACATGTGCACAATTATGCCTTGTGTCGAAAAGTATAATAAACTTTATCAAAATTCAGTTTAGTTAACAAGTTATTTACTAACAAATATCAGCCAATCACGAACAGCAGAAACAGATACTAGGTGAAAAACAAAGATGACCAACGGCACGTAATGTTGTGTATCGTGAATTGTTCCTCCTACCACTTTATCTCTTGCCTATTCTGGAGTTCGAATGGACCATCTTTGTTAGTTAATAACTCGTTAATTAGATCGAATTTCGAAAAAAGTTTACTACATTTTTTGACTCAAATTATTGACATGCACTTGTAGTTTCCCAATCCAATACCTGGAATCGGACACCCTGTATATAAAATGAAAGAACGAAGAACTTCATGCTACAGTAAATATTTGATTCACAATATTTCTGAATAGAAAAAGGGTCGTCAATTGAAACATTCGCTTCTGATATTTATTTATTAATTTTCTAAAGCGATAAGAAGCAATAAAAGATCTTTTGGCTGCGCCTTTGTAAGACTCTTTTTCTAAGGACTAGCAAAGCGTGGCATAAGTGAGTAATGGTCACGATGGCTGCTCTATAGAAGAGAGGAGGGAGGGATAAGAGTGAGAGAGAGGGAAGATGTAGCGGGTAGCGTCGGTGGTTTCCTTGAACGATGATAATCAGCGATTTCGTGACAGACACGGGGCCGTGACTACGCTAACGAGCAATCGTAGGCCGACGTTCGCTTGGGTGACACTTCTAGGCGTGTGGCTATACCTTTAAGGACTCTTCCTTCTTCTTTTCCACCGACTTCTCTTCCCATCTTCTCCTCGACACATCTTTTTTCCTTCTCTTTTTCATCGTAGCCGCGTCCTCGCACGCGTATCGAGCGTAATTACGAGCGACGATCTTTCATTAATAAGTACCTGAAAAAAAAAAACTGTGTTGTACCTCTCGTTCCATTCTATAGTTGGAATGATTCGAGAAGTCCGAGGCATCGGTCTAGAAATTTTTTGTACCGACTGACGATTGTCTCGACGTCACGAGAGAAATCTCCGTTTTTCAGTGAATGAGGATGGGCGAAGCTTTCGGTCACATTTCGCGAATAGTTAAGTCGTCTTGCTTTTTTCATGATTAACACCGACCATAGTCGATGTATTGCACTCCACTGAATTATATTTCAGCGTTGGTATTATTATCAAGCTAAAAAATTTCTCGCTCCATGAACATAGATGATATTTTTCTAATATAAGAAATATCATCATCAAGAAGATAACGAGATGACATCGACTCGTATCCATCACGAATGCACGAAGCAAGAAATCAGTGATTCGTTGGAAGGAGAAAAAAAGGTAGAAGAAATAAGGAGTGAAAGAGGGATTCGAGAGAGGGTTTTGGTCGAGGGGTTGCGTTCGACGACTGATACGGGCGATCGCTTCGTCTGACGAGAGGACTGATCACTCTGCCGTCGCACTTATAATTATTATTCGTATTTTAATGGCCGCGGAAAGGTTTGCGCGCCTTTGAAGCCGGCCTGAGACGACGGCTCCTCGAGACCCTTCTTCTTCTCCTTTTCCTCCCTTCGCCCACTTCCTGTGACTCTCAACTCTCTCTCTCTCTCTCTTCCTATGCGAGAGTAGGCAACCCCTGTGCTTTTAAAAATATTGGGGATTTCAGATACCAAATGCCGCGTGGTGGTTCTCTCTCTCTCTTTTTCGCACTCACTCGTTCGTTTCTTTCACTCGTTCCTTCTTTTCTCTCTACAACTCTTCTCTCTCTCTCTTTCTTTCGCAGTTTTCTCGCTCTCGTTTTCCGTCGAGTGCCTACGGCGCAGCCATTCAATCAGAAGCCAGAGTCTCGGATAAGTCGTGACTTTCATTTCGAACTCTCCTTCCTACCAGAATGCAGCTCACCCGATAACGATAGGTGAAGGGGGCTCTCGTTTCTTTCTTTCTACTTCTTTCCATTCCCCATTCCTTCTCTTCACTGTCTCATTCCCACTCTCTTGGTTTACCTTCTTCTCGTAATTTCTTGTTTCTAAGCTTCCCAAGAAAAGCCATGCTCGTTCCACCCTCTTGACAATAGGGTAATAACCGTGATGAATTTTTCAAAATCGATACCATACCTTTTTTTTCCCATTTCTTTTTAAATTGAACGGCTTGTGATCGATAGGTATAAGGAGCAGAGTGTAAGAAGAAAGCAAAGGGACAATGCGAAATCAAAAGAAGTAACGACGGTTACCGGGAGGGGGAGAAGTAGGGGGAAGGGAAGAATGAGACATCAATCAATTTACAACCCTTCGGTCGATTAAGCCGAATAAGCCGACTAAAGACATTCGTTCGCTCCGGTGGCCTCCACGTTAATATGGATTAATAGATAAATATACAATTAGAAGTAATCTATATTAATTAAGGGAGGGTCTTGCCTTCGTGGTGGCTCGACTTGGCTCCTTTGTGGCTGCACCGTTGAATATCCGGCGATTCATTCATTAACCCCTCGCCATCGACCTCGGAAGGAGAGGGGGAGGAGAGGGAAGGCAGAGTTTGATACGGCCAAGACTCGAATCACGTCTCGGACGATGAAACGAATCGATCGTTCGACGTGCTTGTAACATAAGTCAAACCGTTATGTCTCAACCAGTTGGCACCACTTCGGTTAATTAAAAGTAGATCAGAGTTTATCTAGAAAATATTCGAGATTATTGTTTGCCAATCAGGATAATTCGATGTAGGGTGAATCTGGAGGATATGTCATTTATTAGTAATTTGCCTGGCGTGAGTGTGGTTGGGTATATCATACCTGGATGTTTATAAAATATTTGATTTCTTTACGTAAAATTGAATAAATAACAAAAGTTAATATTTATTGATAGCTTGAGCTATTTTTTAATAAAATTGTCCAATTTAATATATGGGTATATCATACACGCCTCATAGCTTGTGTTACAAATTTTCACCTTACACAGAGTTAATAGATAGCGTCAGTTGCAGGTTTATTTCTCTTGGTTTAGTACAAACGTTACGATGAGTACACTTATTTGTTTTTGGGTCTATAATTTGCTGAGTACACCAGGTAGGTTAAAAAAGTACTATCTTAATCTGATTATGTACTTAATTTGTAATTATGCAAATCACTACATAATACTGTAACTATCAGTATATAATATAACCTTTAAAACAATTACTAATATCTTGTGCTTTGTATACAAATTTATTTGTAAACCTATATTGGGCTACAATGCCAGTTGTCAATCGGTGTAATATGCCACCTGTGGCCCATACTTCGATGTCGTAATTTTGTTTCTCTTTATTTTAATTTTTCGCTATTTTACATACTTTTGCAACGTTTTTCTCATAAAGGATTTTTATGAATTTTTTAATTTTTGAAATACCCGTCATTATTAGACCAGAAGTCGGATCGAATCGAAATTGTTCGTGAATCTTCCTTGGATGGAATCTGATTCTCTTTTATGTAAATTTCAATTTGATTTGTTCAGCTGTTAGGACGGTACAGTGAACACACACATATAATTATTTAGTACATTTATTTTTTCACAAAAACATGCCTAGAAAGTATGTACGGACCTCAAATCGTGGGAGTTGGTCGGAAGAAAGTTTACAAGAAGCAAAGCAGATGGTACAATTATTGTGTTTTTTTAAAATTTATAATAAATATTAATGAATTTTTCTATATGAATGTATTTTTAGTCATAAAATATTAAATGGCATATTACCCAAACCACGTGAGCAATATTCCACCTTCGGCATATTTTTCTCTTTTCAATTAACAAATTTATATAATATATCATTTATGTAAGATATACAGAATTAGCCATACATTCAATCAGCTATTCTTATTTCTCTACAATGACATAAACTTAAAAGATATCGTATGTCAAAATTAACTGTGTCATACTTTCCCTTCTTACCCCAATAGAAAAAGTCAAGATCTCTTAATGGCGGAACGAACGAATTCAAAATAAATAAAAGCTTATAAAAACAGCTTTGGTCATCGTTATCCGTCAGCAGGTAGAGATTGCTTTTCAAAAATTACCTCCGGCCGGTCCCACCCCCTTACCGAATAACATGTACCACCGTAGGCGATGGCACAATCGTAAAACGGAGACAAAGGCGAAGGGTAGAGACGCTTGACACTCGTTCGTAATCCTAAGATTTAGGCGTATACCCTCATACTACGGAATCGCTATAAACAAAAACAAGGGCTCGTTGTCGAGAAGAGAATAGGTAGCCGGAGCGCGCGCGAAACCGTCTGGGTGGGGATGGGAGCTTCGACGGTGAGTGGAAGGGGTGACTACTAGGGAGATGCGGATCGTTATTAATACAAAGGGACGATGCTTCCCAAATCCCAATCTGAAATACGACGGGGAATAATCCGGTTGAAATAAAACGAGGATCCGCGAACCACGTTAAAGTTAAGCTTATTCGGCATTGCGTCCCGCATATTTGTACGATTTTGTGTATGTATGTATACGTGTAGATACCTATCTACCTACTCGTTGAAAATAGGAAGGAATAAGAAACGTTTTTACCGGTTCGAGAGTGGTTTTCGTGTTCTTGTTATGAACGAAATAATTAAAAAAAAAAAAAAAAGAAATGGTAAAGAGATGAAATGGTTTATCGATAATAGAGAACGAGTCTCGCAGCGGGAGTAGCTGAAACTCGTAGCATGGATCGATTCGCGGTTTTGGATCACCGATCGGGAACTGTGCGAACCGAGGCAGATAAAATATCGTCGCTATTAAAGTAGCGACTACAAGGAGGTCCGGTCTTGCTTTCGGACGTGGCATGTGCCGGGTATTAAAAGTTGCGACTCCGACCGACGCCGGGACTGATATACGAGCTACGTGGAAATATCGTTAGCAAATTGCTTTATTTACCGTCTACTCTCTTCGACTTTTGTTATAGCCTTATAGATTATAGAACGTGTCTATGGATTGGTACTTCATTTTGAATATGAAAATCTATAAATAAATGTGAAAATAAATATATGTGTGTATGCATATATGTAAAAAAAAAAGACGGATGGGACAATCGTGTTCTGATGGACGCGTAAGAGATAAGAAGCATCCACTGGATGACAGTCGTTTTAAAACGGAACAGCATTTAATTTTTATTTATATAGATAAATGAACGTAGATGAAAACATCAATTATTAAAAAGAAAAAAAAAAAAAACCTGACATGTTTTGACCCAAGCTTATTTTTCACTTTTTAGTTTTTTTTTTTAATAATTTATTTTTTTTTATAAGTGTTATAATACTATATATTTGGAATTGGCTATTTATTTATTTTAACTTGATATGTACATTGTTATTATTAAATTTTTTTTTTTTTTCATTCTCCCTTTATTTTATTTTTCATTTTTTCTTTCACGCCATATTTAAATATTATAGTCTATGTCACTCTGACAATTACAAGAAACTATAACGGCACCTCAAATATTGAAATCAAAAACTTAACATACATACAATCGAAAAACATTATCATCCTTCGGCGGGTAAAAAAAGTGATTATGCTTATCCCAGAACCATTAATACTCATAATTAGTAACAATGTTCGAACGAATCTTCTTTCTAGGAAAGAAATTCATCTTTGAATGGAAAGGTAGTCGTTGGAAAGGTCAGAAACGGCGGGTCTTTGGTGCTCGCGATTGGCAGGTGCATTTCGGTACCTCGGTAGAAATTGTGGGCGCTTCTCCTGCCATTCGAAATTACGAGAGTAGGAAGTCGGAGAATCGTATGGCCGGCAGGTGCTCTTATTCGATCGGCCGACGTAGACCTGGAAAAATCGACGTCGTTCGCGAAGAAAAACGATTTCAAATCGAGTAACAGGGATGGCTAAGGTTAACGAGACTTTTAATAGCATTTTTAAGAAATAAAAAAAATGAGGGTCTTATCAATATTTATAAGAGAAAGTTTCAATCGTTCGGAAGACGATCGAAAAAGGGAGAGAGAAAGAGATGTAAAAATATTTCACATAAATCTTTGTTAATTAACCTTACATGACAGGCACGAAAAGTCTCGCGTGGTCGCGACGGGGTAATTAAAATCGGTCCGACTACGCGTCGAGTCACTTTAGTCGAGAAAAAATAAATGAACTTGGTGATGGCACGTGGCGAATAATAAAAAAAAATAAAATAAAATCGAAGATGGTGTATACAGAATTCATCGAACGATGGGACACCGTGATATAAGCTGGGACGAACAATGCCAAAGTAGCTAGTTTATGACATCAAATATAGTTGGCCATCTGCTCGATCGTAATTACAATGTATTCGAGCCCTCTCGTTCTCGTATGCAGATAAATGCATAAAGATATCGTGCCATGGTGGTGGCTTCCATAAATAATCGAACGCTAACGAAATAGCTGGGATACGTCTGCCGTGTAAACGATATTCGTTCGAACGTGCCAATCAACGTTGCGAAATTCAACGAGAAAATATTCATCAAACCAATAAACCCACAATGGATTTTACTACGTTACAAACTCGAAATCCCCAGACTCGACCGTGACAAAGTATCAATCCCTTTTGGCTCGTAACGACGACCATAATCGAAGTCCACCAACAATGGACCACCGAAATAAAAGAAAGATCAGCTTCCTCTCGTCCACCCACGAATATTCTTCGCCTTTCTCGAATACGATCGACGAGAGTGGAAAAGGTACTCAACGAAAATCCATCGAGCTTGTAAACCGTCGATGGAATCTCGTCCGAACGTCGTCGTTTCGTAGATGGCTAACCAAAAAGGATCGAAGTCACTCGGAAACGGAAGAGAAATCTCGAGGAACGTATCGAGGTTATAAACCATGGATGGATCGTAACTCGAGAGAAGCGTGGAACAAAGACCGGAGAATATGGTGGGAATGGAACTTAACGAAAGGAAAAAATACCAAAAAGATCCAGCGGATCATAAAACACGGACACTCATAATTCGAACGATACATACATAAAGTAAAAAAGGATCCTCCTGTTCGATAGAATTGCCAAAAGTTGGGAGAGGGAAGGAACATGGTGGAATTCTTCAAAATTTATCGAAGTAATAAACCATATCGATGGATCGTAATCTGGACAAAGTGAAGAACAAAGTCGTTGTCGGGAAGTGGATGGTAGTAAAAGAGAAATATTATTTTAAATAACATATTGTTTTATTTTTATGCTTGAGATTATGTTTGTGATAACATTATTTAAAATATTATTTCAAATAACATGCTATTTTATTTTATAATTAGTTGAAATAATTTTGAAATTGTTCTTCGAAATTATATCAAATGTCGCGATTATTAGGTCTGAGTCTAGTTTATATTGACATTCCCTGGTTTACTATTCAGAGACATCTTATTTTGAGGATTATTTTATCGTCAAATTTAAAATTAAAAAAAAAAAAAAAAAATTAATAACAATTTATTATTTAAAATGAATCGATAATTATTTTTCTTTTCAAATAACAGTATCAGAAATTGATTCATAAATCAATTATTTCTTATTTTCATTTCAAATAAAACTTGCTCAGATCTGCTCCTCTGGATATTTCAGAAATGTGACATTATCTGGTCATACAAAACAATGACAATTACAACTTGTTTGAACTTTTTAACTCATGTTGACTAATACAAAATTTAACGAAGGCAAAAAGGAAAAAATACCAAAAAGATCCAGCGGATCATAAACCATGGACCGCTCATAATCCGAACGATACATACATAAAGTAAAAAAAAAAAAGGATCTTCCTCTTCGATAGAATCGCCAAAAGTTGGCAGAGGGAAGGAACTCTGTGGAATTCTTCAAAATTTATCGAAGTAATAAACCATATCGATGGATCGTAACCCGAACAAAGTAAAGAACAAAGTCCTTGTCGGGAAGTGGACGGTGGTAAAGAAAAAATCATATACGACGGACTCCAAGGAAGAAGAGGAATCGGATGGTAAAAGAAAGAGAAGAAAAAAAAAAAAAAGATGGAACGAAAGAAAGAATGGAAGAGGAGCGTTTGGCCCTGAAGTGCCCTTCCTCTCTTAGCCCCTCTCTTCTTTCTCCTCCTACTCCCACGCTCGTATATAATCCCGGACGTTAAGTGGGGACCTCCGCGGCGCCGTGGGCCCAGCGAGTTTTATCACCACGCTCATACGGTTTCAATACGCCATCAATAATAAAGTTCTTCCCTCTCGCGATACTCCCGAGACACGCGCGTGCTAGAACGAATGATAAAGAGAGAAAGAAAATACGAGAGAGAGAGAGACTAGTCGTCCTGTTGTTACGTTTTAAAAGCCACGCGCGTCATCTTGAAGCGAGGCGAATAATGGAACCGGTACGTCTCGTTCCGTCGCGACATGGTCACATTGTTGCGATGCCTTGAAAGATGGCCGCAATTAAAGCTGCACGAAATTTCTTCGAATCGTTCTGAAGGAGCGAAATTGTTTATGCCGAGACAAAAACTTGAATCGAGCTACAAAAGTGAAATTTTAAGGATTTAATCAAATTTATTGATTAATGTTTATTTATGTATATTATATGTTACTTTATATCTATTTTTATTTTATTTTACTTTATAGTTTTTTCACTTTATATATTCTTTTTTTTTTGTATATATATTTTTTGTATATATATCGTTTTATTATTATTATTTTTATATCATTATTAGTTCCTTTGTACGTGGCATATTGTACATGCACTACTTGCCCAACATGGCTATGGGCATTATTAAAATTAACTATCTATCTATCTATCTATCTATCTATAATGTCCACAAGTTTTTTTCGATTTATTAGTGAACTAGCTGTTTCCGGCCATGGGTTAGTGTGGCTCAGTCTCGTCAAATGGAAAAGAAAGAAAATAGAAAAATTGTCAACTTTTCAATTTTCTCAATCTCCTTCCTCCTTCCTGCTGAAAAAGAAGAAAGAAAGTTATAACAAAAACATGTAGCATTATTGATCTTTTGAAATATCGATTTATTTATTTCGTTCTTAGAACTCGATTGATATTGAAACAATAGAACTTCAAATAAATTTAAATTGTAAATTTCATCGTAAAAGATTTATTTTATTTATTTGATTTTTAATTATATAGAGATATATAAAAACACACTCCTATTGGAATGCAACGTCGCGACGTGACGCGTCGTGTCGAAATTTCAAAGCAATCGGTAAAGAACTTTCGGAGATCAGTGATTAGGAACAAATTAACATTTTCATTTTTATTTATATAGATGGTAGATATACCAGATTTCCTAATTTATGCCATGTCATTGAATTATGTACGATCCGTTCCCCTTTATTACTATTCTCCATAAACTCTGTATGGTCAATACAACTACTTAAATCGTACTATGGCTCTTTATAATTTCTATGTATCTTGTTATTGTTATTACTATTATTTTCTTATTGTTATCGTTCTTATTCTTGTATAATAGAAGGTATTATACCCGTTTACTGAATAAATATATATTAAAAACATTTCACACATAAGGTTACAAGTTTACATAAACACTATCTGACAAAGTAACTTCCTACACACCGTAAAAGAAACTTTTAGAAACAACTTACTATAAAAAGTAATAATTCCTTCGTGTTCATTAGAAATGATTTTTTCATATCGTTATGGATCGCTGAGCAGGAAATAGGGATTTAAAATAAATGATTCTTTTTATTTATTTATTCATATCGCATGCTACATTGTCCAATGTATTTTCCTTATATCTATAACAATCTATTTTAATTAAATCCTTACATTAATATAAATAACCGTATTGTGCGATGATAGGGTAACGAGCCGAGTATACGTTTAAAAGTCATTATCTTTTAAATCGGTCGGTATATTAATTACAAGATATTCCCGATCTCATCGAATTAATTGAAAGCAATGTGGATTACGCGAGCTCGAATCATAATTTCCTTCGAGCTAATTAGAGAGAGAAAGAACGACTGGAGGAGATGCTCGATTATATTCGTTAGGCGATCTACAAAAGAATTCTCTTTCGAGGTCTTTTACGACGAAGGCGAATTCCCGTCGATGCACGCGTCCTCGTGCCTTCGTGATGAGGATCAATTAATCATGCGATGGCAACGGGGGCGCTCTTTGATTGCTATTGCAATGAAATTTCAATTTCTAGTTGCCATCGTATAGAAAGACGCGAGAATATGCGTAGAGATCGAAGAGATTAATATGATAATCGGTACGCTCCACTTACCCGTATTCGTGCGAAAGTGTCGTATTGGAAATAAACCGAGAAACTGCGGGATACTTTCTTTTGTAATTGCTCGATAAATAATTGGAGACCTCGCGGGTAATAAAGCATTCGACGCTCCAGAAAATCGACGAAAGATATCCACGTTAAACGGATCGTCTCGATAAGAGGAAGAAACTAACGAAAGTAGATTTATTAGGATGGTTTCAAAGTAACTCGAAAATGATACAGATCCTTATAGCAAACGAATTTTTCCTATAAGAAATGAAGGGAAAATGATTAATCCGTTCCCATGAAAAAAAATCCTAATAGGTATTATTAGTATATTATACTTTGACGGGGTTGGATAAAATAATTGAAACATTGTTTGTTCTATTTCTTTTTTTCTGACTCTTTTCTCTAGTTAGACTTGGTCGAGGCTTATGAGGTTTGGATTTTACTAAAAATCTGTCTAAAGAACGTTGGTCCTACCTTCTCCGCGGTAGACCTAGGCTTGTCTGAAATGACAATATTTGAAATATTATTTTAAATAATATATTGCTTTATTTTAGAATTCTTTTTATTCCTGAGATTATGTTTGAGATAATATTATTTAAAATATTTGTATTTTATAATTATTTGAAATAGTTGCGAAATTATATCAAATGTCGCGATTATTAGATCTTATTTTGGAAATTACTTTTTCGTCAAATTTGAAATTAAAAAAATAAAAAAATAATTCATTATTTCAAATGAATCGATACATATTTTTCTATTTAAATAATAATATCAGAAATAAAAATCCGAAATCAATTATTTCTTATCTCTATTTCAAATAAAACTTGTCCACATCTGCTCCTCTGGATGTTTCAGAAATGTAACATTATCTGGTCATTCCAAACAATGATATTACTTATTTAAGCTTTTTAACTAATTTTGACTAATACAAGTTCTAACATACTAATTGTATTCCAAAACAAAGGTTGTATACCAAACAAAATTTGTCGCGTTCGACCAAGACCTATTCCAAAGCAAACGGTTCCATGATCGTCGTAGTTCGTAGAAAGCTTCGAAGAAAACTTTCGAAGGAAGAAATTAGATAGTTAGACAGATTTAACGGACTCGAATACGGAACGCGGCTCCCATTGTGATCGTTCTCCAAAATAATTGAAACGCATCGCGAGTGAGTAGCAACGGTTCACGCGTTTACTAATGAGCGAAGGAATAGTAGCAGGGGCAAGCGGACGTTAGGAAACGACAGGGGAAAGTGCGTGTAAAAGAGGCAGTAAAGAAAGGTAAATGCCGTCCAAGCGTGGCACGCATCGTGGAACGCGTAGACCAAGCGTGCCTTCTCGGAAGGATCTTCCAACGAAACGTTTCGCTAAGAAATCAAACGGCGTTTCGTGCGTGCACAGCTACCATCGAGTCTGTTCATGATTTTCCCTTCCTCTGGAAGTATATTCGCGATAACAGCGATTCGTCTATCAACGGATATCATCAACGTGCGTTATTCCCCGTTTGAGATAAAGAAAAACCTTGCTTCTTTTCCTCAAATGATTTCATTTTCTTTTTTCTTACGATGATCGTTCTAAACTCAAGCTTGGAAGTCAGGGAAGTCATGGAAACATTTATGATTAACTTTTATATATTTTTTTACACATTGTCGTTTGTTATTTAATCTCAAAGTCCCACGCTAGCTGAGAATATCATGAAGATATAATAAAGTCAACGGATAAGCGGTAGAAAGGCGTTGTTATGCGTGTAAGTGAGAGATAAGAAATATAGAACTATGTTACACACATTCACGAATGAGAATACGCAGAAAGGTGACCGGACGAGACGCACGCGCACAAATACCGACGAAACCGGCGATCAAAGCGAACGCTCCGAAACGATAGGCCACGGCGCAATAAACGATCTTGATTTACGAGGCTGTAATTACTAATTAGTAGATAATTGTAATATAGTAGCGTGAGTGGATATAAATATGGATTGATACCGGTCATATATTTTTCACAGTCGTTACATAGAGACGCGACGCACAGTGGGCAATTTGGACGATCTAGGCTGACAAAATTATTTCGAAAAGAATTTTATTTTTTTATTATTATTTAACTTTTAAATTTTGGAAGGTAAAGTAAATGCATTTCAATAATAAGAGTAACTGAAATAATAATGGTTATATTTATGTTCAAAACAAGTATTTATTGCATCAATATATGATATTGAAGGAGATATCTTGGTAATTGTTATAAATTTTTGTGAAATACTTATTTTGATTAGGTGTAGCTTGATTGCTGTTGTTTTCCGTCATAATTTTCTAATAACTTGAAAGAATATACACATTTATGCACTAATCTGATTCAACAGTTCTTACCCCAACCGACCCCTACCGTTTTTCATTATTTAATTTTTTATATATATTTATAGTTTTATATGATAAAATAAACGTTATATTTTTATTGTATTATTTTGTTATAATCATAATTATTATTATTGTTGTTGTCGCTAATACTATTATTATTGTTATACGTTTATTTTATCTTATAAAACTGTAAATACATATGACAAATTAAATAATGATAAAAAAAAAATCAAAAATTCTTGTCGAAATAATTTTGTTCCCCTAGATCGTTAAAATTGCCCACTGTGCTACGTACCGCGAACGATCTTCGTTTCGATCATGCAGAAACCCGAAATGAGGGTTCTATTTAAATTTCATAGAAAAATCTCTATTACTCAAAATTGAAAATAACTTAGTCATCATTAAATATTTTAGAGTAAAAAATTTCAAAATCTAGACTGAAAATATTTCTTTATTTCTATGATCTAGGTCTATCTATCTTTCTATCTTCCCATGATCCAGAAACCCGAAATAAGAGTTATATTTCAACTTCGTAGATCAATCTCTATTACTCAAAATTGAAAGTAACTTAAAGTCATCATTACATATTTTTGAGTAATCTAGATTTACAAAATATTTTCAAAATCTAGATTACTCAAAAATATTTAATGATGACTTTAAGTTACTTTCAATTTTGAGTAACAGAGATTGATCTACGAAATTGAAATACAACTCATATTTCAGGTCTCTGGATCATAGAAAGATAGACAAAAATAAGAGAAACAAGGACAACGATAATACCAACCAAATAGAATTCTATATAAGGTAAAGTGAAAGTATCGCGAACGCGTCAAAATTGATTTCAATCGTTTCTACCAGAGTCTAGTCGTGCACGGTCGAAGCCTAGCGTGTCTCTGCTCGGTAGTTGAAAGCCCACGAGCGTGCACTTTTATAAAGAGTAAAAAGAGAAGGAGGAGGGGCATTGACAACGGCGTCATTCGTGGCTCGCGGGTTCGACGGCCTGAAAGCGGTAAGATATCGTACTAACGCAGCGACAAGAAGAAAAACTCGTGGACGCGCTGAAGAGACGAAGGAAAGACCCGCTGGGCAGATAGGATCTTTTCGTGCTAATAATTATTGCATTAATTAGTCGGCAACGATGAGGGAGTCCTTCTCTTGCTCGGCGGTCGTTCAATTCATGTCGGAGGGAGTGAGAGAAAGAGAGTGAGAGAGCGAGGATATATCTAGGAACACACTCGAGCGCGCGTGTGCTTTGCGAGACAGAGCGAGGAATCAAGCGCAGGTAGGCATTAACGAAACCACGCGGCTGAGACTGACGAGACGGCCGGATTTTCCGGCTGACTATCGTGCGTGCGCGTTGCTCGATATATCTGCCCACCATGCCGTGGGACAACTAATTGTTGTATCTAAGAATAAAGTAACGAATTTTCTCGATCTTCTATAAGCACAAAGAACTTTCTGCAACGAATCGTTTCGATTAATAAGACGGGTAAACGGCAACGCGGAATCTTTTTCTGGACATGTCGGAATGAGTTGGTGTGCTCGTCGGGTAGAGAGAAACGCGGCACGTCGGTCACGCGTGCCAACTAAGATTTTGTACGTTCGAACGTATGCTTCAGAGAGAGGGGAACTCGACACGAGAGGTTCTTAACACGATGTTCGAAAGGACAACCGTGCCAAATTCCATGCATTCTTCGCTGATTTTTGATCGATCTTTTGGTGTTCGATTTGATACTCTTTTTGATAAATACAAATTGAAGAGAGGTTTTATTGTTTTAAAAATAAAGTTTTATCGGATTAGCCAGGATTTCATTTATGTTATATTTAGGGGACCCGTCAATCTAACGGATTTCGTGATAAAAATTACAGATATGTTCTGGCAATTTTTGCTGACTTCTATTACTGCTATGAGACAAATATACTTTCAAATCGATTCGTTCCTCAGACTCCTAATTTAAACATTTTACACGTGGAATATCTTTCAAATTGACGAATCTCTTAAATCTAGTCCTAATCCTAACAAATTCTGTTCGTTCATAAAATTATTATAGCAATAATAAATGTAAACGTTATTAACACTAAACTTACCGACGTTAAAGGCATACTTATTTTCATTACATTTATCTATTGGACAAATACTTAAACGAAAACATGCTTTTTGTTATCATTTAGAAATATTATTGAATAAATATTATTGATAATAAATTTCTATGAAAGTAATTTTATTATTTAAAAAATCGAGAAACAAGAAACGTATAAAGGGTCATTTGACCCGTCTTGGTAGGTTTAGTGTTAAAAAGTTGATCCTAAATGAAGATCGCGATAAGATGAGTGATGTGTTTTCGTTCACCCGTTAACTTGACGGAACGTCCTTAAACGTAGTGTTAAATGACAAATATTTTTGCATGAAGAATTTATTACAAATTTTAAATAACATATTTTAAGCTGAACACCATGTAATAAGAAAATACGATCCATCGATGGATTGATCGATCGATCGATCGATCGATTTCGCAGATATTCCCGTCATCGTCAATTTTCTCGTCGAGTCACGACGTAATTAAGTCCATCATTAACGTCATCGAGATCTCGTGGTCGGTGACGAGCACGAATCGCAACGCCCGTTGGCGCGTACCGTTACGCGATGACTGCCAGGCGATAGGGTACCTTGACTAATGCGACCGCGCCGTTGCACCTTGCAAATTGGCGACCGAAGCGCTCTACCCCTCGACGACAACGAGAGTTATCGAGACTGAATTGAAGAAAGGAAGAGCGTGATGAAAAGGATGAGAAGACTTTCCAGCGATTTTTAAGAGCCGAGCACGCTTTTGCTTTCGTCCAGCTTGCGAGAAGAAGGATGCCGATTTCACGATGCGAGACACCTGTTCTTTCTTTTGGTGATAATAATGGGAAAGAAGAAGGGAATAGGGTCGTAATTGAAAATTATTGCTGTATTTTCTTAAAGGCATCGGTGGTTGATTGTCACGAAATTTGGGGGGTATTGTAATTGGGGTTGCCAATTGGCCTGGATGAACCGGGACGTCCCGTTTCTAGGCTTCTTTTGGAAGCTGATTCTTGTAGCACATAAATATTGGTTAAATATTTTTAAAGACAGACTTTTTATCATGAGAAAAATATTGGATTTAAATATTGTATACATATCCAAGAAATGTGAAATGAATGTTTAGAAAATATGACATTTTTTTAATATTGTATGTATATTTGAATAAGAGATTCAATATCTTTTTAATATTGGGTACGTATGTATTCAGTATTTTGTGCTAGTAGGGAATTGTCCCGATTATGTAAACAAGAAAATAATAAATGTACTTTTGAAGAGTAAAATTTGGACTTCGTAATATCGTTACTGTTTTTGGAGCACAATTCATATCACTGATTTATTTTGTTTTATTATGTGACATATTTAACTGTTTTGAAAAAAGTCAGACTTTTTAAAACTATTAAACTATTTAAGGAAAAAATGTTATATGTTTATTGTTTTGTTTCTATTTATTCACTTCTTGAAGATAGTGTAAAAATGACAATTTTTGTTTGTAATATATGTTCTATATTGTAAATCTTTTGTATAATAAGAGTTAAGGGGCTAAAATAAAGCTGTGATTTGATCGAAGTGACAATATTGTTTTTTATATTTTCATTTAGATCCCAAGAGTCCAAATTATGCCGAAAACGATGCTATATTAGAATACTGATTATATTTGGTCCATATAGTTTCATTTATTCATGTTATTCTTGAGAAATATTCAAATAGGCAAGATTTGGCTGAATCCCACTTTTCCCTTAATCGTAACATTAGATTGTATATTTGAAATATAAAATTTCAGCTTCGGGAGATCACGCGTTCGGAAGATATAGATCCCTATATATTCTAAGAAAGCTTGATTTCTACCAGACGCAATATTCGATCTGGGTTACGTCTATTGTATACATAAACACCTATATTTATGTATAAAACAAAACCTAACAAGAGAATTATGTACCTATGTATAAAGAATAGTATGACAAGTACGATTGGTTTATGCATTCGTGATCCAAATCGTGTGGGTTGGGTTTAGCTTCTCTGACCTATATTTCCCAAACGCATGATTCCCCACAACTAAAATTTCTAATCAACAATCAACCATATCTTCACAAAGAATTACTGTCAAAATACAAGTAAAACTAAAATTCTTCATCCAAATATTAATATAAAAGGAATTCAGTTGGGAGATCACGAAAAAATCAAAATGTCTCAAATTTTCGATGCGTCTCCCAACGTATATACATATATATATACACATATATACACATCTCTTTGCCGAGGCACCCTCGTAATTTAATTTCCACGACGATAAGAGGGCGACGAAGAAGCGCGCTCGCGCTCTGATATCGACACGTCAAACGTAAATACATGCAGATTAGATATTTTCCTACGATATGCGCCGGTGGATCTCCTCGACGGCAAAGGATTCGCTCGGCATGCTATATACACACACACACACATACATATACAAACGTGCACATAACCTGTATCGTAGACTTATCTGGTACGTAGGAACGCTTACGCACACCGAAACTCGAAGGCGTATATAAAGATGGCGTAGATACGCGTCGCGCGTTATCTATCCCGCTCCCCCCTCCCACATTCCCCCTAACGCCCTAAAACTCAGCTTCACGTATTCCTAGCGACGATATTGCCGAGTGCTCTATGGTCGAACGTGTGTAAGCGAATATTGGCTATACATATTTATAGGAGAGCGACGCTACCAACGCTTTTGCGGGCGCGCGCCACCAACCACGGTGGTGTTCCTTCGTTTTCAACTCTCTCGCCCTTTTACTAGAGCGAATGAACGCGAGCATGTACCAACTAGAAGTAAAGAGTACCCTTCTTCCGTCTATTTCACTGGAACCAGCACGGTAGTCGGCCAAAGGCGTGGGTGTGTCGAAGAATGAAAAGTATTCTTTCTTTGTTCGATCGTTACT
Source organism: Ancistrocerus nigricornis (assembly GCA_916049575.1). Classification (NCBI taxonomy): domain Eukaryota; kingdom Metazoa; phylum Arthropoda; class Insecta; order Hymenoptera; family Vespidae; genus Ancistrocerus; species Ancistrocerus nigricornis. Next base: position 7,337,673 of record OU696665.1, read on the forward strand.
CCGAGGCTAGGTTTATATTGGAACCGATTACGTGCGATTTTTGATTGTATGTAGTAATATGACTAAGCAACAAATGATTCCGATCTGTGTAATCTAATGAATGCTCTTACACTGTCATTAACCTCGTCGTGTGAATAGAGTCATTCGGGTCAAGTGTGCGCAATTTTGTCTTTGAGGCTCAACTGTACCTAAATTATGAGGTCTAGGAAAATCTAATTACTATTTTTAGATAGAGCATTTATTAGACTATAAATCACAATGGAAACAAAATCCAAAAATTTCTAAAACTTTTTATAAAATAAGAAAAAATTCAAAATGCGCTCACTTGAACCGTATTGCGGGTAAGTGTGCGCATCCCTATGGGGTAAGTGGAGGCATTGCCTGAAATAAAAAAAAATACAACATTTGTTTTGTTCTTCATTATGAGCTTAGATAACAATGTTGGAAAAATGACTTTTTTTTTATTTTCTTTGTAATATCAAAAATTTCGGATTTTTTTAAACAACGAAAACACAATATGTAGTAAACTAATTCTTCTATTTTATTGCCAAAATTCAAATTGTTTGGTTCAATTATAAAAAAGTTATTCTGCTTTATATGTCGTCCGAATACTTATGGGAATTTCTGTATTTGTCAGACCTTTTCGGCTAATAATTTTGATGATAATCTAATATGTAGTTATTCCTGAAAAGATTCCCAGAGAAAAATTCTCCACATATCTGTTTACGATATTTTATTACGAAAATTTTGGTCTGAAATTTGGTTTACAGTATAAAAATGTAATAATACACAAATAAGGGTATGAATTTAACAATTTGATAATTTGTCATACAAAAGATTTGTTTTCACATCGAAAAAATTTAAAAATTAAATAAATTTTGGCATCATTCGATTCAGCGTAAGAGGTAACATAAAGCCACAAAATCTCAACATTTTATCTATAAATGAAGTTCAATTTACTCCGACCGCCCTCCTTTAAGTTATGTCACTTCATTTATGTATCTAGAGTTTTGAGTAGCATTATTAACCTTAATATAGTTAATTACACTATTCTTAGTTGATTCAGATGAAAAAAATAATTTTCGACAGATTGTCAGGTCAAATGCTCCACTGTACATCGTATGAGACTACCATCTCGGCTGATCGCTCAATTACTGTATTTCGTCAGCTCAGATTTTATATTCTGCAAAATATAATTAAACGTGCTCAAGCTCATACGAAAGTAACCAAAAAATGTATCTGGATTTTGATTTAAATCGTTCATCGTGATAGTCGTACGAATACATGCGTTTTTTTTCCACGAAAGTCGACCATAGTCGAAAGTCGGACGTAATCAATTCCAATATGAGACTAGCCCAAAGAAAATATCGTCATCCCTTGGTATTCCTACTATCCTCTCATTACTGAAAATCGATTCCAGTTGCTTAACAATTCAACAATTTCAAAGAACGACAATAAAGAATGAGAAAAGAGCAAGAGAGAACACGAGTTCATTTTCTTTCAAGTAGGTACTTTTTCTTATAACTCGTACGTCTCGCGTATTCCCCATCCAGTGGTATTTTTCAATTAATTTTTTTTCCATGTAACCAAGTGGCGCGGGTCCTTTGACACGCGCGTGCCGCTCACGGATATCGACAGGCTTCGAGCGAGAAGGTTGGAGAGTTTTTGGTGCAAGGTATCGTGCGCACGTTCTCCTTCCCTCTTTCTCTCTCGTACACCCTCGTGTGTATCACCCGTTCCACACAGAGTCCATATCGCGCGAGCGAGCGAACGTATGGCATGGAAGAGCACTCGTTCTCACTCGGAGCCGCGCGCGGATCAATCAGAGGCGGCCTATAATTAACGAGTTACGGCCGTGCCGCCGCGTTTGCATTAAGACGCGGCTTTTTGTCACTCGCGCGCTTCTCCGCTCGAGGGGCCCTCCGAGGAGCCAAGCGGACCCTCCGTAATTACCTACGGCGGCAGACGGTCGCTAGCCCTTTTCTCGCTGCCGAGCAAAGACTTTGCGAAAGGGAGAGAGAAGAAGGAAAAAGAGAAAGAAAGAGATCTGGTTTCTCGGCGATCTCGATGCGAATACGTCGCGGAGGTAGACCGAACCTCCGCAATCCTCCCTCGCGTTAGCCTTCGCTCTCAACCTTTCCCCTCCACTCTTTTTCTTCAAGCCATGCCACTTCGATTGGCTATACCGTGTGTGTTTTTCTCGTTACCGTCAGTAAAAAAAAAAAAAAAGAGAGAGAGAAAGAGTCCTTCGTAAGAGGACGCGCGCTTTCAGGGTGAGCATAACAACGTCTAGAAGCGTAATTAGTAGGCGTGAACGCACGCCTACCAGACACCGTCTCTTTTTCTCCCTCGCTGCTCACGCCTTCCTCTCTTCCGTCTTTTGCTCTCTTTTCGCCGTCTCCTTACACCGTCCGCGAAAATCGTTTAGGGAGAAAGAGAGTCCGGCTGTGTTTAGCGCGCGACGAGAAAGAAACGGTAGGATATTTCGCGTGATCTTCTCGGAGCGTGCACGAATGGCAATGTGTGTTCGTCCTTTTGATCGGATTGCCTTTTTTTTTTTTTTTATGCTCTTCTACGTTCGCGTGCCAGTCATTACTCTTTCTCTTTTAATAGAGTAATCCAAATATCGTTTCATTATCTTTACTTGCTATGGCTAATTGGTCCAGAAGAGAAGACATTCGTTTAGGAACATGCGAGAGTTGTTGGTAGAGTCATTCGGGGTAACAGAGGGGAGTGGGTAAGTGTGGGCATTATTTATATCTCTAGATGTGGCATGTTCTGATATGTTATTTTTTTAACAATATCTAAATTCACTAGTTTCATCGATAGTATTTTGCGTCATGGCAAACAGTGACACATCTTCGTCGTTGAACTGACAACGGTGAGTATACTTTTAATGAATTTAATGAAAACAAAAGTTTGAGGTTATATCGTTTACTTGTGAGTTTATAGACATTCATTTGTTTTTTAAAGGGGTCTCTTTGGGGTAAGTGTGCGCATGCGAACTTTGGACTGATCATGATTCCTAAACATGTTCGTATTAGATTTTATAAGTTTGATTGATTTCAAGTCGTAAACCTAATCTATAGTGACCTAAATACTATGTATTTTTCAGGGTCCTAGTAGGTATAAGAATGATAGTTCCTAAGTTTTGTTAAATTGTATATTTTTTAATTATTTCCTTGAAAGAATTTTGTTTTTTTGTTAATTCAAGCAATGTGTTCACTTATCTCACGTGCGCACACTTACCCCATAGGGGTTGAACACACTTACCCGTAATACGGGTCAAGTGAGCACATTCTAAATTCGTTAAATTTGTCTTATTTTGTAAAAAGGTTTAGAAATTTTTTGATTTTGTTCCCATTGTGATTTATAGTTTAATAAATACTGTATCTACAAATAATAATTTGATTTTCCTAGCCCTTATAGTTTGTGAAGCTTCAAAGACAAAAGTGAGAACACTTGATCCGAATGACTCGATTGGGTTCCGTAGAAGCGAAGAAACGTTCACGCGACAAGAGTCGAGCGTGAGCCCCCCTTTCGGTTTTACTTCGTTGGACGTCGGTTGCAGATCATTATCGATATTCCGAGCGAAGAAGGCGAAGAAGCGTCGTCACCCTCTCCCTCCGACCGGTTCCTTATAACGCTCTTGATGTCGCGATTGTGACAAAAATGGCGCGTATCCGCCGGAAACGCTCTTCTCCCTCTCTACCCTCCCACCAACCGAATCACCCTTCCTTCGTTCTCCTTCGTCTTCTTCGGGAACCTCCATTATTTTGTAGTTAGCTTTTTTCCTCTCGGTCGACGCTCGACGCTCTTTACTAGGATGATTCGTCGTTTCGAGAAGAGACCGAAGAAAGAGAGAGAGAGAAACGCGAATTCGTTTAAACTCGGCACGGCCGACGACAGCCGGCGCATCTGCCAGCAGCGCGTCGAATCGAGTCCGCGAAATTAATCGATCTCGAGCAACGTCCATCTCTCGCAATTGCCGATCCTCCTTTCGACGAGAACGTGTGTATCGTTTTATCGCCTTCTTCAGACTTATGATACTTCGGATAGTTATCTAGATGAGATTAGGTGTCTTTCTACCATTAGGGTTCCGTGTAAGACACATGGCTTCTGTTTCAACTTTCTTAGATTACAGTGGAACCTCGATTATATTCGAATTAATTGTGTTCATGAAAATCAGGTAATCAAAGAACTCGGGTTATAACTAAATTTCACATGAAAAATTATGACTTTTTTTACTATATTACTTGTTTAAAATATATGTTTTAATTAGGGATTGCATTACCGATATTACCGGTATTTTATAAACTATTGTATTGCGGTATTATCGGTTATTACTAGCATTAATATTGGTAAAAAAGAAAATTTGGGTAAACTACATCTTTTGAAAAAATCAGAATCAGAACATAACCTTTAACACCAATATAAGAACTACCATTGTCGCAATTTTATTTGTTACTATTTAATTCTGTATTGTCAATTCAAGAAGTGCTTCATATAGAAAAATTTAGTGCAAGTATAATTTTGTGCAAATTATCTTTATAACATGTATATTAAATATAAAGGTACCTAAGTAAAGTGTTTATTATAAAATTGTGTTATTATAAATAGATTTTTTTACAAGAAACCCTTTTTAACCTCTAAATAAAATCACAACTTGTAGAAAATTATTTGAATTTCATAAAGTTGTAATTTAAACTCTTTTATTTATTTAAACTTTATTTCTTTATAGCTATTGCATCTGAAATTATTTTCAAATACAATAACTACAAAGCTACAATTGTTACAATTTGAAATGATTTTACGGCTTTTCTGTTATAAATTTCTATTTTAATAAAATGTTAATAAAAAAAATTTATCTTATTTTATACAATAAATTGTAATCGTTATTTTTTCTGTATTCGTCTCTTTATCGTCGCGACATTGGCCCCTACTACCGAAGAATACCTGTAATAGTGATATTTTTTTCGATATCAAATGTAACAGCAAAACCTAGTAATTTTGCAATCTCTAGTTTTAATCATCTTTGTTCTCCCAATCTTTCTAAATTGCATATGTTTTTAAATATTAAATACTTTCTTATCGTGCTTCATACCCTCTAAAGATTATTTCTGATGCTGCCATTGGTTAACAGATCTTCATGTAACATTTGGACATTCATCGTTAATATAAAAAAAAAAAATTACCGATTACTTATTATTTTCTTCACGGAAGTATCGTGCGCGTTATTCGTTCCCATGCCGATTCACCGTGCCAGGCTATTTTTCTTCGAACACGTAAACGATCCGTTTGAATTCCTCCTCGCGTGAGTATCGCGAAATGATAGACGATTTTACGTAGTTCGAAAGCACGGTAATTGTATAAAATTGAGATTAGCCTATATCTATGCGATGCTCGGTATTTTATATAACAAGCCTGGTCCTTTTTCGCTAACTTTCTTCTTCGGAAAGCGAGAGTCGGTAATTAAGCATGAGGTAGCCAAGTAAGAGGAAATATCATTGCTCGGAGTCGCACGTTCCCGGTAAAACGTTCGTGCCGTTACGCCATTGTGTCTCATATCGCTTGAAATTTCTCGCAATTATAGTAAAAAATAATAACGAAAACTAAAAGAAAAGAACTCTTTCGATTTTGCCGGTTCACACCACTCCCATTCTCGGTCATAGAATGACAGGATTGTCGGTGACACGCACGCGATCTCGTTTCCTCAAGTTTTTTTAACAATTTTCTCTATGTTTCTATAATTCTTCCTAATCGTTTTCTGATCCTCCAACATCTCCCTCCCTCCAATATCTCTCTCTTTTCGTCATGCCCGAGATGTTCGAGATGCGTGTGAACGCGAACGCGTGCGTACACATTAATCATACCGGCCGCTCGCCACTACGGACAACGTAGCCGGCGACTGCAATTGTTATGCTAACCGCTCTTCGCTCGGCTATCCGCTCTTATACAGTCTACGTTTCCTGCCCGACCACCTGTTACCCTTTCGAACCACGACCCTCTCTTTCTCCTTCTCTCTCATTCCCTCCCTCTCTCTCTCGCTCACGCTTTCGAGCCTCCTCCCTAACTGTCGACTCGTCCATCCTGTATCGACGCGCGTACATCGAACCAAGTCTTCCCTTTCGTCATTTCCCCCCTCTCTTTTGCCCTTCTTCTCGATATATCTAGAGCAGATTTTTTTTTTTTAAATTAATTGGAAGGACAGATTACATTTTTGGAGGCAGATTGTACACAAACGGCATCGATTCTTCTCTCTCTCTCTCTCTCATAATTCGGCTTAATTGACTCGTACTCGTGGTACTATCCTGAAAATCCAAACTACGTCGACATTGAATAAAATTATAATATTTTAGCGTGTAGATACGGGTAAGGATAATGAACCGTGCTAAAGAATTCCTTACGATCGTTATCTTAATAACCGCGTGTTCTTCGAGCAAGGCATAAATTATACGAGAACATTTACGCGTCGTGTACGCGAAATTTTTCTACGGTTCATGGTATTAACGAATATTAGGGACGTTACGAGAACGTATCGGTAGAGGGAAACGAGCCGTGAGCTTTTATTCTGATCCGTGTTAAGAGTATAGGAATATGTATATTGGAATTATCGAATTTAATATAGTAGAACCTCGATTATCTGAATTAATGTGGTCGTGAAAATCGGATAATCGAACTGCTCACGTTATAACTAAATTATAATTTTTTACATATTACTCGATTAATACATCGTATTTTCCCAATTTTTCTGTTTTGCTAAATTGCATATTTTATTTGTAATGTTAATTCCGCGGGAATACTTTCTTCTTGTGCTTCATACACTTTGATTATTATTTCTGATGCTGTAATTGGTTAACCGGTGTTCTACTATAACTTGGTTAACCCTTTGCCTTATTATATAGAGTATAATATCTTATGGTTCAATTATTACAAGTTTATTTTTTTATTTATTTTCTTTTTAGTGTTTATTAGTCTCTGTTTAGACAAGCTTGTGATTTATTTTTTCTAAATTTCTAGTATAAATTTGATTGAGTGTCAAATTAAATCATAAGACAAGGGGTTAACTTTTCAGTACTGAATCGGGTGTCTCAGAGACCAGAGGTGAACAAAGTTGAATCTTATTTTGTGAGCTTTAAAGGTTAGAAATGTTGATTCCATATAAAAATGTTATATTTTTAGTACATAATTAACAGTTGGGACATATTTTAAATAACTAATGAATAAATAACCAAATATTCCTGTAGCTGTCTAAGAGACGTCACATCACCATCTATGACCTGGCTAAACCACGTCAGTACTGAAAACTTAATGATTTTTTCGACTAAATTTTAAATCCATTTATCCTAAGTCACCAGTATGAAATTAGTGATACCAAAAATAATATAAACAACTTAACAATCGTCAACTTTATACCAATGAGCTATACCTGAAACTTATTGTACGTTCTCGATTACTTTTACCGATTCCCTCCACCTCGTTAAGTAACGCTGTAATTCACTCCAGCCAACAGCAGAAAACTAGGAGTGTAAAAATGACTGGGGTAAAGAGATACGCCGTCAAGATCGTCTGGGAAACAAATGAGGACGGTGCGGCTTTTAATTGCCGCACCTGCGGCATTCGGCCGCGCATCGCCGCCGGCGAAAACGCGTAGAGGTGATAATTCTTCTTCTACAGCTGTTCGATCGCGTATTTCGGAACGTCATCGGTGCGTATCGGAAACGAAACAGGACGTTGACTTCATCATCAAAATTCTACGTCTTTGTAAATTCGTTTTTAATATCACGCTATTCGCAAAAAGTACTTTCTTTTCGAGCGGGAAAAAATTCTCAATGACTTTCTCTTTAAGCGATCGGTGCCACCGAAGGTTCTTTAATGAGCGTATTTCTATGTGTAGGTGTCAGGAAACGGAACGAGCGAGAGCAGTACGAAGAGTAATCATCGAGCAGATATTTATTTTCTATTATTTCGTGGGAATCGGCCGGCTTGTTCCTGCCTCTCGGATTCAGACGCTTCTCGTTTCTCTCTATTCCTCTCCCAGTCTCTTATTCCATCTCTCTCTTTCTCTTTTCAGTTCGATGACGGATTTTTATTTCTTCCCCTGCCTCTCCATCAAGAAACCGACACGCACCTATCGTCCCTCTTCCGGTAGCGATGGCTTCGAACCATTCTCCGCGATAATAACGTTAGGATCATTAATCTTCGACGCGTTACGACCAAAAGGATTTATTTATCCGTAAAGCTTTATATCTATATTTATTAGCCGTCCTTATATTAATTTATCGTCACTGTAATTACAATCGCTCGACTATTTCCATCGTCCACACCGTTAGACAGAATATGACCTCGCAATCCCGACCGATAATATCGTTATCTTGGATATTTTTGTTCGAAGAAAATGTTACTTCGCGACATGGACAAAAATACGTGACGCGTTCTAAGAAATTCGTATTGATCACAGAAAACTGACTAGGTTTAGACCAGACTCGCATTGGAACCGATTACCTGCGATTTTTGGTCGTACGTATTAGTACAACCACGCACTAATGATCCCAATCTATATAACGTAATGAGAGCCGTACTAATATGTATGCTTATTTCAGACCAGTGACTGGATTTCAGTTGGCTGTGTTTGTTAGACCAATCTAACATTGGAAACCATTACTTGCGATTTTTGGTCGTACGTAATCATACGACTGCGTACAAATGATCCTGATCTGTGTAATCTAATAAACGCTCTTACACTGGCAGCGATCTAGTCATTTGCGTCAAGTGTGCGTACTTTTGTCTTTGAAGTTTCGTTGCACCCAAACTATAAGGGCTAGGAAAATTTAATTACTTGATTTATTGGGCTATAAATCACAACAGAAACAAAATTAAAAAATTTCAGGATCTTTTCACAAAATGGGAAAAACGTAACAAAATCAGAATGTGATCCATGGGTCATATGGGGTAAGTGTGCGCAACCCAAATTGGACAAGTGTGGGCAACCTGTGGGGTAAGTGTGCGCAACCCTATGGGAGTTAGCAGTCGCACGTGGGATAAGTGAACATATTGCCTGAACTAACAAAAATACAAAATTTGATTTGCTCTTTATTATGAGCACAGATAAAAAAGTTGAAAAAAAGGACTGTTTTTATTATTTTCTTTATAATTTCGAAAATTTCGAATTTTTTTTAGACGACACATAAACTAATTCTTTGTACAAATAATCGATTGTTCAAGTTGACGAAAATCGTCCACAGTCTGAAGTTACACGTAATCGGTTCCAATGTGAGTCTGGTCTTATAAATCGCGTGACTATCGCGAACGGTATTTCTTAGAAATTCGGTTGGAGCGTTACGCTCGAACGCGATGGCTACGTGTAAGGAAACTTTATATTGATATACAAGAACGTTTCCGCTTCGAATGGCTACGTACCTATAGACATCGTCGAGCGAAATGCGTGCGAGCTTAAACGCACGGCTCGCCGGTAACGACGTAATACGCGTTTCCAACCGATCTCGTCCGTACGATCTCGTATACCCGGTAGAGAGAGGGAGAGAGAGACTAGCTATTAGTCGAGGTAGTAGCCTTCGGTCGTTGAGTCCTGGGAAGACTCGTTAGATGCGTGCGATGCGCGTTGCGTGGCACGTAAACGTTGCGTGATACGAGCGCGATTGGTTCTATGGGAATCCAACAGCATTGACGAGGCCCGTTTATTAACCTACTTAGATATCCGATTGCTGCTACCATCGGCAGATGGAGATATTCTCTCCAACCCCTCTTTCTCCTTTTCTCTCTTTCTTTCTTCCGCCTCTCGTTCGCGGTCTTCGATCACGGATACTCGTAATTCGTTTTACCTGGCTCGCGTGGGCTCCCATCAAATTGTTCTCCTCCGGATGCCACCTTATTCTACTCGCTCCGAAAGAACCAAGTACTTTTGTGCGAGCAGACCGATTGTTCGGACTAATGATGGATGGTTGGCCTCTCCGGTAGGCCTCCACCTACGCGATGGAAACGTATCAATCTACGTCGAATCGCGGACTACGACGACGTGGTCGCTCAAACTTTACGCGTTGTCCTGTCGCCACGCGCTAGCTACTCGTGGGAATCCATTAGTTACGACTTCTTTCCGTGTCTTAATCGTTCGCCTCCCTACCATTTCGACCAATGGATATCCTTTCGAGCTTGATAGTTTCGACTTTCTATGTGTTATGGACATCGAGGATAAAATAGGTATCATGGAGTTCTCTGTTATCAAACTTTGATAACATCGACCTTAGATATCTAGCTTTTTCCTACCATGCACGAGATAACGACATGGAGTTTGCGATGTAATTTCTCATACTCGTGCATCAGCGTTTTTCTCACTTTCACCTTGTGGTATTCTAACACCTTACGATCGTTCGACGTGATAATGCACGAGCATTTGTAGGTTGAATCTTATTGTATTTAGATAGAATTTCTGATTTTGTTAGTGATGGGTTCAAGACAAGACAAGAATTGAATATATTTGTGCAGTATTAATTGATTAAAATCGAAAATTAGTACAGTATATGGGTGTCCGCAGGGGAGGGCAAGATAGGCACCCACCCCCCCCCTCCCCGAAATGTGACAAGATATTTATAATTTCATAATATCAATAATATTCATAACAATGATTTCTTTTTACTTTTATTCTATTTAAAATAAGTTTAAAAATTAAAAAAAAATTGAAAATAAGAAAAGACAACAAATTTTTTTCAATTTACATTTACCTTGTCACGGTGAGAAAGCTTTAATACAAAAAGATGTATAAATATCAAAGTACACATTTCAGTCAATTTCAGTGATTTTTTATTCTGGTTTATTTATTTACTACATACGGATTTATTATTTTTGAAAATGTTTATACAAAGTATTGAAACATATTTTTTAAATTTGATAGCTTGAATTATGACATCAATGTAGTGAGAGTAGTGAATAGTAGAGTGAGAACAATCAGGACAAGAAAGTCTTGTCTTACCGTCCATCACTAGATTTTGTAGCGAACGTTTCAACATCCGTGTGGTAAACAAGTTTAAAGACGTTACAAACTCTTCTTGGATCTTCAACCACGACGTTTAATCGCGTTTCTCTCTCTCTTTCTACTTGTCTTATATTCATAGATACAGAAATAAGTTTCTTTTCTTTTATTTATACGGTGGTCCGACACCGAAGGCACAGTTCCGAAGTTTTCGTCACGAATGAGCAACGCCACGAGTGACTCGGTGTCGGCGATGCCGCGCCAGTCGACTCACGTTAACTTTTTTCGCGGTTTGTCGAGGTTTTAGTATCCCTAAAGCTGCTGTCGCAACGAAGCCTTGAAATTTTTTAGATTAACAATCGACTCTTGTTTGAAAATCAAAGTTGGTAAGTGTTAAGAACTCTAACGCAAATTTATGATAAAACATAACCTCTCTTTACGTATTTCGACATCTTACGGACGTATTTGCAAATAGTTTCCAAAGTAAAAGTCACGACAACGACCAAAGTCCTCCGGTGAATCTTTCAGCCGCGACAAAATACTTGAATTTCTCGAAAGAAAGTGCGATATTCGCAGTCTGTGCGAAGTTAGACGGGACATGAATTTAATTACTTTTCATACTTTTCGTGGGTGTAGCTCGACTGGCGAGGCGTTGACAGTCCGTTTGTCGTGGTCGGTGTTCCCGAGGACGGAAAGCGAGTAGTGTACCTACGTTTGAAGGAGTGAACAAGTTAAGAGGGGTGGGAGACGAAGGTAGGGTGGTTGGTAAGACGAAAGAAAAGGCTATGCATGAGCCTGCGTGGCTTTTAAATAAACGCCTGTCTTCCCCTTTGACTTTACGATAATAGGTTTGTTTGCATTTCCAGAAGTTTAACGACTTCTCGAGGAACGTACGCCATTCCTATCGCTTCCTTTTCTTTACCTTTTTTTCCCTTACTTCGGTAAGAGTCCTTGTAATGAGTTTCGAGCGATCGACGTTTCCGGCGAGTTCGTTTTTATAATCCTTTCTCGTAACACACCGAGTACCGTGTGGCCACCGTTTCAGCCTGACCTCCCTTTTGAAACGAAGCAGACGAGACAAAATACATGGTAAGGTGCCTAACTCGATTACCTTAAATAACTTCTAAGCTATTTGTTATACAAAAATTTATTTCGGCCAAGAGTGACATCATGTAATATACATAACCTTTCTGTAAGTGGAGGCAAAAGATTTGAAAGTCAACTTTGTTTTTTTTTTAAATGTAAATAAAAAACTAATGGAGATTGTTTTCTTAAAGTTATTAATTAACAAAATTTAATCCGCGTGAGATCACGTTTAGAGACTAATATCACCGAGTCATTCACCAACACTTACAAAAAAGGTATTTTTACTACATGATATTTCCATTGGTCGCATGTAACTTTTGCAGAAAACAATTTTTGTACAACACATAACTCAGAAGTTATTTAAGGTGATCGAGTTAGGTGTCTTACCTTGCATACTATAATACTCATGATTATTAAAAAATTGTTGATTGTTATTTCAATAATCTTTAAAAAAAACCACATACCATCCGTGTGATCGAAAAGACGAAAGTACAAGGACGGCGTGTTGCGTGTATATGAAAATCGTAATTTATACGACAGGAACCGCAATGTAATTGGCCGACAAAAAAATTCGAGCAGGAAAATTCATTATGATGGAATCGCGAGTAGTTTCATACTCAGGTACAATGGATAAAAATAGCATTAGTTTTTGCATTATATCGAGATTAATATAAAAGGCGAGAAGGTTACATATACCTACCGACCGGGTGAAAAAAATATTTTTGAAGCTCGAAAAAAGCGGCAACTCAAGAGCGAGAGAGAGGGGTAGAGATGTAGAGGAACGGGCGACGGTCGAGTTTCTATCATAAACCCTCATTACAGTCCGTAATTATCACGCAAGGAATATAACGCGAAGCCAGTGGCGTGCCGCAATGCACTGAAGATCGTGTCCGCCCTTCGTCGCGGCTAATCCGCATTGCGCGCGAATAAATTGTACAGCTAATTTGATAAAAGAAAATGAGAGAAACGTATGTCGTCGTTGGAAGCGTCAACGCCCGAAGGAGAAACGATGCGACTCCCAAAGGAGAGCATCAGCTGATTTTTTCTTTTCAACCGTTATAGCGTCGCTCGATGATCGCGTAATTAACGTGGCACCTTGCAACGTCCGTAAGGATTTCTTCGACGCGTTACGTTCAACCGGTTTTACGTTATACCCATTCCCTTTAGATCTTATTTATCGAGTAATTTAATCTGTGGTCGAGCCGAACAACGATGATGATAATTGGATGAACTTTATTTACTCGTTTGTAACAAAGATGCAGATTTTTAGATATGGACACCTTTGTTCTCATTTTTTAGCCACGACTGCTGGGAGTTTCTTATGCTTTGGGTAGAGCAAAAAGTGTAACGGACGATTATTTTCGGAATTATTCGAAATATCCAAAAACCTTTTTGGATCTTTTCGTTCCGTAACAAGATTTAAATGTGTGTGTTTCCAGTGAGGCGTCTAAACGGCTAAACGAATCGAAGAGTTTACACGAAAAATCATGTTTTATCCAAAGAGGATCCATTTCCATTCGATCTGACTTTCGGTTAAAAAATGGTGGAGATTTCAAAAATTTACAAATTCATACCAAATCTGTTATATAGTATACGTTAATGTTACGTAAATAAATAAATATTAGTAATAAAATTGTCAATTTTATCAAATAAAACCGTCTTCTTGATCCAATATTTTAACAGCGACACTTACTCAGTGTTCAACGAGTATACTCGTCATTGCTTGATATTCGCGACACATTTACAGTGGCGGTCACAAATTTAAAACCACTTTTCAAAACAGAATAACTTTTTTTATAATTAAAACCAATGCTTTACAAATTTTTAATACGATTGTTTCATACATTTACGAGAAAATCACGTAGTCTCTATACCGAGCCAATAAAAAGCCCATGTTTTTTTTTTAATTTCTGAAAAAAATTTTTTTTTTATGCCCATTTTATTGACCCGGTATAGGGTCAATACGTATTACGAGTACTGACTTTAACCGTGTTATTCTCGTTTTAACGAATTATAAGTAGACTGCGGATATTTATGCAAATGCATATGAATTGTAATTCATCAAATATTGCAAAGAGAAGTGATAACTGCATAAAAATATGTAAAATATAAAGAATATATGTAACATACTCAATTATTTGTCTTATATGTAAAATTAGAAAAACATACGCAATAAGAAAAATATGTATTTGCATAAATATCCGCAGTCTAATTATAAGCTTTATGTAAGAGGTGTGATATCCGCCGATGTAAAAAAACTTTTTTTTTGCGAAATACGTAAAGTTTCTGTTCACTTCTGCTTTATTTCATTTAGATCACCGAAGAGGTATAAACTTTAAAGGAATTGGATGCGCCGAACGTAGTACCACATCAGCGGCCATTTTAACGTCATCGAGTTCGATCATTGGCTCCAAGGCGAAGTTGTGCAATATAAACGCCACCATTACCTTCATCTCCGCCATTGCAAATTTTTGTCCTACAAGAAGAGAAAGAAAACAGTTCTAATTGATCTCGATCCTCTTGTAAAGACTACGTAGAAACATTTACCTATACAGTTTCGTAATCCAGCGCTGAACGGAATATATGAATAAGGATGACGTCCCTTTATATTTTCCGGTAAAAACCTATCGGGATCGAAGACTAATGGATTTGGCCAAAACTCTGGATTTCTGTGAATCTCGTAGATATGTATGTTACACGTCGCACCAGCTGGGAGTGTGTATTTATCTAGAAATATTCGAATTTTTAGTTAAATATCAAAGTACGTTACCAAAGTCAGCATTCGTATAATCATAGTATCCCGGTAAAAAGTAAAAAAAAAGGATTGCTTAACTAGTATACAAGGTGTCCAGTTCCATGTAGTCAAGCAAAGAACTACATGTACATATCAATGACTTGAATCGAAATGTCTAATAATATTTTCCAAAATTTGTCTCAGTTAAATAATTATTAACTAACAAAGATCGGCCAATCACGGCGAGCAGCGACATGTAACGTTGTTTATTGTGGATTGCTCTTCCTACCGCTTCATCTCTTGCCTAGCTGCGAGCTCGAGTGAACCGCCTTCCTTTGCTAATCGCCGTAATTGATCGATCTTTGTTAGTTAATAATTCGTTAACTAAGTCGAATTTCGAAAAATGGTATTAGGCATTTCGATTCAAGTCATTGATGCGTACATGTAGTCCTCCGCTTGACTACATGGAAGCGGACACCCTGTATAATGGTTAAGAATTTCGAATATTATTATCAAGTGAAACAATACTTAGTATACACGTGACATGACATGCATAAAATATTGAATGAATTACTTAATTGACAATCGTGGTTAAGACGACGGGATATAAAGGGTGCGCTTGGATATAATCGAAGACTCTCTTTCAAGCATCTCTCTATGTACGAAAAGTTTTTTAGTTCCGAAATTGTCAGTTTGTAATCTTTTTTCAGCATCACTTCATTTACCTCCTCTCTTATGCGTTCCTGAAAATCAATATTATTAGATATTCGTCCTTGACGGAAAGGTGTTTCTCTTTGTTCCAGATTTTCAATGATTTTTTTTAGAATTAAACAAATTGTACCTGAACGTCTTTGTGCTTCGCGAAGAGACACAGAGCATAGCACAAGGCCACAGCTATGGTATCGTGACCCTGTAATTTTTTAATAATTAAAATTATTTAATAATAATAATTATAAATATTCTCTTCTTTGCCATTTCAAAGAAACTGGTATTATGTGTTAGGTATACCGCGAATGTAAAAGTATCGACTTCCTCACGTATTCCTTTATCGTCGATTTGATTATCCTTCAATGACGCAGATATCAATAAGTCGAGCATAGCTAGTCGTCTCTTACGCACCGAAACTTCAAATAAATGATTCGATTAGGATCTTTGTTGAAATTATTACTTTGGCCTGAATAAATAACATACCATTATCATCGTTACTTTCTGTATTGAAAGTTGCGGATTTCTCATCCATTTTGTCGAAATTCTGCAAGTTCTTTCTATGCGTACTTTCGTGATAACGTCTCCTTTCTGCGATTATCTTGAATAAAAATAATTCATTGAAAAGGTGATCCGAAATAACGAGATAAATAATTTAAAGAAACTTAATTAAAAACAAAATTAAACGTACTTTTGTAGTAAAACCGTGCAATATTTTCAGCACTTTCCTTTGCGTTCGTCCTTTTGGCGATAAATCGAATATAAAATCCAAGTGATACCAGGGTCTTATCACCCTGAAAGATAACCATTATATCAAACCGTTAAATGCATAATCAAACATTTCTGTTTACAAGTTCGTAATATAACCAGATGCGAGGGGGGTTCTCGGCCCCCGAACAAAAAAGCTTCGCGTGCCTAAACAGTGGCACGTTTTTTATAGATTCCACGGTTTATCTAATCATATTTGTAAGAGAAAGACACGAAAACCAAATGAGTCTGTCTTGTAAAATGTTTTCCTTTTACCAATTTCTAGCATTTGGCTGGTTAGAATTCTAACATTCTTATAAAAATTGTTAAACTAGACGTATCCAGTTTGTCCACTCAATTATTCATTGTATACAATACCTATAAGGCCCCATTTGGCTAGCTTCTTTAACCGCCTCGTGATACTCATTGGGAACACTGTTTTTGTTCTTAATACAAATTCCCATTGTAGTTTCTGCAAGTGATTATTAACAAACTGAAAACTAATGTCAAGAAAGTTTATGAATAGAAAATGAAATTTGTCTTCACCACATAACGCGTTTAAGGTATGCTCGCTGAAGAATTCCATCAAATTTTTTACGATAGGGCCACCATTTCCTTCTTCTTGTAACGTTTTCACAATGGACTGTGCTTCCTCGATAAAAATATCGATGAAATGCGTAAGAATATTGAAGTGAAACGCAGGCGTTAGAATCTTTCGACGTTTATGCCACTTGTCACCTGTCAAAGTGACATCTCACGTTTAGTACATCGAACGATAAAATGTCTATCTTAAATGTTACCTGAGGAGGTTGCCAATCCTGTAGACAGCCAACTGTGTAAGTAGTTGTAGATTATACTTTTTTCAATATGCTTTGAACTACCCAATATAACCTGCGGTCGAAATATACTTAGCAATTTTTTTAACGGATAAAAAGAAGAAAAAGATTTACGTAAATTATCGCCTCCTTACTCACTTCTACATCGTCCGGATGAAGAATATTCACTAGGGCCATGTGTATGTTCCACAATCTATATATCGGATAATATTCAGCGTTCAGTTCCCGCAATCTGGTGAATAGTGTTTCTGAAATAAGTACGTCGCGATAACTACTCAAAAAAAAATGCATAATTAATTATTGGTTATCGATATAATTTACCCGCGTCTCCATTCAAATTAAAAACATTCCCAAATATCGGATACGCGTAAGGTCCAGGAAGTCGATTGATCATTCTTCCGCTTCTGTTGTATCTTACGTATAAGTTAATAAAAGCCACACTTGTAAATAAGGCCAAAAAAAAAGAAATTATGAAAATGAGAATCATCATTGTATCTAAGAAAGTAGAGCCCAAATAAATGTATATTATTTGTTTATGTATATTATACGCGTTCAGCAGAAAGAGATTGATAATAGTACTGCACGAATTGCACGAGAGAACTGCACTGTAAGCATATTCGTTTTACGCGATCCAATTTATTCTCCGACGGATAGTTAACGTGCGATACCACAATTATTGCTTATGTAAGTATAAACTTGACCTTTCATTGTTATTTTTTACATGTATTAGCAAAATGACACTAGCAAGATTAGAAAGATGTGTTCAAAGTACAGTCAGCGGCATATATGGTTTTTCAGTGACTTTGCCACCGTTCTGAGAAGTTTCCCTTTCCATGATTCCCTCAAAATCCGTATAGAAAAAAGTATGACTGTATGCCGAAGATCTTTCTATGTGTTCAAGACGCAACACACGCCAAGTCACACGGAGGAAGCAACTGTTTCGGCTGCTCGTCGACTTAGGGATGGGATCGAGTATCTTGCAAGTAGGTTCGAATCTTACTGAAAAGTTTCGAATATTTTACGAGTACTTCAAAACAAAAAAGCAGTACTTTCAAGTATACTCGAACCCGGACAAGAAAAGTTCGAACCTTTTGTGAGTATTTGAAT
Source organism: Ancistrocerus nigricornis (assembly GCA_916049575.1). Lineage (NCBI taxonomy): Eukaryota > Metazoa > Arthropoda > Insecta > Hymenoptera > Vespidae > Ancistrocerus > Ancistrocerus nigricornis. The sequence continues at coordinate 7,355,875 of OU696665.1, forward strand.
AAAGTACTCGGTACTTACAAAAATACTCGAACCTTGACCGAGTAGATTCGAACCTTTTATGAGTACTTCGGTCGCCGTGATGTGAGAGTGAGAGGGAACATAGCGAACGAGCGACGCGCAACGCTCGCTTGTTTATAGCGTGACAGCTACTGCGGGTTCGAGTACTACTTGGAAAAGGTTCGAATCTTACGACAATCGAAGTACTTACAAGTACTTTTTCGAACCTACAGGTAATCATTCTACGGTTCGAAACCTACTTGTATAAAATGAGTACATTCCAAGTATACTCATTGAAACTCTTTTGTTTTTGAGTAGTAATCGGAACCTCTAAAATGAAACTTGGTTATTGAAACGTACTTGGTTTTGCAAGTACATATTGAACTTGATCCCATCCCTACTCGTCGTAACGCGATTCTCATTTGGTCATCTTGGCAACGGTCACATGTGGTAAAAAAGGCAATATTTATTTGAATCGAGAGCCACTCTTAGTTCATCGGTGTGGCTTTTTAACTGTGTTGTATTTTTCTCACTCGCTTTGTCCACCTCTCTTTCTAATCGAAAGGGAACCTTCTCCTCGTGGCGGCAAAGTCACTGGAGAGTCATATATGACGCCGAGTGTACACGTGATCGGGTATTCGTTGAATGAATGAAAGATAAACGTTATCGTAATAAAGTTGTGAGTAAGAAGATACGACTACGGATATTGTGAAATAATTATCATAATGTGAGATATTATAAAAGTAGCCAACGCTTAACTAATACTTACATTTTGGAAAAAAACAAAGAAAAATTAATTTAAAATATTGTAATCAAATGTTTTTTTAGTAACTCATCAACATCTTCATCAACTTAAACAAAAATAACATAAACTTCTGAGAAAATAGCAAGTTTCAAAAACGTTACAAAAGTACTATTTAAGAAGATTTCTTCCTATATCGTACCTGTATGTTCCTAAATCATACTTGGGGATCTAATCATTACTTTTCAGTTTGATTTACCATCTTATTTACGATTTTTGGTCTTTTGATTCAGGCAAGCATTTTAATAGTTCCTCGAATTCTTCGCAATCATCACAGAAGTACTTCAGACTCATTTTATTAAAACTAGTGCAAAATTCGTGTATACAGATGTGGCACTTCTTTTTTATTTTCTTCACATACATAACAAAACCAACTTTCTTCTTTGTTTTCTACTAGAAACTTTTTATTTATTTATTTAATTATATTTCCGTTTAACCATGTTAACCTAAAACAAAAAAAACAAATTTTGAATTCAAAAAATCGTAGCTCGTTCACCCAGGATCCAGGGGGCAGTGCCCCTTGACCGGTGCATCGATAGCGAAGCAACGATGCCCTCGAACGGTCATGATAACAACACTTTTAATTATATTCCCGTAGCATGAAATTTGCCTTGCTTGCAATATTAAGGTCAGACCTCACATATACAGTAAAATTCGAAATTATGATGACATCAAAAGGAAGTAACAATTATGACATACTAACTGGACATCAATAGGTTATATGTCGACCTAAGGCGACCTAGGCGACCTAAATGTACGTCACAAATTAATCAATCCACATTAACTATTGCGTGGTCATCTCAATAATCCCATATATGTTTGTCTTTTATTGTTATTAAACATTTCTTCTATAAAATAAAGAGAGGTGTACATCAAAGTCCGTTATTTCCTAGAAGGCAAATCCTCTGACACGCTCGTATCGTGAATAATTTCAAGCTCGTTCAATGGTGTTATATACGCACTCGTATAAGAGACACGTGTTACGTATAATACTATAATCCAATTAAGGCACACAGGAAACGCATCGAGAAGCGTCGACCGTCGTTAGGGATCGAGTTCACCTTTTTTCTTATTTTTTTTTTCCTTCCTTCTCGAAAGGAGTACTACCTACCTTAAGATACAAGCCGAACGATCGAAGTTCTGTATCGCGAGCAATCGCTCGGAAACGAGCGAGATATATTGACCGGACGGTGGGTATCACGGAATCCGTGCATTAATAACCCGGCCGGTCTTTAACCCGTAAACTTTGAAACTCGGACGGGAACGCGCGATTAAGAGGCTTCCACGGAACGAACGGTCGCGTTTCGTGTTTCCTTTCGCGGTGAGGAGAGAGTACAAGAGAGTACCAGAGTACCTTCCTACGAGGAGGGGGGAAAGAAAACTTATAGATGGCCCCGATCGAAGTACCTCGCGTGAGACCTTCGCTTGGAAACGATCGTGGTTCGACGATCGCGATCGTTTTTTTTTACAAGCACGAAGTCAAACGATTAGAAATTTTTTATTTCTGTCGTAACGTACCTCTCGTTATAATCTACTTTATTGAAAAAATAAATTAAAATTATATGAAAAAAAACACTTTTATTTACTAAAAAGACAATAATAAGAATACTTTTTTGATTAAGACAGTGCTGAATGCTATTTATAATTGGTCATAGGTTGAATGGTTGGATCCTCATAAAAAGTAGTATCAAAGTTATGGCTGTAACACATATAATATATTATGTTGAATTATTTTTAATATTATATTCATTAATATTGTTCGACAGAGATTATATGTATCTAAATATGTATCTTTATTTCTTATTCACGCGACAAGCTTTTAAAACAAATAATTCAACATAATATATTACATGTGTTACAGCCATAACTTTGATACTACTTTGTATCAGGATCTACCTATTCGACTTATGACCACTCATAAATAGCATTCAGCACTGCCTTAATCAAAAAATATTCTTATTGTCTTTTTAGTATACTAAATAAGCTTGTTTTTTTTTTCATGTAATTTTATTTTTTAATTTTTAGTTAGATACGTCTTAACCCGGGCATTTCTGAAAATGCAGCACCGAGTCATGAGTAAAAATTATGTATTGTCATGAAAAAAAAATTTTTTTTTAAAAATGTATTGTCAAGTCGATTGGATATGTAGAAGTGGGTCAAATGTAGCTTACAAGATTTGTACTAGACAAACATACATATAAGCCAAACTAAATATAAAAACTTGTAAAAAAAGTATTTAAGTATAAAAAAAAAAGTATATCGAGATCCACGGCAACATGAATTTTATGACGCTCGTTACGTCGGGGAACACAAAACCGGTGATATCGCGACCCTGGTCGCTAGTTAATAAGTATTCCGCGAGTACCGAGTGGCGAAATATTTGTTTGATAAACAAAGTTCCAAGAGCGTGCGCTATAACTCGTCGACGTCGTCTTCGTTGTCGTGGTTGTCGTTGTAGGAGGCTTGTACCGGTAATGGTCGCGATATATTAGGAAAGTTTCCTTGGCCGTGGTTTGACGTCTTTATAAGATCCAAACTGCCTCGATCCTGGACGAGCACTGGTGCTATCATTGCTACCACTCACGAGCCATACTTAATAACGATCTTAACGACTTTACGTTTTATCGTTCTCTTCTCGATCGATTTTCGTTTTTAAAAGTTGTATGCTGTTGGTATTTCGGTCAAATAAATTTTGTTTTATTTCTGACTACGAAGTTAGACACTTGACATACAATGATGTCTGAGAGACGTCATTAATTTTATGTGCCATTGTAGACTTTGATGGTTCTGAGACATCGATTGTTTTGTTTAATAGTTCTGCTGCATATTCCAAAATGTTTGGAAATGTTTCATAATATACAGAATTGCTAATTTATTATTTTATAATATTACTTAATTATTGTCCATTAACATTATATATCAATCTGATTAAATGTTATACAGCAATGCAAATTTCAAAATAAAATGTTCTGTTTTTAAGAACTGTTCTGTTCTATTCATTTGTTATGTCAAGGGGTTTATCTTACTAATAACAATATTGATACCTTTTCTAAATCCTCTCGAGTTCAACATGAATCGATTTTTGAAAACCATTCCATGATGAACCGCTTACCGTAAAGAAAGTCTACTTGTGTCATCTTGAAGCCTTTAGCTTTCTATCGATCATTAAAATCTAAGTATCCGATACTGGGTTTTCTTATCGAAAGATTTATGTACAAGTATCGATTACTCGTAAAACTAACGATATGCGAAACTAGCTAGTATCGAATCGACACTCCGTGTTTCCCAGAACGGTAGTTGGAGTAGATATCACCTGGCCTATCGCTCGCTCGGTTAACTAAATACACGTATTCGAGATATCCATCGACGTACACCTCTTCGGTTATCTTGCATCTTTATCTCGAATGGAGCGTCACGATCATCTACCTTCTCCCTCTTTCTCTATACGCACCTGTATTTGAAAGACAGTGGTAAGGTTCCATGATACATCTCGATAAAGTGTATAGACGTGTATAGGTACGTAACACTTGATGTAGAAGGGAAATAAATACCATGTTGTATTTTATGTTGTAGGAATTTTTCTTGATGAAAATCTTCACTGTAATTTTAATAGTTTGTTGTTAAGTATACTTTTTTTTTTACTTAGAAGCTATATCTGGCGTTAGCTCTAAAGCATCAAGATAGTGATGGATTCAAGACAAGTAAATCGTAGTCTTGATCTGGACAATCAATGTCTTTTCTTGATTCTTGAAAGATTTTTACAAGATTTTTTATTATTATTTCTGAATTCTTTATTTACGATATATCAATTTATTATTTTTGAAAATTTGCTTATTGGAATAATATGTTGTTTAAATTTTATCGCTTGAATTATGACATCAATATAATGAGAGTAGTGTGTAGTAGAGTGAGCAAAATCAAGACAAGATCTTGAAATTCTTGTCTCACCATCCATCACTAATTAAGACTCTTGGTTACACGAGAAACGAGTAATATTCAATTCCAACTTACCTGAACGCGTACAAAAAATGGTTCGAGCGAATATTGGACCAAAAAAGTGGTAGCTACTAGAAAACCATCACGAAAAGTAATCTCCATAAAGGAACTAATCATAATTGTTCTGCACCATACAGTTACTTCTTTCATTTTTTATTAAATTTCCTATATTTCCAAAGAAATCTTTCTAGTCAACGTTAGAAATGTGTACACAAGCCTACAGAGAAACGTTGAGAGTAGTGGTCTACGTAGCGCCAGATGTGTTACGCTTTACACAGCGAGTGTTGCCCTGTCAATTATTGAAATGCGCTAATTATCGTTTTCTCGGGGCGAAACGGCAGCCTCACGGCGGACAGCTGCGTCTTAGCAGCGTGGTCTCTTGAAGGAAGAGGGAAGCAAGGACGTGGAAAGGAAGTGAGACGTCGGACTCCTGGCGTGGCCGATCACGCCGTGCTAGCGCGTGCTACGAGACGTGTACTTATCCTTAGAGCATACCGGGTGTACCCAGAATTTCAATAGCTCCTGTATCTTATTAATTTAGTAGTTGAAAATAACTCGAGTAAGTAAAAAAAGATCGATATCGATCCGCTTAAATCAGTCTTCGGAATAATTTGATCATCCGATAAGATCCCTCGAGAATTTCACGAATTCAGTTTTAATAACGAGATCGTTAAAAGATTCAACAATTTCTTCGCCCGGCAGATGCGTTATACTTTCACGTTGGCAAAGCCTCGTCGTCGAATCACACGCAATTTCCTTCCGCAAATAGAAGCAATCCGAGATTTTTCGCGCGAGCGATCCAACGTGCTGCAAAATCTAGGAAGCGAAGGTAGAAGAAGACATAAGCGGGACTACGAGAGAGGGTTGCTATCGTTCGTCTGATGGAACGAAAATGAAGAGAGGAAGCGAAGAAAGAGAGAAGATGGAGGGTAACGGGGAAGAGAGATGGAAGGAGGGGCTACTGAAAGAACCTTATTTCGCTCGTTTATCTGCGGAGTGCAGATTCTTAATAGAATACTCGATGAATGTATTTCTCTTACGGGACTAAGACTGGTCACGATAGGACTCGAAGGTAGCGAGAAATAGCTGCTGGAGAGAAAGAGAGTCTCGACGCGATAATAAATCTGTGCTTAGCTACGCGACAATGGAACGGAACGCGGCTCGGGGAAACGAAAAGAAGGGTTTAAGCCGCGTCCTACTTACTCGCACGGGGATACACTCAAATGGATCGTACCCGAAGTTCGGATTAATCTGTCAACGACGGATTTTCTGAAGATTCGTCAGGAAACGAGCCACTCGTTCGCTACTACGATAATATCATTAAAATTCAGACTTTAGTAATTAAAATCGATGGACTAATCGTCGAGACTACTATTGTCAACTTTGATAAAAATTCTTCACTTCGAAAAAACGTTGTATGCGTTGTATGAAGTTCGGATTAATCTGTCAACAACGGATTTTCTGAAGATTCGTCAGGAAACGAGCCACTCGTTCGCTACTACGATAATATCATTAAAATTCAGACTTTAGTAATTAAAATCGATGGACTAATCGTCAAGACTACTATTGTCAACTTTGATAAAAATTCTACAGTTCGAAGAAACGTTGTATGAAGTTCGGATTAATCTGTCAACAACGGATTTTCTGAAGATTCGTCAGGAAACGAGCCACTCGTTCGCTACTATGATAATATCATTAAAATTCAGACTTTAGTAATTAAAATCGATGGACTAATCGTCGAGACTACTATTGTCAACTTATATAAAAATTCTACAGTTCGAAGAAACGTTGTATGCGTAGAAGTAGGATTTAATGGCCTTGAAGAAAAGCGAAGAGGTGTCCCTCGTGGCGCAGATGCGGCTCAATCAGTGTCGCATACTCCCGAGGCCGTACGCCCGACCTAGCCAAGGTCGGCCGTTGGAACCGCTTGCATTCTACGTGTTCTTGTCTTATCTTCTCCTACGTAGCAGCAGGTGATCTCCGCGCTCTCAGGTGGGACACCAGCCAAGGAGGGTGACACCGACCCTACGACGTTTTATGGATGTGGTTGGCCTAAGGAACTACGTGGGGTTCATGACCTTGAGTAGAAAACTGTTTTCTTTTCCTGTTTTCAAGATCTTGGAGATTTGTATCAGAGATTTCAATAGTAATTTATTCCTTTTCGATAGGAACCTTTTTTATTAGTCATGTTTTAGCAAACATACGATATACCAGAAGCTGATCGTTTATTGGTACACGGAGGAGGCTTCCTGCGCACTCGAGCGTAACTCGAACAGCGTATAAGCTTCTAGATTCCGAAGCTTTCCAATCACGGTAAAAGGGCGTGGCCGAGTGAATAGTTGGAAATCGCGCTCTACGTGAACGCACTAACGAAGAACGGAGCAGTTGTACGAGTAAGAGGGAGAGAGAAAGTCAAAATACAGAACGGCGGATCGCGAGAAGGCAGTTGGAACCGGTCGATGAGGTACGATGGGTATGTCCGAGAAATGCCGTCAGTCGGCCAGCTGATCCTGGGAACAACGCCCCGCGACGATTTCTTGCTGGAATTAGGGCCTCCTTGATTTAAGGCCGACCAAGCTGGCTTTCTCACACCGAACTCGACGATTCCCTCCTTGCCTTCCCCTCCTTCTACTCCTCATTCTACCAGGATCTTCCTCGAGGACCGATTTCGCCAATTTGCCCGAAGCTTCTTGCATTTACATCGGATCTAGAGTTATGGCAATATGTTCGGGATAGATCGTTGAATTTAACCAGGATTATAGAGTTTCTTACTGTACCAAGATTCGATGGTCCCCATTTCAGAATAGTACAATTATGGGAGCCATGTTCCGAACAGAGTTAAAGCCGAATACTCGAGGGTCCTTGAGATCCTTAGAGAAAGAAGCGATAAAAAGGAGAAGAAAAATCGAGGAGATAATCGAGAAGATATCGGAAGGAGTTGATGAAGGAGGTGGGGAGAGGTAGGAGGAACGCGGGACGTTTGAGAGGCGATTCGCCGTGCGGTTCCCAAGAGGCTGCGGTGTGTGTCGATTGGTCGGGATTGTTTGCGAAATTCCTTCGATAGTATTCGATGAATCTATCGAGGCACGTCGTCCGCGGACTCTCCGAAGGACTCGGTATGCCGAGTGCCGGTCGTTAAGGCGGGTCGTCTTTGCTATCGAGAGTCCCGCGGATAAAACCGTCTCGAGAATCCCTCCAACCACCTCTTTACCCCTCACTATCTTTCTCACACACATATGTGCTCATACTCTTGAACCAGCCACGTCACTTAGACCACGGAACAGGGGTTTCTGGCCTTCTTTAATTGTTTACGCAATAATTAAGTGGACCCATCCCGTCCAGAATAACAATTCGCGGAAGACTGGATCGATAAATCCGTACTGGCGACGATGAGAGAGAGGGAGAGAATTCAGAGTACGGGATGCAAGATCAAGGTCGTCGTTCCTCGGACTTTTCCCTTAAGGAAGGAGCGAGAACATCGATCGTGGCAGACGAGAACAGCCGCGACGACTACTTTTCCTACGTGTTTCCAGAGGTCTTCGACCTTTCGCGCGAAATAGAAAATTTCCCTGGCTCTTTCCGTCTGTATTTTTCATACTTTTTCTCTCTTTCGAGCATACACTTTTTTGGTTCGCGAACAGCGGCTCTCATCGAATAATGAATCGTGGCAAATCTCCGGTAGGAATATATTCTATTTTCGCAATTTACTTTATTACGTTTTGAAAACTCGAGGATGAACGGGTCGATGCGCTGATCCATGGAGTACCATCGAAAACGGTGGGTATCTTCTCGAACGAGCTGATGAGAAAGAGGTAAAGAGAGAGAGAGAGAAAAGGAAAGAGATAGACAGACGGATAGATGAAACGAATGAGAGAGAGAGAGAGAGAAATGGTTACTTTAATTTCAAGCCCTTTTTGAACGAGATAAACGTTGAAGGAAAAGGGACGAAAAGAGACAGAACCAGTAAAATGCTCGACGAAATGCACGCACTTCTCGTTGCCCTCGTCTTTCCCATGGATCGAGTCTAGAGGGTGAGGTCCGTAGAAGAAGAGAGGGGAAACGGCAGAGGGGGTGGTTTCAGCGTTCAAACAAATAGGAAGTTTGTTCGCCGGGCGCACAATAGGTGGAAACCGAATGATATGTCTAACTAAATACGTTACCCGTACGGTATCAAAGGGAGAACCGAACCTTTATGATGGTTTCTGGTTGGCTCGCGTCTCCGCAGTCTACCGCTCGCCTCTCTGTGGTTACACGTACGTTAGCTGCGCGTTCGTAAGCGTGTATCAGTCGTTCTACATACACACGAACGTTTCTACCTAGATATATTTGTGTGCACGCGTTCACGAACACGTATACGAGCCAGGAGCATCCGTCGTCGCTTTCCAGACGATGCATCAATTGCAAAATTGAAATTTCAGCATCAACAATAATTACCATTGTCACCGCACCCGACGGTGTTTCTCGTTCGTTACAGAATCGAGAGAGGTTCTCATCTAATCGTTGAATCTTCAATCGACGCTTTTACTCTGGCTACGTCATTTCATGTTATTTGCATCTTGATTATAATCGAGGAAATATTATAATATTTAAGGGAAAATTTTCTAATATGTAGTTATAATCAATGGATGGGTTCAATTTAAAACGATTCAATGTTTTTAGAAATGGGTACTGAAATTATGTTTTAAAGGGAATCGAGGAACACTAGTTTTTACTGTATCTTCACAGAAATTGTGAATATTAGAACAGAATTTTGGCACTTCGGTTGACTGATCGATCGATTGTATAGATTTTACTACAGATACGAAGATAACCGTAATGGAAATGAGAATCACTGATAATTCCAAGCATCAGGGAGCCCCGAAACTTTGCCTAAAGGCTCGGAAACATCGCGAAATACGTAGAAACCGCCACGGGCGGTGGCGCATCGCCGTTTCTCGATGCATCCCTCTCTCTCTCTTTCTCTCTCGTTTGCACAGCTCTGTTAACGTTTCCGGTTTTCCGTATATCGAGCGAGACGCGTGTTCGTTCGCCTATGCGCTAATATGTCAAAGACAGGTATGGTAATAAAGACAATTACCAACGCGACACCGTGGACCGTAGAGTTCCTCCTTGAAATCATCCACATTTCGCGCCTGTTCTTCGAGTTTCCTCCATGCTTTCGCCTAATCGAACTCAAACACATCTTCCATCTGTTCTCACTCTCTAAATATCAGCATTCTAATAGCATTAGTTTGAATTAGTTTAGTCTAGCAAATGAAGTACCAGCATAGTCACAAAAAGATCTTCCTGTTGAATAAGTGTATCGTTATTCGATGTAGGAAAGTACAATAGGCCTAATATTGGGCCACCATCGGTGGCCATTTTCCAAGTAATGGTTCGATAACAGTAACCATGACTAGCCCAGACGTGATTAAGAGTCGGGTGATAACTTGAGCCCAACACTGATTAGCAGTCTTGGACAATAAATGAAAACAATATTGGCCCGGGATTGGAGATAGTATTGGCCCATTAGTGAATACAATATTGGATCATTAAAACAAAATAGTAGGCATAAGTTCAGTAATTGTCTCCCTCATCTGCCAATTCTAAATTCATCCTTAAATTACATAAATAATCTTATCAATTTTATTCGGTTATTTTAATAATCAAACTAATTGTTACATTATTTGTCGTTATGACTTTGGTTTATTCAAATTTAATAATAAATTACAACTAGAGTAATAAACTTTGCACTTATCAAACAAACATCTTAACGGTAATTAAATGGAAAAGGTTGATGCAAAACTTGAAAAAGAAAATACATGTAATACAATGCAAGTGGAAATAAAAAAGAATCAAAAATAATGGAATTTGATACTAACGGTAAGAAATACACAACCCTCGATGGCCCAAGATTGATAGATCTTCCTAGGCCAATGATTGGCTACCGTATATTGGCCATATATCGGTTGAATCATAGCAGATATAAATAATAAATAATGCTGATACGTGATAGAGAACCAATGATGGCCCAAAATAGTTAGCCATTACTGTACCAAAGATTGACAATTGTATATTAGCCATATGTCGGTTAAACAACAGCAAATATAAAAAATTAACAACCATGGTAAATAATTGGCAGCCAATGATGGCCCACAGTAAACAACTCCTATTTAGCCGATCATTGACAATAGTACATCAGTCGAATGTCTGTTGGATAATAGCAATTGTAAAAAAATCATGGCCCTGACATAAGTAAGCTACGCTCAACCAATTATCAACAAGTATATTGGCCAAGACTTGGGCCTGTTATCAAATTTGGCAATTCCTACTTGAATAATCAAAAGTGCAACGTAACGATCGAAATCACTCCACGGTCGTACGTGTTCCAAGAAACTGTTTAAAAGCGTCGCCAACTTAATTTCCTTTCCTAATCCTCTCTCTCCACCTTACTCCGTTTCTTCTTTCGAGTTATTCTTGCACGACCTCAGAGTGTAAGAGAAAGAAAGAGAGAGAATCGACGTATCCATTCCTTCCAAGTAACTCCGTTGCTCGATGTGGCCTGAGGACAAAAAGAAGCAACGAAAGAGAACGAGAGAGAGAGATGGAAAGAAGGAAGGAAGAAGAGGACAGTCTCCCGTGGGAAACCATTCCTTTCGTGGCAGCGAGAGGACAGAAAGAAATAAATAGGTGTAAAAAAAGGATCGCGAAACGATGGCCAAAGAGCGTGCGCGAAACAAAATCGAATAGAAGAGAGAAGAAGATAGGTAGAGACGCACACGCGTTCAGTGAGCGAGATAAATAGAGAGAGAAGGGTGAAGAGGGCGATCGAGGTATAAAAAGGTTGGCGACAGACTCGGCTGCCAGAGCTACCGGTGGAGAGATCGGCTTTGTCGGCGATACTGCTAATTAGTTTACTAACTTATCGACTCTCCTTTGTATCCATACACTGGCACTACCACGAACGCATCGAGGGAGGTTTAGCTAAAGTGAGAAAGATAAACGAGGAGATGGCGAACGAATAGTTATGGATCGACGATGCTGTCACCATATGGTTGAGGTGTTGCGAAGCTCGAAGGAAATAAACCACGAAATTGTTTCGATTCTCGTGTGGAAAAAGAGATAATAAGAGAAAGAGAGAAGAAGAGTCCATCTGCTCGATCGGACCGATAGTCGCGTTCCAGGAGACAAATTAAGTTCTTGCCTCTTCTCTCATCTACTTCATGGTGAAACAAGGATAGATAACTCCTCTCGTTTCTTCCTTCATCGATACAAAGTGCTAACGGTTCGCGGAAGACACTTAAGCGTGACGGCAAGAAGCGAACCGAACGTAGAATCGTACTACTCTTCTTCCTTCTCTTTATAGGGTGATCGAACGATCGCTGATGCGATTACTTATATGCAAGTATAGAAAATTGTTTCTGGTCGACTCGTTGCGTGGAAAACTGTCATTTTACACGATCGACCGTGACCATGCCGTTAGACAGAATTGTACTTCGCTATGCTCTTCGAATCGAACGGGATAGCTATCGATTGGTCATCGTCTATCAAAGTTTATTGCACTCGTATGATACTGCATGTATTAGGTTACTTTCACATTGATTCTTATTGTATTATTTTGTTTAATCTTGGATTGTCTTATTTAACCCTAATTGGACCACGATGTGATTTTGAGTCATATTGGACCACCTAATTGGATCACGATGTGATTTTGAATCATATTGGACCACCTAATTGGACCACGATGTGATTTGGAGTCATATTGGTGATTTGTTAATTATTTCGTATTGCATTTCCAAGTTTTTTTGAGCTTTACATTAAATTAACAATTAATCTATAAACAATAACATTCTAATCATTCCATGACTGAGAGTCACGTATAAAACATGTGGTACGATTAGGGTTAACAACAATGGTTCGATTCTTATCAAATAGGAAGGAGATCGTTTTCCAGCTCCATTACTCGATTCCAAAATTATCCCGAAGCGTTTACTCGCAGGTATTTTTCGCGAGAGGGTAAGAAAGTGGGAATAGGGTGTCGGTAGAAAAGCAGGAAGGAGTCAAGGCTGTTCAAGCGAGCGCGTCGAAGCGAACTGATGAAATTCAGACGAGGGATAATTTTTTAACGTTATTACCCGTCGACCGGGCTGCGAATCGCTTGGACTCCCCTTTCCACCCACCGCCGTCTATACATCCTCCCTTTTTTCTTCCACGATCCCCTTCTCTCTTTCTCGCTGGTTGTACCAACGCCCGCAGCCGCCCACCCTTCCGTTGATTGGCAATTTCGCGTCTTGAATTTTTATCCTGCCGGCGCCACGGCAACCCCTTCGTTTTTAAATTATCCGCGAGATTAATCAAGGCGTCATTTTTCACGTCCAATTTGCAATAAAAAGAAGTCCGAAGCGAAAAAGCTCGCTCCGTCGAGGAAGGACGAAAGGTGTGGAAACGAATAAGCGAGAGTGGGTGGGGGGGGACAGAAAGAGAGACGAAGTCGCCACGCGGAAAAGTAAACCTTATTCTTAATTGATATATTCTGAATTAATTAATCCTTCCGACTGGATGGGCACGCCACCGGAGTGAAAACGTCCGAGTGCAACGTAGAAGGTGGAGAGGGGACGAGAAATCTAGAAGGGGTGAGAGTTTTCACGATCGCGAGAGAACCCTTTTCCTTAATTAGTGCCAGTCGTAAATTTCTTTCATTGGACACTTTTTTCTTCGATTATTAGCGCATACATCTTCTGGCAACCCTTTATTGGCTGCGCGAACCCACCACCCCCTTTACCACCTTTTCCACCCTTTTGCGGACGCTCGACATCTGCTGGCAACGACAGATTGCCGAAGTCTTTGAAACGTCCTAACGACCCTGGAAAGAAGTCGGAGTTGTAATTTAGGCGTCGTGTATTTCTCCCAAGGGCCAACCCTTTTTTTCTTTCGAGGTATCGTCCCCGTCGTTGTTAACGGGTTGGTACGACAAGACGGGTTAAACTGCGAGTCGACGATTGGTCGTTTGTGCTGATCGTAAGAGAATATTTTTTTAATGGTGTAGGTATATTGTTATGGGGTTCGGTACTGTAACTTGAATTTTTTAAAAAGGACTTTTATAAACATTAGTACGTAATGATTATACGGTTAGGACTACTTTAATACTATTGGAAATCTTTGATTTGGTGAACTGTTCTGCAAGACGATTCACTGACGACTATCGAACACCTGACTTCCGAGCTAGGGGCTCCTCTTTTTATAGATGTTAACTTCATTATTTATTTTTAGAATATTTTTAATCATTTTAAGACCTAATATTATTAGAATTCTGTTAGGTTAAGAGGATTTAGGATTAGTTTCTTATGGTTTAATTATTTATTATCAGACTTGAAAATCATTTAATAGGGGTATAGTAACTGTATTAATAAATCGAATTGGTGATGTGTATTTTTAAGAGATAAAAATATTAATTATTTTATTGATAATAAGAGCTTGCACAAAAAAAGCTCAAATACCTTTTTCTATTTGGTTGCCATTAGCTATAGCTGCACCATTCCCAGCGCATTCACCAACTTTAATTACAGCAGGAATTTATTTAATATATTTTTAATTGAAAATGTTAGAGAATATGCCTTATCTATGTTTATGTTATAGGTCCCTAATAAGATACCAATATGATCATAAACAAGTGATTAACCCTCTGTGTACGTCCCATACAACGTGGGTTTAACATACCCCAGACATGATACTAATAGTAATTCTCTTTTTATAATTCATTCATGATATTATAAATATTTGTTGTCTTGAAAAAGTCCCCTAAGTAATAAAAGAAATCATTGGAAACCACAGGAGTGGATTTTGTCCAACCCCATTGTGTAGTTTAAAAGATCTTTCGACGCATCGATCCACCGATCGCGACTCGACGATCCTCCCAGAACCTTAATAACGAAATAAAGTTAGCCGAAGCATCGCGGAAAGGGTTAAACTTTGATTCCCAAGGGTGTTCAAGCGGATGGAGAAGAAAAGGCGGGATCGAAGAAGGTAGAAGCCGCCGTTGTTTAATAAGAAACCAGAAGCGCGTCGAAGATCGAGGGGCGGAGGCGTTGAAGCGAAGTAATTAAAAAATATACGGCGATAAAATAATATTGGTACAAATCGTGCTTCCTCCCCTTATTTTTCTCCCTCTCTCTTTCTTTCGTGGCAACGATGAAAGTTCGAGGTAACCCTTTACCCCTTTTATATAAGATATAAAATTTTCCGGTACCGCCCGCCCCGTTCTCGCTCGCAACCCCGTCGCGAAGCGTTCATTCGCTCGCGCGTCTTTCATTTTCCACGTTTCTTTCTTTATTCAAGCAGTGACTCTCATTTGCCAGCGTGGCATACTGATACCCGATTTACATTCCTCATTTAAAATCTCGTAGGTAATCTTAATTTTACATTTCTCTCTTGTGCTTGATTCCATTCTCCTTGCATTTTCCCGTTTCGCCAACTACGAGTACGTTTCTAAAAATTTGCTTGTAAATTATTACTTTTCACCATGAAAAGATGTGTCTTAAGATATAAAATTTCGAACAATCGCCTCGATCGGAAGATCGTCGAAATAAATTTAATCGTGCCACGGAAAAAGAGATTCGACTATCGAAGCGGAAACCGCGACTCTTATTATATAGGTACTCGGTACAACTCCTCCGGTTGGATATACGCGCAGAGCCTCAGGGCGTCCGCTCGTTTTCATCCTGGAAAGGCGACGGAAACGTTATGCAAATGGGTTTTTGCGGGGAGAACTTTCGTCGGCAACGAGTAGTAGGAGGAGATGGAGGTGGGATGAGGTGGGTTGGGGGAGGAAGGAGGTAGAGAAGGGTCAGTTAAGCGAGAGAAGGCAAAAGAGTGAGAGCTCGGAGGGCTAGGTAGAGGAGGGGGGATACTCGAAGTACAGGGTTGGGAGGTAACGGGGCTCATGGACTCCACTACTCTTCCCGCAGGAGCCCAGAGATCGGCCAAGAGCTCGGATCATTTTTACCGAAATTAAATCGAAAATTAGACTCGCATTAAAATGCGCTCCCGATAGGGCTCGGCCCCGAATCGCCGGTGGCTGAACGAGCTCCGGCGCCGAGAAAGAGAGGAGAACGGACATAGCGTTCTGTACCAACGAGGACAAGAGGGTGTGCGCGAAGAACGAGAGATCTCGAGAGACAGAGAAAGAGGGATAGGGAAGGAGACAACGAAGAGTAAGAGAGAGAGAGACAAAGAGAGACGGACGGACAGAGCTTCGGGGGGTTTAAACCGAAGGAATTCCTTGCTCATGCAAATCAGAGATCCATGGCTGGGCGAAGAGGAGGAAGAGCGGAGGCTGGGATTGTACGAGTTAATCAGGAGCCGTTCGCGCGGAAGCTACGGTGGAGAGAGACGAGAGAAAGAGATAGGAAGGGGGTAAAGAGTGTATGAAAGAGTGAAAAACCCGCGTTCGGTTGAGAACCACTGAGAAATAAGACTTTCGAGGAGGAGCTCTGCTAAGAAGAGCAGAGGGACTGGAAAATAAGACTGGTGGAAGGGATAAAATGAAAAAAGTTCTCTCACGTACAATCACGTATAAATCAGGGTGGTTAATAAGTAAGAGCAAAGGGTTAAGGCTAGGCTTTCCGCGGCTGGGTGATGGTGCCTTCCGCGGAGTGTATCGGCTGTGAGAAGAAGAAGGGATGCGCTTCGAGGGGTCGGACCTGCAGCAGCTCCAATTTACGATTCATTTCGTCGAAACGGCCGCCACCGTCGGTGCGCCTTATATCGCCATTTTACCGATCTGAATAATTAATTTTAATAACGAATTTTCTACTCCCACTATCGTACCCTCTAGCCACCTCTCCCTTTTGGTTAATATTTAGCCTCGACACCTTTCGCGGCGTCGAACTCCGAGGCCTAGACGTTCCTTTCTTGTTCTTCTTCTTCTACTTCCTTCTAAAGAGCTGGGAAATGTCTGCCTCGGACGTTTGACGTAAAGCCTCTATTGTGGGATACATTTTTAATCGGTGAAACGGGCAGCTTTCTCAGAGCCTCTTGCGTTTTCTTCTATCTCGTTAATTCCTACACTTTCTTTAGCTCAACCGTAACGGTCTGATCAATTATTTATGCGTTCATTTAATTTTGCAGCTTTTTCAATTTAATTTTCTCCAATTAGTATGGCAAGTCGAACGGCTTTATTATCGAACGGTCGGCTCGACAATGAGGAGGCATTATCGAAGAGAACAAGACCGATCGATCGGCGTATAATAACACCGAGCGTCGCCTTTGTGGCTCTTTCAGCGAACGTGCGAGCGTGTCATGGCGATGGAATTAATGGAACACGGTGACAAAGCGTTTAACGGTACATGGAAGACATTAGCGTCGGTTTTATTTAACGATGAGTCTATCTATTAAGTTACACGCGGCTACGAGTCTAGGGAAGCTAAGTTTTAACTATTACGCGGTTGATCGTTAATCAATTAATGGGAAACTTATTTAACTGCCTTTTTTCATATCACCCAGATCGATCTTATAATAGAAATATGAAGTAAAACGACTGGGACTTTCGAAACCGGTTTGAAAGAACTCGATCCAGTAAAATAATCAATATCTAAAAAGGCAACTATTCAGAGATCGACTCGATTCGGCTTGTCTTTGCCATATACACATTGGAATGGCATTTAAAGTAATCGATAGAATTCGTTCGCGCGAGCCGATCGGCGCGACCCAAAGCCGATTCCCTTTTACCTCGGCGCGATTAACGAGCACGGACGTTAAATCGCTGTCGCTCGCAGAGGACCCGCTATCTGCTTCACGTCTACGGTGATACACGATCCAGGAGTGAATGGTTAATTGTCAGGAATTCTCTTGTCGGTTATGGCATTCCGAAAGACTTCGACCGATCGGCAGAACGTTACAGTGAACTCGAAGAAGGGATGCCGATGGGACGCGAGAAGGAGAGATCGAAGTGGAGATATAAGAGTACAGGAAATGAAAGAATAATCGACTATGATAAAAAATGCATTTAAAAATGTTCCGGTGTATCGGGTAATGTCGAAGGGATAAATGAAAAAAATGACATACAATTTGAGTAAAGTACCTGGTAAATTGGGGGAAGGTGCAAGAGATTATTGTGACTCGTCTTATCAATTCATCATTTCGAAGGTTATATATCTCTGAACATTCTCACCAAGTGTGAGAAATCACCCAGAGCGATGCATCACCCAGAGAAGTTGGGTAAAGCGAAAGACGATCGGCAAAGTGCGTGTAAGCGGCATCCAAAACGCCGTTCGCCATGATCGCAAGAGCACGTGGCATTTGGTGCGAGTCAACGGTGTCGGTGGGTGTCGGAGTCGGCGATAGTGTTGGTGGTGGTGGCCCAGTGATGTACAACGCTATCACCCTCGTATTTACTGCAGTGTCAAACCAGGGCGACAACTTGGTTACAAATTAGTGCTTTGCACCGTGCGCCGTGGCCACATCCCGCTCTTACACCGTACACCCGATATATAACTATACGATACGTATACGCGTTTATACCTATAGCGAGAGAGCTGGGACCTTCCAACGGAGCGTACGAGTCTCTCGTATGTTTATGTTCCTGGCAGCTGCGCTCGGAGAACCTTGCCAATATTGGTTCTCAATTTTAATGATCTACCAGTTCCTGGATCCTTCCTTCCGTTTCGACTATCCTCCGTGACCCTGGATCATCCATGCGTGATCTTTTGCCCAGGCGAAGGTGGTCGTGAGATTTATAAAGTTGTTTCCTAGTAGAGATAGAAAATGGACTTTGAAGAATCTATTGAAATTTATAGAGAGAGAAAAAAAGAGTACGTAAAAGAAGAAATCTTACTGTTCGAAGAGTTAGATTTACGATTATAATCACAGACATCGAGAAGGTAGAAGAAAATATTGTAAGCCACATCCAGTAAAGATAATCGGATAGAGTTCTCGGATCCACCAACCTCGGTCAGATTAATTACGAGGAGAAGAAGGATCCAGGATCTCGATCCTGGTATCGATCGAGGGAAACTGAGAACCCCTTGGTGATGGAAGAGGCGATATATCAGCCGCGGGTCAACAATGTGTAAGCGGTCTCATCCCCGAACCCCCAGGTCGAGCGACCCAAGTTCGCTCTCGGTGACACTTCTGGAGTTTCCGTTCCTTGGACGGTGCACGGTCGAAGATATATGTTGTGTGGCGTATGTGTGGGTCGAAAGAGAGAGAGAAAGCAGACAGAAACGTTAGTGTACATTCGTATACACACACGAATACGAGGACAACGATGTTGTGCGAAGGAGATGCAAGAAGGGCCCCTCGGTGGCGTGCACGTACTCTTACCGAAGCTTTCAGAATTATTGCCACGACCGACGAGCATATTCTCCTGGATCCCCAAGGCGACTTTAAACGGCGCCGTAGTTGTCACCTCCGCCGGACGCGCTCGTCCGGATGCTCGGGGATCGATTGCGCGATTAGTTTTCGGGGGACGACGCATCGGCCAATTTGTAATCCGATTACATCCCGATTACCCAGAATTATTTCCCTTCGGTTCCTCTCCCGGCTTGTATTACTCCTTTGCCTCGACAACGAACTCCTCTGTGCAGTACCTTCGTATTCGGTTCTCAACCATGGTAAGGGTCCATTCGACGTAGGGAAACTGGGTACGGTTGTAAGAAAGCAATTATCCGCGAAACTATAAATGCTACGATGATGAGTCCAAGGAAACAAATGTGCATCTTGCTTGTCTAAACGTGTTTTACAGCATTGTATCAGTTGTTGCGCGTTTTAATGCTTGCAGTAGGCCCTACTGTTTTTTCTTGATCAAAAATAAATATTTTCTGTTGATTTCTTTATTGAATTGCTGTTTTAATTATAGAGATAGGGTATTGAGTTGTTTTCTGTTTTTAGTCCTGTCGTTAGTCTTCAACAATGTAGAACTACATTTGTTAAGTTTCTGATTCCTGTTATAAAATACAATCACTGTTACCGCTCCAGGTATGGGGGCCGGTTGTAGCAGAGACAGGCCTTTCCTAAAACTGCTCCTGTGAAAAAATGATTGTACTTGGGCACAAAATTCCACTTTCCATTTTAAGACAGATGTATACTCTTATATTTTAGACACTTTATAATGTTGATACTATGGGTAATCAAAGCAAAATTGTTACAACCGCACCCAGTCTCTATACAAGAAACGCAACGAGTAAGAATTTATCATGTTGGTGTTAAAGTTCGGAATTAAATGTACCTATTCGTAACGAATGTGATATTTAGGTCACATCGTAGTAACGTCGACCCTGTATCGATCCTAAAGTACCGGTTATCGCAACCAACCAACGGATATAAAAATCAACGAGAATAAAAGGGTCGAGAAAGTAGCGAGAAGAAAGTCGGGACCTTCCTCTCGTGGTATGGTTAATGAGTAAAAAATGTTTTCCCGGGTGCAGGGGGCAGCTCGACGTAAAGGCTTTTCGCTCGTGAAAAGTGGAAAATTGCGGGTGCCGGGTATCGAACGGGTCCATCGTGCCGTGAATCGACAAATTACTTTTCATTGCCACGATGTAATCACGGATTCAGGTGTCGCCCTCATTACGGGGCCTACCCGTCGGCAGGAGGGTTCACGAGGGCGTAACGGGAAAGCAGTAGCGAGTAGCAACGGTAGGAGGAGGAGGAGAGGAGGTAGACTTCAACGTGGAAGCAACAAATTGAGGTTTTGAAAAAAAAGGAGAGAAAATGAGGAGGAGGAAGAAAAAAAGAAAAAGAAGGGGTTGGGGGGCCTGGGAAGAGAGAAAAAAGATATTCGCCTTCTACCGTCGCTTTACTAAAGGGAAACCCATTGATTTCCTCCATTCATAGAGCCGCGATAATTAAATGCATTTTATATACACGAGTCCTTGGCGCGCGGCCGGCATAACGCCGAGTAATTAATAGACATTTAAACTTTTTAATAACGATGCTTTTATGCGTGCCGCACCACTGGGCTTCCCCCTCTCGCGTAGCCTCTTTCTTTCTCGCTCGTTCGTTCTCTCTCCCTCTCGTTCACTCTCACGCTCTTCTCGCCGCAACCCGGCCGGTAATTATGGTCCGGTGAATGGATCTGTTGCATTTGACTTTTAATGCCCGCGGATCAACGTGCCACCACGACACTCGTCGACGCTTATCAACCCCGCGCTAATGACGGGGCAAATTTTCGTGACGCCGGCTTACCCCCACCCCCTTTCACATCTACCGTCTCCCACCTCCATCGTCGTACAGCCGCTCGCTCGCGACTTTGTGTCCTGTTCGTGCTTCGCTCGGTGTACAAAAAGGGTGAGGAAAAAAAATTGGGTAACGAGAAAGGAGCCTCGGCGCGTATGGCCGTCTAATGAGCTGCAAATAGTCGAGGTTTACGTTCGGGTAAACGCGTGCTGAATAGCGTTACACGGAGTTGATTTATAGTTCGGAGAAGAAAGGAGGAGGAAGAAGGAAGATAGAAGTTGATGAGTTTATACCGCGGCAAGCGTTCGCGCGAGTACCTACCTCTCTCTCTTTCTCGCGAGCTCCCGAGCCGTGCCGACTGTCTCTTCGTATAATCGTCCTACCTCGAAATGGATTTACCGGTAATTAATGTGCGCGAATAGACAGACGGCTGGAAGATTTTGTTCGGTTTTACACCTTAATTGTCTATTATATCACGAATAGTGAAAAAAGATTCAACGGGATGAAGTCGATGAAGAACGTTAATTTCGTTAAGAGTCGTATACTTACTCTTCGTTTATATTTTATAACGTCAAAGGACTCTTCGATTTCCCATGAAATCCTCGAGTTACGAGAATACGTGCAACGCATTTGTGGATGAACGGAACGCGTTCTTGGAAAGAAAAGAAGGATCCTGGTCTTACATAGATGCTGGTCCAGTCGTTGAGAGAGTGTCGGTGAGAGTCGGATCGCTACTACCTTATATTTCACGTCAAAGCCTTTCGCATTCCTGAATGCCACCTGATCCATGCATCCCTGGTCTTCCCTCTTTAAACTCCGTTTCAGACTCCGGTCGGTCGTCGGTCCACCATCGAATTCGAACGTACACGCGTGCATCTCACCGGATCAGACGACACGGAGAGATTCGTATTTCGAGAAATCGAGCCTGATCGTAAAGTGTCATAATTTTTCCACGTCTTGCCGTCCAACTCTCTATACGCTTCGGATTACAAAATCGAGCGACTTCTCTAATTTTCCATCGATCATGCCACAGAAATGTTAAATTTTGTCGTCAATTTTCTCTACCTCACGAATCCAACGTGATTTAATTGGATACGTAATTATACTAACGCGATAAAAATGAAAGATAACCGGAGCTAGATCGTAGTGTTAATAAATTTACTGTGGCGAGCATGGCACGAGAGCACGGTATTCATAAGTCGAGAGCGGCGACGAAAGACATCCGGCGCGTCGCGGTGTTAATTTCTTCTTAAATTAATCGTCCAAGGACTCCTATGTGCGAGAGGAAGAGAGACGGCACGACGGATCGCGAGGGTTCTGCACGATTTTACTGAATTACGAGAGGTATCAATGTAGCACTTTCACGGGGAAGAAGGCGAGAGTGCGCCCGCGCGCATTGGTTAAAGAGGGAACGGATAAGAACGGTGGGATTGGATGATATCGAGTGGGTCCTCTGTCTTGATATAGACCACCATGGGCGTGCTCGGGCCCGAGCGGTAGGCCTTAAATCGTCCTCGCACCAGGAGGGCAACCGGTACCCCCTCGGTACCCACCTAAAATATCCTCGACCTAAGATATCCCGATCGAACGTGTCCGACGGCGTGGTATACATAATCGATACGTCCTGCTCTTAAATCATTTTGCGATCTAAACCATGGTGTGATATTGCCGGTGTTATTTAGCGAATTCTTTCGCTTGGTTAAAGAACTTTAGATATAGACTAGGTATATCACTTATAACATCTTTGTAAAAATATTCAGAATTGTTAGGTATCGGTTGTAAAAGTAGGAGAATGCTTGATGTTGCGTGGGTAGGATTACCATCCGTCCAGATTTGTCAGGACATGTCCAGACTTTTGGCCCTTCTTCCGGAGTTTGTCCAGATTTTTAACTTAGATGGAAAAATTTTTAATGAATGTTTAATTTTTGCATTAAATCACTTAAAAATAAAAGTATTAAATCCTTCTTCAATCTGTATCAAACTACATATAGGTAATTTAACTAGTTAGTCTCATCTCAACTTAAAATAATCAACATCTAGTTCAAATATAATGATATTTTGTGACAAAATGTCCGGCTTTTTGTCCGGATTTCTCAAATTTCGAAATGGTAACCCTATGCGTGGGAGTATATCTACATATAAGGGCTGTTAACGATCCACTAATGATCGACCACCGGGCGTGGTTAACACTAGGTTTACAAGAGGACAAATTACGAAAACCGTAACAAAAAACTTAACATTGCTTAACATTTTAACATTTTTTTTCTACCACTTGTACTATTATCCACTTAACGCTTAAAATCCATTAAAGCCTTCCACTTTTGAAATTCTTTACGTGGTATAAGAAATGTCCGTAAACCTAGTGTTAAACATGGATCACTAGGTCCAGTGACACAATCTCGTTAACACGTTCGAAAAAAGAAACCATTCCACAACGACGTAACACTGTTTTAGAAAACATAGAACCCACTATTCATTCTCCTATCTTTATGTACATCGAATCTCACGCCGAACATTACACGCTACGATTCGAAGATGTCGCGACTCTTCTTTTCTCCCCGCGTTATTGCGCGAGACCCTTGACAAATAAGCCCACCGTGGGAGTAAGCGAAGCAAGAAAGGGGTAGGCGGAGGGTGCAGAGGAGGAAGGAACAAATAGCTTCGCGGCCGGGCGTCAGAATCAAGATTATGACGGGACTCTGGGTATAAATTTGAAATTTAAGAGAATTCCACCTTTCTGGTCGTGCTCGCTCGCGCGCGTTCTCTTCCTCTCTCGAGCGGTGAACGCGACTCCTCTGGGCCGAACGCGTCGCTTCGACGTAAATCAAGGTGATATGCGGGTTCGCCCAAAATTCCCGGCTAATCTCGAAATCAAACAGCCAGGACGGACATAAAAATGCTTTATCGCTGGTCACGAGGATGCACCTAAAAGACCGTTCCTCTTTTTCTCTACTACGATCCAGCCGATCGTCCAAGAAAAGACTCCCTTTTTGCGGGAGAGTACAGGAGAGTGTTATCCATCGAATTAGGATAGATTACATCGAACGATTTCACGTTAAATTTTATAGCCGTGGTAAGAAATCAAGAGAAATGACCAATGTCCGTTCCTGCAAGAGTGTATACGTGGGTACCTATAGTCGTATACAATTAGACAGGCACGACTAATTGGCGAAACACACAAATAAACGAACAAAATTGCGATCGGATATTCGAAACCCAGGGAGAAAAAAAAAGCAGAACTCGAAAGGTGTATCGGCGGACAGTGGTTATTGACGACCGGCCGAACTCGTGGCGAATGCGTTCGGCGATCGCGCATAAATTTTGTCCCCCGACTTCTCCAATCGTTTTCTTTTTTCTCTGTAACGGAGAGTGTTCGTTTGAAATAATCGATTTTATCGAACGTATACTGCATCAGAAATTAAATACCATTCTTATAATTTTGTTCGATCTCAGACCACGTTGTGACAGTATAAAGTGATAGGAAGAAGGAAGCTGCAGAAGGGAAGAACTAGATACATGCTCCACGTACGTGGCACGTCGTGTTGAAACCCCCTTTCGAATATCCCATCGGCACGTCGCCGGAGAAGTTTGGTCTCTCTCTCTCTCTTCGAAACTCCTCCCGCCCTACCTCGATCAGCGCACGGGCCCATAAATATTTCATTTTTATTTTGAATGGGAAAACGAACGACGGGTCGATGCCGCGCGTCCCTACCCCGCCACTAAATCAGCGTTACTTTATTAAGTATTACCTTTAGTTAACAGATACTTAATCAAAAGGTGCACGCGGTACGCCACTAATTTGACTTTGGCCCTCATAAATATTCGTGGAGCGCGCGGCAGTGTAGCCGAAAGCACGCCGGGCACACATCGCTCGAAAATACCGGACGCGATGGATGGACGGAAAGACCGGGGCCGGGACAAACGACCAATGACGTCGTACCGATAAAATACTCTTGTAATTAAATAGCAAAGAGGAGATAGATGGATGCCCGATGTCTGAGTGTCCGTACGATATCAGTATCGTCGATGGGGATTAACCATTCGAAGAAGCAAAGAAAGGGATACCAAATCCTTGGGTCGTATCGAAGAAAAATCTGTAAAGGGTGTAAAAGGAGTGAAGTTGAGGGAGGGAGAGACAGGGAGAGACAGGTGGTGCTCGGAGGCTCGACGTTTATCGTACGTTGGGACGTGGAAATTGTGGCCGAAGCAAAGGCGGTTGGTTCGCGGCTCGGTAAACACTAAACACTCGTTAGCGCGTATAGATTGAAACGCAATCTGTATTCGGTGTGGCTACTTTGGGTGCAGAGAGAGAGAGAGAGAGAAGAAGAAGCAAACGCTGCTCCGGGGGTTGGTGGACGGACCACGGAAGGGTAGTTCTAGAGCTCGAAGAGCCCGAGGCCCCCTACTAATTGATTTGTGCTTCAGCAGCCCTCTCTGACTCTCTATTCCCAGAGTCTCTCGATCCTTCTCTTATTCGCTCGCGTGGGTCCAACGCGAAAACAGCAGCAGCAGCAGGTAGGATCAACGCGAGATGCTGCCAAAGACGCTGCCGGTGCTCGATCTAATCGTTTCTCTCGCTCTTTCTCGATCCTTACTCGTACTCTCCATGGAAAACGTTCGCAACGGCCGACTCGCGGACTCTCCTCGTTCATGGTCCGCGTCAAAGCCTCAAAGGGTCGTTATCTTACGGGGACTGGTGCGCTTGATGGCCAGGCGGACGATAGCTAATTTCGTGTTACACTTGCGCATTCTCGATGCGATCCCTCGGTTCCTGCTGCTGAATCCAATCCTTATCCGAGTTCACCTTGAAATCCACGACGGCACGCGATACTTTGATATTAATCACGATTAATAGTATCTTTGATCAAACCGCTGTCATTTCTTTCATCTCTCTCGCTCTTACTCGAGATAACCGTAAAATGATTCACGCTCCATAGCGACGGGACGCGTCTCATAAAGGAAAATCTTCGTTTAATCGAGAGCCAACCGGCGGCTTCACGCTCAAGATCGACCGGGGACATTCGTCTCCGTAATTATATTCACCGTTAATTGCTTGGACGAGTCGTGCCTTCGGGTCTATCGTTCGAGGCAAAACAAGGCTGGCCCTTTGTTCGGCCCTCTCCTTGCTCGGCTACGCTTCGCTTTTGTGCGCCATTTTTCAGACTTACGTAATATCCTGGACCGACCGACAGCTCGACACGCTTGCTCGCTCGCGTTCTCGCCTCTGTCGACGAGCCAACGCAAACACGATCTTACGTTCTCGTTTCCTAACCTAGCTGGATGTTTGCAAACACGCGTTATTGATTAGCAAGACGTTATTAAAATTATTTTAGCCTTTGGATGTCAAAATTGTTGGATTAATAAATTCGTTTTTCAAAATGTGACAAGATCATGTCAGGAATAGGTAGGTATTGTTGAGCGAGTCGTTAAATAGGTAACGTCGTAGTTGCTTCGTGTCAACCGTACGCGAAAGACAGCTCGAACGAGGATAGTCCAGCCGTGGGGTCGTACAGCTTGTCAACGGCGAAAACGACGAAGACAAACCCGCTTCTGGATAATTGGATGAGCTCTTAAACAGTGGAAATTACCCCCGCGGCGACTTACTTATTACGCTCTCTGGAGTTCGTATGTCGGAGTGAGTGCGAGAGAAAGAGTAAGGGAACAAGCAAGGACGGGGGTGCAACGGACGAGCATCATCGCGGATTTGTATTATAATTTCAAGCTACGATTACTTTGCCTTTTGTCTCTTGACAGGCGAGCCTCCCGGTCAAAGCTCAAAAGCTTACTTATTATTTTTGGTCAAAGTCGCCGCAAACCTCGGCATCGCGACCCGTTTTACCGCTGGGTCCCCTTCTAAAGTGACGGATCTTTTTCCAGGTGTTACGCCCAAGGGGGTATCGCGTTCCAATGTTAAACACCTGAGTTTCTTGCAAAAATATTTATCATATTTCTTGCGAATCGTATAATTTCCAATCTCTGAATTCGTACCAATGTCAAGAAATGGGGATAAAGACGTTACGATACATGATTCGATTGCGGATCATCGTTGGAAAACGGGCCTTCTCTCTTAAGTCCACACGACATTGAATTGCAGAAACGAAGTAAACGAGCTGTGCAGACGGTTACAAAGCGCAACTATATCACGGACCGCTGATCTTAGGTTTAACCCTCGACGAGAGGAGGTCCAGATTCCGCCCACGGTGTATTCAATTTGAGCGGAGCGAATTGCAGATTCTCACCGGCTGCCCGCGGGCTTATTATCGCACTTTGCCGGCTCGAAACATCGGGCGAAATTGCTCTCTCCAACGCTATCGCCCCACCACCCTGCTGTACGATCGTACCGACTTGGGATTTACAAGAGAGCCCAGATTTAATCCATAAATTTCCTCCAGCGTGGATTCTGAGAGACCCTGAAATATTTTCGGCTCGACTCGTTCCGTAAAAATTGCATTTCCTAACCAGTTGAGAAGGAATCGATCGAGGAAGCGTGGGCTCGATACGATCGTTCTTTCCCATTGGGAAATTGAGATAGTGGAAAGCGAGGGAGGAGGTCGATGCATGTTTGGTGCGGGACGAGGGAACGGTAAAGGTTATTAAAAATGCCCTGAAATATCCGGCGGATTAAATCGTCTCATTTGCATAAGATACGGTCACCGTAAACACGAATTTATGGATATGCGAACGTATAGATTCGAGACCGAACGAGATAACTGCTAATAAAGGCTCATCCTGGCAGCAAATAATGAGGGGGTCCCCTGGGTGGCGTGGCGCCACGATATCCGACTAAATATCTCGCATGAGCTTATATACCCTATGCTACATTATTGCCGTGCTATACGTTATAAACATTCTTTATTCGATCTCTTCCTCCCTCCTCCTCCTTTCTTCCACCTCATCGTTCGACCTGGCCATAAGCCAATCCTTTTCACCGTAGGATCCCTTTTCTCTCTCGCGACGCATTCTTTCCATAACGAAGAATCGCAAAAATTCCTCGATCGTTCGATACTCGTTATCGTTTGGAACTAGACGTTGTCGCTTATACGAATCTACTATGGTTGGGTAAACCTTCCAGTAACTGGCCATTTCAGCAGTCGTTAGTGTTCTGTTAAAATGGGTCACAATATTTGCAATACCTATAAAGCATATCGTTTGTTATAGATTTGTAAAATAACAGGATTCTAGTAGTAATTACTAGCAGTCATTAAACTGGTAATTGACCACATTATACAAGTATTATTTTGACACTAAGAGATCAAAGTACATCACAAAAATTCATAGGCACTTAATTCGAGTGGTACCTAGTTGCTAATTTCTGAACGTGGCCAGTTACATCTCGTTTTACCGTAGTTTATAAACTCCGATCAGAAATATAATTAATGAATCCCACGAATCGGATTATCGGTTAAAGACCGATAACCGAATGATGAAAAACGAAAAGCTTTGGCAAGATCACAAGCCGTAATATAAATACCGATCGTCCGCGGGAGTGCCGAGACCATAAGCGAGAACGTACGAAGCAAACGAGAAAATATTTCTGTGGGCCATCGCCCGATCGTTCGGCGAAAAGTGTTGTCGCCACGCGAAAGACAATAAAAGCGTGTAAATGCCGCTAACGCTTATACCAGGGATACAGGACGTGCGACGATAAATTAATCCGACACATTCACGATTCCATTCTCGCGTACGATACCTACCAGCCGCCGAATTCATGGATGTTCTTTTTTTGGAAAAAGGAAGTATTTCTTCTTTTCCTTCCAGGTTAACCAAAAGCTACCAGCCCTCTCACTGTACAACAAATTACTTCTTCGTAATCGTGTCATTATCGATTAAAAATTCTTGGGTAAAATTCCCAGGTATCATAGCTCGTAGGAAAATAAACGCGATGCCCGCGAGGTAAATCTACGATTTCCAATACCACGACGGTATAAATTTCGCGAGTACGGCTCGTTCTCCATGCGCACGAGGGCAAAGGTTTAAATTATAATTCCGATCGAAAACGAACGAGGCGGCTTAAGAAAATTAATAGTCTGCAGGGTCTCGTTAATATACAAGGCTCCCGAGCACGCTCGGCGGTAGCAACGGCAGCTACTCCAACGCTCGAGCGTAGTCGAGCTTTTATATACAACCTTGAAGTCGCTCCAATCTACGTAGGAACGAACGTAATACCTTGGTACCAACAGTACGAGAAAGAGAGAGATAGAGAGAGAATGAAAGGAAAGAGAGTCTCGGGGATTCCACGTGTGTATCGAACTGGTTTATCGATAAAAGGGAATCGTAGCATCCAGAACTTTATGCCGACCATCCGCGTAACGAAACGGTCGAATGAATAAGTAACTACTCCGTGACACACCATAACCTTGTATCCCTCGAGACGTTCAACCCCTCCACAAGACTGCCATAACCTCCCGTACGTAACGTAAGGTATCCTTCCGATGACCGGGAAGGATCTCAAAGAAAAGAAGCTAAGGGGGAAGAAGACGTGGACCATTATCTTCGCGAGCTTCTAACGTAAATACTCATACGACTGATTTTATTTATCTTACGACCCTGTAGATAACGTCCCATACACGACTGGTCAGTTCTCTTCTCATCTTTTTAACCGCAGTCTCAAATTTCTCGGTCCGTCGATCTCTGACCGGGTTACACGCCTTTTGTCTCATATTAAGAATCCTACTTCCAGTATGGGCGCACACTAATGAAACGATAATCATTGGGTTTTACGTTTGGTCCAGCTCGGCGTCGATGTAACGACCTACATGGGCCAGAGGATCTTTGTTAATTGGATTGTAAGAAGTTTACTTGGCACGAACAGGACAAGAAGAAAGCCTGTCTTCCCGTGTCTGTCTGTTGTTCAGCATCGATGGTATGTCCGGATCGAGATAATCAAAACTCGCGAAGGATCATCGCTTCCGTTAAGAGGAACCTACGAGGGAGTTCAGTCTCTTTGGATGGGGGGGTTGTCCCGTTGTATCTTAGCGCTATTAACGGGAACAATACCGGAACCGGTCTAGGATGTATCCTGTCCTTAACGCCCGTCTCCCTCTCTCACTGCCTTTCCTTTTCGCTGTTTTCTCCCATCTTGCCCGTCCATCGCTCCTTTCACCCTCCGAGCTACCGGAGGGCCACGAGAGGCCGATGCTTTTTCTCCTTGGCAATTTATCAAGACGCTCCGATGTTTTTGTAACTGTCAAAGTATGCCGTGTATTGTGCACGGTCCTATACCATATACGCGTTCCATATGTGTGCGTCTTTGTGTGGGCAGTGGACACACGCTTGGAACCATACAGCGCATCCGGTGCGTGGCGAAGTTCGCGCAAGTACTGCTGGTGCTCGCGAGGACTTTCGCTAATTCGTTCTTGCGAAAAATTGCAGGTCCGTCAGCGTGGGATGGCGCGAGGAACGAGAGACTCGCGTCTGGATGACATTATTAGGAAGACGCGTGGAAGATCGTCGAATCACTCTGGTTCAATGCCCAAGTTTCTTTCTGTCTTGACAAGACGACGAATCCATCGGTGTGCTCGATGGGCGTTACCGGTGAGCATCCCGACAGCGGCAGCACCACCGAGCAAGTAATTTATATATTTTCTTTCGTCCGATATTTGTCATCAAAGAGTGGCCATTAGTAGAAGAGAGCGGAGCAGAAGAAAGGCCTCTGGGAGACACAGCGGGAGGCATTAGACCGTGGCTCCCATTAGCTCCGCCGGGTTTTTCTCTCGAAAGGAAATTAATGGCGCTCGATCTCCGCTCGAATTCTGGCTGGCTGTGCCGTATATTCGATCACGATCGTGCTCAGACGGGAGGTCGCCGTGACTGCTGGTGCTACTACAACTACAATCGACGAGTATGATAAAAACGTGTTTTCAGTTCTTCGATAATCCCTTTCGAATGTACTACGTTCTTCCTGCATCGACGTCGAGGACGACACGAGTGAAAGTCTCGAACACGTATCATCGATCGATGCCACGCATCGATCAAAGCCTAAGGTTTTATAGCGAGCGATCGATCAACTCGGACGTCAGCGAAAGCGTCGAGTTTAAGTGCGGGATCGCGGGAGCTCGACTCGTCGTTCTCGCACGTACGAGCCCGCAGTTGGGAACCACGTGAGTGGCACGTGACTAAGAGGATGTAGCAATTATATCTCGACTGCAGCCTCTCCTCAGGCTTTGCTCTCTACCAGCGGCAACGCCAGCACCCTTGCCATCGCTGCTATACCTTCTTCTCACTCTCTCTTGCTTCTCCTTCCTTCTTTCTCCGTAGGCAGTCGCCTTTGCCGCGCAACAATTAACGTGGCTTCGCGATATCAAAAATGAGCCTTCCCCGAATCTGAAAACTGGCGGCTACTCATCAAAGGCCGCCGCAATAAGGACTTATTGCCAGGGTAGATCGGAACCCCCCCCTCTCTTGGACTTCCTCGAACGCACCAACGTTTCTTCCCTTTTTTTTTTCTTCATTTGGTCTTCGAGACACGATTGATCTTCGTGGAAGACGATTAACCACTTGGTTATCTCGATTGAAATCGGAAAAATTGTGTCGAACCAGAGGAACCCGTAAAGCTTTAACGCAAACTAGGGGCTCTTTTTCACGTTGCCGATTCTCTAGGTAATAACCTTACGCACACGTAGATAAACGCACGTCGGACTCGGTTCACGGCAGTCACCCCCTTCTATAAGCCGCGCGCACGTCTACTATAATTATCCTCGGGTAATCACGACCCACACCACCGCCTTACACCGGGCGCTTACCGCAGTCCGGCCACTGTATTCCGCAAAATTAGTATTTCCATTCCCTGAGACGGGAAAGAGCAAGAGGGAGGGATAGTAGTAGAGAGAAAGAGAATGAAGGAAGATGTGGAAGGAAGGAATAAAAAAGAGGAGAGTAGAAAAAAGAGAAACCAACGGCGACCACCGGTCGGTCCTCGATTTCACCTTCTCCTCCTCCCTTCTACCACCACGATAGCCGCACGGCAACGTGTTTATTTTTGCAATTTGCTCGCTACGTCGAAGACCGACAATTAGATTTCCTGGGGTCGTTCGGCTACCGTATAAGTGCAAGTCTTTCTCTCTCTCTCTTCGAGATCGGGCCCTCAGATCCACAGGTCCCAAAGGGTCCCGGCAAATGCACCGTAGGAAATAGCTTGGAGGACCACCTACACCTGCCTCGAAGGTAATTCCTCTTTCTCTTATCTTTCTTCCTTCCTTCCTGTCACGAGATTGGCAGCTGCGGGTGTCTACTTTTCTGGCGCTAAGTTAAACTTACATTTTTACGAATGATCGAGGAATAAAAGATCTTTGATGAAATGAGAGGGGAGAGTAGGTGGAATGTTAGAAGACGGAGCACGAACGGAGGTCACGAACTTGCACGCTCGAAGCCGTGAATTCGTGTCTTTGTCTCTTCGATGAAGGGCGGCCGCGGTAGATATCTCTCGGGGTATATGCGTACGCGGTTTGAGGTGGAGGCACTAAATCAAGGCCCCGCATGCTTTGGATGGCGTCTAACAAATGAGCCAATGACAACCAGCCTGGCTTTGGCTCGGGCTCGCCTCTCTCTCTCTCTCTTCCTTCTTCGTCTTCTTCGTTTCTCTCGCTCGCAGCAACAAAACGATAATATATTCGAGAGGGAGAGAGAACACAGACGGGATCCGGACGGATCGAGCGGATACTATACACCGTTTGGAAGTCTCTTCGTGGTGGAAGGATGATCGAGGTTAAGGAAGAAGAAGAGAGAGAAAGAAGAGTTGGCGGCGGAGGAGAGGGTAGGTGAGCCTTTTACACGTCACCGAGAACTAATACCCCGACGTGCGCTAATGACGGCCAATAATTTAAAATATGAATTTGTATAAATCACCGGTAATCGTTAATTTCTCGGAATGTTAGATCGGCTCCGGTCCATCAGACTGCGGCAGGCAATGCGAGAGGGCAAACGCAGAGAGAAAGAAAGAAGAGAGGGGACGGCGGCCCTCGCGTCTTTGAGGTCTTCGCGGAGGTCATTTGTGCCGGGGCCTAGATTAATTGGATTAATTAGGCATTACCGTGCCCCGGGGCACGACGGTGCATTAGTCGAAGATGGTTCGACGGTACTCTTCCCCGGAGAAAGGTCCAAACGTGACCTTCTCGAAGGGGTAGGATAGGTACTCGGGCGTGGTGAACCAAAAGGATTCGCGGGACCTTTGATCGTCCTTCGATCGTCCTTCTCTTTCGTCTCGTTCGATCAGCTTCTTTAAAAAAGAATTCATTCGTGTCCTCTACAGTCTTCTCCTCAAAGGCAATAAGATTCGCATGCTAATCCCGAAAATAGGATTGGAGATAAAGATTTTCGATCGTGGACGAAGCAGTCGTTAAAACCGGACGACGACTATTCGATGGAATCGAGCGGGTTCTCTTTCCCCCGTGGTTTTAGTCCCTCGATTTGTCTAAAAGCGTGTCCCCTTTCGAACGTAACGCGACAAACGGCCGTCGAATCGTCTCGATTCTCCTCTCTCCCGCGGGTCTCCTCTCCTTTTTGTGTTGCATGGTCAAAAGTCATTACCGGGCACGAAATTTGACATGGTTTTTACTCTTGTTGCGTTCAAGGAGGACCGAGAGAGGGGGAGGGATAGAGAGACCCATACGAGAGTGTACGTGTATGCGTGCGCGCAAGAGAGAGAGAGGGGGCGAACGTTCGCCTATAATTATTTCCACATCTATCACTCGGCACGGCCAGCCGCGGCTATGGCTCGAAGATTGAAGATCGGCTCGGCTGAAAAAAATGAGACGCGAAACCGGGGCCCCATTCGAGCAATAGCGCGGGGAAAACGAGGTAGGGAACGAAGAGAGGATGAGAAAGAGAGAAAGAGAGAGTATAAGCCGAGAGAAAAGAAAAAAAGGAAGACGATGAGGAAGAAGGAGAAGGAGTCGAAGGAGAGAATGGATCTATACGCGGTCCTCTGAATGCCGCTCGGTTTCCCCTTGTTGAACGACGACGACGACGACGATGGAGATGACGGCGAAGACGCGCACGAAAGGCTTCGATGACGTATGGTTCGCAGAAGTGGGAGGAATAAAGAGAACCTCCTCGAAGGGAGGAAAGAGTACGTACCTGAAGCCTGTCCTCCGCGCTTGGGATTAAAAAAGGTGTCATTGTACTCCAGTGAGAGAAACGGTCATTTGGACCAAGCGACTCGACCATCCTCGACTTCTTCTTTTTTTACATACATAGGTAGCTATATATATCCGCTGCAGATCCATTGATGAACGCTCGAAGACTATTAATAAAAATGTTATTTATTTATTTATAAACCCTTAAACTCTTTGAGGCACGGTGGTACTAAAAGTGTCCCACCTTTTTGATGTGTAAATATGCACTGTAGGACATTTTTTGATCCATCTCGAAATTTAACAATTGCCACGTGCATATATGTTTATTTTTAGCCTCACTTACATAAAGACTTTGATCAATTTAAAAACAAATAAAATTTCTGTGCAATATGGGCCTTTTTATTTTCTAAAAATTCTGTGCCTCAAAGGGTTAAGATATGACAATATGAATAAGGATACAGTAGAGCAACTTGAGACAGACACATAGAAAAAAATATATATATAAGTATATATTTCTAGACCAACGAGATGAGGGAAGTTGATACGCAGAGATCATGCTACGGATACGTTCTGCCAATTGTTCACTAAATTTCTTTGGACTTCGCGTTCAAGTGGAATCTACGTGAAGTAAACCTATGTATAGGCGAAGTTGTCTGATGTATTTCTGAAGCTTGGCGAGCGGCCACCATTATGCGCATGATAATTAGAATGCGTTAGCGCGTGTCTCAATATATCCACGCGACGCTATACTTCGAGCTCGACTAGTAGTACGAACGTCGGTGTAAGGAACGATACAGAGCACCCTTCGCGATTCATCGTCGTCGTCGTCGTGGTTGTCGTTGCGATTCCAGGAAGAGAAACCCCTCGTCCCTCTTTCCGTTTATATTACGCGACTACTACCGGACTTCTGGCGCTTACATCGCGACGTACACCGAATACCAGACGATTTCAGACTTCGAATAAATTTACCGACTAGGTGGACGCGTTCTGGTAGAGGTATGCCGACGATGTTCGCGTTATTGAAGTTGAAAATGAACGAACCCTTTGGATTGTGGATATGTCCTTTTGATTCTGGGCCAGTTTTGCGCTGTCAACGTGGCAAGCTAGGACAATTTGAAATTGTTCAAAGTATAATGATAGATGGCATTGTGGTCAGAGGTTGAAAGGGTTCTGAAAATAACTGTTTCAAACTGGTATACTAGTATTCCGACTAAAACAGTTAGGAGGACCACAAAAATGTTATAACTGTTATAGATATATCAGTCCTGGCCCATATCAGTTTCTGTTTCGGTTCTTAAGAACTGATATTTTTTTGCTGTTTAATATTTTATAATTGTTATTGTTATCTTAGTTTGTATTTTTTTTTTCTCAACTATGTTCTACTATTCCGTATCAAAGAGTGATACTCCTGAATAAATAAATAAATATTGGTTCTATAGCTGTTATTTTCCGGTCCTATATAGGCTACGGTTCGATTCTACATGGTATTACAACATATATTATGTACCTATTCTTATATTATTTTTTTTTATCAAATTGATACAATATTATATGTATTATTTTATGTAGAATTGAACCATAACTGATATAGGCCAGCACCAATATATCTATAACAGTTATAACATTTTTTCGGTTCTCGTAACTGTTTCAAGAACCGAACCCGATATCATAACTGTTTTCAACCCCTGATTGTCGTAGACTTTAATGAGTCTCCGGAACGAACGTAGACACAAGAGAGACTATCGCGTGACAAGTCGCAGCCGTGACAACGAACGCGGATATTTCCTTCGAAGAGGGAACGAATTGATACAGGAAAGCGTTGAAACTCGGTCTGATTATCTGGACGCGAACGGCTGGCTTTACCCGTTTCGCGCAAGTGCTTCTTTAAACTCTAAAAGAGAGAAAGATAGAATGAACGTAAGCGTGTTCCACAGAGCCGACGGTAATTCGCACGGTAAGTTTTAATATCGAGTTTCGGTATCGAATGCCATGCCCAGAAGAAGCGTCTGCTCGTTGGAAAAAGGAGAAGAGGATGGAGGTTCTTACAGATAGGAAGACGCGGCTTCGAATCGCTAAGAAAGAGTAAGAGAAAGAGAGATAGATCGGGACTCGCGATATCTTGTTTCCTTAATAAACGGAAACGGAACGTAATCGTATTATTTGTTTCTACCTTTAAGAATTTTACCCCTCGGTCTAATACCCTTCTCAACGATAAGAGTGGGAGAGAAGAAAGAGAAAGATCGAGACAGGCGTAAGGATCTTTCGAGCGGTTGAAAGTTGTCTGTAAAAGGGGAGAGGAGGAGGAAGCAGCCACAGAGGATGTAGAGAATGGAAAGAATATTTAAGAAGGTATTAAGATCCCTCTCTTCGGTCTCCCTCGCCTCCGTCGTCGTTGCCGTCTCCTATCCGTATGGATGGGAAAGTATTAACGTTGTACTTTATTCGCGGGTGCCAGATGAGTTTTGAAATATGGAAAATATTTTATCCTACCAATCGCGTCTCTCCACTAAATTCGGTTCCCTCGCTTATACTGCTCTTATTTCTCACGGATGAACGTTTTATCGCGACGACGTCACTTGAATTTCTTTTCACGTTAATACGAAATTACTTCAAAATGAAATGACTTCTTTTGAAAGATTCGTTATCATAATCTATATGTTACATTAAAATTTAATGAATGTTAATAATGTCCTCTGCTCTTAGATGCTACCGGCTCTTTCGATAAGTTCTTATTTACAAAAAAGAAGAGCAAAAGGTAATCGTCGGTAGCAGGAAGAAAGGCAAGCAAGGATTCTTCGCGGCTTACGGGAGGCATAAAGCCAGGACTAATTCCAAGAGTCGTTCCCGCTGCGATATTCTTATCGAGAATAGCCGCGAGAACGTTTCGCGATCGTTGAATGGCGCACCGCGGCGCATAGGAGTCAGGTGTCGAGGCGGGGATCCGAAGGGAAACGCATTAACAGGTGCTGCGCTCGGGGTAATAGCCGATGTATCATTGCCATGGCCCGACGAGGGCACACTCGACGGCTCCACCTTGAGAAGAACAACTCGCATAACCCAAGATCGAAGCATATGCTTTCGTCGTTCCTGTTTTTCGATATCCCTTCAAGGGCTAACAGTTGGTGGATGTATCGTTTCCTATCTCGATCAGTTTTAATAGATCGACGAATAGACCCTGTGTATTGTTTATGTGACAAGATAAATGAGATCTGGGTCTAACAAAAAGTAAGCTTCGTTTTGTGGAAGATCGATAGTCATTTACTTTGTTTCGTGAAGAAGGAAGAAATGCGACAGTATTGAACGTACTTAAGCGTTCCACCCTTCCCCTACAGTCTAAAGGGAAACCCATAAAACATTTGACCGCGAACGAGGGTGACAGCCACGGGGAGGAGAAACTCGCGGCGATGTTTCATCGAGCTACCGAGCAAAACTTACTTCTACGTTACACGTCGGATCTTTGCGAGTCGGCTACCAGTAAGACGACAGAAAGAACGAGAGAGAGTGTGTGAGAGAGAAGAAAGCCGAATCAGGTTCGGTTAACGATTACAAATTGGGTTGGCCGATCGGGGACCTATTCCCGGATTAATACTGCGATAAATAATCGAAAGCTGATTACAGGGAGCAAGGCAAGTAGTACGAGAGTACACATTGGTGGAAGGCATCAACGTGAAAGGGAAAGGAGATGCTGAGAGAAGCGAGAAAAAAGGGTGGAGGCGGAATCTTTCTTTTGGCCCTTAAGGCTCTTTTACAACAAGGCCATCGTGACATCGCACTGAATTCCATCGAAAGGGATAACAAAATTTTTTACACAGGATAAAGAACATACTTCATCGTTTGTGACATTGTTTATAGCGGGATATTAATTTTTAATGGTTGCGTCTGGGTTGGAATCTTTTTTAGAAAGTTTATAGTGTCAATTTTTGACAACACATGACAACACATTTTTTTTTGTTTTGTTAATTGACGCGAACTACTGAGAAATTCGTTGGCGTCGCGACGCTTCTCGTTGTAGAAGCGCCTTTAAGGTGTCATTCGCGAAGCTCGCGATAGGCCGAGCTGGTTTTAAGTTATACCCACGTGGAACGTAAACCCGTAAACGCGCGCCCGCGGCCAACATATTACGCGCATTAATTCCCGGCGCTTGACGTGAAAGGCGATTCGTAATACGCTAGCAGAAGCGAAGAGAGAGGGTGACAAGAAGAGCAGAGAGGAACGGGATGAGAAGGATGACGGTGGTGGGAAGAGGAGAAGACACGAGAGCCGTAGCCAACGTTGTCGTAGTGGTCGTCGTTCCTTGTCGAAGGAGGAGAACCTACGAAGAGAAGTGACGATAGCCGATTCTCTTTATTCATTTATAACAAGATAGGTTCGATGGATGTCTACGAATGTCTGAAGATTTTTCGGTAATTATAAACTTAGAATCCAGTAAATATTCCTGTCAGCTGTACTCGACGACAATTTACGAGATCGTTGCTGGCAAGAAGATCACTGGAACTATCACGGTAAGAAAGATTGGTACAAATCGTGTCTCATATTCCACAAATTTGAAACATAAACGTTAATCAATCTGATCGATCAACAAGACTGTAGCTTCTAGATACCAAACACTCCTATTGGCCATGACAATTCGATTAGTATCCAGTCGTTCGTTCGACTGTGACATTATATCTTACAGGTCGCAAAATTAAAGTCGAATATGCTAGAAGGAAAAACCAGCGACGATGATTCGTCGATTCGCTTTGGCGTCCGCGGTGGTCGCGCTTGATGGACCACCCGTCGTCCATCGTTACGATCGCTACCAAGGACGGCCCTGGAAAGAGCATCACTGGTTAGTAAGACGCTGGGAAGAAGACTACTCGTTTGGGGTTGGATAATTTCGATTGTGATGATCATTATTTCTCATATATTTTATATAATATCTAATTCTATCAAATTTGACTAACATAAGCTGTAAACTAAATCAAGAATGGTGAACCCAGAGAATGCTTTCAACCGTTGATAAATTCACATTGGTATAGATTTCTGTGGAAGGACGGAAGAGAGTGGGTGGGAAGGGACAAAGAGTGTACCTACTCGCCAACCGATTTAAACAAAGACGTTCGCCGTCCCAGCAACGTTCGGAGAAACGTGACGGTGGCATTCGAATAGCTCGTAGCCGGGGCGCGGACGGTCCCGTTGTAATACCATGGAATTAATCTATGCCCGCGATGGTAATAATAAGGAAATGTTTCAATCTCGATGATGTATGATGCATCGTGCTTCGTGCGTTCACGGTAGGAAAAGGGTCTCCCTTGTTCCGCACAACGACGCTTGTCGTTGAAGAACGATCAATCTCGTCAAGGAGTCGGCCATTGGGGATCAGGGGATCCTTGCTTGATGAGACGTAGCCAAACGGACGACAAGCCGACGTCGTGTGAGACAATGAAATTCATTTTGCTTAGATAACCAGCATAGGAATACCTTTAAAGGATAAACAGTTGAGAATTTGTATGTTGTCATTTTTCGGGAAACTGTATCGAATGTATTTTTTTTTAAATTTATGATCTAATAAAATAATATTTTTGGTAGAGAATCAACTGTGTCGAATTTATTTAAAAATATTCATGATCCAATAAAATATAGTATACCTACCTTTTTTTGACGAGGTTGAAATAAGTCAAACGGTCGAGTTGATTCCTGATTTATACGGGCAACTTACGAGACGTCATCCCTTCATTCCCAACCCCCTCTCAGCGTGCCGACAACGGTCTTACCCCCCACAGTTCCGACGTTTCGCATCGACTTTGATAACCCTACGATAGTTGCTTTTCGCTCGTTGGAGAGAAAGGGGAGAGAGGGCGAGAGCGTTGGGTGGTGGTACGGCGGTTTATCTTCGATTACGGTACGTCTTGGCGCTGGTTTCTTGGCTTTGGATTTATGGCGAGCGATTTGTCGGTAGCGCCAGATTAGAATTAGTTTGCGGAGTCTCGTGGCCGCGTTTGTTCGGGATCCGACACTGTCTCGGGGGCCCGTGCTGCGAGATCGAGATATCGAGATCTTCTCGTACGTCGAGAGACGTTCTATCGCCTTCTCGCTACGCTACGAATCTCCGAATCTCGATAGAGAGCACGAAGTATTTGCTTTCTACCGATTAATCGCGACCCTAGGAAAACTAAGGAGGTACGTTTAAGATTATTCGACTATGTTGCGATTAACTCTGTAGTCATTCGAATGGTTATATCTCGAAAGTCAACGCCATGAAAATTTTTCAAAAATAATATCAACCAAGACCGTACTCCAACGTGAGGTATTCCATAATTAAATGAAAAGATCAGCCTTGAAACGTACCGTTTCTCTATGAATTCCATATAAGAACTGAACCAGAACACAAAGAGGCACGCACGCAGGATCGGCTTTCGGGACACACCAGCCGAGATTCGGGTAGTTTGCACCCTTCCAAAGCGAGCAATATTAATATCTCTAATCATTCACCAACCCCTTTTCGCAAACCCTTATCAAGGGGTACGCCATGGGCATCGCTTGATGCGTGTTATTCAGATTTATCCCATTTGCCTTTGGGAAACGTATTTATCCGTAGAACAAACCCAAGTACACGAGCACCGATAAAGCGTTCGTCTTACGTGGAAGAGGATTAATATTAATCCACGAATGAAAGGCTGTGGTATTTTTTCTCTTTCTGTGCTAGTCCACGGAACTTCATGACCGGATTTTGTCGGACTGGCGGAAGAGAAAAAGTATACTTCGAGAGATCCTCGGTTAAGCTTGGTTTTTTCGAAAGCTTTCAAATAAATCCAAAGAGAATTTGGCTCAACGAAGCTGACAGAATTTATTTCGAAAATAAATAGTTACAATATATGTGGTGTTCCGATTCACGAGGGAGACATCATTTATCAGTCTGCTTTCTTTTCAACGATCGTCGTATAACATTAACGGCATTACCCGGTTTTCCTCGTGCTCTACCTAGGTCAGATAAGGCTGTGTCGGCTCGAAAGACGAAGGACTATTCGGTGGGACGTTTAAGGGAGCGGAAGAGCGATAGACGCGTATTAAAGAAAGACAGAGAGATAGATATAGAGAACGAGAGAGAAAGCGTAGGAAGGAAAGACACGGTAGGGAAAGGACGAAGGGACGTTCGGCCATTTAGCCAACCCCGCTCACCTTTGGCCAACCTCGTCTGGTTATTAATGAACTCGCTGATAGGAAGTGTCCATCTCTGCTGCGAAGAATCGCCTCCCAGAGCAAAGCTGTCACGTATTCGGCTTCTATTTCCCTTAGCTAACGCTCTCTATATGCAAATACGTCCGACCGGTCCCTCAGCGTGTCCTCCTTCCGCGGCTCTATCGTTCCTCTTTATGTGTTCGTCCGTGAGAGCGCGAGTTCGTGCGTATGTGCGTGTGCTTCTCGAATCGCGCGAGTATATTTTATGTAGCACGTGCGAGCTAACCTCCAAGAGAGCACTGCCTCTTTATAAATAGCGACTTTGATATCCAGTCGCGCCTTCGTCGGGGGGTTGCGCGAATTACCCTTTGCGAGATCATCCCCCTCGATGATGGGGCGAAGGATAACGAGATTGGAAAATTTTGTACTCGTCGTTGGGCTAGAGAACGGTGGACGTTACTTGCACGTACGTCGTCGAAGACATCACTAAGGAAAATGAAGTTTGGTTACTTTCGTTCATCCTATTGGGTCGGGTCTGGGTTGGTGCGATTAGTAGATGTAATGTGATACACTTCGAATATTATTCGAATTTCAGAAGTCTTGAACATTTTTGACATGATTCGAATCTTCATAGGTCTTGAAAGTCTTTGTTGGGATATGGGTAATGATATGTACTAGTCTTTATATAAAACAAGTCTTTAATTTTACTCTTTCTTTATAACAGCTTGAAACAGAAGGAGGAATGAGAGAAGTGTATAAGACTGTAAGCAGCCTCCAAACCCAAAACAAAGATTCGAAGACCCTCGTTCAACTACGAGGTATTAGGTCTTATGTATGACTGAAAGCTGGAAGCTTTTGTTAGCTAGGAAATGCTAGATTGAGTTTTGACTATAAAGAATACTACGTTTAATATCTTTGGAGGTCAATGTTCGATCCAACAGTCTTGATATGTTAAATCTTCCAAGTCACAATTTAAACCCCGATTTGACCCTACAAAATGCTGTGTTAGGAGATTAAAAGTGAAGTCTACGGAATAGGACAAAATGTGTGTTAAATAAGCACCGGTTTCAACCTACAAATGGCAGTTATGTCAGCTTTTGCCAAAACATGACCCTTATGCCCGATATGACCCTCTAGAACCTACAAACGTTAGTGTTCCAGTGTCAAAACGATTCTTATAAACCTCGATACAAAGCTTATCACAGCATTTTGTAGGATCAAATCGAAGTTCACTTTACTCATTAAACCCCGGTTTCAAACTACAAAGCCTACCACAGCATCTTGTAGAGTAAAAACGTGTCTTAATGTCAAGCGACAGATTGAAACTTCAAAAGAAAG
Source organism: Ancistrocerus nigricornis (assembly GCA_916049575.1). Lineage (NCBI taxonomy): Eukaryota > Metazoa > Arthropoda > Insecta > Hymenoptera > Vespidae > Ancistrocerus > Ancistrocerus nigricornis. The sequence goes on from OU696665.1 coordinate 7,398,391, forward strand.
TAGGTTATGAAGAATCAAACCGAGTTTAAAATTTCGACTTGGGCTACCACGAAACAACAATTACGGCTTATCAACATAGGTATGACTATAAACGTGTACAGCCATAGTAATATTAGGAATCATTTTATTAGGACAAACAAGGGTTGATTGGAACAAGGAATTGATTGAAAACTTGCAAGACAAAGTATCGGATACCCATTACTAGGTCCAATGTTTATTTTATTTGATCCAAGAGAACGAAAATTTCACGAAATGCAGACGTCAGTGAAGAGAAACGATAGGAACACAGCGGAAGCGCAGGTACGTCGTAAGTACGAGTGATATCGAAGCGAAGGCGGCAGCTGGGCTGCGCGGAACGCAGCACCTGTCGACCTGCACAACAAACAGAAAGAACGTGAAACAGATAATCGTTTCTTTTCTTGGTTTCGGATCGAACACTCGAAAGCCTTGTTCCCTCGCACCGTGCGTTAACACTAGTCGATTATTTCTCATAGATCTTGGCAATATCAAAATCCAGATTCGTGGCTTCTCTAAAAATCCAACCGAAAGGCTGAATTCACCGAAAACGAAAGGGAAGAAAAGAAGGCAACAACGTAGCAATCAGTGTGGTTTTGGATCCTCGAATTGGTGGTGCTTCTATTAGAGTCAGCCATAAGTCACAATTAGGTCACACTTTTTGGTGTACGGGGTGCGCCCGCCGTTTCTAGATACGTAGGTGTAACATCAGCATGGAAGAGAGAGAAAGTGCCAAACGGCGAGGAAAACGATGAGATGAAACGAAGAAGAGAAGGAGGAAGAGTAGAGAAGTCATCCTGGTCTATACTGATTTAAACGGCTGGTCTAATTCGAGGTTCGCGAGACACCTACACCTAGGACCGTCTATAACGCATAAATGATTACCACTTAGGTTCCTTTGTCGTTACGTTACCACGTTTCGTTCCTCTTCTATATTTCTCTCTCTCTCTTTCTTCCTCTTGGTCCCCCCGTAGAACGATGTTCCTTTGTCCGCCACGAATCGTTTACGACCGTAAGATTTATCGTTGGAGAACGTCGTCTTGGCGCACGGTCACCGGACTAGGAATCATCATTAAAGATCGATAATTCACGCGTGTTACGGTGCCTCTGGCTCCTCGATAAACAACGCTCGGAAAGTAGTTTTTGGGGTTCTCGATGTAAATCAAAACGAACGGCTAAGAACGGTCGAGATATTCCAAGTAACGAGACTATGTTGGTGCATCTATTCTCTCGAACGGTCGTAATCGACATTGTCGTTCTATCGGTAATATATTCTTCAGAATTTCGTACACTATTCGAAACGATTTACATACGAAACATGAGCTGTTTCGCGTGGACGTTTAACACTAGGATTTCCAAAGAGGTCAAAATGACCTGTTCCTTTCACCATTTTTCTAATAACAAAATAATTTTTGTACAGGTTTATTGAATATTGTTCATTAACGATAGGAAATGAAATGGTTCTTTTTTTTATTATTTATCAAACAGGTATACGCGATGAAAATATAGTTTTACTGCCGGTAGTTCTAATGTTAATCATAAAGTTCGATGACCTTTAAAGATGTCATAACGTCGAGAGAACTTCATTCCGTAAATTAATTTAGTAAGAATTAAGATCAGGGAGAACATAACATCGGCATGGAGGGTACTTGAAAGCATTCTAATGCCAATCCCAAGGTTTTTTGTTTTTTTCAAGAGACGATCTTAACGAAATTACGAGTGCTCCCTATCGGCTATCGCGTTCACTGCTCTCACAGAGCACGTAAGAGCTCCCGGAGAAAATATTCACGGGAAAAATCGTGGCGGAGACGTTCCTGCAGTTTCGTTATCTTTACGGCCGGACGATTCGGTCGGCATCGGCACACGATCGTCCGATGCGAGAAGCCAAAGAAACGACGTCTCTCCTTTTAACTCTTCGCGTAGCACGTCTCAAGAGAAACACGAAGCTTGGTGAACGCTTAGGTGAGTGCCGATGAGTCTCTTTCTCCTTCCCGTAAAATTTTACGACGCCGAGTTATAATTATTTTATTATCGCCGATCGTAAACGATCAAACAGTGAAGGTAATAATATGCAGTAAATACCTTTAATGGACACGACCGAGTCGTGGCGAGACGCGTTAAACCGCGCCCGCTGTAAACTAGTCGTTCCTCGTCGTATTCCGTGACGATCGATCGACGATTTTTCTCGATTTATTTGCCGCTCGTATCCTCCAACGAAGGAAACGCATGGCCGTTCTGTGAATCGTGGTTAAACTCAAGGCTACTACGAGTTTCCACGAAGTATCTTGATGGAGCAATAATTTAAAAGCATTTGACCATATATGCTTTTTGTTTTTAGAGTAGAGGAAAGTGGCCTAATATGGGGAGGGTTTCTAATATGGGATATCTAATATATCACAATGTTTTGATAAGTGCAATTACGTCTTTTGTCTTTATATGCGACGAAACAGACGCATCACGGTAGCCATTACTGTGTTACGAGACGATTTGTCAAAACGGTTATTGACAAATTTCTTTATGAAGCATATTAAAGTGTTATCTAATAAATATATATGTATAAGCAATCGATGCCAAGTCTCGAAAGGAGTATGGCCATTTTAGAAAATTCAAAATTGGCCAACTTTGGCACCGAGGTTTCTTAGGGCCTCCGGAATGGATTGGCTAAATTAGGTCTCTGCCAACAAATCTGGGTGTTTCTAAAAACGGGAATTGTGCAGGACCCAGACCCAACCCAGATTTTTGGGCAGAGATCTAATTGGCTCGGGTTTGGGTCCTGCATAATTCCCATTCCAGAAACACCCAGATTTTTTATCAGAGATCTAATTTACCCAATAGATTCCAGAGGCCCTAAGGAGCCTCTGTGCCAAATTTGAAGTCTTTCATACCCCACATACTCCATTCTTCTACTTAAACAGAATCTACAACCTTCTGAAAAAAACCTCTCCATATTAAGCTACTTTCTTCTACCATCCAATATCGCGATCAATCGAGCCGATATGTTCTCCTAGAACCCCTACCAAAGTATTTCTAATCATAGATTTAGCAATGAAGGAAAAGAGATGGATAGATAGAGAACTAATATAACGCTTCTAACGAGAATATAGTATAAGGGTGGAACGGATAAGGGAAGGTCGAGAACGCGCATAATGCCGAACCAACGGAGTCTCGTCTCGTCAGTATCTTTGATTAGAGACTCGCTCTTCTACTGATTTGCTTCTAATAAACCCATAAAATCGTCGAAGGGGAAGAGACCCAGCGAGACACAGAGTATGAATCGTACGATATCCAACGTGGGGTTATCGTATCGATATATAACACTAAAATTCATGAACCCTCGTGCATTCTCATTTCGTGGATAATTAGTCCAGTCAAGATCGAGAAGTGTGGTACTCTCGCAGACTCCGGTTAATAACTTTCCATCTGGAATCGCAGCGATTCCACGAGTTCCAATACGGTTTCTCGTTTTTTCGGGTAGGCACTCGCCAATCCTTACCCTCGGAAAGCAAATGAAGCTCTTTCGCGGAGTAAAGGAGAGTGAGTGGACGGCTCGAAGGCGGCATTATATACACTGGGAATACCTCCCGCTGGCCAGAGAAATCACTGGCGGGACTTAATAAGCGTGGAAAGAGCCGAAGAGATGGAAGATAGCTAGGCGGATGATGCGAAAACTTTGGTATATTAGCTGCTTTGGTCGATCCAACGTCGGCAGTTCTCGCACTACGGCTTCTGAAAACTCGCGAGCGCGCCAACGCGTTTCTCTTCGTGCAATCTATGTATATATGTATACGCGCAATGACGTTGGTCGAAAGTTCGAGGAACTTGTCTTCGATCGTGCATACAAAAAAAGCATTTCGTGAGTATAAAGTATGTGGAAGATTCCTCGTGGAAGTTGGAATCTTGCTATTTTCACTCAATAATTCTTTTTTAGAAGTTTAAGATGAGAAATTAGTTTTATGGAATAGATGTAGGGATTTAGTGAAAAAGTATGTGGTTCTCAACTGGTGCCCAAGACGTAAATGATTCCACATAAAGAGCCCTCAACCTCCTTTGCTGCGTGCTGTTACCCCGAATGACCCTAATATATAGAATGTTAGCTCCAATCACAAGAAATAACATTTGGAACACATTCACTTTGTGGTATCATTTACATAGCGTAAAAAATATATGTTATGTCATCACAAATAAAGGAGATATTTAAGTGATTACATTTAAATCTCCAATTGACAGTTGACGTTTAAAACAGTGTTCGAATTTTATCAATAATTCTATTCACACTTGAGGTCATATCAATCATTAGAGTTCAATTCGAACCTTTTAGGCCTAACACAAGATCTGGAGTAATAAGAAAACAATATACCTAGTTTAAAAAACATGTTATCTACCAGCTCGATGATAGCAAATTATTGTATTGTCATCCTGATTACATAGGTATAAACCCAATTCTGTTTTTACACGAATTTGATTTAACAATATCAACCTAAATTCTGAGAAGAAAATTTTGCTTAATTTTTGGTAATGACAAGGAATGTAATACGATTTCCATTTGTGAGAATTCCTCGAATTTTATAACCATAATATGGAATTTTGTCCGCTTTATCTGCATTTTGAGTTTGATATTCAAAGTGAAAAGCACCTTTTTGATGTCTATCAAAAGTAATAAAAATTAAATTAAATTTTGTGCATAATACTACATATTTATTAAACCATGAAAACTCACGGTTTATAGTATTATTTTTGCTGATTTCTAATAACTGGAACCAATCTTCCATTTCCCCATAGATGCAATATATTTTTTTACACATATTCTTCGGGAACTTATCTATCATTAAGTATACTTGCAAAGTTTCAATTCGATACGACAATTAGAATCGACTTTCAAGATTTGCTAACATAGTTACAAGTGAAGCTAAGATAAGCATGTAAACAAAAAACAAGTCATAATTATAAGCAACGTATAAAAACTTAAAAAAAATCCCATTACCAAGGTCCAAACTACGAATAGAGTGTCAACTAGCATCGACAGAAAATTCGACGTTACGCAAAAAGATTACCCGATGCAAGAGCAATCGGTAAAGAGAAGCGTTCGTTGGTTAGTTCGAGTCGGATGCGACGTGGGATCGCGAAGGGTTAAGAATCTAATTTATTCCATTCGCGTGCGCGACTCGCAAATTAGGAGCAATCGATGCGCCGTCTAAGTCGTGACAGGCAGTGTCAAGCAATCAGCAACTTCCGGCAAAGAGAAGCGAGAGCGCTTCCTCGCCTTTAAATCCGCGAGTCCCACGCGGCTCGTGTTTAAGAGGCCGAGGCGAGAGAGATGGAATGAAGAAAGGAGCAAGAGAGAGAGAAAAGAAGAGGAACAGAAAGAAGGATCGTTTCTCTCTTTCTCGCTCTCTCGTCTTCGACCATCTCTCAGCTTCTTTCTTCCTCGGTCCGTCTCATACCCTCTCTCTCTCTCTCTCTTTCGTACATTCACGTTTTCTTTCTCTATCCTTCGTTCTTTCTTCGAGCGTACACACCGAGGAAGAGTTAATGAACGCTCGGCACTCTCGCTCTCGCTCGTTGATACGGTGGCGTCTTGGCCCACGCGTCACCATAATTACACCGTGCACGCACGCGTGTCCCATACTGCGTGATCGGAGTGCCAAGTGCACCACGCTCTCGGCTCTTTCGAATCCAGACTGTCTGGCGCGATGACCCTCTTCGCTATTCGATCGTTCATCTCTTTCTCTCTTGGTTTCTTTTTTTTCTTTACGATTCCCCACTTTTCATTCGTTAAGAAAACATTAAAGAGATTCTCGATGATGTAAATAATTTTATTTAATTGTAGAGTCATTCGGGGTAAGTGTGCGCATCGCTCTAGAGCGGGGCAAGGAAGTTGGGCGTTTTGACGGATTGACAGGTGATATTGAAGTGGCGAATTAGTTTTGACATGTTATTTTTTTCAACAAAATTTAAATTGACTTGTTTTATTCGTAGTATTTTGCGTCATGGCAAACAGTGTCACAAACTGGACAAAAAAGGATTTTTATTATGTATGGAAAATTGATGCCAGACTCACTCATGTTTTTCAGTTAAACTATTTCGTTAGTTGAAAAAGAGGTTACTTCTCGTAACTCGGAAGAATTTGGTTTTGTTTTGTTTTGATGGATTGACAAGTGTCACTGAAGTGGCAAATTAGTTTTGACATGTTACGGCGTTGCGCGGCGCTTCATTCTTATTTTTTTCAACAATATCTAAATTCACTAGTTTCTTTAAATTCAATTCATTTTGTGTCACAACAAACAGTGTCATATCTTAGTCGTTGAATTGACAACGATGAGTACACTTTTAATAAATTTAGAATATATTTAAGTGTATTATGAAAAAAAAAGTTTGAAGTTAAATCGTTTACTTGGGGGTTTATAAACCTTCATTTGCATTTTGACTCTCTGGGGTAAGTGTGCGCATGCCAACAATGTACTTCGAAGAAAATAATTTTTGTTATTTGAAGCAATGCTATCACTTCTCCACGTACGCACGCTTACCCCTAATACGATTTTGTTATGTTTTCCTATTTTGTGAAAAAGTTCACCAATTTTTGGATTTTGTTTTTATTGCAATTTAGTCTAATACGTGCTCTATCTAAGAGTAGTAATCAGATTTTCCTAGCCCTTATAGTTTGTGATGCTTCAAAGACAAAAGTGATTACACTTAACCCGAACGAATTTATAAAAAATTCTTTCGATACCATAGTAATCCGTGTCTTCGTCGATCGTCTCGATTATGTAACAACCGATCTAATTAATGGTCATGAGGCTTATCGAAAGGACGTTATGATGTCACGATGACATCATTCTCCGAGATATCTGCTGTCGTTGCATCGAGCAAAACCGGCCGTGAGCCGGCGGTCCAGACACAGGATATTGTCGCGGCACTCATTCGCTAATTGATACAGTATGTGGTGCTTTATTTTACACCGACTGGAAGAGGTTCTCAAATCGCGATCGAGACAAGAATCTCGTTACTTTAATACATATATAGTATATAACAGCATTTTAACGATGTATAATATCGAGCTTCAAGATATCCAATCATCTTAACCAGAATAACGAAATAACTTTTAATCATACGTTTCGTGGAATAAACCTGAAGAAACGAAGAATCGACTTGAGAACCCTTTATACTGGCAACGATATTAATTCATAGGGTTCATAATCTATTAGTTACGTTAGCGGACGGGCGTTAACGAGTGTAATGGCAGCCACACGCCGTCTACGTGTCCGTTAACTCTCCTCCTCGACGTTCCTCGCACCATCGATGATCTCATCTAACCACGACCGGCCGTACTCTCTTGACTCGGCTTAATTGTTTGTTATCATTACGGAACGCGTGCTATTGAAATTAATGTTAATCCGTCTCGGTTAACGTGCGAGCCTCTCATAAAACTTACTTCCGGCGCGTGAACCTCTTTGGGCTTCGATATTAATAATTAAGATACTCGTTCCTTTTTTTTAAAAATCGTCGTCCTTACTCTCCCTTCGATCAAAATTTTATGCAAACGAGCACTCCTTAACGGGCTAAAAAAAAAATATTGTAATTTTCTTTAACGAACGATATTCTTCTGAACGTATCTTCTTGAGCATATGCTCAAACGGATCAGGAGTACGCGTTTCTACTTGGTTGTTTCCATAAAACGAGCCAATTTGTATCGACGGGCATTAAGTCGAGCATCGAGTGTATCGATATCAACCCTTGAGTATCGAACAACACGCAAGTAGATACGATCGGACATACATAGTATCGGTAGTTTTATTTCATAAATATATGTAGTCTTACGCTCGTTACCTTTACTCCTTTTAAGAAGATACTTCTTTCATGCTACTTGGTATTTTTTCTATCCTCTTTCTACCTCTTCTCTTATTTCTTTAAGTATTCTTTTTTCCCTTTTCGTATTCCGTCCCGGAAAATTCAAAGCCCGTGAACGCGGCCAGTCATTTACCGCTGCGCGTAGCGTTACCACGGAGGAACGGAATTAAGAGTCAATTAGGGATTCTTTAATAAATTCTCCCCGTGGTTGGCTATCTGTAATTACTCGATCATTAATGGGTGCAACCGAGTGTGGTATCTGAAGAAACGAAACGTTGTAGATTATTAGAGAAGATCCATCGCCCGTATGAGTTGTGAACTAATATCACGAGAGCTAGTGGAATTATTCGACTGTCATAAAAGTTTAACATGGCAAATGACAGAATTTTTTTTTTTATTTAAGAAAACCACAGTTTCGACCACGTTGGTTTTAGTCTATAACGTAATGGTACTTAACCTTTGAGTACTGACGTGGTTTAGCCAGGTCATTTATTTTGTACTGATAACAACATTTTTATATGGATTTAACATTTCTAATTAGGTATTAAAGCTGACAAAAAAATAAGATTAAGATTTGTTCACTCACTGTCTGTGAGACAGCCATGCCAGTATTTAAAGATTAAGTTTACTATAAGCATACTTTTCAGATTTGTAAATTACATTCTTTCAAAAAAGAAAAAAACATAAGCACGCTGTAATATTAGGATTACCAACTAACATTTCTATATTTAGGATCAATTTTAAAGCTTACAAGTTCTTAATTACCTTTGCCCTTTGATTTTCATAAAGTCTACATGAGATAAAAGTACCAGTTTGTGACTCTGTCCTAGTCTCAGACTCTTTGGAATAAATTTTTCAATTTACTCTGTATTTACTTATTTTTATTGCAATCTAAATACCAATAGAACTCATTTCGTTCTTTATCGACATATAAAAAGTAATTATGTAAAATAACACTGTGAAATAAAGCGTGTATGTTTTAACCTCCTACTAAGATCGAATTGTTAGTAAAGTCAACAAGAGTACAGTAATTGAAGAATTGTGAATATTTACGAAATGTATTATACATTATTCTAATTGTAAGAAAATTATTACTGGGGCATTAAATACAACATAAAAACATAAACAGCAGTCTAAATTCTTCTTTACAAACTCTATTGTACTTCATAAAACCATTATTACTATAAATAAATACATTATTTTCTCTTAAAAAAAATTTCCTCTTGCAATCCCCATAACTGATACTTTAACCTTATTGCCATAACGTGATAATGACAGAATTTATAATCGACTTTCATCTTTAAATAAAACAAAGACTAAACCAAACGATCGATCGATGTAACCGATCGTGTTCGTTGCATACCGCGACAACGGCAATTTGCTACGATAATTCTTTATCGCCCACGGCGCATCGTATCAAAGGATAATGGATCGCTTTCGTGGTTGTCGAAGGCCATTAAACGGTTCATCATGGATTTCACAGTGCGTCCAGGCAATCTGTAATAATATCGTCAGATGGAGGGCTCGAATGTGACGACTATACCTCGTATCGGTACCGTACCCGATTTGTAATAAACTACGATCAACGGCAATATTCCGCATCGAACGAAGTTGCAACATTTTAAGGTGAATTCTTAAGCCGGTTTAGAGATTACTAGGAGAACTCTAAAACTTCCTTCGATCGTAAAAATCCTCTTATAGGTTAACGAAATAAGATAGAAATAAACATAACCGAGAGTAATCCTAGTAACGCGAACGGAAATAGTACATGTTGTATAGAAGAAAGAGAAGGAGTAGAATCGCTTTTTATAAATCGCACGGATAGTCGGTTTTAGGTACGTTGAGACAGAAATAAGTTATCGCGTTGTAAAGGCGTGCTATAAAAGCACCCGTTATTCTCACGAGCGTAAATTGCTTCGTACCTCGAACTACGAGCATCGTCGACATCGGCCGAAGAGAGAGAGGATCGAGGGCCACCGTTTGAACGTGTAATAAGACATTGCTATTCTCACCTACCCGGAAAATCTATATTCGTAAAATTATTTTTTAAAGATCGAGTCACCTCGAGGCCGACTAAAAAGAATTCTTCTGATAAGAACACGGAAGAAGAATAACTTTCGGTTAAGATTATACGGTAGTTTTTTCAAAGGACATCGTTAAACGATAAGTGGCTTTATTTCTGAAAATCTATGAAAAGATATAATAAAAATGTTGAGACTTTCTTAAACACTTGACGTATCTTCAGTTAAGAATAAAAATTCCATTTTGGTGATCGCTATAGAATTAAAAAAGCCGATCTCTCGAGCGTTGGGTTAATTATAATTATATTTCTAAGTCTCGTTCTCGATGATAGTTATATGTAGTTATGCTTGTCATGCGACACACCACAACGTTTTCAAATAAAATAAGGATGAGAATCCGTCAACTTTGTGTTATTGACTTGGCCATCTTCATATTGTTTCGTTGTGCTAACGCACGAACACGTTTTCTTCGCTATAATTAAAGAACAAATTTAATTTAACAAAAAAGTCGACTGATAAAAAGAAACGATTCAGATCGCCATCAGAATCGAGGTCGAAAAAGAGTCACCACAAGCATAAAGAAGACAAAAGATTCGACAAATTACAAGACCAGATATCTAACCTCACAAAAGTTGTGGAGTCGTTATTGGAATCTACAAAATTAAAAAATCCAACACAACCAGTAATGGTTAATTCTGATGTTCTGGAAATTTCAGGTAGGTAAAACAAAAATATATTTTTCTAAATACGAACTCAGTTAAAGAAAAGATATAATAAAAATGTTGAAACTTTCTTAAACACTTGACGTGTCTTCCGTTAAGAATAAAAATTCCATTTTGGCGATCGCTATAGAATTAAAGAAGCCTATCTCTCGAGCGTTGGGATAATTATAATCAATTAACATCGTCTGTTTTTTTTTTAACAACGAGCTCTATATTCGTAAGCTCGATTCATTTTTTAAAAACCAAGATCATTTCTTTCGTGGAGTAGTCGGTGGAAGGAATCCTTGGACGCGTCATTTTGAAGAAAAAGAACGGGCCAGCTTTTCGCGCGTTTCTGCTCGCCTTGCCTTTCTCCAGAACAATCCGTCTTGCGGTCGGTATAATTAGGCTGAGTTATCGGTGCCAGATTCGGGGACAATAGCTGTATAAATATCCGCGCGTCGGAGAGGAGCGGTCGTCTCTCCTCGCGCGCTCTCGTGAAGCTGTACGTGGGCAGACGACCGGCGCGTCAGCGTCTGCGATGCGTTCTCCCTCTCTTTCCTTCTCTCTTACTCTCTTTTTCTCTCCCTTTTCTCTCTGGATACACGCAGGGGTGGTCCTCCTGACTAAATGCAAGGCGCACGCCGAGCCGCGCCGAGCCGAGCCGAGCGTCCGGCCGAGGACAAGAGTTGCCCGTAACGAGCGGTTCGCGATGCGCCTGTTACGGGCTTGCTTGATGCACGACGAACCGTCGCGTTTCCGACGCGAGTCGTTACTTGCTACCTTTGCCGGATACGAGTACGCATCGTTGAATTCTGGTCCTCTTAGCGTAGTTCTTGATAGGGATGGCAAACGATATATCGATGTTTTGAATATGTAGATTTATTATTTGACACATTTAGATCTATCGTATCGTATACGATATGCCAAAAGTAATAAATTATTCTTAAGTACAATGTTTAAGAATGAAATAAAAATACTTGTTTTTGAATAAAGTAGTTTCAGGTCTAAATGGGTTAGAATATATCGATATATTTTAGTCGATATGGTACTTTCGATACATCAAAAAAATTATATCCATATTTTTTTGATATATTAAAAGCGATATATCGATTATAATATATCAAGATATTTAAAAAAAAAATATATCGATATTTTTTCGATATACCTATCGAAAAATTTATATCAATTTTTTTTTATATATCGAAAGTGACATATCGATTATAATATATCCAGATATTTTCGATTGAAAAATACCGATATAATTTTGTCAATATTTCAGAAACCTTATTCATTTTTCTTTCTAGGTTACATTAGCTGTCAATGTCCATGTCCGAACAATCGTTTTTTTTTTATATATATATTTTTGTTTTTTTTTTTATTCAACCTTGAATGACATAACCACATCAGTTTTTGAGACATTTTACGCCCGTAAAAGGGAACATAAAATTACATTTAAGCCCGGTAGTACTAAAAGGTATTTTTGATAAGATATGTGATATAATATTTGGATAACAACGACTAGTTATTAATTTTGTCAGTTCATTAAAAAATATACAGGGTGTCCCATTTAACTTGACCACCTTGAATATATTGTTTATTTTTTATGGTAGGAAAAAATATTATTTTGTTCAAAGGGCCCAATGTTGCGATGGGTAAACTAATTTACTCAATGTCTTTTTTTTCGAGATTTCAAGGTAATCGATGTTTTTTTTAAATGAAACTATAAATTTCTTCCTTCGAAAAATGATAGCTGAGGTCAAGATAAATCACGTGACCTAGAAAATTCATAAAAGTTTGGAAATTGATGCAAATAGTAAAATAACACAGACAAATTCATGAAAAAACATCAATTTAATGGGCATTATTTTTAGCACTTAACGAAATAATTTTTTTTCAAGAATTTTTTTTTACCTGTTACCATTTGCATGATCGGTACATTTTATCGCTTGCATCAATTTCCTAATTTTTATGAATTTTTAGGGTCACGTGAAGGTTAAAGTACCCATTACAGGTCATGGAACAAGTCTTCATTTTAACTATCATTTACCGATGAAAAAAATGTGTAGTCCCATTTAAAAAAAAAAAACTATATAATACAAAAAATCAGCGAGATATTCAAGGTGGTCAAGTTAAGTGGGACACCCTGTATATCGATATATTCAAAATACTTATAATGATATATTCATTTTCGTTGCAATCTCTACTCGAGATTACATCTACTTTGTAACTCTTTACACGACTCCAAACCTTCCCCATTATCATCGACATTTTTCACACCGTCCCTCGAAACGTAACTTATTACACATCCAACTCGATAAGAGTGACCGAGATAACGCGATGTAAAAAAAGAAAATGAGATAAACAGAAAAAAGTAGTACTAAACTTCGGACACAAACGAATCGCGTCTCATTACGGCGATGCACGAACGTCACGATAGCCAACGTGTCCGTCGTCTTGACGGCGACACGCGTAACCCGTCGCTGGTAACATCCTCGAGAGTTAGAAAGAGAAAGAATGAGAAACTCATGACTGTAAATAATAGTAGCTATAAAATAAATGTAACGAGTCCGGTTCGATAGCGAAAGGCTAATGAGAATAGGTGCGTGCGAATGCCGTGAGACAACGCCCCAATTAACATAACGCATCGGTCGCGCGGAGAAGAAACTTTTATTTATTTATATTCGTCCCTGGGGATGGTAACGATGTAGTAGGAGGAGGATGGGCCGAGTTTTATTTATGGTCTATCAGGTTAATTAATAACGCGCGACGCGCGTCCGCTTTTCTCTCTTTCACCTGTCGCACCCCCTCTTTCTCTCTCTTATTCTTGTTTTTTCTATTTCCTTCTCTCATCCTCCGATACATCTATCTCTCGTACTCTCTTTCCCCATCTTTCTCTCTCTCTCTCGCTTTCGAAGCTTAGCGTGTATAACGTTGTATGGCTCGGAAAAATTAATTCGGTCATTAACGAATCGCATACGTAACGGTACCACGACTCGTGGCTCTTTGTATCCCCACGGGACAACGAGGAAGGATGAGCGTGTTCCCTCGGGCATTTCGGGAAATATCGATTAATCAACTCGAAGGTGAGGTCCGGAATCGGTGGACATTGTATAAAAAGCTTTTTATCATTACGGTTTATACGAAGTGAGCTGCTTCGTCTCGTTTATAGATCAGTTTTTTTAATGGGGATATTTTTTTTGTTTGTTTTCTTAGACAAATAAAGGGTCATATCTGTCTAAGAAACTTTTGTAGTCAGAATTTTTCAAACGAAACTTGTAATACCACTCGATTAGCGAAGTAATCGCTTATTCTCGAGTTCTTTTCGAGAATCCGTAGAAAGAAAAGAAGAGGCAAAGGGTCGATGATTTATTTCGGTACTATCGAAGAATTACATCTTCACCGATCGTAAAAAGCGCAAGCGCGGTAACACGATCCAAAGTGTCTCTATAGTCGTTGCCTTGGAGGGGTAGATGGAGGTAAGAGGCGGGGGATAATTACTAGCGCACAGGTACGAGGAGAGAGGATCGTTGTAACACGATCTTTCTCTCGGCATGGAGAGAAGAAGAATCCTTTGAGACGGTCGTTTGAATTCGACTGACCTTCCACGTTGCTTGAAGGATACCATCTCCTTTAAACCTCGACCCTCTATAAAACAAAAGTCCTCGTGCCCTCCTAATAACCTGACCTAGCACGTTTCCCGAGGTCGCAAAAGCACGGAAGTTCTATCTCATAAAGAGCTAGATACAACGTTGGTTTGGGATGTCTTTAAACCAAGAAACACAAATATTATGTTATTATCATACTTTTTTTTGCATTATCGTTATATAAATAAATTGATAAATTAAAAAAAAAATGAAAGTGTGAGCTATTTTTTTTTTATGATTTGCAATCATGCAAACTCAATCTTTAGGGAATTGGACTTCTTTAATAGCAGTAGTATGGTGTTTAAAAATAGTTTACGTAATTTAGCTCCAGCCAGTTGACTTCCCTAGTCAGGACCTTATACAGTCTGTCAAAAAAGTCTCCGTACACCCTTTAAAGCGCTGTAACTTTTAAAAAATTGATCAAATAGACTTGAATTTTTGCAAGCACGTAGAAAGATTAGTTTACTATATATATCGTAGTTTTTTTGGTTAACAAATATCAGAATCTTCAAAGTTACAAAGCAAATAGAAAAAGTCAGTTTTTCAACTTTTTTATCAGAGCTAATAATGAAAATTTAAAAACTGCCTTCTGTAGATTTAAGTATAATCCAGGCATACTATAAATTTCATCCAAATCGGTCAACGTTGTTTAGAGCTATAAATGTTTGCAGATCGCAGAATTAAGTCGTAATCAGCCGAAATCATCGATGATATATGTTATCTTTTCTACTTTTACTGTTTTTTAATTCAAATTTAACATAACATCTGTAATGTGAGTTTTTGTATCGTTTCATATGACTTGACATAAGTCACATTGTAATTCATCAAGTGGTTACCCATAAATAAATTAATTAATTAATCCATTCACCAGGATCTTTTTTTCAAAACAAAATGACTCTTATATAATTTCATATAAAATAATACCTATAGTTAAAATTATGTCCTTATAAAGACGACGGTCGTCTGCAAAGGGTCAAAGTTCTTTATGGATGTAATTAAAATTGTTTCTCGCGAGATGTTATGAAAGATCGTAAAAAAAAGAAATGATTGTAAACATAAATGTAAGAATACTGTTGAGAGAAAAAGAGAGAGAGAGAGAGGAAAAGCGTTGGCGAGTACTCGCAAAACGTTTCTCGCGTTATGCCGGACACAATGGTGGCTGTGCCAGGAGGAGGAGAGAGGGTCTCCACGACTCGCGGCACTCTACAGCGGCTGAACGCTCTGGTATAATGTTTTATGGCCGCGATCAGCCGTAGAAGTATGAAGTGTCGATAGAGCGAGGCAGAAGCGAAAGAGCGGCGAAGATCAAAGGGGTCCATAGAGGCCGCGTGGTAGCTCTCCCACCCTCGCTCGTTCCTTCCTCCCCGTTTCCCTCACCATCTCGCCAACGTTCCTTCCCGTCTCTTCCGTCTGGATGCCCCTCTTCCTCGGTCTTCTTTCATCCTCATCCTTCAAACCGACGATATATCGCTTCTTCTCGTTTCATCTTTTACGAGTGCGTAGCTGGAACTGCTCCATTCTGCGACTTTTTTTTTCGCTTGCTCGTTCGATCTTATCCCGAGTTGAATTGATATTAAAATTGTCTTGAAAAATTATCGAACCTATGTTATTGTCGATCGATAATCGACTTGTGATTAGTATTTTTTGAAGAAATTGACAGTTTCGTGCCAGCACACAATAGCTAACGTGACGGACAGGATGATACGATTCTCGAAACTCCAACGTTTAGCTACCAATCTTCTTCTTGTTCAGAGAAGAAAAAAAGAAACAGAGAATGGGGGCCGACGACTCCTCGCGAATTTCTTCCGTCCAACGGAAACTCGGGCTAAAGCGTCGTGTTTCGAAACTAATAATGGCCAATTGTCGGCGTATCGCGTACTCGCCGTAATTGGAGGAATAAATTGAAAAATTAGCAGAACGACCGCGGGCTGTGACTCATCATCGGAGTCCGTCGTGAAAGAGGAGTAGTGGGGAAGAAGAGAGCGAGAAAAGGATAGATAGATATCGTGGCGGTCAGGCTGCTGCCGTTCCGTTTGCCGATAATAATAACTGGCTGGAATGTCAAACGTCGGTCGGCCGATGAGCGAGAGAGAAGACGATGCTTCTTTCTCGAAAATCACATAAATTGCGAACGCTTTCCCATTAGCATCAGTACCATACACCTTTCGTATCAATTCGCATTCCTTTCAAGTAATTACAATTTTGTAACTTTGTGTATGGCATTTTTCTTCTTTTCTTCGCGTTGTATATACGAAAAGATCGTTTAAAAGTTGTTGGACGAAAACAGGAAGAAAGAGAGAGAGAAACGTGACAAGAAAAAAGTCATAATTTTTTAACATTCTCTTTCTCTTTTTCTCTTGGTCGTCGTTGATGTAGGTACGTCCCAAATTGACGAGGATGGGTCGTATTAAGTTATAATTTCATCGAGCTCGGGAATTATCGTGTCCTTCGTAACTTCCGTCGCCCGGATCGAAGGCGTAACCGTCATTGTCGTTGCTCGTAATTAAACCTTCCGATCGTTTCGATTCCAAGTAGGGATGCAACATCGTTCTTATAAACATCTATGTTTAAAAACATCGATATTCACACGACAAAACATCGGTAATAAGAACGATACATCGATGTTTTAAAATATTTTTTAAATATTAGGAAAAAACATGCTGAAAAGGCCTGATTTTACATAGTGAGGTCAGAGACATGTAAAAATAGTAAGGAACTAGAAATATTTTTTCATTTCATCACAAATCTTACATACCTATGCCTTTTTATCTATATTAAAAAGTATACCAGTCTAACAGTTTCTAACCCAAAACATTGGACGCAATGTTAACTTACCGATGATTAACTAACTTCACGTTAACTGGACCACCAAACTAAATCAAATGGGTCTAAAAAAGTGAACACATTTTTTTATTTGGTTTTATAATTAAAAAGATTTATTTCACAATTTTGAAATTGAGTTGGAAAAGAATCTTAGATAACACAGGGCAACAATTTTCACACCCAAAAACCAGACCATACTTGCCTAAAAGAAATGCCCCATCACGTCAGGTTGTCGAGATATCTTAACCTAAAAGTACGAAAAACACGTTTTTTTTTGCTATATTTAAAGTTATATTACATCGCGAGAAAATTTTTTTTTCTAAAAACGAGTTAAGCCATCTAAAACTACCACTCTTACTCTTCAAAACGCTATTTCCAAATTCGAGAAATCTTTTTTTTTCGCGGTAATATCATTAAATGAATTTCGGTACCTACTTTAGCGTAAATGGTACTGCTGTCATGAGAGCGCTAAAGTAGGTACCGAAATTCATTTAATGATATTGCCGCGAAAAAAAAAGATTTCTCGAATTTGGAAATAGCGTTTTGAAGAGTAAGAGTGGTAGTTTTAGATGGCTTTACTCGTTTTTTTTTTTTAAATTTTCTCGCGATGTAATATAACCTCAAATATAGCTAAGAAAAACGTGTTTTTCGTACTTTTAGGTTAGGATATCTCAACAACCTGACGTGAAAAACCTTTGGGCAAGTATAGTCTGATTTTTGCGTGAGAACTTTCATCAAATTTTGTCGACCTGTGTAATTTAGTCCCCAGAATCCTGTTTCTTTCTTGGATAAAAAACAAATGAGTAACCACCTCCTTTTTTTGAAATCGGTTAAAAAAATAAATCAACGACGATTAAATGATATCGATGTATGTTTTGCAAACATCGATGTACCGTTTCCATCCCTAAATATCCAAAAGATATCGTCGTTGGACTACGGAAGGACGAAGGATTAATCCACGACGAGGAGGAGACGAGAAGGCGTCTCGAGACGAGTACATATAAATCCACTGCGATGGCAGTAGAGAAACAGGGAAAGAGAGGAAAGAGTGAGATGGAGAACGAAGGAAGAAGAGGAAGGAAGAAGAAGAAGACGAGGATGACGGTGAGAGAGCACGAGCCAGCGAGAAGAGTTACGTACGGAGAGAGTGAACGTGTACGTTTGTAGTACTACGTACGTATGTAAGTACCTCCGTACGTACTACGTTGCGTACGTATACCTGGTGGGTTCTGGAAAACATTGACACGACAACGAGAGGCAACGCACCCGTCCGATGACACAGAGGCGCACGTGCGCTCCGAGTAGTCGAGCATAAATAATACAAGACGCGGACAAAGACGCCGCCCTCTTGACCATTTGTTTAAATTAAAATTATCCCCCTTGCTCGCCGGACGACTCTCTTCCTCGTCTTATACTCTTGCCAAGAGAGCAAGAGAGACAAAATGAAAGAGAGAGAGAAGGGTAGAGTGAACCGTACATACGCGCGAGACCTTTTTATTACAATTGTTAATGGTCGGTTCAACGTCTCTCGCCTTTGCTTACGGGGAACGTATGTACAGATTTCTACCTGAACTTACAGAGAAAACGCTTGTCTTCGCCTCGATCGTCTTTACGACGGCTCTGTCTTCAAGTTTGTACATAGTAAGCGAGAGTGTATTAACCTTTTGACGTATGATTTAATTTGATACGTAATAAAATTAATATTAGAAATTGAGAAAGAAAGAATGATTGTTATGAGTAATAGTGTTCACAAGTTTAACTAAACAATTTATTATTCCACTTGTTGTTCTAATTGCCTAAAATCTTACAAATCAAGAAATTCAAGAGAGGAGTTACTTAACCTATAATTACTTAAAACTAACGAACGCACAGTTAGTAGAAAATATGAACTTTGTTAGAAAACCGAAATAATTGCTTAATGCTTATAACTGACTACCCGTTATATTAAATGATAATTATTTTAATAATGCTTTGTTATTTATTATGAGCTGGTATAAAAAATTATTTATTTTTTTTATTTTCTTTGTAATTTCGAAAATTTCGAATTTTTGTAAACACCGAAAACACAATATGTAGTAAATTAATTCTTTTAAGATTTAAGGGAGTAAGTACTTCATGATAAATTGATCTATGCAGCCTATATGAGTCAGCTATAAGAATAAATAAATTATTTCGGTTAATATAAGTAAGTAATATTACACAAATAAGGGTATGTATGTAACAATTTCATAATTTACATCCATCTAAACTTCAAAATAAAAAACCTTATTGAAGTCACCAAAATGAAAATTTTGGCCTAAAA
Source organism: Ancistrocerus nigricornis (assembly GCA_916049575.1). NCBI lineage: Eukaryota > Metazoa > Arthropoda > Insecta > Hymenoptera > Vespidae > Ancistrocerus > Ancistrocerus nigricornis. Next base: position 7,417,745 of record OU696665.1, read on the forward strand.
TTAGGTTTACAGTATAATAATGTAATAATACACAAATAAGGGTATGGATTTAACAATTTGATAACTTTCTATAAAAAATTAATTTTTTCACATCCAAAAAATATAAATATTTAATTCAACATAAGAGGTATAAAACCACGAAATTTCAACATTTTATTCACAAATTTAACAAGTTGTCACTTTATTTATGTATCTGGAATTTTTAGCAGCATTATTAACCTTAATATAATTAATTACACTGTTTTAAGTTGATTCAGATAAAAAAAATAATTTTGACCAGCTTTCTGGGTTAAATACTCTACCGTGGAACGCTAAAATATATAAATTAGTTAAAATTGAACCACGTATAACTCTAGCTTTACATCTTTGTCGTGACATCAGCACCACGAGTCCCACACGATATTATAAAGCCCCGGGGTTAATACGAGGATGAGGGTTTGAACTCTGTCTTTATTTTCTTCCGAGTTTAAGACAACTTGCTTTTCTCTCTTTCCATTCATGCAATTACCAAAGTCATAATCTTCGATTGTCACAATTCACGCGTTCGACGAGATAATCAAAATTCCATCCACTCACGCGAGAAAGCTCAACGAACGCGATACTACCTCGCGGTGGAATATATTGTTGCTGACAAGTTAACTCGCGCGACTCGTTATTTCATTCGATCGTAGCGTAGCTGTCCGTGCTAATTGGAAAATTAGTTCGAGTATATGTACGTTACGTATATAAGCCAGTGGACGTGAATTTCGTCGCGTTCTCAAAAAATTCTGGCGAATCATCGAAACGTTTCTGCTTTCGACATTTAATTCAATCGATTTCTCTCGTTCTTATTCGCATTCTCTCTGTGAGAAAACGTTCAATTAGCCCTTGAATGGAATCGACAGGACGTCTGAAACGACGAGGATCGTAAAATTGCTGGAAGAATCACCTATTTCCAGGATCCGGAGTTGAGACCAGCTCATAAAGGCTATCGATAGAACCAAAGATCGGTATCGGCAAGTGGATTTAAAGGTAGCTTGACGGTATGCGCGGCATCTCTGACGATTCTATTCCTGAACCCTGATCAACCCGATCATCGAGTCCACCAAACTTTCTTCCTTAGATTTTAGACTATAAATATTGTGAAGTCGTATCGTAACTGTCGAGAAGACGAGAGACCAATTTAATTATCGTCCGTGGGTGGACTCTTCATTATCTAACCTACTTCGTATACAGGGTGTCTGGTTCCAGGTGTCCAAGCAGAGAACTACATGTACACATCAATGACTTGAGTCGAAAAGTTTGATACCATTTTGCAAAATTCGACTTAGTTAACGAGTTAATAATTAACAAAGATCAGTCAATTACGGCGATTAACGAAAAAAGGCCGTTTACTTGAGCTTGCAGCTAATCAAGAAACGAAGCAGTAGGAGGAACAATCCACAATAAATAACGTTACATGTCACTGCTTGCCGTGATTGGCCTATCTTTGTTTGTTAATGACTACTTAATTGTGCCGAATTTCGGAAAATAGTATTAGACTTTTCGACTCAAATCATTGATGTGCACATGTAGTTTTCCGCTTGGACACCTGGAACCAGACACCCTGTATATTCCTAATCTTGGTATACCCATATCGTTTTACTATCGAAAAATCATAAAAAAAAAAAATTTGGTAAACTCTCTCTCCATTTAAATCTATCCGCTCGATTTCGATCGTCCAGCTCGTCAACCGTAAATTCGTGACTCGTTCGACGAAATAAAAAATACTGTTTACGACTCGGCCAATGTCGTAACTCGTCGTGCGTCCAAAGCCGATGGATGTAAGAAGCGTGGAGGGAAATCTGTTTCTTTAGTAAATCATCTATACGTACGCCGCGTACAAGAAGGAAATTTGTATGTGCGGCGGTGTTCGTCCTCGGAGTTCGGTCGAGTGTACGAGATGGAGAAACGACAGAGAGAAAGAGAGAGAGAGAGAGTATGGAGGAGGGCCCTGGGCCTCGCCAGCGATAGGAGCAAACTCGACGAGCGAATTAACCGGCATCCACGGCGATTCGATCGCCCGTTTACCACGACGATCACGTGCCGTTGAAATGTAAACTCGTTCTTACGATCTCTCGTTTGCCATCGTCTTCTCTCTCTCTCTCTTCCTTCTTTCTCCATCTTTCACAGATGTAACTCGTTCCTTCTCTCCTTCTTGTACCTTCCGTAGAAGCACTTTGCACCACCACGTACGACGCACGAGACGACGTTTTATCGAATTCTCATCTCTTTCTTTCTCTTTCTCTTCTCTCTCAACGTTCCTCGTCCTTCGCGAGCCCGATCAGGCCGATAGTCAAATAAGACGCCAGATGTTAGGCCAAGGCAATTTGTGCAACGATCGATTCTCCGCGAGTAGGTAGGTAAGCGCGAATAGAGGCAACACGCTCGATCGTACCGTCTCTAATAGCGTACCGATAAAGTCTCACCGTCACGAGTTGGCGTGTACTCGCGATCAAGCGTTTTGCACTTTCTTGCCATGTATGGTAAAAACGTTATACCTACGGCAGAAAAGTATATATAAATCGTTGATCTTTGAAAAAAGAAATCCTTTTGAACTTTCTCTCTCTGTTCTGATCTTTTAATCTTCTTCTTGTTAGGTTTGTTTAGGTTTCTGGGTTTTTCTTTGCTCTCTAACCTATGACTAATCTGTATCTTCTATAATTATTTCTCTTCGAACTAAACATTGTATGTGTTTTATTCTCTTTTTTTTTGTATGTCTTTATTGTATAGGTATTTTTTATATATTTTTTTTCTGTAGGTGCCCACTGCGATTGTAATTAAGGATTGCATTACCGATATTATCAGTAATAACCGCAGGTAATATCGGGAAAAAAAAATTGTGAAACTTACATCTTTTGAAAAAAATAAAAATGAGTACGTAACCTTTAACGCTCATTTGTCAATTATTGTATTGTCATTTTTAATGTTATTTGTGTTTGATTTGTCATATTGAGAAATTTGTGTGTACATAGGTATGTAGTTTTATGCAAATTATCTTCATAAAAAGTATATTAAATATAACGGTAAGTAGGTAAAGTTTTTATTGTAAAATTGTGAATAGTAAAATTAATAAAAATCTGATCCAATCAAAAAGATTTTTCTACAAGAAACCCTTTTTAACCTCGAAACAAAATTACAAGTTGTAGAGAATTATTTGAGCTACAATTGCTACAATTTGAAATGATTTTACGGCTTTCTTGTTATTAATTTGTATTTTAATAAAATGTTAATAAAAAAAATTTATCTTATTTTATATTATAAATTGTAACCGTTAATTTTTCTGTACCTATTCGTATCTTTAGTACATCGCCGCGACATTGGCCTCTATTACCGGTATTACCGGAGAATACCGGTATTAGGGATATTTTTTCGGTATCACAGGTAACGGCAAAACTCGGTATTTATGCAATCCCTGATTGTAATACTCTCATCCTACGGACCTCAGTCCATGATCAAATTAACAGACTTATCTATCTATCTTGTATTTTGCATTATTTTAATTTTTTATTATTACTTTCTTCTATCTTATTTATGTATTATTTTTTTAAATTTTATTTTGACTTACTTTGTATTATTTGAGTACCAATTTTCTATTTCCTAATTTTTATCTCTATTTATAACTACTTATAGCAACTATATCTCGTATTATGATATTACTTTATACCTTTCTCTCGTCTGTTGCTTTAATTTTTGGTGTAAATACATGTACATGTTGTATCTGATTGTAACTGTCATCTTTACGAGCAAGTGCTCACAGATGTAATAAAAAGTTCATCCATTCATTCATTCAGTAGGAGCTGCTGCCCAATCAACAAAATAAATTGTTATTCTATTCAATTCTATCATCTTCGATGATCACGCGTCGAGTGTAAACGAAAGAGGCATAAAAGAAGAGGAAGGAACCACTCCGGTAGAAGAACGTTCGAACGTTTCGTGAACGTTACACGGTTTCCGATTTCTATCCCACACGATCTCCGAGTCTCGATATTCCCGAAAGGCGAGTGATAGATCGGCGAATATCTTGGGACGGCCGATATTATCTCTCTTTCCGCCGCGTGAATCCGTCAACGTCGACAGCTTATACGAAGTCGAGTTTTCTTGAGTCGATCGACGAGCTCCTTCCCTCGACAGGCATACCTTTCCCTTTCCTCCATCTTCTTGCATCCCCCTTCTCCCTTCTTCATCCTCTTTTCTCTCTTTTTCCATCTTCGGGCCTTTGTCTCAGATGCTGCGAGAAGATACGACGTGGAAGGTGTAATGGATCGCCACACGACCCGCTCGGTCCCAACCCCATATGGAACACCGGGAGAGATCGGCTGGAGATTACAGGGAAGCAGGGCATAATGTCCAAACAGTTGCTCGTCAACAACCGACTAACGGTCGACGAAAACGTTCTCTCTACCGAGAGTGAGAGAAAAGGAGAGAGAAAGAAGGAAGAAACGCGCGCGAGTTACCGATCACCGATCGCACAACCTCCAAGAATTCTTCGAAGCGTTACAACCACTAGAGAGAACCATCGAAGGTCGAAATCTTTTTAGAGAGCCCGTATTATACGTGTACATCGCTAAATCTCCTGAAACGAGCGAAGAACGCGTCCGCTCACGCTTTTCGATACTACGGATAAGCGGTTTATATCGGGATCGGCTCGATCGTTAACATTTTCCTGCTGGATTATACCTGTTAGCTTAACGCTTGTAACTCTAAGCTACGTGTCCTTCCTTATTCTTCAAAAGAGAAAGACGAGAATTTTGTTAGAGTCGTTCGGGTCAAGTGTGCGCACTTTTGTTTTTCAAAGTCCACTGCATTCAAACTATAAGGGTTAAGAAAATTGAATTAGTATTTTTAGATAAAGCATTTATTAGACTATAAATCACAACAGAAACAAAATCAGAATGCAGTCATTTGACCCGTATTAGGGGTAAGTGTGTTTAGGCCAATGGGGTAAGTAGACGCACGTGGGGAAGTGAACCCTTGGTTCAAATAACAAAAATAAAAAATTCTTTTAACTTTTAACTATCGATGTGGTTTTTTTGTAATGTTAGTACCGACGTGAAGTTTCCAAGACCGCTGTTTAAAGTGCCATTGTGTAAAATCTGGATGATTTATGTTAATAATTTCTGATAAATATAACAAAATTAGGAATTATAAATGAAACTAAGCATAAATGAATAACAATTATTATTTTTTTTTTATTGCTACTGACCGATACAAATCTCTTGCGCTTGGAGAAGGGTGTAAATTGACAAAGTAATGCAAACGAATGTCTATAAACTTACAAGTAAACGATATAACGTTAAACTTTTTTTTTATAATACGCTTAAATATATTCTAAATTCATTAAAAGTGTACTTCATCGTTGCCAATTCAACGACTAAAATATGACACTGTTTGTCGTGACGCAAAATACTACGGATGAAACTAGTGAATTTAGATATTGTTGAAACAAATAACAAGCTCTGACATGTCAAAACTAAGTCGCCACTTTAGTGACACTTGTCAATGCATCAAATAAAAAAAAAATTCTTCCGAGTTACGAGAAGTAACCTCTTTTTTAGCTAACGAAATAATTCAACTGTAAAACATGAGTGGATCTTACACCAATTTTACATGCATAATAAAAAACATTTTTTTGTACTGTTTATAATGTACTGTTTGTATACCATGTATTGTAACCCCTACAGCCTAGAAAAGGGTCAATTATTTGACATATTCATAAAAATAAAATTATGCTCTAAATTGCCATTACTTTCCCAATCAATCCAAACGCCCACCACCCTCTAGAGATATAGGCGATGCGCACAGTTACCCCGAATGACTACGTAGAAGCAAGACTCGATGCCACTGTTGTCAACGTTTTGTGGAACTCGTTAAAGATAATCGTAATTAAAGTGTCATTACTTTCTTCGACTCTTTTGTACGAACGAATTGCTCTTCGGTCTGTATTTTACATTTCTTTCGGTTAAAAGCACGTACCACGGATACGGACTATTAGAACTCGCGATAATCGTTACCGCTTCCTTTCCAATTACTTATCGACTCGTACTTTATCGCGTCACTTAGGAAAGAAATCTTCCAAGAACGATTATTATTATTAAAGTTCTAGATCATTTACCGATCATGATTAATCGTTATGAATTTCTTCCTCGAAACAGTTTCCTCGAAAATGCAACGAACCGTTTCGTATCACGTTCCATTTTCCACCTAGAGAACGAATCCTTTCGTTGTTCAAGGTCGACAAGATATCCCTCGAGAGGAAGCATATCGTAGATCAACGCACGGTGTCCGATCGAAGACACTAAACATTCAAGCTACACGCAACGGTTCGATCCACGCCGCCGAGAGCTCGAGAAGACGTTTGCTCGGGACTCGTAAAGCACCGTGTAAAAGGCGTACTACCGATATTATTACCGAGAACGCTACCGGCGTACATGCGAACAAGAATTTATTACGATCCCTATCGGTTTTGCTAGAAAAGAGAGAGAGAATTCAAGTGTATTTGTATAGCAAGAGAAGCAAGTAAGAGAAAGGAGAAGGGCTAATTTATGTTACGCGTATACGAGAAACTAAAACGAGAAGTCGAGTATTCTACCTATCCTTTTTTTTTTTCTCTTAGAATGAAATTATCCCACGGTACCACAGCAGTCCTGGGATATTCGATTTCGGTAGTTGGCTTTGGTATCTGGACGAAGATGGCTGCTCGGAGGAAAACGTTGGTGAGATCCGCGGAAAGACCGGGTCGTGGGTGTACGAGAGGAGCGAAAGAGAGAAAAAGAGATCGAGAGATGAACGTATGTGTATACGGGTGAGCGTTTTCGAGGAAAAGAGACGAGTGCTTTCGAAGCGTGGAAGAAGGACGAGGCTATCTCGAGCGCTCTTGCCGTAGAAGAGAGAAAGAGAGAAGGAGAGTGAGAAAGAGCAATGGATGGAATAAGAGGAGATAGAGAGAGGGAAAAGGAGGTGGAGGAACGAGACACAGAGGGAACTTGTTATGCTTTGAGAGATATGGCGGAGGCCTGCGGAATACATAATTTTGTAAAGACAAAAATGCTGCGGTCGTGCCTCGGCAGAGTCGCATTTTTCCTTGTTTCACGAAATGTTCAGACTCGTCTTTCCCTCTGCTTCTACCTTTCCTCTCGTCCATGGCCCTCTCTCTCTCTCTCTTACTCTTCTTTTCCTTCACCCTTTCTCCCCTTTTTCCATCTCTCTTCCCATCTCTCTCCTTGGACCCTTCGGTTTTCTTCTCGTCCGGCTCGGCTACGAGTATCATCCCTCTCTCGTTCCCTCCGGTAATGCGTTGCGAAATGAGAAACGTTTTGTAAAAAATATATCCGCATCTACTCGCGGTACCACCTAGCCGCTAGCCAACGGCAACGCTCTCTCGAAACGAGCCTCTTATCAAATTCCATATTTCTACTCGTCTCGCTTGGGATTTTCTATAGATTCGAAAACGAGAATCGTACTTAAATAATAATCATATGGAAATATGTTTCATCGATTGTGCCAGGTTTCCAATATTCTTACATTTTTATTTATTTATTAAAAATTTAAGGTCAAGAACGCCCTTTAGTGAATTACATTAATCTATACATAAGTTGTGATCGAGTAACACAATATTGCACTCTACAAAATTTTCATATGAAAGAATACAGAAAAGATAAACAGTCAAATCAGGAAGTCCTAGTTTACAATTAGGTAGACTGAGCAGAAAAATCGAATTAGAAGAAAAAAAAAAACGGTTTCTAGATACTTTTGCATGCTCGTAATCCATTTTCTTTATCTCGATATAACAGATGCAGCATCCGTCAAAAAAAGGGAACGGAAACTGGGAGAAAGATAAAGTCGAAGGACGAACCAAGAATTTTCCCAGCAATAATTCTTTAACTGAGATATCGATGCGGTCGTAAACAACGATACGCTATTGTTTCCGAGACAAAGTGTGGCCAATAAGTGGCTGGGACTTACGGGAAATAGGCAAAACGGGACTAACGGTAAACGGGTCCAGAAAAATTTCCATAAATTGACCATCTCGTTGGATGCGAACGCGTGTCTTCTACTTTCCGTTTCCCAAACACTTCTGTTCTTCGATAGCGACACGTTGTGGGTCGAAGGACCCACATCCAAGAACGAGGATCCTTTTCTTTCTTTCTCTCTCACGCTGCTGTTAAAACGGTTAGGTCTATCCTGCTCGCGCGCATAGTTGAGATCCCTAACTGATTTTAGTGGTTTCCCTTTGACTTTTTGACGTCTTACAAGGGCCGACAGCCATTCAAATAGTTTTGTAACCGCGCGCGCGCGAGAAGGACGGTCGACTCCATAACTAACCTCGGGTAACTCTCATGAGAACGATCCGCTCGGTCTATTTCGTTCGGTTCGACCTTTTTATTATTAAAATATGTTTAGGGTAGGTATGACAAGGTTTTTTTGATACAAATTTATTAAGAATTATATTGTGATCAATGATGCATGGGAATATTGTTTGTTTTTGTATGTGTTTATTGTAAAGGGATTAAAATATACAATATTCATAATCTCTTTTGACGAATAAACAAATTCTGCATTATGATAGATTCGTATGATATAATGGCCCTGCTGGTGTTCTATATCGCTCCTTATAATTTTTGAATTAGGTTACCTACTTTTCTCTTATTATTTAGATGATGGGGCACTTCACCGATTTCAATCATTTTTTAATATGTTGTTAGGGCCGTGACACTGAGCAACTTTTTTTAATGAAAAAATTGTTGAAAATGAAAAAAGGTTGGAAATTTATTACTTTGATTTTAAGATCAGGTCGGTTCTGGATTGCGTCTTTAGTTTATTTTTGGGTGTGGTTCTTAATTTTAAGTCACCTTTCTGTTCGCAAAGAAAGACCCACCCCCACTCAAACTATTTTATAGCCTAGATAGGAGATAGTTTGAAAATTTATTTTGATTTTAAGATAGGGTTGCAACTAAAAAAAAACCGTTTTTTTGTAATTTTTGTGTTGAAAAAATTTTTAATTCAAACAAAATAAAAACACGATTTTGTAATTTTAAACAAAACACAGTAACTTTCATAACCTTGGTTATGTTTTCCGACGTTAAATAAAAACACATCTATACATTCTATAACTGAGACGCAACGCATATCTTGGAAACTAAAGTCGAGCGACAATTTTTTTTTTAATTCTAAATAGGTTAAATTTTTCTTATTTTGTGAAAAGGTTTAGAAATTTTTGGATTTTATTACTGTTGTGATAATCAAGACTATCTAAAAATAATAATTTGATTTTCCTAGCCCTTATAATTTCTGTGCAGTGAAGCTTCAAAGACAAGTGTGCACACTTGACCCAAATGACTCTATTGCTCTTCATATTCCGCTTATAACTAAAAGTTTCTGTAAAAAAACCACACAAAAAAAAACTACAAATACTTACCATGCATAGGAATATTAATTCATCATCGATGACGTGTTTCTAGGAATCATACGTTTTTCGAGAACCAAGGAATTCATGACATTAGGAATTTCGATCACGAATCAAGTCGCGACCCCGATACGTAATCGTCGGCTTTCGTTGCGGCGACGTCAAAAACCGATCGGTCCGGTCGGGGCCTTAAGGCGCATCATAATTATCGTGAGGAGGGCCAAAGCTTGTGCGAGGGAGGAATAAGAAGTAGCAGGAACAGCACAGCGGCAGTAACGAAAGAAAGAGAGAGAAGAGAAGCGCGCGAGCCGTTTGCCGGCATCGTCGTTGCGGTCGTCCCGAGCTGGGCTATCAGGTACGGGCATTTCTATTTATGGCCTCGACTCCTGGGACCGACGAGTTATGATATTGTTTCGGCTGCTTCTCGGAATCTACGCGATCGGTGACTCGGATAAACCGAAAGCAGAAGAGGAGGAGAAAGAGAGACGTTCTTCGTCCACAGCACCAACCACCATCGCCACTACCCTGTCTTCTTTTCTCTTCTCTTAGCTTCTTCCCTATCGTCTCTTAACTTCTCGAAGGATGAAGAGAGAAAGAGAGACCGATGCGAGGTAGCGACAAGCCCAGCTTCGAGAGAAACGAAGTGAGAGAGAGAGAGAAAGGGTACAGTTTTATTTCTTCATCAACCACGGCTCAACTTGCCTACCTTTTATGATCGCCTGACCGCTTCATTAGTTCGCCAACTTTCCGAAGGTAACCGTCACCCAACAAATCGAGCCATCTACCATTAAATTTGTTCAATACCTCAAATTTTAATTAAGATCTTCTTTCTAATCTTTTATAGTCTCTTTCTCAAATCGATCATGAACATAAGTTTGAAAGAATGATACTTGATCTTTTCGAGAGATCAGTGAAAATAATCTTTCTCAACTGTCCCATCGCTAAGCGATCAAGCAACGTTCCTGAGAAAGGAACAATGTTCTGTCACGAGCTCTTCCCGTAAGATTTTCTTCGCTCTTTCTCCTGCTTTTCGTCTCTCACTATTCCCGAGAAAGAAAGATCGCGATAAATATCTTGGCATTTAGGAGAGAAGGTTAGCTCCGAGCACGTGAACCCAAAGAAGAAGAGAGTACGATGAGGGAAACGCGGTGGAGTCGCGGACGAAGCAAACGATGAGCCGCACACGTGTTCGACACGATTACTATTCCGCGGCTGTCCCTGCCCGGTGACTTATGTTAATGTCGTAATTATATCATCCTAATCTACCGAGCCGCTCGGATATACGTACTCTACGTGTCCGCATCCTATCAAATACCCATCTTGAAAACTGCCATACGTGCCAGAATGCAAGGAGTCTCTCGCGGAGGTTGTGCTCATCGTCATCCCTCTTTCTCCATCATCATCCGAGAATCTCCCGCGACGACACATCAAGCTTTTGGTCGTCCTTTTAGGACCTCCTTATCCAAAACTTTTACGTATAGGAGGGTATTTCGAAAAGGATCGTGGTTTGGTTCAGGTAAACATCGGTGACAGGTGCAGGGATACCTAATCGATCCGCTAAAACCCAAAGTAAAAGGTATTCTCGCTTTTCCTGTTTACTTTGGTCCGAGGGAATTCGATAAAAGGTAAAATCTAATAACCGATCCCTATGAGTATAATCCCACGACTGCATTAAAAGTAATTAGCGTTCGTTCCTTCCTGGCCAAAGTTTGAAAATGTATTTTTACTCGAGGATACCTCGATCGATGAAGAAATTTCGATATTTAACGAGGGCCATTAACCGACTTTCCAGCATTTTCTTCCAGCAGCGGAGATGGAATAGGAAGAGAGAGAGAAAGAAAAGAACGGACGGTGACGATGGCGACGGGTAACGAGGATGAAGTTATTCAAAGGAAACTGGATCGCTTTGGTTATCCTTTCATGGATTTTCGTTCCTTTGACGATTCCATCCATTCTTCACGGTCCGAGTCTTTTGACATTCGCCACGGGGACGACTCCGGTTGGTTACCTCCGCCTTCCAGGAGGAAGAATAGAACTACGAACTACAGGCTGCGCTCGCTTAATCCGCGAATCGAAGCTTTCATGCATAATTCATGATTTTATCTCTTCCTCTCTTCGGCTATCGTGTATTCGCTCGCGAGCACATTGCCCCCACCAAAGAAGGAGCTACCTTTTGAATCGAAAACTTTCGAGATCCTCTCGCCGTTTCGGGGAGGTAAAATTTATCGCGCTTATGGCATTCAAACCGCGAGGAAAAGTCTCTTTTCGTCTTTCTCTCTCTCCCCTCTCTTTTTACCTTCGCGTCCGTGGAAGAGAAGAGCACCGTTGTAATCTTTCCGAAGCTGGTCGAGAAAAGCTAGCGCGCGAGAGAGCTCACTCCCCGCTTCTTCTTCTTCGCCGTTATAACCGATACAATGTAACCTTACGGCCGGCCGCTTACGTAGAACTTTATTCTTCGACCTGAAAATTTTGACGTTGGTGAAGGAAGGCCACGGGATAGAGAGGGTGGTGTATAAAAAGGGAATAAAAAGGGAAATAGAAGAGGGTAAATGTGGGATAACACGTATTCCGCCATCTTTCTATATTTCTCTCTCTCATCGTTCTTTTCTCTTATTCGCCCTTTAACATTTTCTCCCTCTTCTTCTATCTTTCTCTTACCCTCGATCTCGCTCGATCTCACACAGGTATTGAATGCGAGCGAGTCGAAAGCGAGCCGAAGTCTTTTTTGTCTAAACGGCCATAAATTCTCAGATAATACAGGCCGTATCTATCTCCGCGGAAACCTCCGCTTTGGATGAGGGCACGGGGGTGCTAGGGAAGAAGGTGGATGGCGCGAAGGAAAAAGGTTATTATTAATATTTCAGAATTTATAGGGTGACGGTATTAGACGCGGCTTGTCCTGGCCTATGGCGACCCTCGCGACAACGACGACGAAGACCAATATGGCGACGTGTGCGTTCCAATGTTAAGTTTCTTCGTATGATATGCGGGTGTTGTTCGAAAAGGTGGTCCCTACTCTTTACTTTTTGACTCGGTCATCGAGTATCGGTGTCAATTTCAATTAATATCATTCCTGATTGATCGTCTCACGAGTGGATACGGGCGGTGATTGGTCACGATCGGTATTTTGATCTATCATACGGGAATCATTGCATTGCAAAGGGGAGTACAGTCACAAGCATGTATTGTTCGTTGGTATGAAGTTGCGATAGATAAGTTATATAGGCATTTTTATATTACTTTTGTTATTACCAGACTACGGATATTTATGCAAATGCATATTTGTCATGTTGCATATGTTTTGCATATTTTACATATAAAACAAATCATTGAATATGTTACATATGTCCTTTATATTTGACATATTTTTATTCAGTTATCAGTTCTCTTTACAATATTTGATGAATCATGAATTATAATTCATATGCATTTGCATTATGGAGGGGAGAGATAAGGAGGACACTCTCAATGTAGGTATGTAAAAATGTCCTTCTTATGAAGGAAATTACAGATGACGTTCGAAATATTATGGGTACATATTCAAAAGAAGACGCAACAACTTGTTAGAGTAGTTCTGAACAGAAAACAGATGTACACTGTATTATTTTCAGGTTATTTAAAAGAGATTTTTTTATTTAACTACTTGAACCATTTACCTTTTATAAAGTATACTCTTTTATTAAATACGCTAGTCATTAATAATATTTTTGAAAAAAAATTTTTTTTTTTGCACAGGAACCATTGGCGTTTTAAAAAATATATACGCCATTTTCAAGTTTTCATTTCTTGAAAAAAGAACATAAATGTGCTTAATTGTTAACGTTAATGGTTTCTGTGCAAAAATACAATTTTTTTTTCTTAAAATTCAAAATGAAAATTGCTGTCTTGAAGGATTTCGAAGGATGAGCATTGGTATGTTAATAGCTGAATAGTTCAACAATATAAATCTATAAGCATTTTTTTGAGATAATTTGAGACTTTTGATTTAATGAAATATCTATATTTCACTCAATAAAAAAAACAAAGTCTTATAACTCGTTAAAAGTGTATAAAGCAAAATGATTCTTGAAGGTAGTAGAACATATTTGCAAGGAAGTTCATTTTTCGTCGCGCCTAAGTCCACTATTCAGCCGTTTCAGCCCACTATGCGCCCCGTATGAGATTGTCCTTCTTATCTCTACCCTCCATAATTTGTATAAATATCTGCAGTCTTGTTACCACTAACTTCATACCGATGAACAATATATGATTGCGACTGTACATTGATCACCATTACAAATCGCTCGATCGGAACATAAGAGAGTAATCACAGAGAGAGAATAGTAAAAGAAACAGTCGAGGTAACAGTCAAGAAAGAGAAAGAGATCCGCCAGAGATTTTATGAGCACGTTCTCGGTGCACGCTTTCGGGGAACGATGATTTGGATAATTTCACTTGGACCGGAGATCCTACCAAGCGATTAGGCGGAACGACCGATGCTCGGAATCTCTCGGAAAGTTACCAGAGTCGAAAAAGGTACTGCGTACTTGATAAGCGTGACGTCAACGCGGTCGAGAGAGTCATTCGCTTATTTCGCGGGAGTTTATGCGAATCGTTTCCCCCGGCGTGGCCTACTGCCTTCCTCATAATTCGGATCTCGATTCATTTTTCTTTGTACATTACGGGTACAGTGATATATTGTCTTGCGAGTGACGTAAATGTTAATCGAAAGGACAAATGTATCATCTCGTATCGTTTGATAAGGAATATCTTTACATCGTTGTATTCAAAATCATCCGATCGAAAAAAGAAGAACCTTAGCTTGGGCCTAAATGGATTTATGGCAGCGCAGAATTCACCAGCGGGATATGTCTCGCCCTCGTACAATTTCGGAGACGATATTAGCATTAGAGAGACGAAAGTATTCTCCCTCTTCTTCTTCTGGGCCTGGTAAGGCCCATCAGGTATATCATCCTACGCGTTGGTCCAACAACGACAAACCACACCCGGACTTTGGACAATGGATGACGCACTGGCACTACTCTACCACGGTAACCACGGCTCGGCTCCCTTTTCTTGAATTATGGTTTTAGGTGGTGTGCCGTTTTAACTATCGTTCGACTACGAGATCTCTTTGCTCTCTTCGATCGACGATCTTTCTCGAATAGAATGTTTTTCTTTCTATTTTTTTTTGCGTGGGGTCCTCGTTTCACCTGAAGGAGGCAGGTAGTGGCTCAAACGGGGTTCTAACTTATCTAGAAATTTCTTGAATCGAGTCAGGTAGATTACCGTTTCCGTTCTCATCGATTGGTTATCAAATTTCGATGATTCTTCAGTTCAGAGAAACGCTCATCCTATATTTAACCCTAATCGTACTACGATAGTTTTGATATTATGACTAACTCCAAATTTGAGAATACTTATTTTATTAGTGTTAATTATTAATTTAATGTAAAAGCCCAAAACCAATTTTGGGAAATACGATATGAAATAATCAACAAATTTCAAACGTGATTAGGGTTAACCTCTTCACGCCCTTGGCCACATATGTGTACGTTCAGTTTTAATTTACAATAACGACGACTAGCCACATAAGTGTATATTATTTTTTTTTTAATATTCTTGATTCCTTCCAGCGTATTTTTTATTATTTAATCGCTATCGATTGAAAATTAATCAAATCTAACTACACAAGAAATTCGATAATTTGTTTCTAACTTTAAAAAAATTCGTCCCTGAAAAGGTTAATGACTTCGAGTATTGTGCATACGGATACTTTCGAGATAACAGCCATCGATGTTCTATCGATTAAATGTTAAATTAATTATCTGTTTTCTATCGAACAAACGTTCGAAGAAAAAGCAAGAGATATACCATGATAAAACGAGCGGCATTAATCGTCACCGGATAGTCTTCGATCGCTTATCGCCAACGGAGCTCAATTTCATGAGAATAAGAGAGAGAAGGAGAGAAGGATGGCCGAGGAGAGATTCGTTTTACCATTCTTGGCTAACAAAAAGGCCACGCCGATGAGAGTATTTAAAACCTATTCCTGGAAAGCATTTACCATCGAGTTTTTTCTCCCACCGCCAAAGGAGGTATTAATCTTTAGACCGGGCAATATTAATTTTCAGCGGATTCGACGCGGCAGCGCGAGCGCGATTAAAGATCCAACGAAGGAGGTAAGGAGCTTGTGTAATAACCTTAGTCACGATCTCCTATGATCGTAGTGACATTACGCCAGTCGAAATGTCATCACTTTCAGCTTATAGATTTTTCACGTCGTCGGAGGGATTATCGTGCTTTATGTTGTTATAAATCATGACTCTATAGGAAGTTCTCCTTTCTTCTTCTTCTCTTTTCTTTCTTTCTATTTACTCCTATCTCGCTCGTAACTCTTTCTTCATTATTAAACATTCCGCGTTTCGCTCGTTGTATCAATTTCAGTTCGAAAGGTAGAAAGACTCGAAGGGATGGTACTTGTAAAGTTTTTCAATATAGTCGAGGAAACAGCGAAGAATTTAATGACTATCGGTTTTTTCAAGTACAAAGATTTAAGGTTCGAGTATGAAAATATTTTACTGCTTGCGTAGTTACGACTTTCGTATGTTTCAAAATGACAGTCGATCAGCGTTGGAGCGCGATAAAGAAATCGTTTAGAACGATCACGAGTAGCCAGAGTAAAGGAGAGTGGAAGACCTCCAGCCGAGCGACGTGAAGTTCTTGACAAATGAATCTGCCGATACGAATAACGTTTCCCGCGGGATCCGGTTAGACGAGGGACCTCCGATCGGTGACGTCTTCATACACGACCTTCCAACTCACTCTCGCTCTCTACTCTTTCTCTCTTTTCAAGCTGTCCGTCACACAAATCGCCTAACCAGCCTTCCAGGATGTCACCGATTTATTTTACGAGCCGGTTCGTAGTCCTGGGTGCGGCTCGTCCCCTATCTTCACCCTCTCCTTCCTTCTCCACCTTCACGAAACCACGCCATATTGAGTCCTCACGCGACGAGTCCTGTCTTGGTGCGTCCTGGCTCCCGAAGAACACGAATCGATGCTTTATCGACTACCATTACCCATCTCGTACGAGGATATAACTTTTGGTCGTTTCTTCTCTTCTTTGGTAGAAGGGACAAACTCACCTACTCCTTCTCTCTCTTCAAGGAACGCTGCTCGTCCTGTTTCGGAATATCGATACGAGTTTCGAAGGACGCAGGATACGGCAAGATTCGTTTTTCTCTTTCTAAAAGGGAAAGAAAAGGGATGGAAAGAGAAGAAGAAAAGGAAAGAAGTCATAAGACATCGCGATCACGTTCCACCGTCGAGAGATCGAACTTGGAGATAGCGTGATTTCGAGCGGGCTTCCTCGGTTCGGTAATTCTACTCGATTCGAACGATCTCCTCCTCGACCTTCTCTCTTTCTCTTCTCACCCAACCCTCGAAATAACTTTGACGCGATCCGGACAGAGGGGGGAGAGCTGGGAACGAAATTTTTCACCCTTCGTCGCCTTTTCGAGGATATCGACGCACGCTCGATCGCGTACCATCCGCGATACGATCGCGCGAAGGAACTTCTTTTCTTGTTGTTTTTTTTTTTTTCTGGCTACCCTCGTATTCGAGAATCCCATCGAAGATGCTTCGAGAAAGAAGAAGAAGAATAAAGGGCTTCCTCGAGCTGTGGTGATTGCTCTTGAAAGACGAGTCTCAGGTAATTTTTCAGTAGCCCCGACGACAGGAAGACTACGGGTAAACCCTAATTAACTGGAGCAATTAGAAAATTGTAGGTACCGTCTTGAGTTTTACTTGCCGATTCACCCTTGAAGGGAGATCGACATTTCTCGAAGGACCATTGTCGTTGAACCAGAACGATTCCTTTCTTCTTTCTTAACTTTTGCTCCAAATTTTGACCTGAATCCTTCAATTTTCAAACAGGTAAGAAAATTGTTCGAAAATTGCGAAACCAAGGGAACCTCTTTTCCTTTCCTACACCCGTCCTCTTTCAATCCTCTTTCTCCATGGACGCCAAGAACAGGTATATCGGGGGTGTAACTTTCGCCTCGCGTACAAGAAAAATTGCCGGGCATATTTCACTCCGTGAGTTTACTCTCGGCGGGACACACCAAGGGGTCTCGAGGAAGGGGCAAACTACGGTCGATATTTATCCGGGCTTCGAAGAAAAAAATCGACTGCCGATCGTGATCGAAGAGGTTATTTATACGTCGACCGAGTCCAAAAGCCGAATCTCGATTATTATTATTTTTTTTTTAATTTACGGGCAGAAACGTCTTTTGGTGAATTTCATTAATTTATAAATAAGGTGTGATTGAGTAACACAACATTGTACTATACATAATTTTTGTATGAAAGAATACAGAAAAAAAGAAGGAAGAAAAGGAAAATAGTTAAATGAAGAAGGCGTAGTTAACAATTAGGTAGACTGACCCGAGGAGACCAATGGAAGGGGTTCATGCTTAAAACGAACCAAGCTATTGTTAAATATGTCCACGTCAATGCAGGCCGAATTCGCATACCCAGATAGGAATTGCCAAATCTGAAACAGGCCCAAATCTTGCCCAATATATGCTTATTGATAATTGGCCATAATTAGTTTAGTATTACTCGCCATCATTGTTTATTTTTCTACAATTGCCATTATCCAACCGGCATTCACAATGATCGGCCAAATATGACCTGTTAGCTGTGGGCCATCATTGGTTGCCAATTATTTACCACGGTTATAAATTTTTTATATTTACGGTTGTTTAACCGACATATGGCCAATATACAATTGTTAATCATTGGTACAGTAAGAACTATCCATTTTGGGCCATCGAGTATACAATTTCCATTATTTTTTTATTCTTTTTTATTTCCACTTACATTGTATTACAATGCATTGTATAGTCGGTTCAAAGACTTTTCGGTCATGTATTTCCTTTTTCAAGTTTTGCATCAACCCTTTCCATTTAATTAGTGTTAAGATGTTTGTTTGATAGGTATATGCAAAGTTTATTACTCGAGTTGTAATTTCTTATTAAATTTAAATAAACCAAATTCATAACAACAAATAATGTTAAAATGAGTTTAATTATTAAAATAACCGAATAAAATTTGATCAAAATATGATTATATTAAGATTATTTATGTAATTTAAGGATGAATTTAGAATTGGCAGATGAGAGATACAAAACTGGACCTATACTATTTTCTTAATGAGCCAATATTGCATTCATTATTGGGCCAATATTTTATTCACTAATGGGCCAATACTATCTCTGATCCCGAACCAGTATTATTTTCATTTATTAACCAAGGCTGTTGACCAGTGCTAGGCCCAATTTATCATCCGTCTCTAAATCACGTGGTTGCTGTTATCAAATCATTACTGGAAAAATGGTCACCGATGGTGGCCCAATATTAGGCCAGTTGTACTTCCCTACATGAATAGATACAGCCGCGTGAAATAGTATCACTATTGACAAAATTCAATTCATATAGTGGTATATTGAACAGAAGAAAGCTATTTTATTTTATGCTGCTCGATTCAACCGAATAAATTGGATCGTCGAAGAGATGCGCGTTCCTCGAAAATTAATGGCATATTTTATCGAGAGTAAGTAAAACACGTTTTCACCGTTAGACGACGTCCCGGCCACAAAGTTATAAAGTTGCATCGAGATACTTATGCGCGTCGCGAGGCCGAAGCGAATCGAGCTCGCTAATTAATGCCGACCGAGATTTATTTCGACCAAAAATAAATACCTAAGGTAAATATAGAAGGTGAAATTGCCAGGTTGACTGATCGAGATAATTCATCATCTTACCTAGAATTTTTAACGATCGATGTTAGCGAGAACTTGTCGCTAAATCAATAACGAGACTTCCGATCGTTCTTTAATGGATCTCTAACGTCAGCACGTTCAACGATTCCATAAAAGTATACTTAAGTGTTTCATAAATATTCGAAAGTTCGTGCTTTCTAACGCGATTGGACGTCGGCTGCCATTGGCTCGATTCACGTCGTCGTCGTCGTCGAACTGCTCGATAATTTATCGTTCTCGGATCGTATCCCCGTTTATTGTAATTTATGCGCGGTCAAAAGCGTTCAGCGCAGTCCGTAGACCAGAATACCGGTTTTCTATTATTAATAAATTTAAATCGCGATCTCCTCTAATGCCCCATGGATTTATCTTCCACGGTCGTCGTAACAGGGGCCCGTGGGCATGAATTTTCGGAATCGATAAATCCACCAATCGGAATCGCGTCTCTCGGTAGCCACGCTCGAACGATTCGAGAATGAGAAAATAACAGAAGAAAGAGATTGAGAGCGATATTAAATTCCAACGTTTCTCACGACCATCGAAGAGTCGATCGTAAAGTCGACTTCGGGAAAAGATCGAGACGATCGACGTTGGTAGGTATTATAAGATCGGTTCAAGACTTTTATCGATTTTACGAGAACGATAGACATACGAAGTTGCGAGGAAAGTCAGACGATAGGTTTAATCGTTCTTAATGCCTATATCATTATCATTGCTTAACGTGAAATGAATTATCAGCTTGCATCGAGGGTTCCGCGATCGTAAAAGTGTACTCGAAGAAAAAGCGTGATCGTTTAATGGCAGGAAGAGTAAAGGAAAGTCAAGATAGTGGAATGCGACAGCGTTCTCGTTTATAAATTATTTCATTTATCGATCGTTAAATACTTCTCGCGACGAGCAATTACGTAGGATCGCGATCCACGTCGACTTTCCATCGATTCTCGTTTAAAGAATGTAAAAAAGGAAGGAAGAGTGAGAATGTAATTTCGTGCGAATGAGAAAAAACGTGAATGACCGTAGCAGCAAGAAGGAAGGAGAGAGAGAGAACGCGTAAGAACGTCGCGTCGGTGGTGGCATCGTGGTCGCAAAGAAAAATTGATACGTGGGCACCTAATGGCCCAACAAAAAGAGGGGGGCCCAACAGGGCCGAGGTTCACAAAAGCATATGCATATTATGAATGGATGGACGGACGAAGGAAGGAGGAATGGATGCCAGAAATATATTGCCTCCTCGGTGCACCCACTCTCCCTTCTGTCTCGCGCGTAGTTTCGCCCTTGAACGAATGAGAAGGGAGTATCGAAAGAAGAAAGCTGAAAAAGAAACAGAAGGAAAGAAGAAGACAAAGGGAAGATAACAAAAAAAAAAAAGAAAAATCGTTTCTCTTCTTTTATCCAGCTTTGTCCACTTCGTTGATTCCATTTCTTCTCCTTGGGTTATCCTACCGATGCTACTTCTCTTCGTGACGCGGAGAGGGCGAGAAAGTCTGGAGCACGACAGAAAATTAGTGAAATCTGGCGGACAGCGCGTGGAACTGTCTGTCGCGCGACCCACCGCCGGATTTATAAGGAGCGAAGGTAGGATTTATGCCGGACCCGCCGTTATTTATCGGTTTCGATGGCACACGCGATATCGTTATACGGATATCGATACGTTCTTACCGTGTGAAGGAGTGGCCGCACGCGGAACGCGTTAGCCTCCTTTGCCGCTTCTCTTGGTCTCTTTTTTTTTTTATTTTTCCACGGGATAGATCATTTTGGGGTGTCCAGGAAAAGCCTGCTCCAATCTCGGCATTATTACACTCTTTCTTTTAAACCAGACACTTGACGGTAATTTAATCTACCGTGTAGAAAGTGGGGTGTGACAAACTCCACTTGTGTGGTTTCCAATTGTTTTCTTATTACTTAGACCACTCATTCCTGTTGAAAATAAGTGAAATATGAAAAAAGTACAGTAGAACATAGGTTATCCGAAGATTGGATTACCTGAACATCGGTTAACCAATTGCAGCATCAGAAATAATCGTTACAGGTATGAAGCCCAACTATAATAGAATGTATTCCCGCGGAATTATTGACATTAAAAATAAATTGCAATTTAGCAGAAAAGAACAAAAATGGTTAAAACAGATGTATTAAATTGGTAATATATAAAAAATCCTAATTTTTCATGTGAAATTTAGGTATTTAAATTTGTTATATTATTCGATCTAAACTGTTTAATTTGGAAAGTTGTATGATTGGCGTATTCTTAGTGGTAAGTAACTTACTAGTTGTGAGCAACAACTAACGTAAGTTAGTACGAGTAGTGAGTAACAACTAACGTAAGTTAGTACGAGTAGTGAGTAACAACTAATGTAAGTTAGTACGAGTAGTGAGTAACTACTAACTACTAGCTACTAACTACTAACTACTAACTACTAACTTAGGTTAGTAGTTACTTACTACTAGTAAGTTACTTACGGCTAAAAATACGCCAATGACACTACTTTCCAAAATTTAGCTATAACACAATCTTTTGATTATCGGAAAAATTCGATTATCCGATTATCGTGAACACAATTAGTTCGGAGAAATGAGGTTATACTACATTTATAATACCAACATTTATATACTACATTTATAATACCAAGAATGAATGATAAAAACTGAATTAGTATTGACATTATACCCATTTCACGTGTAGGGCACATCAAACCCACGGGGACGTAAGGATTCGTCACCTCGTACATTGGAGGGCTAAAAGTTCAATGAAACGTATTAACTATGATGATGACTGAGATGGTTAATTCACAGTCAACCGGACACGGAATTCCGAAGGTGAAACGGAAGCGGCTCGGCGTGCAATTATTAATTCTGAAGAATCGATAAGCTCAAAGTGGTGCCTTCCCCTCAGCCGCTCTCTTGTAATTATTGTCGGCAGTGCGGTAGGAAGGAGGAGAAGAAGGAGCTGCGGCTGAGGGCTGCGGGGGGTGGTTAACCCTCAAAGCACAATGCCACCCTCTAATCACGCATCGACTTATCGGCGAAGGAGTCGGAGAGAACGTGTATCGTATGAATCTCTTACACGGTTCCAAGAAGCCACACGTACGTGAGTACCTACCCAACGCTCGACAGTCTCGTCCTTAGCGTATTCGACCTTTCGCACTGGTATCTCCTCCACCACAGGTTCTAAAGTACAGGAAGCACTTTCTTCCACGTTTCTCGCTCGTTTGAAGTTAGTCCTGCGGCGTGCCGACACCTTCCGCCATACTCGAGGATCTTCGCGTTAGCGGTAAGCTTTTCATTAAAAACTATGGGAAAACGATCGTAAGAATTTCCAACGCATTTGTCATACCTATCTGTGATTTTCCATCAGAAATTATCGAACGATAAGGATCGCCCAAGCGTAAGATTAGCCTTATCCCTTCGTAATTATCGGGCATCGCCTTTTGCTTTTAATACTTATCATCGGAGGATCTTGAGCCTTCCGTTAATTACGTCGGGAGGCGTGATTAATCGAACGCCGCGGAAGGCACGACTTTTGCCATTGTTCACTGGTGGTTCCTACGGTTCCGACAACCTCCCTGCCCTTCTCCTGAGCGCACCGAACCTACTTCGCATAAAGGGTTGATCTTTAATTCATAACGGGTGGCGCTCGTTCGTGAGCGCGAGCTGCTAATCGCCCACGCACGAGCAACAAGACAGAGAGAACCACCGTGCACGCACACACGCTTGCGCGACCACTATCGCATCGATAACGTATATATACGTCTACTTGAACGTGTATTCGTAGGTTATATACATGTACGTGTACAAACCGCGCGTACCACGAGGGTGGGCCCACGTGATTGATTGTAATTAGTTTACGTACATATGCAACCAATAAGAACTCGACGAAAACTTCCTAGCCACGATTCGTCCTTTCTGAATTTGCTCTAATTCGTACGACTAATGATTATAAATTAGTCCCCTTTCTTAAATGTTTCTTTAAAAAACTTTTTTTACAACAAAAAAATAAACAGTTTACAAGAATCGCATGGAATTTGTCGTCGCTATGAGATCGAGCATGGAAGTCGCATACTTCGCGGCTTGTTCAACGCGAATGTTTATGCGTTTGCGTGTATATCACCTGGAGGCACGACGTGCTTGAACTTTCCAACTATTTATGCTTTATTGACGCTCGGCTGAGCATACTGACATAGCGACACGAAAGAGCAAAACGGGAGGAACATTGGAAATGATCATTTGTAAGAAGATTTTCCAACGGAGAAAATTGTGTAGATAAAGTTTCGTTTTCTAAGGAGATCTCATGCCATTCACGAATGAGGAAATCTCATCGATGCCGAACCTCGATGGTTCCAACTCTTGACGCGTTTAAACTAGTGGACTCTTCACGAGACGACCGCCCACCCATCTTCCCTATCTACCGCTTACGGAAAAGTATATTTTAAAAAGAAACTTTACCCAACGTAAAACTCCACTCACGGCTAGCTAATTCGAGGCTTTTCCCTGAAGGGTCTCCTACGACTTTTCCATATCGGCAGGAAATAGGAAGTACACGGATAGGTTATATACAGACTGGTATACTCGGACATACATTTGTCTGGGTTGGTACGCACACGTACGCGTTAGCAGACCTTTCCGGTTAACTCCGCTTAATTTCAGTCTCTCGGCTCTCTCTTTCTCTCGCTGAAGCGTGGGCTTCCCTTCGAAGGGCTCGCCGGTCCTTTGCGACCTACGCGCACTGCCATCCGAAGAAAGCGTATGTCTCGTTCGAGAAAGAGGAGGCACCGTCGCGGTAGCATCTCTGTCTTTCTTTTTTTTTTCTCTCTACGAAATGGCCGATCTCGGAAATGCACGGGAAACGTACATAAAATACGCATTAATCCTAAAGCCCAGAGTTAGCAGTCGGGTTGGCGCGGAGCCATCGAAGATTTTCGGACGTCTCTCCTCTACCCACTCTCGAACGTAAAAAGCTAAACGTTCCGGATAATAAAGCGGAGATTTACCTCCGGACATTTTTAACGAGGCGAAACAATCAATGCGCTAATTAGCGTCCTGAACTCTTTCTCTCTCTCTCTTCGGCTCGCTAACCGAGGGATACACAGTATCTCGACTGTCTCGTCTCATCCTCGTTTTCCTCTACTCTCGTCTTTCTGCTGGTAGTAGGACCTACGCGCTATCTTTCGTTTCTCGATCGTGAAAGCAACGCCGGCCGGAGCCATTTAAATCTTCTTCGTTCCGGCTACTTTTCTCGATCTCTCCATCTTTCTTTTTTTTTTTTAACCGCTTCATTACGAGGAAATCCCTAGAGAAACTTTCCGTTGATGACGATCCCCACGATATTTTGCAAATCCACTGTACGCTCTTAAATTTACTTATCGAGAGAGGTAGAAAAGTTTCATGGACGAACGAAACTTTTAAACTGTGCAGAGGAAATGGAATCATTTTGTCTGTTTCTTTCGTGAATTGATAAAAACGGGGTAGAAAATTGGAAATTATTAATTCTTATTAGCTTGGCTTCGATCGATCGAGGTTAACATCGCGTTTATATTTTTTACACCTGGAACGCCTCGACAGGATTTCATTTTCACATCTTTGTAATTAGTTCGATAATGAAAAAAATTGCCGCTGGAGACAGGTTTACCGTGGGTACGGGAGAACGGTCGACGGTATTAGTACGAGCGGGAGCAGGGAGATTCGTTATTATCCGGGATGCGTCCTCGCGTTAATGAATTAAAATCGATGCACAATGTTATTAACACGGTTGATAAGCATAGACAACGTTCGTTAAAGGTAGCAAATATAAATGACAAAATATAAATTGTGTGGGATAAAAAAAGATGTCGAACTCTTTGAACATTTTCGTTGGTATAGAGGGAAGTGGGGTAATATGGATCACTGCAATATTATGATAACTAATAGCGATATTTCTTTCGAAATACTATGTATTAGAAGGTAACCATGGCAACGTAAAACAATGACATTTGTGGCATGGTTTTTTTGGTGATTGTACGGTAGAGTAATTAGTTAAATTGATTATAGCTAAAGTTTTTCAATAAGTATATAATTCAGTTATATCTGAGTTACTAGCTATCCCCTGCCGATTTTGACTATCTCTTTTTCACCTTGATTAAATTTTTGAAAAATGGTGAAACACGTGTTTTTTTATTTTCAAATAGAATATAAATATCAATTTTCATGTAAATAACATCTTCGGTATCCAAGATATAGGTATTTTAATGCAAAACAAATTTACCCCCTTTTCACCCCCTTAGAAACGGAATTTCCGGAAATCTATTCTTAGTGGGTGCCTACGTTATGAAACAACTGTACCTTCAAAATTTCAGGTTCCTAGGTTAAACTATTTGAGCTGAGCGAGGATGCATTAGTCAGTCAGTTAGTCAGTCAGGACATGTAATTTTATATAAGTAGATTATTCTTTCGATTTTTTTTTTGTAATCAAGTATAATTACTATTATTCTTATCTACTTTTTGTATTTTCCATTTTTTTTTTTTTATATAACTTATTTGAAATGTAAGTGATTCATTTACATGTTGGCAATTTGGACCATTGTAGCTTCAGGTTATTTGAACAACTTTAAATTATATGCACTTTCTAGGTCCGATTGCAAGGACTTTCTTATGGACTTGATAAAGGAAAAAGTGCAACGGACGATTGTTTCCGAAGCTATTTGAGATATCTGAAAATCTTTTTGGATGTTTGTTTCATAACAAAATCAAAATGTACGTGTGTGTATAATTTTTGTAAAAATAAATGTTTTTTCTTCGTATAGATGTTTTGTTTTATAATTACAATCCTTCCAATCAATATCTAACGTATAATTATCAATTAAATAGGGTGGTCCAATGGCCCAAATGGGTGGTTTTATGCTTACATTTTCGTTCAGGCTAAAAAAAAAGATATTTATTATTCTGATAATTTTTCTATCACTTCGTATAAGAAAGTACATCAGTTTCCCACGATATGCAAGTAGTTTTATTAGAAAATCCATTCAGTACGCTTTTTTATATCATTTTTCAAACAGGTGGTCCATATTACCCCATTTTCCTCTAATAGAAAACTTAAAAAAATAATGGTAGCATGATCCAACTCCTAGCTCACCATTTACTATAAAAGCATTTACTAAGAGCACAACTATTAGTTTAGTTCCGAATTTCGTTACGGTTAGTCTGCATCGAAACGTTCGAATAGCGAGCGTAGCGAGAAGAGAGTCGGAAGAAGCGAAAGAAGGCCAAGAAGAAGAAAAGAAATGAAGAGTCCAGAAGAGAAGAGAAAGAGGAGGTTGGTGAGTAAGAGGAGTGCGAGTCGCGTATCAGGAGCACAAGCGTGGCCAAGCGAGAGCGTACGACGAACGACGACGACGACGACGACGCGAGCGGTCCGAAGCGCGCGGCCGAGGCGCGCAGTAACGTAATGGACGTCATTAGCCCGTGTAGATTATAGGGCGGCGCGCAGTAACGATCACTTCTTATAGGGCACACCGTGCCACGGCGAAGAGTAGACCGAAGGGGGGAGTCACGGTGGTCGGCAGAGTCTCTTTCCTAGAGTTCGCGAGCCGCGACCGATATCGCACGCTGTGCCGTGCCTTTTCTTCTTCTTCTTTGGCTTCCGGTAATGAATATACCGCGTCCAGACTCGAAGAACGACACCCCGCACGAAAGTTACTCGAGTGGAATTCAGTCCTCTGGTCAGGTTTCTTCAGTTTCACTTTTCGCGTTTTAATTAAAATCATGGTGGGAAAAGGATATAGAGGAATTGTAATAATACATTTTGTTGAGGTATCGAATCGTGATCAGTAGAGATTACTCTGTTATTAGTAGTCCTATCGAAAATGTTTTTATCAGCTTTTGCATTGTTTTAACGCTAGGTTTACGGACATTTGTTAGATTACCTGAAGAATTTCAAAATTGGAAGGCTTTCATGAATTTTAGGCGTTAAATGGATAATAATTGGTAGGGTAGACTGGCTCAGTTCAGTTCTATTTTCAAGTTCAAGCTAGTGACAAGTGCTGTGCGAAAAAATTGCACTGAACTTAGCCGTGTATCGCAAACAATATCATGATTTTTGGGATTATGTACTCCTATCAGATGCGTACTCATGGACCAGCCTACCCTACAAGCGGTAGAAGAAAAATGTTAAAGTGTTAAACAATGCTAAGTTTTTTGTTGTTTTCTATGGTTTTTGTAATTTTTCCACATGAAGAATGCGTAAAAATGACGCGCTCCGTTAACCTAGTATTTAATAAAGCTTTAATGTGATTAGAAAAAATTATTTGTGAATGTTTTGTTGTTATGTTTTTTCAAGATTATGTTGAACTTTTTGCAACTAAACATATAATTTTGTTACACGTATCTATTAGAAGATTTGAAGATGAATTCAGTAGATATCAGAACATAATTTTTTTTTATCTGGGTCGAGACAAAAATTACAAACTTTGTATTACAAAGAGCTTCATTTTTACATAAAGTACTCAGACGTTTACAAATCATGTTAAAATTTTCTTGAAACTATGCATAAGCTGATAAAAACGTAGTAATCTCTACTGATCACGATTCGTGATTTACCCTGTATATTGGAAAAATGTAGTTTGACTTTTACAGAATGGAGGATGGGTTATTTAAAAATCGTAAAAGCCGATAGCTGTTGTGGAAGAAAAGAGAAACGGATGAGGATAGTGTTCGAGGGTGGGGGGTAAAAAGAGAGAGAGAGATAAAGTGTGCGGTCGAAAAAGGATGGGTTTGCGTACGGGAGAGAAAAAAGAGTGAGAGAGAGAGAAGAGGGGTGCGTTTAAAGTAATGGCGTTTCGCTGGAGATGCTATAAATTTATCTGCCATAACTTGTTATACGCGGCTCTCCTCGCGTATTTATACATGCTCTTCTCTCGGCCACACACAGATTCCGTTTCGTCGGCTTCGCTCGCTCGCGTCGAACGTCTTCTTTCGTCTCGCTTGGTCTTCCAACGAAGAATATTGCCAGGACGAAAGAATATAGCGGCTCTCGATCGAAGAAAAGAGATTCCGTTCGCTAGGAGAGACAGTAAAGAAGGTTTACCCATTAAATTTCATTCCACTATGGGAACCCACGAGAACGTAATCCAGGAAAGTTGTCGTTTCCATGGTTTACAGGGTCTACCATAATTTTCCTACGAGCAATTACGAACGATGTAATATATGGCGAATTACTCTTGTCTTTATCGTTCCTCTGTCCAAACTCTCGCGCGGTCGTATCATTTGGATAATAATTTTAATTCGTAAGATTATGGTAGACGTGCACGGCTCCTCGCTCGGATGCAGGATAAAAAGAAAAAAAGAAAAAGCCAACCTTCCCTTTTCTCTTCGGCAGGTCTTCGATACCTGAAATCGTGCGAAAGTAATTGACGGACAATCTGGAGCACCTGCTGAAACTTTTATGTCCCGGAGCTGGGAAGAAACGTTCGGGTAGTCAGGACGCATCAGGCAGATGCGCACTGGATTATCGGCTTCGCGTTTCATCGTTTTTAATTGCGTCGAGAAGGACGGTGAAAGAGACAGAGAGAGCAAGAAAGAAAAAAGACAGAAGTTGTTAATGCGTCGAGAATTATTGATGGTTAAGAACTTACCGTGGAATATACGGCAGTCTTTAGAGGCTAATCGTGGCTCAATTAACGACCGATGATGATTTCCTTTAACCTACTGTTCCAATAATATTTTACCGTTCACGCAAGAAAGTTAATACCCTCGACGTTTATCATTAGGTAGTACCAAGAAAATCGGAACAGAGGCGAACGTGGCGAAAGGCGAGCGCATAAAAATGTCGTGCATTTATCAGCACCAAGAAGATTAGAAGGGAAATTGGTAGACGGAGGCCCGTAAAGATGGGGGCGTGGGTGTTCAAAGGCGAGCTGCACGTCGAAGAGCCGAAATCCAGCTTTTCCTCTCGACTCCTCTCCAACGGGGGATTCCTCGTCCTTCCTCCACGAGACGATCAAAGTTCAACCTCCATAATCTGGCCTAATCATGGCCCGGTGCCCCGCACCTCGAGTCGCTAACTTCTGTGACGTGTGCCAAGTCTCGTGGCGGGCGGCGCGGATCCAAGAAGGAGGTGAAAGAGGAGGAAGAGAAGAAGGAGGTGAAGAAGGTGGAGAAGAGGTAGGGGGAGGTATCAGTATCGCTCCGAGTAGACTGCCAGGCGGGAATAAACGGTTTATCCCATATTATAATTAGTTAAATTCTTCGGGACGTGGAGGTGTCTTTACACGTCAGTCAGCCCACTTCGCTTCCAGGCTCATCCACCCTCTCTCTTTCACCATCTTCCTCTCTCACTCTACTCTTCCTCTCTTCGATATTCTCCATGATCACTACCACCGACAGACTCCCCGACTTAACTCGTACACCTTGCCAAGAGAAAGAGAGGAAAGGGTAGGGGGAGAGATACGTAAGATATTAAACTATCTGAAAATTAGTTAAGTCGTGTTTAAAAGTTAGCAAGACAGGCAGGGAAAGTATTGCCACGGTTCGCTCCAACTCGACACTCGAATATCGCCGATGCGTGATCGTAATCCCTGATCGTGTCTGCTGATCCGAGACACGATCAAATTTCTTGTCTTAATTATTTAAAACACAATTATAAAAAATTTCTATGCCCCAATTTAAATGTAAAAAAAATCTTGAAATCATAATAGTCACAAATCAACAATTAGACAAGTCAAAGGTTTAAAGTTACGATATGTAAAGATAGGGTCGAAATCTTTACGATCGAGTAAAAGTAAACTTAGCAGGAGGCAGAAAATGTATTTGACACGTTTCGGTTTTCTCGACTTACACTCTTCGCGGCAGGCCGGAGGTGTACGCACGTCCCTCAAGGGCATGTTACAGTGCTCTTCGAGATTCTACCCGAGATTCTCTCGTACCGATACCGACGCCCGTATCATTATACATACCCACCCTCGAACGAACTAGTACGCATTCACCGTACCCTTCCACCACAGACGTTTCACCTCCCTTTCCGCTCTTCTCCACCTTCTTCCTTGATTTTTGTCAGTCGCCAGCCGCGCACGCCGATCATTACTGATTATTTACGCCCGTGCCACGTAGCGTTCCGTTGTAAGGCCTTAATTATATCCGCGGAGTGAACGGTAACGCATTAAAAGATCATTTTTATCGATCGTCAATGATAATACAGAATGTTTTAACATTCTCATAACTTTGTTGCAAATTTTCATTGAAAAACAAAATACAGGGAATAAACTAGAACATATGGACTATCTACGTTCCCACGAGCAAACTATGGCAAAACGTCGTACGCGTAATTCCCGCACGATTGGCGTCCAATCGAGGGTCGACGTTTCTGTCTAACGGTTTCAACCAGTGCCAGTAAATTACGCATCACGTTGCTCGACTGTATATACGCATTTACGATCACCGTAACGGTAGTAGAGTTCGTGTCGCAGTTCGGAAGCCAATGCGCTGTGTAATAACGAGAAACCGTTTATCGAACTTTGAGATCGTTTTATCAAGGGGTTTGGAGAATGATAATTCGTGTGGTGTTTGAGTTTCTATGAAACGTCTCGTGGTTTTATCGTATTTATCGGAGCTAGGGATGATGAAGAAAAAAAAGGATGAAGCTTTGGATCGAATGGAGCGAGAAAACGGGCAAATCTTTCAAATCTGTGCGATCGAGGGCAAAAAAGCGTCTTCTAAATCCGACGAGCGTCCAACAGGGTATTATTATTCTGACAGGATTTTAATTTGGTCCTCGGTCGAACGGGGAGACCTTATAGTGCCTTTCGTTCTGGCTTGCTCCAGCTCTTCGGTCTTCAAACGACGATGCTGTTTCACCGGGACCGTTCGTTGGTGGGTGTACATCGATATTGACGAGGGTGTAGCCAGCGCGTGACGTTTCGGGCTTCGAAGGAAAGCTAGAAACGGAGGACCTGCCTTTGGCCCTCGTGGTGCGCTCTCAGCGGGAGTCAACCCACAAATTATAACCGACCGGACGTGATGCTAATCTGGAGAAAGTTCGGAAAAGCGAGACTTGATTGATTCTAATTTATACCGCTTCGACCGTGACTACGTCCCAGGAATATGCTATGGCTCCTGGAATCTCTCGAATCGACGTCGACCTACAACCCTCAGGAATTCGATCCTAACCGATCTACTTGTCAAGCTCTGCTCTGGGATCTAAATTTCTTCTAATCCTTATTCTTATACCGACAGGACTGAGCATAGTACTTAATTATTCGTCATGATCGATAAATCAGCTAAAGTCTTGACAACTTTATTATCGATGACGTGGCATTCGAACTACGTCAAAATATTTGATCACACTCGCCAAGGAAATTACTTCCACCGTACACCGTTGCAACATTGACGCGTACAATATCCACAGTCCCGTCTTCGTTTCTCGCCCACCCCATTTCATTCGCGCGCACCACTCGCAGCTATTACCTTCTCTCCACCTACGAGAAGGAAGAGAGAGAAAGAAGGAAAATAAGCAGGTAGCCTTGCCTCGAGCGAACCAACAAAACCCTTAAGTTTCTTTGCCTTTATCCGACTTCCTGCCACGATTTCTTCGATCCGGCTGAAGCGAGAGAGGAAAGGATCTTGGGAGATCCAACAATAGTTACTTTGGATTACTCTCGGAGTTTCTTCGATCGACGACGCCCCGATCCAAGTCGATGGGGGAAAATTTATGAAAGTAATCCGACCTCACTTGACTGCTGATCGGCGTGGGAGAGAAGAGGCCCTTCGAACCAATGTATCTGTTATATTGTGTGCCGTGTTCGAATATAGGGAAGAAGAGAAATCAAACTTTCCGAACGATAAAATACGAGGCAACGGATATAGGAGAGAGAGAGAGAAGGATAAAGGGACACGAGGTGTCACCTGTCCGTGCGTTCAACAGGTATAACAGGCTATATTGTTGGGGATTCCTAACGTGCGTGATACGCGTTAGCGCAAAGAGAGAGAGAGAAAGCTGATCAGGGTGAAGGCTGATGCCAATGGCAGTGACGTTCGCGACGGTGCTGCCGAATCAGGGTGAGAAACCCAGAGAAAGGACGACTGGTTCTCATCTAACGGACTTGAAAATCTCTTCTCGAGCTCGTCCGACCGATTTACGCGATCTTTTCTATATCAAGATCTTTACACTCTCAATTTCAACCGTTCAGAAATGCCAACATTATTTTTTGGTTATATGGCAAGTAGTAACTTCGAGAATGGGGTAAAGGAGTAATAATTACTCCGTTAATCGCTTAAAATGCAGATAAGCCAATTTGTAAATCAACTTGAAGCTATGTGGCATGTAGTATGACACCCTTGAATCTGTATAGTTAATGACGCGAGATCTTTCGTAGAATGTTTGAGGCACTTGAAAATGTTTTCGAACGAGTGACTAAATTGGTTTTCTTCGTGTGCTTAACTACAAGGTAGAAACTTGAACACGTAGCAGATATAGAATGTTGGGCTTATCTCATAAAAATGTTGCTACATTTTAACGAGTTGTCACGATATATAACGTTACTCTCATACAGTGAAACTAATTGTGGATCAAGATCGACAAACGATCGTGGCTACTATCCCGGTTCTCGACGTTGCACGAAAACGAGTTTTCTAATTGGTACCAAAGCACATAGAACCAGTTCCACCGAGCGAATCTGATCAGCCAGCGCTCGTAAATTCGATCGTGCAGACGGTATGGCTTATCGGTGATTCGATACATCTCCGTGCAAAATCGATAATAATGCTGGTAGGGTTTCGAAGATCGAGAATACGCATATACGATATCGTCTTATCGATAGATCCATACTGATTGATAAGCATACAAGCTTATTCCTAATAAGTACTCTAAGTTGAGAGGGAGCATAGTTAATCGATATGACGCTTAATCCCCGTTGGATCGACGTCGTGTCATTTGAATCTCTCGGGACGACGACGATCGACATAGTAAAAGAGAAAAAAGGTTGGTGTAGTCCAAACGTAGGATTCGTTCCTTCGACGGCTTCTCTTCAAAGGCGTCCTTGAGGCCTTCTCATCCCACATGGAGATCCTGGCTCATCCTCATAAGCCCATCTCCGATCGAAGGTCACTCGATACATCGTGCCTCCGAAATCGAATGCGTTCATCCTATAGGTATTCCAATGAGGCGAACAAGTCGAAAGAGAGAAAAAGTTATAGGAGGAGGGGATAGGCGAGAAAGAGAGATGGCAATAAGAGTATAAGAAGAAGACAAGAAAAGAGAAAAGAAGGAAGGTGATGCAGACGGATGGCGTGCTACGATCGGTAGTCTTGTTTCTCGTCTACGAGAGGAGGGAAAGACTAGCAGGATGAGAAGCGTCGGCTACCGAAGCCCTTTCGCGCGGCAGGGCGTAGCCCGCAGCTCCGATCATTACCGACATTGTCCGCTAATGGATATTTATGAATGCACCAATCAACGCCACCACTACCGGGCTTCAATGCAATCAGAATCGATTATATAGATTTCGCTCGTGGTATCCTGCCTTGAGATCGTCCTCGCGAACTTTTGGACCTTTCCTCGAAGGTCTTCTCGATATCGATCGTCGATACTGTTTTATGGGCGTAGACCGATACAACAGTCCCATTTTTTCACGATGGGGAAAGGGAACGTACGATACTTTTTCTGAGAACCAAAGAAAAGGGGCCTGTTTTGATCTTGCCGACCAGTCGGTCCAAGCGGAACATTTTCTTCCGAAACAAAAGAACCGATCGGACGTGCTAATGAGAGAAGAAGCGGACCAAAAGGGGGCCTGGGCCGTGCGTGCGACGTAATCGCGAGATTTTTAAAAAGTCACGAATGCGTTTAGCCCCAGTACCCGTAGTCGCGAGCTCGAATTGTGTTACGGTGTATAACGTGCCGTGAACGGCCCGTGAATGTTCCGTGTATAATATCGCGTACGGCTGCGTGCATTGTATGTTTACGAGCGGAGCCAGAGGGGAGCTCGTGTGAGCGAAAGAGAGTGAAAGAGAGAGAGAGGGAAACCGGGTCGGTTGGAAGAGAGGACTCTCGACCAACGCGTGTCCGTATCGACGAGGATGTATCGACGGCAGCTTTGCCCTCGGCCATCCGCGTGTGGTCCATCTGGAGCGCGTTGCACTTTGCAATTTTGCCACCCGCATGGCGACGACGTTGGGATATAGAAGGTACTGGCCGTTCGTTCCCTCCCGACTTTATCGCCTTGGAAAATTTAGATCGTTCGAAGCGTGGAAAATGAGATCCCATGCGGGATCTCGTCTATGCTATTGGTTGGAGAATTTCACGCGAACCCTGTCGCGTGCACGTAAAACGAGTTTATTATGTTTCTAATCTATTGGCACGCGCTGGAGTTTACGTTGCCTGGGTTTATCAGTAATCTTTCCAACTTTTGGAGTTGGATGAAATATCGTCATGTAAGGCATCTTTTTTTTTGCTTTTATAAAAGAGTGTATAATTTCAGGCATCGTATTAATCGTTTATGCTGTTCAACATACAATACGTTTTTGCGACAACTTTCTTGGTCACAATTTTTGATCGATTTGGACGAACAAAGGCTTATTCGAAAGCTTAAAGATTTGTTGCAAGAATGATCTTTTTAAAATTTAAATCAATTTTTTGCCAGAAATGAGTATTTTTTATAAATTAACAGAAATGTCATCGTCCCTAAAAATCTTTCGGCTTTTGAATAAGCCCTTGTTTTTCAAATTCGATCAAAAATTGTGATATGGAAAGTTGTCGCGAAAACGTATTGGGTTGTAAACAACCTTAACACACTGGCGACTGTCGATGTAATCTTTGCATTTTTTTACTTTTGTAGGCTCTGTAATTTTCCATCATTTATTATTTATTGAAACAATCTATTTGACAACTTAACCCATTGAGGTACGGAATTTTAGAAAATAAAGGACCATGTTGCACAGAAATTTTATTGCTTTTTAAATTGACATATATGCATGTAGGAATTTGCAAAATTTCGAGATAGGTCAAAAACAAAACCCCACCGTGCATATTCACGTATTAACCTTAGAAAGATAGCTATGAGTCATTTTTACACAATTGTGTATTTGTTTTGGCGAAGTTTTTGGAGAACTCTACTTTTCTAGGGTTACAAAGGTGGGACACTTTTAATACCAACGTGCCTCAAACAGTTAAAAATGATTTTTCCATAAATTTCTAATTTGTTTCCTTTGCGTTTGCAACGTCTACATTTTTAGCAATCTTTTTTAAAATAAAACAGCTAGATTTCTGTTTTATGTTCACTCTCATATTAATGTAAAAACCCACTGGTATTTAGCTAACGCTCTGTAAATAAGAAAATAACCGTCTACACAGATTCCATTCAACTTTTCCTACCTTCGGCTTCGACTCAGCAAATTTATATCGCTCGTCGAGAAAGCTCAGCTTCCGCGAGCGTGCTATCAGGATTTAAGATGGATTAGATTGATATACGATCGATGCGTAATACTCGCGAAGTAACGGCGTCATCCATGGGCCCTTCGTTCTAGCGGGGTGTCAAGTTATGAGGGTAAGGCGAGCGTTACGGTCGAAGCCAAAGTACGAATAACTCGGCCGGTGTTGCGACTCGTACGGCTACCGACTTTATAGGCAATTCATTTTATACGTTATTTCCCATGAAACGATCGTTACGGCGAAGGTCCACGAATGCGTTCTATCTCGTATGGGTTGGGAGCTAAAATGCATCTAGCGAAAATGCGACTAGGCACGGTTACGTATCATTTTCCAAACGATTTCAACGTTCGATGAATCACTCCTTGACTTTATAGAACGTACAGAATCGTTTGGAAATAGAAACGATTTAAAAACGATAAAAATAATCCAAGTTTTTTTCTCTTTCGTTCAATTTTTAGATCCCCGAAGTGTTTCCGAAGGGATCTCTACTCGTTCGCCAATGACGAAGGTGGATCGGCGGATTCCGCGGCGACGGTGGCATCATCGTGAGAATGAAGAACGACTCAGAGGTGTCCACCTAAGGTTACTAATGATCCCATGGGCTCCGTGGAATACATATGGAGCGGCCAGTCTGAATTAAAATCGCTCGAGCTATAGCAACGGCTACCTCCTCGCTCCCTCTCTCGTCTCACTTTCTCTCTCCCACTCTCTCCCTTACTCTCCTTCCACCCTTCTATATTCTCCTATGATTAATGGAGAGTTCACACTCAGAATGCACACACAGGATAATTAAGGGGATATATTCCGACCACCGAGTCTACGTACGGTTTTGAAGGATGTAACGGGTGACGAGTTCTCGCGCGAGTGTCCTCTTCGTGATCTCGTCGATCTTTTTCGTTCTATTTTATGTCTATCTTCATTTCACACACCTACTTTACGTCTTTTCTCTGGTATATTCGATCTTTATCTCCCTAGCACACAATTTTATTATATTACTATAGATTTACAAAATTTCTAAAAATTGTATAAAATTCACATTTCACTCCTGACATAATTGAATATATTTTTTTAATAATACGTCATTATTTTTAACCGAACAGATCCGACGTAGACACCCGGTACAGGCAGTCTGGTCGTGGCGAGTCTTAAGATCCGTCGCATCATGCCGCTGCGAAGGAGTGAAAGAGGGAGAGGGTGTCCTAATCATTAATTCAGGGATTAGGCGTAAACAAACGATGATTTGATAACGTCCAGAGATCCAGATCCGCCTCTTACGGGCTACCGAGCGAGAAGGGAATCTTCTCTTTATTCGAACGTCCTGCATGGAGAAGATAGAGAGAGAGAGAGAGAAAGAGTGAGAAAGGGTGAAGAGAAAAACGGAGAGAAGGGCGATAGGATACACGTATTATAGGTTCAGGTGATATATCCGCTCGTTTCGTTCTCCATACGACTAGCAGAGAATAACGGTCGATTAATTTTCGCTGATGTCCATCCAGCTCGTCCACAGAATTATCGGCCTTTCCGGCCGAGTTCTATGCATGCTGGAATTCTTTACGGGATCGTAAAGGATCTCTAGTAGATCCTTGCAAGAGATATAAGATATGTCCTCGACGAGGGAAAGAAAATCGTCATGTTTTTTTTTTTTTATTAATCTTTTGGTCTTATAATTTATTCGATAGGAATTGTAAGTTTTAAGATACTAACATTTTTTTTTAAACAGAGGGTGGTTCGAGGATGCAATACGAGTTTCAAAAAGAGGGTAACATAGAAGGAGGTGTTACGTGTATGGCGATGTCTCGAGTTAACGTTGGCGGTAGTGTTGGTGGTGGTGTCAGGGAAGGGAAAGGAGAAAAGCGCCATTCTTTTATAAGAAGCTCACATAAATTGCGACACCCAAGAGTTAAAAGCAGTCTTAAATTACGTGCCGTCGACTCCTTGATGAATTGAGTGCTTCCACCTTCCACGAGCTCTTCTATCCTCGCACACTTCTTCTCGTCGTCATTTTCCTTTCGCAGCCAGCCAACCCAGACGATGCTTCCACCTTCGTCGTGTTACCCTTCGCGAAAATATTACACGTATCTACATTGTTTTTAGGTTAGTTTTGGGTCTTCGTCTAGGTCAGAAATTGTATTCCTATATTTGGACTCAAAAGTGTCCGCAGGAATTTGTTCAGGGGGCATGACATTAGATGTCACTCAAATTGACAGAAATGTATGCTTTGGTATTTAAACATCTTTTAGTAGATATTAAAACTTTCTCACCGCGATAAAGTAGATGTAAATTAAAAAAAAAAAGTGTATTTTTTTTTTTAATATTTAAAATTCGTAAACATTTTTTGTAGAATTAAAGTCAAAAAATAAAGTTTTTTAAAGTTTGAAATGATAAAAATAAATTGCATATACACTCAAACCTATTTTCGTGCCACTTTTTTTATGAGGTAGATATTTTTTTTTTTATTTTTTTAAAAATGTATCGTGAACAATAGTTTTGTCAGCTCTACCTATGAAGTTTCGGAATATTTTTTCTCTATTTCCTTTCATTCGGCTTCTATCTACCGTACAAAAACAGGTTTTTTTAGTGTATTTAAGTAAAATTTAATTGCAAAAAACCTTCTTTCATTCTGGTCGAATTTATTTATAACATTATTTACAAATTTTTTTTCACGAGAAGAATATAGCGTCGCGTCGTCCGATGACGTCGGAAGTGAATTGCACATGTGCGAGACCGCGGAAAAATTTCCCTTAAATGAGAAATGTAAGCATTGAAAATATGAAATAAATTATGATTATAAATTTTTTTTTTTCAAATTTCGGGGAAGAGGACAGGGTGTCAGCCTACCCTCTCGGACTCTTTTGTCTGGACTATCTTTCCAAGTAAGCCACCTCTTCCTCGGAATCTGATCGAACTACTTTTCCCATCTTGAAAAGACACGGTGAGTAGCGTCGTGTCGGGCGATGGGCTCCTTTACCAAGGGCCGATTTTCGTCGTTTCTCCGAGCGCGTATAAATTAGCCCGAAATTCGCGTAAACAAGTTGTAATCGCGTGGAGAATCGTGCCCACCAATCACGAGCGTGTCTCTCGTCTCTCGTATGCCGACAAGCACCCTCCTTCTCCTCTCACCGTCCTCCTTCCATCTCAGCTCCAATCAGATCTGTCTTTTCTTCTTTCTCTCTCTTTCTCCGCGCGTCACACCGGCTTCTTCTTGAACGTCCGCGACCAGGACTGGCCTTGCCTCCTTTTGTTTTTTAATATCGCTGTGTATTTTATATTTCTGAAATCCTATCTGATCCTCGCCGACTGATTTATATGCACGATGATACACGCGTGCCGGCACTACCAACGAGGGAAAGAGAGAGAGAGGAGAGAGGACCCTCTTCCTCCCAGCAGCCCGCATCATATCTCGCCGAGATCATCGGGCCGGCGCGCGCAAACAGAAAATAACTGGGTTATGTTTAGTTTTATTTTGGCGCTGCGCTTACCGCGTTCAGATCATGGTGGCGGTGGTGGGCTGTGACGATGAGGGGAGCACGACGGGAAGGATACGTTATTGTTCTTGGAATGATTCCAAATAAAGATTTCACCGCCACGGGTGTGTAGGAACCTGAATAATAAAATCTGGGAGGATGACTTCTCGAGCCAGTGCTTACCTCCGTTTAGTTTTCTGCTGCCGCTTACCGAAATCCGAGGGAAAAGGACGAAGAAGGACGTTTAAAAAAATGGGGTGATACTTCGAATAAAATTAAATCGTATCCTTTATAAACTTCGCTAAAACGTCAAACTAACTTGGCTACGAAGTTTTGGATTCTCGAAAGAAAGTTTTTTTTTTTTTTTCCTTTTCTTCGAATTC
This sequence comes from Ancistrocerus nigricornis, assembly GCA_916049575.1. Classification (NCBI taxonomy): domain Eukaryota; kingdom Metazoa; phylum Arthropoda; class Insecta; order Hymenoptera; family Vespidae; genus Ancistrocerus; species Ancistrocerus nigricornis. Next base: position 7,457,203 of record OU696665.1, read on the forward strand.
CATCGATCTCTAGAGAAGTAAAGAGATGGCAGGACAGGAAGGAACCACGCTCGTTCTCGCGAGCATTCGGCATTAGCCGTGATTATCATATTCTCGTTGGAGATCTGGCACCATAAATTTGATCTCGTTATCTCGTTTACGGACTGCAGTCTGCGAGCGCGAGAGAGAAGAGAGACTGGCGAGATGTGCTGGATTGGGAGAGTGAGAAAGATAAAAAGGTGGTGGGGCGGAGTAGGAGGATGGAAGGGGCAGATGACCGGGATCAAGAACGTTTTAAGAAACTCTGTTGCGCGTGAAATGGAATCTCGAAGATCGGATGCAAGGTATGCGCGTGCACGTTCGTCGAGATTAAAGAGAGCTCTTTTTTTTTACGTAATTCGATGTTACGTCTATTTTTAAGGAGGTACGGTCAAAAAAGAACCTAAATTTATTTTACCTACAGTTGTTCTATATACGTATTATTGATTTTAATGTTCCAATTTTGTGCTAAATGAATAATTTGTTGCACATTAACTATGAAAAATCGAAAAATAAAGACGTCAATGACTCAGTTGCCTCGTCACCTCTCAGTGGTCTCCATAATAATAATAATATCTCTACCAACAAAACAGACTAGATAGACGTTTCACAAAATCTGCTGGAAAATTATTAAAATAGCCCTGATTTAACTCTGAAAATGAATACGATGGGTATAATAATAATTGTCTGATGTCAAACGTCAAAACAAAGCTAGGTTATAGTCGCCAAAGACATCAGCTGTTTCTCGCAACTGTTCGTCGTTCTAACAATTTGTAACCGGAAAGGGAAACTTTTAAGTAATGTAGTGCTTAAACTAGACGTTGAAATTTGATTTTAAGATTTTTCACAATATTTATAATGTTCAATCTATCAAATGCTTGAGCAGAAAAATTGTGATCACGGCACTTCCAATCGATCATCTCCATAAGACAACGTGTTACAGTGACTCATAAATGCTCGACTTTGCAGTTTTATTACGAAAAAACTAGACGGTTAATATAGCTCAAATTTTTGCAATATGCGCATACAGTATCTGTTAAAAACATATAAAAAATTCTGGTCCGAAAGTTGGATTCGACATAAGGCAGTGTTCTAGTTTAGAGGGTCAAAAAAGAAGGCGATATTCAGGAATTTTTTTCTAAGAAAAAATACTAATCAATCTTTCTAAACTTTTGCATACATTTTGTTATACATTTGAACAACACACACAAAATTTTTTATTGAAATATAATAAATAAATCATGTTAGTTGGCGAGAAAAGAAGCAACCAAAAATATTTTTTATTTAGTCACTATTTTATAATCAATGAACTACAAAAATGTCTTTAAACTAGAATACTACTTCCAAAATATATCATTGCTCTATAACTTTCTACAATATCTTCATAAAGTAAATACGTGTACCAATCACGTTCCTCGCACTGGAATCCAATGATTCATCGTACAAAATTTTTCTTACACTCGCGTAACAATTTTCTTGAGAATTACATTCAACATAGTTCTCTGATGATTTACCGGCCAGACGATGAGAGGACTGGAAAAGAAAGAGTCTCGCGAGATAACTCGATGAATGCCAGAAACGATGAGGTAGATAGAGAAAGAGAGAAAGAGAGTATGCGAGACGTGTAGTGGGGTAAAGGAGGGTGGTACCACCGAACCGCGTTCCGGTGATGTATGCCCCCGTCTTGTCGTCCGAGTCCGCATCAAGTTTATATCGCGGTAATCAAATCGCCCGGCATAAATTTCGCTTATGCGCAGTTATACGTGCCGAGAGGAGACGACGGTGAAATTAACCGAATTCAAATTTCTCAACCTTTTTATTATACTTTTTCTTTGTATTTTTTTAATACTTTTTCATACATTTAATCGAAGCCCAATCTTTCTTGATTTTTGTTGAATCGAAGACACGCCCATGACGAACCCACGAACGATAGAACCTTCGAAAGGAACGGAAATTCTCTCACCCGAACCGGTCGAGGTTTCGTAGACGGAAAGAATCGTACGAATTTGGCGGGAGTGAAGGGTTCACGAAGAAGAATCGTGATGCATCAATGTTCCCTCTCCTCCATGTCGGCACACCTTCTTCTTCGAGCAAGAGAGACGCGTCTTAAGTTCGATTACGTCTAATGATGCCTACACGATGCGAACGGAAACGAAGAAGAGTCGTGGGCGAAGGAGCCTAGTCGCCTAATACCATCGACCCTTCGTTTCTCTTTTCTTCCCTATCCAAAAGAGAGAAGAAGAAAAGAAGAGGGCGGTCCTTTCGAAGCGACCGGCAAATTTCAATATTTATAACTTATTGTCTCGAATTTACGAGCATAATCAGCCCGGGTCGACTGGAATACTATCGTGGTATTTTCGATACCTTCGAAGACTACTTTTACTTAAGTTTTATTGTCTCGAGTGGTTTATAACTTTATTACCTACTATTTCATTTTCACTTTCTCGGAGATTGTGGTGGATTCAAGGCAAGACAAGAATCGGACATACTTGTCTTGATTCTTGATCTTTTTGTAATATCTGTAAATATTTATTCACTACATCTTGATTTATTATTTTTGAAAATTTGTATAAAAATTATTGAAAAATTTACTGCTCGAATTATGATATCAATGCAGTGTGAATTGCATGTTGGTAGGCATAGCATTATAGCGTGACACATTATGATCGGCAAATGTTTGAAAAATAAATAAAATTAACTCATTGTCCTTTGTGTCTTTTCGTGTGAAAAAACTATAAAATTTAGAATCTACGAATATTTAACTTAAAATAGTTACTGTCATAATTATATGTGTAATATATATATATATTACAAATATAATAGACTTTGATAAATAAAAATTTCTTATAGTCAAAATAAAAACCGATTCCAGTTTTTAATAAAATTATGAAGTTTATTTCTTCAAAGTTTCTTCGACGAATTTCATATTTTCAAATAAACACAGTGGCTAAACACCAATTGCACTGAAACTGGATTGTGCAATAAGAATTTAACCACTGTGTTTATTTATAAAGTTTATTGTTTCGTAGCAATTTAAATTTAACATTTAATTATTTAAAATTGACGGAAGGATCTCATACCCCTCTATATAAAATTACAATTCCATAATACATAATTATAGTTCCACAATTATAATTGTTTCAGTTATCAAGAATCTTGATTTATTTTTCCTGTCTCATCTCGATTTGATCAAGAACAAGAAATTTGTATCCTCATCTTAACAAACCAAGACAAAATCTTGAAATTCTTACCATCCATTACTACTTTCCCGTATCTCTTTCTAAAATGAAGTTTAGTACCCATCAGAAAAATCAACAATTCCACGATCGATTCTCACAAACAAACGAGAATTAACACAAGCCAAGGTTAAACTCCAGATTTCACTGAAGAGACAACTTTGCGGCACGGTTCGCGGTGTCCTTGTTAAAGCGAGACTTATGGTAAGCGTTCTTATGCAAAAGGTATCGCGTGGACGTGGACAGGAGGCGCACAGAACGGTTACACGTAGGGCTCGGAGTTAGCGTGGTCAGAAGGGGGATGCTGTTCGATGCCCGATGCTGTAGGTACGAGGACTATAAATCATAATTAGGCTGCGCTCGGTAGCCGTGGAGCGGCTGCAGGCCCATTAGCAGCAACAATGCACCCAAGCAGCTTAAGACGTCGTTGTTACCAGAAGAAGAGCAAGCCGGCTTGGTCCATTCACTCGAGGCAGATCGTATCGAGTGTAAGAAGAACGAAGGGACGTACGGGAGGGAACGTGCAAAGAGAGAGAAAGAGGACAACCAAGGAGGGAAGGAAATAATGAACGGCTATGATTTCGACTCGATATCGTCGAACGAATACGAATAATTTCCTTTCGAATTATTTCCACTCGATGCAAGAAGGGAGTGCCGATCGATCCTATTCGATCCAGGACTCGTAATTATTCTGAGCTCCGTATCGAGTTACCGACTCGATAATAATGGACTTTTATTTTAACCAGTTTCGTCGATGAATCAGCTACAACGTTGTTATTACGCTTACTTTTAATTACTTTTTATGGGACGAGCGTAGTCATTAAGAGAGTCTTGTAGGAACTCTCGTCGGTAAAATTAATGAAAACTAAGCTGCCTATTTTTTTCTAATAAAAGATCCAAGTAAATAGGAAATATTTTGTAGTTGGGGGAACGAATATCGTCGAGATGCACGAGCAGAGACAAGAGATTCTCGATCGAGATGAGATATAGATATATATGTGCATCGAAAAAGGGGAAAGGGTGTGTCCGTGAGGAGGAATAAACAAAATAGTGACGACGCAAACATCGGCCCTTATTCTGCCAGCAGTTCCTGACGTGACTTCGGGAGAAGAGATGATGAGGGCTCTCCGACAGGAATAAAATGAAAACGAAGAGTATGAGAGGAGGAGGAAGGAACGGATGACTCGCGGAGGAGACGTTGACACTCTGGCAACAATAAAAACGGTAGCTGATCTCGTTATCGTCGATTACTGTTCATCCTCGAAAGTATAATAACCTGGTACGACTCGTTTTAAAATGCGTGTCGAACTAACACCGACAAATTTTCCAGTCCAAACAGTTTCTAATAGATCAGTTGGATATCTTCTACGTATTGTAAATTCGAGGATCGCGAAAGTGCTTCGTAAGTGTGCAAGAAAGGATTCACGCTTCGCACGAATGTGAAAGACTGGGGGAACGTGACGCACTAATTGGGACCAAATCGTTCGAGCAAATGATGAAATTGAGCAGAAAATTTCCAATTTGGGTAAAGCAGCGGGCGCGTAATCGACGATTTAACGGGAGGATTCCTGCTAATTTTTTTTTTTTAGAAGGTACCTGGAGTTTGGTTCGACGAACGGGTTCCCGCTAACAATGATCGAGCAGTATTAGCTCTCGATACGGAGGCGTTCGTGAGTCCTTTTCACTGAATCATCGGCAGTAACTCTCATTCCATTTTTATCCTAATTCTTTGTTTCATTTAAATACACTTTATTTAAACATCTTCGAGCGAAATCTAAATAAGTATTGCGTAGGACGAAAATATCTATCCGGTAGCGAGTAAGACCTAATGAAAGGCAAAGCAAATTGGAAGCGATTTTCTTACCAATGGAATAAAATCCAATTCGGTGAGTATTATATACATATATATATCTAGACAGTTCCGAGTTCGTAGAATCGTATTTATATTTCAACGATCCGTTTCCAAGACGATTTCTTTCTCTTATACAAAACTAATTATGGCCGCAGTAAAATCAGACGGAAGGGTTCGATGAGCGTTCCGAAGACGCTTGATCAGAGACGTAGGTAGAGAAGAGAAAAACAGGGGGAGAGAGAAAGAGAGAAGAAAGAAAGAAGAAGTAAAAGAGGGTTCCAGTCGTGGTGGATGGTTCGAGAGAGGGGGCATTCGGAAGGCTGATTGCCAGCAAACGAAGTAGTCGGCCGATTTCCACTTACGAGTGGAAGTAATTTCGAGTGTAAAGAATTTCAGACCACCAAAGGTGACCACCACCCGAGAGACGACGGTGGCTCGATGGAATCGTTGCGACCACTTCAGCCGACGTCGATTGAAGCTACGGAACGACAGGGTCGGCGTTATGAGAATTGAAGATTCATCGCCGACTACTTGACTCGAGTATCGACGTCTCGTGATAATCGTTCGGTCTGCAGCTTCTCTGCAACTTCCTCCTTTCCTCTCTCCACCATTCGAGTTCGTCTTCGATTTCTCTACGGTGCGTACCTCGATCTTCTTCTTTTACATTTAACGCTGTATGCACAGCTGTGTTTTGATATCGCGAGGAGAAATCGTACCGGTAGGTACACGTCGATGAAATGCTACGAATTTCGAACGTGAGACGAATAAACAAGAGGATTCAATTTTTACGATTCAACGAATTTGGAATTAATCGTTGTACAAAGACATACAGGGTGATAAAAACAAAGGGTTCGTAACTTGAAGGGCTTATAGTACTCACAGAGAGGAGTAAAATATTTCTAATAGATATAGGTCCTAAAATCAACCCTTTCTCTGTAAAGTAACTTTTATCATTAGTGTTCATTACCGTAAGTGTGTCTTTTGGTAAAATATGGATTGTAAACAGAGAAGTTTGCTTATAAATACACTAGTTCAAGGTTGGCAATGTACATTTATTATGAAAATAACGAAAAACTATAACTAAAATCAACAAAAAGTACTTTGTTGACACAAGACGATCACTTACGGTATTGAACACTCATTAACCCTTTCAAAGCTCATTTTTTTTTTCTGTGGCTGAAATATATATAGGCGACGTAGTTAATGATTAGTAGTTAGGGAAAAATCTAAACAAAATATTTTAGAAGAAAATCAATTTTTTAATCCAGTTCCATATGTGGTAAACTGAGCTTTAAACACAAAAAAACACTTTCCCAACGCACAATATTTTTTGCTCGGGTCAAAACGCCGCAGTAACCATTTTTGCTTACTTTACACAAACGGCAAACTTTTTTTTTACTAATTGGATCAGTAACGACATCTATACGCAATGTTTGTGTTGTACAGTTGCTATATTTGCGGACTTCTATCACAGTATTTTATCGAGCTATATAATTGAAGTGGTTGTTCCAAATGTGGCACCAAATGCTTAATAGGATTAATAATAAAAAGATTTGATTTTAAGACTTATGTCTATAAGAAATTTTGTACTCTTCTCGATTCGTACTATAAGCCCTTCAAATTACGGACCTTTTGTTTTATCACCCTGTATACATCTACCTTCCTTCCGTTCATGGTTATATTCGAAGACTGCTCGTTTGCATTAATTATGAGGCATTCGATAAAGAGAGAAAGAGTTTGGTTGAAGATTTCACCATCGATGATATACGAATCCAAAATCATTTCTCTTCGTCGATCGGTTCACAGGTAGAGAGACCTTCTTTCCGAAGGTCATCGATGTCTCATCCACCTTCATTACCGACGATCCATTAAAGAGTACCCGAGCAGGGGAAGGCTGGTTACTTCGTTCGGTAGTAGAAACTCATGTTCCATCGTTGTACCGTACTTTTACATCGAACGTCGACCGTTTCCACGGAGAGTGAATGACGAATGGGCAAAAGTCATGACGAATTATTACGCGAGGTACGTCATGCATCATGCTGCCAGCGTTTATCGCACGGGAATAAAACGAAAGGATCCAGCTCGGTGGTGCACCGGCGCGCTAGTGTCTTCTTAAATTTCATACTGCAACAACGAAGAAGAAGAGAGAGGGGGGAGAAATGGTGGAGAACAGCTTCAGGAGCAAGAAGTACCTACCTTCTACCAAAGTCGCGAGAGACCATGGAGCCGCGTCGTCTATCAGTTCCACGCTATCTGATATCGCTTATATGCGAAAGGCCGGTGAACACGGCCAAGTCGATGATTTCAATCTGCTGTCAATGCCAGGCAACTTTCGCTCGGTGGAGTCATTTACTAGCCGGTAGGTTCACCGGCGGCATGCCCGCTGATACTCGATCATATTCAAGTAACCACGAGCCTTTTCTCTTTTTCTTCATCGTCTTTTCACTCGCTCTTCTTCAATGGCTACCGTCTACGTGCGATTATCTTTCGAACGATACGAGCATCGACGGTGAATACGCGAGGCGCGAGATATTCGAAGAACATCAACGTGCCTCTTTTTATTTCACCATTGCGCAAGGATACGTGAGTGATGGTGAAGAGTCCTCTTGGAGGATCCAAAGGATTCATCGACATCCACTAGGATGAGATTTTTATTCAAAGAATCGTTTGAAGTCATCAAACGAAGAATGTTTATTCAATGGAAATACCTTTAAGATATCTCTAATATTTCTTAGGAAATATAGACGTCCATTTCTTTTTCGTACATATATCACGATCGTAATAGACAAAGTCGCCAATAAATCCGACTAAAGAATAGAATACGAGACTTATACTTTTCGAGGTTGTCGCACAAAAGCGTTCCCCTCTACCTTTTGGGTACCTCTTAGAAACACCCCAAAGAAAGCTATCTTGGAATCTCCTAAAGACTTTCCAATCGAACGGGAAACTTTCGAGGTTGGTAAACCGAAAGGAATAGGATAGCAGGGTAGGGATGTTAAACGGTTCGATGGTCCGTGAAAGGAGCCGAGGGGTGTAGCCGACAAATTTTTCGGATATCGTCGATTTATCAAGCGAGGAAAACGATTCTCGTATCGGATGGGCGTTAAAGGGACGTGAACGACGAAAGATAGGGTGAAAGAGATGGAGGCTCGCGTTTCAGTGAACGGACACACGAGGACGAGGTAGAGAAGGAGGTGGTGAAAGCGTAGACACGAAGGTTGGCGAAGAGGACGAAGCGGAGACGTCGACGACCATTAGCCGGTGCGGAGGGTGTGCGGGAGTAGACACCCGGTATATATCTCTGATGTATTCCGATGTTGACGGAAAACCTGTAAAACGGCCTCACGCCGGCTTACCCGGGGATCTATTAGCGCCCGTTATAAATGGTCCCGTCGCCTCCGTCGATGTCAGCCGGTGTCGCTGAAAGGAAATTGACTACTCATCCCTACGCCGAGGCGTATACTCGAGCCGCCGACGCAGTCAAAGCGGACATCCTAGCCTTACTCCCACGTTTTTCTCGAGTATGCTATGAAAAGTAAGAGAGAGAGAGAGAGACTGGTCGATCTAAAATTGCGATGGACATCCGGTCCCTTTTAGCCAACAAAATACAACTCGTTGCTTCTATAAACGATCTTTGATAAGTTCTAATAATTCTCTTTTATTTCTACAATATTTGATAGAGATCAGAAATTTTGAAATAACGGTACAACAATTTTGAAGTCCTAGATCGTATATCGACACGGTCTACTAGTCGCGATATTCGACGACGAGTAAGAGAGATAGAGATCGGTATGAAGAAACGATCGACTATCCTTCGTCGAACTTTCTAATCGTACGTCGGATGAAAAAGGAATAGGAGGAATTGAAGAAGAAGAGGATGAAGGAGAAAGAGGAGGGGGAGGTAAGGCTTCGAAGGGATTCCGGTAGCCGGTGGCGTGCCAACAACGCTGGCGTTAAAATATGGTAATCGAGCCGCGGGATCGGCATATCGACGACTTGACAAACGATGCGACGCCCGAAGCAACGGACCACCAACAGATCGTGCCACGGTACGTGCGCCTCTCTTCTCGATTCACGGTCCCCCTCTCTCTCTCTCTTGCTCTTCCTTCTCTTCCTCCTCCACTTGCATCTTCTTTCTTACTCTTGGCCAGTCCCGCAATCATTTGTTATGTACGTGACTCGAAGGTGACTGCTATCCTGGCATCCTGCCATTCGTTCCTGTATCCTGCCGTTCGTTTGCTTCTTCTGTCTTGATCGTTCGCAAATTCTGGCACCTGTACGAGTGTTTTTTTTTTTCTTTCTGTTATTATAACCGTATCGAGTTAACTCGGTTAATAAATAAATTTCTCGTCATGAAGAAATATGTAGGGGGAGGTGGGGTAAGATGGGTAAATTCAACATTCTGAAGCTGTTAACACGATTGAAAAGCTTTTTTGGCAACTTATTTAGTACCACAAGTATCATGGTGGCCCTAAATTTTTGTTTTCTTCAATGTGTGATCTAATTTTAGGGCTATGTAAAACGCGTGACTGTATTAAATATACTATATTTAAAATTCAGAATGCAGTTTTTTTTCTAAAAACATGTTTATTTCACTACACCAAATTCCATTAATCATTGTGGTAGCTTTCGTTTTCTAACCTCAAAAAAATCCATTTGTGTTAATAGGCTGTTTGGGGCATGATGTGATATTGATTAAATTCTATCTCGAGAAAAAGTATATGCACTTTGGATAGTATGGATTTTTACACAAATATCCCACGTGAAAGAAAGTACCCAAATAATAAGAGAAATGCACAAAATTATAAATTTTTATCTAATTCCTACACGCAGCCACCTACTACGTTTCGTTGTGGCCATGATTCTTGTGGCTTATCGTCTATGCTAGTACTTACACATCTAATACCTACTTTTGTTTTCATTATTATTATTATATTGTTTGTTTATAAATATTGTATGTTGATTGGTATCCCATCTTGCCCTACAGGCTGTCCCATCATGCCACACGGGTGGGGCAAGATGGGGAATTCGTACTGTTTTGCTTGATTCCAATTAGTGAGAAGAAAGTCTGATTATGTCCTAATTTGTGCAATTAAGATCAAGCCGTTTTTTGGTGTAATTCCTTAAGTGTCCCATTTTACCTCACCTCACCCTAAATAGAAATAAACGAGGTAGGATATTAAAATACTCACGATCTTTTGATCCTTCGATAACATCGAACGAGTTTTTTTTCATCGATCCACTCCTCGAATGGCTTTTGCAAAAAGAAGAGACTCCGAGGTAGAATGGATTCCTAATCGGTCGAGAACGTTTTTCCAAGTGGTCGGGACGTCGGTTCCGAGAGGAACGCAGACGGTCCACTCGAAGGGATTACGGGAAACGTCAAGTGCGTAGCGATGGCGGTTCGGAACGAAGTCGAACGGACGGACCGGCCGATCGCGTTTAGTCCGGGTGTCACGTTCCTCTCCACGGGATCGCTTTAAGTGGCGTTATTTAAAGGATTCCGTAGAAATCCCGTGGATCTCTCCCGCCAGCCGTGGCCATCAATCCTATTAGTAGACGCGTCCATCTCCGCGTGGATTCGACCGATCGAGCCGATCGGTTTCCTTCCACCTGAGTATCGGACCCGAGTGTCACTTTGCATCGTTCGAAGAACCTGGGAACACGGCTTTCGCCTTGTCTACGAACATCTTACAAAGGCTACCGTCGCTCGACGTGATATCTCGAAAGAGAAATGAGAAAGGGATGAGATATTTTTGGAACGTCCGATCTTTCCTTCCTTTCAACGCGTTTATATCACTTTTATCTCATGTTGGGTAGGCTGGTGTATAAGTACGCATCCGATAAGAATACTTAATCCCAAAAATCATGAAGTTGTTTGCGATACACGGCTTAGTTCAGTACTGTTTTCAAGTGCAATTGTTTCGAACAGCACTTGTCACTAGCTTACACTTGACAGCAGAACTGAACATAGGCCAGGTTTATCCAACCTTTAGGTAAAGTTATCTGGCTGGTAAATGTCCTAACGTGGCATTTAATTGGTCAATAACTAGGGAACTAAACATTTATCCTGTTGGTAACTTTACCTAGAGGCTGGATAAACCGGGCCTTAGCCGTGTATCGCAAAGAACTTCATGATTTTTGGGATTGCGTACTCTTATCGGATGTGTACTCATAGACCAGCCTACCCTATCATAGATTTATCAATAATAAATTTGCGGCTATGATTCAAGTAGATAGACGAGGAGAGAGCAACGTGTCGTTTACTTTCGTTGAACTATTTTACGACGTTGTATATCTCGAAATGCTTCATTATCGTTTAAGCGACAACGTGGCAAACATTTAGCGCGGGCATAACATCGTTCAGTTTCGTGACTTTACTATCCAACCGCAACATGGACGTAGGCGACGACGAATCCCTAGGATTCGCTTTTGCCGCTAACCGAACTTCCTCCATCGTGTGGACGGCAGACGTTAGAATACGATCAAAGAGAACACGAAGATCGCCCGAAGTACTTGGCTCGAAGTATCCGAGAACGGGGCTTTCCTCTTCCTCGGAACTCGAACTATGTTGCTTTCGGAAAAGCGATCTTCACGACGGTCCATCCGTTTCGTGGAATATTCTGTAACATTAATTTCATTGCCAACATATCTTACTTAAAAAATATTATGGAAAAGTTGTTTTACCTATTCTACAATAATTCTGTTCTGTAAGAGCATGGACCAATACCAGATTGGGCCTTCAACTGGCCCTAGACAAAATGTAAATCAAGGACCCATTTATAAAAGGGTGTTCCACGAAAATGTAGTCAACTTTATATCCTCTTTATTTGTCATTTTTTAATGCAGTATAAGTGATATCAAAAGTTGAATGCTTTGTAAATGTTATTCTTTTCTTAAATTTTCAATGTCATCGAGATATAAGTGACTAAAGATATTTAGGTGGCTATCAACTAACTGGCTAACTTAGGCTATCAACAAAAGGAATGTTTATTATCAAAGTAATCAATATAATACAATTTTAATAATTGTTCACAAGAACAGGACTCGATCGAATCCAGGAACCCTCCGAATTGTAAGCCCTAGACATTTGTCTTATTTGTCTATAAGGGTAATCCGGCTATAGCATAGACGGACTATTAGACTAACATTAGCAACCTCTCTTTTGCTTCCTGCTTTTAATTTCCAAAGATCAAAGCATCGTATCGAGTGTTTCACAGTGAGAGAACGGCAGAGGGGTTTGGACCGAGGTGGCAGCCATAAGACGGGGTGAGCCGTCGAGGGACAAGGCAATGGGACGCGAAAGACGTCTTCGTAATGACGGGACATAAATAACTCGGACGTTTACGTGCGCATTGATTTAAGCAAACTAATGATTTCACTTTGACCGGTCGGCGGGTGAGAGGACCCGTTGGCCCACCTTCTCTCTCTCGCAGACTCGTTTCCTCCTTCTCTTTTGTGGCTTCACCTCGGCCAGGTTCCTCCTGTCATATTGACGTTTATATCCACTCGCGTAATTTACATGTCTATGTACGACAATTATTACGACGGCATCGCTTTTGGCTTCACGCTTCTCTCTCTCTCTTCTTCTTAGACATCCAACTGAATATCGTTCTGTCTTTAAAATGTATCTTTACTTTCTTTTCTTTTTTTATTCATTAAAAAAAAAAAAAACATTGTTTGGAATCTTCTCTTAATTTAGAAATCACGCATAGTTTTCCAACTTTGCCAGGAAGGTGTACGAATGCAGCAAACATTCACCTGCGAGTGACGTGTACGTACGTGTGGGCTCGCTGTGTCTTTGCTACGCGAAGAGATAGACGCAACATCTTCGTATCCACGGTGGCAAAGGCGGCGAAGGTGGCGGCGGCACCGGCAGTGCCACGGCCATTCACGTAGACATTCTATTCTGCTTGGCCGAGACTTTGACTCGAGGCGACTCGCCGGGAGTCTTCTTGATGATTCTAAAGTGTGTATGTGTGTATGTGTGTACGAGGCAACTCCGTGAAAGACTAGATGACGGATAAACGCGAAATTCTCCTGGAAATGATAGTCAAAACTATAACAACTCGATGATCTCCTTGCTTTATTTTCTTATCACATTTGTTATATTCAAATATACTCTTAACCGGTTAATTGGTAGGTTTTTTTCCAGTTTTCGTGCCAAAACTGGTAGAAGCAAATTATTTACCAAAATACACAATAATTAGTTTCTGGGGGTTATCGAGGTTGCTGATTCTATTCTTGAAACTAGTTTTCATTTTACAGCCCCCAAAGGGGTGAAAAATTAGGGTTAATGGTGACATTTTCAGTTTTCTCAATTGCAAGTTCTTATGCCATATTACATAAAAAATCCTATGTTTTTTAGGATATTTAACTCATTCTTCGAAAAAAGCATTCGCTACCCCTTTTAGGATCAAATTTTCATTTTTTTGACAATCTGATGCAGAAATAAATTCTAGTGCAAACATAAAAGTATTCAAAGATCAGTAACCAAGTGTTTATTCTTTTTGTCTAAGAGTGTACTCTGCAATTATACATATACACATAACTATAATAATATAATATCAGTGCATAATATCTCATGTGTCAAGTATCAAAGTCCAACCTGAAAAGTTAAAAACACAATTTTCTATAAAGAAATTATAAATTGAACATCTAATAATCAATAATGGTCGTGTGCAGGAATCACCTACCAAATGACAGCGTTGCCAGCTGCTCATTGATGTACCGCTTTACCTACCGAATTATGCTTAAACTTGGATATTATATTAATTTTTATATTTTCAACAAATCAGGCCGTTTCTTTTTTCAGTCAAAATATTTGTAACTAGTTAATTTATGAATAAGTTGTTTTTTCAAAAAATATATAGAAAAGTTTTCAAGTCATAACATAAAATGTGTAACTCTTAGTTTACTGATCTCTTTTATTGGACGGGCGAAAATGTTCAATTGAAGCAATTTGCTAAACAATGTTATTCTTTACGCGTAGCCAAAATTTCATTAAATTCCATACAAAAGTGAGTTTACAGAGATACTACCTCAAGACGTCCAGATTCTAATAAAAGATTAGAACAAATGATTTCTTTCCAACCCCATACAACGGTGGACGACGTCTGCAAGCGAGATTTGAAGTGGTCGAATGTCGGCATTTCCGCGATTTCCTAACGGGCCGACGCGACATCCGACGTGGAAATCCACGATGCCGGTGGTAATGGTGGCGGGGGTGGCTGCCTCTCTCTCCCATATATATACGGGGTCCGCTCCGGCCGTTTGCTGCTGCAGCGTCCGATAAGTCTGAAGGGACTGAGCTCGAGGAGATGACATTGACGGGCTAAGCGCGGGACTTAAAGCCTGGAGCTTAACTCATCCGTCAGTACGCGATACACATACTTGGCCGATCCTTGCCTAAGTTAATATTCTCGCGAGCAGAAACGAAGAGGACGTACCTGGCGTTCACCCTTTTGTGGAAAATTTGTCACGGCTGGTGACTGATCTCGAGCTCGTTGAAAAAGAATTTTTCCAAATTATTCAGACTTGTCCGTATTACCATCAAACGCATTCTAATCTCGTGCTTTTCTCTTACTCACGATCGTTGCACTCACTTACACGCTTTTACGCACGCATTCGTCTCTACGCGTTCATTCTAGCTTCCACATACCCCTCCGGAACACGTGCGTGTCGTTTCTCTGTTCTCTCTCTCTCTCTCTATCTTTGCTTCTCTCCTTCGCTTTCCTTATTCTCTTTTTCCCTTTCCTCGCGAAATGATTAATTATTGCCTATACTGGAGCACGTAGCAGATGGCTGGAGAGGGGTAGAAGGGGAGGAGGTAGAAGCTTTTCGAGAAAGAGTGGGAGAGCAAGACCGAAGGTGGACGTTGAGTCTGGCGTACTTCAACGACACGAAGGACACGTACCGGTGTTACTACGGAACGCTAATAGCTTCGTAATAATTCTGATTTATGCCTCGGTAAGTAGGCGCGCGACGCACCAACGACGACAAAGACGAAGAAGACGACGTTGCCTGGTTTCGTCGTAGAAAGCGGGGGTGGCTTCGTTTTCGCGCGATCTTGGCTTTCGTGCCAGAAATATCGTTCCTACTTCTGTACTTCTCGTGTGTTTCCAGACCTTTGTTAGGTTCCTTTCCAAAGATTTTTGGTTGATCAATTTTACTGATTCTTTTTTTTCTTGGAAAAAGTTATGTAGGAGGTTTGGAACTTTATTCCTTGAAGCGTACACGGTAAATTTATTTTCACGCAACGTGTAGCCGAAGTAGGAAATAATAAATCGTGTAGCAACCGTATAAATAGTCATTTGTGAAGCTTCGTTAAAACAGGATTGCGTGTGTATACGCATGGAAAGACAAGATGCAAGGA
Organism: Ancistrocerus nigricornis; assembly: GCA_916049575.1. Lineage (NCBI taxonomy): Eukaryota > Metazoa > Arthropoda > Insecta > Hymenoptera > Vespidae > Ancistrocerus > Ancistrocerus nigricornis. The sequence continues at coordinate 7,472,684 of OU696665.1, forward strand.
AAAAATGTAGAGAAAGGTGAAGATAACGTCGTGATGTTATAACTAGGTATTATTGTTGATGAAATGTAAAGCCTTTTCCTCTAGCACGAGTTATGACATTAGAACGCTTATGACGCTTACAGCGTAGAAACTCCACGTTCTCAGACTTTTATCCGATACGTTTTCCCCGTCTTCTCGTAGGATCATAGCTTATCTTTGCCGTTACGTTTACAATGGGATATTGTGTTTTTATTAGGCACGCTCAGGTGTTTTTTTTTCATCGTTTTAGGAAATATAATTTAGTCTTGAAAAATCAAGACAAGACTATGAATTTCTTGTTCTTGATGAAATTTAAACGAGACAAGATTTGCGTTTCGAGATCAAGACAAGAAAAATCAATTAAGATTCTTGATTCTTGATAAATACAATTATATGTATGTAATTATAATTATAGTATATTACATATATTATCATGACAGTAACTATTGGAAGTTAAATGTTCATAAAAGTTGAAATATTGATGGATTTTATGTTGTATAGTTTTTTTCTAACGAAAAGACTGACAAATCACAATGAGTGGATGTTTCGGAAGACTAAGTTGACGGCTGAACTTTATTTATTTTTCAAACATTTGTCGATCATAATGTGTCACACTATAAGGCCATGCCTATCAACATGCAACTCACACTATATTGATATAATAATTCTAGTGGTCAAATTGAAAAAACAAATTATTACAATAATTTTTATACAAATTTTCAAAAATAATAAATCGAGATATAACAAATAAATATTTACAGATACTATAAGAATATCAAGAATCTTGCAGGAATCAAGAATCAAGACAAGGCAAGTATATCCAATTCTTGTCTTGAATCCATCTCTGGGTCTAAATATAGCTACGATGCAACCACGAATAAATAATTAGCACAAACCTAAGCTAGACTACATCATTCGTTCTAATCGATACAATGACTTCACCAGTTCTTGGATCATCCCTTGACCCAAGGCCGATCCACTTCCGTCAGGTAGAAATCGCTCTGTCGTTTGTTCTCGATCCGAAGATCGAAAATGAGGGTTATATGGGTTTTGTAAGCCGCGGGCACGCGATCATCCGAGTCATTTTCCTGCGGATAGAGGGCATGAATTACATATAGAGCGGATGCTCGATCACATTGAAGCACGCTAACGACGTGGAAGATGACGTTCGCGATCGCGTGACTCCCAACAGTCAGTCCCAGTGCGAGTGTCACTATGACAGTAGCGGTCTATCTCCTACGTACCAATGGATTCGCTAAGAGACCAATGACCGTTCTCCCTTTCACCTTGTAAATCTACTCGATATACCCTTGCCATATCTTATTTCGTCGACGGTGCCTTTCGTGCGAGCTTATCTTTTAGGCGCCAAGCGAATCTTGCTATCATTTATTTTCTTACAAATATCATTACGTTCACTCGATCTTTGCTCAATTTTAGGATGCAAACTTGCACATTTATTGGCACGAGCTAGTATCGATTACGATCTCAAACGATATTTCAACTTACACTAGTCTTATCTTTGTCCTTAAAACGTCTCCTGATCTCCACCCCCGGAAGTTCACTTTCAGCCAGGTTGGACGATATCGATGTTTCGAAGGTACGGCTAGCTCACTCTCTCTCTCTCGTTCTCTTGTTCCATAGTATAATTAATTAATCCGTTGGTAATTATATGTAATCGGCGATGTGGCTGCGCCGGCCGGGTAGATCGCGCGCATAGTAAGTGGGGCTTAAACCGACGGAATCTCGTGACTCGTGATAAATTGCCAGCCGATGACTAACTACCAGATAAAAGCGTCCCCGACGTCTCGAGGAACAAGGTGCAACCCCAAGCCGTCTCGCCCTCTTCTCGCCGGCGGAGACACCTCGAAAAAATTTATTCCCACCCCCACTATCCTGGTCCCCACCCCCGCATAAGTCTCAAGGGTATAATGCTTAATTATCGTTCCGTATAAATTAAACGAAACAACGATGAGGGATTTGGGACGTTCGTTCGAGCAACTTTGTAACCTCGTATTTACCGAGACTGATAGGAAATTAACGAGATTAAATAAAACGAGGATCGTATGGATCTTTGGGAAAGAAGAAAAGTCGATCGTCGATGAAAACTTTTGAGAAATGAGTCGTGCTAAAGAATATTTGGCAAAGGGGAAAACGAGGTCGTCGGGAAGCTCGATCGCGTTTTGCAGCTGCTCCGTGTGGTAGTCGTTTGGGAGGGAAAAGGAGGAGCACGGAAGAAAGAGGAAGAAGACGGTGGAAGGTAGGCAAAGAGGCAGAGGGGGTTTGTCGCGCGACGGTTCGGACCGAGAGGAATAAATACCCCGACGATGGCGCGTATCTCTCGATTACCGCTGAAATCCCTCCATAGATCCTCAGAGTGCCTTGTCTCGCGGATGCATAACACGGTTCGCAGTGCAGTAAAGTAGCGTGGGTGACACGCCGCATGATGGACCGAGAAGCAGGTGCACCCGCCAGTTACTTTACTCTTACACCCCCGCGCCAGTACGCTCGCGCGCGTGCTGCTTCCACTACGCGGCCAATGGCGTAGAAAGTATAAACCTTTCTATCCCATAGTATACCCCTTTTTCCCAGTGTACCGGTCCACCGGTGCTGCCTGGGCGATAAATTACGCATTAACCTTTGCCGAGATAAATTAAAAGATAGGAGCGCGTTTGTCGTAGCCTTCCTGCCTCTTAATATCCGCAACATCGAATTTTACTCCCCTCCTACCCTTTCTCTTACCCTTCGCTAACTTCCTTTTTTGTTTTCCGTCGACCGGATCGATGCGGGCTTTGTTTCTTTTTTATTCGCTGGGTAGATTTTACAGGCCAACAGTAATGTAGAAAAGCACAGTAAGAGTGTGATACAAAAATTGTTTTTATCGATGAGTAGCAATTAGGACTTCTACGTCTATGGACTACCAGCTTGAATTCGTGGATCGCGACTGAGGCACGCGTTTCAGGATTTGAGCCCAACGACGCATACACGGGTCTTCCAACCTTTCGTCGCTGGAATACTCCTCCCTTCCTCTTCTTCCGTCCACCCAGTCAACTCCCTCCGCGTCCTTGCCCATCTCCCAGCTACGTAAGAGTCAAAGACAGCTTTTCTCGGAACTATCTTTCAACCCTATTTGCATCGAGGCCGTATTGTTCGGAATTTCTTTAGAGTCTCTATACTATACGCATACCACGTGTTCGTCTTCCATGTAATTAACTCTTTTCGTTAAAGACTAAAATTATCTATCATTTTATCTCTACATACTTTTGAACCCAAGAAAATGATCTCCAGGTCATAGCAATCCTCTACAACCCAGCTTCGACCTCGTAAACGAGATCTTTGCTTGAGTTCCTCGAATTTGTGCACGACCATAGCCCAGTAGTTCCATTTGCTTCTTTTACATCAAGGGGGGGGGGATCTCTCCCAGTCCGGTCCCCGGTTTCTTCGCGCCTCTTTCGAGATTAGGCTACGCGGTACGCGTCTTATAAATCAACGAAGCCTCCCCGAGCGTCACGGGTGATGACAACCGCGCGTTATGTCACGAAGAAGCCGAGTTTATGGCTTATTTAAGCGGTGTACGAACGCGAACGGGCCATCGTCTATATCACTCGCGGAAAAAGTTTCCGTGCCTTTCCCTCTCCTTTGCTAACCTCCTCTTTTCATCCCTCCTCTTCACGTGCGTCCTCGAAAAGCCACTCGCGAATGGCACTCTGCGTCAAGGAATCCGAAGGTTCCGCGCGCTATACTTCTCTCTACTCTTCTTTAATGTCGCCACTCGAATCTCCGAGTTCGATGAGGCGCGACGAACGAGATGAGCTCCTCTCTCTCCCAACAGCCTTCGCCGGGTGGTCCACCTCTGAGATTTATACGTCGTTCCGCGTCGTCGTTCGACGCGACCAAAATGGCGCGAAAATTCCGACCGGAACGCCTCCGGACGGTTCCACTACTCCTTCTTCACCTCCACCACCTCCTCCTTCTCATCATTGCTATCGTGTTGCTTCTTCAAGAAATACTGCATTGGCAGAGCTAATTATTTTTCTTGCTAACGGATGCTGGGTGTGGACCAAAGGTTATAAATAACGGGAGTAATTCGATGTCGGTGAGACGTGACGATGGAAACTTTGTTGTGTATTCTGGTTATTTGTTAGGTTCTTTGTAAGATTGTATCGATGAGGATATCTGTTTTATTGATGAGATTTAATGAGAAAAATGATAATCCAGTTCTATTCGGAGATAATATTTGTTGTAACGGAGTGGAAAGAAACGATGAAGTGACGTTAATGATAAAGGATCGAGCAATCTCGAAGCATTCCTATCTTAAAATAATACATAATATTGATTAATAGTATAGTTTACGTTCTAGAAATTAGATTAATACGTCCTATTACGAGACAGCGAGCGTCTGCTCCCGGATGGTAATTAATCGATGCACGCTACTTCGGGATACGAATATTCCTCGTATATACAAGAAATACTAAAACCTTAAGTATTATAATTATCAACATATGCCATACGACAGTCCGTCCCACGTTTTTCGTTTCCTTCCCACAATTTTATCCACGATTCACAAACATACGCGTCGTTTCCGATGTGATAAATTCACGTCCGGTACATTGAGTCCGCTTTTGGATCAAAAATGACCCAACCATCTCAATTTTGTATAATTATTCTTTATTTAAAATCACGTCAATCTGGTTTTGTTGTAAAGTCCTACCTTTATTGGTTTCGGAGTTATAGAATGCTAAAGTTTGGAAAAATAACAAAAATCGTGAAATATTGAAGTCTTCAATGACTTGTATCTTTCTTTATATTTAACTTATAGAATTGGACGAATATTGTTTTTAAAGCGAAGAGAACATACTTTAATATAGTATTTCTATATTTTCTCTAGAAGGGAATTTATATTTTTTATGAACAATTGAATTGTTTAATCTTTTTGATTCTAAAAAAATATGAATAAAATCTATGGTTTCTCCTTTTTAACATAGTATATTTTCAGGATAGAGTCTCAATAGAATCTATATGGAAAAAATTAATTTATCTTAAAGGCAACAAGTCCATGCGATTGGTGCTGCGACCTGCACTTGATAAGAGAATTTAATTTTGTTCATATAGATTCCATTGAGACTCCATTCTGCAAATTTACTATATCAAAAAAGAGAAATATTATTTTTTTTAGAATTTTAGCTCGGTGCAAAGTGCATCAAAATTAAATTGTTTATAAACAATATATATTCTCTGCTAAAAAAAAATTATAGATATGTTACATTAAAGTATGTTTTCTTCACTTTAACCCTGCTTACAGTAACACCCTTTTATTACATGGCTTAATTACCTTTTTCTAAAACAATATTTCGTGCTAATCTATTATTTTTTATTACACTAAGCCAATAATAATAGTAATAATAATTTATGGGAAAGAATTAAGTTAACAGAACACAATAAAAATTATTTTTTATTAATGCTAGGCCCCGAGTGTTACTGTGAGTATTAAAAAGAATATTCGTCCAACTTTATAGGACGAATACATCAAAAGATCCAAATCATTAAAAACGTCAATGTTTTTTTCAATCTTTGGCATCCTATAACTTCAAAACCAATAAAGATAGCACTTTACAATAAAAAAATATTTACATTCTGTTAAATAAAGAATACATATAAAAAAATTTAACAAAATCTGAAATGGTCAATTCATTCGATGCCCCGAATGACATGGAATGACTCCATAGCGGGATATCGAAGAGTCGAGAGAACGAACGATTATCTTTAGACACCCTAAAACCAAAAGTAGTTTCTCGTCTCGTCGTCTCGTCGAAAATAAGAGAAACGTTCGCTTGAAAGACGAACGAGACGAAACGATCGAACGGTGCTTAACCCGTTAATACTTCGTTCCAGGAAAATCTTTTAAAGAGAAGCTGCGAGAGAACGGATGAGGGAGAAAGATAGATCGAGTGACTGAGAGAAGAAGAAAAAAATTGGGTAGGGTGGTACAGCCTTCCAGAACTCTTTCGATGGGCCATGACACTTCGCGGAAACTAAATAGACCAAGCGGAAGGGTAATTACAAGCGGTTTCGAGGAGCCAAGAGTAAAAGGGCCGGTTGGAAAAAGTGAGAAATAAAAAAAAAAAACGAGTGAGAAGGGTAGGCGACGTTAAAAGAAGCAAAGGCAGGGACTCTTTAAGTCTCTTTGATCCTCCCAATGCGTTATGCTCGCACCGATGATTTAAGGATGCACTTCGCTCGCTCCTGCACTAACATCTCCCGTTTGATTTGATTTATCGGAGCTATTACGCGCGATGAAAAATAGCCGAACTAGGTTACGAGACACCGAGGGAAGAGACCGGCACGAGTTTTCGCGCGGTTCCGCAACGAGGATCGTTCGTCTTTGAGAAAACTTTCCCGACTTCCGTTTTCGCTTCGACAAACTTTTAACCCTTTTCTTCTCGATGTACTTTCTTATATACCTACCATAACTACGAGTTTACGTTTTCGTAGAAACGTCGTTAATCGTCGTCGACGTTCCAAGATATTTCAAAGTTAAGATTTCTCTCTTTTAATTAATATTTTCCAATGTATTACATCGAATAGTTTACGTTCAGAAATGTTTGTACGATGTAGAAGATCGAGAGATCACGCATACGATAATTAAAATATCTTCGTTCGGTACGGTCTCGTTCGATAGCTTCGGTTCAGCTCGCGCCCGGGACTCTTTGGACGTGCCTCCGGCGGAACGACGTTGGCGATCCTCGTGTAAGCATTTACAAAACATTCTCTTCGACGCGACGATCGAATAAATCAACGTCGAACGCGATAAATAATCGAAGTATTTTAAAAATAGTCGAAAAGAACGCCTCGTTCACATTGAGATCACATAAATATCAGAAAAGAAAATATTTTCACGATCGATTTATCTTTTTTTAACCAAGCGAAACAGTTTTTGAGAAATATCGACGAAGTGATTCTTCGACTCTGAGTAATTGCTTTAGACAAGTTCGTTAACTGGAATTATTATACTCACGTTCTAGGAATAGACGTGAGGAAAAATCAGAATTTGTAAGTGTGCATCAGGTGAGAACGCTCGCTTTCCTCAGCGAAGGCGAGCGAAGGTGTAGCGCTCGAGAGAGAGGTAATGGTCCCGGTAATATCGGTGCTGTGTGTGGGGCCCGTGCTGCACTACTAGTAATTGATTGGTCATACCTTCGTGCCCATTACTCCTTCAAACTTCTCCTCACCCGACTTCTCGACCTTCCGTTACTCCTACCACGTGACGATGCCTTTAGCTTCGATCGAAAGATCGTGGGCTTCGATCTAAGGCTCGTGGAAATATCGATCGTGATTTGAAAATTTTCTTTAAACACACCAGAACGAATGACGTTGTCACGATATTCGATTCTCGTGACAAATTTGTAAAGGATCGGTTAATCGATGTTCGATCTTACCGAAGTTTTGTTATAGGGGTATTACCGATCGTACGCGATAATTATAGAATAAATAAATTTACGTCGCTGTGGTATGCGTATAATATATCTACGTCTGCCAAATGGTACCGAGATACACTCGTATATCACTGGTGGAGTTATAGTCTCTGCCCGGTAACTCGTTGCCCGAGAGTACGTCGTTTTTCGCGGATGCGTTTGGCTCGTATCCATAGTTCGGCTCTATGGCGCGAATCGTGCGTCATTCGAAGATCGACGCCATTTTCAGAGCAACCCGATCGAGGGAGCAATGTATAAAAGGTTCGTTTAGACCAGTGGTGTGAAAGAAGGTTGTGTTTAGGTTCTGTTGAGATTATTTTGTTAAATGTTGAGTTTTCTGATGAATCGGTCGGGTAAGATTAATAGCACATTGATGGCTTTCTGTGCTAGATATATGTCCATATATGTATAAATGGTTTGCTTTTCGGGAAGGGTTTATGCTGTCACCAAATACCCAATGTTGCCAATGTTCTAAATTCCTTAAAACCTATGGTCAAAATTCCCAAATTTGGGGAGGAGAAAATCTAGATTCCCCACAGATTTTCTTAAAACATAAAACAAATTTTGATATTAATCGACAACGTTTATGTTAAAATTTATTAAGTTCTTTGATTACACCTAATTAAAAAAGTTACATTTCTAGTAAAAATCTAGTCTCTCTAAATTTGTTTAGATGTTGACAACAAATTAAAACTTTTTTCAGAAAAATCCACGAATGGAATACTCAATCCACTGTTGAGTAACCTCCTCCTTTTTTGAAGTCGGTTAAAAAGATGGGGTTTCCTCGATTCCCCGATGCCAATGTAATGAATGTTGCCATATAAAATAAACTAAAACCTACCAACCGCTAGATGTGTGAATGAAAAAAAAAACTTAATAAATTTATGTAGTTATTACTGTTTTAAGTAAGCAATACCTTGCAAATACCACTCGCTTGAGTACTCAATGGCTTTTATTCGATCATCTTAATATTATCGCACTGTACTTCATCGCCGATGATACTAGGACTAAAAGTGTTGTTTATTGTAAAAGTGTTGTAACTCTATTTTTTAAAAATATATTTTTTTTTGCTCATTGGAATCACATGACCAAATGTGATAGAGAAAAGCAAAAAGATACATATTTAAACAAATTAAATTATACCACTTTTACAATAAACGACATAATCATCGTGTCGAGTGTCGAGTCTAATATTTCAAATGCGGCTATTTTAAATAACCGTACTATTACAGTGGTCGACAAACTAAGTGGTCAAAATAGCCAAATATTAGCTGTACAGCGATTTAGATTCATTTTGAAAGCCAAATTTCATAACAAGAACCCTATTTCTGGGAGACTGTTGAAATTAGATACACTGTATAAAACTAGATATCATACTTTGTAATAATCTTATTTATTGTAAAGCCGCAATCGAGTAGCCAAAAAAGCACAGTTTACCGACCACTGGTTTAGACCATCGTCCAAAAAACTATGGCATGTCGCGTGTGTTTGTTGTACGCTCGCAAACTTCGCGGTAATATAGAAATTCAATCGTTCTGGCAATTATGCGCCACGGCTATTATTACGGACCCGTTCTCTTTCGTCCGGTTCGACCGTATCTCAAACCCCGTACGACCGCGTACATAATATTTTATTGGCTTTGTTTATGGCTGGCTGGTGTTCTTTGACGCGACCGTCTCTCCTCGCTCGTTCGCTCACCGCTGGTGCTTCCTTCCATTTCTCATCTTCGATTCTACTCCAACGTCTTTTAAATTCTTAGCCAGACATATCCCTGAAATATATCATTCCGCGTATATATTTTCTCGATGAGATAAATCCATCAATTTTACGAGCATTTGCAGTATCTTTAAGGGTTTCTTAAATTTTCAAACAAAATTTTAAGAACGTTACAAATCGTATAAATTGTGTTTGCTTATAAAGAGATCGGTTGCTCTGTCTGTTTACTTTCTATAAAAATCGTGAACCAGTTTCACAAGATGAGAACCTCTGCTCGTAACCGTAGTACAGCCGGCAATAATAAGTGCAGCGAAGTCGTAATGCAACATATAGTTACACACGGCGAGCGGAGTCGGTGAAGATCAAAGGTTCGAAGAAGCGTGGATCGTACGGTCGGTCCGGGGCGAAGGGTTAAAGTCTGCCCATTGATAGCTCAATAAGATAGCCTACCATATTCATTTGAGGCACACCCTCGTGGAGAAGAGAGACCGATCGAACGACAGACCGATCGGAAATTCAACGTGTCTATTTCTACTGGAAGTTGATGATTACCGCGAAAGAGAATAAAGATGGTTCGATAACGTATAATCAAAGTGGAAGAACACGATCTATGATTTTATGTTTCTATTTCTTGAATGGAGTACGCCAATGTCTCTTGACAAAAAAGATGAATAAAACTATGATGACGATCCATAGTGGCTAATAACAACGGCTGGTTAGATTTCGCAATTGTTTTCCTTGAAAAGTCGCTTATGAGGGATGTTTTAGACCAATTTTGTTAGATTTTACAATTTTTAAAAATTGCCTTCATTTTTTTTAAATTTTCTACCATAAATATAAAAAAGTTATTATATTTCTTCTAGTATTTCTTCTAGTTTTTTTAAATTTTCTACCATAAATATAAAAAAGTTATTACATTTCTTCTAGTAGTTTTTTCATTGCGAAATCTAAGCAGAATTAGTTTTTCTGGTATTGTCGTACTTGCACTGTACCAATGAGCTTGCCCTTGAAATATCTTGTTAAGGATATGATCCTTATTAAAAATATAAAAAAATGTTCTTAAAAGACGTTCATCTATAATTTTTGTAGGGTTTATTTTGCTTCAACGAGGAAAAAAAACTCCTGGCAAGTTACTGTCTTCGTATAAATAATAATGGTTGTTTGATTAGCGGCTGTTTGTTAGAGTAAAATCGAGGTTTTCAAATTGATAAATTTCGCTTGGTGATTATAGTTCTGTTGGTGTGTTTTACAACAAATTAAGTACGTGATATTACGTGAAATGTACTATAGAACAGACCTGGGCATGTCCGAAATGACATTATTTGCAATATTATTACAAATAACATGTTATTTTTTTTATAATTATTTGAAATAATTGTGAAATTGTTTTTCGAAATTATATCAAATGTCGCTATTATTAGGTGTGAGTCTAGTTTATATTGAAGTCCTTTGATTTACTGTGTACTGCATCTTATTTTGAGGATTATTTTTTCGTTAAATTTAAAATTTAAAAAAAAAGGAAATAATTAATTATTTCAAATGAATCGATAAACATTTTGGAAATCATTTATTTTGAATAGTTATTTCTTATTTTAATTTCAAAGTAAAACTTACCCTGAACCTGGTATAAAACACCATATAAAATCATGGGTTTGTTTGATAAAGGTAAAAAAAAAAAGGAGTTGTTGCCATATTATCGTCATTATTGGCCACTGTGCGATCGGAAGAGCAAAGAAATTCACAGGTACGTAACCTACGTGATCTTCCACTTGTGTGCGAGGCCTTCTTCCTCGCGCTTCGCTTTGTAGATACTTTGCGTGCCTTTGCGAGCCGGCACGCCGGCACTTCCGAGTCGTCTTTGGATTTATACCGGAAGGTGGACCGAACTGCGGACGTCGAGCGTGGAATCGCGGTTAGGGCACCGCGTGACACGTTCTGTCGCACGCGAACGACCGACGATGACTCAATGAGCTCGAACAGTTGGCCCTTTGTCGTTAAAGGTCCTCGCGGACGGGATTCTTCGGCAACGTCTTTATTCTCACGCGGAAATATCGGCCAACTTCAATCGAAATTACATTGTGCGATACGATGAACAGGAAGAACGATGTTCGTGTTTCTCCAAGTTGATACCTTTAATAAAAGTTATTTAGAAAGAAGAAGAATTTGCATGCAAAACGAACGGAAGGATATCGATGAATATCGATGCAAGACCGTAACCGCAGTTTATAAACCGGTTAAAGAAGGGTCTGATCGTGGTTCATCGTAACATTCGATTCATATTCCCGAAGGAACCTCGATGCGCGAAACGATTTTCGCATGAAAAGGTATGGCAAATGAAATAACGCTTGGCGATCTTATCTCTCAGCCGTCAGATATTTTGTCCGAGGCCACCCTCATCAGAGGTTACGAGCGAGCCTTCTGATGTGGTTCTCCGGTGAACGATCAAACCTTGAGAGAGAGAGATGGGAAAAGAGAGACCGAGTCATAGGTATGCACACACCTACGTGCTACCGTAACTCATAAGTACGACCAGGCAAAATCGTTCGGTTGAATCCATGACGTTCAGTGCGTGGGGGGGTACGTCCATCTCTTCTCGGACGATCACAATAGCTTCTGTTTAGAGTACTTACGCGAAAAGAGAAGGAAGAAAGAAAAAGAAGAGTAGGGATAGCGAGTAACACAAGTCGGTCTTCTTACGTCGGATAAATCATCGGAGACGTCCGGAGAGATATCATTCGGACTAGCGAATGATACACCGGGTGTTCCTAAAAACACTTGACAAGAATCCCTCAAGAATTGCACTTAAGCGTTTACGCGTTGTCAATTATCGAGCGTTAATAGCTCCCCCAACCGTAAGTTTAGATTTACGAATTCGAGGACGGCCACGAAACGTTCCTCTAACCTCTCTGGAATAATCATAAACTTAATTTAGGAGACGTAATCTTTCGTCGCGGAATTCGCTCTTTCGCGCGGTTACACGCACCATGAACGTCTTTACGACTTTCTAATTCCAGCGAGCGTCGAAAACGGAGTGCTTGCTCGCATCAAAACCAAAGTACTTCTCTAATGTCTAATTTAGAAAAATCTTTATCGCGAATTACCAGAAAATTAAAACTTAACGCGCTAGACCCAAGAAAATGGTGTAATTCCATACCTTCACGAGCGTTACCTCGAAGGTTCGAATGATTTCTATTCAAGGAATGCTTAGAAGATTACTGGAATTTAGGATCATCCCGGTATACTTGATAGCACGATGCTCACGATAGGCGGATAGTATCGCGTATCAATCAGATGCGGGAAGAGGCACATTGTCTTACGCGTCAGTCGGATAAAAGGCGCGAGCGGTATATTCTTCGTCTCTTTCTTTCTCTCTCTTTCTTCGTTCCACCTCCTCGTCTTGCCATAGGGCCTGCAGGCCCCAAGTGCCCAGGAGCAGCGGACCACCCGGACCGCGCCTATACACCCGGCGGGGATCTTATTGACTCGATGCCCGGACTCGCTTGAATCCGTATCCACGTCCTCGAGTCAAGTGTCTTACCCGACACCTTGCCGATTCGTGGGCCCACACGATGCTCGCTGTGGCGAACAAAGCCCGCGATTCAGACTTTCCCACGCGCCCACGAACGATACCGACCTATCGACGATACACCTACGTTCGCCATTTCTTTTTTATCTTCATCTCTTTCGAAACTATTTTTTTTTAAGATTACTGATAGCTATCGCCTACTTATGAAAGTATAGCGATTTGTATACCTAAGTACGTAGTTGTTTGAAATTCTGTGTAAAGTAAATCCCTTGAAATGTCGATTTTGCTGTAAATATACCACCGGCGTTAGTCCTACTTTTTTGCGACGGACAGGCCTAACTGCCGTTAGTCTGTAATTTGCAGAAATTTCCCGAAGAAAATAGAATGCTATACTTATTTTTTTAATTGCCATTAAAAAAGAAAGGGAATTAAATACAATAATACGTATATCTTCGTGTAATTCACCACGCAAGAAGAAATTTTTCTTCGGTAAGAGAGGTAGCGAGCGGTAAGCTAAACCGGACAATAGTTTCCCAACGTTATGGACGATAGGAAGAAGAAGAAGAAGAGAAGGAAAAGGAGTAGGGGGGAAGGGTCCCGATGTTCCTTCGCGAGGACTGAGTACACAGTAGCAGACTTCTCATATAATGCGATATAATCACCTGGCATGACTGCACACTATCTGATCCGCACGAACACACGTCTCGGTCGCTCGCACGAACGCACGAACACGTTGGATCTCTCGAAGCACACCGATTCTCTAGGCTCTTCACTCCCGGCGATCATGCGAACGACGCGCGCGCGAGCTCCCTCGAATCACCGGCAGGGCCACATTTGAATCCGAGGTGATCATTACTCACTGCTCCTGATATTACTTCAATTCAATCAGTGTCTTGCCACTGCCATGCTTGCCACGCGCACCTACACGCTTCTCCATTTCGTGGTCCACACATAGAGAGTCTATAAGCATTTCCAGTAGTAACCTTCTCGTTGTAGACTCGTATCATAAGCGAGGCTTTGGCTGACGAATGGCTTCGGACACGCTTGTGGAATGTGGTCTCCGTCATCGATATTATTGCTCGATGGACCTCACGACTGGTTGTAACAGCATCCGAAGATACTCGTGCTTCCTCGATAATAAGTATTTTTATAATCACATCTGTTATCCAAATTCTTTTTTTGTAACTGTGTTGGACGTAAATCTCGTCTGGGTTCCGAACAATGCCAGACAGAAATAACGTCGTACCGAATCGTCGATGGAAATAGCAAGGACTCGTCGAGTTCCCCGAAGCGATACGACGCAGGTTCAAATCTAAGACCATTCCTCGGACAATAAACGACGGTGTTCCAGGCCATCGAGGCTACATCTCTCGTGAAAGGCGTGCGTGCACGCAGTTGGGGCGTATCGTTCTCTCTCACTCGGAGAGTACCTACACCATGCTATACAGGAATAAAGTCCGGTAGGCGTCCGCTGTTGTTTCCTCGATAATCCGTCCTCTCTTCGTCCCACCGTGATGCTAGAAGGAGGTAGAGAAAAAGGTGGAGAAGGTGGAAGAGAGGCAGGTAATTCCAAATTGGTAATCACGCGATGGCGCCAACCTTTCGCGGCCCGTCCAGCAATCTCGTGTCTTGTTGTTCGACTCTTGTTTTATCCCCACCACCCCTTATATCTATCTATCTCTCTTCTTTGCGTACGCGTCTTCAGCACGTTTTCTTCCCTCCATCGTTCGTAACACTCTACGCAACGTGGGACGATCGTCCATGGAACGGAACGTTCTGCTACTACATTGGCTTGGGGTTTGTGTCTTTGTGATGTAGCCGACGCAACGTGGCAGGGACGAGCTGCTACCGAGATACGCGCTGAATTATCTACTACGATAGTCCTTTCGAACGTGGCTCGAGATACTCACGTACGCTGACGGTGTTCTTGCTACTACCTTTCTTCTCACACACAGACACATGTTCATCCTTACTCGTGAAGAAAGTGGGAGGATCGTCTCGACCTTGGAACGACGACATCGTCGTTGATTCTTGAAGACCATCCGATCTTCGTATCCAATGAGACAAAATCAAGTAAAGATTCATGAAGGTAATCTTCGACATCTTCGACATCCAGGTACACTAATTCTCGATTTATTCGAGAAGAAAGAAACCTGGTAAGCGCCATTACAATGGACAGACATCTAATAACCATCCCGGTAAGCTACGATTAACGACCGTCCATTTTCCTGCGCACGAACGCCAACGATCGCCACGGTTCACGTCCAACGAGCTTTTTCAGTCCAACATTATCGCTCTTTGCACGATTCTCTCTCTCTTTCTCTCTCTTGACGTGGCTATCCAACGAGGGAAGGATAAAACCGATCGATATCAGTACTGGGCAAAGAAGAAGGAAGCTCGCGTTAGCTTCTATTCGCGAAGATGAAATAGAGTCCGCGAGGTTAGAGAGTCACGAGCGTTATCCTTCCGCGTTATAACGTCCACCAACGTAAGTCGGTTCGCGCGCGATACCGCGCTAACCGTCGGCGTTTCGCGTCGCAGACAGATTGCGCCGTGCTCCTGGGCAACGTTAATCGATGTTCCTTCTGTCAGTGACGAATGGACGTAATCGGTAGGACCGAAACGGACCGTGTGAATTCCTCGTTGAGTGTAAAACAGACGTAACTCCTATCCCACTCTCCCTATTACCTACTCGTTTCATCCTTCGATCTATCCGTCACGGTTTCTTGCTGGGTCTCGAGATCATCTTGGAATATATTAAACCGGAGTATGCGACAGTTGGTTGGTTGGAAAACTGATCATGTGGTATTTAATGGTTTTCCAATAAGTCGTGTATTTCTTTTATTCATTTATTTTACATTTATATTTTCCAACGACGATTCTCTTCGTACATTTATGTACGATATTACCTCGGGATCCTCGGGACTCTCGAAGCTCCCTGTGACCGGACAATAAATCCTGCGGTAAAGACCGTGAGCAGTGGATTATAAGCGGTCAAATGATCAAAATTACAAGGTTTGCCTGATGACGTTTCCCTCGGACGTCGTCTCGGGACGGTCTCTCGAGGTAGAAAGACGAAGAAGTCGTTGATTTTCATTCGTCGTGATTGGTTAAGCAAACATACCGAAAGGTATGGATACACGTTTTCTTCTTCTTCTTCTTCTGCATCGTCTCGCTGTATTCAGGATGTAGAAATTAAAGTTGCAAGAATGAAGAAGCAAAGCACAGGCTACAATCTCGTGTTCTTCCTGTAATAAAAGAAATCGTACGAAAGAATCTTGGCGATCGTATTCCAGAGATCGAAATCGTTTTTGCAAAAAGGATTACAAGTTGATGTACATGTGAGATCGTATATTTCTCGCTACAAATTATTCTTGTTCGTTGAGACAAGAAAAAATGCGGATGGGTAGAATACCTAGTCAAAATTTTAACCGTGATTTGACTATCCAAAATGCTCTCTTAGGAGTTTGAGGTTAAAAATGAAGCTTATTAAATAGGAAAAATATGTGGTGAATAAACTTCAGTTTCAACTTCCAAGTGACAGTTATGTCAACTCTTAAACATTTAGTGGTCAAAATAAAGGTTATAAACCTCGATATGACTCTACAAATGAAGGTTTCTACATGAGAAAACGAAGCTTATGAACTTCGGTTTGACACATAACACTAGGTTTACGGACATTTCTTATACCACATCAAGAATTTCAAAATTGGAAGACTTTAATGGATTTAAGGCGTTAAATGGATAATTAGTACAAGTGGTAGAAAAAAAATGTTAAAGTGTTAAACATTGTTAAGTTTCTGGTTGTGTTTTTCGGTTTTCGTAATTTCTCCTCATGAAAAATGCAATAAAATGACGCGCTCTGTAAACCTACTGTTAAAAACCTACATTTGTCTAAACTTTGGTTTGACCCTACGAGATGCCATGATAGGATTAGTAGGTTCAAATCGAAGTTTAGACAAATTTAGGTTTGTAAGTGTCAAAACAAAGTTTAGAAAGCTTACTTAGCTCCTTTTCGCACTCTCCGAGCATTTTGTAGGATTAAACCAAAGTTTAGATCACTCAAACTTCGATTTGAACCAACTTAATCTACCACAGCATATCGTAGAATATAAGCAACTCCTAATTCGAGCAGTATATTGAAACAACAAAAGAAAAGTAGGCTTTGAAGGGCCAAACCAATGTTAAAATTTCGACTCAAGATAGATCGAAACGGTCGTGTCGGAGACAGGTCCCGATATCTTCCGACATTTTCTCTTGGATTGGCAACATTCTTTCTCTCTTTCGGTACGGAGGCGAAGGTCTGCGCCTAGAGAAATTACAAAATTAAAATTCAATTATCCGTCCGGGAGCTGACGTGCACCCGACTCCGGAGATTTCCCGGAGTTTTTTTCCCCGTAGTACGGCTCTTCGGAGGAGACGTCTAACGAAATTGCATCGTCCATTCTCCGTATCCCGGATGATCGCCGGGAGACGTCGCCCGGTCGGGCGCGGAATGACAGGAACAATCTGCCGGTGTCATTCGTTTCGTGCTCGAACCGAGGATATTCGGATGGAACTGGAGAGGAGAGTCGAAAGAAGGAAAGAAAAAGATGGACAGAAAGAAAGAAAGAAAGAAAGAATAAAAGATAGAAGAAAGAAGAAAGATCCTATTACGAGATTTAAAAAGCAACCGATTTTTTTCGACTCAACCGGAGCGCGCGAGGACGATTCCGTGACTTTTGCACCGATTCATTTTCACGGCGTTATTATATCGACTTCAAAAGAGTAAGTCGCATGGAAATCAGGTAGGACGTCGTTAAAGCAAAGAGCAAAGGCAATGGCGTCGAAGATAGGAAAGATACTCGTATGTGTGTGCACGCGAGCGAGCATGCGTGTAGGTATATCGCGTTATAGAGAATTTTCATTGAAAACGCGGCCGTCTGTTCCGTGCAAAACGTATATGTATATACATATATAGCTCAAGTAAATATCGGGTAAAGGATGTGGAGGGTATGGAGAGATACCGGAAAGAGAGGGAGAACGGAGAGGGAAAGAAGAGAGGAATCGTGGAAATCGCGAAAAATACCGCGGCAGTCTCGAGTATCCTTTCGAGTACGATTAGCGTACTCGTGACGGCGTTCCGCCGTTATCAATTCTCCGGAGAACACCAATAAAAGAGACAAAGGTAGTGCCTAGCGAGGAGGAGAAGTAGGAAGGGGGGGTGGGGTGGGGTGAAGAGAGGAGGTGGTGCCGGGTAGCTCCGGAGGTGGGGCCGGCCGCTAGGGGTGGTAGGAACGGAGGGTAGGAAGGATGCGCTCCTGTATTCGCATGCATACGTCATATTCGGGCTGGGTTTTTACCTCGTGGATCCGGGACGAGGGGGTGGGGGCAAGTCCGCATCCGAGCGCCACTATCTATTCCTATGTTTTATGCATCCATTCCCTGGAAGGTGCACGGCACCGCCACTTTACTCCGACTACGCTCAAGAATAACAAATCCTCTTTCTCCGGAAAAGCCTGCAACTAAATCGCGGGCTCCGTGATTCGTCGACCAACCGCGTTTCTCGAAAAGACGCGTACCGATCGAAACGCGAAGCAGCAGGTTCCTACGTCCTGTGTTTGGGCTACTGGACAATCATGTTTAATGTCACCCAAGGATAGTCTCTCCGGTAACTGAGCTCGTTTAGTACCGATAGAAGTGACTCGAACTCCTCCATCTACCTACGTTTTACTCCCTGTGCGGGAATAACGATCGTCGCGAGAAACCCAGGCCGTAATTTATGGCTGATCCGACCGAAGCGTTTTTCCGCGGTACCGTCCTTTCCTTAATCTCCGGCCAGGGCGAAGGGTGAAACGAAAAAATTTTTACACGGTGGCTTCTCCTCCCCCCACCCGAAATGGCAGACTTTTTTCTCATCCCTCGAACGCCCGTTCCTCCGACCTCTTTTTTTACCGGCCGTCTTTTTCCACTTCTCTCGCCAGAAAGAAAGCAACGATATCTCCACGGCGATACGGGACGAATGCAAGCGCGGAAGTGTGTTCGAGAAGGTGTTGGAGAAAACGGGAAACCGCGAGGGAGAGAGAAAGAGAGACAAAATGAGAAGGAAAACAGGAACAGCGAGGAGGAACGCTCGATGTATGTATAGGTAAAACTGGCAAAGCCGTGGGACGTAACGTTGAATTTATCCGCAGCGTATCCGCATATACACGAAGGTATCCGTCTATCTTACTTTATCCCTGGAACGCCGCACATCCGTATGACAGCCTCCGCCAGCTGATCTATCGCATAAAACATAAAGTGGGGGATATTCCGTTTCTGAGGCCACCCTACCACCCACTTTCCCTTATATTCCGTCTTCCTTATTCCACGAGCGAACGTAGGTATATCCGTGGAAGGTGGAGCATGAGTAATCCCACCCGAACGAACCTTCTATTCCGATTGGTAGATTCGAAGAAAATGTCATCGACGATTCTATTTATTCGTCGTTCCTTTTACGCAACATCGAAACGATCGTATTCCGTTCCCAGGATCGAAGGAGAACGGTAACCGGTCTATATTGTGTCCGATGGATCACGGAAGACTAGCGGAAGGAGTTAATTACGTCGAGTCGAGTGGTCATTAGTCGACGAGAGGATATATATTTCGAGAATCCTTGATCACTGTAGTTAGCTCGGTCAAGGAGGAAGGATATCTTCATAGACCTCGTGGGAGCTCAACGGAGGCGACGTAACACAGCGACCGGATTTACCTTGGGCTTCGACCGCGTTCGCACGTACGTTCGACTCAGCATTTAGCGTATAGTCGATTAAAAATCGATTTGGATCGATGCCGATTGGCGTGAAGGAACGTCCGTGCCGCACAGGAAGGGATCTATTTTTATCCTATAAAAAAAAAAAAAAAATACGATGGATCGGATCGCGTGAACGTCGAACTAAAGGGGAGAAAGATATTTCCCATAGTATTTCTTGCGATTAATGGTATCCGTGTAGGACAGTGGTCGGCAAACTGCGGCTCTTTAGCTACTCAATTGCGGGTCTACAATAAATAAGGTTATTATAAACAGTACCGGATTAAGTCTCTAGCGGGACCTAGACAAAATGTTAATTCGGGGCCTCATTTATATAATTTTGTTTTGTTTCTTGACAACTTAGGCCATTTACTAGAGCAAACTCGGTTCTTGGCTACTCGATTGTGTCTCTACAATAAATAAGATTATTATAAACAGTACCGGATTAAGCCTAGAGTGGGCCCTAGACAAAATGTAATTCGGGGCCCCATTTATATTATATTGTATTGTTTTTTTGCAACTTAGGTCATCAACTAGAGAAGTGTTTGTTATCAAAGTAATCAATATAATATAAATCTAAAAAAAAATATATGCATATTTGTTCAGAAGCACAGGACTCGATTGAAACCGGGGTCCCATCGAATTATGGGCCCTAGACATTTGTCTTATTTGTCTATAGGGTTAATCAGGCTATAATTATAAAGTATGATATCTAGCTTTCTTCAGTGTATATGTAGTGCGTCGGGGTATCTGGGCCATTATTTTCTTTTCTTTTACATTAACCATTAAATAAACCAATGAATGTTGTTTACTAGTCATAGTAACACCTACAACTTGTACAAACTTCAAAAAGTAAGAAAAATGTACACGATGTGTCAAAAAAGAGAGCAAGACGCCCCTGGGCCTAAATATCCTAACGAATCTAATTTTAACCGACTTCAAAAAATACGGTTCCTGTTAAAAAATGTGGCTCTTTGGACCAAGGAGTTTGCCGACCACTGGTGTAGAAGAAAACAAATGTGAAAAGTATGAATATTGATTTTCCATTGGTCCTAGCTTTCTTTTTAAACTCAGGAATACAAGGATTCTATTTTTAAAATTTGATCTCATGTTTAATCGAATCCTTGGACCGGTCTTATAGCGGAAGCAAGAAGGAAATGGTGAATGAATGGTAGGAAGAAAGAAGGAGGCCAGTTGTGAGGAGATAAGAAAAGAAGAAAGAAAGGAAGAAGGAAGGAAGTAAGGAAGGAATATTGCGAGGCAGCAGCGGAAGCACTCCGAATGCAATCCACGTACCGACTGCTTTCAAATATTAATGTCACGTGACTTATTATATCCGAGGCGTGTGCGGTGGAGCGAACGGAGCTCCGCCATCTACG
The DNA here is from genome assembly GCA_916049575.1 of Ancistrocerus nigricornis. Taxonomy (NCBI): domain Eukaryota; kingdom Metazoa; phylum Arthropoda; class Insecta; order Hymenoptera; family Vespidae; genus Ancistrocerus; species Ancistrocerus nigricornis. The sequence goes on from OU696665.1 coordinate 7,493,561, forward strand.
CCACCGCCTCCGTCTTCTAGCCCTTCCTCTACCCCACACTCCTCTTCTTCTTCTTCTCATCCTCCTAAGAAAGCGACTCCCAGCATCACTGGTCCAGCCTCGAAGCAAGCGCTACGAGTGGTATGACACGCGGGTAACTTGTCTGGAGGCTCGATTGTAAAATTTTCTGCTAGCGCATAGTGGCCCATTTTATCGCCTTAACTCTCTGGTCGAGATGAAGGTGGGGAAGTTGGAGAAGGTTGTGGTGGCGGCGACGCTCAGTCTACGTTCGAGTTTGGGGTTGCGGACTGAAGGGAAAGAGGAAGAAGGGCTTCCCGTGCTAGTCGGATAAGCACAGGAGCAGAGAATTGCGGAAAATACTCGAGCGTGTGCGCGCGCGCGAGCGCCCGTCCGCTTTTAATCCACGCGCTCATTCTCGTGGATTCCTTTCTAATTTTTACGCGCTCGCTCATGCGTAATCGAAAATGAAGGAAAAAAGAGGCAAAAGGAGAGGGAATGAGAGAAAAAGAGAGAGAAGAACGTCGGGTGGTTGCACGAAAGAGGAGTAGGCTCGTGGTGTGGCTCGTGGGGGAGGGTGGAAAGAAGGAGCACTTCCGGCAGCGCCGTCGCAGCAAACGCCCACTTCAACCCCATCGGGTTAACTCCTTACCAGTCGTGCGAGAAAAAAGCGCGTGTTCGCGTTTGCCGGCTCGACTGGAAAAATTCGTATGGATGCTCTGAACGTGCCGATGATTTTTGGATGCCGCCACGGTAGAGATAAGAACACTTCGACGTGCCCACTCGTCTCTCTTTCTCCCCCTCTTTCGACTTACCATTTTATTTTTCTTCTAACCTTTTTTTACTCTCTTTTTTATCATCAACCGAGCGACTGCAGTGTGAAAACGTAATATTATCGACGATCGCACGCACGACAATAATTTCCTACGTCTTTACGGGGCTTTACTTTGAGAAACGGCCGATATAGAGAGACCGATCGAAGAGACTCGTAGGTTAGAGAGCGTGTGCTCGAAGGAAAAGGGACGATTAATGCACGGCCACCAATCAGACGGAGCAATTTAAAAGCAGGTTACGCGTCGTTTCGCGTGTGGTTAGCGTTTGATTTACATACGCGCCCGGCTACCACCGCTTCATTATGACGTCACACGTGGCCTAAGGATCGCGTGCACGCACCCGTCAAAGGGTTGCGAATGGCGCTCGCTTAGTCTCCCTAGCTAACCCCTTCTCTCTCTTTCACCCCCAAGTCGCGATAAGACCGCGCGGCTCTTCGTTCTACATCGAGGAAATCGATCGGTTCTGGATTGTACGAGATATCGAACGTGTTCTATATTGTATCTAATCGATTTTTTTCTTGATCAAATTTCTTGATCAAATGGAATTGTAGGGATTGAGATCGTGAACAGTTGCGAAGGATCTTTGCTGGATAATTTTAATCATTAAGCCTTTATAGACTCATATGACAGTTCTGTAACAAACCTCGAAAATCAAACTACACACTGATAAGGACAGTTAGGCAAGCTGGAAATTCAAAAAATTGGGAAGTTTGGCACACAAGTAGAACATGTCATCCATAATACAACCCCTTTTTTCTTTGATGCCATAATTCGGTTTTAAGGGGTGAAATCATCCCTTGGAAAAAATTGAGAATTTCCATTTGTAGAAAATATTTCAAGAACGATCAATAATATCTAAAAAAGGTTTTAATAAAGGTTGTATGGTTTTACTGTGTTTATAAAATTGCATACCAATTTTTTTTAAAAAACCATTTCTAAAAATCGATTTTTTATTTTTTTATTCCTCACAAAAATTGTTTGCCCCATTTAGTAGACACAATAAAGCTCTGCATCTTTTGTTTAAACTTTTTTCAGATATCTATCACTGTTCTTAAGATATTTCGCGGAAAAATAAGATTAGTGATAAATGATATGATAGGTGATTTCATAATTTTTTGACTTTCCGGGTTGCCTAACCCAGTCACTATTAGCAAAGATCAAAAGCTAGTACTATGTGCAAATTTTCAATTTCATGACAAAATAGTGTTATTTTCCTGTAAATCTCTAGATAAGTGTACGAATAAGTTTATTTACTTTTACCAATCAATATTTTTGCCTTTTTATATGACAGCAATAACATGTTATAATAATGTCAAACTCCCTAAAATGTCCAATAAATAATTAATAAACAAAATTACTGCTTTTTCGAGAAATACCTACGTGTTTTTTTTATTACCCTAAACCAATCCTTTATCACAATAATTTTTATCATCTTGGCCTATAAATTGTTAACACGAGCTCACGATGACGAATCAGCGTTTCTTACGATGACAAGAAGCTAAACCTTACCGATCATCCGACGCCATCGATCACTCGGCTCCCACCGGGACACGCGTACCGGTTCTCGGCCTCGAAAGGTGAGAACCGCTGCATCGCGAGCGAATTTACTGCCACGATGTTGGCACTAATATAGAAGAGGTAGGTAGTAGGACGAGGATAGAAGAGAACGACCGACCGGTTTGATAATGATCTTAAATTATCGATCCAATTGTTTATACGCCGGCGCAATTCTACTTAATGCTGCCTCGCCAACGAGCCACTTCTCTCTTTCTGACCAACTCTATAGGGACTCCATAGGCTTAACACGTTAGCGTCGCGACGTTACCCGCGTGGACGCGCTCTCGCCTTCTCGGGTATTAAATTTATCGTCTCCCGCGACGATTTCGTGCTAACCGATTCGCTCGCCTAATAGCAGAGAATCTTTCTCTCTCTCTTGCCAGCTGATTTATTTTATCGACTATACTCGATCCAGGGAATAAGCTTTTCTTTATCGCACGGATTTCCTTTCGACCTAAACGAATCACGAACCGATCTGGCTTGGGGAGCACCTTATTTCAGGTCAAAGTTCAACTTGGCAAAGTTTAGGTCGAAGAAGACGATAGGGTGACGCAACGATTTGTATAGAACTATGGAAATTATAGACTGGACTGGAAAGGTTAAAAGTTACTGTCCGCTCGAGAACGTGTTTGCATTCCGACGTGGCTCTATCGATCAGAATTCTTGATACATAGTATAGTAATGTTTCGCTTACGGTGCGTCATTTTTTTTCCACGAAATTTTTTCAACAGCAAGACAAATCATGGGTCGAGTAGAATTCATTTCTTGGGTTTCGATATGTGCATTTTATTTTCGTACAAGGACGTAGGATTTTAATACGAAATCTCGAAAGGGAAGAAAACCTGGAGAGTGGCTTTACGATGATGCCGAGCTTCGGACTCCCCGGTGGTGGTTAGAGGAGAGATCGCCACGATAAAAGTGTACGTGCGATGTACGCTTGGTACGATGATAAGAAAAACATGGGCAGCTATAATGCGGATAATAAAAATGATCGTTGTCTTTATGACTAACACGTGTTCGAAATAACGAGTCACTAACTAGAGCCCGGAAACGATGCCGATATTAAAGATTTATTTACGTGTGTACGGTTCGAAAATCGATCCTGTAAGTATGTCGTCGGTAGGGTAGGTACGAACGACAAACAAGAATTCAGTTCCAGCGAAATGAGAACTCGTGCTAGTATCGGGGGGATGATGAAGAGAAGAGAGAAAAAAAAAGACAGGTAATTAATAAACGAGTGCGAGCAGAAATCGCGCCGACTACAAGAGGGCTCGGACCTCCTCGGATGCTGCAAATGAAGATTGACACTGCAATCGTCATAATGCGCTCGTTATAAGACGGCAGTTCGAGCATAGCGATCGAATCGGAATCGTGCGACTGTTTTTGCCGATGTAATTTTTGAGCGCAGCGCCGTGCCACTTCGGAAAGATGGGGAGGAAGAATATATAAAGGAGAAGAACGCTGGAGGAAGGGAGATAGAAACGAAGAAAATTCTTTGTATCTTCGAAGGTCGGCCCTCTCATCGACGATTATGAGCGGGAGGTCCAATCATCATCACGGCTATGCTCGCTTCTTCTTTCCCTCCCTCTCTTCACAGCTGTATACAAATGCGCAAACGTCCTCGAAAAGGATCCCCCTCGAAATTACACGGACGCGCGATGAATGCGCGCGCGAGTTCTTCCCTGCTTTTATCGCTGTTGGAAGAGCCATTGGAAATCGAGCCTCATTGTGTCGGCCTGGTGGATCGACTTTTGCCGCCGATCGATCGATCAAACCGTAGTGCTTCTTCCATGCCTCCTCGATCCATTTTTCGAGATAATGAAGGGAAGAAATTTCCTTTCGTGAATCTCTCTAGTGATCATTGCTGGATTCGATCATACGATAAATTATAGTAGATAATTATCCGATAGAGTTTTTAACAGGATTTCTTTTACAGAGTCGATCTAGATCGATCAATGAAAACAGGAATGTTTCCAGTAGCTGCAAAAGCGCAGCAAAGAGTAATACGAGACCGGTTCGAGTATTAATTGAAAATGCATTAAGGGTAACGATCGATGAGGAGATGGTGATCTGGCCACTGTTAATGTAGATCTAACGATATAATGAGAGACGTCCGCCGACCGACCGTCATTTAACGAGTCCTTCTCCGGGCAAACGTGACTGGCACGTTTTTTTTTCCTCCGAAAGAGAGTCAAAGACGTCTTTGGAATCGAGTCCACTCGAATCTTGCGGAAGAAGAAATGAACCGATCGCTGATACTCCAAAGCGATATAATCAATCCCTTCTTTTTATTACGCTCTTCCAAGTAAATGCCAGAAGTAACGTTCCTTTTTATCGATCTGCTCATAAGACGAGAAAAACATCCAATAATCCCTGCCCATCTTCGTAAAGATAATCATCTTTCAAAGAAATATGTCAAACTGGGTTAGGGTTAGGGAAAAATGTCCAATAATCCCTTCCATCTTTGTAAAAATAATTGTGGTGACCACGTATCCTATTGGTTGCGTTCTGCGGCGATCTAGTTATAGTTTATAAGTAACCTAGCGTGCGAGCTGAGATAGATACTTGTGGCACCGATTCATAGAGTCGTTAGCTGGTCGTCAAACAGGACACAGTCGCTCGATAATTACGATTATAAATACCAATCACGCATTTACACGTATATCTGGAAGAGTCATAGATTTCTATGGACCCCCAGAAGTGGGTCAACCAATTTTGAGACATTAGCCTATGGAAAGCAAAGGCTGGAAAATTTACTTGATGATTTCGAAAGGCAATTGCAGGAAGCTGTATTTCCAATTAGTACCCATCTTTCAATCATAACAAAGATATTCTAGTGCACGTGTGACCAACAGAGGTATCATCAACCTTTATCTATTGTACATAATTCATTTATCACAACGAGTTGAACCCGTTCCTGTGGGCTAGGAGCTCCCAGACTGTGGACCAAATTATCATAAAAAAAAAATTGTTGTATCAAATCTCGTATCCCCTATAGCTCCATGGTATATTCATGATGTATAATATTAAAGAGAACAATAATCGAGCGTAAAGGTTCAAAGAAATATGTCAAACTGCGAAAAATGTTAAAGTCCCGATAAACCCAAGAGTCTTACTCGTCCTTGGTACGATCGATAGCCGTAACCGAGGACTCGATTCCATCGTGCTCGCGAGGCGTAGCCGTTCGGAAAAGGCGTCTCGAACGTCACGGGGGCGAGCTAGGAGGAAAAGGTCGGCCATGCGAGAGGGCAACCGGTCGACGATTTACGTTTATCGCGTGGAACACACTAGCACGACCGGCACCAGCAACGATCTTGCGCCAACGTATACTCTCTTGAGCGTACGTACGACGTCGTACGAGTTGGCATAAGAAAGGGTACGGGACGAGGGTGAATCGAAGGAGTTGTTGTTGGTATCGGTGGGAGCGCGCGCGCGAGCACCCATTTAAATTGGGAATACACAGGGCTGCTGGTACTTCGCGGCGTATGCCGGGTTCCGCGGAGCAAAGCGAAAGCCGGCATAGGCTAAATCGATCGTGGTAAATTCCCCGCAGTGTATTGAGTAGTTTATTGCTTTCATGCATTTGCATGCTAAGTAGTCGCGTGCTTACGAGTAATACCCACCACCGTCCCTGATACCGTATACCCAGGACCCCGGCTAAGAATGGCCTCTATCTAGCCTTCGGTCTTCGATATTGCGGCCGTGGGACACTTATAAATTGAGATTTTATCGCGGGACTAAAGTCCGTGCCGGGGGATTACGGAGGACCCCGGTGTAGGACCGAAACGTTATACGCGAGCGGACCCGAGTCTACATATATCTCGCGACTCCTTCTTCCTCGCATTCTTCTTTCACCCCCGTTTTCTCGCTTCCTTCTTTTCTACCTTTCTTTCTCCTTTTGTCTTGTTCCTTCCACTTATCCAAGAGGACGCCGCGCTACCTAAGAGTTTTATCGTCGAAGGAAAGGAGACCCAGGGAATTTGTAGCGCTGGGGATTTCGTTGGGTGGGGTGTTCGCGAGTAAGCTTCGTAGTGTTAATCTCTCTTTCACTCT